>JARHVA010004943.1:0-1297500 GCA_037957365.1 Torreya grandis
TATATTAGCTTGGGTATGTCTATTTAGGAGGTTGTTAGAACACCCATATAATATAGTGTGAGGTTGACAAATTAGAGGGAGTTGATAAGTTGTCTCTTAAATAAGAAGAACATAACTATGTGTAAAATATCACATTATGTTTTGAATAAATAAAGTGCTGTTCTTGTATACAAATAATACTATGTATTTTGTTGTATTCTGACCAAATTATTATAAAAACTTCATTAATTCTAGGAAAATAAATAGTATAAACAATGACTACTCCTCAAGCATCTTTATGCATAATATGTTGTAGTTACAAAATTTACCATGTCCTTTCACATTCATTAACTTTATGTGTATATTAATCTCTCTCTCTCTCTCTCTTCTCTCTTCTCTCTCTCTCTCCTCTCCTCTCTCCTCTCTCTCTCTCTCTCTCCTCATCTCTCTTCTCTCTCTCTCTCTCTCTCTCTTCTCTCTCTCTCTCTCTTCTCTCTCTCTCTCTCTCTCTCTGTGTGTGTGTGTGTGTGTGTGAGTAGTATAAAACACTATATTTGTGGCCATGTGGCATCTACATAATACCACATAAGACATCGATTGTTTTACCCAAGATTACATGACATCTTAGCTATTTATACATCTAAAATTTGGAGGTTTGACTCATCTTGTATTTTACCACATAATGACTTCTAACATGAGGGTTCATTATCTATAAATTTATAATGCATAACTAAAACTTGTACATATGGTCATGTCTTGTTTGTGCGCCTATGTGTCATCATTTGATTTGCTATGATTTTGATATGACATGTTTTGATGGTTTCCTTTTGTTAAACCGCTAATTCCAAAAGTCACATCTAATAAATTTCATACAAATAAGAAATGGCCATTTGGTTTACATTTACCCTTGCAACTATTGGGCCCTTTCAACTACATATTATCAGAAAGACAAAATTGGTACCCTATCCTAATTGAAAACACTCCAAAATTTACCCATTTTATTTTTATATTGATAAATCTCAATCAACCTCATCACATCACATCAGTGTCTAAATCAATCTTTAAAAATATTAAAAAATTAAATTCAAACTCTATAATTTTTTAGAACAATTAAAATTAAACCCTATAACTATATTTAAATAATTGAATCAATATTTGCGTTAAGATTTTGACTCCAAAAATATCTCTTTTCATGCCTTTAATATATTGTTACCATATCCATTCATTGTCTTGAATCAATCATGTGATATTTTAGTTGTTCCATCTTCCTCTAGTATTTAAAACAACTATACCATGCTCTAGTAACTAGCCTTGGTAGTTATTTCTATAGGTTAGTTTTCCATTTTTGAGGTATGTGACAACTCAATAAAATTTCATGGCTATCAAACATAAATTTGGGTCAAGGAATACAATTCAAAAAAACTCATGAGATATTTTTTTGATTCTCCCAATGACGAATTGAAAAGAGATTTTTTGAGAACCTTGAACCATTAACCAATTGATGAAGAAAAGATTTATGGATCACTTAAAATTGGATAAGATTAATTTTTTTATCTATGCATAACCTCCAAGCATGATTTTTTTTAAAGGATAAGAAGATTTTAAGATAACCCTTGACTATAAGAGAAATTTAAAACCCATGCATCTTTCATGTATGTTTGTCAACATCAACTATTGTCTCATCAAAATATAGTCATATATTGTAACCAAATAGGGTTTCCAATTGCCCATCGATCAAATTTGAATGTTAATTGTATATTAATCCATTTTTTTTAACTTTCAAATCCTGGTCAACCTTTTAGCATGTATTTCTTTAAGATGAATGTCTACGTAAAATATCAATTGAATGGTGGCCCAACCAAAACATTATAGCAATATTTACATTGGCTTGTTATCATGAAACAATTTTAGACTAACTATTGACTTCCAATAAAAATTAAATTGACTTATTATTTGGATCTTGATATTTTTACCTTTTCAAGAATTTAAGTATATAATACATAAATTATTAACTTTGCCAACTTTTGATTATAGGCACCCCTATATTTGTACTAGAGTTAGTCTAAAATTTTTTATTAACTCCATAGGTTATGAATAAAATGGTTTAATTTATGTTTTATTTGTGTTATGTTCATGGGAATGCTTTTAATTTTTGGCTTGTCAAGATCAGTGCTTGTTGGGTGGTTAGCCAATAGTGATATAACCAAAAAACTTCTTGGGCCAACATCAACACTTATAGTACACACCATCAATTCTTCATAAATCTCTCTTGTATGTACATTCTTCTTGGGATTCTTGTTGTCATTGATTATTTTGTGTTAAACATTATAAGTGTTCCATCTATTTTTGTGACTCTTTCTTTGTATATTTTGCAATGTTTATTTTTATACTTAAACTGATTTATTCATTATTGCATATTACATCTTTGTACTATATTTTCATCATGTTTTCCTACACTACCATGGGTTGGCCAAGGTAAAATTGTAGAAGATTTGTCTAATTTAGAGATAGGAAGGGTAGTCAAGATAATTTATGGGTTGATAATTCAACTACATATAATCCAATTAAGAGTGAAATGGTGTGTAATAGTTAGCTTCTCCTTTTGGAACATTGTAGCACTATAATATAGCAAACAAGTCGTTAGAAGGACATTTAATTATAAATGAATGAGGTTGAATATTTCCTACACTTCAACCAAGTAGATATATTGTACTTTTAGGAAAGAAGGAAGATGAATCCATAGAAAGGTGGAAGAAGGCACAAAATTTGTGAAAAAGATGAAGTTTGAAATTCAAAGGTAGGTGAAAATTTGTTAAATTTGGTAATTATTTTCCTAGTGGGTCAAATTTCAATATTTTTAGTGCTAGTGTTGAGTCAAAATTCATGTATCCTAGTGCCAATACTAATGTTTTGGTTAGATTTAAGGTGTTCCTATTTATTCTCCATAATATCACTTAATCCTAAAACACTACTAAACTCACTAAATATGGGAAGTGTTAGCTACAAAGTTGTTCAAAACTATGGGTTTACTAAAAAATGATGAGTGTTTAGAAGGGAAAAGAAAAGGATGACATTGAACAAGGTAATGCTAAATTCAATTCACTAGATGATTTGAATCAATATTCATTATTACAAGAGATGGTGATTTTTGAGCCACCTTGGTTCATAGGAAGGTAGATAAGGCCATTGCCATTCATACATTCCATGGAAGGAATTCACTAAAAACTTGAAGAGGATGGATGATAAATACAATATGTATCCTTATTTGAGTATAAGGAGCCATAATGGAGTTTTTCATATGGGTCAATAATTCCCTCTATAGGAGTTGGCATTCTTCTTGATGGTAAGTTCATGGTCAAACCTAACAATCAGTATATTGTTGACTTATTAGTCAAATATAAGGCCTTCAAATACTATTTCATACCTCTCAATTTGAAGTAGACAAACACATGGCCCTTTTATTAGAGTATAAATGGATAATTTTGCTTGACCTCATATGTACCTAGTGGGTTGGTGCTTCCAATTTAGTGTAATACATATATGGATGTTGGAATATATGGGTATACTAGTGCATGTTATGGTCCATAAGTGGGAAAGTGTTAGAGGTAAAATCACTGGGGGGAAGGTGAATCAGTGAATCAATATATTCAAAACTTCAACTAAATTTTTCAAACCCTTAGTCATACACCATAAGCAATCAAGAAATAAATAACCCACTCATAGTAATGAACTTGAAATATAAGATAACACAAGATCTATGATATAAACCATCTTAGGGGAGAAAACCCACTCTCAATCCTAAAAAAACATGGAATAATTTTCCTATAAGATGATTAAAAACATGAAACTTTAGTGAAGCACCCACTCCACAAGGAACATCAACCCCTAAGATGATAAGCACCAACTTGCTTAAAATGTTGAGCACCAACACAAGATATATGAAATAAAAAATATATAACTCTTAATTTATTATAAATATAATGGAGAAACCCTACAAAACAACCTCCTTAAATCCTCTTCACTCATTCAAACCTTTACACATAAGCAAGGCATCCAAAACCACCTTTTGGATCAAACTACACACCTTCACTTGTTCTCATGCATCAAACCTATAAATTCAACATTAGAATTATGACCACAAGGTCATACATGAAATATACACTCTTATTAACCTCTCAATACATCCACACATCTCTCATAGTATCCACAAATATTTTTCTCATCACACACACTCACAATCCCGCAATCAACCCAAATATACCTTGTACTTATACCAATTTCTTGGTCTAACCCATCTTGATTGGCCAATATTATTAACATACTTATATTATACTTGAAATATGTATCCACAAATGTTACTTGTGAGAACCACACTCTTCATAGGTTGGTCATTACCTCATTGGCCCCAAACCACTATTAGGTCTTGGTGAGACCTAAAACAATTAGGCCTTCATACTCACACATTACATTTGAGACTACTTATACCACCTTAATCCTTTACCAATGCTTTAAAAACATCAAACCTATCTCTAATATCCCCTTGATAACTCTTATATGGGTCCATGCCACCTGGAACACCAACTCAACACTTGAACCTATCAATTATGTTTCCTCCCTCTTTAAGCCTTCATACATAGTCTCAAACTTATGAAAAAACTAATCAAATATTTCACATATACATATGATTATATCACATTGGTTAACCCTTTAGGACCTATAAAAAACCTCCATGTTATTTATATACTTAAACACAAGCTCTAAGCACTAAAAACAACTCTCTAAAAATGACCACTCAATCTGGTCATGGATAGTCAAAATACAACTATACTATTTTGAATCTTCATATCTGATAAGGGAAAAATATGACAAACAATTCCTTCTCATAATCATTAGAGACTTATATAACATCTCCATACTCATTTTCTTCCTTAACTCTACTTAGAACACCTTCAACTTACCTCTACAAGATGGTCACTCAAACTGTCAATGCATTCAATAAACATAGTCAACTTATAACCCTTTTTCCATACTAATTATGGATTGTTCAAACCTTTAAAATACATATATGGTAATAATTGAGTCTAAAACACTCTTCAATAGTTATTTCATCTTGAAACACCAAAATAGTATCAAGAACTCTTCAATTATCCTTCTCGGGTCACTTGTAGAACATAGTCAAATTTGGAGCTCAATATATGCAACTATACAAACATAAAAATATTATAATTGAATTTTATATATGTTTCTTGAATCCCTTTACAATTTTTCATTTTACACCATTATAATTTTTTTTGTATAAATCAAAAGTTATAGCTCAAAAACTCATCACTGATTTTCCTTCACAAATTTGAATATTCAAATTCCAGTGGTCACTATTCAAACACTAAAAATCAAACAAATTTTAATCATATTGTGCTCCCTAAAAAAATTGGACAAATACGCACCATTTATATCCTTATAAGTATCTTGATCTTTATCTTTCAATGCTCTCTATTGATCTTAGATCCTTACTTCCAAAATCAAGCCACTTGGTAGCCCCATGTGCCTTCTGAGTATCCTTTGACTTATTGAATTCACACGCATCATTGATATCTATATACATGATCATATTATCACCATTATATATATTTTTTATAGGTTTCATGCTTTCCATTTACTACTCAAAAACCATGATTGTGACACATGTCACTAGTGCATGCAATCTCAGGAACCTTTGACATATTGACTAAATACACACCGTTGGATCACTATATGATAAGATCATGTGCTCTATTAGATCATTATATGGTTGGATTAAAAACTTTCCATTATAACTATTATCCAATTAAATACTCATTGTAGATCTTCAATAATGCAAATTTGGCTAAGTATGAGACCTTAGTAAACTCTGTCTGAGAAGCCAACTTTTCACCTTAATAAATTTTGCTACGCTCCATGTCCAGCCCTAAAATTTGAACCATGTGATATTATCACATATTTTAATCTATCCATATATCAATTTTCTCTTGAAACCTTTACACACGTGAAATATTAAGTCATCAAACTGCTTACTCAACTTTATCTGTCAAGATGACTACTTGAGCTTAGACATTCATATGACTATTCTGATGAAATTTGTTCACTTACATAAGCATTATACACATTCATAACATCCCATAAGGTATTTTAAACATGTACATACCATCAATATCATCCATCAATTTCCTCACTGGGTTAAACATTGAATAATCATACAAGAACACTAAAGTTTAATGAAGCACACTTTCTCATTGTCATTCTAGCACACATGACACCTCATTAACATCCTTGGTAACATTTAATACATCATTTAAAAGTAAAAAAAAATCTCCCCCTTTAGCATTGATGTCAAACACCAATACAAATCTTATGCTTAGACTTTGTCTCTCTCTTCAAGCACTTTCACCCCCTTTGACACAATGAGAAGGTGGGCTCAACTCCTGATCCTATGGACCTAAAAAGACTTAAAGGATAAATAATAGGAAAGGACCACCTTTGAGAGATGATACAAACTCAAATTACATTGTGCATACATCTTCTTACCTTGACCTTCTCAAACATGCTCCATGACTACACTTTTATTTGATCATAAATAGCTTTTATGAAGATAAAACATACATGAACATCAAAAACTACATGAAATTACCTTGAAAACATTAAGATGGACTCCCCCTAAGTCACCTAAGATTAGGCACCCTTTTGAGCATCTTCAGACCATTTTCAAAAATGATGAATAAACATAATTGCATTCATACCTTCTCTCTCAAATTTTACTACACAGTCCTCTGATCCTAGGCCCTGACCATTTACAAAGCTCCTCCTTTTTTATGCATGAGGATTTAGTATATTATCATATCACCTAACTTGGTTTGATCAAGTCATTATAACAACATACTTAAGTTTACATCTATAACAGACTTCTTCATATTTCCACCATGACTAGAACATCTCACATATGCTCCCCCTCACATCATGCACAACTCTTCAAGCCTTTCAAACTATCTGAGTTAGCTCCCTCTAATTCCATGCTTCAACTAGATCATGACATCTTCAAAAATCTTCTCAATGAGCTAGGTTTACCAGTAACTCTTCAACACTATCCACACTTTAGTCAAAACTCTTATGGAAACATCAATAGATCTCATTACTTAATTAGATAAACTTAAACAATTGAATAAAACATGAATAACTCTCATATGGATCTAAAAAAAATTACCCTTTATCCTCTACAAACCATCATGGTTTAGAACCTTTTCAAAGCACTCTCATGGAACTATCTCATCTTTAGAACACTGTGAACTCCATGACAGACACAACTTATCATTTATAAAACTCTAAGACCTTCTTCATGATATCAAAGATATGACAACACATTCTTCTCATCCTCCATATCAACCTTGTCTTTAGTCTTTCAACATTTGATCAATCAATTTAGGCAACAAAAATTGATAAGTTCTTATCTTCAGGACCAAAAAACATTGAACACACCTTGAGCATAATATAATAGGAATAACATACCTTTCTATGCAAATAGAAAAAAAAAACTCACCATCCTTGATTAGACACCTAGAGACCTCCATTCCCTACTTGAAAACCTTGCATACATAGCTTCATTCTTCACCACTTTAATCAACTAGACCATCCTTCAAAGATTTGACCAAAACTTTGACTTTAGGATCATTGTCCCTAAATATATATTTTAAATCATTCCATCACAACACTTTGGATCAAATTCATAAAACTCATTGCTCCCCTTAGCCAAACATATTTTCAAAAGATCTTTCTTGTCTTGCAACATCAAACAAACTCAACTAGCATTTACCATGCTTCTTCTTGCTATCAAGTGTCTCTTTAAAGCCTAGATAAAGACACCCTAACTAACAATGTCCTAGAAAAATGTGAAACCAAGAGTTTCCCACAACTCCCCATATTCCTTCTCCTCATTGGTCATCTGATACTGATAATTCTTCTTATTCTTTGTAGGCTTAAGATAATCAACACGCTCATCCACAACAATATTCTCCTTTTATTCTAGGATGGTATTGATAATACATGGAGAAAATAAATATTCTTGGCATACCTTTTTACTTGAAGTATCAGTCTCACACTTCAAATCATCAACACTTGACATTGTCAATTGATATTATTTGTAGGAAACTTGCTCATCAACATCAAGATGTTCACTTGTATCCTTTTCATTTCTAAAATGAGTAGACAATGAGATATCATAATTTTCTTCAACCTCTGTACCATTCTCTACCATGTCAAATAGTCCACTTGACCTAAAAATTGATCATGACACATAATTTCCACTTTTGGTTTCCATAATTTAGCTTACCTTCTTTACACTCTAGGAGTCTGATTGAACTTATTTTGACTTGATGGCCTTTGCATGCAGAACCTAGTAATGTGACCAATCTTCTCACAGTTGTAGCAAACTATTCTTCTTGAAGTAAACTCATATTGCCTTACTTGATTTGGACAAAATATATAAATGTGTCCCATGTCATGACAACTATAGCACTCACTTTGACTCACAACACTTGATTGATGATTCCATTCATAGTTGCAAGCAAATTCATTCCTAGAAGGTCTTTTACACTCTATAGCCTTATGATCAAATTGATTACAAGTGTAGCAGTAACCATTAAAGTTTGCATACCTTATTAAATTTGGTTGTATAATTTTATTTTATTTCCTTTAGTTATCAACTTGATTTCTTGATTGATTGTTGATCTTCAAACTCTAATTGTTCTCATAATCAGAAGTCTTCAATTCATCATGAGCAGTATTCTTTTATTCTTCTATGTATCCAAGACCAGTTCTATCACTTGCACATTTTTGACTACTTAGAATGTTATCTAGATCAATTAATCCCTTTTCAAAACTCACAAATGACTTCACTTGACTTGAAGTCTTTTTCAACTCATATCTTAAAGAACCAATCTTAGTTACATACCTTGAGCATTCAACTTCTTTAGCCTTAAGTTTGCATTCATAGTCTCTAACTAATCATTAAGAATCTTGACTAAATTTTTATACTCTTTGAAGTCTTCATCTATTCTTGCCTCAAACACACTAAATTGCACCTCATAGTCCTTTATTTGAGACTTCAACTTCTTGGTTTTATTATTTTTAATCTTTATATGTTCAAGGGCATTCATCAACTTAGTCTCATAGTTTAACTTATCTTCTTCATCATATGTATCACTTAAACCACATCCAAACCATGTATATTCTTCTTGATATGAGAAAATACCTTCTTCAAGCATGAAGAGAGATTCATCTTCAATAGGATCATCATCTTCATGATTATTCTCATAATAACTACCATCATTCTCATCATATGAGCTATAATATCCCTTAGTTTAGAGACTCCTCTTGTCCTTGTAAAGCTTCTTTTGGCCATTATACCTTTTGAAATTGTTCTTGCTCTTATCAGACCTAAATTTATTCTTGTCATTATCTTGATCTTCTTCATGTTATTCATTATCATTTCCCTTATTATTATGATGACACTTGTTGGCAAAGTGACCTATCTCTCCACAATTGAAACATTTGAAGGGAAGTTTACCCTTAAACTTGTCTGAACCTATTTTCAATTTTCTTGTTAAGATATATTATTTCATCATCATCAATATCAAAAATTTCATCATCCTTAACCTTCTTACCTTGGAAATTTTTATTTATCTTATTTTCTGCATTGAAATCTTCTTCTTTCTTTAGTGGTTTGTCCTCATTAACTCTCATCTCATAGACAAAAATAATGTCATGCAGTTAATCCATCTTCATTTTGGTGAGATCATGAATTTATTCTATAGTAAAAACTTTTGAATCAAATTTGAAAGTGAGAGACCTTAATACCTTTTGCACTAAAATTCCTTCCTTAATAACCTCTCCCATGCCTTTGATCATATTCACTACCTCATCAACTCTTAGAAGATAGGAAGCCACATGATCATCTTTCTTCATTTTGAGACTTTCAAATTGCCTTTGGTAGGTTTGAAGTTTAGCCAAATTGAATTTTGAATCTCCTTCATAGATGATCTACAATTTGTCCTAAATATCCTTTTTAGACTTGCAATGGATTACCTTGGTGAACTCAGCCTCATAAAGACCACAAATGATAGCATTCATAGCTTTAGAATTGTTCTCATTTAGTTTCTTATCTACAACACTAGTTAGAGGAGTAGGTGGCATGGAATAACCATCCAAAATATATTTCCAAGTGTCAAACCCCAAGGACATGATGTAGGTCTTCATTTTTTCACTCTAAAAATCATAATTTTATCCATTAAACAATAGAGCTTGCTTAATATAAAAACCTTCAGAACTTGTCATTGTACCTAAGATTAATTTTAAGTGGTTAAACTTGAATAAAAGGTCTAGATCTGATACCAATTATTAGAGGTACAATCACTGAGAGGGGGTTAAATCAGTGAATCAATATATTTCAAAACTTCAATCTAAATTCTTTAAACCCTTGACCATACACTATAAGTAATTAAGAGGAAAATAACCCACTCATAGAAATTAACATGAAAGATAAGAAAGATAACACAAGATCTATGTGGGAAACCATATTAAGGGAGAAAAACTACTCTCAATCCTACAAATGCATGGACTACTTGTCTATAATATGATTACAGACATGACACTTTAGTGAAGCACTCACTTTACAAGGAGTACCAACACCTAAGATGACAAGCACCAACTTGCTAAGATATTGAGCACCAACACACCATCTATGAAATGAAAAAATATAGAACTCTTGATTTCTCCTCAATTTAATGAATAAACCCTAAAAATAGCCTCCTCCAATCCTCTTCACTCATTCAAACCTTTGCACACAAGTAAGGCATCCAAAACCACCTTTTGGATCAAACTACACACCTTCACTTGTTATCATTCATCAAACCTATAAAATTGACATTAGAATTATGATCAAAAGGTCATACATTCAATACACACTCTAATATGCCTCTAAATACATCCACATAGCTCTCATAGCCTTCAAAAATCTTTTTCTCATCACACACACTCACAACCTCATAAGTAGCCCAAATATGCCTTGTACTTATACCAATTTCTTGGTCTAACCCATCTTGGCCAGCCAAGATGATTAACATACTTGTATTACACTTTAAATAGGTCTCCACACATGTTAGTTGTGATAAACACACTCTTCATAGTTTTATCATCACCTCATTGGCCCTAAACCACCATTAAGTCTTGGTGAGACCTAAAAACAATTAGGCCTTCATACTCACACGTTACATGTGAGACTACCTGGACCACTTTCATCCTTTAACAATGCTTTGAACAAATCAAAAATATATCCAATATCCCCTTTCTCACTCTTATATGGGTCCATGCCACCTAGAATACCAACTCAATACTTGAACCTATCAATTAGGTCTCCTCACTCTCTAGGTCTTCATACATAGAAAACATAGCCTCAAACTTCTGAAGCAAATACTCAAATATTTCACATAGACATATTATTATATCACATGGGTGAAACCTTTATGTCCTATTCAACACCTCCATTTTATTTATACACTTCAACACAACCTCTAAGCACTAAAAATAACTCTCTCAAAATGACCATTTGGGTTGGTCATACACAGTTAAAATACAATTATATTATTTTGACTCTCCATATCTGATCATGGGAAAAATATGACAACTAATGCCTTATCATAAGATTTAGAGACTTATAAAACATATTCATACTCATTTTCTTCCTTAACTCTACTTAAAACACCTTAAACTTACCTCTGCAAGATGGTCACTCAAACTATTGGTGCATTCAATAAACATGATCAACTTCTAAGCCTTTTTTAATACTAAATATGGATTTTTAAAACCTAAAAAATACATAAATATTTTCCTCATGGATTATACAACACTTTACAATATTTAGTTCATCTTGAAACATCAAAATACTATCCATAACTCTTCAATTATCCTTCTCGGGTCACTTGCAAAACATGGTCAAACATAAAATCAAATTTAGAGCTCAATATATGCAAATGTAAAAACATCCAAATATTATAATCAATTTTTATATATTTACCTTTAATCCCTTTACAACTTTTCCTTTTACACCATTATCAAATTCTACATATATCAAAAGTTATATCTTAAAAACCCATCACTAGTTTTCCTTCACAAATTTGAATATTCAAATTCCAATGATCACTATTCAAACACTAAATATTGGACACTTTGTCATCATCTCATGATCCATAAAAAATTTGGATAAATATGCATCAATCTCCTTATAATTATCCTGATCTTTATCTTACAATGCTTATCATTGATCTTAGATCCTCACTTCTGAGATTAAGCCAGTTGGTAGCCCCATGTGCCTTCTGAGCATCCTTTGACTTATTGAATTCATGCATGCCATTGATCTCTATCTAAATAATCATTATATCTTCATATAATAGGTTTCATACTCATTTTTAGATATGCTTCTCAAACTTTGTGATTGTGACACATGTCACTAACGCATGCAATCTCAAAAATCTTTGACATATTGACTAAATACGCACCATTGGATCACTATCTGACAAGATCACACAATCCATTAGATCATTATATAGTCAGATTAAATGATCACTATTATATTTTTGATCTGATTAAATGCTCACAGTAGATATTCAATAATGCAAATTTGGCTAGGTATGGGAACTTAGTAAACTCTGTTTGAGAAGCCAACTTTGCACCTTTATAACTTTTGCTATGCTCCATGTCCAAACCTGAAATTTGAACCATGTGATATTATCACATAGTTTAATCTATCCACATATCAATATTCTCTTGAAACCTTCACACTATGAAATATTACATCATCAAATTACTTACTCGACCTTATCTATCAAGATGACTACTTGAGTTTAGACATTCATATGACTATTTTGATGAATTTTATTCACTTCCATAAGAATTATAAGCACTCACAACATCCCATAGGGTCTCTAAAATATGTCCATACCCTTAATATCATCCATCAATTACCTCACTAAGTCAAACATTGAATAACCATGCACGAACACTGAAGCTTAATGAAGTACACTTTGTCATTATCATTCTAGCACACATGACACCTCATCAACATCCTTAGTCACCTTGGAGACATCATTGAAAAACCTCCAATGTAAAGGTATTTGGTCGGGTGGTTACATTATTTCATGTGCATTAATCATTATTTATTCTCTATGGCTCAAGCTATAATTGACCTACTCCTAGATGCATCCTATGTAATAAATAAGACTAAAAACTTAGCCCCAGATCCTAATAGGTATATTTCATTACTAAAAATATTTTGGATGAAAACATATGGGAGTTCCAATACTTGCATAGAAGGCCACAAATAATAATAAAAAAGACAAACATTTCCCAGTGGCCATTTTTTCTCCTATTTTCAAGTCCTCTCCCATCATCAAAGACAAAGAGTTGGGATCTTTGGGCATAAAATTAAGTGATTATTTATTATTGGATGACAAGGACTAGCATAGTACTTCACATTTAGACAAGGATGAAGAGAGATAAATTGAATAAAGATCATTGGATAAGAATGGTCTTGATGATGACCATGCTAGTACACATACAAATTTAGTAATATCTCATGAAGGGAAAACCCTTCTTAATGACAGTCTAGTTGATGTATATACTTATATATATGTAAAAACACCTAATAATATATCATTTAGTACTACTTGATCCTTGTATATATATTCACCAATTAATACATTTGCTTCATACTCCTCTTATATAGACCCTTAGTTATTACACCATTATACTCAACCCATATATGATGTTCATGTTATCTCAATTCATCACAAATGATTCTTACTTGTAGAGGATATATAGTGGTTGTGGGAGATATTAAATTAAGGTATTAGTGGGCATGTCCAAATGCTAGTAAAATATGCTTTCAAGTCGGTGCCTAATGAGGCCCATAATTATCCATCATCTTGCTTCTTAGTATTTTATAAAATACTTCCTTATATTTCTATTCACTCTTTTTTGTCCTACACTATGTTGATATATGCACATACTATATGAATAATGTATATACACATTATTTTGGTTAAAACTAGTTATAGTTATATAAATTACTATGATTTAATGGCTTGAATGTTTATGGTATTATTAATAATGAATTAAGAATGTAAAATATACTTTTTTCAAGGTGATTTATGCCCACAATTATGAAGGATAAAATATCTATTTAATTTGTTAACAATCCATAGCCACTAGGTGAGCTACTTATATAACTTGAGTGCCACCCATAGCTATTAGCATTACCTGTAGTAACTCAATGCCACCACTAGTATAAATAAGTGTGAATACATTTTTGAAGGTTGGATGGTTATATGATGATTTTGAGTAATTAACTCCCATGGTTTGAGGATTGCAATAGTTACTCATTTTTAAGAAAAGGGGAAGTCAACTTCAAATTGTCTAGTCATTATTATTCCTTCATTAAACTATCCATTTGAAACAGTTGTATCAAATGAATGTTTTTTTTCTCATAATTACTATTTTTTCCTATTGTCTAGTTACTAGTTGAAAATTTGTTGCAACATCTTATTCTTCTAGGATATATTCGTAATTCTTTCTACTATTTTAACATAGTTGTTTTAGTTGTTGTAACTTACTTCATTTTGGGAATAACCATAAATTTATAGTTGTAACCTCTAGATATTAGTATATATAAATAAATAGATACCTTATTTATGTAAAAGATAAGATATATGCTATAGTTAGTTTGTGAAGTTTAGTTCAACAAGAAAAGGTATCAAGTACTAAACTCTTAGAAAACTAAGAATATATTTCTTTTTTTCTATATTACATTTCCTATTTTCTAAAATAGATTTCCTACTTTCTAAAATAGTTTTACTGTTTTCTAGATTTTTCCACTCTATAAAATTATAAATTATATTTTATTTTCCCAAGAAAAGTAACCCTATACATGTGAAACAATGCTTAAGCAAGGTAAATTTGAAGATTCTTTAGTTTTAAATATTGATGTAGGGTGGCTGATGAATATATTGGGTTATGTATACTAAAATATTTAATCCCTCAAGGCTATGATTAAATAACCACATGACAAGAACAATAGGTTAGAATCCATAGTTTTCACAGTAGATGTGGAGGTGGAACACACTGATAGGGAAAGGTTGTCTACATTAATTTATTAGGTAAAAATCCTTGATCCTCCTAATGAATAAAGACAACCTATATAAATTTCTCCTATATCAAAATATGAAACTTGTGATTACAAATATTTATATATTTATTTGATAAACAAGAGAAATATATAGTTATTGGTCATGCCCCTGTTGATGAACCTGTTAAATTTTATCCTAAAAAAATTTATGAAGTTATTGATGAGCAAGGATTGCCCCAAGAAATTGCTACTATAATAAATCAAGAACCTATTGGTGAGAACCAACATGAAGCAATTACATTTATAACATATCCTACACCTATTGGTAAGGAATGAAAATATACAACAATTAATCATGTGCTTAAGAAAAATCCATCTGTAGTAATTACCTTCACAAATAAACAAACAAAAAATAATATAAGTGAATAAAATCATTAAAAATAAAAAAATGGTACATTTTTAGGGTGGTTCAAATAGGACCAAATATGAAAAAAAGTTATTGCTACTTCGAGACCCTATAAGGGGCAATGCCCCTTGACCCTTACTTCTGAATTCCAAAACCAAAAGAAAAAATTGATGTGGGAAATGCATCGATAAAATCCATAATTTTAATGACATTTTTGGCTATGGAATAAACCTCAAATTTTATTTATTTTTCATCAAAAGTGTTGCATTCAACTAAATAACTTATTCCTAGAGCTGAGCAAGAAAGTATAATTTAAGAATTCTTAAAAGGAGAAAAGTTATTTCAAGAACATCTAGGAAGGGAAGCTTTGATCATATGTTGTCTTGGTTGTTGCAAGGAAAAGGCTAAGTGTGGATGCCAAGATGTTTGGAAAAATAAGGAAAAATATATAAGGAGACACTAGTTGAAAATCAGACTCAAGGAAATGCAAATGGAAGCAAGTTTTATTTTCATCTCAAAGAGAACCTTGGCCTCCAATGCACATAATTATTATACATCCCATACTTGGAATTATATCCCACCATCATCTCAATGTTAGACAAACCATTACCAACAACCAAAAATCTAATGGTTTTGGTATCAATTCCAGTCATGGTAGCCACCACCCCAAATTTCACAATAACAAGACATTAGGTTTAACAAACACCAACAACCATAACAAGTTGTGGGATTTTTCAAAAAAACTAGTTCATTATCCCCTGTAGCACCTAATAGTTAATGTTCCAACCACACACATAACCTTAGTAATAAGTCAACTTAATTGGTTTAAAATAATGAATTGATGGCATTCATATCTACTACACTCCATAGAGTTCCATTCATATTCAAGGATTGTAGTGGCCCCACAACCACATATCTCATAATAATAAAATCCATCTAAGGAGATTTTTTAGAGCACAATAAATTTTAAAAAAATACAAATATTGAACCACGTCCATTCACAAATAAGTTTGTACCATTTTTGTAAATTTCTCTTTTCACAAATATTTGAATCGTGTAAGGAAATAACCTTATTAATTTTTTTGAATTTGTAAATAAGCTAAATAGTGTTTGTGTCCATATTCCATTATTTTAAATTTATCAAGAACATGTCCACCTATACATATAAAATTCAATATCTATGCTTGAGGAAGCCCCAACATAAGATGAAAGATTTTCAAATAGTTTAAGTAACTGGATAGCTTTTTTATCTTGTTCTTGGAAACATGTTTTATCTCATGCACTGTAAACCACTAATCCCTATTTTGGATATACAAATATTTGACTTATTTATCAATAATATCCTTAGGATCATCCATAATTGTTGAAACAATGGAATAATAAAATCTCCAAGGCCTTCACCACACCATCTCTATTCCAAACGTTGGATAATAAACCAACTATTAAACCTGAGGGGATTGTAAAATGTTTTATTATAAAAATGGATTAATGGGAATACTCTTTAGCTTTCATGACACTAAAACTTAAATCCCATTTGGGGAGGCATCCAATAACCTTTGAGAGACTTTGGTTTACTACCATTTTTTTATTTAGACATTCATTTCTTGTTATCTTAAGAAATATTTTTTACAACTATGTTATTTTTTGTGCTCATTCATGACATTCCAATTTGATTTCTTTCACCCACTTATATATCTATAAAATATTTCACTATTATACCACTTTATAAATCCACCATAGTTTTATATCCATATTTATCCATTCTAACATGATATATACATTGTATATGTTTAGTGTTATGATTTAAAGCTTCTGATTTCTAGATAAAATGATTTATCATGTTGGTCATTTGGCATTACTAATGATTTAATTTGATAAGCATAAGTTGTCACCCTATAAAAGCTATTACAGGTAATCATATAGCAACTATTTCATGTCAACATATAGTAATTATTGTAGGTTACTTGTAGAAACTATTATAGGTCAACCCGTAGCAACTGTTGCAAGATCCTTGTAGCAACTGTTATAGATTGATGTAAACTATTTTGTAAAATTGCTATATATTAAGATGTGGTGATTCAAAAATCTTGAATAAGGTTTAATTTCCATAGTTAATGCATATATGAGTTGTAGATCAAATAACATGGTCATTTCAAGATGAAAACAACATCTAAAATTTATTGTTTTAATCACCCGCCCATCCTTCATTAGAGACAAAACCATCCTTATTTCTAGAAATCATGATCAATGACCACTCTATTATTAAATAAATTCCCATCATTAGCTAAAATATAATATCAAAAAATGTATACACAGTCATCTTTAGTTATATACATAACAAACACACACTAAATCGATAAATCTATAATTTTTTTAAACATATTGATTATCCTCATTGAAATATCATCCCACTTACAAGACCCTCAAATCATATTGGGGATGTTGTTACCTTCCATCACCTATTATCACATAATTATTATCTTGAGAATATTTTAACATAAGTGCATCCAATTACTATGTTAACCAAGATTTTTTAAAGCCTTCCTAGATTATCCCTTAACATTAATAGCTAGTTGGAGACTCAAATAAATTTAATATTAACATCACAATACAAACTTTAGATAAATCACACTTAGGTAGTGTTTTCAACCTGAAGTTTCACCCTAATCAAAGATGTGCTGAAATGGATAATCCTCACTCAAGTTGAAACAATGGTATCTTCTCACGAGGGTGGGTGCCTTAATGATGAGAAGAACCTCCAGAGAAGGTTGGTTCCTGTAAGATGTATCTATGATGATCTCAACTTCTACGCTAAAAACTACTTAGGGAAAAGGGAAGAAAGAACTTGAAAGGAAATCCTAGCTAAAATGGTGATACACCTAATTTTCTTGATCCACTCAAATCAAGCTTATGAGAACATTGATTTAGACAAGGAAGAGGTAGAACTTCAACTCCAATTGATCAATACCCATAAGTATTTCATGAAAAGGTTTAATCTAATGATCTAGGCTTGAGGGAAATGGAAAAATAAGCTTGATGAAAGGCATTAAACAACCAGTAATATCCACTATAAACTCAGCAAAAGAAATTCAAACATAGAACATGACCTGCATAAATGACCAGCTAGTAACTAGGTACGAATCCAGATTTGACAAGGAAGAAAGAAAATCTATCACTTAGGCAAATCAATAACAAAAGTACACTATACCAACTGCTAGAAATTGAAAAAAACATACTCCTCTTCTTATGGATTTTGGAAAAGGTTACAACACAATCTTTGGCAGAAGTTTTCTTGTCAAAAGAGGGATCTTTTTTTACAAGGTTATAAATCCATTAATATAGAAAATTACAAAAATCCAAGAGATTGGTGTTTGAAAATAGGAGAGAGGATAAATCCATCCAACTTAGCCTTTACAAAAATCCTATTTTGTCCTCTTCCTCTTGGCATGAAAGCTCCTTGGTGCTAGAATTGGATGGTGGAATCATACATTTGACTTTGCTTGTGCATGTTCAGCTGAGCCATGTCTAAAAATAGAGACTAGTTCTTTGGAGTTGAAATGGATGGTGATTAATTTTGGATGTTAAACTCTTTATCATGCAAAAATGGTATGCCCACCTCAAAATTTAGAACCCTTCATGAGTTTCTAGAATGTTTGAAGAGTTGAGTTAACCTGAAGATGAGCTTGACTTCAATAACCAGTCAACTAAAGCTTTGACCAGTCAACCAAAAATAGCCTTTGCTTGCATGGATTTTCTTTTATTTTGGTCTACCTATTCATGTCTATTTTTGGTGGGATTCTATTTTTGGATTATTTTGTCTATATTTCCTCGGATATCTTGTTTCAAACCCTTTAGCCTAATTCTTTCGAATATTCTTTTGTCATCTCTTTTAGTCTCATATTTTCTTCATATATTCTGCTTGGATTAATTTTTTTAGAATTCTTGTTACATCACATTCTTTCCTTCAAATTTTTATTGGCTAAGTTTTCCTTGGTATTTATGTTATCTCCCATTGGCTTCCTTTGAAATTTTGGTTTACTAGCTTTACCTTGATTTCCTGTGGACTTTTTCCTTGCCAATTTTTTTGAATTTGTTCCTGCAGACTTTACATTTTCTTTGTCTTCTTGGCTTTTGTTATCTATGGACTTTTTTTATCTCCCATGACTTCATATTTTCTTCGAACTTATACTTTTCCCCCGACTTATCTTTGATTTTCTTTGGATTTTTTTCTTTACCTGTATATATTATCTTTAGATTTTTTGGCTACCTCCTTGGCCTTATATTCCTTCAGATTTCTATCTTTACCTTTGTTTTGTTCCTGTTTCTTTCAGATTTCCTATTATGATCCTTTAGCCTTTGAATTTCTTTCCTACAGCTTTTTTTTTCCACCTCTTTGGATTTTTTGTGGACTTTTTGTGTCTAGTCTTCTTTGGATTTTCTACAAAAAATTTGTGTCTATGGATAGTTTGTCTTGCCCACTTGCCTTATTTCTTTTCTTTAGATTTTTCTTGGCTTCATATTCCCACATATTTCCTATTTGACATTTTTTTTAATAAATCCTTCAGACAAAATTTTGAAGGAATTCCTTTAGACTTTTTATCTAAAGGATATCCTTCCTTCAATTTTTTCTCTTTGCTTTTGTTTATTATGTTCCTTCAGGTTTTTTCCTAAGGCACTCGAGCTTTTTGGAGGGCACCAAGTTTTTTTTTAAATGTTCTTTTCAACCTTGAATTGAACTTTCTCAAAGGGTAAGTGCCCTTCATGATTTTTGAAATTGCCCTCTCGAAGGTTGAAAATGGCCCTTCAAACATCTAACTTGGGATTTTTGTAGGACACCCAGACTTTTTGGAAAGAACTTTTTTTGAAGGGTAACATACCCTTTAAACTTTTTGAGTGTCCCTTCAAGTTTCTTACGGTCCTTTGTCTTCTTCCTCTTTGCATAAAAGCTCCTTGGTGCTAGAATTGGATGGTGGAATCATACGTTTGACTTTGCTTGTGCATGTTTAGCTGAGCCATGTTTAAAAATAGAGACCAGCTCTTTGGCGTTGAAATGGATGGTGGCTAATTTTGGGATGTTAAACTCTTTATCATGCAAAAATGGTATGCCCACCTCCAAATTTGGAACCCTTCATGAGCTGATGGAATGTTTGAATAGCTGAGTTGACCCAGAGATGAGCTTGACTTCAACAACCAATCAACTGAAGATTTGACCAGTCAATCAAAAATAGCCTTTGCTTACATGGATTTTATTTTATTTGGTCTTTTTGTTCATGTGTATTTTTGGCAGGATTCTATTTTTAGATTATTTTATCTATATTTCCCCGGATATCCTATTTCAACCCCTTTAGCCTAATTATTTTAGATATTCTTTTGTCATCTCTTCTTGTCTCAAATTTTCTTTAGATATTCTACTTGGCTTATTTTTTATGGAATTCTTGTTACATCACATTATTTCCTTCAGATTTATCTTGGCTAAGTTTTCCTTGGTCTTTATGTTATCTCCCATTGGTTTCCTTCGAAATTCTAGTTTACTAGCGTTACCTTGATTTCCTGTAGACTTTTTCCTTACCAATTTTTTTGAATTTGTTCCTATGAACTTTACATTTTCTTTGTCTTCTTGGCTTTTGCTATCTACAAAATTTTTGTTATCTCCCATGAATTCATATTTCCTTCGGATTTTTCTTCTTTACCTATATACATTATCTTCAGGTTTGTTAGCTACCTCCTTGGTCTTATATTCCTTTGGATTTCTATCTTTACCTGTGTTTTGTTCCTATTTCTTTCATATTTCCTGTTATGATCCTTTAGCCTTTGATTTTATTTCCTACGGATTTTTTGTTTTCCACCTCTTTAGATTTTTTGTGGACTTTTTGTGTTTGGTCTTCTTTGGATTTTCTATGAATTTTTTGTGTCTGTGAACTTTTTGTCTTACCACTTGCCTTATTTATTTTCTTCATATTTTTCTTGGCTTCATATTCCCATGGATTCCCTATTTGACAATTTTCTTGAAGGATATCCTTCCTTCATTTTTTTCTCTTTGCCTTTGTTTATTATATTCCTTCGGGTTTTTTCCTAAGGCATCCAGGCTTTTTGGAGGGCACTCAAGCTTTTTGGAGGGCACCTGAGTTTTTTGAAAATGCCCCTTTCAACCTTGAAGTATCCTTTCCTGAAGGGCAAGTGCCCTTCAATATTTTTGAAATTACCCTCCCGAAGCTTGAAAATGGCCCTTCAAACATTTAACCTGGGCTTTTAGCAGGACACCCAGACTTTTTGCAAAGAAATTTTTCTGAAGGGTAACATATCCTTTAGACTTTTTGAGTGTTCCTTCAGGTTTCTTATGGTCCTTTATGAGAGAAAGTGACCCCTTAGTTATGTCCAAAAGATATCTTTTTTGTATTACCACAGATAAAAAGCCTGTAGAATCTATCTTTCCTTTGATAGACTTATTGCTTTAAACCTCTTGAATCTATGTGAAAACTCCTTCTTTGATGAACTATTCCTTCAGACAAAAGTTTGAAGGAATACCTGTTGTAGTAAAGGCCTTCACAAAAAAAAATGTATTCTTTCCTTTGTAGTCTTTCTTCCTTGGCTGGAGATGTGAATTTTCTAAATGGCAAGAGACAATCTATCATGTGGAAGAATTGTCAATAGATAGATATAATAATAAAAAAAATCACATGTCAATAATAAATTGATGTTAGGGTTTTCCTTGAACATGCATGTCTTATTGAATGTTCATTTCAAATCTAATAAAAAGTACATTACTAATAATTTTTTTAATAATGTTGATTTTGTTTGAATAATACATGTTAGGAAGACTTTCAAGTTTTTTAGGTCACTCTCATGTCAATATATACTCTCTAAGGGTTGGATTGTATATTTATTTCCATTTCCTTATGCATTTAACAAATCATGAAGAGTTATCCTTAACCAAATGCATGGATAGTTGAACTATTTCATATATTACATCAGTCAAAACATTTATGGCATGGAACTCAACTATATGGTAACTATAAATAGATTCTTTGAGGTTATATATATTATTAACTAGTTTTTTTATTAACTAGTATATTTCATCTTCTTGTGTATCTTGATTATCCACCCATCTAGTATCTAATGCAAAACTAAATCTCAATAGTTCCACTATTATATGGTTTTATTATCTTAAGAATTCAATATTACAATCCTAGATAAGCCTAAAATAGATTATTTTATTTTATTTTTTTATCACAAATAACATCTTATGAACATAGTCTACAGGTGGATGATGAATATCTATTTTTATTTCTATGCAATCTCTTAGATTTGCTAACAACTTGGTTGAATAAAAATATTCCTAACATTTATATGTTAGAGGTTTGTCAATGATGTCTCTAAGGTGACCAAGGATTTTGATGAGGTGTCATGTGTGCTAGAATGATAATGACAAAGTGTGTTTCAATGAGCCTCAATGTTTTAATGACAATAACAAAGTGTGCTTCAATGAGCCTTAGTGTTTCTACATGGTTCTTTAGTGTTTGCCTAAGTGACACATTTTATGGATGATATTATTGGTATAGACATGTTACAGAGTCCCTATGGGGTGTCAAGAGTTCTTAGAATGAGTATGAAAGTAACTGGATCTCATTTGGTAGTTATTTGTTTCATCTAGACAGTTTGGGTCTAGTGGCAAAAAATGTTAGTGGGTAGTTTGATGACATAACCATTACCACATGTAGATAAGTCAGGGAGAGATGGTCATATGGTTTTGATTACATTAGTACATAATTTTTATGTGTTAAATCTCAATTTATGCATCGAATCACAGTCAAAGATATGAGGGTGCAAATTTGGCTTCTAAGACAAAATTCACTATTTTCCCATACTTAGCCAAATTTGCATGTGGCCAAAAAGAGTCAAGTAAGCATGTTGATGAAGTCATCATTCACATGCATGGAGGTGTCAAGAAAAAATGATCATATGGTTTTGTTTATTTTTTTGTCTAGTTCTTATGTGCTAAATTTTAGGTCACACGATGAGGCACAACAAAAGATGTGCATGAGCAAAGTTGGGTTCCCAAGTATTTTGAAAATGTTTTCCCATACTTATCCAATTTTTAAATATGGTAAGAAGAGCCAAGTGAGCATTTTGATGGTTTTATATCTTGCACATGTGAAGGTGTCAAGAGAAACTAATCATATGGGTTTGATTAATTTTTATCCTAGTTGATTTGCACTAAAATTCAGATCATGCAATGAAGCACGTCAAAAGATATGCTTATTCAAAGTTGGCCTCCTAGGTAGGTTTTGACATAGTTAGCTCTATAACAGAAGATTTTGAGAAGGCATTTTACTGGCATTATATATCTCACACATCAGGGTTCCAAGATCTATTTATCACATGGTTGGATTCTCCTATGTGAGGAAATCATATGGTCCAATTTTTAGATCATGCATCTAAGCACAAAAATATTTATTAAGGTTCAAAAATGGCTACTCAAGTAGATAAGCAAGGCTCCCATACCTAGTCAAATTTGCACATGTTAAAGTTTGAGCAAGATCGATGGTGCACATTGCTCCAAGAAGTCAAGAATTAGTGAGATGAGGATAGGTGCATGATGTTTAATAATTGAGAAAATGTAAAGGATAAGGATCTAATAATGAGTGGGTATTCATATAGATTGATAGAATGGTGAGCGTTAATAGTTAAAGACTTGGTTGATCTACAAAGATCGATGGAGCACATGGAGTAGATATTAAAAGATTACACAAGATGAGGTCAAAATCATTGAGGCTTAATGTTTGGGCATTGGCACCTATACATTAAAGTTCATACATTATCAAAATGAATAATTTGATCTTAGTAATGAGGACATGAGATGATTGCAAAGTTTTTGAGGTTTAACTGTGACCATTGCCATTTGAATTTTTAAATTTATAAAGGGAAAAACTAGAGCTCTGTATTTTGTCCATATCTTTTGATAGAAGTCAAATTTTCTATTTCTATAAAAAAAGTTGTAGAGGACTCTATGGCACATCTAATGAACCTAATTTAAAGGTCTAAAAGTGTTTACAGTCAAAGTTATTAAGCTTCAAATTTGACTGTGTGTTCATGTGTATTCTATAATTGACCTAAGAAGGATATTTGAGCATGTTCTGATGGTATTTAAATGTCTCATGTTGACTTAGATATTTAGGAGTGTTGTAGACTCCATGAGGATTATCTATGTAGTCTTTGAAGGTTTGACCAATCCATATTCAATATGAATAATTGTTAAGAAGTTGACAATGTTCTTGAAGGTTACTGGCAGATTGAGTGACCATCTTGTAGAAGCAAGTTAAAAGTGTTCTGAGTAGATTTGAAGAAGAAAATGAGCAAGGATATGTTTTATAAGTCTCAAATACTTATGATAAGGCTTTGATTGTCATAGTTGGTTCTTGATCAGATGTGGAGAGTCAAAATAGCTTAACTATATTTTGATAGTATATGACCATTTTGAGTGGTCATCTACAGTTTGAGGTATTTTGGCATGTGTTAGAGTGTCTAAGGCACATGGAGGTGTTGCAGATATCTTGGAGGTTATATCCATATGACTTGTTCGTGTGGTTATGTGAGTAACTTGAATGTTTGATTCAAAAGTTTGTGATTGTGTTTTTTGAGTATGAATATCTGAAGAGCAAGGTGACCTAATTGGTATGTTCAAGTGTGGAGTTGGTGTTCCAAGTGGATTGGACCCATGTGGGTATGACTAAGGGGTCATGTGGAGTGGACCTATGCTTTTGGAAGTGGTCCTGAGTTTTTATTTTGATCATTGAAATGCTAAGTGGGTGATTAGGTTTCCATGAGACCTATAAGAGCTACAAGGGCCTTATTAAAAGGTGTAATTGTCTAAGGGTGAACTATATATGCTATTGCCAACTTATGAAGATTGTTTTGAGCCATGTCTTGATGTTATATAAGCCTTAAGGGTTAAGGTAAGTGAAATGGTTGACCTATAAGTTGATATTCATGATTGATCTATATATAATGAAACCAAATGAGATGGTTTCTAGATTTTGAGAGGCTTATTAGAGTGGTATGTACATTAAATCTAAGAAGAGAAGAATTCAAGTGTGCTCAATGGATGGGTTGATAAGTAGATCAGATTAAGGATTATGTGTATGACCTGTAGGTCATGTTTTTGAGGTTAAAATAGTGCTCTTACAAGTTGAGCATGAGCAAAGAGGTCTAGAGTGATCCAAAAAGATGGTTTGGATGCCTTGTGTGTGAGTGAAGGATTGTTAATATCTATGTGATATTGGTGGTTGATATGAGAGGTAGATCAATGTGTGGAATGTGTGTATGATCATCTAGTTATGTTGTAACTGTGATAGAGTTATTTTTGTGAAGGATGTTTTTAGTGTGCAAATTTGAAGAGTGGGGTTAGTTGGGATTTATAATGTGTCTTAATTGATCTTTGTGTATTGGTCCAAGTATGTAATGTGCTTTGGTCAATAGGGTGTGTTGAGTGAAGGTGAAGAGTGATAATCAAATTTTCATCATCAAGTGTTGAAGATATCAGTTTAAAGGTGGAATTGTTTAAAAGGTAGTCTAAAGGAGTTATTTATCTTAGGGGTAGATTTCTCCTTGTGAAACAAGTGTTTCACTAAAGGCAATTGGTCTAAAGGATTTGATCATCTTAGGGGTAGGTACTCCTTATGGAACATGTGTTTCACTAAATCTTGGTCAAGAGGACATGATCAGTATCTGGTTTGTAATACCTTATAAGACAAGTAGTCTAAGTGTTTGCAGGCTTGAGAATGGGTTTTATTCCCAAAGAGGGTTTCCCATGTATGTCTTATGTTATGTGATTGATCTTGCATTGTCTCTCTTGTTAATTTTTATGAATAATGTGTATGCTTCATAAATGCTTGTGGTAATTGATTAAGAGTAAGAAAGGATTGAAATTGAAGTTAGATAATCTGGGCTCACTAATTCACCCCACCTTTCAGTGATTGTACCTCTAATAATTGGTATTAGATATGGACCTTTGGAGGAAGCTTAATAGCTTGAAGGAGATCTTGAGTAGGTACAAAGATGGCTAAACATATGAAGAAAGAGAATCAATAGTGGAAGGTTGTGATCAAGGCTCTTGAAGAGCAGATATGTACTTTGAAAAAGATGCTAAAGAGGATGAGAATGTTATCAATGATCCCAAGGTTTAGTTAGTAGATGTCAAGACAAGTTTGAGTTCAAAAGAGAAGGACATCATGCATGGGGAAGAAGTTTTCCATGAAAATAAAGAAGATGACAGTGAGGAAGAAGAAGTTGATCTAAAAGCTGAGCTCATGAGTGCACTTGGTGAACTAAAATAAAAGAAGAAAATGAATCATAAGATGAGGTATGTGATCAAAGGTATTGAAGCAGAAGTCAGTTATCTTGAGGAAAGTTTGATAGAACAAGCATTTAAAATAAAGGATGACATGGATAAAGAATCTGAGAGTGATAAGGAGACTATCCAAGTTCTCATAGGTTAGTTGATGGTTGCTATTTCAAGTATAAGAGCTAAAGAAGATGAGTGCATTCAATCATAAACCAAGCTAGATTCACTGAAGGATGAGCATGAAAACTTGTCAAGATAAGCAAGCTTGAAGAAGATCAAAAGAAGTCAAATCAGGTCAAGAGAAATGATAGAAGACTAGTTAGATAACCCAATGCAATAAGGTATGCCAGTTCTTTTCATGGACAGTGTCATTTTTGATATCAATATCATCATAGGGAAAGATATTATAGAAAGATGAGCTCTAAGAATGAGTTCACATGGTGCCTTGGAAGAAGGAGAAATTAGTCTTGGAGAAGACTTAACTTAGATCAATCAAGAGGTATGTTGAATGATATTGTTTGTTATAATTACAATAAAGTAGGACATATTGCCAGATTCTCCAAGAATAGTTTGAAAAAGCATTCTGCTCCTAAAAGTCACTCAATGGTGTTGAGACCAAGAACTATGAAGGATAATCCTAATCAAGGGGAACTACCTTCTACTATAAAGAAGGAATCACATATGAAGAAGATACATGAATGCCAAGAGGATTTGTCCTCTGTCTAGATAAAAAAGGAAGATCACAATCATCATCAAGCAAAAGGTATGAATGATGTTATTTGTTTTAGATGTCATAAAGTTGGTCACATTGCTAGGTATTGAAAGAACGTGTTGAATGGGTTCCCAAATCAAAATAATGTGTATGGAGATCCTAGTATGAAAGAAAGATGTTACACTTGGGTATGGAAACCTATGACTATCAAGAAACATCAGACTAAGACCAAAAATGGTTTATTTGCCATGATAGACATGAAAGAAATAAAAGAGTTTATGTTGTCTACTTTTGTTAACAAATATGAAGAAAGAATGATGTCAAGCATCCTTTCAAAGTCAAATAGGACTGTAAGTCAGAGAAAGATATGGAGATATGGGTGTGTCTAAAGTTTTGGGACTTTTAGTCTCACTATGTCAAAAGGGGTGTCTTTCTCTAAGCTTTAAGGAGACACTTTAAAGATAGAGGAAGCATGGTGGATGTTTTTTGGGACTCAACTATGTATGCAAGGTCTGTAAGCAAGGAATGGAAGTTTTTCTAGTATCTAATCAAGGATGATAAGGTGTCAAGATATTCCATTTTATATAAATTTATGTTGATCTTGTTCAAATGGGCTCAAGATATGTTCAGGTTTCTTGGTTCTAAAGGTAAGAACTTATCAATTTCTATTGCTCAAATTGATTGATCAAATGTTGAAAGACTGTAAGACAAGGTTGATATGGAGGATGAGGAGAATGTGTTGTCATATTTTTGATATCATGAATAAGGTCTCTAAGTTATATTGATGATAAGTTTTATATGCCATGGAGTTAGGCGGAGCTAACTCAGTTAGTTTGAATAGCTTGAGGAGATATGCATGATGTCATGGGGAGCTTTGTAATTGGTCAGGTCCTAGGATCAGAGGATTTTGTAGTTGAATCTAAGAGAGAAGGAATGGAGGCAAGTGTATTGATTCATAATTATTGGAAATGGTTTGAAAGTGTTCAAAGAAAAGGGTTCCTAAGCTCAGGTGACTTAGGGGGGAGTCCCTCTTAATGTTTTCAAGTTAAGTTCATGCAATTTCTATTATTCATGAATGTTTTGTCTTCATGGAAACTATGTATGATCAAAAGAGTGTAGTCATGGATCATGTTTAAGAAGCTCAAGGTGAGAAGAAGTTTGATCAATGTTAAGGGGAGTCTGTATCATATTTCAAAGATGGTCTCTTCCTATTATTGGTCCTTGATGTCTTTTAGGTCTATGGGATCATAAGTTTAGCCCATTTTGTCATTGTGTCAAAAGGGGAGAAAAAACCTAAAGAAAGAGATATAGTTTGAACATAAGCTTTGTATTGGTGTTTGACATCAATGACAAAGGGGGAGATTGTTGGAGGTTTGTTAATGATGTCTCCAAGGTGACCAAAGATTTGATGAGGTGTCATGTGTGCTAGAATGATAATGACAAATTGTGCTTTAATGAGCCTCAGTGTTCCAATGACAATGACAAAGTGTGCTTCAATGATCCTCAATGTTCCTACATGGTTCTTTAGTGTTTTCCTAAGTGAGGCATTTGATGGATGATATTGTTGGTATGGACATGTTGCAGAGTCTCTATGGAGTGTCAAGAGTGCTTAGAATGTGTATGAAAGTGATTGGATCTCATCTAGTAGTTATTTGTTTCATCTAGACACTTTGCGTCAAGTGGCAAAAAATTAGAGTAAATAATTTGATGACATCACCATTGCCACATGTGGATGAGTTTGGGGGAATTGGTCATATGGTAGTGATCACATTAGTTCCTAGTTTCTATGTGTTAAATCCCAATTCATGTGTCAAAGTGTAGTCAAAGATATGAGGGTACAAATGTATCTTCTAAGATAGAATTCATTGTTTTCCCATAATTTGCCAAATTTGCATGTGGCTAAAAAGAGTTGAGTAAGCATGTTGATGAGGTCAACATTCACACACGTGAAGGTGTCAAGACAAAATGATCATATGGGTTTGTTCATTGTTTTTCCTAGTTCTTATGCACCAAATTTTAGGTCACATGATGTAGTGTAACAAAAGATATGCATGAGCAAAGTTGGCATCCTAGGAATTTTGATGGTGTTTTCCCATAATTAGCCAATTTTGCAATATGGCAAGAAGAGATAAGTGAGAATTTTTTATGGTGTTATATCTTGCACATGTAAAGGTGTCAAGAGAAATTGATCATATGGGTTTATTCAATTTTGGTCCTAGTTTATTTGTGCTAAAATTCAGATCGTGCGATGAAGTGCATCAAAAGATATGTTTGTTCAAATTTGGCCTCTTGGGTATGTTTTGACATAGTCGGTTCTATGACAATATTTTGAGAAGGCATTTTAATGGAGTTATATCTCACATGCATGAGGTTTCCAAGATCTATTTGTCACTTGATTAGATTCTCCTATATGATGAGATCATAAGGTCTAAATTTTAGATCATGAATCTAAGAATATAAGTATTTATTAAGGTTCAAAAATGGCTACTCAGGCAGATAAGCAAGGTTCTCATACTTAGTTAAATTTGCACATGTTAAAATTTGAGTAAGATTGATAGTGCATGTTGCTCCAAGAAGTCAAGAAGTAGAGAGATGAGGATAGGTGCACAATGTTTAAAAACTAAGCACAGGTAAAAGATAAGGATCTAACAATGATCAAGTGTTCATATAGATTTATTGAATGGTGAGTGTTGATAGTTAAAGACCTGGTTGATCCATAGAAATTGATAGAGTGCATGGATTCAACATTACAAAATTACACGAGATGAGGTCAAAGTGACTAAGGTTTAAAATTTGAGCATTGGAGCCTATAAATTAAAGTTAAAACACAATAAAAAGTGTGTAAATCAATCTAAGTGGTGAGGACACAAGATGATTTCAAAGTTTCCATGGTTTAACTATGACCGTTGCCATTTGAATTTTCAAATTTACAAATGGAAAAACTAGATCTTTGTATTTTATTGATATTTTTTGATAGAAGTCAAATTTACTATTTTTGTAAAAATAAAAGTTATAGAGGACTCCATGTTGCATCTAATGAACCTAATTTAAAGATATGTAAGTGTGTATAGTTAAAGTTATTAAACTTCAAAGTTGACTATGTATTTGTGTGTATTCTGCAATTGACTCAAGAAGGATATTTGAGCTCATTTTGAGGGTATTTCGATGTCTAATGTTGACTTAGATATTTTTGAGTGTTTTAGACTCCATGAGGATGATCTATGTGGTCTTTGTAGGTTTGACCAATCTATATTTAGTATGAACAATTGCCAAAAAGTTGACTATGTTCCTGAAAGTTATTGGTAGATTGAGTGACCATCTTACTTAGGTAAGTTGAAGGTGTTCTGAGCAAAGTTGAAAAAAATGATCATGGATATGGTGTATAAGTATAAAATACTTATGATAGGGTTTTGATTGTCATAGTTTGATCTTTATCATATGTGTAAAGTCAAAATAGCTTGTTTATATTTTGATAGTTTATGACCAGTTTGAGCGGTCATCTTGAGTAAGATAGTTTGAGGTATTTTGGCCTATGTTAGAGTGTCTAAGGCACATGGAGATGTTTTAAATATCTTGGAGGTTATATCCATATGACTTGTTCATGTGGTTTTTTGAGTAACTTTAATGTTTGATTTAGAAGTTTGTGACTATCTTTTCTCAGTATGAAGATTTGAAGTGCGAGGTGACCTAATTGGTAGGTTCAAGTGTGGAGTTGGTATTCCATGTGTATTGGACCCATGTGGGTGTGAATAAAGGGTCATGTGGAGTGGACATATGATTTTTTAAGTGGTCTTAAGTTTTTATTTTTGTCATTGAAATGCTAAGTGGGTAAATAGGTCTCCATGATACCCATAAGAGCTACAAGGGCCTTATTAAAAGGTGTAGTTGCTTAAGGGTGACCTATAGATGCTATGGTTGACCTATGAATATTTTTTTGAGCCATGTATTGATGTGAGAGAACCCTTAAGGGTTAATTCAAGTGAAATGGCTAACCTAGAAGTTGATATTCATGATTTCTCTATATATAGAAAAACTAAATGATGGTTTCTAGATTTTGATAGGCTTGTTGGAGTGGCATGTGCATTGAAGAAAAGAAGAGAAGAGGTAAAGTGTTCCCAATGGATGGGTTAAGAAGTAAATAATATTAAGGACTATGTGTATGACTTGTAGGTCTTTTTATTAGGTCAAAATGGTGCTCTTGCATGTTGAGCATGAGCGAAGAGGTCTATAATAATCCAAAAAGATATTTTAGATAACTTGTGTTTGAGCGAAGGATCACCGATATCTATGTGATCTTGGTCATTTATCTAAGAGGAATATTAATTTGTGGAATATGTGTATGACCATTTGGTTATGTTATTGAATCTATTACAAAGTGTTTTTTGTGAATGATGCATTGACTATGTAGAGTTGAAGAGTGGGGTTAGTTGGGATATGTAATGTGTCCTAATTACTCTTTGTGTGTTGGTCCAAGTATTTAATTTTCTTTGGTCAACAAGGTGTGTTGAGTGAAGGTGAAGAGTGATAATTATAGTTTCATCATCAGGTGTTGAAGACATCAGTTCAAAGGTGGTGTTTAAAGGGTGGTCTAAAGGAGTTGATCATCTTAGGGGTAGTTTGCTCCTTGTGAAATATTTGTTTCACTAAAGGCAAGTGGTATAAATGAGTTGATCATTTGAGGGGCATGTTCTCCTTATGTAATAGGTGTTTCACTAAATCTTGGTCAAGACATGATCAGTCTTTGGTTTGTAATACCTTATAGAATAAGTAGTCCAAATGTTTGCAGGCTTGAGAGTGGTTTTATTATCCAAGAGGGTTTCCCACGTATGTCTTGTGTTATGTGATTGATCTTGCATTATCTCTCTTGTTCATTGCTATGAATAATCTGTATGCTTCATAAATGCTTGCGGTAATTGATTAAGAGTAAGAAAGGATTGAAATTGAAGTTACATAATTTGGGTTCACTAATTCACCCCACCTCTTAGTGATTGTACCTCTAATATTATATTTTTTTAATAGAAACAAAAACATACACCCCCTAATATGATAAATTTTGGAATCTAGGGAAACCCACATGTTATGATGAACTTTGTTGAGCAGCTTAGTATCTCTTAGATGTCACTCTTGGTAGTTTTTGACCCCATGAGCCAAAAATGCCACCCTTACCATTCAAAACTTTGCACTTCATGCTAATTTTGCCTTGAAGGTTTTTTTCATGTTGATTCAGATCGGTTCAAAGAAGCAAGAAAAATCTTGAAAGAATTCCTTCGAGAGAAAGTGCTAAGACAAAAGTCCACAGAAATTGGCTGAAAGGAAATTTCTAAAGGAAATAACTCAAGGAATTGATGGGCCCTCAAACGTAAAATTTGAGCCCCTACAAGTAGTCATTTGGATTTAAAAATCTTGGGATGTTCGTACAGATGTCAAAAATAGGTCTCATAAAGTAGCCATTGGTATTTAAAATATCAAAGGGTTCATCAATATTGTCGTGAGCTTGACACTTATCGAGATCTCATGATAAAAGATCAATGGCATGAGCAATAGTCAAATAGTCAACAAATTTGGAGGGCTAATTAGTCAAGGACAAATGATATAAGCCCATCTAATTGGCATGAGATCAATGACTTGTAGGCATCCATGTACAAGCAGCTCGATAGACATGCAAAAGGCCAAGGGGGTATCAATTTTAATAAAAAATATACAAGTCCAAAATAACAGTAAAAAGCACTCCAAGTTTTAAATACAAGAGATCAAATCATGTACACTTGGTGGGAACATACAACTACCCATGACAAGGCTCTCTCAGCTTCGAAAAGGGAGACTTGAATGCACAAAGGGATCAAAGAGATTTACAATGATCTTGGATGGTTCATTTCATGGTCAAGCAGTTGCACACTCTAAAGGCAAAAAAGATTTCAAGGACATAGTGGTGGTTACAACCATTTATGACCCCCTCTTCTCTCATTCCTTTTTACTATATATATAGATGTTAAAACCTTAAAAATGATACCTCAATTGATGATAGAGTTACTTTATCAAAATTTCCTTATAACACTCTCTTGAAGCAATACAAGACAAATTTCTAATTTTCATTGAAGTCAAGTGTGCATTATTGGAGTTTAACTTGTATAATGTATGTTTTCTCTCGTCATCTATGATTTTTATATGTACCTCACTTTAGTTTTCTTGGTTTCTTGCAGGTCATGTGATGTGTTAGCCTTTGGTGCCTTTTTGAAGCATTACAAGTTATAGTGTCTCTCTTATAGACCTATTCCTTCTTGCCCTTCAAAGTGCATCCTCCCCTTTGACCTCCACACAACTAATCATGCTTGCAGCTTTCAAATAGGATTAGCTAGACTGTGTCTTGTTTAAGTTCCATAGTAGTCACTAAGGTTCCCAGTCTGAATGTGGATCACTCTCTATTTGGTGCATCACCTCCCTTACCTCAAATTTCCTCTTTATTTTATCCTTCTATCCTTTTTCCTTAGTCATTAGTAGATTTTAGTGTAGAAAATAAGAGCTAAAGTGAAGCATCTAAGGAACTAGCCTCATAAAAAATCTTAGAGGTTCAACCTCACTATAGGATACCCACAGCCTAAGGTTGTCCCAACGCTTGTAGCTAGGACTGAGAGAGCTTGAGAAACTCTCTCATAAAGGGTGAAATTCTAACCTACAACAATTTATAGCATGCCTTGTGGGACCACTTTCAAGGAAGATTAGCTAAGTTTGATGCTAGTTTGATCAATTTGTAGTGGTTATAGCTTTCATCTTTTAGTATGTAGTGACTCTAAAGAACACTTAGCAATCTGGTGGTAAAATAGTAACTATCTTTCATGCTAAAGGTGACTACAAGATCATATTCTGGAGGTATTCCTTTTGTATTTTTTGAATTACCTTCAAACTCAACAAGAAGGTTAAGTTTCACCCATACGTAGGAAATTATTTTCCTAAACTAGTTGTGAGGTATACCTATGAAAGAAGACCTTTGTTATCCCCTTTTGTTACCATGATTCCCCAAAGAGATTTTGTAGGTTTTAGTGGCCAAATTCTTTTGAATTTTCCACAATATGATCCTATGATAGTAGTAGCCCTCAAAAGCATCCCATATTTCATAGGAGACCAAGCTGTGACTCCTACTGAACACATCATAGACATATCCAATTTCTATAATATACATAATGTCATAGTAGAAAATTTAGTTATCAGACTATAAGCAATATCCTTTAAAGGAAAGGCTTTAGATTGGTATAGATGTTTAAATCCTAACTCTATTCAATCGTGTGATTAGTTGGGAACAACTTATGTAAGATATTTGTAGACAAGAGTGATCATTTGTCACTAGCAGAATAGTTGACCACAATCAAGAGAACTCCTCATGAAGTTATGCAAGACCTCAACACAAGATTCCAAAAAACTTGGGACAAAATTCTAGCCACTATTAGACCATCCCATAACTTTGCATTCTTATACTATTAGAAGGATCTAAACAATGACATAGTAGTAATGATTCAATCCATGGGAGGAGATATATTACCAGATGCTTATGAGGTGGCTATCAAAGCTAAAAATTATCTAGTTCAGGCCGACAAGCTTACTCTTAGGCCCCCAATGCCTCTTTTCCCTAAGATCAAACCACCTCCTACAATTGTTCCCTCACTTGATGTTATTCTTCCAACTCCAACAATTATTGTTATACCTTCACTCAAATAAGAGAAGGCCTCCACTAGTGGATCTAGCGACTCCCAAGAGCAAAAAAGACTTCCTAGAACTTAAGAACATGCTCCAATCCTTAAGAAATGATGTGGTAAATATGAAGAGGTAGTAATCTCAGTTACATAAACCTTATCAAGATCTATATCAGCCTCAACAATAGTCAAGCACATAAGCCACCCTCCAAAGGAAATTTCCAAGGACAAGGTCAAGGATAGGGGTAGCCTAACTATGCTAGACAAAATAACTATAATTCAAATGTTGCAAGATATTCCAACTCTTTGGTTCCTATTCAAAATAACATGGCTCCAGAAGCTTAAGGAACCATGCATTGGGATTAATCTTTTGGGCAATCCATTATTCCACTAGTGGTTTTAGCTGAGCATTTAATGACCAATGGTAGCAGGCTATTATATATGGATATAATAAAACCTTAATGGCTCAAAGCATGGAGACTCCCATGATGGAAAATCCAAATAAATCTCTATAAGAACAACGATTAGATCAGGCACCAAACCAAAAAAATGCTACAATGGTCATTAGTGAGCAAGAAGAGTGTTATGCATCCAATCAGCAAGCTAGCTCTAGTCAAGTTCATGTCCTAGTGGCAACAAATACAAGATTCAAAAGAAGGAATATGGGTGACAACTAGGGAGAATTAAAGGAACCTCTTGCCACCACTCCTTCATTGCCTAAGCCTAATGAGCTTTTTATCACTCCAAAGGTCTTGACACCTTCACAAAGCTCACAGATCCAACAAATAGTAGTAGTGGCTTCCAAAGCACAAGCAAAGGCTAGTAGTACACCAGTCAACATTATTAAATAAATGAATAAATCCAATGTGAGTGTACTAATATGGGACATGCTTTCCATCCCTGTTCAAGTGGATATCCTTCAAGAAGGTTTATCCAAGATAGGTGTTACAACAACTGCAGGTAAACAACTAAGCAAAGAAGCCAAGGTCCTCACTAATGCAGCTAAGGGTCCTATGGGAGAAAGGTCAAATAATGTGGTCAAACCTCCTCCCTTTTACATTTCATTAATCATTGGTGACTCCTTGGTGCATACTTGCTTAGTATATAGTGGAGCTATCACTTTAGTAATGCTAAAGTCCATAGCTAATCAACTAAACCTCAAATATGAGCCACATACCAAGGGAGTTCTATAGCTTGATGGTTCTTTCACAAAGGCATCTAGTAGCATTAAGGATTTGAATATGACCCTACATGCTTGTGCTAGTGTCTCAGTGGTTCAAGATGTGTTGATCCTTGATGTAACTCCTTGCTTTGCATTATGCCTTTTTAGAGAATTCACAATAAAGATAGGAGGCTATCTCTCAGTGGATTGGTCATACATGGCATTCAAAATGAGATATGGAATGAAGGTATCAATCAAGGTTGAGTCCATGGCATAATTTCACATTGAGCCCCATTAGCCAAATAACACAAACCTCAATTGTATTATTATTGATGAAGAGGAATTTAAAACTGGTCAAAAGCTGAATACTTAACTTGAGGAGATTCTAGAATTGTTCTTAGATGAGCTATGGGGGGATAACCAATTTACCAACCCTTTGGAGGGTGTTCAAGAAAGAGACATGGGTGTCTATCTACTACATGAATAAAATCAACCCATGCCTTCCCTCATTAGACATAAAGAAAACCTTAATGGCATGTGGAAGTTATTATTTGATGGTTCAAGGAGAAAAAATGGAGTAGGTGTAGGGGAAATATTGGTTTACCCTTCAGGAAATAAGCATTTCTCTTCCTTTAGGTTCTATTTCAGTTGCTCTTCTAATGTAACAAAATATGAAGGTTTGATCCATGTCTCTAATGGGCCAATAAGAGAGGAATCAAAATGTTGCAACCATATGGAGACAATGAGATTATAGTGAACCAAGTTAGAGGCTTGAACATTATAAAGAATCCTTTGATGAGGTCTTACAAAAATAGAGTGTGGGACCTAATTAAATATTTTGAAACCTTCAACATCTAAGTAGTGCCAAGGAACTAGAATCAGCATGTTGATAGGTTGATAGTTGTGGGATCTTAGTTCAACATCCCAAATAAGCTAAAAGAGGCCAAGGTTCAGCCACACATCAAGGTGGCAGTGAGGCCATCAGTGGAAAATAATGAAGTCCATTGGCAAGTTTTTGAAAATGATAAATAAATTACTCATTTTTTATAGCAAGAAGTTGAGTTCTCCTCTACCAATCAGGAGAAGTTTCAACAACAATATGGGGAGAAAATTGTTTGATTAAAATCTAACAAGCTTTCCAAAGGATTGGTTACACTTAAGGGCCTTTTTCATGAGGGAGACCATATGAGAAAAGAAAATGTGGTAATTTCAACCAATGAAGAGAACTATGAGAGAGTCCTCATCTTTAAAGACAAACTTATCAAGCTTAGGAAGGTAAGCAGCAAAGTTGAGAGGTATGCTTTCATAACACTCTACTATGAATATGCAGACATCTTTGCTTGGGAATACAGTGACATAAAAAAAATTGATCCAAAGTTAGCCCATAATACCATAGAGATGGAGGCTAATGCTAAGCATGTGAGGCAAAAGCAAAGGCCCGTCAACCCCAAAATAGAAGAGCTTACGAGGAAAGAGCTAACCAAGTTGATTGAATCCAAGATTATCTTTCCCATCAAACATTCATCATGGGTAGCCAATTTGGTGCCTATAAGGAAGAAGAGTGGGGAGATTAGGCTATGTGTTGACTTTAGAGATTTGAACAAAGTGTCCTTGAAGGATCATTACCCTCTACCATCCATGGAGCAACTTCTTCAAATAGTTGCAGGGTTAGAACATTTTTCTCTTTTGGATGGATATTCAGGTTACAACCAAGTATTGATAAAAGAAGAAGATCGGTACAAGACTACCTTCACCACCAAATGGGGCATGTATGCATACCAAAAGATTCCTTTTGATTTTTCAAATGCTGGTGTAAATTTCCAAAGAGCCATAGACATGGCTTTCCAAGGATTACTGAATCAAATGGTGCTGGTCTATTAGATGACATCACAATTTTTTCCAAGAATGCCAGTGAGCACATGGATGACCTAAGGTTGATCTTTGAAAGATGCAAGGAGTATGGTATCTCATTAAATCCTAAGAAGTGTGTGTTTGTCATACATGAAGTTAAGCTATTGAGCCACATCATTTCAAAAGAAGGGTTGTTTATTGACCCTAAAAGGGTAGATGTCATCTTAACACTCTCTCTCCCCAAGCATAATAAATGATTTTAGAGATTCCTTGGAATAATAAACTTTGTAAGAAGGTTCATATCAGGTTTTACAATCTCGGTCAAGCCTATTACTGCCATGTTAAAGAAGAGTCAATTTTTTTCTTGGCCAAGAGAAGGAAAAGATGACTTTGAATCCATCAAATAGGCCATTACCCAAGTACCCTCACTCATAAATCCTAATTTCCCCAAATATTTCATGCTATACACCTTTTCCAATGTTGATAGCTTGTTAACTATGCTGATACAAAAGAATGGTGAGGGAAGGAAGCAGCTAGTTGCCTTTTTTAGTCAAGGGCTAGAAGGATATGAGGTGAGGTAAACTTTTATAGAGAAGCAAATATTTATAGTAGTGAGGAGTCTTAATAAGTTTAGACCAAAACTCTCCAAAAAAAAGATTTACCTCATGGTACCCCATCTTGGAGTTGGGGATTTCCTCCTTAAAAAAGATCTAAATGAGAAAAGAGCTAGCTGGATCACCAAAATCATGGAGTTTGATATAGAAATCAAAGTGACCAAGTTGGTCAGAGGTAAAGGTTTGTGTGAGCTTATGGTGGAAGATATTCAAAAATACAAAGGATTTTCCATGATGATTCAAGACAACTCACATGTAAAGGCACCTCTACTTCATAAGAGCTAGCTCCATGATATGGCACATTTTGTGCTAACAGGAGAGTGACCCTAAGGTCTAGACAAGGCAAAAAGAAGGTATTTAAGACTTTATTCTATACCTTATACATTGATTAATGGGTTTTTATTTATAAAGGACCTCAATGGAGTGCTCTTAAGGTGCATAGATGATGACCAAGTGACAAGGCTCTTGGAGCAATTTCATGATGGGCCTGTAGGAAGCCATTTTACTCCAAGGACTATAGTAGTAAAGATAACGAGGGCTTGTTATTACTAGCCTAGCCTCTTCAAAGATGCTCATTCATGGGTAAGAAAGTGTCAAAAATGTGCCCTCTTTATGAGTAAGCAAAGATTAACGACTTTTCCTCTCAACCTAATTCAGGTAGATTAACCATTCATGTAGTGGGGTTTAAATTTCATATGAGTGATCAACCCTCCATCAAGTGTGGGGCATAAGTGGGTGCTTACTACAACTGACTACTTCACCAGATGGGTGGAAGCCATTACATTGAATTAAGCTAATGAAAGTGAATTCCTAGACTTCTATGACAACATTGTGAGCAGGTTTGGTGTTCCATCCACTATCATTTTTGATAATGCATTGGCATTCCTTGGTCTAAAAACAAGTGAATAGGCTCTCAAAATGGGCATCTACCTTGGCACCTCTTCCAATTATTATCCTCAAGTAAATGGATTGGCTGAGTCCACAAATAATAATTTGTTGAGAATCATCAGGAGAACTATGGGAGAGAATCAAAGAACATGGCATACCAAGTTAAAGATAGCCTTCTGGATTGATAGGGTGACTCCTAAAGCTACCATTGGTAATTCTCCATATGTTTTAGTATATGGAAGGAAGGCCAAATTACCTATTTATCTTGAGCTACCTACATTAGAACTAGCCCATTAGTTGGAATTACTGGAAGATGAGCCCATGAATGTGAGATTTGTAGAACTAATGGAGCTTGAAGAAATACGAGACCTTATAATGAAGACACTAGAGTCACATCTAGCTCAAGTAAAGAAATCCTTTGATAAGAGATCCATAGCAAGGGACTTAAAATATGAGTATCTAGTCCTCAAATGGGATTCAAATAAGGCCAAGCCATGCAACCATACCAAGTTTGACATCTTGTGGAGTGGCCCTTATTTGATCCATGGATACAAACAACATAACACTTTTTAGCTTGCCCAACTAGATGGAGAGGTATTACCCATCCTAGTAAATGGGATTCATATAAAGCCTTGATATTGAAATATTTTTCAGCTATTATATATATTTTACATTTTTTTAATAGTTTTTTATGTTTTCTTCTAAGTGCCCTGTGCATGTCCTTTTCAGTTATGTGTTTCCCTTCCCTAAGTGCCTTGGGCACAATATTGTTTTGTTGTGGTTGTTATTTTTGCTTCAAGGAGAGTTTTTAGATACATCCAACCTTGTCAAAGAAAGCAAAAACTCCATGCCCAATGGATCAGATGAAGTAATGAGTTGGGTTCTTCAAGAATAGTAGGCATGCTTCCCTAAGAGTCACCAAAAATGTTGGCAGTTTTTGACCCCACAGGGAAAAAATGCCACCCTTACCATTCAAAATTTTGCACTTTATGCTAATTTTTCCTTGAGGGTTTTTTTTATGTTGATTTAGAGCAGTTCAAAGGAGCAAGAAAAATCCTAAATGAATTCCTTCAGGAGAAAGTATTAAGACAAAAGTCCACAAAAATTGCCCAAAAGGAAATGTTTAAAGGAAATAACTCAAGGAATTAATGATCCCTCAAACATCAAATTTGAACCCCTATAATTAGTCATTTGGATTTAAAAATCTTGGGATGTTTACATAGACATCAAAGATAGGTGTCATAATGTAGCTATTGGTATTTAAAAGATCGAAGGGTTCATCAAGATTGTCACAAGCTTGACACTTGTCAAGATCTCATGATAAAAGATCAATGGTAGGAGTGATATTCAAATAGTCAACAAATTTGAAGGGCTAATCAATCAAGGACAAATGGCATAAGCCCATCCAACTGGTAGGAGATCGATGACTCGTGGGCATCCATGCACAAGTAGATTGATAGACATGCAAAAGGTCAAGGGGGTATCAATTTTAATAAAAAATATATAATTCCAAAACAATATTAAGGAGCATGCTAGGTTTTAAATACAAGAGATCAAATAATGTACACATGGTGGGAATATGCAGCTACCCATGACATGACTCTCTCATCTTCAAAAAGGGAGACTTGAATACGTGAAGGGCTCAAAGATATTTATGGTGACCTTGGATGGTTCATTTCATGGTCAAGCAGTTGCATGCTCTAAAGGAAAAAAAGAGTTCAAGGACATAGTGGTGGTTACAACCATTTATGACCCCCTCTCCATCCTTTCACATAATGTCCCCTCTTTTCTCATTCATTTCTACTATATATACATATGTTAAAACCTTAAAAAGGATCCCTCAACTAGCGATAGAGTTACTCTATCAAAATTTCCTTGTAACACTCTCTTGAGGAAATACAAGACAACTTTATGATTTTTTTTGAAGTCAAGTGTGCATTATTGGAGTTTATCTTGCATAATGTATGTTTTCTCTCATCATCTATGATTTATCTACACACCTCACTTTAGTTTTCTTAATTTCTTGCAAGTCATGTGATGTGTTAGCCTTTGGTACCTTTTTTAAGTGTTACAATTTATAGTGTCTCTCCTACAAACCTATTCCTTCTTTCCCTTCAAAATGCATCCTCCCCTTTGACCTCCACAAACTACTCATGCTTGTAGCTTTGAAATAGGATCAGCTAGACTGTGTCTTGTTTAAGTTCAGTAGTAGCCATTAAGGTTCCCATTCTTAATGTGGATCACTCTCTATTTGGTGCATCACCTCCCTTAGCTTATATTTCCTCTTTATGTTATCCTCCTATCCCTTTTCCTTAGTCAATAGTAGATTTTAGCATGGAAAATAAGAGTTGAAGTGAAGCATCTAAGAAACTAGCCTCATAAAAAATCCTAGAGGTTCAACCTCACTACAAGATACCCATAGCTTAAGGTTTTCCCAACACTTATAGCAAGGAGTGAGAGATCCTAATAAAATCTCCCATAAAGGGTTTAGTTCTAGCCTACAACAGTCACTTAACAACTAGGAATCTTATGGCATGATGGATTTGTATGCATGTCTTAGGATTAGCCTACAACTATCTTATCTCAATGGATCTAGATTTGGAGAATGTTAATCAAATAAATCCATGATACTAAATGTTTAAATAGTAGTCAATAAATTCATAGATCTAGAAGAGGGTTACCTATGTCTCAATTACAAAGAGGAAAGGGTTTTAAATCCTAAGTCTATGGTAGAATGAAATAGCTCTAACTAGACCTCTATAAAAGTAAATTATTGCTAATAAATAATGTAAGTAGTTGTATAAATAATGTATACTAAAATGGAAGGGTTAGAATGATCATAAAGGGTAAGGTGCCATGGCTGATAAATGGAGGTCTAGGCTACCTAAAATAGATTATGGTAAGTCTAAGTAATCCTATAGCCACACTAATAAGTGTAGAGAGAACCTAGATAAGGATACACATGCATTCATTCACTAAGCACTAAGAAACATCTAATATACTAATTAAATAAATGAAAGAGTATAAGGTTAGAAATACTTACCTTGGAGTGGACCCATCAAACATCAATTTCCCCTTGAGCCAATGGTGCTTTGAAAGAGATGTTGTGGTTTTAAAAACCTCAAATGGTTGGTAGAAGACCTAATAATACTCTCAATAACTTCTCCTATTGGATCTCTAATACTTCCACAAGAAAAGCTTCTTCAAGATAAGGTTCTATACGTAACTCCAATTTTTTTATAGGGTATAAATGTGATCAAAAAATAATTAAATCAAGTGTATATGCTTATGTTAGAATGAAACATGACCCATATATATAGTTGTCTAATACCCAAAACCAACCCTAGACTCTAAGCAAGTGACATTGACCAGATCAATATAGTTGATGTCAAATAGCATTGAATGGTATCAACCAGGTTGATATAGTATAAATATTAGAAAATAGGCTCAAATTTTCATTGAGCTAGTCGATACAAAATAAAAAGGGAAAATGTGCAAAATAGATGATATTGGCCTAATCAATTCCATAAGATATAGGGAAACTAATATGACTGAATAAGATAGTTTGGAAGGAGGTAAGTAGTAAGACAAATATAAATAATTTGGACTAATAGTAGGAATGATATGATTATGGCATAGATATCAACATCTCTCAAGAAACACCAAGACCCTGTTGACCCCTTTATTGGTGTACCCTTTAAGGCATGCACTCATAGAGATCAATTTTTGACAACTCACTACCAAATAAAGCATCATTAAATGATAAATATGCAAAATATTATGTGTATACATATGCCCCACCCAAAACTCATCATGTGTCACAATAGTGTAACATGAGATAGTGTTTTAATAAAGAACATATCAACACAATAACTTGGCTAATTGAAATAAAAATAAAAAATAAATTAAAATTTAATAAAATGTAAATACAGACCTTCACTTACCTTGTTGATCATAGAAAATTTTGCATGTGTAGCAAATGAGAGAGAAGGCACCCAATGTGTTGAACAAGAAGCGAACCTAAAAATAAGATAAGTTCTTTTTTTTCAAAAATATTTTGTTAGAACTTAAGTTTTCTCTCTTCAGGATTATAAAGTTTATTTGTATTCATGAGAAGGTCCTACAGAAACAAAAATATGGGAGAAAGGATGAAATCTCATAGTGAAAAACTAAAAGTTTCACTTTGATAATGTTAAGTATGATTATGGATGTTTTATTATTTTCTATAAATTATGAGTGAATGCATGGTCAAAAGGAACATAATCTAAGTGATGAAAAATGACATCTTAATAATGTAGATGAAAAATTAATAAATAAAAGATGTGAAAAGTGATGAAATAAATGATGAAAATGAATGTAAAATACACAATAAAAGATAAGATATGTAAAATATTATAAGTGAGTGAAATATCAATGGAAGAAATATCAAACAAAGATATGTAAGTAAATCATGTGATCTCATGTAAGATAAGCATGATGAATCAAACACGAATAAAACATATAAGACTATAAATAAAATGCAATTCAAAATGTAATACAAGCATATCAAATCAAACATGAAGAAAAACACAAAATACTATTTATGAAAATTTAATTCAAAATTTAAGACAAGCATGTCAAGTAAACACAAATAAAAACATGTATGTAAAATGTCCTATGTAATATAAGTGAAATCCACAATAAGCAAACAAGAACAAATGGAAAACAAAAAGCTCTGAGGAATGATAATTCAAACTTAGTGCTTGTTCTACAATGTGATGTAGGAAAACACAACCACCTAATGACATGACAAGAATGAAAATGAAATGGTGTGGAAAGCAATGATGATGGGGTGTTTGTGAGGAAGGCCTAGTCCTATCTGAGGTCTTATAATTAAACTCATAAAATGAAATCCAAAAGGCATAAATAGGTAAATATGATCAGCTAAAAGTGATATCCATCAAGGGGATATAAGGAATATTATGATGTAAATAAGGAATGAAAATCATTGCATGGGTGATGTGGAAATCCTTAGCAAGAATGAGACAAACTAAATAAGTGGACAAGGCTAGGAACTATCAACATCAAGGACTTATGACACTCCAACTAATGAACACAAATTTTGGGATAAAAAGTGGAGTACATAGATCATCTCACGAAGGACATATGTATTAAATTAAAATGATCATACATTCCCATAATATGTTCCAACTCCTTAGGACCCCTTATAGAGCTGTCAACATACTGTGAAGATTGGGTAATTATGTCAAAAGATAAGTGGCAGTAAAATATAAAAATATATAATGATGTAAGAGACCTCCTACCCTAGTCTACTAGTCTATGGTACCCCAATGGTCTATTATGAGACCAACTATAGAGTTTGAGTTTTGACTAAGATAAGAGATGTGACAAATAAAGATCATGTCTTTTGGTGTGATATGAATTTTTTGATATAATTTCCATTTAACATTCACATTTTATTATTAAATACCTTTTAACTCTTTTGGATTTTTCTATTTCTCCTCTATACTGATTTAGAAAAAACAAACATAGATAAAATAAATAGATAACACAAGAGAGCTTACACTTGGATACTAGAGAAAAGAACCCAAAGACACGGTGTCTAAAGACTCCTAGACTTTCCCACATGTAAGTGTGCAATCTAAAAAACTAACCTACGTGTGCTTGAAGTGAAATTAAAGAAGGTAAAAATGGGGATCATGGAATATTTGACCATGTAATAAAATGATACAATTAGGAATATGCTTATAGCTGATAACAAGAAGGGAAAACAAGGCTACATAAGGGACAAGGCTATACTATGATAGGCATGTCACTAGGGAAGTCAAATCAACCCCTAAGGGATTTAACACAATTACTACTAAAATTAATAGTCATCCCCAAAAAGAGGGAAAGTAAATGGTCATCCTAAAATAATTGGAAATTAAATAGAGGCCAAAGAGTCCCAAAGATACTAAGACAAGACTAATAAAAAAGTGACAAATGTGATAAAAATAAAACCTGAAGGTGCTACCTAATCTCTACAAGAGAAACAAAAGTCAAATATAAAATGAAAAAAAACCCAAAGATGATACTTAATAACTAAAAGGAAAGCAAAGGCTAAAATTTAAAAAAACCAAAGAACCCAAAAGGAAGCAAAGGAATAAGTAAAAATGATATAAAACCTGAAGGTGATACCTAATACCACAAGGGAATTTAGGGCAAAAGTAAAAAAATTACTAAAGAACCAAAAAGGAAATAATGATACAATAAATAGTCATCCCAAAAGAGGATGAAAGTAAATAAATTTATAAATGTAAAGAAACATGAGACAAAATGGGAAAAAAAAAATTTACGCTAATGACCATATCAAAGAACATGTGAAATGTAAGTGTATGTATCTAGAAAAGTTTCTTGAAGGTGAATTTATTTGTCTATAATATTTGAAAGGTTATTCATTACCACCTCATAGTAAGGATGAGAGATCAAGAATCCAATAAAATGAGGATGGGCATCATAAGATGCCCTAAAAATGTGTATAAGATCAAGGATATGTATCACAAGATGCCACAAAGGCTAAAATATGGGTATCATAAGGTGGCCCAATATGTGTAGTAAGAAAAGAATGGACATCATAAGATACCCCAACATGTGTGAAAATAATGGAATGGTCATTGCGATATGCCTCAACTTATGGGATATAGGTGGATTGGAGATAACCTCAAGATTGAAAGGCCTAGGAATGATGTCAAAATTTATGTAAATCAGTGTCATAATAAGAAATGTGACATCTAGAGAAATGTAAGGATCTCAAAAGGTGATAAAAAAATATGATCTATGGTATCAGTGTAGCTGATATAATATATAAAAACATGATTAAAATGAATTGTACATCAACTAGGTTAATATAGTTTGATGAAACAAAACTAAAATGAACTGTATTGACCAGGTCAATTTAGCTATCTAATAAAGTAGGACTAAAATGAAATGTATCATCCAAGTCGATATAATATGATAAAGTATTAATGGAATGAGATGTATCAACTAATTTGATATAATATTATGAAACAAGACTGAAATTGACAATATCATCTAGTTTAATACAATCTAATGAAATAAATTGAACTATATTGGCAATTTTGGGTCATCGTTGATGCAGTTAGATGGAGGAAACCGAACATTGTCAACACATTCTATGTCATGGCTGATGTATTTGAATGTAGGTGTTTGAATTTAAATGGTATCAAGATAGATGATACCATTGGAAAGAAATTATTTTGGTGGTGATCTGGGTAGATAGGCAGAAGTATGATAACTATGAGTATTCATATAGTCTCGAGGATTAGAATAACCTATAATGCACAAGTTGGTAGGTATTTGAATTAGTATTCTTCATAACATGATGAACTAACAAAAATTAGTTAAATGTGATTTGAGGTTTGATAACTTACCCTTATAAGGCCTTTTAAGGGAAAGGTATAGGGTGGGTAGACATCAAATAAACCATGCCCAATATTACCTGATTTGTTAGTAAATAAGGAAAAATCATAAGATGAATTTTTGTCCATGTCATAATCATCATCAATGGGAATATATGCTATCATGTTAGGGTCTTCACCTTCAATAGAATTAGAATCATATATGGGAAAATCATGATATTTATTTTCAATAATGTGAGAATTAATGAAGGTGGGAAAACTAGGATCTTCATAATTATAAGTGTAAGGATCATCATAATCATAGTCAGGAATGGGAAGACCATATGGATAGTCTATGGTACCACTATAGGTATCACCATAAGTGGTAAAATTATCATTGATATCCTCATCCATTAGAGAAGGTATAGGATTAGTGCACCATGAGGAGTTTATTGTAATGGTGTTCATGAAAATTTGGTGTGAACAAGACTAGTTATAAGAAATTGATGGTATCGAGCTGGCCAATACTATAAATTATTTAATTTGGAAACATAGATTATATTGGCCAAGTTGATGTAATAAAATATAAAAATAGATTGTATTAGGTTGGTTGATATGATTTGGGAAAAAATGGCACTAGTGGCAGTTGATAAAAAATAACTATATCATCTAGGATGATGTAGTTGGATAGTCACATAATGAAATCAGGTTGGACGATGCCATTGACTGTCTAAAATAAAATTATAGTGGGATGAATAAAAATAAAACTGAGACAAAATTATTCTAGATTAGCTGATGCAGTTCACTGATGATATGAAGGTAAGAGTAACTTTCACATCAGGGTCACCAAAATGTATGCACATCTTAGGATTAGCCTATAACTATCATATCTCAATAGATTTGGATTAATATAAGATTAATCAAATAGAGCCATGATATAAATTATTTGAATAGTAGTCAATGGAGTTGTAGATCTAGAAGAGGATTGCCTATGTCACAAATACTAAGAGAAAAGGATTCCAAATCCTAAGTCTATGTTACAATGAAATAAATTTAACTAAACCTCTATTAAAGTAAATGATTTATAAGAATCAATGTAAATAATTATGTAAATAAATTAAACTAAATGGAAAGGGTTATAATGATCATGTTGATGTAGTGGATTGCACCCTGTGAAGGGAGGCTCAACTCTCTTCCTCCATGCGACACAATGGAGACATTCCTCTTGTTGTGGGTTGCAAAAGTGAGAGATGAATCTCTAGATTAGGGCCTAGCTCCCCTTGATGCACCTTGAGGACCTATATTTCCTACTGCTAACAATGGGGGGGATGAAAAGGGAGAAAAATACTAAAATTAGAACCTAAACTAATGTGATGATGCACCAAAATGGTTGGTCTACTCAGCGTTGACATACACTTTACACCATAGAGAAGCAAGCATACACTTCATTCAAATGAGAACCTTTCTTGCATCAGTGTTTCAACAAGGGATCCTATGGAGATACAAGGAGGAAGAAATATCATAGGTGTTCTAAGACACACTATGGATAGCCTATTCACATGCACCTCTACTCTGAGCTGGACACTTCTTGTTAACCTGTAAGAGAAGAACTCATAATACACTAGATATGTTGGCATAAACTTATGAAAGCATGAAAAGGAAATGACTTAACATAAGACAAAACCATAGACATATGCAAAAGTGCAAGCTCAAATGGAGGTAACAAAAAATTCTTCTTTTGATTCAAGATAAATTCCTTCAGGGCTTCACCATATAAGCTAAGATCCTTTTTCTCAAATGAGATGTTATAAATATATAGATAACTTAGAAATAAATAGCTGACAAATCAAGGGATGGAAACCCATGCTAAGTTAAACACTTATGTAGAGACCACAAGTCCATGCTACTGTCGTATTCTTCTAATTTTGTATGGGAGATCCATGTTGTAGATGTTTAAGTTGTTGCCCTTACTATCTTGGGCTTGAAAAACCATGGGATACTCCTTCTAGCAACTGACAAATCCATCCCCAAGTTGTGTTGACTAGAACATGCTCTCTTCAATGTTGGGTGCAACTGGCTATGCATTAATGGCAAAGCATGAAAACATGGCCTGCTCTCCTATATAGTTTAAAAACCAATTTATTTTATTGGTTTTTGGTATATATATTTCACCAAATGTATTAATTATCCTTGCTAAGTCATCCATGTCAATTGTCTTGGTGTGAGCGGTCATTGATTTTGTCCTTTGTCTTTGTCAGCAGTTAGAACTATTCCTTATTTTATCTTTTTCGCTTTGTCTTTGCCCATGCTTTGTCTCCTTCCTTCAAATTCTCCTTTGCCTTGGCCTTTTCTTTTCTTTCTCTTTGATTTATCAGACCTTTTACCGTGCTTTCCTTCAAATAAAATGTTTGAAGGAATTCCTTCAGATATTTTGTTCGAAGGAATTCTTTCTTTTAATTGCTTCTTTTCTCAAAGGGAACATGCCCTTTAGGAATTTGAAATTTGTCTCCTTCTTCAGCTTGTTTCCCTCTGCAAGGGTTTTTTAATCCAAAAGTGCCCTTTGGGCTTTCTAAAATGATCTTCACCTTTCTCAAGGTACCCTCCACAAGGGTATTTACCCTTCAATTTTTTTCAAACATCCTTCAATCCATCAAAATTCCCTCCAAAGGAAATCCATTTTCTTTTATGAACTACTTTAGACCATTTCGGGTCCTTCAATCACTTCTACTTATAAAAGTAGACAAGTAATGCACCTGCACAAACCCAATTTGCACTAGACTAAGAAAAATGATAAAACACTTGGCATTTTCATTAGAAAAGTCTAGTAGAGAACATTTTTTGCACAAGGTATCAGAGGGATGATCTAGAAAAATAATGTATTGGATGACCTTTTCAAGGAAAAAGGAGGGGGTGCCAAGTTTTGGTTTTCAAGACCAACAATTGGTCAACACAATTGGTGACTCACAGGGGAAGCATGCCTTTTATGCTTGGGAAGACTGGTAACTATAAAGTCCATTAGGCATGGAGTTAGGATGCATCTTGCAGGAGTCAACAATAGCTTTTTAAGGACCTAAGAACCAATAAATAGTTTACCCTAAAAAATAAGGAAAAAACACACACAAAGGCTAAAAACACTACACATATGCATAATAACACTTAGGTAAAATGAGGAAAAACAAGAAAACTATGTACATGAAAAAAGAAACCTAGTAACAATGCTTAAGATATATCCCATTGATTGGGATATGTATCTCTTCACCATCCAACTTGGAGATTTGGAAAGCATTGTATTTCTTGCATTGGGTGATGACATATGGGCCACTCCACAAAGCATCAAACTTCGTGTGCCTTCTAGGCTTGGCTCGGTTCTTATCCCACTTCAAGATAATGTCACCTTTTGAGAAGCTCCTTGGCATAGACCTTTTGTCAAAATGCTTCTTTGTTTGTTGTTGGCAGTTGGTCATGGCATCCATGACTTGGTCTCTCACTTCTTGAAGCTCCATTAGCTCATAATACCTAAATTCTAGGCTATCACTCTCCACCAATTGTAGATGATGGACAAGATCTAAGGCTAGTAACTCAAGTGAGATAGGAAGTATATCTTCCCTTCCATACACAAGTGTGTATGGTGAATTCTTGATTTCCCTCTTTGGAGTGATTCTATCTACCCAAAGAGCTACCTTCAACTTGGCATGCTAAGTCCTTTGATTTTCCTCCATTGTCCTTTTTACGATCCTAATCAAATTCTTGTTTGTGGACTTGACCATCCCATTTCCTTGTGAACATTAGTTCAAAGAAGTGTTGAGATATATTCCATACTTTAATGACCACTCACTTGTCTTTGCTCCCAAGAAATCTAATGCATTGTCTGAAATGATTGTGGCTGAGACCCCAAATCTTGTCACTATGCCTTCATAGAAGTATAGGACTGCACTTTCATTAGCCTCTTTCAAAGCTACAGTCTCTACACAACTTGTGAAATAATTTGTGGTAGTCAAAACCCACTTGTGGCCATCACTAGAAGGGGGATTGATCAACCCTATGAAGTCTAACCCCCATTGCATGAATGGTTATTCCACTTGAATAAGATGAAGAGGCATGGCAACCAGCTATTGCTTCCCATCAAAGAAGGCACATTTTTTACATTTCCTCACCCAAGCATGAGTGTCTTTAAACAAACTAGGCCAAAAGTAACTAGCCCTCATAATCCTTGCAGTTATGGCCTTCAGAGCAAAGTGGCCACCAGTTGGTCCATCATGAAACTAGGATAGTACCCTATCAACTTGGTCTAAATTAATGCATCTCAAGAGCACCCCTAAATAGTCTTTCCTAAATATCACTCCATCAACTAGGAAATAAGGAAGATATTGGAGTCTAAAATACCTCCTCGTGGTCCTATCAAGACCTTGTGGACACTCACCAATTCGAAAGAAATGAACCATGTCTTGTACCTAGCTCTTCATGACTATAGGTACATCTGTTGTAGGTTCATTGTGGAGTACCAAAACATCCTCCTTCAGCTCTTTCAAGTCTATAGTGAGGTGTTCACACATCCCTCTTCCTCTTACTAGCTTGGTGGTCTTGATCTCTATGTCATACTCCATTACTTTGGTGATCCAACTTGTGCTTTTCTCATTCAAGTCTCAGTTCAGCAACAAGTCTTTTACACTAAGATGTGGCACCATGATGTGAATTTTGCTATTAGATAACATATTTTTTAACTTCTTCATACTTTGTATGATTTCAAGTACCTGCTTCTCAACATATGTGTATCTAACCTCATAGCCTTCTAAACCTTGGCTAAAAAAAGCAAGAGGTTGTTCTAAATTCTCACCATTTACTTGAGTGAGCATAATAGATATTACCTATTCATTCCCAAAGGTGTATATTTAATTCCTTAGAGAATTTTGGACTAGCTAGGGTAGGAGCTTGGGCAATAGCTTTCTTGATGCCTTCAAATCTTTTTCTTCTTCTTGTTGTCCACATGAACGTCTCATCCTTCTTTAGTATGGAAGTTAGTGGCTTGACAAGCTCAACAAAGTTAGGAATGAATCTCCTAATAAAATTTATTTTACCAAAGAAACTTTGTAGGCCCTTCTTGTGCTTAGGCAAAGATAATGCTAAGATGGCATGCACCCTCTCTAGATTAATGGATAGGCCTTCCTTTGAAATAACATAGCCCAAGATCTTATCTTCATGGATGGAAAACATGCATTTATTTGGGTTGAGAGATATGCCAAAATATCTACACCTTTCAAAGGTTTGCCTTAGGTGCTTCACATGTTCTACTTTCCTCCTTGGAGAAGATTGTCACATCATCAAGATAAAACAGCACAATGTCATTGATCAAACCTTGGAAAGCCATATCCACATCACATTAGAAGGTAGCTCCAACATTTGACAATCTGAATGGCATCTTCTTGTAGGCATATCTTCCCCAATTGGTGGTGAAGGTTGTCTCGTATTGGTCACATTCTTGTACTAGGATTTGATTGTACCTAAAGTAGCCATCTAGGAGAGAGAATCTTTCACTGCCTATCACCATTTAAAGAATTTTCTCCATACTTGGAAGGGGATAGTGATCTCTCAGTAAGACTTTATTTAGGTCTCTGAAATCCACACACAATCTAACCTCTCCATTCTTCTTCTTAACAGGGACCAAATTGACCGACCAAGAAGAGTGTTTGATAGGGAAAATGATACTAGACTTGATCAGTTTGGTGAGTTCCTTCCTCTAGAGAGGATCGATCTTTAGATTGATTGGCATTTGCTTTTTCTTGATGGGTTTGGCACCTTTATCCAGCTCAATGGTTTTTTGGGCCAAGCTTGGATAAAATCCCTTCAAATCACCATACTCCCAAGTGAAGACATCAGTAAACTCTTGACATAACATAATAAAAGCATGATTTTCCTCATTGGTACACACCTTCCCAAGTGCAAGTAGCTTATCCTTGTAGATCTCTACCCTTTCATAATTTTCCTTCTTGATTGACACACTTGCTTTGTCTCTCTTGAGTTGGTCATCTTTGTTGAAAATGCTCTCAAGAGTTACCAAACCTTTGGGAAGCCTGTTGGTCTTTAGTTGAACAATCTGCCCATCATACTATTATTGTCACTTGGATTGATTTTTGGAATCAAACTCAGCTTCTTCCTGCAAGAAAAGTGTTATTTTTTGGTCACTTTCAAACACCTACCAATTGGTGACATTGTCTAGTATAGATGGCCTCACAATCACCTTTAAATGATGTTGATTCTTGTTTTGTCTCATCCTTTATGGGATATAAAACTGAGCACCAACTGCTACTAGTCTATCCACATGATTATTTTCCTCTCTTGGAATGGAAATGATGTTGAAAGTAGTGAATTTCTCTATAAGGTCCCACACTCTATGCTTGTAAGACTTGAGTAAGGAGTTCTTGGTCAAGCTTTGACCTCTCACTTGGTTCACAATCAACTCACTATCTCCAAACACCTGTAATTCTTTGATTCCACTCTTCCTTGCCCATTTCTAGCCATGAACAAGGGCCTCATACTCTGCTATGTTATAGGTGTAGGAGAACTGAAACCTGAAAGTTGAGAAAAATTTATCCTTTGAAGGTGAAACCAACATTGCCCCACCACTATCTCCCAACTTGCTTCTAGATCCATTAAAGAACAACTGCCACAAACTGTAGTCTTTTTGGTCTATCTTCATCAATTTTGGCATGAAATAATCTTTCTCATGCATGCAGTAGACTCCAAGACCATCTTATTCAATGAACTTGTATGGATCATGCTCAAAGTTGTCATTTCCCCATTCATCTAGGAGCAGATCAGCAACTCCTACAAGTGAACATGATGGAGATTGGTCCACCTGTAGCTCTTCTTCATCAATTATTGTGTATTTCAAGTTCACCACTTTGGGTGAGTATGGCTCTAGGTGATCCTTATGGATGGGCGCTAACTCAATATTTACTTTAGTTCCATACTTTGTCTTAAAAACCATGGAAGACCAATTGGCTACCAAGTATCCACCTATCTTGGATGTGAAATCCCTTGATAAGAAAAGAGAGAAGTAAGGAGGAACATCTGCCACTACCACATCATGTGGAATTAATAAGGTTGGATAGGCATGGAGAGTCAGATTCAAGCCTCTTTCCACTTCCAAGATATTAGCTGGTGATCCATCCAACTATAGAACTCTTTTGCTCATTTGCTCATACTTTGGGCCTAGCTTATCAGCTATGCATTTGGGCATAATTGAGGTGCTTGCTCCACTATTAATGATTCAATTATGGACCAATAAATCACCAATAATTAGAGAAAAATAAAAAGGGAGGGACCTTCTCATCTTTTTTTGCTTGGCATCCCATGGGAGGAGCCCCATTTACTATCAACACATTATCATTCCTTATTGGGACAACTTGCTCACCCAGCCCGTATAATTCCTTTTGGAGTATATCATTTTATACTATAAGTGATAAATAATTCCATAATGAGATGTTCATGTAAAAATTATTCATTTGGTACACTATATTGATTGAAGGATTACCCCTTTTAGAGTTCTCCTTGGGAACATTCATAACCTGTGGGGCAACCTAAGGAGCTAAAGCTGTAACTGATGGCCTATAATTGGGCAAATTTTGATTTAATTGTGGTGAAAGAGACATTGTAGGTGCTTGAGTGGCTACTTTAGATTCATTAATGGCTCTCCTTTTGGACCTGGTGTTGCCTGCAACACCATTATTTTGATTATTTGTGATCCCCACATAGATGATTATGTAAAACTCTCCTTCCAAGTGATTCATAAGAGTGGAATTAGATTGAGCCTACCTACTATCCATCCCAAGTTATGTTGACATCTCAAAATTTGAGAATTGGGCTACCTGATCACCTTATGTAGTCATGCTTTGATTTGGTAGCTCATTGGCATAAGCAACTTGTTCTTGGCCATGCTCCAAGGGTGGATAATTGGGCTGCTCCTGCACCAAATTATTTTCAGTGGGGATAAGATCCTTAGAAGATGAAGGGGCATTTGGATTATAGATTTTATAAAGGTTGACATGTGTAATTTGACCTTTCCCTTGATTATAATTTTGGAAGGGAGGCCTATTTGATTGCCCAAACTATAGGTAGCCTTGATTTGGCCCATAACTCTAAGCTTGTTGTCTCTTGAGGGAAAATAACTCATTAGTAACAATCTGCAGTAGGCTCTTCACTTCATGGATTTCATTTATAGGGGTAGCATCCAACTTCTCTTGATTAGTTAGAGGAGCTAGAGTGGGCACAATAGGCTAGACTGAGGGTTGTAAATTAGGAAAGAGTGGGCAGAATAGGCTGGACTAAGGGTTGTAAATTAGGAAAGAGTGGCATATGAGGTTTAGGATCTATCTTTTCTACTTGAATAAGGAAATTTTTGTAGCTATGGCTATATCATAAGTAGCGGGTAGAGTGTTCTCACCCATGGACTGTATCATGATAGTAATGTCACTATTCAGGGCCTTCAAGTACTAAAAGAAAGCATAGCTTGGGGTTGGCCTCATAAGAATTGGGATTTTGTCCCAAGTTTTTTGGAACCTAGTGTTAAAATCTTGCAAAAACTCATGTCGGGCTCTCTTCATGGTGGTTAATTGCTTAGCTAGAGACAAATGGCCACTTTTTCCCCCAAACCTATTGGTCAAAAGGGTCCCTAACTCATTCCATGAGCCAATTGAGTTCATAGGAAAGGTTTGATACCAATCCATAACTTCTCCTTTGAAGGACAAGGCTAGCAATCTAATGGATACAATTTCTTTAGTGATATTATGGATGTTGCAGAGGTTTGCTATGTTTCTAATATGCTTGATAGTAGTGATTAGGCCCTCTCCACTAAAGGGACGAACACTTTTGAGAGTTGTCCATGGAATTGGGTCATACTGCTGAAGGTTCAAGGAACTTTGCCCATTGAAGGCCACAAAAGGGAAATCCCTAAGGGATGTCATGGCTGTGAAAGGATTTAACCAGGGTCTCCTTGAATAGGTATATTTTATGGTTGGTTTAGGAAAATGGCTTGCTACGTAAGGGTGGGTATTTTCAAACCTCAGCGTTTTCATTGAGTTTAAAGGTAACTCAACAAATTCAAAAGGGACACCCCTATAAGAAGATCTTGTAGTGACCTTTGGCATGGGATGCCAGGCTGATCATTAACTAGAGACTGAGTTATTGAATGGAATCACCAAGTGCTAAATATAGCTCCTTCTTTTGGATTTTTTAATAATATCAAGACCAGCACCAATCCTAAAACTTATAGGACACAAAATTTTGTCCCACTGGGCATGCCAAAAACTATTGACATAGTGGATTGCACCCTCTGAAGGGAGGCTCAACTCTCTTCCTCCACGTGGCACAATAGAGACATTCCTCTTGTTGTGGGTTGCAAACATGAGGGATGAATCTCTAGATTAGGGGATAGCTCCCCTTGATGCACCTTGAGGCCCTGGATTTCCTACTACTAATAATGAGGGGATGAAAAGGGAGAGAAATACTAAAATAAGAACCTAAACTAATGCATTGATGCACCAAAATGGTTGGTCTACTTAGCTTTGACATACATTTTACACCAGAGAGAAGCAAGCATACACTTCATTTAAATGAAAACCTTTCTTGCATCAGTGTTTCAACAAGGGATCCTATGGAGATATAGGGAGGAAGAAATATTAGAGGTGTTCTAAGACACACTATGGATAGCCTATTCACATGCACCTATACTCTGAGCTGGATACTTATTATTGACCTACAAGAGAAGAACTCACAATACACTAGATATGTTGGCATAAAATTATGAAAGCATGAAAAGGAAATGACTTAACATAAGATAAAACCATAGATATATGCAAAAGTGCAAGCTCAAATGGAGGTAAAAAAATGCTTCTTTTGATTCAAGGTAAATTCCTTCAGGGCTTCACCATACAAGCTGAGATCCTTTTTCTCAAATGAGAAGTTACAAATATATAGAGAACTTGGAAACATATAGCTAAAAAATCAAGGGATGGAAACCCATGCTGAGTTAAACACTTATGCAGAGACCATAAGCCCATGATACTATCATATTCTTCCAATTTCATATGGGAAAGCCATGTTGTAGATGTCCAAGTCGTTGCCCTTGTTGTCTTAGACCTATAAAAACATGGGATACTCCTTCTAGCAATTGACAAAGCCATCCCTAAGTTGTGTTGACTGGACCATGCTCTCTTCAATGTTGGGCGCAATTGGCTATGCATTAATGGCAAAGCATGAAAACATGGGATGCTCTCATTTATAGTTTGAAAACCAATCTATTTTATTGGTTTTTGGTAGATATATTTCACCAAATGTATTAATTCTCCTTGCTTAGTTGTCCATGCCACTTGTCTTGGTTTGAGTGGTCATTGATTCTGTCCTTTATCTTTATAAGCAGCTGGAACTATTCCTTTTTTTATCTTTTTCGCTTTGTCTTTGCTCATGTTTTCTCTCCTTCCTTCCACTTCTCCTTTGCCTTGGCCTTTTCTTTGCTCGCTCTTTGACTTATCAGGCCTTTTGCCATGCTTTCCTTCAGACATTTTGTCTAAAGGAATTATTTCTTTTCATTACTTCTTTTCTTGAAGGGCACATGCCCTTCAAGGCTTTGAAATTTGTCTCCTTCTTTAGTTGGTTTCCCTCTACAAGGGTTTATTTCATCCAAAAGTGCCCTTCAGGCTTTCTAAAATAGTCTTCACCTTTCTCAAGGTACCCTCCGCAAGGGTATTTACCCTTCAGACCTTTTTTCAAATGTCCTTCAAGCCATGAAAATGCCCTTCGAAGGAAATCCATTGCCTTTTGTGAACTGCTATAGACCATTTTTGGTTCTTTAATCATTTCTACTTATGAAAGTAGACAAGTAATGCACCTGCATAAACCCGATTTGTACTAGACTAAGCAAATGACAAAACACTTGGATTTTTCATTAGAAAGGTCTGGTAGAGAACATTTTTTGCACAAGGTAGCAGAGAGATGATCTATCCAAAACATGTATTGGATGACCTTTGCAAAGAAAAAGGAGGGGGTACCAAATTTTGGTTTGCAAGACCAAAAATTGGTTAACAGATCATAAAGGATAAGGTGCCATGGTTGATTAATGAGGGTCTAGGCTACCTAAAATAGAATATGGTAAGTCTAAGTAATATTATATCTACACTAGTATAAGTGTAAAGAGAAACTAGACAAAGATAGACATACATTCATTCAATGAGCAACAAGAAACATCTAATTTAAAGTAAATAAATGAAAGAGTATAAGGTTATAAATACTTACTTTGGAGTGGAACTATTGATCATCAATATCCCCCTTGGTCAATGGTGTTTTTCAAGATATGTTATGGTTATGAAGACCTTAAATTTTTGGTAGAAGACCTAAGAATACTCTCAATGACTTCTCCTATTAGATCTCTAAGACTTCCACAAGACAATCTTCTTTAAGATAAGGTTTTATACCTAACTCCTTGAAATGTGACTTAATGCATAAGTGCAAGTGAAAATTGGGTGAATCAAGTGTATATGTTTATGGTGGAATGAAATATGGCCCTATATATAGTTTTTCAATAACCAGAACTAACCATAGCCTCTAATATGATGGCATAGACTAGATCAATACAATTTAAAAGATGTTAGCTGACATTGAATGGTATCAAATAGTGGGATACAAAAAAAATATTAGAAATAGGTTCAAAATTATATTGAGTTATCCAATATTGTATAATAATGAAAAATGTAAAAAATAAATGGTATCATCCTAGACAATACTATAGGATATATGGAAATTAATATGACTGAATAAGGTCAGATGGAAAGAAGTAAGTATAAAGACAAATGTGAAGAAGTTGGACTAATAGTAAGAATTATATAATCATGACATAGATAACATATCTTGAAAAGCACCTCAAGCCTACCCACCCTTATCTATGCACCTTTTAAGGCATGCAGTCAGAGAGATTAATGCTCTACAATTCTTTGCAAGAGAGCATTGATAAATGATAAAGATATAAAATATTATGTGTTTATAGAGTTCACTAAAATATTAATATTTCTACTGGAATACTAGATGTTGCTTCAATCTTTCATGCAAACCAAGATGAAAATCAATTCATATGGCTTAAGGTTGAATAGATGTTAGACAACAAATTCATAACTAAAGAGGAATTCATGTAGACACTCAAGTATTGAGTTGATTTGGAGGTTGTTGAGGCTATAGTTTAGCCTCTTCCTAACTTTTCATCATGTCATCATTCAAAAATAAATAAAAAACAAAAAATATTAAGCAATTAAAACCCTCACATATTTTTAGTGGTATAGGTTGAAAAATAACTTGTTGGCTAAACAAATATTGAATAAAGAGTTAAAAATAGAAAAATAGATTAATTCATAATAAAGGGGAAAATATTGAAAAATAAATAAATAAAATAAAATAAAAAATCAAGAGATTTGATGTTCTCACAGTCCATGAGATTGAGTACGATTTTTGAGTTAAAACTATGTGCAAATTATTTGATCAATGCATTTAGAATCACTGTTTGTAATTCATCATCAGAAATAAACTTGTTCTTGATGATGAATCATAGACAGTGATTCTAAATTTGTTGATCAAATAATTTTCACACATTTTTAACCCATAAATCTTACTCTCAAAAAATAAAGTAATAAAAAAATCTTCCATGTCTTTTTAATTTATAGTTATCTCTAATTTGTTTCAAACATAACTCTTATATTTTCAATAATATATTACCTTAGAATCTTTATAACAAGGCTATAAGTTATCCTCCCATTACTATATGTCTTAGTTGTAGCATTTAGAGAAAAACTACATCACTACATATGATCAAGACATTTATTTTTTAGGGGTTGTGGGCTCCATGTTTTAAATTCCCATCTAACCTGCTACAAATTTCTCCCATCTAATCTAGGGGTATAAGTCTATGTTTTCATTCTACCTATGAGGTCTTGCACTCATGTGTCATAATATCTATAGGTCCCAAGTTTGTACATATAGCCACTACTACCATGTTTTCCTTCTACAAACACTTGCATTTTTTATTTGATAGCCACTACCACCAAATTACTACCATTTCTTCTTACCTTGACATATTCATCTTTCATGCTTAGTATTTATTTTTGTCAAATCCTAATCTATTCAAAAATCCTATTGTCCTTGGTCACAATCAAGAACTAGTTTGTAAATAATGGATAAGTTCACTTCATGTCCATTTAACAGAACATTCCCACATGACTCACAAGGATACTATAATAATTTTATAATTTACAAATATTAAAACTTTTGATAGGTGTCTCTTTAGTTTTCATTCATTCTATCTTGTCATCCATCACTCGAGATGTTGGATTACTGAGTACATCACTTAGTTCCAAATTTTTGAAGGACTACATGGTACTAGTCCAACTGACTATTAACCTGAATATTTACAGTATCATTTTTATTATTGGTGAACATTTGCATGAAGTCAAGTAATTGTACTATTTATCTAGGATAATTATGTTTTATTTCCTATTTTCAACTGGTATGTAAAGTGTTTGTGTTCAGTATTTTTCTTCGACTTCACATAACTAAGTTTTAGTTAAATGCCTAATAAAAAGAAGATGCCAACAATCTTGTGCACCAACATATCACATGAAGAGTAACCTCGTACGCTCACTCAAGGCACATAGCCTAGAATGGATCTTTTTGACTATGTCTCATGATGGTGGTTAGACAAATATATCTTACTTAAGCATTTGAGTTACTTGTTTAGTAATTGTTACTACTAACATTAGTCTAAATTTAGTTATTTGATGAATTTATACATGTATATAACTATTATCATAAAAGAAAATTTAACACTATATATTTCAATACATCATGATTTACAATCAAGTAAGGATTCTATTGATTTCATTGAATAAGATTATAATATGTTTTATTCATTACACTATCTCTTCAGTTATATATTGATAACAACTTCACAATTACATCTAACAGCATCAACATCAAATCTTATAATGAATATATCAACTCCAACCATGACAACAACACTTTCTAAATCAATCTAATGGATATTTTTACAAAAGTAAACCCCTCACCTTCTATTACATCAATAATACAAAAGTGATTATTAAAAAATAACCATTAACAACAATGTGTCGTGAAGACATGTTAAAATTAAGTCCTATTGACTCGAGCCTAACCATCCCTATATACCCTCTATATGCTAGATCTTCGTGTTTGTGTTCTTTTTCTATCATAAACAAGTGTTGTATTTTCACTTTCATTAATATTGTTTCTTCCATGAAGTGCTTTATAACTGCATCTGCTCCCTTCACTCTTGTCCTAGTCTTGTGCTTCTCTGAGTCATACATCTTATGTTAATTCTATGATTCTTTATCCTTCACAACTCATTCTTCCACACCAAGGTCTTCTATGTTGTTATTTAATTTTTATCTCTCTCGCACCATTCTCGTATGTGTTGTCCTTTCTCATGTCATGGTACTCTGCACTATTTTTGTGCCCTTGATCTTTTGCTCTATGTTACTAAAATAATTATGTATTTTGTAATAAAATTTGGAATCCAACAATTTGTATTCTATATTCTATTTTCCACTACCTATTTCAGGCTTTGACCATTCTTGATTCAACTATGGAATTTTTCATATCCACTTCATACTTCATGTCACATCCACCCAAAATACTTCATGATGCTAGTTGATTGTCTTATCTCCTAATTATTTTATTAATTATCCCACCTATGTAAGCTACATTTCAAAACCATCTTCCCAAAATCAAACCTTGCATTTCAATTGAGGACACGTGTCTACCTTAAGTTGGGGGAGGATAATGATGTAAATTGTATTTATATCTTTTGGATTGAGATGGCCTTCAAACATTAAGCTGGAGGGTATACTATAAATTCATGTCACATGTAAGATTTTCAAAAGGAGGATGTAAATCATTACATGATAAATTGTGATAATGTTGTATTCATTGTGTTACTAAAGTTATCACCTTGAACATTTGAAACACAAGCAATTTTAGATCCAATCAAGTAAGAATGAAAATATTCATTATTAGAATCATTTTTGTAATGGATTTCATAACTTTAAAAATTGTTTCAAATATTCATTATTAGAATCATTTATGTAAGGGATTTCTTACACATAGGAGTCGTTGTAGTTTTTTGTTTGCTATAGATGGTTAAAAGGAGCTACCACATGTCATGATAAAAACACATAATTTTTTGTTGTGTTTGAATAAAATATAGATTATTTCCAACTAAATATGATTTTAAAAGTTCTTATTTTGTTTATTTTATTGGGTTGTGATTATCAACATTCCTCTTCACTATGATTGAATGATAAGAAGATGATGCAAATAAGAAATTTGCACTTGTTGAAGGTGAGACTCAAGATATATCAATTGTAAGTCTCTTATACCAGTACTATAGGTATCATTATATCAATCATTCATATTATTCATACAATACTTTCTATTAATTGCATATCTGATTAAAGTATTAAATAAATTTCAGCATATGATAAATTGATGGTGCTTGTTGTATGATAGAAAAAATAAAATACCCATAAAGTTATTAAAAGATAAAAAATAATTACATGGGTAGAATTATTAAAGGCTTGTTTTTCAAAGTTTATGTTTTCAATTTTTTTAGATATTAAAGATTTTGTACGATTATGTCATCATATTTGATAAATGGGATTGATCGAGATATTTCATTGAGATTTTTTTGTGAATTACAAAGGAAAAATGAGTTGGTGACTTATATAGGGGCAAACCAATCTGCAAAGTCTATATTTCAAAGCAAAGTACCCACCAAAAATAAAATGAATGATCAATAGAAAAAACTAACCATGTTTCCAAAAAAATTTAATAAAACTCAAAAAATTAGAAAGGAGGTTATAAATCACTTCATTTCTCTTTCCAATATAGTACGTAGTGCAAGATACAATTCTTAAGAAGAGAGATAGTCTATTTATAAATTTATGGATACAAACATTAGGACAAATTGATGAATAGGAGGAGATAAAACATGGAATAAAATTGAGAAATATAAATGATGCCTTTATAGATATAATATTGGAAATGCCACCTTATGGTTTGAAAATTATTTTTTCACATTTCATTTCCCTTTTTCAACATAATTAAATAACTATATTTTTCACAAGGATGTGAAAATACTTAAGTTGAGGTTGTGATGAGCCTTATAATTCTCCCTCATCTTTCTTCTTAGCATTTCCTAAAATATCTCCCTATGTTTCTATTCACATTGTTTTGACCTACACTATGTTGATATATGCACATATATATATATATATATATATATATATATATATATATATATATATATATATATATATATATATATATATGCACACACACACACACACACATATATATATAATTTTAGTTAAAAATAGTTATCTTTATATAAATTAATATGCTTTAATGGATATAATGTTTATGGTATTACTAATGATGAATGAAGAATTCAGAATATACTTCTTGTAAGGTTTTTTCTGGTCATAGATATGACATAGAAAAGATTCATTTAATTTGCTTACAGCCTGTAACAACTAGGTGAGATACCCATAACAATTAAATGAGCTACCCATAATAACTAAGTGCCATTCATATAACTTGGATGCCACCTATAGCAATTGGATTCTACTAATAGCAATTGGCACCACTCGTAGTAACTAAATGTTTCATGTAGTAAAAATTGTGAATATTTCTTAGAAGGCTTGAAAGTTAGATGATGATTTTGAAAAATTAACTCCCATGATTTGAGGAATGTGATAGTTCCTCATTTTAAGGAAAATAAGAAGTCATCTTCAGATTTTCTAGTCATTATTCCTCCTTCATTGAACCATCCATCTTAAGCAATTTCAACAATTAAATTTTTCGTTTTCCCATATTTCTTATTTTCTTCTATTGTCTAGTTGTTAGTTAAAACTTTGTTGTAACATCTTATTCTACTAGAATATAATTTGATTTGTTTTTGTTTGGATTCTTAAAACTTACATCATTCTATGAATAACCTTATGTTTATGGTTGTAACCTTTAGATATTGGTATGTGTAAATAAAGCTTCACCTTCTCTATTTAAGAGAAACGTTGTAGACTACTATTAATTAGTGGATTTTAGTTCAACAAAGAAAATAGATAAGAATATTATTTGAGTCAAATTTCATAATCATATTGTATGGTACTTGTATAAATTCCATTTGATGTTACCTTTGAATCAATAAGAGTTTCTTTGATTCAATCATATCTTAAGGAGGGAAGTCAAGTTTCAATCCAACCAAGGTAAGACCCACTCGCAAGGATTCAGTGATATGGTTTCTCATCCATTAATTTAGTTTCATTCTTCATTATGTGTATGTATATACCAATTTTTGAAATGTATTTATAACATACGTTCTTTACATTCATGCTTGATTTCTTGCATAAGCATTTATAATTTTATAATTTCAATTCAACAAAGTGTGGGAAGCTTCCAAACATAGATTAGTATTTCAATTATTGATATTTAATTTATATTATTTCTTTTAATGAAATTTAATTTATTCTAATTTATTTTCCTTTATTTACTTTTCATGTGTTTACTTTCAAAAACTGTGCATTATCCTTCTCAGTGTTGCACTTACAATGCAAACACCTTGCAAAGTTATACATACGTAGGTTGAGAATTAAATGAAGGATCATAGAGTTTATGTGTTAGGCAGTTGTATCATATGATATATCCTCATGTATTATAGGATATGTCCTCAAATTAAAATATATCAATAGATTACATCTTCCATACATTTTTTACGTCATTTTTAATGAAGGTGTCAAGTACTAAACTCTTGAAAATTTGGGAATAGATTTATTTTTTTCTAGATTACATTTCTTATTTTATAAAATTGATTTCCTTTTGTCTAGATTAATTTTACTACTTTTAAAATAGTTATACTATTTTATAGATTAATTTCTATTTCTACATAATTAAAAATTAGATTTTTTTCCATAAGTAGAGTAATCATGTTCAGGTGAAGCAATGGTTAAGCAAGGTAAAATTGAGGAGGCTCTAATTGTAAATGTTGATGTAGGGTGGATATTAAGAGTTGAAATCCCTCAAATATGTGGTTAAATAACTACATGATAATAACAATCGGTTATAATCCATATTCTGCACAATAGATGTGGATGTCTACCACATTGATGGGGAAAGGTTGATTGCATTAATTTATTATGTACAAATGTCTACTCATGTTAATCAAGAAATAATGTCTATAAAAATTTATCATTTATCAACATCTTCACCTATGATTATAGAGATATCTACATTTTTTAGTAAACAAGAGATGTGTATAGTAATTGGTCATGCACTTATTGATCAACCTACAACAATTTATCATAAAAAAATATTGAAGCTATTGATGACGAAGGATTTCCCCCAGAAATTGCTCCTATAACAAATCATACACCTATTAGTGAGAACCAACATGAAATAATTATGTTTATAAGATATCATGCACATGTTAATAAGGAATGAAAAATATGTTACAATTAGTCCCACACTTGAGAAAAATCCATTTGTAGTAATTGCTCATGCAAATGAAGAGCCCAAAAATATTATGAGCGAAGGAGATCATCAAAAAATATAAATCATGGCACATTTTCAAGGTGGTTCAAATATGGCCAAATATAGATAAAATTTATTTCTACCAAAGGACCTTACAAGGAGTTTTTCCCCTTGACCCTAATGGGGGTTGCTACCCCTAGACCCCCACTTTTAAATTCCAAAACTAAATAATAAATTGATGGGAGAACTGCACCAATAAAAATTGATATTTTAATGACATTTTTTCCTATGGAATAAAATTTATATTTTACTTCTTATTTATTGAAAGTGTTTCAATCAACCAAATAAATTATTCCTAGAGATAATAAATAAAGTATAATTTAAGAATTCTTAGAGGGACAAAGGATTTTTTAAGAGTACTTCGTAAGGGAATCTTTGACCATATGTTGTCTTGGGTGTTGCAAGGAAAATACTGAGTGGGGATGCCAAGATGTTCATAAAAATAATGAAAACATATAAGAGTCACTAATTGAAAGTCAAACTTAAGGAAATGGAGATGGAATCATGTTTTATTTACATCACAAAGAAAACTTTGGATACTAATGTAACAAAATTCAGGTATGTCTATTAGAATTTTATTATGTCATTATTAATTTTCTAATTATGTTGCACATAATTACTATACATTCCATGTTTGTATTTACATCCAAGGACCATCTCAACATTGGTCAAACCATTTCCAACAACCAAAAATTCAATGGTTGTAGTATCAAGTCTAGTCATGGTAACCACCACCCCAAAATTAACAATCAAAACACACTAGGTTTAATATACACCCATAACCATAATAGGTTGTGGGTTTTTTCAAACAAATTAGCCCAACCTCCCTTTATATCAACTAATAGTTAATGCATCATCTGCATACATAGCCTTAGTAATAAATTGGCTTAATTAGTTTGTAATAATAAATTGATGTCATCCACTACACTCCGTAGAGTTTCATCTATATTGAATGATTGTAGTAGGAATACATCCACATTACTCATAATAACATAATATATCTAAGGATGTTTATGAAAACACAATAAATTATCTAACATGAGTTAATCCTTGAACCACATCCATTCACAAGTTATGTTGTACAATTTTTATAAATTTCCCTTTTCACAAATATCTAAATCATGTAATGAAATAAAATTAGTAATTTTTTTAAATTTGTAAATAAGCTAAAGAGTTTTTGTGTCCATATTCCATCATTTTAGATTTATTAATAACATATCCACCTATACAAATGTGATCCAAGATATATGTTTGGGGAAGCCCCTGCATAAGATGGAATATTTTCAAATAGTCCAAGTAATTAAACAACTTATAGATCTTATGCTTGGAAACATGGTTTTTCTCAAGCACTCTAAACCACTCAACCCTATTTTTAATATACACATAGTTGGTCTACTTATCAATATCATCCTTATGAGCAACCATAAATACTGAAATAATGGAATCACATAAACTCTAAGCCCTTTACCACATGCTTATTTTATTCCAAATGTTAGAGAATAAACCAAATATCAAACTTGAAAGGATTTTATTTTTTTATCATGGCAATGGACGCATGGGAATAACCTGTAACTTGCATGATATTATAGCTCAAATCCCATTTGGAGACACTTCCACTAATCTTTTAGAGAGCTCAGTTTGCTACCAAAGTTTTATTTAGCTAACCATTTCTTATTATCTTAATAAATAATTTATGCAACTATTTTATTATTGTGCTCATGCATGCCATTCCCAATCACTTTTTTGCATGCACTTATATATCTCTAAAACATCTCGCTATTCTACCACTTTATAAATACACCATAATTTTTTATCCATATTTATTCATTCTAACACATGATATATATACTTTGTATATGTTTATTGTTATGGTTTAAATATTATGATTAATAAATAAAATGATTTAAAGTGTTGGTCATTTGGAATTACTAATGGTTTAATTTGTTAAGCATAAGTTTTCACTCTATATTAATTGTTATAGGTCAATCTATAGCAGCCATTGCAAGTCATTTATATAAATTTTTGTAGGTTACTTGTAGAAATTGTTATAGCTTGATGCAAGCTATTTTTCAAAGTTGTTATTGATTAAGATGAGGTAATACCAAAAAATTTAACAAGATTTAGTTTCTAAAACTAATGCATATATGAGCTAAATATTAGATAACACAGTCATTTCAAGATGAAAACAACACTCAAATTTTAGTATTGTAATCACCACACAACCCTCATTAGAGAAAAAGTTATTCCTATGACTAGATATCATGAGCAATGACTACTCTAGTATTCAAAGAATTCCCACCATTACGTAAAGGTTAATAGTACTAAACATAAATACCATTATATTTAGTTATGTACTTTAAAAGATATGCACTGAATCAATTAATCTATAATTTTCTCCAACATGATAATTGTCCTCATTGAAATATCATCCCACCTACATGACCCTCAAATCTTATTGGAGATGTTATTTTTTTTTTCCATCATTTTTTTTCATATTAATATTATATTGAGAATATTTCAGCACAAGCATAGTCCATTACTATGTTAACCAAGATTATTGAAAGCCTTCCTAGATGATCCCTTAGCATTAACAACTAGTTGGAGACTCAATGAAGGTAAAAATTAACATCACCCCAACATAATTTTGATAAACCACATTAATGTAGATATAATAAAAAATATTTTTTCACACCTCAACAACAAATAAATTCTATGATTTTCCTTGAACATGCAAGTCTTATTATAGGTTTATTTCAAATTTTAGAAAAAATATAACACTAATAATTTTATTAATAATGTGCATTTTATTTGAACAATGAATGTTAGGAATATTTTTAGTTTTTTAGGTCACTCTGATATTAATACATGCTCTTTAAGGGTTAGATTGGATAATTCATTTCCATTTAATCACTAATGCATTCAAAAAAACATGAATATTTGTCCTTAACCAAATATATGGATAGTCAAATTATGCATTACTTTACATCAATCAAAAAAATTATGGAATATAGCTTAGATGTATGGTAACTATAAATAAATTCTTTGAGGTTATATATGTTATTAATTATCTTTTCTTACATTATTAGATTCCATGTTCTTGTACATCTTGATTATCCACATATCTATTATCTAATATACAAAATACATATCAATGGTTCCATTATTATATGGTTTTATTAATTTAGTAATTCAATATTGCCATCTTAGATAAGCCTGAAATAGATAATTTTATTATTGAATTTATATCACAAATAACATTTTATGAAAATATTCTATATGTGGATGATGAATATATATTTTTTATTTCTAAATAATCTCCTAAGTTTTATAACAACTTGGTTGTAATAAAGTATTCCCAACATTTTTTTTAAGAGATACAACAACATGCTCCCAATAGTGTGATAAATGTTGTCATTTGGGAAAATTTGTATGCTCTAATGAACTCTATCAAGCAGATTCATATCACTTAGAGGCCACTCAAAAATTGTGAATCATGTGACATGATGAGTTCACTAAAATAAAGAGGTTTTCATTGTAATACTATACATTATTTAGTGCTTTCATGTAAACCAATCTGAAAGTTAGTTCATATGGCTTAAGCTTGAATAGGTGTTGGAAAATGAGCTCAAAAATAATGAGGAATTCATGTAGACATTAAAATATTGGGTTGATTGAGGTTTTACAGGCTATGGTGTAACCTCTTCCTAACATTTCATCATGTCAACATTTAAAAAAAATTAAACAATGAAAACCCTTAGGCATAGCTGATAGTATTGGTTAGAAAACTAGTTTGTCGATTGAACAAGTGAAAAATATTTTAAAAAATAAAAATAAAAACAATCAAGAAATAAAAAAACATTTTATTTATTTTTAATTTAAAGTTATTTATAATTAATTTTAGATATAATGCCTATAGTTTTAGGCCTCTATTACATTTGCATCTTTTTTATAAGGTTATAAATTATCTTTCCATTGCTACGTGTCTTATTTGCATCATTTAGAGTAACACTACCATCACCGCATATGGTCAATACATTTCTTTTTTTAGGGTTGTGGATTCAATGTTATTATTTCATGTTTTATATTCCCACCTATCTTGCTACATATTGATCTCATCCATTCTAAGGTTGTAGCTCTATGATCTCATTCTACCTATGTGGTCATGCACTCACTCACCCGAATATTTATAAGTCCCAAATTTTCACTTGCAACCACTCTTACATTTTTGCTCCTACATTCGCTACCACTAGCTTGTTACCAATTATTTCTACCTTGACATACTCATATTGTATGTTTAGTGTTTTTTTTAATATAAAAATCTAAGCTATTGATCAAGCCTATTATCTTTGGTCATAACCAAGAACCCATTTTTGAATAATGGGATGTTCACTTCATGTCCATTCAACAAAACATTTCCTCGTGACTCACAAAGGTACTATCAAAATTTCATAATTTCCAAATTTCAGAACTTTTGATAGTTCTCTCTTTATTTTTCAACCATTCTACATTGTCAACCATCACTTAGGAAGTTGGATCTCTAAATACATCACGTGGTTTTATATCTTGATGGACTACATGTTATTACTCCAACTGACTAGCTACTAATTTTTTTGAAGTATCACTGTTCTTATTGGTAAACATTTTCATGAAGTAAGGTAATTTTACTATGCATTTAGGATAATTATGGTTTTTTTCTATTTTCAATTGGTTTCTACAATGTTCATATTCTACAAGATATTTCGCACTACTTGTTGCAAGCCTTAACTAGTATTCAGTCAAATGTGGAATTTGTCATATCCACTTCATACTTCATGTCACATCCATCCAAAATCCCTCATGATGCTAATTGATTGTCTTATTTCATACCTTTTATATTAATTATCCCACCTATATAAGCCATATTTCTTAACCACTTTCCTAAAATAAAACCATGCAATTCACTTGATGAAAAGTGTCTATGTTAAGTTGGGGGGAGAATAACAATATAAATTACATTTTTATCATTTGTATTGATATATAATTTAAACATTAAATTAGTGGGTATACTAAAAATTTGTGTCGCATTTATGAATTTCAAAATAAAAATGTCAATCATTACATGAGAAATTATGATAATGATATATTCATTATAATACAAAGGTATCACCTTCAACATTTGAGAGAAAAATATCTCTAAGGAAGAATGCAAATATTTATTATTATAATCATTTTTTTAATGGTTTTCATACCTTTAGCACCTATTGTAGACACCTATAGCCACTGTTGTTGCTTACTTGTAACAATGATTGTATCTTTCTATTTACTATATATGGTTAAAAGGAGATACCACATGTCATGATAAAAACACATATAATTTGTTGTTGTCTTTGAATAAAATAGAAACTCATTTCCAACTAAATATGATTCTAAAATTTATTATTTTGTTTAATTTATTAGGCTGTGATTGTCAATAATTCTCTTCACTATGATTGAACCATAAAAAGCTAATTCAAATAATAAATCTTCACTTCTTGTTGAAGGTGAGAATTGAGATGTATTAGTTGCAAGTCTCTCATATTACTATTCTAGGTATCATTATTTTGAAATTCCTATTGCTCATATAGTGTTTTATGTTGATTGGATATCGAGATCAAATACCTAAATAAATTTCAGCATGTAAGGAATGGATGGTGCTTATTGTATGATATATATATATATATATATATATATATATATATATATATATATATATATATATATATATATATATATATATATATATATCAAGTTCTTAAAAGGTAAAAGGAATTACATAAGAAAAAAATTTACAAGTTCTTTTTGTGTTAAAGCTTATATTTTGAATTTTTTAGAGATCAAATATTTTGTACAATTATGTAGTCATATTTTATAAATGGGACTCATTGATATATTTCATTTATAGTTTTTTATGAATAAAAAATGAAAATTGAGTTGTTGGGTTATACAGAGGTAGAGCAATATGCAAAGATTTGATTTCAAATCAAAGTACCCATAGTCAAAATGAATTAATAATCAATGAAATAAATTAACCATGTTTCCAAAATTTGTTGAAACAAATTAGTAAATTATAAAGGAAGTTATAAGTTACTTCATTTCTTATTCTAATACAAAGTGCAGGGTAACATATAGTTCTTAAGAAGAGAGATAATATTTTTATAAATTCATGACTAGAAACATCTCGATATATTGATGCACATGAAGAGATAAAAACATGGAAGAAAATCTAGAAAGATAAAGGATGCCTTCATAGAGACTGTTGGAGATGCCATCTTATGGTTTGAAAAGTATTTGTGCACATTTCATTTCCCATTTTAAATAGAATTGAATTACTATCTTTTGCATAGGGACATGCAAATACTTAAGTTGGGGGTGTCATGGGGCCTAGTCTTTCTTCTTAGTCTTTCCTAGAATAAATCTATATGTTTCTATTCACACTCTTTTATCCTACTCTAATTGATATATACACATTTAAATGAATAATATATACACATTGTTTTGGTTAAAACTAGTCATCTTTATTTAAATTAGTATTATTTAATTACTAGAATGTTTATGATATTAATAATGATGAATGGATAATGTATAATATACTTCTTGTAACATGTTTTATTCCCAAAAATATTAAGGAGAAAAGATCTATTTCATTTTCTGATAGATTGTAGAAATTGGGTAAGCTACCCATAGTAACTATGTGATGTAGCAACTAGGTGCCACCTGTAGCAAATTGGTGATACTCATAGAAATTGGGTGACACCCATAGTAATTGGTCAACTCTAATATCATCAATTGTGCAACTACACTTTTGAAACTTAGTCGATTAATTGGTGGTTTTGATAATTAACTCCCATGTTAAATTGAGGATTGTGATAGTTCCTCATTTTGAGGAAAAGTGGAAGTCAACTTCAGATTATCTAGTCATTATTCCTCATTTATTATACCATTCATATTTTTTAGATAATGGTAAAAGTGTATATTTTAATAGGATCCCATAACCTTACAAAATTAAAGGATGAATCATTAAATACATATCTCAAATAAAACATAAAATTGGGCTTTTGCTTGAAGGCAAACAAAAAATTAACAATGTTCAACTAAACTTCAACAACTATTTTGACTGACTTTAGAAAGAAACAAGAGAATCCCAATGAAAAAAATAAATAGATGGGTCCTTTAAGTCTTTAGTAGGCATGTTGATCCCATTATCCTTGGTTTATAACTTCTTGTTTCCCCTGGTCCTTTTGCTCAGACCATCACTGTAATCTTCAATAGTTCTTTTTTGGTTCTTTTCCTAATCTTTTTTTTGTTGAGCTCCAAGTTATTATTTCCCTTCTATCCAGCCTACTTAGTTTATTATTGGATGACCTTCAAGTTTTCAACCTCATCTTGTTCCTTCCTAATGATGTCCTCAATTAAAAGGTTCAATGTGTTAGGTGGCTTCTTATTACTCTCAACACTTTTGACTCTCCCAATGGTTTGATAACTCACCATTTCATCTTTGATTCTCTTATATTTAACAACCATATCCTTCATCACTTGTATTTATTTTATAATCATTTCCCATAACTTCTCCATTTGTGCATTCATCAAATCAAACTTTCTACTAAGACCAACAAGGGTGTGCTCCTTCACCTTATGCCTAGGGATGTCTGTATTCATTAAGACCTAAGTGATCGGGGAAACAGGGGACACCTCCTTATAATTCAATGGATTCTCACCCCCTAACACATCAATCTTATTATAAACTCCCACTTATTCTAGAATTGGTTGAATCTTTTCCACACTAATCTTAACCTTCCCCTTACCCTTCTTAATCTTTTTAGTGGCTTGAGCCAAGGTTTCCTCCATATCATATGAAACTTTCATAATCATTTCCCCTCTCTCCATTGGGGGGATCTATATTAAATCCATACTCCTCTTAAATCCTAATCTACCCAACCAATTGATCAATGTTGGGTTGGCCCGCTTTAATAATAATATATATGAGGGCTTGATGTCTGATTTATTCAATTGGTAAGCCAAGATAAAGATTTATAGAGATTTTAAAAGATAGTATGGATTATTGATTTTATTTAATGTATAAATTAATTCAACAATATAAAATGGTGCAAATAAAACACTTAGTGCTTACCTTCAAGCATTAAGTACCACATAAGACACACCTTTTGCCATGGGCAAGGTAGAGCCACTTGGAGGAAGCCACAATTTTCCTCGTGTATCCTTTCCCCTTGAATAAGTTATGTATAAACTCATTTCTCCTTAGCTTATCCTTGTAGGCTTTAACCCCATCATAAGATATTCTCATTACTTTAATGATTCTTTCCTCTATAATTTTCATAGTTAATCCTCTCATTTTGACCACTCTATTTTCCCATGCCATTGAAAAATCCTTCAACAAGCTTGGGTCAAACCCCATGATCCTCTCCATGTAAGGAGTAAGACTTCCTAGTTTGGGGATTCTCTAGATGGATTTGTTCTCCTTGATTCCTTTATAGTCAATTGGTTCATCCCGATCCTTGTCTCCTCCCATCTTACTAACAAAGAACTTACTTTACCTAATGAAGATCACACCACTAAAGACTTGGCAAGCCCTTGAATACAACATAATAAATATAAATAAATATCAATTCTTTGCTTCTCAAATTCTAGGAGGAATATTATCTTCCTCATAAATTTTGGCAGTGAAGGATGATGGGGTACTCTCCAACTTGGTCCACTTCATGAAATACTAACTTAAGACCCCATATTGGTCATCCAATACATGCATTTGTTACCTTATATATAGGTATGCTTGATACTTAACTCATTAAAATTTGTGAAGAGGATATTTACATCTCCAATCACATTTAGAATAGTTTAGTAGGGGCTAGATTTTCCATTTAGGAAAACTAATGATGTTTAGGGAATCACCTTTGATAATGAGAGTTTTGATCTTAAGCTCCATAAATACTTATATTCCCCATAATGTTGTTATAGATTCAATGACATGGTTAGTTTATATCCCCATAGGACTTGTATACACAATCATAAAACCTCTCGTGTTGTCTCTAATGACCCATCCACCTATGACTTCCCTTAGATTTCCTTTGGTAGTGCCATCAAAGTTTCATTTGTACTAATTTTCAAGACGTTTAATCCCCTTAAATTGACTCCTATCAACATTCTTCTTTGGGGCTTTCTTTTCCTTTATAAATTTGATATTCCAACTTCCAAGAGTGCTTAAAATAGGATCCAATAAGGAATAACCATATGAATCTCCTTTGTATTTATTTAATTTTGTTAGAAACTTTATAAGGAATACTAAAAAGGGACATTAAGTAAACTAGGATACTTTGGAGGGAGCTCTTCATGAGATAAATTTTACTTACCTAAGACAACAATAATATTTTCCATCCCACCAATTTCCTTTGAATTATTTCTAAGAGTAGTTCTAATAGTCCAAGTGCATCCTTCCACTAAATAAGGGAATTCATATTTAGGAAGATGCTAGCTTCTAAATTTGACACTCTATAATGTTGGCAATCCTTCTATGGAGAGAATCTAATGTGTGCAAAAAGAAGACTAAACTTTTGGACAAGTGTCCACATTGTACCATGACCCATGTATAATCCTTAAGAATTGTTTTATTAGTTTTATCTTTCCCCATGGAAGATTATCCTATAATAAATGTGTTATAAAAAAAAATTTGGTGTGTGATAGGATCCATATGTGGGGCTATTTGAAGGCCTTTCACCTCCCCCTGCACCCTGGCATTTTCTAGGCTTATTCCTAGGGCTTTCACTAGAATGATGAAAAATAAGGATAAAGTGGGTATCCTTGTCTAATCCCTCTCTCCACAGGGAAGAAGACTTTTGGAGCTCCATTAATCAAAAATAATAATTTCAATGATGAAATGCATGTGATGATCACTCTCTTGAACTTAGGATTAAACCCAAATTTATCAATAATTTTATCCAAGAAACTCCATGAGACTCTTTATAGGCCTTATTTATATCAACCTTAAGGAACATTATTGTCCTTGTGTATTTCTCCCAGGAATGGAGAGCCTCGTGGATAATGATGATTCCATCTATGATATACCTTACAAAGACAAAATCCCCTTGTTCTTCTGAAATGATTGTGAGCACCAAAGGTTGTATTCTTAACACCATGGTTTTTATGTAGATTTTATAAAAAGTGTTCTATAAACTTATAGGCCAAAAATATTTCAGGTTTTTGGCTCCATTTTTATTTGGGATGAGGACTAGGAAAATGTTGTTAATTTATATGAGTATGTTTCTAGAAAATATCAAAAACCACATCTAATACCTCCAATTGAATAACATCCCAAAAATGTCAAAAAAATATTGGGGGAAACCATCCAACCTAGGCACTTTGTCTACTTCCATAGAGAACATTGCAAACTTAACATCTTCTATAGAAGATGGTTTGATAAGAGTCATTATCATCTTGATTGATGACATTGGTGAACATGTCAAGAAAAGTGTTTTTCTTCACTAGGTCTAAGATGGTCCTACCTGAAAACAAGTTTATAAAAAATGAGATGACTTGTTTCTTCACTTCTAATCCTTTCTTACACACAGATTCATCATCCTTGACCAAATATTTAATTTTGATGGTTTTTTATTTCTGATAGTAGAGTGAAGACAAAAATTGGAGTTCTCATTCCTTTCTTTCATCTAGATGCATTTGGATATCCGTCTCCAAAAAATTTATTCCTTGGCTTCCAGAGTGTGGTGTTTGTGGATTAGAACCTTTTATTTCATATTTTTATCATGATTCAGCCCATTAACCTAAACCTTCTTCTCCAACATCAATACTCTTCCATAATTCTTCTTTTCTGCTAAAAATTGTTCCCAAAAACTTCCTTGTTCTAAGATTTGAGTTTATTTTTAATGTGTTTGAGCTTTCAAGTTAGTTTGAACATGTTAAGTGATTGTAACAAATGAATTTTATGTTTTTCCATACTTCCTATTTTATATTGTTGTCTAGTTGTTAGTTGAAACTTTATTTCATTATCTTATTCTCTTAGGATATATTTTTATTTCTTTTTGATATTTTAGCATAGATGTTTGGTTCTATTTAACTTAATTTATTCTAGGAATAACCGTGTGTGTGTGTGTGTGTGTGTGTGTGTGTGTGTGTGTGTGTGTGTGTGTGTGTGTGCGTGTGCGCGCACACACACACACACACACACACACACACACACACACACACACACACACACACACATGTTTGTAACCTATAGATATGTGTATATCTAAATAAAGTGTTGCCTTCTCTATTTAAGAGAAAAAATTTAGGATACATATAGTTAGTGAAGTACAGTTCAACTAGGAAATTAACTTAGAATATTATTTGAGTGAATCTTTGTAATCATAATGTAAGGTACTTGTAACATTTATATTTGATTCTATAATTGAATCATAAGATTTTATTTGATTTGATATTTATTGAGGGGAATCAATCTCCAGTCCAACCAAGGCTAGGCTTACTCATAAGGATTCAATGATCTAATTTCCCATCCATTAGTATAATTTCATTTTATTATGTATGTGTGTATATTTCACTTTCTAAAAAGTAGTTACAACATTTGTTCTTTATGTTGATGTTTTATTTTTTGCATAAGCATTTCTAATCCTACAAAGTTATTACAACATATGTTCTTTATGTTCATGTTTGATTTTTTGCATAAGCATTTATAATTATCCAATTTCAATTCAAATTAGTGTGCAAATCTTCCAAACATATATTAGCATTTAAATTCTTACAATTTACTTTCTAGTATTTATTTTCATGTAATTTACTTTCCTGCAATTTATTGTCTTATCATTTACTTTTTGCAAGTGTGTTTACTTTCAACAGGTGTGAATTAGCCTTCTCAATTTTCCACATAGTTTATTGCTACATATATAGTATAAATGCCTTAAAATGTTATGCATCCCTAGACAAAAAAAAAAAAGGATCATATAATCTATGTATTAGGCAGCTATTTCCTAGGGTATATCCTCACAAGTTGTAGGATAAATCCTCAAGATAACATATAATGGTAGATCATATATTTCTTATAGTGCTCCTAATATAAATACTAATTATGCCATAGAGGTTATGGGCCCTTGCTATGTAATAAGATGGGTTGAATGTTATCCACCCATACCCACGGCATTATGATATGTATGGAAGCTACAAAGATATTTACATGGAACACTTAACTAATGGTTTGTCATATTGGAGCAATGGGTAACTTGTATTGGATGATGTGTGGTTTAAGAGTTTACCCTACCCTAGTTTAAAAAGATGAGATACTGTAAACATGGAGTTATATCAATCATTTGGAATGAATCAATTAAGTATAAGATGGGATTGGAATAAAAAAATTGGTTCAACTCTCATAACAAATATCTCATGGATTGGTCCCTTCATTAATAAATATTGTATAGTGTTCCCCTACATCAAGGGTATTTATATTATTTATGAATATATTGAATATTATGGAAATTTGAAGGAAAGGATATATTGAAGGAAAATTGATTTTATTGAGCATAAATAAGAGCATAGTAGTATCAAGTAAAAGTAGGAGATGGGCATTGGTACTTGTGAAGTAAATTCAAATCCTTCACCTACTTAAGATCTTAGGGGAAAAGTGGAATAAAATTTGAAAATTAAAAGGATATTAAGTCTTAAAATGTTGTAGTATATAGGCATCCACATTATTATGAGAGGAAACAATCATGGAGGCATAGTGTGGAGTATCGAAATTAAAATAACTATAACCTACATGGAATCAAAGTAGCAATAGATACATCTATGGAAAAATTTAGAGTATAAATAACTATGGACAAGTTTGGAATCAAAGTAGCATAGGTAAAGCCAAGAATAATCAAGGACCATCATCTATCAGATTGCATATGGATGGATGGATTATCAAGGACACTATCACATATAAATAGGTTTGAAAATGTATTTCTAAGTATCTTATGATTCTTAAAGGGTTAAAAACTTTAAGGGAGGTGGAATGTTATCCACCTAGGCCCATGGTACTATGTATGCATGGAGGCTATGTATATGTCAACATGTGCCACACATAACTAATTGTTTATTATACCAGGACATAAAGGTAACTTGTATTTGATAACATGTGGGTCAAGGATTTACCCTACACTAATATTATTAGATGAGATACACTAAAATAGGGAGTTATATCCTTCATTTGGAATAAATTAATAAAATATTAATTAAGTATTAGATAGAATTGAATTAAAATAATGGGGTTAAAATATAATAGTAGATATTTTGTGGAGTAATTTGTTAAGGAATATTATATGGTGTTTCCCTACCTCAAGGGAATTGTAATTATTTTTAATATATTAAATAATAGGGAAAAAATTTCCACCAGAATATATTGTGCAAGTAATTTATGACATATTTTGCATCATTTACATTTTATGTATAGCAACACTATATTTAGATGGATTCAAGTGGAAATATAAATAATCTATGTGTTTATCATAAAGAGAAAAGGCTCATTTTTGTGACATGTTTGGTGGGATCTATTGGATGAGATAGATTGGTACTTGAGTACAAAGAGTTCCCCCACCTTGATAGGGTTTGGTTCATCCATATAATATGTGGATGATGGAAAATATTCACCTAATTGATACATATTTCAAAGACACTTATCTCATGTCCATATGTGCATATGTGAGGCTAGTTAGAGTTGATGTTAAATTGACACATATGAAGAAGGAGTTGGTAGAGGCTTATACATAGTTAACCACATAATATGAATAACTCCTTAATGTGAAAGATTTTTTATCTAAGGAATATGAGTGTAGGATAAGTTACAAAAACTAAGAGATACTTATGCTTAGTATTGTGTCCTATTAGAGCCAACATAGGTGATCATAGGTTATTTTAAGGGTAACTAGAGAATATTCTAGAGCCGGTTGATGAGGAGAGGAAAAAATAATATTTTTAGATTCAACATCTCTACTTGAGGATTTGAAGGATCATGGAAGTGTCATTGTGGGTTGATATATCAGGTTTTAAGTTAGAATAGGGTATGAATATAAACAAATTGAGGTTGTGATCCTGTTGATATAACTCAAGCAATTGAAGAGCTTGGTCATAGTCACCTATGGCCACATCATATTAAATAACTAGTCCTTCATATTCCTCACAATTTTCCATTGTATTGAAAACTTTTAGATCCTTTACAAGGCACCCCACCTTCCTTAAACCCTCCAGTGTCTTCTTAAGTATTGATGAAGATGTAAGTGTTTCTTGAAGAGAGGGGTAGATGTGTCATTTATTTTTATACTAGAGTTATATTTTTTATACCAAGTTTTCACATCATAAATAAAAAGGTTTTAGTTATGCTTTATAGTATATGTGTAATATTCATGGGCTTAATTTAAATGTTTTACTCATAATTGGTAGACATTGGGTGATTGGTAGACAATTGGTCCAACCAACACACATATCATGAGTTGGTCAGGGAAATCTCTTGTGTGTGCATTCTCTTATTTTTGATGTCCATGATTAATGTGCATTGCACATTATATAAATATTTATACTATTAAAGTCTTCCATCTATTTCTCTGAATTGTTCTTTGTAAAAATTTGCATTGTTTATTTCTCCTTCTAAAATTATTTGGTTCATAATTATTGCATAGTACATTTTAAAAGTATGATTTATTTATAATTTTTATTTATTTATTTAAAACAATAAGAAGCTTTAAATTTACATGACTAAATCTTGAGACACAAATTGATTCATTTTCAATGAGAATCAAAAATATGTTTTATGTAACATTTGTTTTAACTTAGTGATTCATTTTAATTATTTGATTTGGCGAAATGATTAATATGGATTGACTCAAAATAGTTAAATGATTTTCTTATAATGCTATCACTTTACCCTTAAATACTAAATGCACTATGGTTGTAGGCTAATCCATTATATTCATATCTTTCTATGTATAATGAATAGTATGATTTTGATCACATGCGAATACACATATATAGAATTTGTCTTTGATTATAAATTAGATGCATCAACTAATAATGTATAGATAATACATTCATGTGAAATAAATCCAAAATAAAAATATAAAACTCTCTCAAATTTATATAGTCACAATTATATTTAGGATATTTATGAATTTACATCACTTCTTATTTTTCATTAGTTTACACTTTACTATGCATATTTTTTTCTTTAAAGTATAAAACCATTTGAATCTTATAGAAACATCATTATATTTGGGACATGTAGGAAGTTCCATCATTTTTTACTTTTTTCTTAGTGTGCACATTACTACGTATACTTTTATCAGAGTACCTATGGAATTATAGACCCATTGATAAAAAGTTAGTATTTACTACCACATCCTATGTTAGTTATGAATTGTACCATGATTGGTAAATCTTGAAGTAAAGATATATAATTATATCTTCTCATTACCAAATCCCCAAAGGGCCATTAATTTTTTTATCAAACAATCTATATGATTGAAACCAAAAGTGGCATGTTGATCCCAAAATCATTCTATATATAATCATTCACAATTTTTTTGACATCCTTAGATGCTTATGATTGATACAATGAAATTGAATTTTGTAACATCTATTTTGGAAATTCTATGGAAAAGGGTCTTTTAAAAACTATGATATGAACTCTCTCATTTCATTTTATACTCACACAAAATCAGAAAGAAGTATGCAATAACAAGAATTACAAATTCTTACTTCTCTCAATCCCAATCTACTTCATAGTTTTTTAAATTAAAAATGAAATAGATATTCAACCTAGACCCAAAATGAAGCATCATTGTGTGTGTGTGTGTGTGTGTGTGTGCGCACGCACGCGCACGTGCACATGTTCAGACGTGCATAAGTATAAAATCACATATAAAGTTTACAAATTTCCTTATAGTATAAACTAAATTTGGAATTAAAAAAATGAAGACTGATATAAATTACCAAGATAGTTATATGGGCTATTTTTTTCCTATTGATAATTTTTTCACAAAATGTTTAGATACTAGATTCACCAAATAAAAAATAAAAAAATGTTTGCCAACTTTTCATCTAAAATTTACATAATGTTATCAAAATCAATAAGAGAAATCTTACTTGATCCTTGAAACTTTAGCTTTATGAGGGTTTATATAGTATGCATTAGTTCACACCACCATTAATCTCTAGAAAGAACTTTGATTTTTCATTTGATCATATCATGAATTTATTGCACTACACCCAACCCATTACTATCTATATGGTGGCATTACTTTTTTTAATTTTATCCTTTTTAGTTCTCGTAGAATTTACTATAGGTATTTCAAATAGAGATGTGAACAAAAATGACACTGAATCAAGAGTATAAATGATTTCCCAAATTTTTCCATGATGCATTGATTATACCCTGAAAACGTTCCTAATGTTGTTTTAGACTATCTTAAATTTGATAAAGCTTGCAACTATTTTGAGTAATTTACTCTTGTATATTATTTTATTGGTCAATTCCTTACCAAAATCACCTTGAAATCCTAGTGCATAGCACTTGGATGGATCCTCATGGCATTAATATTGATGGCATTCAAAACTTTAAAAAGGGTTTTTTGTTTAATTTTAATAATATTGATCATTGTTGTGTTATTGTTGCACATGGGTTATGGTTCATTTAAAATAAACTAGTTGTGTTCTCCATTTGGACCCATGATTTCATCATGTCTAAGCATGTTAATCTTAAAATCATTATTTGGGTTAAATTCTCTAGCCTTCAATTGCCTTTGGGGAAATTTTTATATGAGTTGATTAAACCCTTAGGGCATTTCATAGGTTTACAACCAGATGAGTTCTATGTGCCCTGGCCTCAGAAACATGTTTGTATTGAAATAGATATATCAAAATATCTTAGAGAAACTATTGACATCTAGTTCAGTGAAAAATGGATCACACAATGAGTGCTCTACATAAAATTTCTTAACACTTGTTTTTGATGCCAAGCAAAAGACCATAAAATTCATGAATGCCCCTTAATGGCCAATTCCAGGCTCGCCCCACCTTCCAAAACCTCTCATAAGGTGAAAAAATTACTTACATGTCCATAGACAGATGATATAGATTTTTCAATAAGAAAAATAACTAGCAATCATGTTTTATAGGAAAGGCCTAACCATTGTGTAAAAATAAGAGGTTATTTGGCGACTACTAAAAAACCAGTTTTTACCACCTAACAAGGGACACCATTTTTTATCTACACCTGTCAAGTTGTGGCCATGTTTACATTTTATTATAGAAAAATAATAGTTTCACAACCTCATTATGAGGTGATTAAATTGGATATAACTAGTAACCTAGAGGTGTTTGAATGCAAGGCATTTCATCATTGTGAGCGTAGCCATTCACCACCTCCAAAATATGGTGAATAGACTCAATAAAAATGTTGGTATTTTTATTTGAGTCACTGCATGAAACATATAACCATCCATATTATGTGGATAACAACTCTTCTATTTCATCTAAGATTGAAGATCAAACCACCATGAAAACAAAAGTTGATCAATGATTTTGTACTCTTGGAATGTGCATGGCCTTATTAACATGACCCTCAAGTATATTTCATAGGATATATGAAATTTTTTTTCCAATATGAAAATTTCTAATCTAAAATAAGTTAAAATTTATGGTTTCTCTCTCACCTGTATTGTTAGAATGATTTGGATGGGTGCCATATACCAGATGTCTAAGCACAAGATGGGATGTGGGGGATTTGTCCCCTTAATTATTAGGAACCCATGTCCTACCCTTCTCTTTACATTATTAGTGTATTAGTCTCTATGGACACATATGATTTGTAATTCATCCTTTGAGAATATTTTAATTATCCCACATACATGGGAGGTAGTATTTGTCAGAATAGATTTAGTATTTAAGTGTTAAGGCCCAATGAAGGCATCCATGAATATTATTGTATTGAGATTTCTCAAAAGAGGTTGACCCCTTGAAGTGGATTGTGATCTAAAGGTTATTTTGGGATATTTTCCAAATTTTATTTCATTTTTAATTGCAAATCTATATAGAAGGATCCTCACATATGGTATCGGAGCACTTTCTCAACTTGTGGGTAGATTTTGGAGAATTTTTTCTAAAGTGGCTTTTTAGGAGCTGCACAGTTTACGAAAATATCTTTCCTTACCTCTATTTTCTAAATACTCATTATAGGTTTGGATAAGGGTAAATAACCCTCCACATAACTATGGTAATTACTTGGGCATAAGCCCTAAAACTCATTGTAAGGAGTACCATAGGTACCCTAAAGTAGTTGGGCCATTGAGAGGATCTGCTAGTGAAAAGGCCAACAACCCCATATCGATTGACTAGTTTCCACCCATGATGTAAACCAAGAGTTGTTACTTAGGGTTAAATATGTGGCCATAATGTTTTTAGATAATGGTACTTGTTCAAACAACATTGATGGTTATAGAGACTCCTTAAAACCCTTATGCAACTAAACAAACTTGGGGCCCATACCCAACATAATAGTTTTAGAAGACCAATAAAAGAGTGATCACAGCTGAGAATAGTTAGTTATGTTGACTCTCAAAATATCATAGACCACCTAAAATTCCATTCTAAATATTTTTTTCCTTGAGGGTCCATATCCAAATTCCACTTATATCCACCAAAAATCTCATTTTTTTTATTTTTTTAGGTTTTTCCATAACTTCTTTAGTTTTTTCCCTCTTTCTTCAAAAATTTCCCATAGTGTTTCTTTCCCTTTTCTACTCTTATATCTCTATTGGAAAAAAATTCCAATTTTTCCATTACGATTCTAAAATTTCCCTTACCTTCATCAATCCTAACCAGGAGGTGCCAAAAAAAATATTTCCTTACTAAATGTGTCTTAGAACATGTTTTTCTATCCCTTTTCAAAAAAACATTGGTTATGGTATCCACCCGTGCAGTCACAAAGATCATGGAGGAAGAAATTGTAACATTGAAATATTAAGTCACTGAGTTAACTGATATAATATATGGATTAAATCAATAAAATAGCCTTTTGCTCAAAAAATTTCAAAAGGAGTCTTCTTCAAAGAATAGCTTATCTTCTTCCCACACATCACGTGGGCCTAAGATAAAATTTCCATAGTTCAATGGTATAGATATTACAAGGTGGATATATTGAGCTAAGCAATTCTTCAACCTTCACAATATGTATTCTATTAACAAAGTCCCAATTGCTTCCTTCTACTTGAAACAAGAAGCACCCCAAAGGTATCGTTGGTATCTCAAGTTGAATGATGAACCCTACTAGAAAACCTTTACATCATTACTTATGGGTAGGTTTGGTCCCTTAGCATTTAATGAATTTATAGGTGCTCTTACCAAATATGTTACATAGGCACCATTCATAATTATCATATTGAATTTGAGAAACTAGATAATCACATTGAAGGGTTATCAAATGACTTCTTCAAGAGTTATTTTATTAGTAGCCTCAAAGAGCCAATATGCTCAAAGGTGAAATTTTTTTGGCCCAACAACATGATGGATGCCTTGGTTTTAGATAAATATCAAAAGATAAACTCTCAATACAACATCAACCCCTCACTTTCCCACCCATAAAGAACATAACAAACTAGTGGCCATACACAACCACACTAATCAAGTGCCTTACTGACGTAGAGATGTGGGTTCATAAGGATAAATGTTATTTTATGTTATAATTATGATGAAAAATGGTTTAAGGGTCGCATGTGTGTCACACAAAATTTATTATTGTTAGATGTGAAATCACCACTAGAGCAGGACAACAAACCCGATATCTAGGAATTTTAGGATGCTCAAGTAGAATAAATCCCCTCAGAGGACTCAATGGATCAAGAAAATCAACTTGATATCTCTATATATGCACTAGCATGTGTTAACACCCCTAAAACCATGAATCTCAAGGGGTTCTTTAAAAATATCCCTCTCACAATCCTCATTGACTCTGGTAGCACTTAACATTTCATCAATCCATGCATTGCTAAATAGGCAAACTATTTTGTATACCCTTATTCTATCTTTCAATCATTATTTCTAATGGGGTAATATTTCCATGTATATGGAAGTGTCATAATGTGTGTATCAAGATAGGCAATTATATTCTTTTCTCAGATATATTTTCCCTACCCTTAAGAGTATGTGATGTGGTCTTAAGGGCATAGTGGCTCCGCACAATGAGACCTAGGACTTATCTGAGCTTTGGATGCAGTTCATAGATAATTTCTAGAAGCACACCTTAAAAGGGTTATTTTCAAAATTCACTCACATCATTAGTTCCAAACACATGGAAAAGATTTTAAATAAAGGCTCACATGGGGTCATTGCCTAGTTACACTCCATCCAACTCTAGCTCCCCACTGCTACTAAATACCTTGTTGCTTTAAAATCTATCCTTGATAAGCATGCAACCATTTTCATAGATCTAATGGGGATTCACCCTTCACATCCTAAAGATCATTACATTTTTTTCCTTCTAGGAAACATCCCACCGAACATCTAGCCATATCATTATCCCCATTTACAAAATACTGAGATTGAGCAACTAGTATGGGAACTCCTCAAGTCTAGATTTATTCACCCCAACACTAGCCCATACTCTTCCCCACTACTTATTGTCCATAAAAAGAATGGGTCATGTTGCCTCTTCATTGTATTTTTTGCCCTTAACCACCTCACTATCACAAATAAATTCCCAATTCCAATCATTGATGAGCTTCTTGATGAGCTCCATGGGGAGTTTTTTTCCTCCAATTTAATCTTCATTCAAGCTATCATTAGATCCATGTGCATGTTGATGACATTCCAAAGATAACCTTACACACTCATGATGGTTACTATGAATTCTTGGTCATGCCATTTGGACTTACAAATGCCCCTTCATCATTTTAGGCACTAGTGAAAAAAATATTTTAGCCTTTTCTCCATCAATTTGTTTTGGTTTTCTTTGATGATATTTTGATATATATCCACACATGGGTCGAGCATCTCTAACATATTGACAGAATATTGTAACTTCTATAAAATAATTGATTATGTGTCAATCAATCCAATTATTCTTTTGGTCAAGAGGAAGTTGAATATCTAAGGCACATTATTTTAGTCGATGGGATCTATGCAGATCCAAAACAAATCAGGGCCATGCAGCATTGGCCTCAACAAATAAACCTCAAGATCCTTCATGGATTCTTAGACCTTATAGGATAATACCACAAGTTCCTCAAGGATTATGGAAAGATCATGGCTCTATTGACTTCCTTATTAAAAAAGGATACATTCACATGGGATGCTACAACTAACGAGGTATTCGTGGCACTCAAATAGACTCTGTGTAGTACACTAGTTTTGGCCATGTTAGACCTCACCAAAAATTTCACCATCAAAATTTATGCCTATAGTAATGGCCTGGGTGTTTTTCTTCTCCAAGAGGGTCATCCCATTGATTTCACTATCAAATCCCTTTCTGGATGAAATTTGACTTTATTTACATATGAAAAGGAAATGATGACAATTGTGCATGCAATACAAAAATGGTGGCCATACTTACTTAGGAATCATTTTTTCATCAAAACCGATCACCATAGTTTGAAATATTTCTTGGAACAATGGGTCTTATCACCAGAGCATTAGAAATGGTCCAACAAACTCATGGGCTATGATTATGAGATCACTTACAATAAGGGTAAAGAAAATGTCATGGCAGATGTTCTCTCATGCATATTCAAGGACCAAACTTCCTTTTCTGCCATCTCCATGCCCATTTTAAACTGGTTGGAATCTGTACACCAAGGGTATGTAAATGATCCCTCCTTACACCACCTCATTTAATAATTATCCACTAACCCCTCTATAGTACCACATTATTCATGAGATGGTGCTTTTCTATGATACAAGGGTCGTTTGGTGCTTCACTATAACAAAGACCTTCATCAAGCTGTATTCTATGAAATCCATGCTTCTCCATCAATAGGGTACTCAAGATTTCTCAAAACATATGAGTGAACACATCGAAACTTATTTTGAAAGGGGATGGAATTGGAAATGAAACAGATGATGGCTGAATGTCATACTTTCCAATACAACAAAGGTGAAATAACAGTGATTCCTAGTTTAATCAAGCCCTTTCCCATTCCTACTAGGATCTAGATAGATATTACTATGGATTTCATTGAGGGTATACCTAAATATGGAGGAAAAATAGTGATCCTAGTTGTGGTAGATCACCTCTCCAAATATAATCATTTTGTACCCTCAACCATCCCTATACAGCCTCCACAATTGCACAAGTTTTCTTGTATCATATCTTCCATCTTCATGGCATCCCTTCTTCAATCATCTATGATTGTGATGCAACCTTCACCAATAATTTTTGGATGGAGTTATTCCAACACACAACTAAAGATGAACTATGGGTATCACCCCCAAATATATGGCCAAATAGAAATTATCAACAAATGATTGGAAACATTCATTTGTTGCTTTGCTTCATAACAAAAACATTAGTGGGCAAAGTGGCTTCCCCTTGAAAAATAGTAGCACAATACCTCCTATCACACTTCTACTAAAAAAAATATATATGAAGTGGGTTATGGTCAAGCTCCCCCAACACTTCTCCTGTATACCCATAGAAGTTAAACCATTTAAGTAGTTGACACTACTCTCCGACATCAGGATCAAATTCTTAGCACCCTCCAGGGCAATCCTTATTTGGCATAGAAATGAATGAAGTAATAGACTGATCAACACCAATCCAAGCACACATTTCAACCTAGCGATATGGTTTTTCTTCATCTACATCCATACAAACAATCATACCTATAACTAAAAGGGTGTGATAAGTTTGCTCTGAAGTTTTATGGGCCATATAAGGTTCTTTGGTAGATTGGATCTATTGATTACAAGTTTTAGCTTATACCTTCCTCCCAATTTCACCCATTATTTCATGTCTCATGTTTGAAGAAAGTTCTTGGAACCACCATCAGAGTGCAAATAGTTTTACCAAAAATTGATAATGAAGGCTCCATCCTTCTCAAACCAAATGTAGTCCTAGATAAGAGCACCTACCAACTTCGCTCCCACTCAATCATGAAAGTTTTAATTCAATGGCATGGCATGCAACCAGAAGATGCAACATGGGAACCACTATTCCAAATTCAGTAATGATTCCCACATCTAAAAATTTGAAGACAAATATTTTTCTAAAGGAGAGGGGATGTTAGAAACCTGTGTCCTACCCTTCTCTTTACATTATTAATGTATTAATTTCTATGGATGCATATGCTTTGTAAATCATCCCTTGAGCAAATTCAAATTATCCCACATACATGGAAAGTAATAGTTGTTAGAATAGATTTAGTATTTATGTTAGTGTTGAGACCCAATTAAGGCATCCAAGAATATTATTGTATTGAGCTTGCTCAAAGGAGGTTGCCCCCCTCAAAGTGGCCTGCGATCTAAAGGTTATTTTGGGTTATTTTCCAGAGTTCATTTCATTATTCATTTATTTTCTATAGTTCATAAATCTATGTAGAAGGATCCTCACATTAATTTCCCCCTCTTTTTCATCAAGTTTTTAGTTAGGGTTCAGATCCTACTCATCGAGTGGTATGGACCTTATTTAAATTTAATGGCCACTTCCTTGGTATTACAAAAATTTATGCCTTCAAAAACACATTGGAAAGGGCAACATTTTGGAAATGGTTCACTGACTCTCTCCCTAATTCCAACTGAATCATTTGTGTAAATTTCAACATGTTTGAATCTCATGAAGACAAGGAGGGGTTACTCCCCATGTGTTGGTGCAAAGGTGAAAGAGAGGATTGGTTTTACATGCATAATAAACTCACACTCTTCAACCTCAATCACCATTATTGCCTTATGGACACCTTGTTGTGGTACATGTGGTTTGGAATCCAAAAATTTATTGATTGGATCTCCAAAAGGATTTATGTAACCATTTTTGTTGAGGAAAACATCTTTGCCATTACTAATAATTTTTATTGCCTTGTTGTTGCCATCCTAGTTGCTCTGATTTTAGACCACCTCCCCTTCAAGTTTGAAATTGAATGGCTCTCCCCCTCCAAGGGTCTATAAATCATTTTTTGTCTTAATGATACTCATATTTATCATTCCTAGATGAAGAAGCATAATTTTAGAATTTGGAATTTGGTGCCTTGCCCTTTGGGAAGTCGTGGATGGATTGAGTGGTGGGAAAATGCCATTAGTATGACAACTACCTTTCTAGCATTTATGGAAAACAAGAAATTATTTTTTTCATAATGCCCATGAGGGCTCACATCATGAATTCATTTAAATTTCATAAGATTTGGAGATCTATCATTTTAATGAGGATTTACAAATGTAGGTTTCCATGTGGTAGTACATAACCAAAGCTAAAGAGAATTATCAAGCTAAGGGACCCTATATTCATGCAAGGAGGTACTAGTTAAAGATTTAAGATAGGGATTCCAAAGACTCATTTTTCCTTATCCGCTCCAGGAAAGTGATTGAGCACATTAAAATTATCAATGAATTTGGATCTCACCTTACACGCCTCCTTGATATTTTAAAATCCTTTGTCTCTCATTATCACAAGGTTTTCTCTACTCAACTTCATTGTTAGAAAGAGAGCATCATTCATTACAATGCCTTTAGGTTGTGCCTTGAAATCTCACCATGGCTTAAAGAGTGGTGTGAGATAGGCTTATCTCCATTGAATAACTTCAATAGGCCATTATGAAAATGGTAGTGGAAAAAACTCCTAGAATAGATGGATTTCCTTATGAATTCTATCAATAATTATGGGATATTATGGGTTTTGATCTTCACCGAGTCAAATTAGAAGCTAACCAAACCAATTACCTAGGCAAGCTAATTAACCAAGGTAATATCAAGTTTATTCCGAAGCAGGGGATCCCAATCTCATTGCCAATTGGTTTCCCATTATCCTTCTCAATGTATCCTACTAGATCATTGCTAAGGCTCTTGTTCTTCAGGTCGGGTATTTATTACCCCTCATCATTCATCATGAATAAATCAAACATATAGGTAAAAAAATATATCTTTGATAACATATTTATCTAGGAGGGAATGGAATGGGCCAAGTATTCTCATTAGAATGACTTATTTTTGAAAGTTGACTTTGAAAAATCTTATGACAAGGTTAAGTGACCTTTCATCTTGGTCATGCTTTAGGCATTTGGATTTGGTTCAAAAAAATTTAGCATAGTTCAAATTCTCTTCCAAGATGTCGACACTTGCATCACCATCAATGATGTCCAATATGTGTAGTTTGGCCTCTTTCATTCTATTCTAAAATGTTTCTCTTTAGCCCCTTCCATTTATGTGTTGGTTGTTGTGGGATTCAATTATATTATGGCTGACTACACTTCCAAAAGTCTGGTTAAGGGTATTTATCTCCCCCAATCATAATCAAATGGTTAATGGGAACTTTTTTTATGACAATTGCTTCACCCTTGCTAAAGAAGAGAGCTCTATTTTCAATGCTATGAAATGTTTCAATATTTTTATTTTAGCCTCTAGTGCTTCCATCCAATGGGAAAAACCCTAGTGCTACAAGAAATTTTTATCCCTTTACCCAATTGGCTTTCTAATATAGGTGGATCTGGATTCAACCAGTGAACAATTCAAATTTCTAGGCATTCCCTTTGGTTTTCAATCCACTCCCTCAAATCTCTAGGGTTACATAGTTCAACAAGTAAAGAAAAAGTTTAGATTTTATATTTCTATACCTCTCTCTTTAGCATGAAAATTTCAAAGCTAATCTAAGGTGTTGGTTGCTAGTCATATCTATTATACTTCTTGTTGGGTTCCTTCCAAGGTTACCTACACCAAACTTGAAATAATCTTGAGGGGTTTCCTATGGGCCAACTCTAAAGGCATTAAAGGTTTTCATTAGGTTTTTAGGAATATATGTTGCAACCCAAGAGCTCTTAGTGGTCTTGGTCTCCTTGAAATGGAAATCCAAGGCTATGCCTTGTGTGCTAAACATGTGCAATTTTAGTGGCTATTTATAGAGATTTGGATATAATTAGATTTTGGTCATATTGAAAATGGCTAAATGTGTGAAAATATAAATTGGTTGATTAGCCCAAATTTTATAAAGTTTCTTATATTTGTGCTTCTAATCACCTTATAAGATATATTCTAACTTATTGTGGGACATAATATTTTTATAATTACTACACATGTGTGGGTTTGATTCATCTTGAAATTATAATAGGCATGTATTAGTTAATTTGAATCACCATTTAAAGTCATGTGTGTGTGGGTGGGTGTGTGTGTGTGTGTGTGTGTGTGTGTGTACACACACATAAAAGAAATATTTTTCAATTGTGTTTTCTTGACATGTTTCATGTTGGACATTTTGGGTTGCAAAATCAGAATTTCTTGTGAAGAAGCATTGTGTTAGGATCTCATAAGGTTGGAAATCAAGGTGGTTTTCATAATTAGGGATATTATGATCAACCTCAAGGTGGCATGTTTAACTAAAACTGAGGTGAGGTTTTACCAAATTTAAGATGGAGGGAATGCCCAAAACCAAAAGGCAAGTTATAATCAGGGTAGTGGATTCAATCAAGCTAGAGGGTTTAATCAAGGTGGAGTAAACTCAAGGCATAGAAGAAGAGGTGGTATAGGAAAGGGATGTGGTCCTAGGATGTACTTCAAGTGTGACAAAAGACACTACCAGAAAGATTTTATCGTTTATCCTAGTTTTAAATTTTATTCAAAAACCATCTTAAACTCTTTTCTATGGAAGTTTCATCGTTCGAAAAGAAATCTATAACAACTGGGGTGGTGCTTAATTTGAGATACATTATACCACCACAATTCTTGGACAGAGTATGCAAACATTGGTGGGGATTCAAACATAAGTCCAACAGGGTACCCAAAATTTGTAACAGTTGTGGTCTTGTTAGTAGTTTTACATTTCTTTTATTTAGAATTGAGGGCTATGATTATGAATATAATGGTTGTTGTTAGTGTTACTGAGTTTGAGAATGGAAAAAACTTAGAAATACATGTATCCACATCTATTTGTATATGGCATCTTGCATTGGTTGATTAGACTATATAGGAGGTGTCTTTAATTATAGAATCCTTTTCAATTTTTACTTTGATTGTTTTTAGAGTCTTCTAGTTAGGGTTTCAGTAGTCAAAATTTCCATCTAATTAGTTTTAGATTCATTAAATAGATGTGTGGGACATTATCTACTTTTTCAGAGGAGTTGTTGGATATCTGAGACTTGTTTTCATTTAGATGATTCATGTTTCAATCATGTATTAGATAAATGAAACAATTTGGTTGAAGTCAAAGATTGCATTGACAAATGTGACATGTCATTGAACTTTGCATATGTATTTTCCCAAGCTTCTTCGAGCCCATCACCTCAAATCCCCTCACCATTACCGCCTAACTCACGTGCATGCATGTATATATACATTTTTTAACAACCAATCACAAATCATGCCTAACTTCATTGATATAGTCCTTGTTGTGAGTATAATGCAAGGAAGAAAGAGAAGGAATAAGTTAAATGAAATTTGAAATCATTTTGAAATATATGAAAATGTCTTTTGGGAGAGTATATTGAAAGCATGGGTTCATTGACAAATGGAATCATTTCTAAGATCTTGGGACATTATATTGAAGTCATATCAAAGTACACTATAACATTGTTATAGGGTTATGAAAGCTTGACATAACATTGATTTGATACTTTTCAAGGGATTGATTTTAGCATAGCATACAATTTAAAAATTACACAAACAAGGAAAAAGGGTAAGGTTTAAAGGGACACTAAAATTGTTAGTCTTGAAGGGAAATTAAAGGATTCGTTTTATTTTAAGTGTTGATTAAACTCTACCTTCTAAACCAATCAAAATTCAGTATTTTTTGTACAATTTTTTTAATACATTTTTACAATAATTATGTTGTACTTTTTTGAACAGAAGTTATGAGAAAAGACATTTTTCTGTATTCCGATTGGTCAAAACCGGCGGAGAGACTGATATCATCAAGTGCTTCTTTGTTTGTAACCCAAATGAATGTGAAATAGTACAATTTTTGAAGAAATCTATGGATTGATAACATTAGCGATAGACGAATTCATAGCGACAGTACAATTTTCGCAAAAATCCAGGGAACCACTTCTTGATAAATTGAAAAGAGTGTGTCCTTTCAGTGTAACCAACATTACTACATAGACACATTTGTTTAAAAATTCTCTGACCTAACAGCCACATCACGTTTGATGCATTCTAAGCCTTGAGATGGCACAACCAGTTGCACGTATTTGCATGATCTTCCCTTATTCCTCTGAAAGTTGAAGTCTGGGATCCAACCTTCAATCTCTCCTAGCTTCGTCTCTAAGTTTCGTCCCTCGCTCCAGTCCAATGAGATGACTAAAGGCACAGTGAGACGACTAGGCAAAAAGATTTGGATATTAAAAAGAAAAAAAATGTAACATTGACCCAAACTGTACAGAGCGTCCTGAGCAGAAACTATGCATGTTTGTGCAATGGGTTTACACGAACTCTTGTCGAAAATTATAGTTGATGTCCGCTTATCAAGAAAATTGTGTAGTAGTAATGTGTGGATCTATATTTCAATATGGATAATTGGACGTTACCCATGTGCAAAATCAATCTGAAAGCCTGGCTGGCCACATCCACTTGATTAGAGTCGATTAAATTAAAACTTAGTAGGATCATGAAAGACTCCATCAACAGCTCCTCAGAAAGCAAGCAGGAGAATTTAAACTTGAAGTCTTCTGCAGAGCATTTTATTGAGTATTCTTTTTGCCAAAAAGTTACAAAATCTTTAGAAGAAAATTTGAGATGGGGCATCCTCCTCTAATGAGAATGCCATTATCTAGCTAGAACAGATCAACCGAACTAAGAAAATGTCAATGTTATAAACTCTAATAATTAGTCTATTAACAAGGTCAATTTGTATCAAAATTTAACTAAATATCATAAGACTTGTTATTGTGAGATTATTTTGAAAACAACATATTATTGTAAATTAATTCCAAAATGTGAATATAAATATTGTATTAAATTTTGAGTTTAATTGAGTTTATATCTATTTCAGGTTGTATTTGTAGGGAAAGAAGAAAATAGGTGTTTTGTTTTTGCCTTAGTTTTTTTAAATCTATGTTCACAAGTTTGTTCATAATCATAATCATCATCCCAACAGCCCACCACAAAGTTAGATGAAGATAAAGCATCCATAATTTAAGAAGAAACCACAAATCACACACAAAATTTTATTGCAGTTTATCTAATAAAACTCCAAGGTTTGTAGTAGGGTGTAAGGACTTTTTTTAATCACATATCAATAAGTAATCCACATTGAAGCCGATAACAAGCAAATGTTTCTTAGAGTTGAGGAAAACAAAAATGATTCTTCTTCTTCTTATTCCCATTACACATATGGATTGATTAAAGCTCGAAAAATTCAAAACATTAGAAGCATATTGGTAAGAAATGTAACTCTGGTTTAAGTAGGGTTCTCACTAACTCTACACATAATTGAATGGTTTGTTGTTTGCCCACTAAATTTAGCGATACTAGAATCCTATTGTGCCAGCCATCTAGTGGTTAAGAGCCTATTCTCATGGCACTACAACTACAAAAATAGTTGCAAGTGTTGTACAAATTATTTAAGAGTAAGTATGCTAAAACAGTTTTATTGATTTCAAAAATTGAAAAATTTACATCTACAAAAGAAATCTAGGAGGTCTGATTGTAAAACCAAATTAAGAAAATATTTATAGAACACTTTTTATTGCTTGTAAAGTGCCTAAAACTTATCTACAGTGATGCAACTTTTTGCCCCCAACTACTACCCATCTCTAAAAATCTTTCTCCTATGCAGCAACTGCTCCTATTTTTTAAGAAAATATTGTATTTTTTGTAGTTCAATAGATTTACACTTGCATGGGACCACCTACATCTGCAAAATAGTTGTAGTTTCCCCCTTCATGAAACCACTCTCTAAGCTTTCGAGATGTGAAAGGTGTGTGTGTAATATAGAGGACAGTGGGGCTCATAAATGAGCCAACTTTGAAAAATCATAACATACCACTAATGTAGAGTTGTTAAACGAATATCACTGCCAGAGCCAAAGCTACACCAAAATTATTCTTTGGCTTCCTGGATTGGTGACATGTGTCTAGATTATGTTGATTCCCAGCTGATCAAATCTGTTTGAGATTTTTGAATGTCCACTTTTTCCTTGGGCCTAGGCCTTACTCTTCCCATCGTGTTTTTTGCTTAAACCAAACTAGATTCCCTATACTTTATTAATTAACACATCTCCAAAACACCCACTTGTGAGGCCCCTCCCTTTCTTTATTTTCAAATTTTGTGTGCAAACTAAAAAAGATAAAATTACTTAAACTTTTTAGGCTATAAAGTCTTTTATTTTACAAAGATTACAAAATCTCTATTGGAAAGGATGTGGCAAACGTCACAAAAAAGTCTAGCGTGGAAAGCTTGGCTTTATAAACAAACTAGTGAATCTAAATGCCAATTGAGACTAATTATTGATCAAACAAGGAACACCTTTTCCCAAAATGTTAAGCAGAAAACACTTTTGTTTTAAGTTATTTGCTGTTGTTTTTGAGATGCGGTTAAAAAATATGGCATCTTCTAGAATTTTTCTTCCACCAAGATTTTCAATCTTGAGAATGGTGACGCCAATTGTGAAAGATAGAACAACCTTCATATTTAAGAGGGAAGAAAAATTCTAAAAGAGATGGAGGTGCAAGCTTAAAGTATTAGCCTGCCATAGAAGGCCAACACATAATAGTAGGAGTGGTATTTATGTTTATTTTTGTTTTAAACCTGTGCCATTCCATTTGTAATGATAGTTAATATAGGCGCTATCATGGATCTTGATTTATGGGTAGGAAGATTTGCCACAAATGCTATTAATTTAGTGTTCATGACATTAGTAAGGATTGACATCCTCTGAATGGCACACCCCTAATTCTTCATCTGTGTGACGAGTAAAGATATGCATTTAAAGGCACTTCCATCAATAATGTCATTCACATTAATCACATTCTTAATCACATAAATGGAATTATAATTGATGTTGTAAATGTATCTATTGATCTCTTGAAAGAAAAAGCCATATCAATAATTGGGCTGCAAACATATGAAGTTGTACATTTCCTATCAAATTTAGGTGATGCAAAAAATGTTCTAATCATTTCATTCTCTACAACAAGTCCCTTGCTTACTAACCACACATTTCCCTACTTCACCTACATGGTGCATGGTGATTCTAAGGCTTTTCAACTACTTGTTGAGCTAACTGGGCCGTTGAACCCCCATGATGATGCCACGTGGCATCATCACGGTGCTCTAGGACACTAGGGATTTTCCATTATTCTCTAAGATCCCATTTAAAATAATAATGTTATGTAAATATAGTCACCCAAAAGTATTACACTATTTAACTATAGATACCCAAAGGTATTATATTATTTAATCGTAGTCATATAGTCACCTTTAAAGGAATTACATTATACAACTATAGGTACCCAAAAGTTTTGTACTATGTCCTTATAAACAACTTTAAAAGAATTACATTATGTTACCCTAAACCACTTAGAGTGAGTTTAGGTTAACATGATCATGAGACTGCATCCCACAATGAGAATACATCACAAAATTTCTCATGATTAATCAACCAAGCATATTGGATTCTTTTATAACATAAGGATCTCTATACTACTATGTATTGGGTACAATGTAGATTTCCTTAAAAGTTTATCACAATCATATAAAGTGATATATTACAATGTTTTACAATAATAAGTATAAAGAGATAAAAGGAAACACACGACTCACACAACTGTTAAGAATTGACATTGTCATGCACACTCTCCTTTACTGGTAACTTCGATAGGCCCAACATTGAATGAATTACAAAAGGCTTTAGTTTGTTGGTGTTGCATTGAATTTTTTGCCAAAGCTATACAACTTTAAGTATCACCAAGAAGGTTGGTACAATGAAAAACTTCCACACGATAGTCTTCTATCATCCTTCATAGTCACAAGACTTCTTTAACAACTTTTACTTAAAGTGCTACAAGTGATAACACCTACACCAAACATAAACATATATATAGAAGTAGACTCATAATAGCATTATATGTGTAACATCACAATAACTAAATAAATTAACATTATCAAAATAAAAATAATATAAACCAAAGTTTATGGTTTCTTTTATATACTGAAGTTTCTGCTTTGCTAATTTATTCACATGTAACTATAAATTTACGTGAGAGGTCATAATATAAAGGTGTCAAAAATGTTGAAAGTGTCACAATATTCACACATGAGAGGTTAGACGGATAACAAAAAGTCATTTAAATTAATTGTTTTAAAAATAATAAATTAGTTTTTGACTAAAAATAATATTGGGATGAAAATTTGAACACAGGGCCTCATATTTACAAGAGGTTTTCAAAATAAGACTAGCCAACTATCCTTTGACCATTACAAGTTTACAAATGTAAAAGATAACTTTTAAAGCATATTTAATTAATTCTGATTTTTAAATCAAAATATTAAATGCATTTAAAATAAATATTTGTTGATTGTATAAAGAAAAATAATTAAATATTTTTAGATAAATAACTCAACAAAAAGGGACCCACCATCCACTTATTTGAAATAAACATAATTAATAATTTATATATTTAATAAATACTTTTCAAAACTATCACTGACTGTTTATGTTCATGTTGTAGGTACACTGGAGATTAATGGCGCTTATGTGGATCTTCATCAATTCATATGTCCTATAGGTCTCTGTTTTCCCTCAAATTTTGCCAGGCCTCTTAATTTTGCAAGATAAAGCCATTGTACCCTTCAAAAACTAATCTTTGACTTAGAATTTGTTTGTAGAAATCTGTCTAGCTGTATATGGCATCCATGTGAGAGAAAAAATTTAACTCTTGAAAGAAAGCTCCACAGGTTCTTATAGAGACTCGGATGGGCCCAAAATAGGAAGCTTTAACCTTTTAAGCAAGCAAATAAGCTTCAGAAATTGAGAAATGAGAAATTTTTGCTGATTTTTAGCGCATGGAGGCCATACAAGTTGAAGTATGGTGCTTGAGATGAGATTGAAAATTTGGAATGAGCTATAGAAGTTTGAATTAGGCAAAGTAAAGGTCAAAATTACTTGGAAATGGTCAAAATAAGCAAATGGAGAGATCGGTGCTAAAATTCATTGCCTAAAATCTGGTCTTTCATAGATTTTTAGCTCACACATGTCAAAAAATGACACTCCAAGCTGAATTAATCTTTCATAACTTCAACAAGTAGCTTCAGAGGCTTTACAGGAGAGATTGCAAGTCAAATAACTAAGATTTAGCAACTAAAAAAAAGTGAAACAACAGTCAGTTCAACAAAAATGAAATTTTGATTAATTTTTTTGCTATTTTCAGCGAACATAGGCCATACAATCATGTTCCAGTAAAAGAAAACTAATCAAACAAATGATTTTGATGCTTCTTAAACTTCTACAAAAGTGTTAGTAGGCCAAAAAATAGAGATCTAACATTTAAAAATGAATTTCAAGTTGTAAACATACTATAAAAAAAATCTTACTGAATTTTACAAGATTTAAGTCTTCAATAGACCAAAAAGAGGTGTCCAAAGTTGATTTTGCCTTGAAATTACTTTTAGTTTTTCATATCTACAACCAACTACTCTATAGATAAGAGAAATGCATAGATCACAAACTTTTGAAGGAGAGAGAAGCTCAAAAAACTCTCGTGAACATACTTTGAAAAAAAAAAGCTTGAACACAGTGCAACAAGTCCGATCTATAACCTTATTACTTGATCAAATGTCAGTTAGCTTTGATACCATAATAAAACATGCAAAATAATGCATACGAATAATGAATCTAGATATGAGATCAATAGTAAAGGCATACATAAACCCAACACAAGATATACATGAAAAAACTTTCAAGAGGTAAAAACCCACAAAGATTATTTATATTATGAGAAACTAACAAGTACCAATAGAATCTTTCTTCTTTTTACTTCTTCTCAATCAATATTCACATAACTTGAAAAGGTGTTCTCTACATTTCTTCATTTATCTCAACTCTCCTTTTTTCATTGCACCTTAGAGTATAAACTCTTTATAATATAGACAAAAAAATCTAACCATTATAATATGACCTTTTCCAACCACCATATTAATGGATCCAATTTCTCTAAAAGATATTTAATATATTTTATTATTTATTTATATGAGAATAAATTCATGATAAATAATAAAATATATTATTATTAAATCAATATAATTTAATGTATTAAATGTACATAAATAATTCTACTTAACCATTAACTGATCATGTAAATAAAATTAAACAATCCACACTCTCAATTGTGTAGATTTTGAATGTGTATTACTCAGAGCATGCATATGTAAGACTACAAAGCTTTCTAGACAAGCTATCCCATTTAGGATTTTGTTATTATTGGAAAAAACTTTATAGCACTATAAATTGTGTAGGAGAGAGAATAACAAAAAAAACTTACAGGTATAGGTGGGCAGCAATAAACAATACAAGATTGAAATAGAATAGGAGAAAAAATAGAGAGATAAGCACTAAATCTTTCATATATTAAATTTTGAAAAACAACATTGCTGTTAAAAATAACATATAAAAAAAATTAAAATATCCATTTACTACTTCTCTTTCTTCCTTGCTACGGACTATTGCTCGTATACAAGGTGCTACTGTATATTCCCCTATTACTGTTCTATTTTCTCTTACACATTCTCTTTTGGCTATTCTCTCTTTGACTGTTGTTGTGTCCTCTTCTCTGCTGATCTGTTTTCCCTTTTTTGCTACTGCAAAAACTATAGACTATTGTTGTTGCATTGAATTCTCTATTCTATTGTACATTTTCTTATCTTCTAATTATTGTTGTCTATAGCCGTCTCACCTACCCCAACGTTTCCCTCTAAACTCTAAATGGGCTCCAAAAAATTCAAAATTTGAAGGGGTTGTATTTAATGCAGTTGGTGGCAGGGCATTCATTAATAGTTAGGAAAGGGGCAAAAATATTATTTTCAACACTCCTTATTTTTGACCTTCCTACCATGATCAATTAGACTCTACTCAGTATCCAAAACCCCCTTATAACTTCTTTTTAACTTACTAAATGCTTTTGCATCCTTTTTATGCATGTCTCGAGCTTCGTTACTGAAGTCTATAGCTACATTGATGGAGTCCATAGTTTTTTTGTAGAAGTCCATAGCTGGATTGATGGAGTCTGTATATTTTTGTAGGAGTCCATAGTTCTAATGGAGTTCATAGATTTTTTGATGGAGTCTGTAGATTTTCTATAGCAGTCTGTAAATGGATTGTTTGAGTCTGTAGATTTTCTGTAACAGTCCATAGATGGACTAATGAAGTCCGTAGATAAACTGTTTGAGTCCATAAATTTACTGTAAGAGTCCATAGTTCCATTGATGGAGTCCGTATATTTTTTGATGGAGTTCGTAGATGTGTTGTAAGAATCGACAACTGTATTGTTTGAATCCATAGCTCTGTTGTAAGACTCTGGAGCTATGATAACACTATGTGGGCCTAATGATACTGTATTTATGACCCCTAACCTTCCTCTTAGATGCATGAAAGTGTCTTTAAGCAATGACTTAGTAAAAATATCAACTAGCTACTGATCAGACTTGTAAAAACTAAGCTCTATGATATGATTTTCAACTAACTCATGAATAAAGTGATACCTAATTACAATGTGTTTGTTCCTACCATGAAATATGAGGTTTTTTGACAATATTATGGATGATACATTATCATAATAGACAATATAAGCTCCTTGTTGTTCCTCATGCAAATAAGAAAGTATCCTTCTCAACCATATAGCTTGACATGTCGTTGCATTGACTGTTATATACTCTGCTTTAGTTGTAGAAAGTGACACTATCAATTGTTTCTTTGAAGCCCAAGATATGGCTCTTGACCCAAGATGAAATACATACCCTAAAGTGCTCTTTTAGTCATTAAGGTTGACTACCTAATCACTGTCTATATAATCAACAAGCTAAAATTCATATGTTGCTGCATATAAAATACCATAATCTCTTGTTCTATTCACGTACCTCAATATCCTCTTGCCTACTTGCCAATGCATCTCCTTTAATGTCTCCATAAATCTTAATATGAGGCTGACTGTATACATGATGTCCGATCTTGTTGCAGTCAAATACATTAGGCTTTCCACTAGACTCTTATAACGTGTGGGGTCTACTTTGTTACAATCATCTTTGTATAACTTAAGGCTTGTCTCGACTGGAGTGAATACAGGGTTGATGTCTAGCATCATGAACCTTTCCAGAACCTTTTTTTCATATTTAGATTGGCATATGAATATGCCTTCATCCATTTGCTTGACTTCTATGTCAAGAAATTACTTCAAGAAACCCAAATCAGTCATTTCAAACTTATTTTTCATGGTTGTTTTGAAATCTTCAATGGACTGATTTGCATTGTCAATGAATATTAGATCATCCACATAAAATACAACAATCAACATACCTTCCTTGCATGATTTGATGTATAGTGTGGGATCGCTTGCACTTTTGCTAAAATCGTTGCTCAACAAATATGAGTCTATATAACTGTACCATGCTCTTGGGGCTTGCTTGAACCCATACAATGCCTTTTCTAACCTATACACTTTGTTATAATACTTAAGAATCTCATATCCAGGTGGTTGTCCCACGTAGACCTCTTTTTCAATCACTCCATTCAAGAATGTCGACTTCACATCCATTTGATGCATCTTCCACTTGTGTTGGGCAGTAATGGCTATGATTATCCTTACGATTTCTAGCCTTACCACAAGTGCAAATGTTTCATTATAATCACGTCTGGGATATTGCTTGTAGGCCTTCACCACTAGCCTTGCCTTATGCCTCTCTATTTTGCCTTTGGGAGTAGTTTTTGTCTTGTATACCCACTTAAATCCTATGACCTCTTTTTCTTTTGGTAGGTTAATTAACTTCCATGTATCATTTCTCTCTATGGCGTGCATTTCTTTGTTCATAGCCTCACACCACTTGTTGTCTTTAATTGCTTCTTCAAAATAGATTAAATCAGTTGATAGAAAGAGTGCATAATTCATGGTTTCATTCTCATTTTGCTCACACCTTGACTGCTCATAAACTTCTTGCAAGCTTCTTGTCCTTACTTGTTGACTTGAGTTGGAGGAGGATGTAGACTCTTGAACAACTCCTTGACCTCCATGATGGTTGCTGCCATTAGATGAATTAGCCCTATGTGAAATAGGGGTCCATGTTGGTGCATTGTTGGCTATACCACTTGTGATTTTAGATTCAATGAAGGGTCCACCAGCCCTTGTTTCAACATGTTCTTCTCCTTGTCTCTCTTCCCAACCTTCATGCTCAATGAATTGAACATCTTGGTTGATTATGAGATCTTTGGTGATAGGATTATACAGTCAATATACCTTTGATTGGTCACTATACCCTATGAAAATACACTTCCCACCTTTGTCATCCCACTTCGTTCTTCTTTGCTTGGGCACGTGTGCATACGCTACACAACTGAACACTCTAAAGTGTTCAACACTTGGCTTTCGATTGCTCTATGATTCTTGAGGGATTACATCGCTTACACTCTTCATTGGACAAATGTTCAAAAAGTACATGGCTATTGCTACAGCCTCAACCCAAAAATCATCAGGCAAACATTTTGCCTTTAGCATGCTCCTTGCCATCTCTTAGATGTTCTTATTCTTCCTCTCGACCACACTATTTTACTGTGGTGTATACCTGGCTATAAATTGTTTCTTTATGCCATGATCTTTGTAAAAATTCATGAACTCATTGGAGAATTACTCTCCCCCTCTATTTGTCCTCAAAATTTTGATGTAGTGGCCACTTTGTTTCTCCACCATGGCCTGGAAATGCTTGAAGGTCTCAAATGCTTCCGATTTATTCTTCAAGAAATACACCCATATCTTCTAGCTGTAATCATCTATGAATGTTGTTGGGTGAATATTTTATCACTAGCTAACTGATGAGCAAAATAAGTGATTTCAACCACAACATAAGGAGATTGGTCAGCCAAATGTGCAGTTTTACCACATCAAAAGGAGACAAATCTCTCCTCTCATCAAGGGGAGGTTCCCTATAAAATATGAGGGGCTAGATACTATATATATATGCAAAAAATAACACTCAGGGGTAGGACTACACCATCCATCTCTCTTATTTCAAAGATGATGTTCATAGACAAAGGAGAAATCCTGGTGAAAACACTGAAGGCACTTCTCTTCTTTCAGAAGTAGTCCATAGCAAACAACAAGAGTTCTTTCTGATAGGTAACTGATAAGTAAATGTAACAAGGGTGCAGTAACCAACAAAATGAGGTGTAGCACAAAGTCTGTACCTCAACTGCCCAAGAGTGAAATATGAAGGACAATGAGGGCACAAAGTCATCCCAAGGCCCTTTACACATAAAGAAACTAAAACACACACACACAAAAGACAATTGTGGCAGCACAAAGTCTCTCCACAGTTGGCTTCAGGACACCTTCCTGATTACTTCCACTAATCCTGCTTATTTCATTAAAATGGACAAGAATGCATTCAGGAAATAGACATAAGAACAATCCCCTAAATGACACAAGCTATTATAGCACAAAGTCAGAAAGTAACATGCTTTCTCATTCAAATAAAGAAATATGATCAACAATCTGAGCTCAAAGTCTCAGTAATTGCCTTTCAATTTGGGCAGAGTTTTGCTTCTATAACCAAGAGATCTCCTTTGCATAAAATAAGAGATTACAATATATAGGAGCTAAGAAAGACTTGGCACTTTGTTTCATGGAAAGGCCCATGCTGCATTCAATGCCTTGAATGCATTGTTAGTTCAGTCAAAAAGGGCCATGCTGGAACAGGGTGTCTGTCTTAACTGTGGCATGTTGATTCATCTCGAATGTCTCCTCCAAAGTATAGGCTGCCTAGTCTTCTTCCTGATATTGGTGCAACTGTCCACTTTATCTTTACTCCATGGAGAAAATCAGGCCGCATCCTTGACTGCTTGCACTCTTAGATGCTACTTAGTGGACTGTTTCACCTACTGAAATAACTCCTGCACAGATATTTTTGGTTTTTTTGTATTGATCTCTCTTTCCTTAAAGTATTTTGTCTCTTCCTCATGATTTGAGCCCTCGGGCTATCCTTTTTCCATTCTGTAGGCTCTTTTGGCTTCCTCTTCAGCTAGTCACTTAGTTTGTTCTTTAGATTTTGCACCACATTTGAAAACTAATGGATATTTCATTACCCTGAATTTGATATCTGTGGGGACGTCATTGGTTGCTAGTCATTTGAACCATTTTGAACCATGAACCTTTGAACCCGTTGAACCATTTTGGTTCAAGGTTCAACAGTTCATCCTCTTTCTTCGAAGCCTTTGTTTTCTCTAAGTCTCTCGAGCTTTGAAATTCTTTCAACTTTATGTCTTTGGAACACCCTGAAGGGAAGGTGTCCCTTCAGGGTTTGAGAAAGGTCCATTTTTTGGTCGTCGAGATCCCCCCGCAAGGGTACATGCCCTTTAGGGTTCTTCAGGGAGCCTTCTTCTTCAAATCCCTCAGACAAAATGTTCGAAGGAATTCCTTCAGACATTTTGTCTGAAGGAAATCTTTCCTTTGCTTTTGCCGCTTTCTATCGGGCCTTTGAACATTCCTTCAGACAAAATGTCCGAAGGAATTCCTTCAGACATTTTATCTGAAGGATTTCACTTGTAAAATTTCACCACAGAAAATCCCTCCAAAAGATATATTTTTGTTCCATTTGCCCTCTGCAAGGGCACTTGTCCTACGGGCTTTGGGACACCTTCCTTTGAACCTTCTGATTGAACCGACCATGGTTCAACGGTTCAATGTTGTGTTTTACTCATTCAATTGACCATTTGAACCAATCGCTTTGAACCAATATCGTTGAACCTTTGAACCCATTGAACCATTTTGGTTCAAGGTTCAATGGTTCATTCTTTACTCTTCGAAGCCTTCTTTTCTTCTAAGTCTTTCAAAGCGATTGTGCCAAAGCGGTTGAACTTTTAACTTGCCAACATCGTTGAACCTGTGAACCCGTTGAACCTTTGAAAGCAAGGTTCAATAGTTCAATGGTTCCATCCTTTGTTTGAAGCTTGCCGATGGACCTTTTGGTTGAACTTCGGCGTTTAACCAACCTTGAAATTTCCTAAGTGTTGGGAACTTGTTATTTTGTGAGAGCTCGCCTATTGAAGTCATTGAACCTATGAGTCCCTTAGCTGAAAAAGTAAATACTCTAGTATTGGAATGAACATTATTTCAAGTGAATACCAAAGGTGCGATCATTTTGTTCTCTATCCAACAGAACTATGAACTCTACAAGCTAATTTTTATGAAATATACAGGCTTGTTTCTATTGACTCTGCAGGCTTGCTTCTATGGACTCCACAGGCTTGCTTCTACAAACTCTATAGGCTTGGTTCTATGGACTCTGAAGGCTTGTTTCTCTTAACTCTTATTGTAGGCTTGTTTCTCCCAACTCTTACTATAGATGGCAGCTACTATAGTGGCACGGGACCAAAATAGTTCCTATATTATCCCAAAAAATGAGTAACAAATTTTAGGAACAACAACTGGTTCCAGTTAGGGAACTTCCATTTATTGTAAAAACAATTGAAGGAAGTAGAAACCAGAATCTTCAGTGCCTTTAAGTATGCCATTGGGCTATGAAGTCATGCTACCCAAAAAAGAAAGGTGACAAAAATGAAAATGAAAGCACAAAACAAAACTAAAGACTATACAAATATACATATGCACAACTGATGTCACCTGATACTTCAAGGATTGAAGTGCTTTATATGCTGCCCATTATGAGGCAGAGAAAAGGGCATGCCATCTTGATACTTCAACAAGAAACTATTTTCACCATTGAGCTGATGGATAGTAAATGGGCCTCTCCATAGGGAATCAAATTTCACATGCATTCCCTTTGGTTCTCTTCTCTTGTCCCATAACATGACTTGATCACCAATCTAAAACTCACAGTTTTTTGCTTTCTATTCGAAGAGCTTTTTCACTAGACTTTGATGTGCAACAATTCAGTCCACCACCATAGTTCGCTGCTCACCCAGCTCAGTAAGGCACATGATCCTCTTATTGGTGGAGCTTTCATAGGTCTGATCTTCAACCGCCTTTGCCAATTTCAATGCTAAAAATTCCAAGGTGATTGGTATCTCTGCATTGAGACCATACAAAATTTGGAATGGTGACATACCTATCGCCCTCTTGGGTGTAATTCTATCTGCCCATAAAGCATCAACCAATGCTTTATGCCATGTTCGTTGGTTGTCATCCACCAGCTTCCTGATGATGGTTACCAGGTTCTTATTGCTTAATTTAGCTTGGCCATTCTCTTGTGGAAAATAATCAAAAGAGTGGGAGAGGGTAATCCCATAGTAAAAATAAAACTGAGTGATCTCATGAGAAGAGAAACATGTTGCATTGTCTATCACAATCTTGATTGGGACCCCAAACTTAGAAATGATGTTATGATGGTTACTAGGTTATTATTGCTTAATTCAGCTTGGCCATTCCCTTGTGAAAAATAATCAAAGGAGTGGGAGAGGGTAATCCCATAGTAAAAATAGAACTGAGTGATCTCATGAGAAGAGAAACATGCTGCATTGTCTGTCACAATCTTGGTTGGGACCCCAAACTTAGAAATGATGTTTTCTTTAAAGAAATTGCATACCACTTCTAAAGTGCATGCTTGGTTGGAATTGCTTCCACCCATTTGGTGAAGTAATCTGTGGTTGTAAGGACATAATAATGTTTAGTGATTGAAGATAGGTTTATAGCACTAATGAAATCAATTCCCCATTGCTGAAATGGCTCTTCTATTACCACTGGCTTAAGAGGCAGAGTAGCTAACTTGGGTCTTCCAATGAACTGTTGGCATAGTTCACATATTCGTACCCATTTGTATGCATCTTGAAATAGAGTAGGCCAATAATACCTAGCTCACAGAATCTTATGAGCAGTTATAGGCGTAGAAAAATGTCCTCCATAGGCCAGATTATGGAAGGACTCTAAAATTTGGTTTTGCTGCTCTTTATCCACGCAGTGAATGAACACTCCGTCAAGGTTCCTCTTATACAGGCCGTTGTCCCATAGGACAAAATTGGCAGCTTTCAATTTAACAGTCCTCCTTTCTTTATGAGATAGGTGAGTGGGACACTCACCATAAATAAGGAAATGAGCAATACTATAATACCACACATTCGTGGTGGAGACAAAGAGGACTATTGGCGTGTCTTCCACTTCTATTTCTTCGTGCCCTGCTTCTTTGGGTCTATTGTCAGCAATCAATTGGCAGAGGCCCCTTCCTCATATAAGCTTCATTGGTTTGATAATGAGATCAAACTCTTGGATTTTAGCAATCTAATTGCCCCTTTTGGTTCCAAACTCCTGCTGAGTTAATATCGATTTGACTTTGGTATTAGGAACCAGGACAATAGTGTGTGAATTCAGGATGTAAAAATAGAAGTGCTTTACTGCCTTTACCACTGCATAAGCATGCTTCTCCATGTTTGAATAGTTCAATTCATGAGCTTTGAGAGGACAACTCATGAAAGATATGGGAGATTCCACACCTTCTTCATTCTGTTGAACCAGAATTGTTGAAAGTGTGTGCTCAGAAGCATAACTATACACTGTGAAATCTTTGGTATAATCTGGACAAACTAGAATTAGGGTGTGGGCAATAGCTATCTTAATGTCTCAAAATGTCAATTTGCCTTCTTTAGTCTAGCTAAAAGTGGCCTTTCCCTTCATCATGTTTACAATATGGCGAGTCTTCTCAGCGAACTCAGGAATGAACCTTCGTAAAAAATTCACCTTTCTGAAGAAAGAGTGAACTGCAGCCTTACTTGTGGGCAGGGTAAGCTCCTAGATGGATTTGACTCTTTTTGAGTCAAACTTTATGCCTTCTCAGGATATAATGTGTTTGAGAAGTTTCCCTTCTATTACCCCAAAAACTGACTTCTTGGGATTTAGAGAAATGCCCTCTAGCGACATCGTTCCAGCACTTGTTGCAAATGGTGCACATGATCAGGATGATGCTTGGAAAAGACTGTTAAATCATCAAGGTATACCACAATGAACTTAGCCATTTCATCCTTAAAATCAAGGTCCATTGCTCTTTGGAAGGTAGCACCAGCATTTATCAGGCGAAATGGCATTTTTTGATATACAAAGGTGCCCTAAGGCGTGGTGAAGGCAGTCTTATGTTGGTCTGCTTCATTGACTTCTACTTGATTGTACCCTGAGAAATCGTCCAGCATTGATAACATCTCTGAACTAGTCACCGTCTAAAGGACTTGATCCATAATGGGCAGAGGGTAGTTATCCTTTAAGGATGACTGATTCAAATTTTTGAAATCCATGCAGAGGCAAATTTTACCATTCTTCTTCCTCACAGGGACTATGTTTGCAATCCATGTGGAATGATGGATTGGAAAAATTATTCTAGCATTTAGCATTTTTTGTATTTCAAATAGAATAGTACATGATATCTTGGGATTATACTATCGGGATTTTTGCTTGTAAGGCACCGAATCATTTTTGAGAGAAATTTCATGACACATTTTTTCAAGTCTGAGTGACTTCAGATCATCATAGGAGTGTGCCAAAACATCCAAGTAGTGGTGAAGCAGGTCAGTAAATTGGAGTCTCTCTTATGAAGTGCAGCACTTCCCAATGTTCACCATCTTGGGATTTTTCTTGGTACCCAAATTTATCTGATCAAACTCCTAGGAGGAGCTTGAATCCATTCGTTGTTGTTTGATGAACATGTCATGCTTGTCAAATAGTTTTTTGAGGAAAACCAGGTATTTTGATAGTTTATTCCCTTTCAACTGTAGAAATTCCTCACCTGTGTCTGAACTTGTTTCAGGGGCTGGTTCACTGCCTTCGAAGTGAAGCTGTTCGAAGCTACCTTTTTATTCCAAGAAGGCAATGATTTGGTTGTCACCATTGAACACTTGCCAATGATTAGCGTTGTCAGGCACACTTGGTTGAAAGACCAATTCAATAGTGTACTTGTCTCCTTTAAAATCTGGGTGAGGAACCAAAAGAGTTACAAAAATAGCTAATGCATCAGCTCGATCATTGAATTCCCTGGGCACTGCAGAGATACTGAAAGCATCAAAGCTTTCAATTTGATCCCAGACTAGATTGCGGTAATGACACAATCTCTCATTTTTGGTTTGATACAGGTTCCTCACCTAGCAAACCACTAGCTCAGCATCTCCTTTGGCGTGAAGGAGTTTGATGCCCTTATTTTGAGTAGCCTTCAACCTGAGTAACAGAGATTCATACTTGGCAGTGTTATTGGTGTTGTTGAACTGCAATTTATATGAAGAAAGAAAAATATCTCCTTAAAGAGATACCAACAAAATTTTAGCTCTTGAATCGGTAGAAGAATAGCTGCCATCAAATTCTAGTATCCATATGTTATCAGGAATTATTTCTACCTTAGATTCTTCTTCATTTGGAGGGGAGAATTCTTCTGCACTTAGACTGCATTCTACCAATCCTTCTGCTATTTCGTCTGAGTCAATTTTTAGATTGTCATTTTCAGAGGTTTCATTAGTCGTCACATGAACCTCCTCCTTGGATAAGTAATTACCCATGCTTGAAGACTCAAACAGAATTTGAGCTTTAGGCGTTAATGTTTTAGTGACAACATATTTTGCTTCCTTCTCAGGGATCAACCTTGGCATGACACATTTAACTGAGATCCTTGCTTCAAATAGGTCCATACTTAACTCGCCCCCAACATCTTTGCAAAAAATTCATTCAAAAAGGATGTCATATGAGGCTAGGATGTTGGCCACCAGGACTATCATCTTGATTCTCTTGTCTGAGAATGTCATAAATAGAAATTGGGCGTCTTTGATTTGTCCCAACAGTGGCACTTGTTTGTTCTCCATGGAGAAACATCTCCTAAATGTCTTGGTCAGTGTGAGACCAAGAGATTCTACCACTTTGGCAAGCATGACATTGTCAGATGCACCTGAGTCTATGATGCAATTGTTCAACTGGTGTCCATTTATCAGCAGGGAGACATAAAATAGTTTTTTCCTCTCAGGAGCAGTAGGAAGAGCAATGACAAGGTTATTCTGAGTGGATGTGGGAGTCACCTTTGGAGTAGCTAGTCTTGCAGGGATAGTTTTATTCTTCACACATTCCACTAACTTATCCAACTGCTCAGGGTTGGACTGCAGGAATTCAAATTCAGACATTTGAATTTTAGTTTTCTTGACATGGTCGACTATGTCAAATGTCTGAAATGAATTATGAACAAGGGAAGGGAGTTCATCCTTCTAGTTTTTAGGGGGGAGGACTGATCTGTGAAATTGAAGTGGAAGGTGAAGGCATACTTGAGGTACTTACTTTTTTATTACTCACTGGGTCTTTTGGCTAGAAAGGCAGAGAAATTTCTCATTTGGCAATTGAAATTGTAGGCTGAGCTCACTCTAATTTTTCTTTATCAACTTACTAGGCTGACTGATTCTTGGACCAGGTGAACACATCATATGATCCCTCAACTGCTTTACCTTCACTTCTGGGTTCATCCTGGTAATTTAGGAAACCAATGTTGGAGTCACCGACTGATTCTTCTTGGTTTTCTGTGAAGAGATCAGTGTCATCTTCTGGGTTCAACTCAGGATAGAAAGAAAAATCAAATTCTATTTTGAGATATCTAACTGCAGATTTGGCTGGTGTCGCTTCAATGGCCAGCTTCCCCTGTGGGAGAGGAAGATGATTTGGCTACCCTTGATTCCTGACAGCATTGCCTTGGTATGAATGATTGGAGAATGTTCTCCTTGGTATATCAAGGTACGAAGGAGTAGAAGACATCCCTTGCACTATTTGCTTTCTTAGAGCTAGCAACTCATTTGCCAGCTTTTGCACCATTGAATCAGTGGTGCCTGTAGATGGATATTCAAAAGATGAAGAAGATTTATCTCTGTTAGGATCTCTCCTTATCTTTCCTACTAAGATAAGGTCATCTTCCACCTCAGTGGCCAAATCCTGAGCATCAACAAGGTCTATGTGGCCAACTCATCTCAATAGGAAACTCACTTCAGGCAGCTGAGAATTGATGGAAAAACATTTAAGGTTCTTAGGTGTTGGTTGAGCAATTGTAGGAATTCAGTTCCTCAGCTTGTCAAACTTAGCAATGAAGTCCCTCATAGGTTCATGAGGCTCTTTCTTCATTTGTGTGAGCTGGGCTAGTAGGGCATGTGCATCTTCTGCAGGCTTAAACCTTGCTTCAAACTTAGCTTTGAGGGTGTTCTAGTCAGTCACTGTTTGTGCTTGAATATGATAAAACCAGTCTGTAGCAACACCTTGTAATGTCTCCACAAACAGCCTGACTACCACGTCTTCATACTCCACGCCTATCATGCCATAGGCTATGCTTAAGGCCGCAATATGTTCATCAGGATGAACTCTCCCATCACCAAAGAATTTAGGGAAATTCTTCTTTGAACTGCATGGTAGCTCATGTAGAGGTGGAGTTAAATTGAGTGGGCCAAAAGAGTTACCCCAGAGGCCTTGAACTGCCATGATTTGATTATGAAAAGGGGGGATTACAAATCTGGGTGGAGTATGTATAGGCAAAGCTCTGCTAACAGCAAAAAAAGAAGCTTTGCCTTGTATTGGTGACCTGATATTGGTAGGAGAAGACTCCTAGTTCGTTGAACTTGAAGTTATAGAGGAAATAAATCAAAATTACCCTACTGCACCAACTCAAAAATAGGGTGAACAACACCTTGAGCTCTCTGGCTTCTTGTTTAGTGTGGAGTTGCCAAATTGTAGAATAAAAATGGAAAAGAATTGGCCATGCTTCAGCTTGAAGCTTGAGGCTTCAAACTATGCGTTCTTCCCCAGCGGAGTCACCAAAAACTGTTGGGTGAATATTTTGTCACCAGCTAATTGATGAGAAAAATAGGTGATTTCAACCATAGCATAAGGAGATTGGTCAGCCAAATGTGCAGGTTTACCACATCAAAAGGAGACAAATCTCTCCTCTCATCAAGGGGAGGTTCCCTATAAAATATGAGGGGCTAGATACTATATATATATGCAGAAAATAACACTCAGGGGTAGGACTACACCATCCATCTCTCTTATTTCAGAGATGATGTTCATAGACAAAGGAGAAATCTTGGTGAAAACACTGAAGGCACTTGTCTTCTTTTAGAAGTAGTCTATAGCAAAAAATAGGAGTTCTTTCTAATAGGTAACTGATAAGTAAATGTAACAAGGGCATATTAACCAACAGAATGAGGTGTAGCACAAAGTCTGTACCTCAACTGCCCAAGAGTGAAATACGAAGGACAATGAGGGCATAAAGTCATCCCAAGGCCCTTTACATAGAAAAAAACTAAAACACACACACACACAAAAGACAATTGTGGCAGCACAAAGACTCTCCACAGTTGGCTTCAAGACTCTCCACAGTTGGACAAGAATGCATTCAAGAAATAGACATAAGAACAATCCTCTAAATGACACAAGCTATTACAACACAAAGTCAGAAAGTAATCTGCTTTCTCATTCAAATAAAGAAATATGATTAACAATCTGAGCTCAAAGTCTCAATAATCGCCTTTCAATTTGGGCAGAGTTTTGCTTCTATAACTGAGATATCTCCTTTGCATAAAATAAGAGATTACAATATATAGCAGCTAAGAAACACTTGGTGCTTTGTTTCATGGAAAGGCCCATGCTGCATTCAATGCCTTGAATGCATTTTTAGTTCAGTCAAAGAGGGCCATGCTGGAACAGGGTGTCTGCTTTAACTGTGGCATGTCGATTCATATCAAATGTCTCCTCCAAAGTATAGGCCACTTAGTCTTCTTCATGATATTGGCGTAACTGTCCACTTTGTCTCTACTCCATAGAATAAATCAGGCTGCATCCTTGAGTGTTTGCGCGCTTAGATGCTACTTGGTGGACTGTTTCACCTACTGAAATAACTCCTGCACAGATATTTCTAGTCTTTTTATATTGTTCTCTCTTTCCTTAACGTATTTTGTTTCTTCCTCATGATTTGAGACCTCGGGCTATCCCTTTTCCATTCTGTAGGCTCTTTTGGCTTCCTCTTCAGCTGGTCGCTTAGTTTGTTCTTTAGGTTCCATGCCACATTTGAAAACCAACGGTTATTTCATTACCCTGAATTTGACATCTACAGGGACGTCATTGGTCGCTGGTCATTTAAACCATTTTAAACCATGAACCTTTGAACCCGTTGAACCTTTGAACCATTTTGGTTCTAGGTTCAATAGTTCATCCTCTTTCTTAGAAGCCTTTATTTTCTCTAAGTCTCTCGAGCTTTGATAATCCTTCGACTTTATGTCTTTGGAAAACCCCGAAGGGAAGGTGTCCCTTTGGGCTTTGAGAAAGGTCCATTTCCTAGTCGCTGAGAGCCCCCCGCAAGGGTATATGCCCTTCAGGGTTCTTTGAGCGGCCGTCTTCAAATCCCTCAGACAAAATGTCTAAAGGAATTCTTTCAGACATTTTGTCCGAAGGAAATCTTTCCTTTGCTTTTTTCGCTTTCTGTCGGGCCTTTGAACATTCCTTCGGACAATTTGTCTGAAAGATTTCACTTATAAAATTCTGCCGCAAAAAATACCTTTGAAATATATCTTTTTGTTCCATTTGCCCTCAGCAAGAGCACTTGTCTTTCGGGCTTTGGGACACCTTCCTTTGAACCTTCCAATTGAACCAACCATGGTTCAACAGTTCAATGATTTAATGTTGTGTTCTTCTCATTCAATTGACCACTTGAACCAACCGCTTTGAACCAATCTCGTTGAACCTTTGAACCCGTTGAACCATTTTGGTTCAAGGTTCAACGGTTCATTCTTTACTCTTCAAAGCCTTCTTTTCTTCTAAGTCTTTCGAAGCCGTTGAACTTGCCGAAGCGGTTGAACTTTGAACTTGCCAACGTCGTTGAATGTGTGAACCCGTTGAACCTTTGAAAGCAGGGTTCAATGGTTCAATGGTTCAATCCTTTGTTTGAAGCTTGTCGATGGACCTTTTGGTTGAACCTCAGCGTTGAACCAACCTTGAAATAGCCTAAGTGTTGGGAACTTGTTCCTTTGTGAGAGCTCGCCTATTGAAGTCATTGAACCTGTTGAACCTACAAGTCCCTTAACTGAAAAAGTAAATACTCCAATAATGGAATGAACATTATTTCAAGCAAATATCCCTAGCGAATACCGAAGGTGTGATCATTTTGTTCTATGTCCAGCAGAACTACAGACTCTGTAGGCTTGCTTCTACGGACTCTACAGGCTTGCTTCTATGGACTCCACAGGCTTGCTTCTACAGACTCCATAGGCTTGTTTCTACGGACTCCATAGGCTTGTTTCTCTTGACTCTTACTGCATGCTTGTTTCTCCCGACTCTTACTGTAGATGGTGGCTGCTACAGTGGCACAGGACTAAAATAGTTCATATGTTGTCCCAAAAAATGAGTAACAGATTTTGGGAACAACAAATGTCATAAAATGGACATTCTTAGATAAGGAGGGGGTGTTCATTAGACCACACAAATCTGAATGGATTAGCTCTAATGGAGCTCTAGCTCTCCATGCCTTATCTACAGGAAATGCACTCCTATGTTGCTTTCTCAATATGCATCCTTCACACACCTTATTTGGTTGTTCTATAAGGGGCAAGCCCTTCACCATGTGCTTCTTATGAAGAAAGTTCAACCCTCCAAAGCTCAAATGCATGTACCTAAGATGCCAAAGAGTAGGTTCATCTACCATCATTGTTTTGAATGTTGTTGCGAGCTCACTTTGCATTCTCAATGGAAACATTTGATTGCTTGTCATCTTGACTACTGCTATCTTCCTATTGCAGTCACTCCTATCAAAGATGATGCACTCACCATTCTCAACTCTAACTTTGTACCTATTTTGCACAAGCTACTTGATGTTCATAAGGTTGTTTTTCAACTCAGGTACATAGTAAACATCATGAATTTGTCTTTTGTCATCTTGCTTGATGCGGATTGAAATGTTACCCTTACCCATGACGGAAACCTTATCATTGTTTCTCATCTTCGCCTCTGATTTTATTGTCTCATCTATGTGGCTGAACATCTCTTTGTTCCCACTCATGTGTTTGCTACAACCACCATCCAAATGCCATGTCTTCTTGCCACTTTGTTCAACAATGTTGCATGTTATAAACAAGCTTCCTCATTTCTCATTCCTATTTGGTTCAACTTCTTATGTATGAGTGAAATTAGAATTCTACTTATTCATGTCATACTCCCTTTTTCTACACTCATTAGCATAATGTTCATACCTCTTGTAATATTAACATTGGGCGCAAGACTTATCATACATTTGTGTAGATCTACCTCTAAAAGTGTTGATGCTCCTTCCTCTTCCTCTTCCATGTGACTCTTGATGGCTATGCCTTCCACCTTCTTGATTGTTGCAAGTTCTTCCTCTTCCTCTATTGTTTGATCCTCTCCTCCTTCCTTTCACATTGGCATTGGTCTTGAATGCTTGCTCATGGGAGGAGGTGGCTGATCTATTCAACCTTTGTTCATGGGTTTGCAAAGAACCCATTAGCTCATCAACCGTCATTTGCCTCAAATCTTTTGACTCTTTTATTGCAACCACTATAGGGTCAAATCTAATTGGAAGGTTCCTCAACACCTTCTCAATGATCTTATGGTCTTCAAGGGTATCACTACATGTCTTCATTTGATTTACTATGTTCATAGTTCTTGTGAAGAAATCATTTATTGACTCATTCTCCTTCATTTGTAGGGTTTCAAAGTCTCTTCTTAAGAGCTGCAACTTGACAAGTTTCACCTTGTCACTCTCTTGATATGCATTTTGCAAGATATTCCATGTTTGTTTGGAATGGACAGCCACTGATATTTTAGGAAAGATTGAGTTAGTCAAAGTCATTTGTACGCAGTTGAGTGCTTTGGCATCTTTCCTCCTATTCTCTTTCAGCACATTCTTTTGTACTTGAATCAAAGCATTGAAGGCAGCCATGTCTGCAACCTCATTATACCCAGCTTCAACCAACTCTCATAGCTCTTGAGAGTTGAATATTGTCTTTATTTTGATGCTCCACATATCATAGTTTTTCCCATCAAACATAGGGGCCTGCTGCCAAGACCTTGAACTTCCTGCTGTCATGTCTGAATGCACTCACAACCTAGCTGCCCTTCACTAATGGTTTTGATACCAATTGTTGGAAAAAACCTTATAACACTATACGTTGTGCAGGAGAGAGAATAACAAAAAAACTTACAGGCCCAGGTGGGCATCAATAAACAATACAAGATTGAAACAAAGTAGGAGAAAAATAGAGAAATAAACACTAAATCCTACATATATTAAATTCTAAAAAACAACATACAGTTGCTGCTATTAAAAATAACATACCAAAAAAAAACATCAAAACATTCATTTACTGCTTCTCCTTCTTCCTTGCTACAGACTGTCGCTCTTCTACATGGTGCAACTGTATATTCCCCTGCTGTTGCTCTATTTTGTCTTGCACATTCTCTTTTGACTGTTCTCTCTTTGAATGCTGCTACGTCCTCTTGTCTGTTGCTCTGTTTTCTCTTTTTTTCTACTGCAAAAACTACAGACTACTATTGTTGCGTTGAATTCTCTATTCTACTAGTGTTGTTGCGTTGAATTCTCTATGCTACTGCAGAAACTACAGAGTATTGTTGTTTTCCCTTTGTGTTCTACTTACTATTGTCTACAGCTGTGTCACTTACCCTAACGTTTCCCCCCAAACTCCAAACGGGCTCCAAAAAATTCAAATTTTAAAGGGGATGTATTTGCAGTTGGTGGCAAGGCATTCGCTGGGAGTTAGGAATGGGATTAAAATATTATTTTAACAGTTATCAGCGGCTTTGTTTCATTTCCATTGTTTCTCATCATTTGTGAATAGTGAAACGTTGTTGATATTTTCATCGATGTGGGAGATTGGTTAAAAGTGGGATCTCTTGGTATTTTTTGGAAATCTCTGTATCTTATTTGACGGGAGTTTTTAGTTTGGCTTCTGGTTTTGTGTTGCAGTCTCTGAGTTTAAGGCAAACATACCCTTTTCTCAAAACTGTTGGCATTTTAAATTCCAAAATGGATTTGATTTTTTCTGTGTTTTGTCATTATTTTCATCATCTGCAGTTGGTTTTGGAACAAAGACAAATAGGGATGATGCCTCTCAAATAGGTGCCATTCCCATTATTCCTTTAGTTCGGACTGTACATTGATAAATTAGAAGAATGGTTAAATAAAGATAGTGGGGAGGGGATTCAACTAGATAAGTATGTTATAAATCTGCTTCTTTATGCAGATGACCTCATTTTAATTGCCGGAACAGCCAGTAGCTTGAGGGAACATTTGAGAGCACTTGAAACTTTTTTGTCAAGAGGTGGGAATGCATGTGAACACAAACAAAACTAAAGTAACGATCTTCTCTCTGAAAAGAAAAAAGAAACAATATACCTTTACCTTTGAAGGCAACGCGTTAGAGGTAGTCGAGGAGTACAAGTACCTCGGGCTCAATTTTCACAACAAACTTAGTTGGGAAACGTGTAGAGCAAAAAGAATCCAAGGAGGATGGAAAGCGTTGTACTCTCTTCAAAATAAATGTAGAATTGTGGAGTTATGGGATTGGAAGACCAAAGTGGAAGACCAAGAGAACACTCTTCGATTTGTTGGTTACCCCGGTGATCCTCTACAGGTGTGAAATTTGGGGCAGCAGTATGTCAGATCAGAAATGAAAACAGATAGAGAGAATCTAGAAACACTTCATCATAAGCAGTCTCAAAGTCAAGAATTCGGTGCCGTATGAGATCTTACTTGCCGAAACGGGGTCCTTCCCTCTAGAGGCATCAGCGATGATACGGTTACTAAGCTACCTCAATAAGGTTCAAAACATGAAGAAGCACAGGTGGCCTAGACTAATTATGGAAGAAGAGCTAACTAGAAGAAAGAACACTTGGAGGAAGCAAAATGACAAATGGGTGAAGCGGTGGGATATTAGCATGCAGGAGTGCCCAAATACTAATGAAGAAATAAAAAAATATGTAAGAAGAAAATTCAAGTGCATCATGTGGACAAAACAAACGGGTTGTAAAAAGGAATACTACCTCAAAGAATTCAACCCCACAGGGGATTTTGAAGAAAAAGCCTATATAGGAGCAGACATTAAATGGAAAGCAAAAATGTTGATTGCTCAACTTAGGACGAGCTCTCATCATCTTAGGTGTGAAACGGGTAGATGGCTAACTCCCAAAGAGGACTGGGAGGAGAGAATATGCCTTTTTTGCAACAAAGGCGTGGTGGAGATAGAACGACACTTCCTCTTGGAATGCGAGGCATACAAAAACATTCGACACAGTTATGGTGAAACTCTGAAAATCGCCAATCTAGACACCTTGTTTGAAGTGACAAGGTTGAGTAATACGGCGAACCTCGTGATCAAACTTCACAGCAGAAGGAAAGATCTCAAAAAAGAAGTTCAGGGAACTTAGGGAGCGTTTTTTTTTTGTCGCTAAAGTCCCGTCTGATGTGGATGTGCGTGACGGATGGGTCCCATAGGCTGCTACAGTCTCGTGGAGGTTATTAAAATCCTTCATTCATTCATTCATAAATCCTCTTTTCTTAGGTATTGAATCATAAATGATAACTCAGTTGCATTGCTAAATTGATATCCGACTTCTATTGGTCATGGTAAGAATGAGATATTAAGTGGCCTTTTCTTTATACTTTTAGAAAGAATCGTGTTAATAAAAGCTACGAGCTTGAATTTACGACTTATTCTTTTCTACGGGGTGTCATTTTGTGTATTAGTTCCTGGGTTTTTGTTGAAAGAAAATATATTTTCTGAATTCCAACAAGAACGACCTATCATCTGTTCAAGAGTTTTTGAAAATTATAATTTGTTTTGCAGTCAAAATAACTCATTTGGTCAATAAGTTTCAGAGAGTATATTAACGTTTTAGTTTATGATTTGGTAGTTTCTCAGACCGTATTTGTGTGAAACATTACAATAAGTGCTCGCATTGTCCCCTTTGAAAGCGAATTCATTGTTGTTTGATCTCATTGAGAGTTGGGGGTTTTTATTTCAATGGTATATTTTTTCTATCAAACAGAGATGGTCTATTGAGGTTTGAGAAGATAACACGGGTGGTTTTGAACTCGAAACCTCCTTGAGGTAATGACTGATCACGATGCATTTTGGCTTGAATACATACATTCTCATGACCCTGGAACTTTTTTTTTTTGGGTTTTGTTTGGAAAATGTATTTTGAACTCATGCAAATAAATCACTTTATTCATTTTGGAAGAGTCTATAATAGCAGTATATCAGTTGTTTTTAAGTCAGATACTTTGAAACCTATTGTTGTGTGTTAATATATTTTTGTTGAGTAAAACAAAATGGAAAATCATTTTTGGAATAGTTTATTATTACATAGGTTTATATATAATATTCTTATAACCAAAGGAATGTAGGACACAGTTCATGGTAAGTTTTGTAGATTAAAGTTTTGGGGTGTTGGAAAAAAGGGTTTAGTTTGCTTTTTTTATTATGGTTTTTGGAGTTATAAATAGTGTTTTTAACTTTTCTCATTTTTAATATATTTTATTTTGATATATTATGCTCATGACACGTTTTAGTGTAATTTTGCATATCAAGTGATAAAGATTCTGAAACTGTTATATAGTCTGTCTTCGATATCACAAACTTTCATCAACTTGCTTTTTGGTTGGAAGTTATTGACTGTAAATCATTTGATTTTCATTTGATTGTGTATTTAAAGATCCTGCAATCAACTTTGTTGTTAAATTTAGTTTCATGAAAACTTATGCAATTCATTCATTCAAAAAATTAAACAATATTTCACTTAAGTAAATGGATCAATATAGAGTTATTGACTTTAAGTAGATAGTTATGAGAGTAGAATATTTACTTGAAGCCAAACTTAATTTGCAAATTATAAATAGTTAAGAGAGTAGAATGTTTAATTGAAATTATAGATTTAATTAGAAAAAATTTCCCACTCCTCAAATTTCTCATTTTAGAGAATGTTGCCAAAGCTAATGAAATTTCAAGTGTAAAATTTCTTTAGTGATTTCTTTTTGTGGAATGCCATGGGCTGAGTCTTAATAGTTGAAGATTTGTTTCACTGGGAAGACATAAATGGACCTTGAGAAGCATCTAATTAGAATTTCCAAAAGTAACCAACATGTTTTTGTCTCTTTTGTGGTAAACCATATATGTGGCTCTAACCGCGAGTAATTTCAACTTCTATCAATAGCAACGAAAATATGGATTTCGATGAAGTGGCACATTTCATTTTTTTTTTGGCAATTGTAACATATACCAAAAGTTTAGTTGGAAAAAGAGGAAATAAATAGGGCTATAGTTCTGAACGTTATGGTTCTATCGAATAAATGGGATGTAAAACTTTAAAAAATAATGCAATGCAAATTTTCTCAATGGTTTTAATTCTATGCAACTGTGGTATATTAGTTAGTGTTTTATTTTTTCAAATTTTATTTTATGCAAGTCTTGGAATTTACCTCGGGCACGGAATTTGATGGTTTGTAGCATTTTGTCGTGTTGTAAATCTAAGTCAATTTTTTTGAGTTCAATTTTGTGTTCGATGAAGATATTTAAAGTTATGTTCAAGTTCTCCGATTGATATAGTTCAAAAAATATATATCATTAGATTTGAACAACATAATTTTTTTATCAATTCAATTTTCTAAAAAATTAAGTACATAAATATGTCATAGAAATGGAGTGGGGGGAGATTTCCATTCGTGTCTTCTAATCAGTGGATTTATATACACGTATTTATAAAATAATGCAAAAGTGTGTCAAAAAAATGATGTAAAAACAATGGATACACAAGATTCAGCATATGCAAAAGCATGTTAAACAAAGTTCGATGTAAAAACAATGGATGATGTTTAAATTAATATTACACAAGATTAAATGTACCTTGTAATAATGTTGTAAATTACGACATAATTTTTTAATAGACCATAGATTTTTACCATAGATATTTCTATATTGTCATAGATTCTACGACATCAATGTTGTAAATTATAACATACTTTTTAAATAAACGATAGGCTTTTACTAGAGATATCTATATATTGTCATAGATTCGACGGCATCTATTATGTATGATACATAAATTTTATTTATATTTGGAAGTAGAATTTTCTTTTCTAAGTTACACTTGTAAATTTTTAATTTTGTGTTATTTTTTTATTTGATATGATAAATATTAAAGGTTTTGAAGATCCTGAAACCTAATACAAAGGAGAGAAAGATGTATCATTTATGCACAAAAAGAATACCTCCCCAGTGGCAATGGGGCAAGCACAACAACAATGTGCCAAAAACAACAAACAAGATAAAAGAAACAATGGTTCTACCCAACCACTTTCTATGAATTAGCAGCAATCTTCCGTGTTTTTTTGCCTTTAACAATTGTCTTATGTGGTTATGCTCTGAGACCCTCCAAGCCATTAGTTTCTACTCGGATTCCCCCTGAGCAGAGAGTCATACAGGGAGGCTGTAACACTGCTTTAGAATATTTTTTTCTTTTTTTACACCTTTGTCTAGCCTTCCTTACTTTTACAACAACATAGGGTTGGGATTCCGTTGTTGGGTCCTCAAAAGTTTTTGTCCTAGATAATTCAAAGTCTAGAAATTTATCGGAGGAGACTGGTGCGGAGGGGACTACCATATTCGTGGTTTTTCTTGGAGAGATTAGGTCTTTCAATAGAACATCTTCAGATTGAGGAGTACTTTTAAGGTCCTCATTTGGAACAGAGGGTTCAAGATCTTCTAAAGGTGACTCGTTGTTAGAACCATCTAGATCTTCTTCAGCATCCACCTGTAGAAGGTCAATGTTACAGTCTTTCCACCAAGAGGATTCCTTTTTTTTCTTAAGGGAAATGCATTTTTTGGTTAAGTGCCCTGTATTAAAATAATTACAACAATAAAATAATAGGCCTTTATAGTCTAGGGGTTGGGACCAAGAGCAGTCCCCAACTTGTAGAGTGATATATTAGGGTAAGTTCTTGGAGGTGTCAATATTCACTAAAATTCTAGAAAAAGTAGTGTGATAAAAATGATCAGTATCATGATGCATTTTCAGGTAATCATCCAGTGAATTACCAATAGCCTTTAGACTATATTTAGTCCAAAATTAGAGAGTAAGACGGGGTAGATGAACCCAAATAGGTTTTTCATTAAGTGGTTCTATAAGGGGGTTAAAGGCAAGGGACCATGGTTTGATGATAAGGGGGTGGTGATTCAAACTCCATAAATTATTTTGAATCTCTTCCTTGTCTTCAATATTACGGAAGATAATAATAAATAATTTTTTTGCACAAAGGTAAATATCAAGAAAGCTAAGCATGTAACTCTTGAAGTTTTGGCCAGTAATCCATATATTTACAGATGAGACCTTTGACTGAGAATAATTCTTCTGATCTGATCACTTGTCTGATCTCCTCATCAAAGATCACAACAGGGTCAGAGGATGCAGGTTTGAGAGGTATGGGATCTACTTGTAGAGTTGTCTTGTAAGATATTGCCTCAGTGAAGGATATATGCTTTTGAGGATCCATTACAAGTTCCATTTCTATGACATCCAGGACTATGTTGGTAGTAGGGGAGCTTTTGCCATGAACAGGAATGAGAGCAGTGTTGTTCTTCCATCCAATGACGACATTTGCTCAGAATCACCTAACATAGAAGGGCTTCTACCATGAATATGAGGGAAAGCAACGTCAGTGTTCCGCACAATGATGGCCCTCTACCCAAATAGGTATGATATAGGTCTTCAGTCTTTAATTGTGTGTGTGTGTGTGTGTGTGTGTGTGTGTGTGTGTGTGTGTGTGTGTGTGTGTGTGCGTGTGTGTGTGTGTGTATGTATGTATGTATGTATGTATGTGTGTGTGTACATATACATACATACATATATATATATATATATATATATATATATATATATATATATATATATATATATATATATATATATATATATGTATGTATGTATGTATGTATATGTACACACACACACACATACATACATACATACATACATACATACATACATACATACATACATATATATATATATATATATATATATATATATATATATATATATGTATGTATGTATGTATGTATGTATGTATGTATGTATGTATGTATGTATGTATGTATGTATGTATGTATGTATGTATGTATATGTGTGTGTGTGTGTATACACACACACACATATATAAAGAGAGTTGTACTTATAATTTTTTTATCATGTTTTAATGATCAATATATGTTTTGAAATGTATAATTATGTTTTAATTGTTAAAATTAAAATGATAGTTTTCTATTTCCTTAAAAACATCTCTAAGTCCACTCTATATGTCTTTTTACTTAGGTTTTGTTTTATATATATATATATGATTAGATAATTTTCATACTAAATTTACTTGCTAAAGTTTTAAGTCAAATATTGAAGTTTATTCTTATTGATAAGATACCATGATGATAGGCAATATCAAAATTAATTGAAGTTTGATACAAATCATTAAATTGGTGAGTATATTGAACTCGTACCAAAAAAAAATCATTCAATAATGAATCTAGCTTTGCGACAAAACAACGAAAGATTAATATTATGTAATATACCATTTGCCTAAGTATTGTTTCTTTGATTTTACAATTTGTTTTAACAAATAATATCTAGGTACTTGTTACTATCTATGCATTTATGATAATCTAAAAATTTATTGAAGATGTAAAATCAAAGGCACTTGAAAACCCAAACCATCATGAAATATTCATTTAATAAGTAGGCCCATCGATGGGTACACATTTAAATTAGATGAGGAGTTTGCCATTTTTGAAAATAGTTGATGATGGAGGAGAGTGCTTGTGAGAGGATTCTCTCTTAGATTTCACTTTAGAAAAATTATTGTTATCAGAAAATATGAAAATTCTACTGTAACAATGAATAGGGAATTCAAGCCAAAATAAGAGTTTGCTTTTTGGGTAGGGTACATGGTATACAAATCAATGCATTTCATAAGCTAATGATGACTCTTGATTTAATGATATTACAATTTGGAGTCATCTTAGGATGTCAATGCCAAAATAACAAGTTTATAAAATGGGTTAATAGGTCAAGTTATCTTAGTGCTAATCTTGTTGAATGAGTGCATGTGTAAGATATGGCATTACAATTAAAAAATGCTACTAGGGAGACATACGAGAAGGAGATAAAGGAATTTATGAAATTTTGGAGGTGGTGGAAGGAGCTCTTAAAAAATTTAGGTGGAAAGGCTTATTTTTGTGGGGACATGTTGTTTGTGGGCATCATGCTTATTCTAGTGGTGTGCTGGTTTTATGCATTTGAGATTTCAGGGCATACATGTCTATAATGGCCGTCATAACTAAAAAATGAAAACACTCACTTCTTTTGACAAAACTATATTCCATGTTTTCAAACTCCATTTTCAAAAGGACATTGGCAAAGATGAAATGATTAGGTTGAACATTTATTCATTACAAATTGCACGTGTGGTTATGTTTGACTCAACAAAAAAATAGTTGATCAAATTGTTGTTAATAAACTATATGTTACTTTAAATTTTAGATTTAAATATCCAAAGAATTATAGGTATTTTTGAAATAACCATTGGCATAGCCATTCAATTTACTCTTTCATGATGAGTTTTACAAATATTAGCCATTAGAATTATGCATGCCATCTAAGATTTGTTAAGATATTATAGAAAATTTAGGGGGCCATTATTAAAATTATTTGTGGTGGTACATAAATCATCCAAGCCTTGGAAGAAGATGAAGCATGAAAAATTCTTCTTTGAAATTGCATCACTCAAGGCAAGCCTATGGGAAAGGAAGCCTGGAAAGGTTTAAATATCAAAAAAAAATTAATCACTCAGTTCTATGTTGCTATTGATGGCATGTTTTTCTCTAAGAGTATTTTGAAGGCTTGGGAACTTCTCAAAATACATATAAGATGGGATGGAGATGGTTTTAGATTAGGATTTATATTGACTCCCACTCACTCTAGTGGTCTCTTATGCTTATTTTTAATGAATTGTTATTTTCTCTTATGCCCTAAATCAAGAGCCTTTACATTTTTAGAAAAGATATCAAGGTCATTTTTAACCTATTTTGTAAACAATCTAGGAGCAAGCTCTCAAGGTTCAATTTAATTTACAAGCTAGTGACCAAAAATCTATCTTAGAAATTTAGAACTCTATATGTGATGTGCATATTAACAAAATTGGAATTCAATCTCCTTCCAAGTGGTGGATTGATTGGAAATGTCCTGTTGAGACACCTTTCTTCTAATATCAATCGTAATTAGGCAAACAACTTATTTCCCCTCAACACCTTCAAATTGATGTTCTCAATTCCAAGTGGTGAGTCAATTCCAATGAACAAATTTGAAAAATAATATTTGAGTGGGTGTGGGATACCATCATTGTGCTAAAAAAAACATTTTCTCTGGTGCATTTTACAATGTAGGCTTCCAATTGGCACTCAGTTAGTTCACATATGATTGGCCCATCTTGTCTACGTGGTTTGTAACCACTTAGAAACTCTCGAACATTTTTTGGTTTTGCAAGCATAGCCAGTTGGTCTGGACTTGGATTCACACCATTTTCAAGTCATTCCATTCATAAATTTTCCCCTAGAATATGGTGCTTTTAAGGGAATTGGTCATGGTTCTTATAAAATTTATACAAATATGGTATATTTGTTAAGCTTTGATTCTCTTTTTAGTTATGGAAAATAGGGATGATGCTTATTTTTATCATGTTACTCTTAGTCTGTTTCCTTACTTATAATAGTGTTAATGTTCATTCTAATGTAATGCTTTAGATTTGGGTGCAAGTGAAGAAAGTGCATCTGGAGGTGGAATACCTCCAATCTCTTCTAAACCATTGGGGGAGTGCCCTGTGTGGTGGTAGTTGGGTCTCTTTTGACTCTCCCCACTATTGGTTCACCCATGGGACTATGGTTTTAGACAATGGGGGAGAACCTATTCTTGGATCAAACGTCATAGCGGATCCCCTCGATGATGTTTTCCTACATCCTTGGTGAGTCTGCTTATTGTTGGTGGACAATGGTGGTCATCATCCTCGAAAAGGAATTTCCCTCAGTTGGCACTTGCTATCTCACTCCCTAGGCATGTTGTTGATAAATGAAATGACAATAATGGTTGAGATCCCATAAATGATACTGTAGACTAACCTACTGGAAGTGAATGTAGGGATTGGGGAGATACGCTGAATGACCCTTCTCCTTCACCACTGCTTGTGGGTTCTTGTATTTATTAATGTTATTTTGATTTTTTACTTTTATATGGCTCTATTTTTTTTGTGATTTCACCTTTCTTGGTTGAAATTTATTTTATAAGATAACTTGTTTATGCTTCTCAACATAGGTCGATGTGACTTTTGAGTGTGATCTTTCCACTCATTTTATTATATCATATTAGCATTGTAACATAGTGTTTTATTAATAGACGTGGAAAATATTTTCAATAAAATAAAAATCAACAAGAGATGCCTGCATAACTATTACATTTGCCACATTTTAAGTCAGTTTTAAGACATATTTTAAGTCATATTTACATCACCCTTAAAAAATAATTGATTATTTTTAAGGGTTTTTTATTTTTTGTATTTTATACATCATCTATAATAAATAATATAAAATCATTAATTAATAGTAAATAATTTTTTTGAGTAAATTTTAAATAATGATGTTTTTACAACACATAAAAACATTGTTCTTAAGAAATATTATAATTTGTTTGTTAACTTGTCACTCGCATGTCATTCATTTGATGTAACTATGTCAGAATCATGTCATTAATGTGTGGCATAAAATTGTCATTAATGTGTCATACATATGTATTAAATAGTTGTAAATTCAATGATATTGTGTCTTAGTGGCAGTGTAAATTGAAGAATAAGTTCACAAAAATAATTTTAATATATTTATTTGAAAAACATGGAGAGATCAATTTTAAGGCACATATCATGGATTTGTCACGTATCACATTGGTTATTCACTTTATTACCTTATTTATGAATTTCTTATAAGTTGGTGATAAATATCTTAATCTAGCTACATCAGTGCATAGTGTATGGAAAAATATTTTAGGAGTAAAAATTAGGCTCCAAACTTCATTGTATGCCCAAGATATCACAATGCATGATCATTTTCCCCAAATAAGAAGGAAAAAATTCATTTGATGGTCAAATGGTCATAAAGTTTAATGTTTAAATTTCTTTGCGGTGGTTGAATGGATTTTTTTTCAAGATTGACCATTTTTATTATCAGATCACACTATTACATTGTAACTCCACCACCCCTCTCTCCCTCCCCCCCCCCACCCCCCAACCCCAAATTGTGATTTTAGTTTATGCCTATCAACATATTTAACTAGTACAACTATCTTAAATATATCTATATAAAAACTATTGATAGATATCAATTTTGAGGTGCTTATCTTGAATTTTATCACATACCACACTAATTAATTACTACATTATGCTCTCTACAAATTTACCTATGTTTGATGATAAATGGCCTCAATCTAGTTGTACCACTATGTTATGTTCAAAAAATATTGACAAGAAAAAAAAACAGGATCTAAAGTCAATTGTATCCCTAAGATAATGTAATGTTTCTATCACCTTCTCCAAGCAAGAGGAGAAAATAACCCATGAGAGTCGAATGGACACTAAATTTAAGGTCAAAAGTGGCCTCTTAACAATGAAATGATGTCAAATTCAAGGTGGGTCATTTTCATTGACATCTCACACTATTACAATCAAACACCATTGCATCGTTGTCATTGTAGGTCACATCTTTCATCATAATTACTAATAAGTAGCAATAAAGTAGACTATAATAAATGATAAATTACAATAATTAAATATTAAATTATTATTTTTAATGAAAAATAATTATTAATAATTTAAAAAAATAATTCAATTATTAATAATTAAATTGATGATAAAATTGAAATTATTTATAATTTAATTTACAAAATTTCAATTTAATTATTGATTTAATATTTAAACTAAAAATTAAACTATTGGGTATGTGCACAAAGTTGGGAGATAATTCCATGGACATTTTCCATAACACGATTACATTATTAGATAATGCGATCGTGTTATTGACATAGTGCTGGCGTTATTTAAATTATGGCTTGATAATTACTGAGCAATAACATAATCGTGTTAATAGAGAATGCAATCATGTTATTATAAAAGCAATAACATAATCATGTTGTTTTTCATTAAAAAACATTTGAACATGTAGATGAAGGCAATCTTGGTTAATAGATAATGCAAACACATTATTATAAAAAGAATAACACGGTCACATTTTTATTATTTTGCACATAAAATCATATGAACATGCACATGAAGCCATTTTGGATGTGAAGCTTATATCTATTACTCTAAATGTTAAGTATAAATGTAAACTTGTACTTTAAATTTATTTTAGTATATATAAGAAATTAGGGTCACTCTGCATCTGATAGAGTTGGTCTCATAGCTACATGCCTTATGATGTGGAAAATAATTTTTAAAAATCTAATTTGGTCAGTATTTATGCATTTTCAGGGTCTAAGTATTAAATCTAGGGATTTTAGGGCATAAATTTTGTAATTGATGTCCATTTTTGGCAAACATATAATCATTTTTAAGGTTTTTGTGCCTTTTGAATTGCTTCCTAGTATTTGTAGGATTCTTAGGTTTGTCAGAATTGAAGTTTGCAAATCACTCACTTTGAATTTGATCAATGATGGTGTGATTGGGGTAACATCGATCATATTGATGACCTGCACACATGAAATAACCACTTTGTGTTAATTTCACTTATTCATCATCCCTCCCTCATCCTTGATCACTTCTTACTCATCCCTCATCTCCCCTAATCAATCTCTCCTCATTATTTATTATCCCTAATCACTCCCTCATTGACCCTCATTGTCCCTCATCATCTATAATCACTCATTCATCATTCTTGATTACTCCTTCATTAACCGTCACTATCCCTTATCATCCCTAATTACTCACTCCTCATCTCTCATCATCTCTAATCACTCCCTCATTTACCCTCACCATCCCTCATCATCTTTAATCACTCCCTTATCATCCCTAATCACTCCCTCATTAGCTCTCATCATCCCTAATCACTCCCTCATTATCCCTAATCACTGCTTCATCATACATAATCACTCCCTCCTCATCCCTCCTCATCCCTCATCATCCCTAATCACTCCTTTATTGACCCTTACCATTTATCATTGTTTATAATCGCTCCTTCATCATCCTTAATCACTCTCTCATTGACCCTTACCATCCCTCATCATCCCTAATCACTATGTAACATCCCTCATCATCTATAATCACTCTTTCCTTGTCCCTGTTTATATGTTCAATTCTGAGTTGTTATATCATAATTCCCAAATTGGGCATAGTTAGTTAGTGTATGTGTTTGGTCATATGCAAATAACTTAAATGTTAATTTGAATCGATTGATTTGAAAATTTTGAATAAACAAAATGGCTATAAATTGTTGACTATGTATATACATTAAATCACTTGAAAATATGTATGTGTTAGTGAAATAAGTATATTTGGATTTATCTAGTTAAAAATAAAAGGGTTTGGGACTATTTTGTTAGCTAGATATATACTTAGGGTATACAGAATACTCTAAGACATTTGACAGTGGATGTCTTCTTAGAGTATACTATATACATTAAAGTATTTATAAGGTATTGGAATTGTACTCGATAATTTTAAATCACACACACACACACACTTAGGGTATACAGAATACTCTAAGACATTTGACAGTGGATGTCTTCTTAGAGTATACTATATACAATAAAGTATTTATAAGGTATTGGAATTGTACTCGATAATTTTAAATTATATATATATATCACATGGTTATTGACTATGTTATAAATTTTAATAAGATTATGACATATGTGTGTGTACACAGTTGTATTATTTTTGAAAGCATTATTACAATGACAGGGTGAAAATGGGTGCTTATATATATATATATATATATAATGTCTGTATAAAAGCATTAAAATAAGGTATGTATGAATTTTAAATACAGAGCATATTAATATGTTTTCGATTGGATTTTTGTTATATATATGTGGAATATGAATAACTAAATAAGCCTATAATATAATGTTTATTTCAGGGATGAAATAACATTATAAGTTGCTTTGTGATTAAATTAATTGATTGTCTATATAAATCAATATCCAAATGGTATGTTATATTAAGGGTTGTAGATTCTATTTATTATTCTATAATAAACTAGATGATATTGGATTCAATACATTACATTTGATGAACTAAATGTGTGTATTTAATATATATGTACATAGCATATTTTTATCAATTAAAGGGAGATATTTTGAAAAAATCTATTGATTTTTATTTTATTATATATTTTAACTGAATCTCACATTCATGACTCTAAATAAGCAGTGGATAGATTCCACTAGCTTAATTAGCACCATCAATGTAAGATGAGGAGTAATTTGATTGAGTAGTGTGTATAAAATTGATTGATTCTAGAGATCATTAATTATTGAAAGCTTTAGCCAAAGTAATGTTATAATTAAATATTGTTATTTCATATGTTGATATAGTTTTCATATTTGTGTGATATCATGTTAGAACATATTTCTTTATGGTACACATTATGTATTAGATATCTAAAACACACGGGTTATGGTTTGTCACTTTGGATTTCCACACTATCCTTATCTACCCATATGTGAAGGGAGGGACATCATTTTGTTGGGAGATAGTGCAGGGGATCTATGGTCTTTGGTTGGTGTAGAAAGTGTTTGGATGATTCTCTCCCTTCCAAGTAAAGTACTACACTAGAGACTACACTTGAGATTAAAGACTGATACTTGAGTCATGGAGACTCATGTTCGATGGAGATTTATATTGTTGGGTGCATATTTTGTCGACCAGCTAACTGGTGAGAAAAATAGTTCCTATCACCACAACATAGGGAGATTGGTCATCCAGGTGTGCAGTTTTACTACATCAACAGGGGACAAATCTCTCCTCTCATCAAGGGGAGGTTCCCTATTAAATATACGGAGGCTATATACTATATATATAAGCAGAAAATAAGACACAGGGGTGGGATAAACCATCCATCTCTCTTTTTTTAGAGATGATGCTGACAAACAAAGGATAAATCTTGGGTGATTGGTGAAGGTACTTATCTTCTTTTAGAAGTAACATTTAGCCAAGAGCCAGATCCCTTCCTGGATAGTAAAAATCCTGGTGAAGTGATAGAAGGCACTTCTCTTCTTTCAGAAGTGCTTGTTCTTGCAAACAATAGGAATCTTTTTGGTAGGATAAGTAATAGGATGCCAAGGGCGTAGTAACCAGCAATATAAGATGTAGCACAAAGTCTCCACTTTGACTGCCCAAGAGTGAGATGCGTAGGACAATGAGGGCACAAAGTCATCCCAAGGTCCTTTACACAGAAATAGAAAATAAACACACACTAAAGACAACTATGGCAGCACAAAGTCTTCCCACAGTTGGCTTCATGACACCTTCCTTGTTACTTTCACTAATTCTACTTGCCAAATTAAATATACAAGAACACATTCAGAAGACAGACATAAGAATAATCTTCTAAAATGATACAAGCCAAAATAGCACAAAGTCTGCAAACAACTTGCTTTCTCATTTAGATAAAAGAATATGAAATATAATCTGAGCTCAAAGTCTCAGTATTCGCCTTTCAATTTGGGTAGAGTTTTGCTTCTATATTGGGAAGATCTCCCTAAAACAATAAAAGAGATTACAATATATAGCCACCAAGTAAGGCTTGGTGCTCTCTCCCATGGGATGGCCCATGCTACAGTCAATGCCTTCAATGCGCCTTCAGTTCTGTTTGGACAGACCATGCCTTGAACAGTGTGTTGCCTTAACTATGGTGTGTCTATTCATCTAATATGTCATTTCTTGGGTCTGGATCATCTGGTCTGTCTCCTCTGACATCTGTGCAGCTGTCCATTTTGTCTTTACTCTAAAGGAGACTAATAGGCCATGCCTTCAATATTTGCAAGCTCAAAAATCTATTTTGCAAACTGTTCCAACTACCAAAATAGCTTCTGCACAGATATTTTAGGCTTTTCCCTCTTTCCACTTTTGTCCTTTCCAGCTTTGTCTCTTCCTGGAATTTAAGCTCCCAAGCTATCTTTTCAGCCAGTCACTTGGTTCTTCCTTCAAGTTTCGTGCTTTATTTGAATTTCAATAGATATTCCCTTACTTTAAATTTGACATCTACGAGGCCATCGATGGTCGCTAGCCACTTGAACCATGTTGAACCTTAAACCTTTAAACCCGCTAAAAGTAAATTGGTTCATTGGTTCATCAATTCATTCTACCTCTTTTGTTCCATCGCTTCTTGGTTCAATCACTTTCCCACTCCTTGGTTGAACCATCTGTTGAACCACCTGTTTGTTGCTTCTTTCCTTGACTGAGGCCACCTTTGAACCTTTGAACCCATGAACCATTGAACTTTGAACTCTTTCGATTCAAGGTTCAATCGGTTCATTGGTTCATCCTTTGTCTGTCACTTGTTCTTTCTACGCTCTTTGATCTTCATCACACTGGTTGAACCTTTGAACCTGTGAACTCGTTGAACCTTTTGGTTCAAGGTTCAATGGTTCAATCAGTTCATTGTTTTTATTTGGCTAAGTCTTTGTGATCCCTTGAACCAAACGTGTTGAACCACATGGCCGTTGAACCTGTTGAACCATTGAACCCATTGAACCTTTGAACCAAAGTGGTTAAATGGTTAAATGGTTCAATGGTTCAAGCTTTCTTCTCTTTGATAAGTGTTTTGAAGCTATTAAACCTTGAAGAGGTTGAACTTTAAACCTTGACAAATGTGCTTAACTCTTGCTGATGATGTTGAACCTTTGAACCCATTAAACCCGTTGAACCAAAATGGTTCAAGGGTCAACGGTTCAATGGTTCAATCCTTGCTTAGAAGCTTGCCGATGGACTCTTTTGGTTGAACCTTATCGTTGAACCAACTTTGAAATCACCTGAGTGTTGAGAGCTTGCTTCTTTCCTACAGAGTCCATAGATTCAAGCCTACAGAGTCCGTAGATTCAAGCCTATAGAGTTCGTATATTTCTGAGAAGCTTGAAAAATGAGGAATTTGAATGCTCAGAACAAATTTCAAAAAGGGAAGAGACAATTTTGGTCTTGTAGGGCCCAAAATAGTTCATATGTTATCCCAAAAATGAGTGATATTTTTGGGGGACAATAGCTGGCTCCAGTTGGGGAACTTCCCTTAGTTAAAATTTTGAAACAACTGAGGGGAGTAGAAACCAGAATCTCTGGTGCCTTGAAGTTTGCCATTGGGCTATGGAGTCATGTTATCCAAAAAGAAAGGCTCTAAAAATTTAAAATGAAAATGAAAAGCACAAAACAGAACCAAAGACTATACAAATGTATAGATGAACTTATCTGACACTTCAAGAATTGAAGTGCTTCAAATGTTGCCCATTGTGAGATAATGAAAATGGCATTCTGTCTTGATAAACCAGTAGAAAACTATTTTGTCCCCAAAATTGGTGACGGGCGAATGGAACTCTCCACCAAGAATCACATTTTTTGTGTCTTCCTCTTTTTGGCTCTCTCTTCATGCTCCATGGCAGGACGTGGTCTTCAATTTGAAAACCATAACTCGTTGCTCTCTTGGTGAAGGGTTCCTTTTGCTGACTTTGGAGTACAATAGTATGGTCCACCATCATAGCTTGTTGTTTTGTTGGTCTAGTCCAACACATGCTTTGTTTGTCAACATTAAACCCCTAATAAACCATCAGTTCAGCATCTCTTTTGGTGTGAAGGAGTTTGATCTCTTCATTCTGAGTAGTCTTCAATTCGAACAACAGAGATTCACATCCAACTGTGTTGTTGGTGTTGTTGAACTGCAACTTGTATGGAGGAAGAATATCTCCTTAAGGAGATATCAACACAATCCCAGCTCTAACATTAGGGGAAGAATTGCTACCATCAGATTCCAGGATCCAAGCATCATCAGAAGCTGATCTTCTATCAGATTTCTCTTCATTAGAGATGGAAGATCCTTCTTGATTTGTACTGTGCCCTACCAATTCTTTTAATGTCTTGTTTGGATCAAATCTTGGATTGCCAGCTATAAGAGTTTCATCAGCTGAGACATGAGCATCCTCTGTGGTCAAGAAGTAATTACCCTTGCCTGATGGCTCAAATAGAATTTGAGCTGCAGGGGCTGACGTTTGGGTGACCACAAATTTTGCCTCAGACAGGTCCATACTTAGTTCTCCACCAATGTCCAACTGCTCAAGATTGGCTTACAAGAATTCAAATTTAGTCATTTGAATTTTGGATTTCTTGACATGATTAATTATGTTAGATGACTGAAATGGACTAGGAAGAGAGGATGGGAGTTCATCCTTTTGGTTTTTGGGAGGCAGAGGACTGGCCTACAAATTTGAAGTTGAAGGTGCAAAAATGTTTGGGGTACTTACTTTTTTGGCAATCACTGGGTCCTTTGGCTAGAAAGATAGTGCGGTTCCCCACTTAGTAATTGAAATTGCTAGTTGAGGTCGCTCCTCTGCTTTCTCCTTATCAGCTGGTTGGGATGACTGATTCTTAGACTAGGTGAATACTACGTATGATTCTTCGACTGCTTCACCTTCACTTCTGGGTTCATCTTGGTAATTCAGGAAACTAATGTGGGAGTTGCCATCTGATTCTTCTTTATCCTCTGTGAAGAGATCAACGTCATTTTCTTGCTCAAACTCAAGTTGGAAAGAGAAAGCATGTTCTATTTCCAGATATCCAACTGCTGAGTTAGTTGGAGGTGCTTCAAGGGCAAGGTTCCTTTGTAGGGGAGGAAGATGATTTGGCTGCCCTTGATTCCTAGCAGCATTGCCTTGATATGGTTGATTCTGAAATGCCCTCCTTGGCATATCCCGATTAGGAGGAGCAGACATACTTTGGGCCATTTGCCTTTTCAAGGCTAGCAGTTCATTTGCCAACTTTTGCACCATCTGATCTGTGGTGCCTGTAGATGGATACTCAGAAGATGAAGAGAATTTACCTCTGTTAGGATCTCTCTTTATCTTTCCTGCTAAGATAAGGTCATCTTCTAGCTTAGTAGCCAAGTCCTGAGTAGAAACAAGCTCTATGTGTCTAGCTCATCTCAGCAAAAAACTCACTTCATGCAACTGTGAGTTGATGAAGAAACACTTGAGATTCTAAGGTGTCAACTGGGCGATCATGGGAATCTTGTGCCTCAGCTTGTCAAACCTGGCAATGAAGTCCCTCATAGGTTCATGGGGCTCCTTCTTCATTTGTGTGAGCTGGGCTAGCAAGGCATGTGCATCTTCTGTAGGCTTGAACCTTGCTTTGAACTTGGCTTTAAGTGTGTCCCAATCAATCACTGATCCAGCTTGCAGATGGTAGAACCACTCTGTAGCAGCACCTTGTAGGGTCTCCACAAAAAGCCTGACTACCACGTCTTCAAATTCCACCCCTATCACACCACAGGCTATGTTGAAGGCTGCAATGTGTTCATCAAGGTGAACTCTCCCATCTCCAAAGAATTTGGGGAAGTTCTTTCTTGAGCTGCGTGGAAGTTCATGCAGAGGTGGAGTCAAGTTGAGTGGGCCAAAAGAGTTACCCCAGGGGCCTTGAACTGCCATGATTTAATTATGAAAAATAGGGATAGCAAATTTGGGTGGAGTGGCCAAATTGCAGAACAAAAATGGAAAAGAATTGGCCCTACTTTAGCTTGAGGCTTGAGGCTTCAAGCTGCGCACTCTTTTCCAGTAGCTCTGGTTTTGCAGACTAGATAAAATAATGGAGATGGAGGAAAATGGTAAGGCTATAATGATAATGGGTAAGACACAAAATGGAGTCGCCAGAATATATATAATGGATAAGGGAAGAAACTGCTTCAATCTGAAACTTGAGGCTTTAGACCGCACGTTCATCCCCAGTGGAGTCATCAAAAACTGTTGGGTGAATATTTTGCGACTAGCTAATTACTGAGAAAAATAGTTCCTATCACCGCATCATAGGGAGATTGGTCATCCAGGTGTGCAATTTTATTACATCAATAGGGGACAAATCTCTCCTCTCATCAGGGGGAGGTTCCCTATTAAATATACGGAGGCCATATACTATATATATAAGTAGAAAGTAAGACACAGGGGTGGGATAAACCATCCATCTCACTTCTTTAAGAGATAATGCTAACAAACAGAGGATAAATCATTGGTGATTGGTGAAGGTACTTATCTTATTTTATAAGTAACATTCAGCCAAGAGCCAGATCCCTTTCTGGATAGTAGAAATCTTGGTGAAGCGACAGAAGGCACTTCTCTTCTTTCAAAAGTGCTTGTTCTTGCAAACAACATGAATCTTTCTGGTAGGATAAGTAACAAGGTGCCAAGGGCGTAGTAACCAGCAATATAAGATGTAGCACAAAGTCTCCACCTTGACTGCCCAAGAGTGAGATGCGAAGGACAATGAGGGCACAAAGTCATCCCAAGGTCCTTTACACAAAAACAAAAAATAAACACACACTAAAGACAACTATGATAGCATAAAGTCTTCCCACAATTGGATTCAAGACACCTTCCTTGTTACTTCACTAATTCTACTTGCCAAATTAAATAAACAAGAACACATTCAGAAGATAGACATAAGAATAATCTTCTAAAATGATACAAGCCAAAACAACACAAAGTCTGCAAACAACTTCCTTTCTCATTCAGATAAAATAATATGAAATACAATCTGAGCTCAAAGTCTCAATATTCACCTTTCCATTTGGGTAGAGTTTTGTTTATGTATTGGGAAGATCTCACTAAAACAATAAAAGAGATTACAATATATAGCCACCAAGCAAGACTTGGTGCTCTCTCCCATGGGACGGCCCATGCTGCAGTCATCGCCTTCAATGCACCTTCAATTCTGTCTGGAGGGACCATGCCTAAAATAGTGTGTTGCCTTAACTATGGCGTGTCTATTCATCTAATATGTCTTTTCTTGGGTCTGGATCATCTAGTTTGTCCCCTCTAACATCTGCATAGCTATCCATTTTGCCTTTACTTCAAAGGAGACTAACAGGCCATGCCTTCAATGTTTGCAAGCTCAAAAATATATTCTACAGATTGTTCCAGCTACTAGAATAACTTTTGCATAGATATTTTAGGCTTTTCCCTCTTTTTGCTTTTGTCCTTTCCAGCTTTGTCTTTTCCAGCTTTGTCTCTTCCTGGAATTTAAGCTCCCAAGCTATCTTTTCAGCCAGTCGCTTGGTTCTTCCTTCAAGTTTCGTGCTTTATTTGAATTTCAACAGATATTCCCTTACTTTAAATTTGACGTCTACGAGGCCATCGATGGTCGCTAGCCGCTTGAACCATGTTGAACCTTAAACCTTTAAACCCGCTGAAAGTAAATTGGTTCATTGGTTCATCGGTTCATTCTACCTCTTTTGTTCCATCGCTTCTTGGTTCAATCACTTTCCCACTCCTTGGTTGAACCATCTGTTGAACCACCTGTTTGTTGCTTCTTTCCTTGACTGAGGCCACCTTTGAACCTTTGAACCCATGAACCATTGAACTTTGAACTCTTTCAATTCAAGTTTCAATCGGTTCATTGGTTCATCCTTTGTCTGTCACTTGTTCTTTCTACGCTCTTTGATCTTCATCACACTGGTTGAACCTTTTGGTTCAAGGTTCAACGGTTCAATCGGTTCATTATTTTCATTTGGCTAAGTATTTTTGATCCCTTGAACCAAATGCATTGAACCACATGGCCGTTGAACTTGTTGAGCCATTGAACCCATTGAACCTTTGAACCAAAGTGGTTAAATAGTTCAACGGTTCAATGGTTCAAGCCTTCTTCTCTTTGATAAGCGTTTTGAATCCATTGAACCTTGAAGCGGTTGAAATTTGAACCTTGAAAAATGCGCTTAACTCTTGCTGATGACGTTGAACCTTTTAACCCATTGAACCCGTTGAACCAAAATGGTTCAAGGTTCAATGGTTCAATGGTTCAATCCTTGCTTAGAAGCTTGCCGATGAACTCTTTTGGTTGATCCTTGTCATTGAACCAAGTTTGAAATTGTCTGAGTGTTGAGAGCTTGCTTCTTTCCTGTAGAGTCCGTAGATTCAAGCTTGCAGAGTCCATAGATTTTTGAGAAGCTTGAAAAATGAGGAATTTGAATGCTCAAAACAAATTTCAAAAAGGGAAGAGACAATTTTGGTCTTGCAAGGCCCAAAATAGTTCATATGTTGTCCCAAAAATGAGTGATATTTTTGGGGGACAACATATATCACGTATTATTATTTGAGATATTATTATTGCTAAAAACTATAATATTTATTCTTTGTACTTATACAATAGTGGCTATAATGTTGTATCAGTCGTGGCTAAATTTATACTATTTCATCAATGGTTTAGATGCATTATTTATTGTTATTTCAACATTGTTCATTAATGTTATATCTATTCATGGTGATCCTTAGCTAAGTGGATTAGATATAAACTTATTGGTTAACTAAATGAATGTAATTAGCTAAAGATCACTAATTATATTTCTCATGGTGAAATTTGTATGATGAATATGTGTAATTAATTTATAAAAAAAATTACTATATTTTAGTAAAACCCAGTGGAGTTGTTACACTATGGTATTAGAGTTGAGGCTCAAACTCTAATACTTAATGTTTCTACTAATGCAAACTTATTATACTAATAAGCTAGAAGAACAATGGTACACTCTAGACTAGGAGGTGAGGGAACTTCAAATACCAAACTGTTGTTTGAACCAAATCAATTTACTGATGAGTATGTTGTAACGCTGGACCAAATCCTCATGACCATGCAAATATTAGGGACCAAATCATGGCCTTAGAAAAAGAATTGCATGGCCATGAAGAGGATAATGCTTAGGAGGAACCTAAAGAGCATCCTGATGAGAAGGAACATCTTCAAGAGTAGAGGCAAAATGAAGTGCCATAGGATGTGAGAGCTCAAATAGTTGCAGAGTTGGCATGGGATATAAAAAAGGTAAATCTACCCAAGTTTGATGAAATTGTATTAGGAGATGGAGCTAAAGCGTGGTTGATAGAAATAAAAAAATATTTTGATATTGAAAATTATTTTGAAGTCATAAAAGTAATTTTGGGAACTTATCAACTTTCTGGTGAAGAAGCAATTTGTTGGGAAAAAAAGAAGCTCGTGATGAACCTCAACTCAACCACCGCCACTTAAGAATAGTTTGTGACATTGTTTAGGTCATGATGGCTTCCATAGTTTTACTTTGATTAAAAGCAAATAGATTTTCAAAGTCTTAAGCAAAGGGATTTATTGATGAATGAATACTAGGAGTAATTCATCAAGCTCCTTAAGTATGTACCTCAGTATCAAGTGGATGAAAGGTTTAGAAGCAAAAAATTTATCATGGGATTAAAATCCCAAATTGGTTGTGAAGTAGATGTGCATGGTCCATCTACCATAGACTAGGTGTTTGAGAAGGTAGTCAAGCAGGAAAAGAAACTAAAATATCTTACCCAAGTTAGAGATAAGTTCAAAAAGAAGTTTGGAAGTTCTAAACTAAATTTCAAGAAGAAAAAATGGAAGCAAAGGAGTGGAGACTCCAAGGGTTAGTTCAAGAATCAGAACACCAAGTTTAACAGTGGTTTAGGGATTAATAAACTTGGTAATGGTTTCAAGGGTGGTTTCAAAGGTAACCAACAGACTAAGATGAAAGGACTATTTAGAGGTTGCTTCATTTATGGAGGGGACCATTTTTCTCAAGAATGTACTCAAGAAAAATCAAAGAATAAGTGTTCAACTTCTCAGCAAGGTATGTTCTAACAATGAAATCATGCAGTTATTGACAATCATCAGGTTAAGTATCAAGCTTCTCCTATAAAACTATCAAGTATTTTATTTGATCATCCAGTTTCTATTTTGATTGAAATAAGAGCTACATAATATTTCATTGCTCTTAAAATGCTTAGTAAATTATCTAAAATAATTGGAGTTATGGTAAATGCATGGTCAGTACAATATGGGAACAAATCCAAGGTCAAAGTTGACGGTTGAATATGAGATTAGGTTGCTTGAATTCACCACAGTAATGGATATTTTTGTAGCACTGTTAAGGTCATATTATGTGATCCTAGGAGTCAATTGGCTTAAAAATCATAAATCTAAGGTTGACTATTTTATGAAGAAGTTTGAGTGTCAAGATGATTTTGAAAATTAGACACAACTTTAGGGAGAGAAAATAGAGTTGAAACTAAGACAGATTTCTATAATTCAGCTTTAAATAACTCAAAGTAATGCATCCCAGGTATTTCTTGTTAAGATAAATGAGATGGAAGAATCTAAGGAACCATCTATCAATGATTATCCTTTTCTAAAAAACTTTTATGACATATTTCCATAAGAATTACTAGGATTACCATCCAAACATGAGTTTGATTTATCAATTGATATCATACTTGGATCAAAACTATAGTCTAAGGCACCATAAAGAATGACAACCACTGAATTGGTGAAGTTAAGGCACAATTTCAAGAGTTGTTGTCAAAAGGGTTGATTCAACCAAGTGTGTCATCATAGGATGTACAAGTTATTTTTGTGAAGAAGGATGACACTCTTCATCTATGTATAGATTGCAGGATGTTGAATAAAGCAATGATCTAGAATAGATATCTATTATCATGCATTGATGATTTATTTGATCAAATTCAAGGATCAATAGTCTTTTCTAAGATTGATCTTAGAGAAAGATATCATCAATTGAGAAGCTATGAAGAGTATATTCTAAAAATAAAATTCAAAACTCAATATGGGCACTATGAGTTCACAATGTTACCATTTGGATTGACAAATGCTCCAGTAACATTTATGAAACTTATAAATAGTGTGTTAAGAGATTACCTGGATCATTTTGTTTTAGTCTTTCTAGATGGCATCTTCATTTATTCCAAGGATGAGAAAAAACACCTACAACATCTAGAACTGATTTTGTAGCATTTGTGGAAGCATAGGTTGTATGGTAAGTTCTCTAAGTATGATTTTTTCCAAAAGAAAGTGTAGTATTTGAGAAATATTATCTCTACAAATGGTATTTCAGTGGATCCAACAAAGATGAGAGCCATAATGGAGTGGTTAGTACCAAGGAAAGTGCATGAGGTAAGAAGTTTTATGGGATCAGTGGTCTATTACAATAAATTCATTCTAAATTTCTTTAAAATAGCTAATATAATTAGCTCTCTTTATAAGAAGAATCAAAGTTTCATTTGGTCAGATAAGTGTGAGAGAGCCTTTTAAGAACTAAAAAAGAGGTTTATTTCATCATCACTATTAAGAGTTCATAATCTTAATGGTCAATTCTCAGTGATCACTGATGCATCTAGGAATGGACTTGGAGGAGTTCTTATACACGATTGCTTAGTAGTAGCCTATCAGTATAAGAAAGTGAAGCTTTATGATGTGAATTACGCCCCTCGTGACCTAAAAATTATGTCAATTATGCATGCTTTGTAATTTTGGAGGCATTATCTATTAGGAAAACAATTTGAGCTCAAGATCAATAACTTAGGACTCAAGTACATTTTCACCCAATTGAACCTAAATGCCCATCAAAGATGATAGTTAGAGTTCTTATCTGATTATGATTTTGATATGAATTATATCAAAGGCAAAGAGAACAGAGTATCTAATGCTCTAAGCCATAGGAGGTACATAACAATCATGGCTACTATCAGGAGTACTTTCAAAGATCAAGTAATCAAATTTTCACTAGGAGATGAATTCTACAATCAAGTCAGGAAACCATTGTCTGGGATCTTCATAATATTAGGTATATATGATTTAATATAGAGAGTGATGGTCTTTTGCGATACATTGATAGGATGTATGCTCTTGATAGAGAGAATATAAGGAGTACAATGTTAAAGGAAGTGCATAATGCCCCATATTCAAGACATCCAAGAGTAACCAAGATCATGGCTGAGCTCAAACCATTCTATTTATGAAAAGGAATCAAGAGAGATGTAATAGATTTTGTGTCTCATTGTCTAGAATGTCAGTGTGTGAAAGTTGAACATGTGCATCCGATTGGATTGATGTATTCACATGATTTACCAAAATAAAAGTGGTAGGTGATTAACATGGACTTTGTCTAAGGGTTTTCATTATCAAAGAACCAACATAATATGATCTTGGTTGTAGTTTATAAACTAATCAAGGTAGCCCATTCATATCAGACAAATTAACAGATGATGCACCTATGCTTGTGAAGAGATTTGTAAAGGAAGTGTATTGATTACATGGTTTTCTAGAGAAGATCATTTCAAATTGATATCTGAAGATGACTTATAGGTTTTGGTTGACTCTAAATTTATCTTTGGATACATAGTTGAATTTTAAAACTACTTATCACCCACAAACTAATGGACAAATAGAGCATATTAACTAGTTTTTAGAAGATTTTCTTAGTATGTATTAAATGGAGTAACAATACAAGTGGGAAGAGTACCTTCCATTGGTTGAGTTTGATTATAACAACCCATACCAATCAACATTGAAGATGGCTTTGTTTGAGGCATTATACGAAAGGAGGTGTAAAACATCAATCAATTAGGATATGTTAGAAGATAGGGTAGTCTTTGGAATTGAAATGCTTTCAAAAATAGAAGAACAAGTTAGAAAAATCAAGAAGAGGTTGTCCAAAGACAATGATAGATATAAAAGTTATGATGATTTGAAGAGAACAACTAGGCAATTTTTTGTAGGTGATAAAGTGTTTTTATGGGTTAAGCCTCAGAAAAGTTTGATTAAATTTGGGAAGTTAACAAAACCTTCATCAAGATATGTGGGACCCTTCCAAGTTTTAGAAGTGGTCAATCCTATAGCATATAAGATTTCATTTCCACCAGTTTTAGCTCTTTTGCATAATGTCTTTCATGTGTCTTATCTTAAAAAGTATGTTGCTGATCCTTCACATATTAGATTTAAATGGTTTGTAGGTTCTAGATCTCGAGGTGGTCATGGTAGAACCAATTAGTATAAATGACACTCATAAATTTAATTTGCATAATAAAAAAGTGTCACAGTGTAAAGTCCAATGGGACCAATATTTTGAAGATAGTATCAATTGGGAGGACTATAATGAGTTTTACAAGTTGTTTTCACATTTATTTACTTATTTTTTATTTCATATTATATTATTTTATGCTAAATAATGTTTTAAATTCAGAACTTGTATTTAAATTAATGTCATCAGGATGATGACCAGCTTTAGGGGGGAAGGATGTCACATCTTGATTTCTCTCTAAGCTAAAAAACCTATTTGATATGTGGATTATCATGGTTTTTAGTTGATTAACTAATATTTGATTAAGCTTTATGTCATATGTTGATTATGGGATAGTTATGTGTTAATTAATTTACATGTTTGGTTTGTTATGAGATAGATGTAATTTTTACTTTGTACATTATAATCATGTTTATTAATTATACAACATTAATTTATGGATATAATTATGTTTCAAGTTAATTACCTTCATTGTTGTGAGGTATATGAAGAACATATCCATCCTTCAAAGTGTGATGAAGGGAAAGCATCATCAAAGAGGGTGGTTTAGATAGAGATGTTTGAAGATAATAAAGAGCAAAAACAAAAACCCATGCACACATCATAGTAGTATTTCATGTTGTGTGATAAATTATTTGAGTTAGATAGTTATGGTATGTTTTGTTTTCATATAAATGATTTTTGTGATCTTTTGTGTTCTTAGATTATTTTATGTGATTGCATGATTTCACTAATCTAGTTGCAGTTGATGTTATTAGTTAGTTGATTTGATAAATTTGTACCTAACTAGTTTAATGTAAGTTACTGTGGTGTTGTACATAGTTCAATATTCATTTATCAATGCTTATTTGGATTTTTTGTCATATATTTTGATATAAGTTGTTATATAATTGAGTCAAATTGTTAGTGACTATTTAAATTTAAAAGATTATTATTATTGAATTTAATAGTAATATAAACCTATAAAGGACTTAATGAATTACAAGATCTTTGTTAAGTATTATTGTAATTCAAGGTGTTATAGAATATTATCATTGTGAAACCATTACATAAATGTCATTGTGTTGTTGAATTATTTGTTAAAACCTATAGATTACTATTTAAACCTAGGGGTTAACTAACAGTTTAAAGTCAAAAACAAAGTGTTTGAGTTGAATGACTTAGTAACAATTAACAATAATATTCTAAATACATATTTTTTTACCCATGCTATATAGTCATTATGATTTTTGAGTAGTCGATAGTCGACATTACATGGAAAGATAGTGATGGTCAAAATTGCACAAAATAACATTAGTGATTGTGACTTGTTGTTTAGTTGGTCTGTGAAGTTAATATAGGATTGATTTAAGTCAAAAGGCATGCATATTTTATAATATATATATAATAATTATTTTATTAAGTCATTGGGAAGTTTTGAGATGATTAGGGTTTTTAATCACTTGTTGACTCTAGGTTAACCATCATTCTTAGCAAAAATCATGATGGAAATTTGGTTGTTGGCTACATGAGAAATGTTGACAGACAATAGCTTAGTGGAGATTTTGTTGAGCTATTTTTGCATGCATATTTTTAGTCAGTTTTGTCTACCGAGATTGGAGGAGAAAGTGGAAGAGAGTAAGGTGATGGAAGGAAATAAAATAAATGAGGACTAGGAGACACACATACAAGGAATAACAGACAGAAAAAGGAGAGTTCGAGTTAAGTAATAAGAGTATATATGAATTCTTTTTCATAATTATAATCACATGTTGATTTTTAACTTAAAATTTCTATGTGCAAGGATTGATGGATTTTGAATTGAAATGGTACCGGGTTTTCATTTGTTTGAAATGTTATGGAAAATTAGAAAAAGGGTTGTAGGTAGGGCCCTATGGAAGGCTTGGCCTTCCACAAAACCCTACATCCAACCAAGGGTAAACCTAAGGGATTTGGGTAGAGCTGTAAGAATTGCCACGGTTATTTGGGCTATAAATAAGATTTGTCTTAAACTCTTTTTTTAATTCAAAAATCTCTGTTCAATCATGGAATGATTATTTTTCTTAAAGGGTGGATTTGATTTGGCTCAAACTAGTTTTGTTTTTGAACCAATTATGATATGTATTCATTAAGGTAATTTATAAAATAGATTGGAATTTTGGGGTTGTATGAGGACTCAACTGTGTATAACTCTAATCGGATTTTGAATATAAAAGTATGGGTTATTTATACAAAATGGAATATGAGATATATATAAGTATAAACTCAATTTGAACCGATGATATATATATATATATATATATATATATATATATATATATATATATATATATATATATATATATATTTGTATTCTGAAAATTTGGGGGCCTAAGAAATAAATTGTATGTAACTAGTTCTAGGATACCTATATAGATGAACTCAAAGTTTGGTTTTGAATGGAATTTTGTTGCTTCATATTTCAAATGAATTTTATACATTTTGAACTAAGATCATAGTGTTCATAATTGAATCTGTTATGAATCCCATAACATGCATATTTATTCATATATGGGTTTGGGAACAAAACAGTTAAAGCCATAAAACAACCTAGATATCAGTAGGTGAATGAATGAACTATTGTCTATGCACTTGGATTTATGCATAGATATATACATGAAGAGGTTAAATTTGATATGTAAGAGTTAAGATTTCAATTGGATTCATTATATATGAACCACACAAATGTTTAGCTATGATTGTGTATTATTATTGCATATTTGGATTAGTCTATGATTAAGAGTTTAGCACAATTGGTGAAGATATTGGGTGTGTGTATATATATATATATAAAATTTTCATAAAGAGGTTTATGTGGTTAGTTTTAAGTTGTTATATCAAAATTCTCAAGTTGATCATAGTCAATTGAGTGTATGTGTTTGCTCATATGCAAATAGCTTAAATGTTAATTTGAATCGATTGATTTGAAAAAATTGAATAAACGGAATTGGTATAAATGGTTGACTATGTATATACATTAAATCACATGAAAATCTATGTGTGTTAGTGAAACAAGTATATTTGGATTTATCTAGTTAAAAATAAAAGGGTTTGGGACTATTTTGTTAGCTGGATATATACTTAGAGTATACAAAATACTCTAAGACATTTGTTAGTATATGTCTTCTTAGAGTATATTGTATACAATAAAGTATTTTTAAGTTATTAAAATTGTACTCGAGAATTTTAAACATATATACATGGTATAAATCATAGAGCTATTGATGATATTATAAATCTGAATAAGATTGTGTCATGTGTGTGTGTGTGTGTTATGTTTGAAAGCATTATTTCCATGACTATATATATATATATATATATATATATATATATATATATATATATATATATATATATATATAAGCATTAAGATAAGGTATTTATGATTTTTAAATACAGAACATATTAAGATGTTTTTAACTAATTTTTTTGTTAAACATATATATATGTGTGTGTGTGTGTGTGTGTGTGTGTGTGGAATATGAATAACTAAATAAGCTTATGTTATAATGTTTGTTTCGAGAATGAAATATATATATATATATATATATATATATATATATATATATATATATATATATATAAAAGCATTAAGATAAGGTATCTATGATTTTTAAATACAGAGCATATTAAGATGTTTTTAACTAATATATATATATATATATATATATATGTGTGTGTGTGTGTGTGTGTGGAATATGAATAACTAAATAAGCTTATGTTATAATGTTTTTTTCGGGAATGAAATAACATTAAAAGTTGCTTTGTAATTAAAGTAACTGGCAGTCTAGATAAATCAATACTTGGATGGTATGTTATATTAAAGAGTGTTGTTGATTTTGTTTAGTATTATGTAATAAACTAGATGATATTGGATTCAATACATTGCATTTAATGGATTAAATGTGTGTATTTAATATTTTTCTATTTAGCATATTTTTATCAACTAAAGGGAAATATTTTGAATGAATCTATTAGTTTTTATATTATTATATATTTTACCTGAATCTCACACTCATGACTATAAATAAGTAGTGGACAGATTCCAATGGCTTAATTAGCACCATCAATGTAAGAGGAGGAGTAATCCGTTTGAGTGGTTTATATGAAACTAATTAATCTTAGATATCATTGATTATTGAAATCTTTGGCCTAAGTAATGTTATAATTAAACATTATCATTTCATATGTTGGTATAATTTTCATATTTGTGTGATATCATGTTAGAACAAATTTTTTTATGGTAAACATTATGTATTAGATACAACACACATGTTTTGGTTTGTCACTCTAGATTCCCACACTATCATTATCTACCCATCCATGAAGGGAGGGCCATCCCCTTGTTGGGAGATAGTGTGTGGGATCTATGATCCGTGTTTGGTGTGGAAAATCATTTAAATGATGCTTGCCCTCCCAGCTAGTGTACTACACTAGAGACTACACTTGAAATTACATACTGATGCTTGAGTCATGGAGACTTATGCTTCATGGAGCTTTGTATCATATATTACTATTTGAGATATTATTTATTGATGAAAACTTTAATATTTATCCATTGTAATTATACAGTATTGGATGTAATGTTGTATCAATCGTGGCTAAATTTATATTATTTCATTAATGATTTAGATGCAATATTTATTGTTATTTCAACATTGTTCATGGTTTTTATATGTGTTCATGGTGATCCTTAGCTAAGTGGATTAGCTATAAACCTACTGGTTAACTAAATGAATCCAAATAGTTAAAGATCACTAATTAGATTTTTCATGGTGAAAATTGTATGATGAATATGTGTAATTAATTTTTAAAAAATTACTATATTATGGTAAAACCCAATGGGGTTGTTACAACCAATTTTTGGCCAACCACCCATTGTATTCTAATTGTGTGTAAAAAATTTTAAGTAAGCCCACGAACATTAAACATATACCATAAAACATAACTAAAATAATTTTATTTATAATGTAAAAACTTGGTATAAAAACTATAACTCTAGTATAAACATAAATGACACATCTACCCCTCTTCAAAAACCACTGACATCCTTGTTAGCACCTAAGAAGACACTAGAGGGTTTGAGGGAGGTGGGTTCCCTATAAAGGATTTGGAAGTGTTCAATGCTATGGAAAATTTTGGGACTGTGAAGGATGAGTTGTTTAATATGATGTGGCCTCGGGTGACTATGACTAAGCTCTTAAATTGCTTGAATTCTAGCTTCTAGATCACAACCTCACTTTGGTTTTATTCATACCCTATTCCAACTTGAAACCTCATATATCAACCCACAATGCAACTTCCATGATCCTTCATAGCCAAAATTAGATCTCTTGAATCTAAAAATATGATTTTATTATTTAATCATCAACCTGCTCTATAAGATTCTTTGGTTATCCTTAAAATATCCTACGATAACCCATGTTGACTCTAACAAGACACAATCCTAAACATCATTTCCTCTTAGTTGCAATTTATCCTAAAAAAAATATTCATTACCAAGAATGCCTTGTGTTCCTTATATCAACTATCTTTAACTTTAATGATGTGTTCATGTTATGTGTTTAACTATGCATGATCCTCTATCAACTCCTCTTTCATATCAACTATCTTTAACTTTAATGATGTGTTCATGTTATGTGTTTAACTATGCATGATCCTCTATCAACTCCTCCTTCATATGTGTCAATTTATCGTCAACTCTAACTAGACTCTCATATGAACATATGGACATGATATAAGTGTATTTGTAATTTTTATCAATTTGGTCAATATTTTCCATCATCCACATATTATATGCATGAAAAACACCTTATTGGCATAGGGGAACCCACTATCCTCAAGGACCAATATAGTTTGTTTGATAGGTCCCACCAAGAATGTCACAAAAATGAGCCTTTTCTATCTATGAAAAACTTATAAATTATTGATACCTCAACTTGAACCATATATGTAGTGTTTTAAGATCCAAATATCTAGAATATAAAAATGATGCAAAATATAGCATAAATCACTTGCACAATAGATTTTTGGTGGAAAAAATTCCCTTATTATTCAATATATTCAAAAATAATAGAAATTCTCTTTAGGTAGGCAAATACCATATAATATTATTTGATAAATCACTCTACAAAATATCTGCTATGAGATATGAAAACATTATGTTAATCCATTCCTATCCAATACTTTATTAATCCTTGATTTCTTCATTCTAAATTAAGGATATAACTCCATATTTTATGAGTATCTCATCTAATAATGCAAGGTTATGGTAAATGATTAACCCACATGTTATCTAATACAAGTTATGCTTATGTCCCAATACAATGAAAAATTAGTTATGTTTGGCACATGTTGACATCTCTATAACCTCCATGCATATCATAATACCATGGGACTAGGTGGATAACATTCCACATCCCTTAAAGTGTTTAACCCTTTAATAATCATAAGATACTTATAAATAATTTTGAAAAACTATTTACATTTGACGATGTGCTTGATAATCCATCCATCCATATGAAATCCTGAGGGGTGATGGTTCTAGATGATTCTTGGCGTCACCTATGCTAATTTGAATCCAAACTTGTCCATAGCTATTTCTCCTCTAAAGTTTTCCATAGATGTATTTATTGCTAATTTTATTCCATGTAAGTTCATAGTCATTTTTTTTATGCTCCACACTATGTCTCTATGATTTTTTCCTCTCATAATGATCTGGATGCTTATATATTTCAACATTTGTATAATTAACATCCTTTTTAAAAAAAATTCTTCCACTTGTCCCTTAATCTCTTAATTAGGTGAAGGATTTAAACTTCCTTCACAAGTACCCATGCCCATCTGCTACTTCACTTCAGATTCATATGCTCTTATTTAACTACTTCTTTGTGCTCTTATTTGTATCCATCCTCATGATCCTCTTGAACTTATCTTTCAATTGCTTCCTAGTTATACTCTTAAATTTATTTCCTATGTTTTTATTCAGATAATTCCTTATTCTCCTAATGATTTTATCCTTTTTCTCTTCTTCAACTACTTCATTTTTATCCTCTTGAAATTCATTTTTATTCTCATATTCAATTTATAACTCATTCACTTGTTTATATTATTCATGTACATTTTTTTTGGATGTGTAATATCATGCAATGTAACCTTATTTCTCATACATCAAAACTTTATAAACTTATTTTTCACATCAATATTAATAGTTCCCAAGTATATAGCCACGGATATGTAAGAAAAATATCCAATCGTAAAAATCAAAATGAAATTCATAATCACCCATACCGAGCTTAAATTATTTATAAACGTAAGTCTTCTTACCATATATTTATGTCTCCTTAATATTCCTTGGTTGAACTTGCAACCCCTTAGAAAATTCAATGTTGATGAATTTATATCTACGACAAGGGTTTAAGAAGATAATAACCTTATTTGAATGTATCCATTAACCTATGATATTGAATCTTCATTAGTTAGAAATAAAGATCTTGGATTTATTTTTGAGTTTTCTTGGTCCAAGTTCAAGGTTTCATTTTCCTCATATGCTTATTATTTTAATTTTTTTATGTTATCTTGTGTTGTTAGGATCTCTTCATCTTTGCTCCACAACTTGATTTTTTGGTCAGCAATGCTCTTATTCGATTTGGATATCTCTACCTCCTTATTCTTCAACTTTATTTTGTAGACTTCTTGATCCATCGACAGCTTTAAAAGTTTTTCATGTTTCATTTTTTCTAAGAAATATTGTGCCACTATATATCCTATTTAATAAAATTATTCCATAAAATGAAAAACTTACACTAAAAATAAGCTAACCCAATCAAGTTATTTATTAGAATTATCACATGAAAATTCCTACTGAATTTTTTAAAATTAAATGTATAACACCATCCAATAACATCAATATAATATATTCCAAAACACTTTGGTAAATCCATGATTCACAATCCATCTAAAAACCATGGCGTTCAATTGATCTATCTTCTTACCACAAATTTGAGCATAAAACATATGTATGCAAGTAGATCTCAAAAATTCCTTTGCATTGGGAAAAATGGCATCACATTTTACTACCCAAATTGAAAGATGTGAATATTTTGACTTTTGCTACTAGGGTTGCCTATAAAATATGACTATTAAACTATTATGGAAACTTAACTTCAACAAGTAATCATTCCCTTAAAAAAAATGGATTTTATATTATAACCACCTTTCAAAATTCTCTCAAAAACTACTTTCCAATGATGGTGGATTTATTTAAATCCAATAATCCAGGTGTGAAAACAATCCACTTAATTTATTTTTTATAAAAAAAAATATACAATATTTCACAATCTACCCAAACAAATTCTCACTTCCCCAAATTGTTGTTATGGCACCGCTTGTTACGATACAAACATATATAATACACAAATAATGCATAATTTAACATAAACACATGCATAGAGATGTTTGGTTGGTTAATTTTCCACAATATTCAATATATTCATAAATAATGTAAATACCTTTGAAGTAGGGGAACATCGTATAATATTTATTAATGAAGGAATCACTCCATGAGATATTTTTTATGAGAGTTGAACCTACAATTTTATTCCAATCCTATCTAATACTTAATTGATCCTTGATTGATTCATTTAAAATGATTTATATAGCTCTATATTTATAGTATCTCATTTTATTAAACTAGGGTAGGGCAAGCTCTGAAACCACGCATTATCCAATATAAGTTACCCTTTACTCCAATATGATGAACCATTAGTTAAGTGTGTCACGTAAACATCTTCATAACCTCCATACATATTATAATACCATGGGCCTAGGTGCATAACATTCAACCCCTCCTATTACATAACAAGGGCCCATAACCCATATGGGATAATTAGTATTTATGTTAGGGGCATTGTAGGGAAGATATAATCTATCTTTTTATGTTAACTTGAGGATTTATCCTACAACTTGTGAGGATATACATAGGAGGCAACCTCCTAACATATAGAATATATGATTCTTGATTTAATTTTCAACCCAAGGATGTAAAACTTTGTAAGGTGTTTGTACTATAGATGTAACATTATATTATGTGGGATACTGAGAATGTTAATGCACACTTGTTTAAAGTAAACATATTTGTAGAAATTAAATGAAAAGAAAGTAAACTACATGAAAGGAAATACTCTAAAGTAAATTGTAAGTATTGAAATGTTAATATATATTTATAAGCTTCCCACATTTTTCTAAATTGAAATTGCAGAATATAAATGTTTATGCAAAAAAACAAAACATGAATGTAAATATCATATGTTGTAACTAATTTTAAAAAATTCAAAAATACGTACACATTATTTAATGAAAGTAAACTAATGGAAGGGAAATTAGATTATTCAATCCTTGCGAGAAATCCCAACCTCAGTTGGACTATAGCTTGACTCCCCTCCTTACTTAAGTGATGTAGAGTTGCCTCTTATAATCATGTAAAATGACATAATTAGTACCAACATGTGATTTCACAACCTTTTACCCTGCTCTGCTCCACCTATACTAGCTCTAATTCTTGATTCATGCACTTTGGCTCTATGTTTTCTTATTTTGATTCCTTCAATATTGTCAAACTTTAACCTATTATCACTAAGCTCCATAGTTTATTGATGAATGAGCCTATTTTTTGAGCTCCTTTGAACCATCCCTCATTGTCTTTATACCTTTCATGAACCTCACACTCATCCACTTATTTCTGTTCATCCACTATTCTAACTCCTCTCGCTTACTAGCTTATTGAGACCATTGGTTCACTTGAGCTCCAACAATCAAAGTCTTGACTTAGCTTTCATGAAGGCATATTTCCATTTTATAAGACCTATTTCAGAAATTTCACACTTACCTCAACTCATCTAAAGCTTTGTCTCATTCTCAACGACCTCTTACACCTCTCAAGCTCTCAACCAAGCTCCACTCCTTGTAACATTTTTTAATGCAAACTTCCTTAGTTAGAAAATTCCTTTAGGGTTCCTAAGAATATGAGCCCTTATTTGGACACCCTTTATCTTCTTCCTACTTATCAATAAGTTTCATAACTTCACTCAATGTATAAACATGCTTTCCTTTATAGTCACCTTGCCAATTAGGCCTCCTAATCCTTCCTTCACTTGCTCAGTCACTAAATCCATACATATTTGTACCATGCCAATACAATGACTCATGAATCCTTTAGTATATCACAAAACTCAGTTGATTACAAAGCTTCTTGAATTTCAAATGGTTAGAACGAAAGATATCGATGTTTCCATTCTAAACCCTAACTAGTAGACTGTGTAGGTTTGTGCATGGCTGAGAGGGGTAAAAATGAGATAAAATGACTTATATACAACTTCTAACCTTTCAAACCCCTGGATAAGGTCTTTTGTGTTCCTCTTAAGCATCTTCAATAATCAATCTTCCTTGAACAATGCTGAACACATTTAAAATTCCACTTCTTAGAATTTTGAACCTACTATTGGACTGTGTAAACTAACACAGAGGTATGTTTATAGCACTAGACTACCAGATGGGTCTGACCATCAAAATAGAATTCTAATCCAACATACTCCCTTTACATATTCTCAATACAAACTCTAACTTCCATATCTATGAATACATTACCAAATGTGATTAACCCTATTTGATTGTCTTTGTGAATAGAGCCTTTAATGACTACAAACCTTGATTTTAAACAATATCAATGAACCTCTCAATCTTGTGTTTATACAAGCACACTATGCAAATATCAACCCACACTATTGGTATTTTACCATGTACTCTTACTTACTAAGCACACCTTCTTTATTTGGTTTTTTGGCTCCAAAACAAAGACACATAGGGTTATGAGTTCAGTTTTCACATACACCTATAACCATCATTAGAATACCTTACACAGGACTCAAGGATTGTTTACTTAACAACAATGTTTGTCATACAAAAAAATTAATCACAACACCTTAAAATATCCTTCCTTCTATTGTTCACACACATAAAACTGGAAAAAAACAAAACCTTGACATAATCTTGCATAACATCATCTTGAATCTCAAAACATAGTACTCTCAAGGACTATAAGAATTAGCCATTCACCCAAAATGTATACCACACTATTAAAACACTACATACCAGATATTCATCACACTAAAACACTTCATTATTATTAATTTCATGCATATCTATACATTATTTTCGTTGTCATTCTCTTTGGTCCATCATGGACAACATAGATATTCTTCATCTTCCTCCATCCTACCAACTCTTCTCCATTTATTTCTACCTTACCCACATTACAATGAATCTCATCTCTACTCTTCTCTCCATATACATTCAATTTTTCGTTCCACCACCTTCTACATGCAAGGTTTTCTTTCCTATTTTCTAGGCTACTCACCTTGAGTTGGCAATCACACTTAAGTAACTTTATGTACATTCCTTTTTATCCAACAACTTGCACGTAGAACACCCTCTAGAATACTCTTAGACCTATGTATGACCTCCTACCATCCTTTTATCAACTTTACATTACATATTTCTTATTCAAGATGCCCTCAAACACACTATTACAATTTAAATATTTTAATAACTCTTTTTGGAGGGAAAATGCCAATGGGCCATCAAAACACTCCTAAAGACACTTCTAATGATTCAATCATATCCTAGGGGAGTCTAAGACATCCCTTACACACACTCAAAACTCAAACACCTATGACTAATCATATTTACATTGGTTACCTTGATGCTCCTGCATCATACCCTGCATCATTTTGGTATCAAAGAAGGTTAGATTCTACAGGCATAGCAAGATAAAGGTATGCTCATTTTTATCATTTGTCATTATCATTAATAGGTGAAGTGACCTAGTGTGTATAAGTTGGGCAAGATTCCAATAATATTTAAGTAGTGGTGAATAACAGAGGTTAGGAGAAAAGAGTGGCAGTGGTAAAGGGTGAATAGACCCTAAGTTAGAAGGCAAACATTTGCATGAAGAGATAAGAGTAATGTTGCAAGAAGAATTAATAAAAGAAGTACATAATAAGAAAATATGGACATGAGAATGTGTGATAGTAAGATGCCTAACATGAAGAGAGAGAAGATAGTCAAGGGGTTGAAATAAGAAATACAACTGGTAATGAAGAATGCAGAAGACATTGAAGCCCAAGAAGCAAGGATAAAGACTATGAGGACTCAAGTCAAGGTATGTTATGTTTGTTGATTTTGGTAAAGTGTAAAGTTGTTGAAATTGAAGTAAATTAGACCCTACAAAAGGAAAAACCAAGAAGTTATTAGCAAAAAGGCAAGATGAATCCTAAAGTCATTGAATCTTGTGTGAAGAGAGATCAAGAAGAAGCTCAAAAGAGAAAGCAAGTTTTAAGTGTGGACAAAGGAGAATGAAGGCCCCAAGTGAAGACAAGAAATGAAGGTAAGGTAGAAGACACTTGCAGAGGAGAAAAAGAGGCATGAGAAGCTAAATATGGAGGACATGGCCAAGAAGAATTACCATGAGAAGAATATGAAAGAAGATAGAAGAGAGAGAATGTTAGAGAAGGAGACAAGAGATTTGAGGCAAGGTCTCAAGAGTATGGATTAGTTGATACTCATGATAGAGCAGAAGCAAATGCAAGAAGGAAACCCATGTATTGGATGGGTTATGAAGGACAAGAGAGTGAAGTGTCCAATATATCTACTCATGAGAGAGGAAAGACATAAGATAAATGCCTTGAGGAAAGAGAAAATAAAGAGAAATGCCCATGGAGGCTTGAGGAAGTGTAACTTGCCAAATAAGCAACATGAAGAAGAAGAGGTGAAGAGAGTTCTCATTGTGGAGAACATGAATAAAGATGAGAGAGAAGTGCCAAAGGAAGCACTTGGAGAAGAAAGCAAAAATAAGAGGAGAGTGTCCATGAAGGAAACACTCAAAGGGACATTCTTATTTTGCTATCTAACATTGTGTTTGAGTTTATATATGTAGGTAGATATTCATGAGCAAGGTCAAGAGTAAGATATTCAAGTTGGCAAGCAATGGGGCAAGAAAAACACCCATGCACAAAGATGAGTGTGCAAACAAGAAGGAACAAGTTTTTGTTGTCTATGAAGGAGAAAATGATGAAGAAGATGATAGTGTGTAAGACATTCAACTAGTCCAATAGAGGTTGCATCATAATTCTTTGATCCCTGGGAAAACATAAAGGAAAAAAAGTGAAAGCTAGAATTTTAGTTGTATGTGGAGCTGGTGGAATTCTCTTTATAAATACCAATTACTACATTTGCTTCAAATTGGTTCTAGGAAGGGGTACAGACAACTTTGTGGAGCTTATGGATCTGAAGCTTCTTATTTTTTTGGAAGTGAAAATAAGAGTTAAAAAATTGCATATCTTTTGGGACTTTGAGATAGTCATCAACTAGATAAAGGGATTATTTAAAATTGAAAATATGGGTCAGCAACCTCTTTTCACTTAGATAAAGAGTATGTTGCACTCATTTGATGACATGTCTTTCTTTCGTGTTTATAGGGAGTTAAATACAATGGTTGGTTTACTCTTAAAGGAGGAGTTGCTTTTCAGGGTGGACATTTGGATCTTAAATGAATATAAAGATGGGGAATGTGTTAGAAACAAATCTTTTTGTGATGGGGGATTGATCGATCCAAGATAATGGCAAATTTGAGGTGGTCATCTCAAAATAAGGTTCTAGAGGATTTTATTTTGTTTATAATATGCTTGGTTCTTCTTGTAGCTTTGTTTTTGATCTTATGGGAGTTTGGGTAGTATATCTTTATTTTTGGTGGGGTTGATGGTTAAGGATACTTACCCCTCTTTTCATTAATAGTCCTTGTTGGTTTTCTATGCGGGCAATGGTTATTGTCAGGTTTATGGTTCTATTGTAGTTGTCTTTTTTCCTTCTTATTTTTTTCCTTTTGGTTTTTGGGTGTCTCCTTTGGAATGCTCTTGGTAGCATATGCAGAATGTAATTTCTTAATTTCGTAATATGAAGTTACGAATTTGTTTCAAGGGAAAAAAAAGTTTATTGCTAAGATGAAATGTCATGTCCCCCTTTTGGACATAGAACATGAAAAGACCCTTAGCCGAATTCCTAGATGTTTCCCATCAGCTAAGGGAAGGTAAAATCAAAGGGAAAGCTTTGGTTCTATTTTTAAGTTATAAAAGATACTGTTTGATATATCTTTTCTAATTCTGACTTAAAAGTGACTTGTTGAGCATGGGTTAACTTAACCCTTAATGAGAAAAAGACATAATCTCTTTTAAACTACATTAACTCTCCCCCCAAGTGGAGCGCCCCACTTTGGGAAGGGTATTTAAAGAGGTTAAGGGCTCATTTGAAAAGGGTATGTTATTTTGGATATTGATTTGGAGACTAAGCACAAAAAACTTAACTCAAGGGTTTGGGGACAAAAACCTTCAAGGTTCTAAAGGATTAGAGACAAAACCCTCTGATTCTCATCGTGGGCAGCTTCATTTCAAAGGTTGCAATGGATCATCATATTCATAAAATAAAGGTTTGACCCTTGCTAGGGTGTCACAAATTAATTGCAAGAGTGGGGACTAGGTCAAGGAGGAAGGCAGCGTGGTTTGAGGCCATTTGACAAGGGTTTGAGTCCATTTCCAGGGCAACAAACTGGTTAGTGTCTTTGAAGACCCCTATCATAGGGTTGTGCTACATTTTGAGGTATTGAAGACCCCTTGTACTAAGGTTGCATGGATAAGGACACAAGAAATATACTTTTGCAACTCATCAACCCCCTTTGGGGATTGGATTCATCAATTTCTAAGGATAATTTAGCCTAGATATCAATTTGGAATATTACATAATTATTCGACTATTTTATTACTATTTTTCTAATCATTTATTATTCCAAAATTCTAGAAAAAGAGGTATTTATGATAGCTACAATATTTTATAATTTATAATAAATATTTAATCATGAATAGGGTGTTTTTCTGGTTGAATTGATGCCCTAATATTCATTATAAAATTGATCAAATTGTTGCTAGGGTTTGGAATTATTTATTACAATAATTGTGGGATTTTTGGTTATTTAGGATTTGTTGTTAAAATAGAAAAATATTATCTTTAGTTAGGGTTTTGTGATAAAATTCAGATTTCAAGGTTTGCCCCAATTTGGAGATATTGCAATGGTATTAGAGCCATAATCTTGTCCAACTGTGGGGTTTGAATGATCCACATGCCTAAAAGTGATAGAGAGGTTGGGTACTACGAAAGGGAAAAGAAAAAAGGGCCAGAGCAACAAGAAGAGCAACAAATGAAAGATGAAATATTCACAAAACTAACAAGGCATAGAGACAGGGAGGATAGGGACAATGATAGGTTCAAAAGATACACTCATAGCCAAGAAGGTTTGACAAATATGATGGCTAATTTCATACAAACTATGGACATGAATGGAAACCAGACACAAAATGGTGAAGTAATTCAGGTACAAACAATAACCTTTCCCAAAGGCAATGGTTGGATCCTCACAATGGCCTTTTTAGCTTACCTTCCCATAGAGAGAGGAGACCATTTTGGAGAGAGAAAAAAAGTATTTCGTATTGGAGGATATTGCTGCCCACTATGTAAAGTATAGGACTCTTCCTACTAACATCAAGGGGGAAATGACCCTTACTGATTTGAATGAAAATAAATAAGGGTAAAGTTGGTCATGGGGCTATCCATAGACCAAGAAACACTACATGAGATCTACAACATGCTTTAGGAAAGCTCACACTTTCCACTTTTGATGGTTCACCAAAAATTTCAACTAGCACATGGATGCAAAAGGTTGATAAATACCTCACACTTTGACCTATAATGGAGGATGATGCCATCAAATTCGCTACATTGCATTTGGAGGGAATTGCCCATAAATGGTGGTACCATGGATTAATAACCTAAGGGCACAACCTCATAAACACTTATGAGGAATTCAGTAGAAGGCTGGTGGAGAGATTTGAAAGGGCTGATTCGGAGCTTCAATTCAAGGAATTGGCTCAATTGAGGCAAAAGACTTCCATGGAGGAGTATGTGGCTGATTTTCAGAGGATTTCAATCAATGTAGCGGATATTTAAATGACTTATGTCATTGTTCATGGAAGGGTTGGCTACTCCTCTAAGGGGTTTGGTCAAGGCTTTTAGCCATCCTACCCTTTAAGAGGCCATTCAAAAGGCCCTTGATTTGGAGTCTTCAACTCCTAAAAGTAAAATTTTTCCCTTTGGACAATAAAAAACTAACACAATTTTGCCTCTAAGACAACAAGGAAGCAACATGTGGGGGCAACCAAAGATCAATTATTCAAAGCCACCAAAATCAAGCCCTTTGGGGCAGCCAGGTAGGCCAAACCACCAGGGTTTGGGGTAGCAAAAGGAGTTGCCAAGGTGGAACAATGAGACTCGAAATGAGCTTAGAAAGAAGAATCTATGTTTCACATGCAAGGACCCATGGACATTAGGAAACCCTTGTTGTGGAAAGGGGCAAGTGCACTACATAGAGGCACATTCAGTTGGAGAAGAAGAAGAGGTAGGGGAAACCACCTATGAAGACGAACCCTTGGGGGTCATTGGAGGAGAAGACATGAGTGGAACCTTTACATCATTGTCTAGGGCTCCTAGGTATTGCTCCTTTAGAGTGAAGGGGATTTTGGAAGGTAAACATGTGACTATCCTCATTGATAGTGGGGCCACCCACTATTTTATTGATAAGGGGTTGGTTGCAACATGTGGGCTGCAACCTATAGAGTTTAAAGGGTTTAGGGTCATAGTGGCAGATGGATTCACCAGCCCATGCATCACAAAGATTCCTAAACTAAACATTACCTTGGAAATGCATCAAATTGAGGATGACTTCTATGTGGTGGGCATAGGAGAATTGAATGTGGTACTTAACATCCAATGGTTGCATTCACTTGGGGAGTACACCCAAAACTACCAAACCAAGGAGCTCAAGTTTAAGGTGGACAGGAAAGACGTGATGTTGCATAGTTTGAGTAATAAGGCACCCCCAAAAGTGACCTGAATGATGGTGGAAGGGACATTCCATGAGAGATCGATTGCATGGGCAACAATGAAGCCAAATACGATTGCGAATTCTAAGTTAGGGCACACAGTACATCATGCTAGTAATTTTGAAAATTTGAATGCGATTCAACCCATTTCGAGCTTCGAGTATGCTGTGGAAAAGGAAATTCAGAATTCAGAAATAGAAGGATGTATGGAGGCTGCAAATACTCACAATATCATGAGGATGGAAGGGCAAGTTAGGGATAACTCCAAGGAGGAAGAATCCCTATAAAGTTTTACATGTTCATAGGCCACTTTGGAAGCATGTTTGGAAGGGGCAACATCAGGGTAAAAAATGGACACTTCTTGGGACATCATGGCAAGGTTACCAACTCCATTAAGGTGTCCGTATGAAAGGTATGGTTCCAAATTTGTTCAAATTTGCTTGTTTCATAAAAATTGGTGGGCCATATTTTTGGCTTGTTGGGAGAGCCTTAAGGCTCAATAGAAGTCCTAAGGGGCATTTGGGTACCATACAAAAGGGCACCCACTCTAAGGTGCACATATAGATGAAAATGGCCATGAAGGGCAGCCATGGTATGTTCTTTTACCATGTTGTCCATAACAGTTCCAACTCATTTAGTATGAGCTTCAGGGTCATCAAGTCCATGTTGAAGGTATGTTGCAAATGAAAACTTCACAAGGGTAAGTTTTTGTTAAAAATTCTCATGAATATGGATGATAAAAAGGCTAGTAGACATGATTACAACCCACTAACCACCAAAGACATGATAATATATGTAATCTCTTTTGTCAAATTGAAAGATCACATGTTGATGGGGAAGGAGGAGTAGATTATAGCTAGGTTGAGGGAGCTTCCAAACCAAGAAATATGCAAAATTTTGAGCAAGGAAGCAAGTTTGGAGTGTGTTGGCAACTATCACATGATTGGTGATATGGAACATCGCAGGGGCAGCCACTTGTTGGGAAGAGGGATAGCAATTCATTGTTGTCACAACACTTCCAACACATGACAACACTCTTTTCACAGGTACAACAATGAAGGGATTCAAAATAAGGCCTTATTTCCATGGGAAGAGATTAAAAATGGATTTTATGTGAGGCCAATGGTTAGGGCAGCCCCCTGGATGTTGCAATTGCTTGAGAACAAGCAATTTTGGGTAGGGAAGATTGTCATGTCCCCCTTTTGGACATAGAACAGAAAAATACCCTTAGCCAAATTCCTGGATGTTTCTTGTTGGCTAAAAGAAAGTAAAATCAAAGGGAGAACTTTGGTTTTATTTTTAAGTTATAAAATATACTTTTTGATATATCTTTTTTTAATTATGACTTAAAAGTGACTTGTTGAGCATGGATTAACTTAACACTTAATGAGAAAAAGACAATCTCTTTTAAACTACACCAACTCTCTCCCCAAGTGGAGCACACCACTTTGAGAAGGGTATTTAAAGAGTAATGTTGAAGGCTCATTTGGAAAGGGTATGCTATTTTGGATATTGATTTGGAGACTAAGCATGAAAAGCTTAACTCAAGACTTTGGAGATGAAAACCTTCAAGGTTCTAAAGGATTAGGGACGAAACCCTCTAATTCTCATAGTGGGCAGCTTCATTTTAGAGGTTGTAATTGATCATCATATTCAAAAAATAAAGGTTTGAACCTTCCTAGGGTGTGACAAATTAATGGCAAGAGTGGCGACTAGGTCAAGGAGGAAGACGACTTGGTTTGAGGCCATTTGACAAGGGTTTGATCCCAATTCCAAGGCTGTGAACTGGTTAGTGTGTTTGAAAACCGCTATCATAGGGTTGCGCTATATTTTGAGAGATTGAAGACCCCTTGTCCTAGGGTTGCGTAGATAAGGACACAAGAAATATACAAATGCAACTGGGGGACCCCCTTTGGGGATTGGACACATCAATTTCTAGAGCTAATTCAACCCAGAAATTAGTTTGGAATATTGCATAATTATTCTACTATTTTATTACTATTTTTTCAATCATTTTTTGCTTCAAAATTCTAGAAAAAAAGGTATTTATGATAGCAACAATATTATGTAATTTTTGATAAATATTTGATTGTGATAAGGCATTTTGGGGTTGAATTGATGCCCTAATATTCATTATAAATTTCATAAAATCACTACTAAGGTTTGGAATTATTTATTACAATTGGGAGATTTTTGGTTATTTAGGGTTTGCTAGAAAAATCAATAAAATGTTATCTTTGGTTAAGGTTTTGTGGTAAAATTCAGATTTCAAGGTTTGCCCCAATTTGGGGATATTGCATGAAACGTATCAACAAACGCTCATTGAATATCAATTGCAATATGGGAGTTTGAAAAGGATGCACACAGAGGTAGCACTCAAGCATGCTTTCTCCCTGCCTTCAAATATATTTTCCTTTGATGATTGCACCAAACAAGACAAGTTGATTCGTCCTTAATTTATAGATCCTAGATGCCTACCTCTAGGTAAATTTCACATTTGTATAAAATATGTGTTTACTTCAGTTGCACCATACACAGACATCCTTCTTTTGGCACATCTCTTCTAATTTCAATGACTTAACTCATGTCAATCCTTCAAGCATTTCCTTCAAACAAGATTGGCTGTAAATAGAAGGCATTTATCTTTGCTATTACATATTTGATTTTTGGGTTGTGTTTCTCTTCTTCCCACAACTCAATCATGCTTGCTTGTTTGGAATCATTAGAACAAAAGAAACGAACAAAACATCATAGGCACGTCTCCACACCTTATATAAGTGCTTCCTTCCACAAGCAACTCTATGCCTTTAGCTAAAAATTACATTAGTATTAATATGTTGCTATGCCTCCCAAGGACCACACTCAATCATGCCTTTTTGCAAGGCACTGTTTATTCCAACAACCGAAACAAACTTTAGACCTACAATCTTATATCTACTTCTACTTATTTCACACAAAACAAACTCAAACAATTTCCAACAAATAAGAATGTAACCAACCTACAAACCATTTTCTCAATCAAAGACTACCATCCACATGGGCAACCAAGCAATTGGAACTGTCCCTTGGTAATCAAAACACCATCTTGCACTCTCAGGATTTTGCTCTCCCATTCTCATAGGATACATGCTCTAATGCAAAAACTAAAAATTTGGTCAGAATATGAAAAAATACACAATATTATTTGCACACATGATACACATTATTTAAACATAATGAAATATTTATACAATGTTGTGTTCCTACTATTTAGGAAACAAAACCAATCAACTTCCTTTTATCCCTCAACCTCAGACTCTATTCTATAAGTGTTCTAACAACCTCCTATAAACCATGTATGATAGACTAGCAACCCAACTTATCTAATAGGTTTAATATATTAAACCTATCCTACCCAAGTGTTGACCATTTTTTGCCAAACAGGCCAAAAAATCGGTCCCCCTTCTTTTTTATGCTGTTCTGAGCCAATACTTTTGATTTTGCACGAGTCTTGCAATTTCTACGGACTCTGCAGGTTTTCTACAGACTCTGCAGGTGTGTCTTTCGGCAGAAGAACCAGTTCAGAGAGTGCAAGGTTTTACAAAGCTTCTTTAGACTTTTGTCTGAAGAAATTCATAAGGAAAGAGAGCTAAAATGGTTCAAAGACACTTTTTCTTAAGGTTGGAAGAGTGGTTCAATGACATAATCTTTCCAAGAGTTAGCGGCTTTGAACCATTGAACCATTGAACCGGTTCAATGTCTTGGTTCAACGCTTTGGTTCAAAGGCTTGGTTCAACGCTTCAGTTCAAGGCTTTAGTTCAATCGACTATGTTCATCGGTGGGTTCAATAAAATGGTTCATCAGCTTGGTTCAATGCTTCGGTTCAATCAGATGGTTCAATCACTCGGTTCACTCAGTCGGTTCAAATGCCTTGGTTCATCGGCAAAGTTCAACGCAAAGTTCATCGACAGGTTCAATCAAATGGTTCGGTTCATCGGCTCAATTCAAATGGTTCAACAGGCTTGGTTCATCAAACGGTCCAACAAACGTTTGAACCATTGAACCGGTTCAATGGATTGGTTCAACGGTTGGTTCAAAGGAGTGGTTCAATGCGAAAGGTTCAAGCCTCCCGAAGGGCAAGTGCCCTTGCAGAGGGTAGTTTTGAGTTCAAAAGCCCTTGTGGAGGGCAGGGAGCACTTCGAAGGCAGCCGAAGGATTTCAAAAATGCGCAGAAAGTCTTAAGGCTTTTAATTCTTTCGGACTTTTTGTCCTGTTGTCCCCTAAAAATATCACTCATTTTTGGGACAACATTTGAACTATTTTGGTCTTACAGACCAAAATTGTCTCTTCACTTTTCAAAATTTGTCTTGGGCATTCAAATTCCTCATTTTTTGGGCTTCATGGCTTCTGCAGGTGGGTTCAATCAAAAGAATATGTTTCTAACAATTGGTTTAATGAAAAGGTTCAACGTTTTGGTTCAAAGACATGGTTCGAAGGCAAGTTCAATGTTCGGTTCAATGCTTAGTTCATCGGCTCGGTTCATTCAAATTGAACCATCGGCTTGAACCATTTTTGGTTCAACCGATTGGTTCAATGTCTTGGTTCAACAGAACGGTTCATCGCCAAAGTTTCAAAGGGGTGGTTCAATGCAAAAGGAAGCTTCTTGAAGGACAAGTGCCTTTGCAAAGGACACTTAATCGATAAAAGCACCCTTCGAAAGGGTCATTTTCAAGGAAGTCGAAAGGTAATTCTTTCAGATTTGTTTAAGGCATTTAAAATTGGTTCTGCGGACTTTTCATCTGTGGGAATTTTCCCCGGGGAAAATGTCCGTGGGAGGAAGCGTAAGAAAAGCCTGGGGGAATATCCGAAGGGTTGCCTGAAGAAGCCCAAAAGGCCATTTAAAGATTGCTTGAAGGATAGATATCCTTGCGGGAGGTTATTCCGACTCAAAATGGGTCATTTCTCAAGGCCCGAAAGGGCAAGTCCGATCTGGAAAAATACTAAGCAGAAAGCAGAAAGAAGACCAAGGGGTGACACGCCTGAGGACGTCAAATTCAACACAACGAAGTAGTCGTTGAAAACATAGTGATGGGCACGCGAATGTCAAATTGAACACAACAAAATAACTGTTGATCCCGACCAGAATGCATTCCCAGAATTCAAGGCCAAGACAAGCAGAAAGCGAGGAAGGAATAGAACAGTAAACTAAATCCAGGACCCGATTCAATTAACCGTAAAAGGAGGAAAGATGAAGATAAGATAAGATCGCCAGGTGGACATTGAAAGTTGCAAACTTTCAACAAGCGCGACTTGTTTCCCTGCATTGATAAAATCAAATGGGTAAAACGCCCCTAAGTTCCAGCGTGTCTTCTTAACAGATTCCAACGCAAAATGATGTATTTACTGTTCTCGAGTCCTTCTTGAAGAGGCTATATAAGGGACTTTCTTCTATTGTAATAGGATCTCTTTTTTGACATTTAGAACGAAACTCTGCCCAAATTGTAAGGCATTACTGAGACTTTGAGCTCATATTGCTGACCATATTTTGTTACTGGAATAAGAAAGTAAGTGGTTTTTCAGACTTTGTGTTGTAATATCTTTGTTATTGAGGAAATTGTTCTTATGTCTTTCTCTTCAATATATCTTTTGTTCCTTTAATTCAACAAGCAGAATTAGTGACAGCAGTCAAGAAGGTGTCATAAAGAGTCAACTGTGGAGAGACTTTGTGCCCCCATAATTGCCTTTAGTGTGTTTTCTTTTTATTTCTATGTAAAGGACTTTGAGGCAACTTTGTGCCCTCATTGTCTTTCGTATCTTACTCTTGAGCAATCCAGGTGAAGACTTTGTGCTGCATCTCGATTTGCTGGTTATTACATCCTTTTGCTACATTTTGTTGTTACTACCAAGAGTATTCTTGTGGTTTGCTGAATAGTACTTCTAAAAGAAGAGGAGTACTGTCTGTCATTTCCCCTTAGTTTTTCCTTTGATCTACGCACATCATCTCTGAAGAAAGAGAGATGGATGGTTTGTCCTACCCATGAGTATTATTTTTTGCTTATATATATATATATATATATATATATATATATATATATATATACGTACAGGGAACCTCCCCTTGATGAGAGGAGAGATCAGTGTCTTTCTAATGTGGTAAAACTACACATTTGGATGACTAATCTTCCTACTTTGGCTGATCAGACCTATTTTGTTTATCAGTACGCTGATCGACAAAATATTCAACCAACATGTCCGAAGGAATTCCTTAGGACAAAAAGTCCGAAAGAATTCGGAGGAAGGCTGCGAGCTCAAAAGGACCCAGGGAAATCAAAGCAGCTAATTCTCACGGACTTTTTGTCCGTGGGAAAAAAGCCCGTAGAAAAGGCTGAAGAGACAAAAGGCAGTTGAAGGGCAAGTTACCTTGCGAGGGGCTCGTCGCTGGCCAAATGAAGGGCATCTCTCCAGAGCCGAAGGGACACTTCCCCTTCAGGAGGGTCTGAAACAAAGGACGAATCAAAGGAAAAGGCCCAAAGGAATTTGCCAAGGACGGTGACGTCCCGGAAGCCGTCAACTTTAAGAAGATAGACTAGCCATTGGTTTTCAAACTGTGACGGGCCCGCGAACATCAAATTTTACACTGGGAAATCCAGAGCGTGGAAGGTGCCAAGTGGCAACCGCGAAAGGCTTTGACATGCTTTTCTAAGAGCAACAAAACGTGCCACGTGTCCCCTGCAAGTCTCGGCGGAAGTCGACAAGTGTCAACACCTGCAGTCTCTCTCTTTTGTCTCGTGAGAACTGTGGTGGGCCCCGAACGAATTGCTAAAAGAGAGCAGAAGCTGACACATGTCCTCTTCCGCAGGACCTTCAAATGGTGCCTAAAGCTTCCATGAGTCAAGCGGATGTTGCCACGTGTCCTGCCCATTTCACAGCGGAACGTGCCACGTGTCACTTATTTGAAAATCAGCGGAAAGTGGCCAAGGCAAGCAGGAAGAGCCCAAGGAACGCAGCGACCCGCTAGACAAAACCAAAAAGAGAGAAACTAGGAAGAAGACAAGGTGCAGAAAGAGACAAAACAATCCAAGTGGCAAAGGGGAAGTGAGTTATTGCCAGATGGTCATCGAACGACGCAAACAGTGAGTGATGCGGCCTATTTTCTCCATTTGGCATTTATGAGGGGACAAATCGTAGTCTGTTTGCAGGAAAAGAGGCACAGCTCGTGCTCTTGAACGCCAAAGTCAAGATCGATGATTACACAACATGGTTCCAGCAGGCTTTTTCTAGAAGAATGACATCAACAACAGTGATTTCCTCTCCCCGATGCTCTTAGCGCACATGGGCCAGCTTGTCAAGAGCGACAAAGTCTTTTCAAAAGAAGCGCCAAGTTCTCTTTCTCTTTCTATATATTGTAAACTTTTCATTTTGAGGAAGATCCACTCTCTTAGCCTTAAGGCAAAACTCTGCCCAAAAATTTCTCGAGCTTGTAAGGTAGAGCACTACCAGATTTTACCTTGAATCAGGACTTATCATTTTTACCTCTATCTGGACTTGCACTTTAAAGTATATGTTTGTGTTCTTCTTTTGTGTTAAGTCATTGTCTTTCATGCTTTTCACAGATCAATTACAACATGTCCAGTGCATTGTGAAGTCTCCTTTCTGCAGGTCTGCCAAAAGTGTCTACAGCAAGAATATAGGCGCATGTGAATACGCTGTCAAAGTGTGTCTCAGAACACCTTTGCTAGTTCCTTCTTGTATCTCTACGGACCCCTGACTCACTGTTGCAGAAGAGCTTCCCCTTCAGATGAAGTATATGGGAGTTTCTTCCTGGTGAAAAGTGTATGTTCGGGCTGAGTGGGTCAACATTTTCTGGTGTATCACCTTTTCATTTTTAGGCTTAGGTTCTATTTTCAGCATCTCTCTCCCTTTTCATTCCCCCCTTTTTTCATTTTATTTGTTAGTAGTAGGAGAAACCAGGGACTAAAAGATACATCAAAGGGAGCTAGCCCTTATCTAGAGACTCTCCCTTCTAGCTTTGCCGATCCCACAAGCGAGAGGGGAGTTTCCATTGTTGTGTGTGGAACGGCGGGAACTAGGCGTCCTGCCCCGGGTGCAATCCATTGCGTCAACAGTTTTTGGCACACCCGATGGGACCAACTAGGACAAGTTGTGTCCAAAGAGTTGAAGAATTTTTGGTGTGTTCTTCAACCAACCAACCTTTGGAGGCTTTTGCATCAACACCAATGGCGACTCCGAGTTGAATCAGCTGGTTAAGCAACCTAGTGCCATCAAGAAATCACTTTTTGTATGTATAATTCCTTTGCACAAAATCATGGACCTTATATTCCTTCATATGACTTCGATCAAGCTCAAAATGTTCGGGGAATCAACTCAAGCAGCGCTTCTAGTTGCCCTTCAACGATAAGGGAGGTGGCGTTGGAGTTTGAGAAGTAGGTAATGAAAATTGACAGACTGGATGAGCTATATGGATATCAGTAGGAGTTGATGTACAAAGAGGTGTGTTTGTTCAGGCAAGCTCAGGGCTTGAAATCCATGGAGGAGGTAGCAAAGTGGAGGAATCCATTCATTCAAGGAAGCTAGCCTTGCGCCCCCCCCTCCTATCTTAAAGAAAACCCCCTCTTGCACACCAAATCCTTTCTATTAGATAACACTTGCTCATTCCAGCTCATTTGATCCGTCAATCAACCCTGCTCTTGACCCCGTACGCCTAGCCTTCAAGCATCAAAGGGAACTAGAATAACCTCCCATGGAGATGAACCTTCTAAATTCTTTAGATCATGAATCTTCCTTTGGGGGAACATTATGAACCAACACATCTCTCTCGAAACTGTTCCTACTCATCATGATGATGCTGGTGACCTCCAAGAAAGACTCTTTCAGGATAATCTAGCCAAGCAAATTGAGAATTTAGAGGCTAGGATGACACTGCTTAGAGAAAGAGAGAAGGAACTCTCAGACCTTGTAGAGGATCCCCAAGACCTTGGAGAAAACAAAGTTGCTCCCTGTTCACAGGAGCAAAATTCCAATTCTGAGATCCTGAACTGGAAGCAAACAGTAGAATCATGGGGCAGGAAGGAGGAGAAGAAAGGTTTTGCCCAAAACCTTGAAGAAGCTGAGGCTGCTCCTACTCATGATGATGCTGGTGACCTCCAGGAAAGGCTCTTCCAAGAGGATATAGCCAGAAGAATTGCAGAGTTGGAATCCAGAGAGAGATTCCTCAACCAATGTGTAATGGAAGGTTCAGACCCAATGGCACATTCCATGTCTGAACACACCCCCCCTACACACCTCCAAGAGAGTTATCAGGTCACACCTGATATCAATGAAGTATTAGCCAGATGGAAAGAGAAGAATCATTCGATTCTAGCTCAAGGACTGCCTCTCTTTTCACATGATTGTTTCACTTCACCCCTTCTCAAGGAAGAACTTGTTCTGCAGGAGGCGAATGAGGAGCAAAAGATCTAATTTGCAGCTCTCTGAGAGGCTATCATGAGTGACGACGAAGAAGAAATCATCATCGATGATCCTTGTGAAGACCTCGTCAGCAATGGAGAAGACACAGGGCATGCATACATGCAGATGTTCCAGCAATACGAGGAGGAACATAAGCATGGTGAGCTCCCTCCTTTGTTTGATGAACTTCCCTGTTGCTTCGATGAGGAGGACAACTATGCTAAGGAGCTTGAGTTGGAGGAGGATCAGGGGGATATCTTTGGACATCTAGAGATCCTGATTTTTGAGGAAAATGAGAGGCTGGTCTCCCTTGAGGAAAGCCTTGAAGAAGAGTTTTTTTAACAAAGAGGTGATGTTTTGTGGGATGAGCAATCATTTTGTGATTCCATTTCAGACATCACAACAGTCACCCTTCTTCAAGAAGGCCAAGAGGGAGCAGAGGATGAGTTTGACAGGGTTTTCAATGAATCAGAAGAGAACAAGTCAAACCATGATGCATCGCAGAAGGACCATGCATATCAAAAGGCCTATGGTGATGAGCCAACAGCCATTGATTTCTTGGTGAAATGCACCAGCATGAAGGACCAGCATTCAACAAGCTTCCAAGGACAAGCAACGTACTTATATGTCGAGAGCATGTTTGAATCTGATCCACTCGGATGCAAGCCAATCAAGGTGACAGGTAAGAGGAGCATGTCACCAAATCTCCTTTTAATTCAGCCACTTGTCTGGCACCATAAGTCTTCTTGCCAGGAAGGGGACTTAAGAAGTTTTCCCTTTGATCGAGGAGGGAAGCAGATGTACTTGGTTAGTTGTATACAGTAGTTTGCTTTCAGTTTCTTTTTCTGCTTTCTCTAAGTGCAGTTTGCACAAGTAGTGTTTTTAGTCTTGTGTGTGCTTTCCCTTGTGTCTAGGGTAAAAAGCTTCATGTTTGATTCTTGGATCTTTGGCGCTGTTGCTAACCTTTCTTCAAAGCTGGATTTTGACTCTGTGCCCAATGGACTACAAGGCAACTAGTCTCTAAGCATAACAGGCATGCTTCCCCTGGGAGTCGCCAATTTGTTGACCATTTTTTGCCCAACAGGCCAAAAAATCAGTCCCCCTTATTTTTTATGCTGTTCTAAGCCAGTACTTTTGATTTTGCACGAGTCTTACAATTTCTACGGACTCTGTAGGTTTTTCTACGGACTCTATAGGTGTGTCTTTCGACAGAAGAACCAGTTCAGAGAGTGCAAGGTTTTACAAAGCTTCTTCGGACTCTTGTCTGAAGAAATTCATAAGGAAAGAGTTAAAATGGTTCAAAAACACTTTTTATTAAGGTTGAAAGAGTGGTTCAATGACATAATCTTTCCAAGAGTTAGCGGCTTTGAACCGTTGAACCGGTTCAATGTCTTGGTTCAACGCTTTGGTTCAAAGGCTTGGTTCAACGCTTTAGTTCAATCGGCTAAGTTCATTAACGGGTTCAATCAAATGGTTCATCGACTTGGTTCAATGCTTCAATTCAATCGGATGGTTCAATCACTCGGTTCACTCAGTAGGTTCAAACGCCTTGGTTCATCAGCAAAGTTCAACGCAAAGTTCATCGGCAGGTTCAATCAAACGGTTCGGTTCATCGGCTCAATTCAAATGGTTCAACAGACTTGGTTCATCAAACGGTCCAACAAACGTTTGAACCATTGAATCGGTTCAATGGATTGGTTCAACGGTTGGTTCAAAAGAGCGGTTCAATGCGAAAGGTTCAAGCCGCTCGAAGGGCAAGTGCCCTTGCGAAGGGCAGTTTTGAGTTCAAAAGCCCTTGCGGAGGGCAGGGAGCACTTCGAAGGTAGCCGAAGGATTTCAAAAACGCGCAGAAAGTCTTAAGGCTTTGAATTCTTTCGGACTTTTTGTCCGAAGGAATTCCTTCACACACGTCCGAAGGAATTCAGAGGAAGGCCGCAAGCTCAAAAGGACCCAAGGAAATCAAAGCGGCCAATTCTTGCAGACTTTTTGTCTGCAGGAAAAAAGCCTGCAGAAAAGGCCGAAGAGACAAAAGGCCGCCAAAGGGCAGGTGCCCTTGCGGGGGGCTTGCGGCTGGCCAAATGAAGGGCATCTCTCTAGAGCCGAAGGGACACTTCCCCTTCAGGTGGGTCCGAAACAAAGGACGAGTCAAAGAAAAAGGCTCAAAGGAATTTGCCAAGGACGGTGACGTCCCAGAAGCCATCAAATTTAAGAAGGTAGACTAGTTGTTGGTTTTCAAACTGTGACGAGCCCGCGAACGTCAAATTTTACACCAAGAAATCTAGAGCGCGGAAGGTGCCAAGTGGCAATCGCGAAAGGCTTTGACATGCTTTTCTAGGAGCAACGAAACGTGCCATGTGTCCCCTGCAAGTCTCAACGAACGCCGACAAGTGTCAACACCCGCAGTCTCTCTTTTTTGTCCCGTGAGAACTGTGGTGGGCCCCGGACGAATTGCTAAAAGAGAGCGAAAGCCGACACATGTCCTCTTCCGTAGGACCTTCAAATGGTGCCTAAAGCTTCCATGAGTCAAGCAGATGTTGCCACGTGTCCTGCCCGTTTCACAACAAAATGTGCCACATGTCACTTATTTGAAAATCAGCAAAAAGTGGCCAAGGCAAGCAGGGAGAGCCCAAGGAACACAACGACCTGCCAGACAAAACTAGAAAGAGAGAAACCGGGAAGAAAACAAGGTGCAGAAAGAGACAAAACAATCCAAGTGGCAAAGAGGAAGTGAGTTATTGCCAAATGGTCATCAAACGACGCAAATAGTGAGCGACGCGGCCTGTTTTCTCTATTTGGCATTTATGAGGAGACAAACCGCAGTTTGTTTTTAGGAAAAGAGGCACAGCCCGTGTTCTCGAATGCCAAAGTCAAGATCGGCGATTACACAACATGGTTCCAACAGGGCTTTTTTAGAAGAATGACATCAACAACAGTGATTTCCTCTCTCCGATGCTCTCAGCGCACATGGGCCAGCGTGTCAAGAGCGACAAAGTCTTTTCAAAAGAAGTGCCAAGTTCTCTTTCTCTTTCTATATATTGTAAACTTCTCATTTTGAAAAAAATCCACTCTTAGCCTTAAGGCAAAACTTTGCCCAAAAATCTCTCGAGCTTGTAAGACAGAGCATTGCCAGATTTACCTTGAATCAGGACTTAACATTTTTACCTCTATCTGGACTTGCACTTTAAAGTATATGTTTGTGTTCTTTTTTTGTATTAAGTCATTGCCTTTCATGCTTTTCACATATCGATTACAACATGTCCAGTGCATTCTGAAGTCTCCTTTTTGCAGGTCTACCAGAAATGTCTACAGCGAGAATATAGGCGCATGTGAATAGGCTATCAAAGTGTCTCTCAGAACACCTTTGCTAGTTCCTTCCTCCCTGTATCTCTACGGACCCCTGACTCACTGTTGCAAAAGAGCTTCCCCCTTCAGATGAAGTGTATGAGAGTTTCTTCCTAGTGAAAAGTGTATGTTTTGTTAGGATTGTGGAGCTAAAAGCTTCACTGATGCAAACAGGAGAGGAGGTTGCAGGAGAGTTGCTGAGTGTCAGAGACACCGGCGTCGGTCAGGCCAACCGACGTCGGCAGGATAGGGCAGGAAGGCAACCGACGTCGGTCAGAGATCGGCCGGCGTCGGCGACCCCCAGGCGGACAGGGACCGGCGTCGGTCGCCTGTGTGGTTCAGACTGCGCTTGTTACGGGCAGTTAGCTAACGAACCAAGTGTTTGCATGAAGAGATCTATTTTTAGACTGAGAGCTGCGGATCTAATTATTGTTTGGATGAGATCTATATAATAGACTCATGGTTGTATTGGAAAAGCGTGCTAGGGAGTAAGAGAGCATAATTATAAGCTCCTTCTGTGTGTGAGGTAGAGCAATAGTGCGTTCCTCCTAGTGCCTCAGTACCAGGTGTGTTGGTGCTGGATTGGAGAGCCAGCTGGGTTTTTCAGGAGTGTAGGATCTTGGTCACAGTTGCATGGCCTATATAGGAGATCTACATGGTAAGTAAGATCGTTGATCTGTAGGTGTATGTGTGTGCAAGGTCGAAGTTCACAGGGGAGCAGAACCGTTGTTTGATTTGCAGGTGTGCAAGGTCATATAGACAACAACACAAAAGGGAGCAGTATCAGGCAGGGTCTACTTGGAGTACAGGTGTGTACTCGGATAGAGCAGAGAGGAAGGCAAGGGAGTTCCTTCCATAAGTATGGTCTGTTGAAGTGCAAGTTATTGCAGGTTCATGAGAGATCTACTTGAAGTACCTTGAGTACTTGTGGAGCACGTGGAGTGCTTGTGGAGTGCGTGGAGCACTTGTGGTGTGCGTGGAGCACGGGAGGTGAACACCAACTCTGTACTTGAGTTGGGTGTTGGGACCTGTGAGAGGGAGAGCTTTGGAGAGAAGAATTACTGTTCACTTGAGGTGTGAGAAACCTCTGTAAGGTGGTGGAGAAGAAGTGGCATCTTCTTTATTGTATTCTTTTCTGTATAAAGTGTTAATACAAGTTGTGTATTGTCTCTCATATGCTGTGTTATTCTGAATTCTAGTTACTTGGTGAATCTGGTTATTTTCGCATATTAAGTTGCTTGAAGTTTGGTAATCAATTGTATGCTTTTGGTGTTTCGCATCCCTGACAAGTGGTATCAGAGCTAAAGTTGCAGGGAGCAGGGTGTGTTTTGGTTACAAGGCACTCTCAGGGGTTTCTGATTGAGTGGGAGTAGAGCAACGGCAGATCAAAGTAAGCTAAGAATGGAGGAATTGAAAAGCATAGATGGTTACTCACGGTCCGATGAAAAGAAAGAGCAGGTAAAAAAACATTGTTGGTTGGTAACAGATCAGCATGAAGAAACTGAAGATACAGACGTAGCAGGAGTTGTTGCACAGGATGTATTTGCAGGGTTTTTGGATAAAGTTGAATCTTGGATAAAAGATTCGGTTGCCTCTTTCCATGCAGCCCCAGGTAGAGGAGCTGGTAAGCCTTGCCAAAGATTTGGCAAAGGGGAAGTGAAGCTGAAATTGCAGGCGGCCAACACACAGGGGTTGATGAAGGTCATGCAGGTCCCAGGTTTGGAGATATGGCTAATTTCTTCAGAAAGATTGGGTGATGAGAGATGCACAAGAACTCTCACAGCGGTAGCACTTGAATTAGCTGGTGGTAAGAAAACAGGTATTCTTTATCTACTTGTTTATATTACTGATTCTTTTTCTGTTGCAGAGACGTGGCTTCGTAGGCTTGGTCACATAAGCAGGAAGGAGATGCATGTTCTTAAGCGGAAGACAGATATATTTGATAAGCTTAAGAACTGGAAAGCCTTGGTGTTCTTGGAGGAGATGGCGGACAGAGTTCAGTGGATGGTGCTGGATACTTCTGAGCAGAGCAATTTGGACATGGATTTTGATTCAAAGAAGCTCGCGGGTAAAAAGTCATCACTCATAGGCGAACACAGACACCGATGTCGGTCAGGAGGAACCGACGTCGAACAGACAGGTGCCGATGTCGGTCATGTGCAGACCGAAGCCGGCGATGTCGGGCAGAGTAAGACCGACGTCGGTCATGGGACCGACGTCGGCAGTATGTAAGACCGATGTCGGTCAGGAGGACCGACGTCGGCAACAGGGACACCAGCGCTGGCAGGCTGGTAGTCAGGTACAGATGCATGGAACCGACGTCGATCGAATGCAGACTGTGGAGTGACCGAGGTCGGTCACTGTAACGAATTTTGGGTGGACAGCATGTTGTCAAGGAGTCTCAAACACCCATATGGAGGACTGAAGGCATAAGTAGGCCCTCAAATTCGTGTTCCTCTTCTTCATACATGTTGCTGATTGTATAGCAGGAAGGATCCAAGAAACAGGGGTGAGCTAGGCAGGATTATGATGCAGAACCAGACGAAAATTTTGGCAGGTTTGCCAGCTGGATGAAAGCACAGAGACGAATGGATTCCTTAGTAGAAGAATAGAGAGAACGGATACGTGAGACGGAAGACCAGGCATATGGTCTTGAGGAGCTGCAGGACAGTGGTACAGGTTTTGACAGGTGGAAGACGAAGCATGACTTCAGTCAATGTCAGGGTATCTACTGTGGTTTGTCTTACCAGGGGAATGATGAGTCGTGACATCATTCTGTTGCTGTATGTGGATGGTATATTTGCTAGCAGGGTTAGTACATACAGGGTTTTGCTGAGCTAAGGGTAAGATTAGTTCAGTGGCATGTCAGGAGGAGTTTGGAGCAGCGGAATTCTTTGACATGGGAGGCATGGAGATCACAGGTTGATTTTGTCTCGAGTGGGAGCTGATGTGAATCAGGTGTTGACGAGGTTCGAGATGCAGAACCAGAGCACACTAAGGGCTGGACAGGTACAGTGTCCGAAATCACATGAGGTCTGGTATAGACCTGAGTATTCCCATGCAGTGGGAGCTGTCAGAGTTAGGAGCCAATTCGGGGAAGTGGGTTCTCAGGTTTCTGAGAGGGACCGGCAGAAGGTGTTGCTATGCAGGGTCAGGACTTCACTACATGGATTTGTAAGTTCGGATGTGGCAGGGTATTCGGATGACAGGTGGTACACCACGGGATGTGTGGTGGGTTGTCTTCAGATGGGAGCTTGAAGAGGGATACAAACCAAAAAACAGATTAGACAGAGTACAGGTATAGGTACAGTGCAGCTGTTTATCTCCAAGTGGGAGATTGTTAGGATTGTGGAGCCAAAAGCTTCACTGATGCAAACAGGAGAGGAGGTTGCAGGAGAGTTGCTAAGTGTCAGAGACACCGGCGTCGGTCAAGCCAACCGACGTCGATAGGATAGGGCAGGAAGGCAACCGACGTCGGTCAGAGATCGGCCGGCGTCGGCGACCCCCAGGCGGACAGGGACCGGCGTCGGTCCCCTGTGTGGTTCGAACTGCGCTTGTTACGGGCAGTTAGCTAACGAACCAAGTGTTTGCATGAAGAGATCTATTTTTAGACTGAGAGCTGCGGATTTAATTATTGTAATTAGATGTCTAATTATTGTTTGGATGAGATCTATATAATAGACTCATGATTGTATTGAAAAAACGTGCTAAGGAGTAAGAGAGCATAATTATAAGCTCCTTCTGTGTATGAGGTAGAGCAATGGTGCGTTCCTCCTAGTGCCTCAGTACCAGGTGTGTTGGTGCTGGATTGGAGAGCCAACTGGGTTCTTCAGGAGTGTAGGATCTTGGTCACAGTTGCATGGCCTATATAGAAGATCTACATGGTAAGTAAGATCGTTGATCTGCAGGTGTATGTGTGTGCAAGGTCGAGGTTCACAGGTGAGCAGAACCGTTGTTTGATTTGCAGGTGTGCAAGGTCATATAGACAGCAACACAACAGGGAGCAGTATCAGGCAGGATCTACTTGGAGTACATGTGTGTACTCGAATAGAGCAGAGAGGAAGGCAAGGGAGTTCCTTCCATAAGTATGGTTTGTTGAAGTGCAGGTTATTGCAGGTTCATGAGAGATCTACTTGAAGTACCTTGAGTACTTGTGGAGCACGTGGAGTGCTTGTGGAGTGCGTGGAGCACTTGTGGTGTGCGTGGAGCACGGGAGGTGAACACCAACTCTGTACTTGAGTTGGGTGTTGGGACCTATGAGAGGGAGAGCTTTGGGGAGAAGAATTACTGTTCACTTGAGGTGTGAGAAACCTCTGTAAGGTGGTGGAGAAGAAGTGGCATCTTCTTTATTGTATTCTTTTCTGTATAAAGTGTTAATACAAGTTGTGTATTGTCTCTCATATGCTGTGTTATTCTGAATTCTAGTTACTTGGTGAATCTGGTTATTTCCGCATATTAAGTTGCTTGAAATTTGGTAATCAATTGTATGCTTCCGGTGTTTCGCATCCCTGACATGTTTGAGCTAAGTGGGTCAACATTTTTTGTTGTATCACCTTTTCATTTTTAGGCTTAGGTTCTGTTTTCAACATCTCTCTCTCCCTTTTCATCCCCCCTTTTTCATTTTATTTGTTAGCAGTAGGAAAACCCAGGGCCTAAAAGATATATCAGAGGGAGCTAGCCCTTATCTAGAGATTCTTCTCTCCAGCTTCGTCGGTCCCATAGGCGAGAGGGGAGTTTTCATTGTTGCGTGTGGAAGGGCGGGAGCTAGGCATCCTGCCCTGGGTGCAATCCACTGCATCAACACCAAGTATATGTGACAATAATCTAAAATCCCAACAAGTTTAATGTTGCTATTCTCTCCTCCAAATCTATATGTTCTTTCATTTTATAATTCATTTAATATTTGCTGAACTTCTTGATGTTTTAATGTTCATACATAATATATTCTAATATTAATGGAAAAAGAAATCTAAATGTCTCAAAACCATAATCTCTTTTTTCTTCTTCTTGATCTTAAGAGTATTTAATTGGATATTATACATTGCTTTGATTAATTAAATTTAATTTGAAACCATAAAATTATTAAATGATAATTAAGGAATCATCTTTTTCATTTACATTAAAATATATGAAACTAAATGTACTTTAAACTACTCAAGCCTACATTGAGGTTTTTTTGGTTAAGGATATAAATCTGGTACTAAACAATTTGCAATACGTAAAATTAAAAATAGCAAAGGATAATAAGATGAAGTCTTAAAACTTGAGAGTATGATTCTCGTACCTCATATCAAAAATCTTTTCAAATACAATGTCAAGTAAAATTTCCATAAAAATGGATCAAGAGTTTCATTATTTCAATTTTTAATATTTGAAAATTAAAATGAACCATCTAATTATCAAAACATCACAATTAGCTAACTTTTAAAAAAATTGTATAATCTAATCCTTGAAAAAAAAATCAGTCATGGAATGGGTAGAGAAAAGCAATAAAAATTAACAAATTACCATTGATCCCCTTAAAAATATCGCTAATAATTGTACAAACAAAAATGATATTGTTTTGTCAGCAAACATAAGGAAAAGATTGGAACAAATCAATATCGCTGTTGATCTCCACAATAATATGATTAGGCTATATAAAAAGGTTATTGCTAAGATGAAATGTATCCACGGATGCTGAATGCTGAATGATTATCAATTGTAACATGGGGGTTAAACAAGGATGCCCACATCCCCTGCACCCCAATTGAAATCTGATGCCAATGGCTACTGTCTATACGTATAAATCTGACGGCAATTGACATTTCTGTTTTCTAGTGTGCAAATATACATCTTTATGGTAAAGTTGTCATAGCTCGAGAACCATAATCATTATAAACAGAGCTATGGAGACTTTCCTCGATACCTTTCAGTTTGACCCTACCTGCAAATTCACAAATGGATGTTAGAATCTCAATTCATCATATGATGGTTTATAATGGAAAAACTGGGATCTCCGTAACCAGTAACATGGCAATTAAAAATGAAAATTAATGCTGATATCAGTACACCAGAGATTGCGTACAGTTATTTGTTCCAAATTGAATAAAAGCCTCTCAATATCGAATTACCTCACCGCCCCGACATTAAATTCACAAGAGCTTGGTTTCCATAAATGGCATCGACATCCCAATTCTCAGTTGCAGATGAAAGCGTCATGAGTGCAACCACCACTGTTCTCATACTGGGCCGGAGCTCAGGGTTCTCTTGTGTGCAGGCTCTTGCAAGCTGTGCCATCTGGCAAACAGAGAAGGCAATATCAGCCACATGGAATATTTGAAACTACAAGCTGCATTAAAATACCATATCAAAACCTACGACTTGGCACACCTTCCAAACTGATTCTAGTAGATAATCGTTTCCAAGCCTGGGATCAATTAGACTTCGGATTCGGTCACGCCCACTCGGGTCCTTCAAAATATTCTCAAACTACAAGAAGAGAGATGGAGAATGACAACTAATAAGATGGTTTTGAAAAAGGCTGGGAAAAGAAGATAATTACAGAGTCCAGTAAAAACAAGATCCTATCCTGCGAATGAACTTTCAATCAGAAAAGTGCACTTTGAAAAAAACTTTTTACACATCTGCACATTTAAATAAACTTGTAGAAGCAAGGACCAAAAAGAAAACCAGAGTCACAAGTCCTTTTGAATCGCCGGACACATCATCAATCTTCACAATAGCTTCCATGGCTGAAATGATTTCATAAAGAACAACTCCAAATGCATAAACATCCACCTTTGGAGAGGCATCTCCAAATTGAGCATATCTATATTAGTTACACGTATCCAAAGGTTAGAGAGAAACCACTGTGTATAACTTATATTAAGGAATCAAGAAAGTACTGACAGACATGTTCCCACAGACAGTCAATATTTATCATCAAGATGGATTTATGACTTTTAGTAATGAACATTATAGAACTATTTCTGCCGGAAGACCCGAATTCGGATAAGATAGTCTACAATTTGGTTAGGCATAGCACGATTAAACAGTACATACTACAGACAACATGACCAATCAGAAGAGAATCCATTCTTCACGTGCTGAAATCTTCCAAAGCTGGCTAAATTTTAACCCTTCCTTCAATTTAAGTTTTTAGGAAATTGTTTGAGTCTATGCCAAGGGGTCAAGATAAGGCTTAAACCCCTTGTGTCAGGCCAAAAAAAGAAACCTGAATTTTTCTAAAGTAGCATACAAATACTTTGAATGATCTATCAATTGTAGAGGCAGTAGAAATGATTCTATGTTTTAGTAGAAGTCAAAACTAGTGTGTTTAAGGAATAGCCTTGTATACACTCAAGATATTCAAATCATGTCTCCACATAGAGACTGCATAGACAAATAGATGTTATAAGGTAGTTTTAGTTATGTCCATCCATGATATAAAGACACATTCCAATAAATAATGCATGCCATATATTTATTTAAAAAATGAATAAAAATAAGAGAGAGAATGTTTCCACAGTCCATGTGATTAGAGAGAGCTTCTGGAAAAACTAAGGATTTTTATGATCAAAATGTTTTGAATCACACTTCATGAGCATAAAAACCCTTACACAATTTTTCCAGAAGCTCTCTCTGTAATGAATTAAAATATCAACACACCATATGCACTAGGTCTTCCTCCTTTTTCTTCACTTGTGCTGTCAAACAAAAGAATCAGATCCAAAAGAGATTTTTGATGGAGTTTCTGTCTGGGACCACGAAAGAGAATCCTGAATCAAGCAAAATGCAAACAAGGGAGAGCCGATATTCCCAACACCAGAAAAGTTGAAAAGTAGAACCGAATGGGGAATTGCCCAAATCGCATATGCAATGAGGAAGATTGGTTAAAAGGAAGCCTCTCACAAGTTCTAGAAGGGTTCAAATAGTTTATGAATCTAAACGCATTTTTTCCTAGATAAATGTCAATTCTTTGGGGTATATCTTCTAAGTAGTAGTGAATATTTTTCACGTAAAAATTGAGCAATAACCTCGTGGAAACACCTAAATATGCATCTAATTAAATACATTTCATAGACTTTGAGGGATATTATTAATAACTCATAAAGCAAAACGCCTAATCTATATCACCATTGTTTGATTTATTTCACGAGTATCCTTTGTGGTGGGAAAAGGAAGTAAAGATTGTTTTCACAAGATAGAAGATGCAATGCTGCATACCCTTATTAGCCATTCTGAGTTTTAGCAAGCTGTTCATCGTTGAATTTAATGTTTTTGAAACTAATTGGGATAGTCATCATGCAAGGTGGTCATCTCATTCCCAACTATGAGCAAATCAAGTGTACCGCCTAGGATATGGAGATGTTAGCCATTATTTGCCTATACAAGCTGAACATAATACACCCTTAAGAGCAAGTTTATTTTAGAGATTGCCTGTGACAGCCTAAAGTATTCCCCACAACCACCACCTTTATCAATGGGACAAATGAACTTGGTCGGTTGGATTGAAGAGTTTGATTTTCAAATCCTATATACAAAGGGCAAAGAAACTGTCAACACAAATGCACTCTATAAAGAGACTAAGCATCCAATTTATGCTCCATTGTGGCCGGAATTATGAAATGAATAAATGACCTACAAGATGAATGTGTTGAAGATGATTGCAGTAAAAGGTTTATGGATGATGATGAGAAGACTGCATAGGATCACAACAAACTTTTCTAGAAAAATATTATGAATCCCCTTGTAGAAATAAACCAAACAGAATAACAATATGCGAAAATAGAACAGATTACTCAATGAACTCATAAATAATTGCAAACCTTGCTTATATTCAAATATCGCAACCTCTTTGAGGGGGAAACCTCCTTGAGAGCAAAGCTCAAATTACAAAATATAGATGAATGCTTTTCCTTTCTTACAATATCAATATATAGGCATTCCAACCCTAACCGTAATATCCTTACAACCCTAATCCTAATATTCAAGGGTTGGCTTTACATAGAAAGGGGTGCCCAAGCTAATTAACTAACGAAGACTATTAGAATGCAAAAAGAATAATAGATGGTTAGGACATTAGGGTCTTAACATGCCCTCCCTCTTCGGAAAGATTTGTCTTAAAAACTTGAACTGTGGGAATTGTTGTTGAAGAAGTTGTCGAGATTCCCAAGTGGAGTCTTCTAGTCACATGCCCCACCATTGCTCCAAAACATAAGTGATGGTTCGGTTGCAGAGTGAGCGTGTATGTTTGTCCAAAATGGCCTCTAGTTTAAGGGTGATGGAGCTCTCTTCATCCAACTCAAAGAAGGGTCATCTGACCCTGAACACGTCCAATGACCTTCAAACATGACATGTGGAAGACTAGATGAATCTTGGAAGTCGAAGGTAGGTCCAATTTAGATGTGGCATTCCCAATTTGTTGTAGCACTCGATAAGGTCCATAGAATTTAGGAGCTAACTTCTGACTACCTTTAAGTTTCAAGGAAGTCTTCTTATATGGCTGGAGGTGTAGAAAAACCATGCCCCCTATAGCAAATGAGAGCTTTGAATGGTGTTGATCTACTTGATGCTACATATGATCTTGACCCTGTAACAAGTTGTCTTTCCGAATATGAAGTAATGTCTCTAGGTGGCTTAGAATTGAGTGGACTACTTGAACCTTGGAACTTCTTAGAAGGCAGCATGTGAGAGATGGGGGTGGTTGGGCATACATGACCTCATATGGTGTCATCTTGGTGGCAGTGTGGTACGAAGTATTGTACCACCATTCACCAAGAGATAGCCATTTAGCCTAGTGAGTCCACTGCTCCGAAGCAAAACAATGTGGGTAAGTCTCCAAACACTCCTAACAATTTTTGTTTGACCATCAATCTGTGGGTGATATGCCAAGCCCATTTGCAATTGAGTTCCTTGTAGTTTAAACAGTTCTTCCCAGAAGTTACTGGTGAAGGTGGGATCACGATTAGAGACAATAGTTATGAGCATACCATGGAGACATAAAATTTGGTCCATGTAGACTTGTGCCAATGTTGATGCTTTGTAGGAAACGGGCTATTGAACAAAAATGGGCAAATCTGGAGAGACAATCAACCACAACAAAGATTACCGATTTGCTGCCTGACTTTGGCAATCCATCAACCATATCCATGGAGATATCAATCCATATTGCAGTAGACATTGGTAATGGGTGTAATGTGTTTGGGATGCGTGCATTCCATCCATTGTGACATTGACACGTATCACACTCTACAACAAGCTTTTTGAAATCCCATTTCATCCCATCCCAGAAGAAAGTTCTTTTGCCTCTTGTATGTCTTTAAGAAACCATAATGTCCCGCTGATGGTGAAGCATGGAATCCTAGTAACAACTTTTCCGAAGGAGCTGAGTTTGTAGCAAGCACAATCCGCCTTTAATAACACAAGCAAGATCCATCCCAAGGGTAGCCTAGTTTAGTTGTGGGGTCCGAGGTGAGCTGATGGATGAGCTATTGAACTTTCACATCTTGTTGGACTTCCTTCAACTACTCTGGGGTTGGTAAGGACAAGGTACATAAGGCCCCTTGGTTTTCAAATTTGCAGAATATGGAATCAACCACTACATTCCCCTTGCCCTTCTTGTACAAAACCTCATAATCATACCCAAAGAGTTTAATAACCCACTTTTTGTTGCTCTAGCAATGGGACGTGTTGTTTTAAGAAGTACTACAAGCTGCGGTGGTTTGTCTTAATGCAGAAATGTTTCCCCAAGAGATATGGTCCCCAATGAGTTATGGCATGGAAAATGGCTCAAATTTCTCTCATATGTCGATTTTGCCAAATCCTTACTTGCCAATGCTTTGCTAGTAAAGGCCAAGGGTCATCCTTCTTGCATCAACAATGCACCAATTTCTATCCTTGAAGCACCACTTTCAATGATGAAAGGTTTGGATAAATTGGGCATAGATAACATAGGTATGGTGTACAAACCTTGTTTGAGACGTGCTAAGGCACTTTCTGTAGGGTCAGACCAAGCAAAAGCATTCTTCCCTAGCATGGCATTCAAGGGCGCGACAATTTTACCAGTCTCTGACGAATTTATGGTAATAGCCAATGAGACCCAAAAATACCCGAAGACTTATAAGGGTTTTAGGTTTTGCCTAATTTTGCATATCCTTAATTCTCTTGGGATTTAATCCCGTCCATTGAGACAATATGCCCGAGGTATTCCACCTCTACAATACCAAACATAGTACAAAAAAATCGTAATCAACAATTACTTGGTAGCCCTAAATTTTGACTCATACTCAAGACTCAACAATTACTCAACATTATTCAACAACTTTATTGCTACTTTCAAAAATATATTAATTCATAAAATAAACTTAAATAAAATGTAAAACATTGTTAAATGGCATGATAAATGATTGTAGAGAATGCACAAGTATATTTTCTATTGATTTTCAACTAGAAAAGAGTAATAAGTACAAAGTACAAAGTTACAAACTACATTGCTCATAGCCTCATAGAGTCACATATATTATGAACTACCAAATATACATATTATAAATCATCTCTAGCACCTAGTGTAAGTCTGTTGCGGCTGCCTCATGGAATTGTAAGATAAATATTCCTCTTCTACAAGAACATCATCTACATCTCACCAACCCCACCTGATGCCTTTGCTGCCCCTGATGTTATTGCTTCTTTTGCCTCCCTCTCCAAATTTGCCATCTCCTCCGCAGTAAACATGGGCTCCACATCATCACAATCTAGTTGACATATGGATCAATCTCATCCAAGTCAATTGCATCATAACTCTCTACCCCCTCTACTTGTCTCACACGAATCGCACTAAGACAAGGTCATTGAGGCATTGTGTTGTCAACTTGATGCCTTTCTTTGTGTGAACAACTTCAAATATGCTCTAATTACATTCACACCCAGAAGAGCTACACGACTAGCACAAAATGTGGATGGCTAGCCTTTGAAGATTTGGTAATCTTCCCACCACACATTTGAAAATAGGACATTTATAATTTTGCAAGTTAACTAGGATTGAATAAATGAAAGAAGTCTAGTAGTACTAGTAGTATATATGAGTAACAAGACTAAAAAGTAAAAACAGATGCCTCAATTTATTTTTACCTCGCTAAGAGGTGTTTCTTCTTTTAACGCATAGAGCTGACAAAAATAGTCTCCCTATTGCATTCTTGTAAATCTATAGCTCCTTAATAACCACATCTCTAGTGTCATCATTGGGGATCATCCTCTCTATGAATGTATTGAGGCCACCCATAACTTCTTCGTCGGCCTTAAATGAACCGGAATAGAAAAACTTAGTGTTCAAGTAGTACGTTGTTGCATGAATATGTTGGTGGAGTGTCTTGTTCCATCTCCGATCAATTATACGTCAAATGGGTTCATATTTTATTTGGATTTTCCCATAATATTTGGCTATAGGCCATGTCCATGGCCTCATACAAATAACCCATTGGATTTCTTTCTCCATCCACCAGTTATAGAACTTGAACCAAAGGCTCTGACACCTAAAACAAAATAATGTACAAATTTAAAATCAAAATTAAGAAAAAGGTTGTAACAAATAAAATAATAAATAAATAAAATAGTTAAATTTAAGGTTACCTTAAGGATTTTGTTTATGCGTTTCGCAAACATATCATCAAAAATGGTCTTCATGACCCTTTCCCCTTCAGCGCTCCTAGTAGAGGAAGACTCCAACCACTGGTGACTCACAAATTTCTACTTAAGGGATGTTAGTGAGGTTGCAATGTGATGAAGTTTGTGGTGAGTCGTGTGACTCTAGTTCACACAAACTCATTTCCAATGGTTTGCTCTCATCAAATTTAGCACCTAAGTGTGATTGTGAATGAACTTGGTGATATTTCTTGCCTTTTCAACCACATTTTTCACACATGAGATTGTAATGTTCCCATTTCCGATTCACAAGATTGAAGACCTTTAGTTTACTTTCCCCATAGATTAAGGGATAACTTTTGGGGTTTATATTTTATTAATGGATTAAGATTGCCCGAATAGTGACTTTGATCATTTGACTATATAAGACAATTTTAATTGATTAATAGAATATTATTAAAGAGTATTTTTTACCACTAGAACATTTTATAAAAGACGTTTTAACCACTATTGCATTTGAGAGTTCAAATAATATTGGGAGAAGGTATTTTAATTAATTGTTTGCTCAAAAGTGATTTAATCACTCTTGTAAATTGAGTAAATTAATTAATTATTTATTAAATTATTGCCTTAAAGTAATTTTAATTACTAAATCTATTTTGACAATTAATTTAATATCATAAGTGGGAAAAAGAGTAAATGTTGGCTAGGAGGGAAAATAAAAGAATAAAGGATATTTTGAAGAGTGGTTAAGTGATTTTAAAAAGTTATTTTGCCTCCAAGAGTGGGTCACCCCACTTTGAAAACTATATATGGACATGAGGCTTCTATTTTAGACATGTTGAATTTATATATTGAATTTTCATGCTTGAATAATGATTGGGATGTATGCCCAATAATTTTTACTGTGGTTTGAGTTGAATTATCTTCAAAAAGGTGTTTTGGAACACCACCTTTGCAAAAAAGAATATTGTGTCTTGCCTTTGAAGTAAGGCGATTTGCTTTGGGAGTCTTTGGAGAGTGTTTTGAGATCAATTGAAGGTCCAATTAATCAAATCAATATTTTAAAATTTATTACTAATTTTTTGAATTGTGGCATTGGGATTTGTGAAGGCTTGGTGAGGGTTTTAAGGCTCTAATTTGTTGGAAAAATAAATAATAATTTTTTGAATTATTATTTAATTATTTAACAAGGTTTATGGTCAAGTTTAACTCTTGATGTGTTGATTTATGCGAAATAAATATCTTGCAATTTTTTCTAACATTGGCAACTTGTGTATGCGAGCTTTGGAGGTCATTGAGGGTGCCCTAGGCCCTAGTTCGGGAATTGTATTTTTCTTGAATTTATTGCAACCTTGTTTGACTTGGGCGAATTCTCTTGGAAGGCATTTTGATTACCTTGGATGCCCTCAGTGGTTGCTAGAATTATTTTTATATTTTTGGCATATTTCGTATGGTGTTTGCTAGGGTTTGAAGAAGTATTTAAAGAACCATTGTTTTCTGATATAAAAATCAGATATTTTCAACAAGTCTAAATCAGAGTTTAATCCTCCTACCATGGTAAAAAGATACATTTTTCTTATTTTTAGTTTGTTGCTCATATTTGCCTACATTGTGGTGATATTGGTTGAAATGATTGCTGGAAATTGCCTACATATTTCTTGCACTTTGGCACCAAGGGTTTGGTGGTGTTTGGTATGTTGTTTTGAACATTTATTTCAGCCAGAGTTTGTAGGTTTATAAAAAGTTAGAATTCATAAATTATTTACAAACATTGTGGATTTTACGGAATACCCTTATTTGGTCTTTTTGTCCAAAAAAGGGACATTATAGTGGTATCAGAGCACCGATTTGGTGCACTTGTGAGATCTTATGTGTGCAAATTTGGATGCAAGCAGATAAAAAGATTGTGTTATCAGAGAAGAGGAAAAGCCATGGGTGATCAAAGGTTTACTTCAGAACAAGTAAAATTTTTGTAGGGTTTGATCAAGGAGAGCCAAAGTGATCTTCAACATACATTGAGTACTCAATTTGCAACCATTTTAAAAACTACACTAGATCCAAGCAAGAGCCATCACCCCAAGGAAGAAGGAAGCTCAAATAGTGGTGAGAGGGTTTCTACCAACCCTCATCAAAAATTCTTCAAGGGCACATTTTTGTAGAAAGACCCAGTTGTTGAGGATGAGCCACCGATGTGTGATCCTCTTGATACACGTCAACAAAAGTATGCAACTCTAAGCTTTGACACACAAACACTCTTGTTATTTCGTGATTATTGTGAGATGAAAGATGGATTAAAACCAAGAGTACCAAGCATGCAACCCGGTAGAGACTTGCAACAAAGGTTGAGTAAGATGTCTCTTCCTATTTTTAATGGTTCTGATAAATTTTTAGTGAGATCATGGCCGCAGAAATTGGAGACTTATTTATCATTCAACCCCATGTTTGAGGATGAGGCTCTCAAATTTGTTACACTTCACTTGGAGGGTAATGCTCATGAATGGTAGTTTCATGGCATGATCACACAAGGCCATGGATTTCTTATTACCTTGGAAGAATTCAAAAAGAGGGTAATGGAGAGATTTGATAAAAAAGATACAGAGATCCATTTCCGTGAGTTGATACAACTCAAACAAAATCATGACATTGAGAGGTATGTTGCTGATTTTCAAAAGATTTCAGTCATGATTCTAGATATAAGTGAAAGAAGGTTAGTTGTTCTCTTTACTAAGGGTTTGATTGAGCCTTTGAGAGGTTTGGTAAAAGCTTTTAACCCTCATTTTGTAATGTCCCCCTTTTTTGGCATAGTTTGTTTTTGGAGTCCTTATCTTGGTTGTTCTCACAAAGCTAAGGGAAGGAAGAAAAGGGATCATGCAGGGAGGGCTAATCTATGAACAAAAGAGGTACTTAAGTGTTTTAATTTTCAATTGAGTTTGCAAAAAAGTACTTTTTATCTTATGTTCACTTAAGTTGGGATCAGAAGAGCCTAAACCCTCAATAAAGTGAGTTTTAAAAAGATAAATTGTTTATGTTTTGAAATGTTACAACCCTCCAACTTGGGTGCCACTTTTGCAGTTTGGTTATAAAATTAAAAAAAATGAATCTTGTGAATATTATATTGAATATTAATTTGAAACTTTGAATCAAGTATGTCAAGTTTGATTTCCACCTCTTGAGGATGAAAACTTTCAAGAAGTGTCAAGTGTTTGATGATGAAAATCTCCATTCCTTTTACTTAGGCAACTCTATTCAAGAGTTGTAAGTGAACTTCAAAATTGCATGTGTACATGCAAGTGGATCTACAAAAGTGTTTTTGGACACCATCTTTATTGTGAAAATATTGCAAACCCTATCGAAAACAGGTTTTGATAATTTTACAGGCTTTGGAGAAGGACAAATCATCTTGAGAGCTTGTGCATGATACGGAAGATCATTCCAAGGTGTGGCAACTTGCCCAGGGAGTTGGACGAGCCACTTGGAGGGGTCGTTGGAGCCAAAGAGTGTTGCATAATATTTTATTGAATTTTTCAGCTATGACGACTTGATTGGAGGGCAGATTTTGAGGACTTTGATGCTGATTGGGAGTGTTTTGCAGAGTATTAAATATTACAAATATTTTATATTGATTTTAATCTTGGATGACTTGCCCTAGGAGTCCTTTGGAAGCTATTTGGAAGAATTTTGGTGAATAAAATAATTCGATTTTATTTCTTATATTTTCAGAGATGGGGCAAACCAATTGGGAAAAAAATTGAGCATCTTCAGAGGGTTTTTAGATTTTGTTTGACAAGATACCAATTGTTATAATATTTCTATTTTTTGTGGCAATTTATCATAAAGGTTTGAAAGAAATTGAAAGGGAAAGACTAGGGTTTCATTCTGAAAATTCTACCATTATTTTCTAAGTGGAGCAATTCACTTGTGGAGGATTTTCTAAGGGTTGTAGGGTGCTTTTAGACCCTAAACAATAGACAAATAATATTATAATTGTTTGTGTATTTTTGACATATTTTCCGGGGACTTTGACCTCTTGAGAGTGAATCCAAGATTAAAATTTTGATTTAATTCATACAATAATTTTCTGCTCATTGGTGACTTGCATTGAAGGGTTTTGAAGGCCATTAGAAGGGCTAACTTGGGGGTATTTCATTATGATATATTTCTATAATTTCTCATTATTATTGGTGAATATTTGCAAGGGTTTGAAGGTTGATTTGGCAAAGGAAAATGAAGTTGTACTCAGAAGAAAATCAAATTTGTTGCAAGGGTACTTTCTAGTGATACATCTCCATTTCTCTCACCAAAACAGGTGTAATGTCTTCATTTTCAAACCATTCATGAGCAAGTATTAAAAATCTCTAGTCTGCTTCCCCATAGACTAAATGATTCCTTTTAGAGTTTTATTTTATTAATTAATTATAATTGCCCAAATAGTGATTTTAATCATTTGCTCATATAAGGAAATTATTAGTTGATTAATAGAATATTTTATAAAAGTAATTTTTACCACTAAGGTATTTAATTGAAATAATTATTGAATTACTGCCTAAAAGTAATTTCAATTACTATTTATTATTTAAACAATTATTTAATATTATTTTTGGTAAAAAAAGAATGTTGGCTTGTAAGTGATAAAAGGCAAAGAAGAGATAAAAGTTGGCAAAGAGAGCTAAGAAAGAGTATTTGGCCTTCCCAAGGTGGTTTTTCCCCCTTTGAAAGGTACAAGTACATGGTGGAGTTCTCATTTGAGAGATCTGCTAAAAATTAATATTGATTTCTCATGTTTGAAGAAAATATTGGGATGTATGTCCAATAAGTGTTTGCAGGGTTTTTGAACTAATTATTTGACAAAATGATGTCTTTTGACGCCACCTTTGCAAGGTGGAATTTGATTATTGCCTTAGAGTGGGTTGATTTGTTTGGTGCTTTGTTTGTGTGGATTTCAGGGCTAAGGCAAAATTGACCAAGTTTAATTGCTGAAATTTATTGATAATTATTGTTGAAGTGACGAGTTGACTTTTTATGTGATTGGACAAGGTTTGCAAAGTCTTTTCGAGTGGATAAATAAATAATAAATTCTAATTTATTTATTTATATTTTTGGGTAGATTTCATGAGGGTTTTGACTTCATAATTTGTGGATTTATGGCTAATATTTATTAAAGAAATTTTCCAAGTGTCGCGACTTAATTGAAATGAGGGTTTGTTGTTTAAAGGGGTTTAAAACCCTAGTTGAAAGACAAATAATATATCTGATTTTTATATGCAAAGTTTGACCTGGGGTGACTAGGTTGGAAGAGGGTTTTGACTACTTTGAAGGCCCAAAAAGGGCATTGGATTTGTGTGGCTAGTTTTGGTAAATTATTCATGATTTTTGGCAAAGATTTGACAAATATTCAACTGTTGTTTTATATGTAAAATCAGATATTTTACAGCAAGGTTTAATCTAATTTTCATCCACATACAAAGGGTAAAAAAGTATAAAATTTCTATTTTCAGTGCATGGCTTATTTTGGATAATTTTGAGATGTTATTTGCTTAAGGTAATTGTTGGAAATTGTCTATATATTATTTGCACATTGGTGCCGAGGGTTTGGAAGTATACTGCATGTTTTGAGGCATATCTTTGAGCTAGGGTTTGTTGATTTGATTAATTTCAGAATTCAAAATTGTGGATTTTAGGAGAAATCCCTTTCTGGTTGAATTGTCCCATTTGGGGACATTACAGTGGTATTAGAGCACCGATCTTGTCTACTTGTGAGTTTTGGTTTGCTAGATGCAAGCAGGTAAAGAGATCTTGTATTATTAGAGAAGGGAAAAGACTATGAAGGATCAAGAGTGTAAGGGGTTCTCTTCAGAGCAGATAAAGTTTTTGCAAGAGTTGATCAAACAAAGCCGGATGACCTTCAACGTACCTTGAGTATGCAAATGTTAGCTTTGTTGAAGACCACACAAGAAGGTAAGAGCCATCACCATTCAGGAGACGATAGTTCAAATGGAAATGAGAGGGTTTCTATTAACCCCCTTCATAGATTCTTCAAGACCACTTTTTTGCAGAAGGAACCGGTTGTGGAGATGGAGGCACCAAGGGGTGATCCTCTTGATATTCCTCAACAAGAGTGTGTAGCCCTAAGCTATGACACACAAGCACTCTTGTCTTTTCGAGATTATTGTGAGATGAAGGATCCAAGCCAAGGGTTCCTAATATGCAACTTTGTAGAGATTTACAACAAAGGTTGGGTAAAATTTCTCTTCCTATTTTTTATGGTATTGATAAACTTCTTGTGAGATCATGGTTGCAGAAGTTGAGACATATTTATCACTTAATCCCATGTTTGAGGATGAGACTCTCAAGTTCCTAAGCTATGACACACAAGCACTCTTGTCTTTTTTAGATTATTGTGAGATGAAGGAAGGATCCAAGCCAAAAGTTCCTAATATGCAGCCTCGTAGAGATTTACAACAAAGGTTGGGTAAGATTTCTCTTCTTATTTTTGATGGTACTGACAAACTTCTTGTGAGATCATGGTTGCAAAAGTTGGAGACATTTATCACTTAATCCCATGTTTGAGGATGAGGCTCTCAAGTTTGTCACCCTACATTTGGAGGGTATTTCTCATGAGTGGTGGTTTCATGGCTTAATTACACAAGGCCATGGATCCATTACTACTTTGGAGGTGCTTGGTAAGAGGATCATGGAGAGATTTGACATGAGAGATCCAGAAATACATTTTCATGAGTTGGCACAACTCAAGCAAAATCATGATGTTGATAGGTCTATCGCTGATTTTCAAAAGGTTTCAGTTATGGTACCGGATGTTAGTGAGAGGAGGTTGGTTGTTTTGTTTGTTGAGGGTTTGATTGAGCCTTTGAGGGGTTTGGTTAAGGCTTTTAACCCTCTTTTTTTGCAAGATGCTATCATTAAGGCTTTGGATTTATAATGTTCAACGTACAGGGGCCATGAATGGCCAAGAGGGCAGCCACCTATTCGTTGCCCAAAGGGGCAAACCCAAGGCAGCTAAGGTCTGATTTTAGTGGGTAGCCAAGGGCACAAAGTGGGCAGCCTAGGGCACCACCCAATGAGCAACAAAAGAAGCCTTATACACCATATATGCGACCTCATAGATTGCTGCCCTATAGCAGCAATATAAAGGATGCTAGAGATGAGTTGAGAAAGAAAGGGTTGTGTTTCACTTGCAAGGATCCATAGATCAAAGGCCACCGTTGCATGGGCAAAAGACATGTCCACTACATTGACGTAATTGATGATGATTCAGATTTTGATATTGTTGATACCAATGAGAATATTGTTGATGAGCATGTGCATGAGGAAGACACACGAGATATGGACAACACTCTTGCTACTCTTTCAGGAGCACCAAAGTACTATCCTTTCCAGGTAGGAGGGACTTTGAACGAGCACAAGATAACCATCTTGATTGATAGTGGGGCTACTCACAATTTCATTGGAAAAAATTTGGTGGCTAAGCTTGATTTGATTGTGGAAGATTTCAAGGGTTTTAAGGTAACAATAGCGGATGGATTTTCTCTTCCTTGCACCAATAGAATCACCAAGCTTACCATTGCATTCAGAGAGTATAAAGTATGTGATGATTTCTATGTAATTGACATTGGTGATATGGATCTTGTTCTTGGGGTCCAGTGGTTGCATTCATTGGAGGAATTTACTCTCAATTATCGAAGTTTAATGCTCAAATTCAAGGTGGGTGGCAAAGAGGTAACACTTCAAGGTATGATCAAAGGGTCACCTCAAATTGCTTCTATGTTCAATAAGCCTTTGCAAGAAGATGCAAAAATTTGTTCTGTCTTTCATAACATCAGATTGGAAAGAGTTAATTATCTTGGAATATGCTAAAAATTAGTTTACTAACAACTTGCTTGAAGAGGTAATTGTTGATGATAAATTCAAAATTTTGGATGGAATTATACTCTACAAAGGGTCTATTTGGTACCCAAATCTAAGGTAAAGCACATGATTTTGAGGGCTGCCCATGACACTCCTTTGATTGGTCATCAAAGGTACTTTAAGACCTACAAACTTGTGAGGGAGATGTTCTTGTTGACAATTTTGCCCCGCAGGCCAAATTGTCACCATTACCATTCGAAACTTTGCTCACCATGACCATTTGCCTTGAAAACTAGGTCTTGAACCTTGAGAAATCGAGGACAAGTCACTTTTGTGCAAGTACAGGGGTTTTCTCATCAGGTTATGATCATTTCTAGCACTTACAAAGCAATTCAGGTTTGCAAGACAACATTACTTATAAGCTTTATAAGTAATACGCAGGAGCACCTAGAGAACCCAAAAGGGTCTATGGCAGTTTCAATGTTAATCGGGTTTGTGATGTTGCATTACTTATTAGCTTTTATAAGTTGAAGCACTTGAAGAACCCGAATGGGTCTACAATGCATATCGGGTTTACGGGGGTGTCTTACTTATTTACTTTTATAAGTAAAAGCAATCCAAGGGCCCGAGTTGGTCTACAGAGGGAAGTGGTTTGTGCATCGACTTGTCTTATAAAGTTTTTATAAGTAATGGCACTTGTAAAGCCCGAAAAGGGCTTGGACATTGCGAAGGGTAGGTGATTTCTTGCGAGGGGCACTTAAGAACAGAGTGGACATTTCATTTTTTCCGAAGGGTCATTTTCAGAAACCTCGAAGGGTATGTGCCCTGGCGGGGGACACTTCAAGCACGAAGAGGACCTTTGCAAGACTTCCGAGGGGTCGTTTACAGTTTCTCCAAAGGGCAACTGCCCTTGTGGAGGGCACCTTGATCGGTGGCAGGACCATTTGGAAAAGCCCGAAGGGCACTTTTGAAGGTAGACATACCCTTGCGGAGGGAACTCAGGTGGCGAGAGGACCTTTTCCATTCTTCCGAAGGGCATTTTTTGGAAACAAAAGCCCTTGAGGAGGGCACCTTCATAGTGTCAGGGACATTTCAAAAATTCCTGAAGGGCACATGCCCTTCGGGGAAAGATAGCCAAAGGAGACGAATTCCTTCAGACTTTTGTCTGAAGGAATTCAGAAAAAGACCTGACGGAGGATATATCCAGGGAAAAGCCCGATAGAAATAAAACAAAGGCACAAGGAATTCGGGAGGGACAAAACACACGATAGAAAAGACAAGGCCACAAGCAAGGAACAAAAGCCCGAAGGCTAAAGTGTAAGCAAAGGCCAAAAAAGAGAAAAGAAAATGCAAAGCCCCAGGAAAGAGAAGAGACAGAGAGTCCTTCAGACAATTTGTTTGAAGGACAAAAACCAAAAGCTCGAGAGCCGAAAACCAAACAATAACCAGACAAGACAAGACTCGACGAAAATAAATAGAAGCACAGGAAAATATAAACACAGAGGCCCGACCAAAATAAAGCCCGAATTAAAGCAGAACACGGGAAAAGCCAGAGAAAACACGAAGTGAACTGAGCATGATCAATAGCATGAACAGAGACGTAAGCACAAACATGACTGAACCATAACTGAACAAGAAGTAAGACAAACGCATAAATAGAGGCTTGAGCAAAGACTGAAGCAGAACTGAACATGGACATAAGCATGAACAGTGAATAAAACAAACACAAAATAAAGACAAAGACAGTATGGACAAAGATCATGCATAGACTAATGTGAGTGACTCCAAGGAAGTGAACACGTTTAAGAAAACAAACATGCTTCAGTTCTAAAAATAGAGTTGTTTTGCATGATGAACGGGCAAAGTGTTGAACGTTTCAAATATCTAGAAGTTTCATGCACGTGAAGGAGCTTCCAAAAGAGGACATGGTCCATTTCCAGCGCTTCACATGCAAAGACAAATCCATTTTTGACTTGCTACAACTGTAGTTATTTTCATTTTTAGTTCTCTTTTATTTTCTACTCTTTTCTTGTAAATTATGCTATTTCAGCAGGGTTTTTAGCCTATCCCTATCATCCATCCCTCTTTTGGTAAGACCAAACTCTGCCATTAGTGAGTTGTGTAACTTCTTTAATCTATATTAGGATTGTACTTTCAGATTTCAAGTGCTAGCATAGTGTACATTCATTCAATAATTTGCATACGCGGTAGATTTCTCTCCCTTCCCAAATTTTGATTCGTACCTAGTTGCTAGCTTATCATGTTATGCAGGTCATGTTCAGTGTTTTATATGTCTTTTGTTGAAGCTATAAGTGGATGTTAGGTGGCTACATAGTGTTTTGTATCAGAGCTCTCTCCATTGTTTTCCCTCACGTTTTTGTCATTGGATCAAACCTTCTCATGAAATACTTATGCATAGTGATCAATTAAAATCAAAGGTCTTCCTTTTCCTTGTTTGTTCAGTGTTCAAGGTTCCAAGTAGGGTGGATCAACATTCTGGTGTATCACTGTCATTAGGTAGGATTTTCCCTTCAAGTTTCTTTCTCCCTTTTCCATGGTAGTCTGCAACATAGAGTAGAGATCCTCATTGATACATCTTACACGAACCAGCGTTCTCTGGAAGTTCTTCTCACCATTGAGACACCCACCCTTGTGAGAAGATACCATTGTTTTTGGCACACCCGATGGGACCTATTGGAGCTGGTCTTGGTAACATTACAGTTGTAGCAGTGTTCTTCATGAAATATTTGGTGTTTTCGAGCTCAAAGCAGTTACTTCTAATAATCCGGGCATAGTTGCAAGTAAGTCAGTTTTATTTTTACTACAATGAATGAGTTTTGATGGCTGTGTATGAAGAGAATTCCCATACTATCTTTCCTTATTAGCCCTATAATGAATCATACCAGCCTTGTTAGCAGTATTATCAAAGCTATGTTGAGCCTTATCAAGTTTCTCATGATCCTTATTATCAAGAGCATGAGTCTTACCTTCCTTGTGAGCCATATCAGTCTCAAGACTAGATTTCATCTTCCCCATATGGCTACGATGTTGCATATGAGCAGCCTTGTCTCCAACAGAGAATGAATGAGATCAAGCTAAAAATTTTAGCATACGCAAGAAAAGTTTGTTCAAATTTTCAGTATGAAGAAGTGAATAGTCTTTTCTAAAACGTGCCTAATGATCCAGTGAAGATAAATGAGTTGTGCATCTTTGTATTAGAGAAGTCGGAGGTTTGGGAAAGGCAGAAAATTGAGTTAAGCCACTTGCCCATAGAAGGTTCTTATGTTCCTTATTCTTATGAAGTTCTTAACCATGTTTCGTCTTTACCAAGGGAGCTTCCTAGTTGGAGTCAAAAGCCTATTCAAGAGCCAACTCATATGCCTATTAAAGAGCCTATTTGTAAGACTAAATCATCTTGTATTCCCTTTTCATCATCCATCATCCCTCAAGTTCAAGCTGTCCATGACGACAAGGAAATTTCAAACTTTGATGAGGTGAAGGTGGTTCAAGAAGAGCAACCTCATGAAGAAAATCATCTATGATAGCTTATGTAGATCTTTCTTGCTGTTTTTCACCCCTTAAACACCTCAAAAAGCTTTACAAGTGGGTTGCCACACCTCAAAAAATCAGTAGAAACAATTCTGAAAATTAACCCTTGGATTTTGCTCACCAAATCACCTTCTGGAACTCTCCAACCAAGTCACCCAAGTGCCAAAATTATTATAATAACTTATGAATATTCTAGGGCATTGAATGACCCTAAAAACCCTACAAAACCACTCCAACACAAATCACCCAACTAGAATAAAATGTTAAAAATATCTTCAAACCCTAAAATAATGTTTCCAAGCAAATTAGCCCTCACAAGGAAGATCTTCAATTAACCAACAAATTCGCCACACCACGAATGGCTCAAAATCATACAAACAACCTCCAAAATCAAGTCGCTCCACTAGGAAAAATTATGCAAATAATTTTTTGAATTAATTCCCTTATTTTCAGCTCTTCGTAATTTATTATTTCCTACAAATAACAACTTCAAAAATTCATAACTCTCTCAATACTTAGAATTATGATGCAAATAAGAGCTCAAACTGACCACAAAATTAGTGACTATTAAATAAAAATAATTTAAGAATTTTCCTTTCATGGGAAGGCCATCAAAACTTGCTTTAAATTCTGAAACTCCTAGTTTCCAGAATTTACCTCCTCAAACCCTGGGTTCACTCTAATTTCCAAAAGTAGGTGGTGTTCCAAAACCCCTTTGTAGATCCCTTGCATGAACACGTATAATTTGAAGCTCACTTACAACTCTTGGATAGAGTTGCCCAAGTAGAAGGAATAGAGGTTTTCGTCCCCAAACCTATGACACAAAATTAGTGACTATTAAATAAAAATAATTTTAGAATTTTCCTTTCATGGGAAGGCCATCAAAACTTGCTTTAAATTCTGAAACTCCTAGTTTCCAGAATTTACCTCCTCAAACCCTGGGTTCACTCTAATTTCCAAAAGTAGGTGGTGTTCCAAAACACCTTTGTAGATCCCTTGCATGAACACGTATAATTTGAAGCTCACTTATAACTCTTGGATAGAGTTGCCCAAGTAGAAGGAATAGAGGTTTTCGTCCCCAAACCTATGACACTTCTTGAATGTTTTCATCTTCAAGAGGTGGAAACCAAGATCGACATACTTGATTCAATTTTTCAAATCAATCTTCCACATAACCTTCACAAGATTCCTTTTTTGCTTTTATACCCCACCTCCAAGGGTGGCGCCCAAGTTGGAAGGTTGTATCCTTTCAAACCTAAGCACTTTATCTTTTTAAAACTTACTTTATTGAGGGTTTAGGCTCCTATGACCCCAACTTAAACGAACATAAGATAAAAAGTACTTTTTTGCAAACTCAATTGAAAATTAGAACACTTAAGTACTTTTTTCCTTTCTTGTTCATAAGTTAGCTCCCCTCCATGTTCCCTTATCTTCCTTCCCTTAGCTTTGTGGGAACGACCAAGCTAAGGACTCCAAAAACAAGCTATGCCAAAAAGGGGTACATTACAGAAAGAGTCCTCACTTGGACCATTCTTTTATGGTTGTTCCTCATCTGAGCCATCTTTAAAATCATTCACTATGTTAGGGATGGAACGTGCCTCTACATCCAAGCGATATATTTTTTGTTTGACACATTAATGGCTTGGGCCATAATTGTCATTACAATTATATCATAGTCCTTTTGCTAGGTGAGCGGCCATCTCCTCCTATGTTAGATGCTTGATTTGAGGTCCTCGAGTGCCCTGATTTGGCATGGGCCGAATCAGCTAAGGGTTTCTTATTATTGGTGGCTTATAGGGATGGTGTTGGGTGTCCTCAGCTAGATTAGATAAACCAACTGCTTCCACAAAATTAGCGGGTTTGAACATTTTGACCTCTACACAAATGTTGTCTTTCAATCCGCCAATGAAGCAAATTTTGAAAAATTCTTCATTTAGGTCCTTTGTTTGATTGGCCAATTTTTTGAATTGGGTTTGGTAATCATGAACATAGTGAGTTTGTCGTAATGAGGTCAATGCTCTAGTGAAGTCCGCATATGCACTAGGGCCAAACTGAGTCAATAAGTGTTTACCAAACTCATCCCATGTGAGAGTGACATGTGTCTTTTCTAACCACTGGTACCATTGAATAGCTTCATGTTTCAAGTTGAACGAAGCTATTGGAAGTTTTTGAGCTATGGGAGTTTGATGGAAAGAAAATTATTGATCTGCCTTATAAAACCATCTTGTAGGATCACCACCTACGAATTTCGAAGAATCAAACCGTGGTATACGGTGCTGGAACCCAAAGTGTGGTGGGTTATTGTGAAAGTGTTGTCCATTGTTAGAACCATTCATGTTGTTTTGGCTTATGGTATGATACTTGGCATTCAATCCAGTTAGTCTATTGTCCAAGTCATCAATGAGATCGAGCTTGCCCAATTTGGACAATTGTTGGAGTATAGAGGCCTGTGTTATTTGCATTGACATGAGGTCCTCTTCTAACTTCTCCAAGGAAAGATCCTCTAAGCATCCTGTGTTTTTTTTTTTGCTTCTTGGGGAATTATACCAAAATGATCAACACAGATAAAATCAATTTGGGCTAATAAGCAAAAAAGAATCTAGACTCCTAATGGCTGGCTATTGCACCATGTCTGGATAACTATATTGGAATATTCTAACCCTTTGGAATTCTATTGTTACTATGTTTTTGCATCTTACAAAAACAAACTTGTTTCTAATTTCTATTGGTACTGTGTTTCCGAAAAATCAGCTTCGGATCTGACTCAAAGAATGCCAAGATAACATAGAGAAGGTTACTAGAGGGTGTGTCTAGTTCGTGGGCTCACAAATATACTAATCTCATTCATAAATAGTGTCTGTCCAATATTTCAGAGCTCTAACTATAGAAGATTGAACCATCCCGTAGCCCCCTATCCCATCTCCAAGGTATGACAAAGATAACTTCCCAGGGCTAACCACTTATTGGTGCATCACAAATTACAAATAGCCAAAGGCTTCTTGTGGCAAAATTAAAACTTAGAAGCTTCTTATATACCAAAAGGCACGTGGTAGCTAAAATATGTATACAACGCTATTTGAAGCATGTGTATTTGGGGGGACCCCTCACTTCACCGATAACAATGAGTTAGCTTAGCCAATAATGACGACGTTTTGTGAGTTTTTAAAATTGTCGGGACATGGTTTCTAACTGAAAAGGGAAAAAAACTACTTGCAAGAAAAAAATTGCATAGATATGGGGCAAAAATCTTAGTGTAGCCACTTTTGTTACCACTTTCTGATCACTAAGATCCTATGGTGGACAGTCACAGAAATTCCTAAACTATTGTTGTTGTTGTGGAACAAGGCATTGGAAAGAGTTATGATCCCACTTGTTATGAACCTACTTGCAAAAATAAACCAAATAGAATAATAATATGCAAAAAATAGGAAAAATTACTCAATGAACTTGGAGATAATTGCAAACCTTGCTTATATTCAGATATCACAACCCTTTTCGAGGGTGCGATCTCCTTGAGAGCAAAGCTCAAATTACAAAATATAGATGATTTATTTTCCTTGCTTACAATATCAATATATAGGCATTTCAACCCTAATCCTAATACTCGAGGGACGACCTTCAATAGAAAGGGTCACCTGAGCTACTTAACTAGCTAAGACTATTACAATGCAAAAATAATAATAGATGATTAGGACATCTAGGTCATAACAAAAAATGCTATGCCTTGGTATAAAGGAATTTACTCCATAAACATCTTGCAAGATTATTCAAATCTTTCTATACACCCTTCTACTTTGAATAAATCTAGTGGGAATTTACTCAATTGGATTTTATCAAATCCATAGTCTTTCTGGTTTTCCCAGAAAACTATTTTGCATTATGGCAAAATGTAAACAGTTTTTGAATTTGCACCAAAAAAGATTGTGGTGAAGGAAATATTATGAAAGTTGAAACCCTAGCAAAGAAAAAATTGAAACTCCTAGTGGATTACAAAAATAAAAACTTGGGATTCAAGCCGTTGAAATAGAAAGAACAAACTTTTAAATATTGTCTACAAATTATTTGAAAGAAGTCCTAAGATGGATTGTGTACAAATACTGAGAGCGGTTTAAAACTATTTTTGGGACATTGCTAAATCCTTGAAAGAATAAAACCCTTCAGTAGCATTCTATGTTACAAGAGCGTATTCTATATTAAAACTATTGGTCATTTGAGTATATTCTCCCATCAATTACGAGTTTAATTGTCGCTTCGACAATTATTTAACTTCAAAAAAATCTAGGAGAAAGGAGAAACAAGAAACGAGCAAGGGATGCTAAACCAACAGTTACATTGTTTGCTAAGAAGGGATTCCAAGAAAGGGAAACAATGCAATGGATAATAAGACAAGAATGTAATGGAATAACAAGACAACAACATAACAAAGAGGGTTTAGTAGTTTTCTGTCTACTCCAACCAAAAAAGGTTTGTGTAATACTGCATAAAACGACTTAATCATGCCAAGGCATTTAAGAAAAGGATCCTAGGCTGCAAAAAGTAGAGATAAACCAATATAAAAAACAGTTGTGTTGAACATAATATTGATATTATATATGTATCACCGCCAACAAGAGAAGGGGAAGCACCAAGGGAAAAACAACATATGACTCTACACAAAAAATTATTTTACATTTGATGAGGATTTTTTTCATGATAAGCATATCATGATTAATATTTGGTTTGACGAAGATGCAATGAAGGCATTATAATAGTGCAACTTTATACATGGAGCTTCTAAGAAAATAAAAAACGTGATGCAAACACCAAACTTGGAGAAATCATTGTTTTCTATTTGTAAATTTGTTGATTCTACAATCCAAGTAATATTCAATAAAGGATTCATGACAAGAATGCAAAAAAAAAGTAATCTGCACCATGGGGCCCAGGATTGCGGCGTGGACTACAACCCAATAACTTAGCTAGTTAATCACCAAGATATAGAACATGCAATAGAAAACGTAAACAACTATAAACTATTAAACATTTGAATGCATGAGATAAGTAGAATAATGCTACTTCTATTCAGTTTTAAAGAATAGGTTATGGTACACTTTATGAGAATGAGGATTCTCATGATCAGAAAGAGGGAAACAATTCCTAACTGATTTTAATTGATTGAAATGTGAACAGATGACCAATCAATGATTGGCATCCTCCTAGGATTGAATGGATTACAAGAGAGCAATTACAAAAGAGGACAATTACAAGACAATTCAACTTTTGCAATGGATGATGGTTTGCCAGCGGTGGGTGTGATGATTTGCCAATGTACAATATGTTGACAAATGTGTTAACATGGTGTGAGCCTTGGAAGTGCCACCTAGCGTGGTGTAGTGTGGCATGGAGTCTTCACGTTGCTAATGAGTTCTACACAGAGTTTGACTGTTGTGTGGTATGTCTCCTTGTGTTGTGGAGGCACACAAGGGTCCATAGATGTTGTGTGAATGGCACAAGCTTGCATAGAGGTGTGTAGGGTGCACAAGTATCTTAGGAGGAAAGCGCAAACCAACACGGCTGCACTTTGATAAAATTCGCCCTTTCTTGAGGTGCGATGGCCCCCATCGCATCTTTAATCAATTGCGAAAACTAAATCTGAAGCTATTGAAGGTTGTACCACTTTAGTCTGATCAGCATATTGTCCTACCTTGACCACCATTAATAATTGCGATATGTGTCTTGGCTGATGCGTGTTGTTGTGACTTCAACAATCTGATCCTTTAGTGTTATCTACAAGTGTTTAGGATCCAAGCCTAAAGGATGCTAGGTTATTGTTGGCTCAAGAAAAGATGGAAAGTATGGCTTAAGGAGTTCTACATTGAATATTGGATATAAAACTAAGTATTGTGGTAGATCAAGGACAAATGCATCATCGCCAACTATGTACACTACGGTACAGGGACCATATTGCAGAGGCTTGATCTTGCTATGTGGATCCTTGAAGTGTTCCTCACAAAGATACAACCAAACCTTAATACCCATCATGAATTCATGAGGTGTACGATGTGCATTGTGATGCTCTTGGTACTTTTGTTGTTGACACGAGTATTTGTTGAACTTGTCAGTGAGCATGTTGGATGTGCTACTAAACTTCTACACTTTATCCACTTCCTTTTCTTGTGTGCACAACTATATGTCAGATTGAGTGTGATAAGATATGTCTAGAGGTATTGTTGGCTAAAACCCAAGACATGTCTAAAATGGACTATGCCATGTACAATTATGAAGAAGTTTGTTATAGACATGCTAAATGAAAACCAAGTTATCATCCCATGTGTGCGGACGTGTGATGTTTTACAAAAAAAAAAATGGAAAAGTGTGTGGTTGACAACTTTTGTTTTCCCATCTGTCTAAGGATGAAATGTTGTACACTAGTCCAATCGTGTAGCCAACATCTCCCACCAAGGATGCCAAAAATGATTAACAAACCTTGGGTTGTGACAAAACATGATGGATGTAGATAGTCCAAAGTGAACCCAAACATTGTAACAACCCATCTAGTTGTACTTAGAAAGTGCAGTAATTTTTTTTTATAACTAAATACTGAACATTCATTCAACCACAGTTTGACTATAAAGCTTTAGTCACTCAAATAATCGATAACTCCAAGCATAACCAAACAACAAACCATAGATTAAGGTATGCCACTGAATTTCACTATCTTACTGGTGACATTAGCATGTTCCGCAATTCCCATGTTAAGCACTGGTACTAATTCATTGCATTCATGTCAACCCTAATCTAGCCTAAGGATCTAGACCTGATGCCCCCACCACAACTTGGGCAGCCTACATATCCGCTCCTCGAAATCAGGGTCCGATGTAGTTCTCCTTTCAAATGTGATGGCCTCCTCCATGAGATGACATCACCGAAGCGGTTGGCACTCTAAGCCAAATAGGGAACAACTACTCGTGACACAAACGAGCTTCTAAAGCTCTGGTCTACAATCCTATAGCTAAGTGACACACTCTAGCATAACACAATACTAATCCAGGTTCATGTGCTTATCCAAGCACTCTCACATAAAAACCTAGATATTATCAATGATGAAGGAATTCCCATTCCTAGTTCCATAGAAAATCACATGTTAGACACAGCTAAGTATAAAGAACAAAGCGAGTCATAACAGTATATAACAGTCGAACATATCATTCGTTTATCTCTCAAAATTGTATGCATTCATACATGTTATGCTAGTTGCTATAAACATACTGCTCAAGTTAAAATCATTTGAACAGTCAATTTAGATGAGAGTCTAAACATAAAACTACAGTATGTACCACCCGAGTATCTACATCTGAGCTGGAGTATCCTATGATATCCAATACTATCATAGCTCCCGATCACTCTACCCAAACATTAACAACCATAACATATATATTTATTTAGGTATGGGTCAAGATATAACGAATACAGTATGTACCATTCGGGTACTTTCTGTATTGTAAAACTCTATAACATCCCATATTGTCATAGGTCTTTGTGTTTGACCACCCGACTCAACACCAACAACAGTCTTACACTCAACCATAATAATAAAGCAAGTCAGGATATACTATTCGGGTATACCTTCAATAACAATCCGATGAGAACATAATCTCTAGGCATGCCTAACGATGCACTATGTTATTCTAGAAATGTCTAATCACTTGCACAGTTAACTTTCTCATGAAATATACCGCATACAAATTTTCATCCTTACAAGATGCGACAAACTTGATCCTGCCGATAAGTTTGCATAACAGTACTATGCTACACAAGTCCTATTTGCTTTTACTAGCATTCTAATCAAAGCTATAGTGAATATCACACTAAGAAATACCTATTAAGGTTAGTTTCCTATGCCGGTGCTCACTCCCCGAGCTACCATACATTTATGCGATGTCTCCTACATGCACAAAATTAGGGCTAGATGTAGTTCTCCCAAACTACTAAAGGTAAAAATGTTTACTCAATAGTATTCTCACACAAGTGCATATAAGGAGGTAAGTATAAATACATTCCTTAATTATAGAGAGAAGACTCAATGGTCTTTATAACCCTATCACTCACATCAAAATGTATATAAGCTAGAATTAGTGATGTTCACCATCACTCTCGAGTCCTCATATACTGCTCGACTATGGACTTTAGCCACATTCAAAAAGAGTAACAAAGAGTTTGACACTCAAACCAATATATATATATATATATATATCAAGAATACCTCTAAATAATTCCAAACCATAATACCACAACCCAACATAATACTATTTCATAATTGTCCTCAATATAAACCCATTGATATACTTTATCGAAGATAAGTTTGGTGTGAACCTATTTCAATTAATTAAGATCATTGGTATGTGATTTCAAGACATGATTTACATAGGTGTCCCTTACCACCCATGTAACCATTGTCTTGTCCACACAATAGTAATTGATCGTTTTGACAAAACAAGTTGTTTATAAGGTAAATCTGTGCATTTAGTCAATAATTATTCATCAATCTACTTCATTGACGATCATCGAAGTTTAATTTGAATATAAATAACCTCATGTATTTTTCTATGATAATCAAACCTATTATAGCAATGCAACTCGCCTATTAGTGTATCTCTGTTAAATCCAGGATACGGAAATTCAAGGCAAAATAAAGTTCCATCGAATACCTGATTTTACATTTAAAAATAAAATAGTTTCTTTGATGTAAAAGACTCAGCAATTTAAATTGAAGACTTTGTTTTAGATATAAGTGATTCCACGGTTTTCAAATATATATATATATATATATATATATATATATATAAACACCCATATATCTTTCTGCCATAAATGTAAACATACACATATCTATCCATATATATACATCCATAAATAGATGTTCATAAATATATATATCCTCGTGTATATATGCATATCTAGTTTGGCAAGCATCATTAATATGACATCAACAATTGAGATAAAGTTCCAAGTTTATCTATTCTTGCCTTTAATCATGGCTGCAACCCAAATAAATTTGCAAGAAACAACTACCATTACTTACTTGGCATATGCTTTTCCAATTAGATGGAGCAGGGTCGATATGTGTTCCTACTTGGTCTCTCTTACTCCTCACCTCCTACATCAACCTCTCCTCTTTAGTATTCCATCGACCTTTCTGATGCACGTCTATTCCTTTCCACGTCATTTCACAATAACATTAAATCAAATATGCACCGGCCAATGTAATGAAACTCATGACATAATCAAAGGAAGTTACTTCCACCATATAATTTTTAAACACAGGAAGCAGACGTGAAGTAGTTCGCACTCCCAGAAGGATACACGACCCCAATATATATATATATATATATATATATATATATATATATATATATATATATTCCATACTTGGAGATAAACACATATTGTAGTCTATTGAAAAAGCAAAGGGGCTTTTTGAGTCCGTTGAAATCCTTGATTGAAATGGAATGCGGTTCCGCTTGAAATGAAACAGCTGAGATTAAAGAATGGTGGCGGTGTTGCTCTAGGGCTGAGTTAAAGAAAAGGAAAGAACAGAACTTGATATGGCAACAACGTTAATATTGTTGGACGAAAAGGCTGCCATCGACTTCTGCTAGCTTAACCTCCTCCTTACATCTGCTGTCCTCCCATTAAACCGTCCTCATCCTCCTCATCGTTAACTCACTCGGCCTCCAAACAAAATGGCGGTCCTTCCTGACAGGGCCATGTAGGGAGAAAGCCAACAGGGTCACTTGGGTGGGCAGCCAAAAGGGTCACGCCTCCCTTCCCTATATATTTGTGTTAGTGTATTGTTGACATTTTTGCCCCCACAGGGCAAAATTGTCACCCTACACTTCGGAACTTTGCTATGGTGCCAAGTTGGTCTTGTGAATTAGTTTTGGGGTCCTCAAATGAGCATTTACAACCACCCAAGTGGCCATCTAAAGCCAGGTGAAGTTTAGTCATGCAAAGGTTTCCAAGGAGCTTGCTTGATTACAGCGAAACGTGCAAATACAACCAAGATATTCAAGCTGTAAGTTCATTTGTTTTGTCTTCCCAAGGAATTTTCGGGTATGAGAGGACTATTTATTTGGACATTTTGTCCGAGAGAAAGAGCTCTCAAAGGACTGACAAAAAGTCCGAAAAAATGACTAAGTGGCAATCGTTCAAGGCTTTTTTCTTCGGGTTTTTCTCCGAAAGAAAAGAGGAAGAGCACAGTTGAGAAGACAAGACAAAAGTCCGAAGGAATAAGGATAGTTACAAAAAACCCGGGTGATTTACAAAAAGCCCGAGTGCCTTCCAAAAAGCCTAGGTCCCTACAAAAAGCCCAGGCGACTTACAAAACGCCCGAGTGACTTACAAAAAGCCCGAATGACTTACAAAAAGCTCATGTGCCTTCCAAAAATCTTGGGTTCCCTACAAAAAGCCTGGGTGCCCTACATAATTCTTTCGAAAACCTAGTTTCGAAGGACACCTGTCCTTGCAGAGGGCACTTGGTCGGTGGCAGGACCCTTCAAAAGTTTCAAAGGGCACAAAGGAGAGACAAAAGCCCTTGTGGAGAGCAGAGACATAAATAGTGGACCCTTCGAAAGTCCCGAAGGGCATGAAAAGATAGCCAAAGGAGAGAAATTCCTTTGGACAAAAAAGTCTGAAGAAATTCGGGAGAAAGAAAAAACCTGGGGAAAATAGACAAGACAAAGGCAAGACATAAGAGCCTAAAAGGAATTAATTCGGGAGATTAACAAGGAAATGAATTCCTTCAGACAAAAAGTCTGAAGGAATAAGTAAAGTCGACAAAAGCCACAGGAAATGAACAAGAATGGTTCAAGGAAAAGCTCCGAAAGAAAGGAACAAATAGAATTCCTTTGGACTTTTTGTCCATGGATAGAAATTAAAGCCCGAAACAATTACAAAGGACAAAAGAAGGAAACAATTCCTTCGGACAATTTGTTCGAAGGAAATGAAAGAGAGACAATTCCCACGGACAATTTGTCCGCAAAAGAATTGAACAAGAAGCAAAGGCCAAAGAAAGAGAAGAGACAGAGAGAGAAAAGACAGAGAGTTCTTCGGACATTTTGTCCGAAGGACGAAAACCGAAATAAACCCTGAATCCCGAATTAAAGCAGAACACGAGAAAAGCTAGAGAAAACACGAAGTGAATTGAGCATGATAAATAGCATTAACAAAGATGTAAGCACAAACAGGACTGAGCCAGAACTGAACAAGAAGAAAGACAAACGCAGAAATAGATGCATGAGCAAAGATTAAAGCAGAACTGAACATGGACATAAGCATGAACAACGAATAAAACAAACGCAGAATAAAGACAAAGGTAGGATAAACAAAGATCATGCACAGACTAACGTGAAGTGACTCCAACGAAGTAAACGTGTTTAAGAAAGCAAGCACGCTTCAGTTCTGAAAATAGAGTCGTCTTGCATGATGAACAGGTAAAGCGTTGAACGTTTCAAACAACAAGAAATTCTATGCACACACTCTTGCTTATCTCGAAAGCTTGAAACGTTCTTGCGGTTCAAACGTAATTCTTAATTTGGCATTTGCGTTGATTTCATGCAAAGGAAAGCTTTTAAACGTTCTAGTAGCTCAAGAAGAGTTCTATAGTTGGAGATTGGCGTAGCATCATGCAGCCTGGGCCCACCGTCCATTTTCAATGCCAAAGAGCTTTCATGCAAGGCATAAGACAAAAATAGATTTTATTTGAACGCTGAAATAACACAAGTTGGACTGAGTTGACCTCTTCTTCTATTTTCAATACCAATCTCTTCGCTGTTGTATACTTTTCTATATAAGTTGGCTTTTCAGCCTTGAATTGTATCCCTCTCTTGGTAAGCATAGACTCTGCCATTGGTGAGTTGTGTAACCTCTTCAATCAATAGAAGGATTGTACTTTCAGATTTCAAGTGCTGGCATAGTGTACATTCATTCAGCAATTTGCATACGTGGTAGATCTCTCTCCCTTCCCAAATTCTGATTCGTACCTAGTTGCTAGCTCATCATATTATGCAGGTCATGTTCAGTGTTTTATGTCAATGCTGAAGCTGTAAGTGGATGTTAGGTGGCTGCAAAGTGTCTTGTATCAGACCTCTCTCCATCCTTTTCCCTCATGTTTTGGTCATTGGATCGAACCTTCTCATGAAATATTTATGCACAGTGATCAATTGAAATCAAAGGTCTTCTTTTTCCCTTGTTTGATTCAGTGTTCAAGGTTCCAAGTAGAGTGGATCAACATTTTGGTGTATCACCGTCATTAGGTAGGATTTCACTTTCAAGTTTCTTTCTTCCTTTTCCATGGTAGATTCGCAGCACAGAGTAGAGATCCATTGACACATCTTATAGTAACCAACCTTCTCTGGAGGTTCTTCTCACCATTGAGGCACCCACCCTCGTGAGAAGATCCCATTGTTTCAACTGGAGAGAGGATTGACCATTTCAGCATGTCTTCGATTCAAGGTGCAACTCCAGGTTGACAACATGTATTACATCAGTTCGCTTTCAGATGTACTTCCATTAGCTTGCAGTTGTACAAGCGGGTGCAGTTATTGGCATGTTTCACTAAAATCAAGCCTAGTTAGGTTTAGCGCATGTGATGTTAAGTGGGAGTTAATGCATTTGTCAAACTCCACTAACACTAATAGCTTTTGGCTATATGTACACTCCTCTTTTCCATTCAATCTACATTACAATCTTCTTTGCTGATGCTTGTTTTTAACCCAGAGATTCTGGTATATTTATACAATTTTCACCAAGTTTCAATAAAATACCCTGATGGTGGAGTTGGGAGGCAAGCCATTATGGTAATATTAATAAAATAAGTCAATCCAATGACTTAACAATCCCAAGTAAGGGCCCAACAAAGATTTACTTCATCATGCCAATGGTCCATAATGGTAAAACAAATATTTGTTTCAATCCCAATGTCCCAACTCATTGTCCATTAGTAATAAAATAAATTTGACTAAGACATAAAGCAATCCACTAAGGTTACCATGGAAATCATGCTTAATCTACTAAGGTTTTATTGTGCTTGAGTCAAGCTTAGGTGGTCCCAATTACCAAGATTCCATGAATGACTATTGACCACGCAATAATCTCCACCATAATATAAAATAATATATACATTTATTTATATATTTAGATATATTTATTTATTTAATTATTTATCTATTTCAATATCACTCATGCATATATACAATCCATACATATGTATAATTATATAGTATATCATTATATATAGATATATACAAAATACATTTTCATATATATGTGTATACACTCATTAAATAGATATGTGATTTCATTGAAGTGTGAAATTTAATTTGATGGAAGTACCACCAGCCAAGTCCGTCACCAAAGATCCACGACCCGAAACTAGACCAATACTAGAAATCACACGAAACGACGAGAAAGTGGTTGAACAACACTACTATGAACATGGCATCTCGCTCAAAATGCACGCACATGTATCACATCATAAATGCCATGTACTTCATTATCGCCAAAGGAACAATAGTTCACCGATAGGGTATTATCGATAAGTGCCCTAAAACCTGGCACAAGAAAATGGGATGTGACAAACATGATGATGAATTAGCACACAGTGTCTTGTGTTGTAATGCTCTTCTTGCAAGCAACCATGTAACTGTTGTCACTCAATTTTACACCCTTGGAGAGGTAGTTCAAGCTTTCTCCAAATTGAGTGGAACATGAGATTACCCCTAGGCCTGCAGGTTGCCTATAGCAAGGGTAAACCTCTAGATTAAAGGGTTAGATCCCTAGATTTGTCTTGATTACTCATCACCTATACAACTAGCTCATTTGGATGAAAAGGGAGAGAGAAAACATAAAGTAAACCTATCCTAATGAGGTGATGCATCAATTGTAACCTGACCACTGCTAACCAATTGCAATTGCACTTCAAACAAAAGCCTAATTTGTACGACACTAATCCAAATCTGCCTATTGCATTAGTTTTCTCATGGAGGTTTGTGAAGCAAACTCAAGCTAGGAGAACTAAACACAAGGTCATGACATGACACTAGTGAAGAGACAACTCACTAAACTCATGAAAAACTTCATTGGAACACTTCGAGAGACCTACAAAAGACTTCCAAAGCTGAATATGAATGCTAAAAAGGACAACATTTAGCAAGATCAACTAGTCTAACATACACATTGAAACAACTCATGGAGAAGGTAAACTAGATTTTTATTTATTGCATAAAGTTTGCAAATGAGTAAGGCTTCGCTATACTCAGGTGGAGAATACAAACATAGCCAAAAGTGGCTCAATATATAGCACAAGTGAGAGAGAAGAGAAGAGCATAGGAGAGAGAGGGTACACAAGTGTCATGTGAGTTACAACAAGAAGAGTTAGGGAACTGCCTCAACAAGTCCAGGATGCCATGTGTAGCTCCTCTGAAGATATTCGAACTCTCCAAGTGGCGTGGGAGTTGAAATGTTTGCTTGACACCTTGACTAGCTTCTTGAAACTGCCCTTTGTCTTGAAATGTTGAAGGACAAGCGGCCTTTTTGATGGTCATATCAGTTTCTTCTACCTCTTTGCTATGCTCTTCACACCTTTCAACTGACCCCAACAAGTTCTTTTTTACACATCACCTCTTTCTCTTGAAAGGGGTCTAGAAGACTCTTCATCTCCTTAGGCCAACTTTGCACACAAGGGTCAAAACTTGGTTTCTTCTTCATTAGCTCGTCCAAACTTTATGGATGGCCTATTCACATCATATTGGACCTGCAAAAATCCATTTTGAGGCCTCAAACTAGCCCCAACAATTCGTTTTCTATCAAAAACCTCAATTAGACCTCATTCCTTGTAGCCCTAAAATCATACAAACCTCCTTGTGTAGAGAGTTGTACAGATGGTCTAGAGAATCTGAGGGTGTATTCTAGTACCCAGTATGGCCTTACGACTCCAAGTTCAATTTCATGCTTTGAGAGTGAGTGGAGATATCCATTTTTGCAACTTCTCTCTCATTACTAAGCCTCAATTAGGCCTCCCTACCAAGACACTGAAAAATGGCTCTACATGCTCCCCACATGTGCCAAACCCCAAACAAGTGTGTGATTCAATTAGACAACCTCCTCCTTGTTCTCCATGCCAAATTTGGAGATCTGACAACTTGTATGGACCTGTAAATAGCAAAAATCGGTCTTTTTAGGCCTATTCCTTACAGTGTTGTACTAACCAATGGCATGGGATGATGCTCAAGGGAGTCTTGAACATGTTTTGGTTCATTTGGAAGTTTGTCTAGTCCATCTAGAGGCATAAAACTTCATTTCTCTCTCATCGGGTCCATATGGCTCTCCTAGGCAGCGTGAAAGTGCTTCGAGTTCTTAAGGATGGTTCATAAAGCTCAGGGCATGAAACCACCTACCAATTCCACAAAACGGAAGTGCACTAGGGTAGTTAACTTCCCCTAGGAGCCCAAGGTCCCGTGCAGTCCCTGTGTTCCATACTGAGCAATGCAAACTAGCCTCTCGAGTTGCAACTAGGCATTCTGTGAGGTCTGAGAGCAATTTGAAGTCTGTAGGTGGTTGTTTGAGTTTGATTTGATCTACAACACCTCACTGAGTTCTAAGAAATCTCCCCTAACCTCTTTCAATAGCTTTCCCACCACCTTCCTTCATCAAACTTCTGTTACATCTCATTGCTTTAGGCCTAGGGTTCTTATGCTAGTGTGCTTAGCATACCCTAGCTGACTGTGTGTGCCTATTACTCTCTTAGTCAGGGGCTGGGCATCATGAAATGTTTGTATATATCTTTCATCACATTCTCAAGGTCTCCAAAGCTCAACTTCACTTCACTGACATCTCTCGACTAATAATCTTCTCATCTTACTGCCTATACAGGACTGTGTATGTGACTAAGTCTGCAAGAATAAATAGGGTCTGCCATGTTTGTTTCATTGTTGCTTGTGTTTGATATTCTGAGTGACTATGCTCATCTCCTTTCAATCATCATAGAAACATCTTACTCTTCCTCAGTCATTCTATCCTTCCAAACAAGCAACCACTTTCTTAGGATTGAGTAGGCAAAACTGTGTATGCAAGGACTGATTATGTAGGGTCTGCTCATCAAATGAGATCTTGTTTAGAACTCTGACTTTGAGAAGTCAAATGGTTTGGGTACCGTGAGTTTCTTCCTATCTTTCACAACACACACACACCACTATCTTGGGTTTTGAGAGGGTCCTTAGTCACTTGAGCGGTCCTACAGGGCTGCAACTGCTTGTGTGTATTCATTTGAGACTGGTTTGCAACTTTGGTGCTTTAAGATCCCTTCTTGAAACATGAAACTCTCAGACTTTTGTCATGTTATTGATGATTTGAGACTCCCTCAAAATACCTTAAAACAAACTAGGTGTTTTATCAACCCACTGTCTCAATACCATTTCTTTCAATGTATAGCTGTAGGTGACAACATGAGAACTTGACTGTGTATGTAGCTTCTTAGGTCTTCAAAACAATCCCCAAACCTTTTCAAAGGCTCTGCCATCATATTGTTGATATTTCAAAACCATTATCAATGCCCTGAAACTTTAGACCTCCACTAATCCTTATTGTCTCAAAGCATTCCTCTTGCTTGGCTGTAGGTGGTGTTTTTGGACAGTTGACTATGTATATGGTTTGACTATATGCTAGGCCTTCCCTTACCAACACTGAGCCTCTCAATGGTTTTATCATGTTGTTTTGATGTCCCAAGACACTTCTCAATGTCTTGAACTATCACAGTGTTTCCATGCCTCTGTTCAAGGTCCATTGTCTTAGTTGGCTGTAGGTGTCAATTTTAGGGCAGCTTGACTGTATGTCTTTTGAATTAGGCCATTTCAATCCAACTCATGACATCTGTAGCATTTAACTCTCATAAAGATCTCATTCTCACTTCACTGCAAGTCTATAGCTTTTTCAAAGCATCTTCAAGCTTTGATTCTCTGCCCTCACTGTCCACACAGGGCTGTAGGTGTTGATGAGCCATTAGGTTGTCAACTCAGTCACCACTTGGTTTTAGTTGTTTTGAAGATCCTTATTGGTCTATGACACTTTCAAACCTGAAACATCACAAAGTTTTTATGGCATAGACAACCTTCTTTGGACATTGACAATCATTGGATTTTCATTGAAGTTACAGACCTGTAGGGCTTCACCTGTGTATAGAGCCTTGGAAAGTGTGAACTTGTATGATAGTGCTCAAAGACCATTGTCCTTTATTGCATCAACACATCAAACATGAAACACAGGCTCAAGTTCTCTGGAAATACATACTCAAACCACTCAAATCACCCAACTGTTATGCAGACACAACCCACAATCGTGAATAAAGGAAGTGACCAGTTGAGACTTGTACGGAATGTTTATTTGATCAGAGGCTATGAATGGATTGAGAAGGATGGTAGGAGACCATGAAGAACCATTCAAATGCATCAGACCACTTGGAGAATCTCTACAACACAGAAAAGTTACAAGTCACTTCAAACTATGCATAAGAGAGACTTTCCTTGTCAAAAGACCATCCACACATACCACCATGATGAATGAATGTGTGTGAGGCATCTACAAACATCTAAGAACTCACTCCAACTGGTTTCAAGCAGCCATGAGCTCACACTTTGCATTGAAATTACACAAAACTCAACCTGTGGGATTTTAAGCTCTCAAAAAGCAGTCTGTCTTCTAGCAATTGTGTAATGTCCCCAAATGGGATGATTTAACAAAAAAAGTGTTTTTCCCAAAATCCACAAATTCTGAAATTAAAAATCAGCAAACCCTAGCTACTGCAATTGCACCTCCTAACTGAAAATTAACTCCAATTCACCTTGAAATAAATACCTTGTGAATTTGACCACTAATGACTTTTGCCGTAATGAAAAAGGACCCTGAAATGGATGTTTCAATTCTCCAAACCCTAGTGCCACACTAGCTGAAATGAATTCTTTCTTTCCCATTCTAATCCCTACTCAATCTTAATCCAATCCAATCGCCAAAAATCAGAAAATTACTGCAATAATTAATCCAAAATGAAAACCTTGTAAATCTGCCCTCGACAAATATTATTTCCTACGAACAGTTGAAAACTTCAAAAATTCATAACTCCCTCAATATTTGGAATTATGATACAAACAAGAGCTCAAACTGATCATAAAAATGCCTATCCTATAAAAAAAATCGAAATTTTCTTTCCATAAAAAAGTCATAAAAATTTTCTTTGAAATTCTGAAAACCCTAGTTTCCTGTAAAAAATAATTAAATAATAATATGAAAACTATTATTTAATTTTCTATCAATTTAGGACTTCAAAGCTTTCACAAACCTTCTCCAAAACCCCATGCCAATGTGTAGAAAATTAGCAAATAATTTCAGAATATTAATTTGCATAAATAGACCCTAAAAGGGGCCTCCAAACTCTCAATCAAACTTCCAAAATAGTTAGCTTCACTTGCAAAAATAGTGCGAATATTAATAAAAAATAATATGCAAGAAATAAGCTAAGTTGCCGATACGGATACGGGTATGAGTATCGGATACGGGGATACGTCGATTTTTTTTTTTTGGTTTGGATATGGCTGGATACGGCCGTACAAAAATATATATAAAAAATTAAAAATATAAAAATATAGCCATATAAGCAAAATTAACCACATAATATGCATAGAGGAAACAAAATAACTTCAAATAAGTTATATAACCACAAAATATATACTCATAATTCAATGCCAAATATCATAATTATAAATCGATATTAAAATTTAATTATAAATATAAATTTTAAATTTTTAAACTAATTAATATTTAATAATTTAAAATTTAATACTATATATTGAAATTAAAATTTTAAACTAATTAATAATTTAAAAAATTAAAATTAAAATTTAATACTTAATATAATTAAGTATTTAATGTAATAATATTATAATAAAAATTAAAACATTAAAATAAATAAATAAAAATTAAAAAAATAAACATAAACTATAACTTAATTTTCAAAAGAAAAGAAAAAAATTTAAAAATGAAATGTAAATACAAAACAAATAAAACATTGAAAAATCCCTGAGGCAGGCGAGCAGGTGCGGGGGCGCGGAGGCGCGCAGGGACGAGGGCGCGGAGGCGCGCAGGCCGCAGATCGCAGGTCACGGCGAGGCGCCGAGGTCGCAAGTCGCGGGGAGGCGCAGAGAACGGTCGCGGAGTTGCAGAAAGAGGGGTCAAAGCAAAAAACGATTAGGGTTTTTACTTTATGTTTTTGTTATAAAGTTAAAAAAATAAAAAAATAGTATTTTATTCCGCCGATATGCCGAGATACGGCCAGGGTTCGGCGTGTCCCCTGCGGATACGGCCGGATACGTCCATGGACGTATCCGGCCGTATCCGCATGGGCATGGACGTATCCGGCCGTATCCGCAGGGGCACGCCGTACCCTGGTCGTATCCCCCGCGGATCCCCGCGCTCCCAGGGCCTGCTAGGGGCGAGGCGAATCCGGTAACGTAGGAAATAAGCCATAAAAACTTCACCAAAACTTCACAAGAGCTCCTCAATGCAAATTGCTCCACTCCAAGGCAAGCAATAAGATCTCCTTAGCAAATGTGGCGTCAAAAGACACCTTTTGTAGAATGATCAACAGCAAAATAACGAACACCTATTGGGCATACATCCCTATAGTTTCTTCAAATATGAAAAACAATTATCAAATTCAACATGCCTTCAATTGTAATCTTCACCTCATATTTGTACCTTCCAAAGAGGGTCGAACCACCTTGGGGAGGTAAAATGCCTCATAAGCCTCACTTGCTCTTTTTAGAATATCTTTTAAAATAAAAAAAAATTTTGCTTTAGCTCTTAAGCCAACATTCCTTTTAATTTCACTTTAGGCCTTTTTGAATTAAATTAATAACTTGTCTTAATAAATTAGTAATTAAAATTACTTTTTGGCAAATTAAATAATTAGATCCTCACTTAAATGATTAATTAAATTGCTCTAATAATTAAAGTAATAAAAATCACTTTTCAAACAATTTATTAATTATAAATCCCCTTAGAGTAATTATTAAAATTACATTCATTTTGCAAATGGTTAAAACCACTTTTCCGATAATTCGAATAATTATCCAAGATAGTTATGTTCTAATAATTAATTAATTGTTTTATATTTTCAAATGATTAAAATCACTATTTGGGCAATTTATTAATTATTAAAATTATATGAAAAGAGGACATCACAGTCCTCCCATCCCAAATTTGCTTGCCCTCAAGCAAATGCAAGCTCATATGCCCAATTACCATGTCCAAATGGTAAAACCTATTGTAGTACTAAAAAATTCTTGCTACTATACCTGTTAAGTGGAATAACTTTTGTCAAAAATCATAGTGTGACATATCCCAAATGAATACTGAATGCCATTCCACCTTGCCAACACTTCCCAACATGCAAACAAAATATGTCCTTGCTTTCTAAGAAGTGGTAGTCCTCAATGGAGACATGAACTTGCTGTACCTATACTTTGGGGGCTGCCCCCAAGTGCTAGATGTGTCCTCATAGCCATCCAAAGGCTTCACATGTTTCCAGCCAAACACCCATTTCAATACCAAGTGGTGGATAAGGAAGCTCATTTCCCTTATACCTCTCAATTGAGTGAGATATGATCCAAAGTGGTTATACAAAGCACAAGTAAACCAAACCACCTTGCTGCCCTGTATGCATAATTTCTTCATGTGTTGGTCCATGTCCCACAAAATATGCAAAGAGAAATCAGAATTGTAACGTCTATGAGAAAAGGCCTCTATGACATATTCGCCACCATGTATAGACATCCAAGTGTGAAATTTGCACCGAACAAGAAGCGGCCCCATGTTACTTACCTCCAATGTGCATATGATTCTCTTCATACTTCCCAAAAGCTCTCCAACATTTTCACAAGAAGGTTGTACCTTCCCGGTGAGGAGGTTCCTTATGTCACCTTCACATCATGCCAACAATATTACATTTCCAGAATCTTGTGCAAATTGTTTTGTATGAAATAAATCAGTTTTCCCTTCATGTTGACATGGTTGTATATGCAAATAAACTTCTGATTTTTTATGTGGAAAAATGTAGAATTGATTGTACATATATCTCTCATGTCCCAAGAGCTTTATTCTTCCTACCAAGTGCTGGCAAGTGCCACAAGGATTAGATTTCTTCCTTTCATCATGGCTGCCATGTGTGACCAAATAGATATCAGATGGATGCTTAAACTAAATCCGAATGTACTGATGTTCCGTGTCTTTACAATTCCCCTTTTTTCTATGCAATCCGTGACCCCGATCGTTGATATTTCCAAAATTTATGGATAGTTGAAAGTACATAACAAAATAAGACCTATTGCTTGTGTGATAGGGTTGTAATAGTGACGTAGAAGCTAATTTTTCTGATTGTACCAAATCAGAATTACACGTAACATTTTCTGTTGTCACAAGTGTTTAAATGCTCCCAAAATCAGATTCTTATGCATGATAGGTGGCTGCCATATGTTGCTCAACTCATAACTTCTAGGAGTAAAGTTTACATACCTTTTAACAACTTTTGACCTTTTAGTTGGCTTCCGTGTACCTGTTGTCAACCTGGAGTTGCATCATGAATCGAAGATGTGCTGAAATAGCTAATCCTCTCTTCAGTTGAAACAATGGGATCTTCTCACGAAGGTGGGTGCCTCAATGGTGAGAAGAACTTCCAGCGTAGATTGGTCCCTGTAAGATGTATCAATGAGGATCTCTACTCTGTGTTGCGGACTACCATGGAAAATAGAGAAAGAAACTTGAAGGGGAAATCCTACCTAATGACGGTGATACACCAGAATGTTGATCCACCCTACTTGGAACATTGAACACTGAACAAACAAGGGAAAAGGAAGACCTTTGATTTCAATTGATCACTATGCATAAGTATTTCATGAGAAGGTTCGATCCAATGACGAAAACGTGAGAGAAAACGATGGAGAGAGGTCTGATACAAGACACTATGTAGCCACCTAACATCCCCTTACAATTTCAGCAAAAGACATATAAAACACTAAATATGACCTGTATAACATGATAAGCTAACAACTAGGTACGAATCAGAATTTGGGGAGAAAAATCTACCACGTATGCAAATTGTTGAATGAATGTACACTGTGCCGGCACTTGAAATCTGAAAGTACAATCCTATTGATTAAAGAGGTTACACAACTCACCAATGGCAGAATCTGATCTTACCAAGAGAGGGATCCATTTGACAAGGCTGAAAACCCATTAATACAAAATATTACAAAAGACCAAGAGATTGGTGTTGAAAAACAGGGAGTAAATTTAAACCAACTCAGTCTTTACAAAAGTCTATTTTTGTCTTGCATGAATATTCCTTGCGTTGAAAAAGAAGAAGACAAGCTTTGGATGCATGAAATCCACGAATAGATGTCTTGACTTGAAGACCAGTCAACTCCAAAACAAGAGTAGTCAAATCCACTCAAACTGCTGGAACGTTTGAAAGTCTTCCCTTTGCATGAAATCAATGCAAATGCCAAATTAAGAATTATGTTTAAACCGCCGGAATGTTTCAAGCTTTGAGACAAACGATAGTGCGTGCATGGAATTTTTGGTTGTTTGAAACGTTCAACACTTTGTCCGTTCATCATGCAAGACAACTCTATTTTCAGAACTGAAGCATGCTTGTTTTCTTAAACGTGTTCACTTCGTTGTAGTCACTCACGTTAGTCTGTGCATGATCTTTGTTCATCCTGCCTGTCTTTATTCTACATTTGTTTTATTCACTGTTCATGCTTATGTCCATGTTCAGTTCTGCTTCAGTCTTTGCTCATGCCTCTATTTATGCATTTGTCTTACTTCTTGTTCAGTCCTATTTGTGCTTACGTCTTTGTTCATGCTCAGTTCACTTCATGTTTTCTCTGGCTTTTCCCGTGTTTTGCTTTAATTTGGGATTCGGGCTTTATTTTGGTCGGGACTCTGTTTATATTTTCCTGTGCTTCTATTTATTTCCACCGGGTCTTGTCTTGTCTGTTTACTGTCGAGTTTTCAGCTCTTGGGCTTTTGGCTCTTCTCTTTCTCGGGGCTTGGCAGTTTCTTCTCTTTTTTGGCCTTTGCTTACGCTTTAGCCTTCGGGCGTTTGGTTCTTTGCTTGTGGCCTTGTCTTTTCTATCGGGCTTTTTGTCCCTCCTGAATTCCTGCTGACTTTTTGTCTGAAGGAATTCCTTCAGACAAAAAAGTCTGAAGGAATTCGTCTCCTTTGGCTATCTTTCCTTGAAGGGCATGTGCCCTTCGAGAACTTTGTTTTTGTCCTTCGCTTTATGAAGGTGCCCTCCGCAAGGGCTTCTGCCTTCCAAAAATGCCCTTTGGAAGAATGGAAAAGGTCCTCTCGCCCCCTGAGTGCCCTCCGCAAGGGTATGTCTGCCTTCAAAAGTGCCCTTCGGGCTTTTCCAAATGGTCCTGTCACAAATCAAAGTGCCCTACACAAGGGTAAGTGCCCTTCGGAGAAATTGTAAACGACCCCTCGGAAGTCTTGCAAAGGTCCTCTTCGTGCTTGAAGTGTCCCCCGCAAGGGCACATACCCTTCAGGGTTTTTGAAAATGACCCTTTGAAAAAAATGAAAGGTCCACTTTGTTTTTGAAGTGCTCCCCTCAAGAAATCACTTGCCCTTCGCAATGTCCAAGACCTTTTTGGGCTTTACAAGTGCCATTACTTATAAAAACTTTATAAGACAAGTCGATGCACAAACCTGCTTCCCTCTGTAGACCAACTCGGGCCCTTGGATTGCTTTTACTTATAAAAGTAAATAAGTAAGACACCCCCGTAAACCCGATATGCACTATAGACCCATTCGGGTTCTTCGAGTGCTTCAACTTATAAAAGCTAATAAATAATGCAACATCACAAACCTGATTAACACCAAAACTGCCATAGACCCTTTCGGGTTCTCTAGGTACTCCTGCGTAGTACTTATAAAGCTTATAAGTAATGCTATCTTGCAAACTTGAATTGCTCTGTAAGTGCTAGAAATGATCATTCCCTGATGAGAAAATGCCTATCCCTGCACAAAAGTGACTTATCCTCAATTTCTCGAGGGTAAAGACCTGATTTTTAAGGCAAATGGTCATGGTGAGCGAAGTTTCAAATGGTAATGGTGACAATTTGGCCTGTGGGGCAAAATTGTCAACAGTACCAATTGTGCTTCTCTCTATGGGGTTCCAAAGCCCAAAATGTTGCCAATATTTTTTTGATGTTTCGGGAAGGTAGGAAACAAATTTTCCTTCACCAATTCATTTTGTCCAGGGCTGCTCATGATTTGGGCCTTTGCCCACTCTAGGGTAGTCTTCAAGTCTTCATCCATGTTTTCATCTTCAACTCCAATTGATAACCCATGTATGGGAACCAACCTACTCCTTGCATTGCCCATTGCAAGAGATCTCTCAAATAAATATACATATAAAACAAACAAATTAGGGAAATCATTGGTGTTTAATAACACCCATTTGATCCACTTGTCAAGTTTTAGGATCCTTTCTTGATGTCTTGATCCTTCTTATCCATTACACACAATGGATTGCCTTTTACATTCCACAATAAGTTGGAATCTTGATTTTTTCCCATATCTATTTTGATTGTATGCAAGTCCATCATAGTGTTCTTTAACTTCAAGTAGTCCCTCATCTCATTGTGCATTGATCTATCAAGAAGCCCCTTTGTGCCATCCAACCTTGTCAAGGCTTGCACTCCCTTCTTATTTGTGATTAGAAATTGTTCCTTCCAAGCTCCTTCATTAAATCTAGAGTCATGCAACAAATCTGAACAATTATTAGATACCAAACAAAAATCATCATTCAACTCATACCTTTCTATGAATATCTCGGTTTCTTTGGCTTCTTCAAAATCATCTTTTTGAATCCCAACATTTGAGGTACTTGGCTGCCCCAAAGCGTCATCTTTTTGTAGCTCATCTTCCTCCTTCCAATCTGATTTTTTTGTTTCATTGGCCTCTTAATAGGAACCCTCATGAAGGGCCGTCCCTTCATTCTTTTCCTATACATGCTCCACTAAGAAATAAGGCCTCAATTTTTCTTCACAATCAATTGCAACTTTTTCAAACAGCATATGTGCAATTGGAAAATTTTCCTTTTCTTGCCCCAAGCCTGTCAATAAAGATAGATAATAATGGCTTGGAAAGATCCCCACTCTCATTGATTGTCAAGGTGAAGATTCTTTGCATAGAAGCTACAACACTTTTGGGTGAATTTTTACAAGCAATTGCAAAAAAATGTTGAAACATCTTAGCAATAAGTTCATCACACTTCATATCTAACATCAAAATATATGACCTAGTTGAGCCATAGTTTTCAGGTTGTTGACCTTTCTAGTCAAGGAGTGTCATTTGTCCTCTTGGAGATCTTGCAAGCTCTCCACAATCAATGAAAATATTTCTCTCATGATTTTATCACTGCAGGGAACTTCAAAAACTGTTAGTCTTAAAATCTCATTAATACAACTAGTAATCAAGAGCCTTACCTCCTCATTTGTGTCTTTCAAGAGTTCATGTTGAACCAAGTAAGTCCTTGAGGGATGTACCACCCACTTCATGGACTCATATTGTGATTGTTTTACCTTGGATAACCTCTTTTCTACTTCTTCCAAGGTGCTGATTACATTCTCCATTGGTGGCATAGGTCCCCTAGCCTTCTACCTATATTGTAAAGCCTTTCTTTCTCCATTTCTTCCATGATAACACCAGATATTTTTATCTGTTTGCAACCAAACCTCATAGGTGGACAATATCGCTGCTCTGATACCACTATAATGTCCCCAAATGGGACTATCTAACCAAAACGGGTTTTTCCCAAAATCCACAAATTCTGAAATTTTGAAATTAAAAATCAGCAAACCCTAGCTACTGCAATTGCACCTCCAAATTGAAAATTAACTCCAATTCGAATTGAAATAAATACCAAATAAATATCTTGTAAATTTGGCCACTAATGGCTCTTGCCGCAATAAAAAAAGACCCTGACATGGATGTTTTAATCTTTCAAACCCCAGCGCCACACTAGCTGAAATGAATTCCTTCTTTCCCACTCTAATCCCTGCTCAAGCTTAGTCCAATCCAATCGCCAAAACTTAAAAAATTACTGCAATAGTTAATTCAGATCAAAAACCTTGCAAATCTGCCCTCAACAAATATTATTTTCTACGAACCGCTGAAAATTTTAAAAATTCATAACTCCCTCAATATTCTGCATTATTATGCAAGAGCTCAAACTGATCATAAAAATAATGTTTATCAAATAAAAATAATTCAAAATTTTCTTTCCATGGAAAAGTCACCAAAAATTGCTCCAAAATTTTGAAAACCCTAGTTTCCTATAAAAAATAATTAAATAATAATCTGAAAATTATTATTTAATTTTATATCAATTTAGGACTTCAAAGCTTCCACAAAACTTCTCCAAAACCCCATGGCAATGTGCAAAAAATTAGCAAAAAAATTTAGAATATTAATTTGCATAAATAGATCCTAAAAGGGGCCTCCAAACCCTCAATCAAACTTCCAAAATAGTTCACTCCACTTGCAAAAATAGTGCAAATATTAATCAGAAATAATATACAAGAAATGAGCTAAAAAAACTTCACCAAAACCTCATAAGAGCTCCTCAATGCAAATCGCCCCACTCTAGGGCAAGTAACAAGATCTCCTTAGCAAAGGTGTCGTCAAAAGACATCTTTTGTAGAATGATCAACAACAAAACAAGGAACTCCTATTGGGCATGCATCCCAATAGTTTCTTCAAGCATGAAGAACAATTATCAAATTCAACATGTCTTCAATTGTGATCTTCACCTTGTATTTATATCTTCCAAAGGGGGGCGAACCACCTTGCGGAGGTAAAATACTTCATAAGCCTCACTTGTCCTTCTTAGAATATATTTTCCTTTCTTTGCTTTAGCTCCTAAGCCAACATTCCTTTTAATTTCACTTTAGGCCTTTTTGAATTAATTAAATAACTTGCCTTAATAAATTAGTAGTTAAAATTATTTTTTGGCAAATTAAAGAATTAGATCCTCAAAAAATTAATTAAATTGCTCTAATAATTAAAGTGATAAAAATCACTTTTCAAGCAATTTATTAATTATAAAGCCTCTTAGAATAATCATTAAAATTACCTTAATTTTCCAAATGGTTAAAACCACTTTTCCGGTATAATCTGATGATATGTTCTCTCTCTTCTTTCTTATGTTGTTGGAAGTCTAAGGATAGATCATGGAATATCAATATCATGGTTTGGCATTGTATTGATAATATTTTATTTCTATTAACATAATTTTTGGTTTTTTTTAAAAAAAACACTTCTGGTAATTCGAATAATTATCCAAGATAGTTTTTGTCTAATAATTAATTAATTGCCTTATATTTTCGAATGATTAAAATCACTATTTGGGCAATTTATTAATTATTAAAATTATATGAAAATGGGACATCACAGATTATTCATAAAGTTAAAAGCACCAATCCAACTACCAATGACACAAATTGGAATTTGATAGAGGTTCCAAACTTTGGCCAAAATATTAGCCTCCCAACTTTACATGTACGGTCCGTACCATCTGATCGAATTTGGCCTTCACTAGCTTGTGAATGGAGCGATGAAAGAAAGATGTAGTTTTTTGTAACTGTGAAGCTTCAAACATCTTCCGAAGATTGTAACTGATTTGTAGAAGACCAAAGGACATTCTGAAGTTGTTTTCACTTGCACATGACTTCAACAAGTCCGTACAACTTCTTTAACTCCTCAAGATGGCATTGAAATGCAAGATTCTGATATTTCTCTAACATGCTGACAGATGTAGCAATTATGTAATTGCTCCAAGGACCTTGGAAAGTGTGTGGTACGGATTTATTAAGAAATTTTGACATACATAAGTGTTAGCCAAAATCACACTTTTCACTCATTTTCACCACCTTCAAGCTAGCAAATGAACCTTAGGCATTCCAAAACTTCATGAAATGTTATGATAAAACATTTAAGACATAAAAATGACATTAATAAACCCCTAATCACCTTTGACACAACTTGACCATGTCTTATCTCTCCATAACATGCTTAGACCACAATATGACTAAAATATAACCTTACCTTAACTTCTCCAAACTAACCTTAAACAATGCTAACAAAGTTATATGAAGACTTCTAGGGACCATATAAGCATGACATGAACACATCACAAGACCATGACAAGTTTGAATTTGGAGGGGGTGACCAATTTGACTTGGGGTCAAATTTGGTCAAAAATAACCATATTTAAAAACCTATCCATTACAACAAACACATGGTCATTTTGGTGATTCGTCATAGGTGGTCTAGAGATTAGATCCATCTAGATAGATTACCAAGACTTCGATGGAATTGGTAGAGGTATGTATAGCACTAGCTTCATGTTCATGGACTTAGTGATGCAACATGGAATATGGAACTTGATGTAGTGTCTATGTGCATATAAGGCTAGTAAAAGTGTTGTAGATTTGTTAGTGTTGAAGAGTCCAATTGTTTTGGTGTAGTGCACCTCCAAGATGAATCTTTGGTGAGGTGTGTCGTGGAGAACACAGACATGTCCAATATTTTATAGAGGCTTGTTAGATGTGGAAATCGACACCTTGCTCACCCTGTGCAAAGGCCGAATATACCTCCATGAAATCAAGGTCTATTGAGTATAATGGTGTCTAGTAATAGAAGTTGTGGTCATGTGTGTCAAGCACTATGATGAGCACTTGAATTGGAGGGAGACTAAGGAAATGTGTTGCCTTATTGTCTTTTCCCTTCTTGTGCTTGATAAAAAAATGGAACTGCTACATGTATGTCATCTACTCCATGTGGCACATGTTCTCCAACTTGCTCTAGGAACTGAAGCACCTTATGCCCTGAGTGAATGATTGTCTCCTTACCCAAGATGTAGTAGTGTCATTGTTTGACTGCTTGAACGATGGCATAAAATGGTTTTTCAAAGGCATAATACTGTTGAACCATGTCACTAAATGACTCTTAATGATAGATGATCAAGTGTCCACACTAAGTGAGTGCTATGCCAAGTGATGGGCAATTTAGCCATTGATAGAATGGGTGCAACATTAAGGTGTTTCTTGAGCTCCTCAAATTCACATCGATGTGCAAATATCCAATGAAATGCAACTTTTTGTGTATGATCTAGTTGAGCGACTAGGGTATGTGCAAAATCCAAGAACGAACCTACGGTAGAAGTTAGCAAGTCCAAGAAAATTCTGCGTTCTATGAGCTTGCTCGGAGTTGGTCAGCCTTGGATCACTTTGATCTTCTCTAGATCTATTCGAATACCTACATGGTCGATGATGTAGTCCAAATACTGAATTTGCAAAATGCTAAATGCGCACTTGCTTACGTTGTCTTGCAACTTGTGTTTGCGCAATGTGTCTAATATGTGCGTGACATGCTCCACATGCTGCTCCCAAGTTTTGCTAAAAAATAAGTATGGCATCCAAGTAGATGATGACAAAGGAGTTGGTGAAGGCCCTGAGTATGTTGTTCATTGGGCACATGAATGTTGTTAGTGCATTGGTCAAGCTGAAAGGCATAACCAATCATTTCTATAATCCCTCTTTTGTTTTGAATGGTGTCTTCCAAATGTCTTCAGGATAAACTACTAGTCGATGGTAACCTAACTTTAGGTCGATCTTGGTGAAGTGTTATGCACCTTAGAGTTGGTCCAAGAGGTTGTCAGTGCACGACAATGAATACCGATCTTTCATAATTATTTTGCTGAGCACGCGATAGTCGATGTATAAGCACCATGAGCCATATTCTTTTGGCACGAAGACAATTAGGTTGCCACAAGGAAAAGAGCTCGTCCTAATCTTACTTTGATAAAAAAGCTCTTGGATACCGCGTCAGACTTTATCATTATCCCAAATGGCCCTGTAGTACAACACACTATTTATAAGAGGGGATCCAAGGACCAAATCAATTCGATGCTTTAATGTGCAATGTGTAGGAAATGCTGTAAAATTTCACTACCCTTGAAATTAATTGGATTAATTTAATCAACTCTGGGGGTAGGTAGAGATAAAAGGCTAACTAATGCCTTTAATTGTATCCGAATTTTAAGGCGAATTCCTAATGATCAATTATGGGACCTCAGTGCTTATGTTTTGTAATGTTTTGCTCCCCACATAAAAAGGGTAAAAAGAGGTAGTACGTCTTATTTTAAAAATGGATAGAGAGATAAAGTAAAGTGACCTCATTTAATAAAGAAGGCATGTGAGAAATTTACCACGTGAAAGAAAAGACAAAGAGACCTAAGCCTCTTAATACATTTTTAATCATTTTAAAGGCTTTTAATTTTTATCTTTTGGGGCTTGCATGCCTAATATTTTGAAGGGGGAATTATTTTTTGGATAAGGCTCCCATGGGATATATTCTTTGTGGCTAATCTTAGAGGTGGGGGAGAATGTGGATCATTGCTTGGAGATGAGGATAAACAAGAGAATGATCTAAATTGATTTGAAAATACTTTTCTAGGGTTTTATTTTTCAACAACACAGATTTGTATGCATGGTATGTTTTTCCACTACCTTTGTTTTGGTGGAATGTAAGTAAATAAGGGAAGGCACCTTTGTTCTAGGGGGTTGCTTCCAAGGTATATTTTTATTGCCTAGGTAGTCTTTTTTCTTGTAATCAACAAGTCTTCTAGCCTTTCAAGATATTTGTTATTTTGTATATTCATAAGCATTTAATAAAATATTATGTGGTTGCATTCATTTTGCCCTTAATCTCAAGTTTCATGTGGATGGTTTGGCCTCACTTGAGTGTTGAATTTATTACCTCTAGCATAAGTAATTTGTTGTCTCTCCCTTTCTATTGAATATTTTGATTTATAGTTATTATGTGCAATTCTTGTTCTATTGGGAGTGACCACACAATAATTTGGCGAATTGCCATTTTGCCTTTGCATTCAATGTATATTTCCCTCACCCTTTTCATCCCACAAATTTTTAGATAGCGCTAAGATGGGGGAGCCGCCCTAATCCATAAGTTGTCCTGGGTTAAAACTTCAAATTTCAGTTTTACACTTTGATTGTGGGTGTGTAACTTTTGCCGTATAGTTGGTGAATTTAAACCATCAACAAGAAGGCCTTTTGGTTCTTCAAAGATGTCTCCATACTACTACAATAACTTGTTGAGTTGCCATCAATGCGATGATAGCATGGCATGGTGTCCTGCAAAATGCACTACTTGGTTGGGTGTCTCAGGATGGACCATGAGTAACACGAACTTCTACGTGTGTGAAACGAGTTTGCAGCATTGTTTGCAGAGACCAAATGGACTTTGGTATTTATAGGTGACTCCAAGATGTTGAAGGTGCAGTCTTTCACATTGATGATCCATCGTTGTGGCTTTGCTTGATTAGTACTGTTGCAATATACACCTATGGCTTGCACTTCCAACGTTGTGACTTCACAAGTTACTGTTTCACATGGGTCTAACTCCATACTTGATGTTGCATTGTCATCAAACCTAAAAATATTTACCTTGTTTTAGCCATCCTAGAGAGTATGGTCAATGATGTGCTTCAATGGTAGGACCTAGGCACTGGACTACATATTACACAATGATGTCCTTTTAGTTCCATTGTCAATAACAAGTATTTGTTGACCTTCAACAAAACACTTAGTGTGGGTGGAAAAGGCGTTCTCGTTCCTTTGAAGTGTCAATGTTAGAGATGTTGATACTCAAATAAGTAACATTAGGATCAATGTCTTCTACTTGTGCAAGACATGATGTAGATTGTAAACTCAAAGATTGTTGTGAAACCATTCAGAATCATTATGTCAGCGTTTGTAGTGTCGATGGAACCACTTGCCACCTTGTTTCTTCTTGGCTTTGTCAAATGTTGATGTTGTTGGAGCCTTTTGACGTTGTGCAATTTATTCATGTTGTTCTCATTTGCATGACACGTTTTAATTTTGCGTTGGAGAGTTTGATGTTGCACCAAGCCTAGGTCAGCTCTTGTGTGCAACATTGGATGAAGAAAATTTCTGCTTCATCTTGGTCTTGACCTCAATCTTGGTGGCGTTGCGGTATGCTTTCCAAAATGTGTCAAAGATCAAGAACTTTATCTTGGTGTATATATAAGGTGAGAGTTCATTGATGTACTCAGCACCTTATGTTGTTATGTTGTGTTCTTGCACACACATATAGCATAATTATAGAACTTAATGGTGTAGTCTTGAACCAACTACTCCTCGTGTTGGCACAACAATCCAAACTTCATGTACTCATTCTCATAATCTTTGAGGAGGTAGTATTCCTTCAGGATAGTGTTGACAAACCAGCTCCCACTTTCAATGGGCTTGAAGCCTTGTGCTACACATTGTAGGTTTCCAACCAATGTGAGATTAAAATGGGCATCTTCAACATTGCAAAGGTGATCTTCTCTAAGTCATTAAAGCAATTGACCGAGAAGTAAGCCTCCAATTTTCTAATGCAACTATCAAATTTTGTGGCATCTATTTTACCTTCGAACACTAGAATGTCTACATTGACTTGGACTTTGAAATGGCTTTGATGCTCATATGGCATGTTAGTAGATTGCACAGAAGAATGAGATGTTGTTGAACCAAGCTACATCATGAAGTCCTAGAATTGATCGAAGAGTGTACTACACAACTCCTCAAAAGTGTCCCACGTGAGTTGTTGGACATCTAAGGATACATCAAAAGTTTGCTTCTATGAATCAACCATCTTATTGTTGTTGCAACATTCTTCCAGGTACTCTGAAACAAAACCAAGTGGATGTCCTTCCTGTTGTAGCACTCGTGTGTTTACAAACATGTGAAAGATCTTTCTCTAGTGCCAATGATCCACTTTGTGGAGCCTAGGATGGTGTCACGGAGGACAACCTAGTAACTTAGCTAGTACATCACCAAGTTATAGAACATGCAATAGAAAACATAAACAACAACCTATTACACGTTCAAATGCATGAGATTAGCAAAATAATTTTACTTCTATTCAATGAGAACAAATAGGATATGGTACGCATGTGTACAATGTACAACAAGGTTGAAAATGAGGATTTCCATGATCAGATAGAGGGAAACACTTCCTAACTAATTTGCCTAAACTCAACTGTGAACATATGACCATTTGATGATTGATGTTCCCTTGGGGTTGAATGGCTTACAATGTATCATTACAAGAAAGCAATTACAAAAGAGGATGGTTATTGTTGTAGCGTGCAATTGCACCCTTATGGGAGAGTTTTTCAAGCTCTTTCACTCCCAGCTACAAAATTGGAGCAACCTCAGGGTGTGGGTATCCTGTAGTGAGATTAAACCTCTAGGATTTTTTATGAGGCTAGCTCCTCAAATGCTTCACTTCAGCTGTTCCCACACATTAAAACCTATTGTTGACCAAGGAAAATGCAGAGAAAGATAACATAAAAAGGGAAAACTGAACTAATAAAGGTGATGCACCAAATAGAGACTAACCCACATAAGCATGAAATAAACACTAATTCAACATAAGATAGTTCTGCTTATACAACCTCACAACTGGTTAATTTGCATTAGTGTTTCATAAACTAGGCTCACTAATCCATATATGAAGCAGAGAGGAATTTTTGAAATTCACACCAAGTGTCCAATAATGGTGGAAAGAGCTCAAGTTCAACCCTGCAACTAACCTGAAAATAGGTAAGAAGGACAAGGGACATGAAAGAACACTTCTTCACAAGGCCATCATGCGCAAACTTGCTAAACACGATTTTTAGACAAGAGATAGGTAAAAATAATCTTTATTGCTTCAAAAGGTCTTTTTTACAAATTTTGACAGGGTCCTTCCTTGTCAAATGATGATATCTTCTTTTGAAAATAATCGAGACATATATAAAAAAGAGGAATACCCAAAGAGAAGAGGCAAGCAAACAAAAATCAATAAATAAGATCCAACCACCCTCCATGAATTCTCACCCACACTTGGGTTAATTAGAACTAATCCTTCTCCAATGAAATAACCGCCATTAGCTCCAAAAGTCTTCCAACCCTCTCATTGGTCGAGAAACGCACTAGAAGACAAAACTCGCTAAGGATGACAATGTCATGGTCCACTAAGAAGGAAAAGTCTAGGAACGTCTTAAATGCCTGAGCTGTCTTTTCTAATTGCTTGATCTTTATCTTCCATCTCCACGCCATCCTCCACTTGTCTGCTTACGTATGAGGACAAAATTCTTACATCTATAAACCTGATTGAGCCATGCTGCTTCTACATTTGTCGGTTTGTCAGAGATGATGGTCATGTCGAAGGATGAGGACTCCCCATTAACTTCACCTACAAGCTCTTGCCTTGAAAATCGGACCAAATCTTCCCTATAGATGGAAAACCAATCTAAAGACATTGGTTTTCCTAAATTTATCTTATTTATGTCGGTGCGAGTCCACAGGTTGCGCAACTCCTTTTGGTTTTTGAAACGCCAATGACTACTTGCAAGGGCTCAAACTTGACATTTGTGGGTCCGTCATCAATTTCTTCGGACTTTCATTTCGAGCATTGTCTTCGACATCCTTTCCGGCTCTTTTTTCTCGGGCTTTTGTTTCACTTTCCTGCGGACAATTTGTCTGAAGGAATTGGTCCTTCGGCTCTCTCCTAGCTCTTTGTCTTTGCACCATTCCCTACGAGCAAATTGTCTGCGAGAATTGTCTCTTTATCTTTTTCGAAAGGAAAAGACCCTTCGGGAATCTGCTAAGTGCCCTGTTGATGCCGATAAAGTGCCCTTTGGCATTTTGAAAAAGCCTTTCGAAAGAATTGAAGAGCACCCTTCGATTTATCTAAAATGGTCCCTTTCCGAAGGTAAGGTACCCTTCGGATTTTTGAAAATGAACCTTCCCGAAGGGAAAGAGCCTTTTGGGTTTCTTGAAAAGGACTTTCCCGAAGGGAAAGATCCCTTCGAAAATCTTGAAATGATCCTTCGGAGTTTTTGTTTTGGCCACTTCGCTTTAAAAGATATCTTTCATAACTTTGCTTGGAACAATTCTTTTCGAACAATTTCTTTGAAGATTTTCCAACACTTGAACAAAAGAAACCGAGACAAAACTCCCGAAGAGAGAACACTTCGCTGAAAGGAGAAAGAATTCCTTCGGGGAAATTGTTCGCACAATTTTCCCGAAAGGAAAATAAACCAAAATAGGCCCGAAAGAAATCACCTTTCACTTGTTCTCTGAAAGAATGAACAAGTAAAAGACTTGACCGAAAAGAGAGTTTTCATTTAGCTTTTGGCTTACAGGCTTATCGTCGAACACTACTGTCGGATCCATTTCTAAGCCTTTGACCCAATGTTTCATCAAACCATGCAAGAGCTTCATATGTGGGTCAAAAATGGACAACATCTTTGACGGCTCATAGCGGTTGCATGCCTGTTAATGCAAGAGAATTTAGATCTTGTTGCCTCGTCAAACCCATCCATTGGGCATGGAGTCAAGTCACTTTTTCACTGAATCGGAACCTCCCTTTGAAGCAATAAATGAATAAAACAAAACTATGCCCAAAGCACGTAGGGAAGGGAAATGCACAGCTAAAAAGGATGTGCACAGGGCAATCAGAGAAAAACACGAAAAGCTATACAAAATGTACAATATATACAATGGCTGCAAACTCTTCTAATAACACGGCTTTAGATGAATCCCATTGACTGGGATGGGTAGTACCTCTCCATCCAGTTGGGCCAGTTGGAAAGCATTATGTTGTTTGCATCCGTGGATCAAATAAGGACCACTCCACATGCTGTCAAATTTGATATGATTTTCTGGCTTGGCCTTATTTGAATCCCATTTGAGGACTAGATCCCCTTCTCTACAGTCCCTTGCTATGGCTCTCTTGTCAAAAGCTTTCTTGACTTGGGGCTTGATGTGACTCTAGTGTCTTCATTGCAAGGTCTCTTGTTTCTTCAAACTCCATGAGTTCTGCCAAGCTCACATTCATGGGCTCATCTTCTAGCAGCTCCGGCTGATGAGCAAGTTCTAATGCAGGCAGCTCAAGAGAAATGGGCAACTTGGCCTCCCTTCCATATACTAAAACATATGGAGAATTGCCAATAACAGCTTTAAGAGTCACCCGGTCAACCCACAAGGTTGTTTTTGGTTTAGTGTGCCATATCCTTTGGTTCTCTTCCATGGTTCTCTTGATGATTCTTAGCAAATTTTTATTTGTGGACTCAGCCAATCCATTTCCTTGAGGATAATAGTTGGAAGAGGTGTTGGGGTAGATGCCCATCTTGAGAGCCCATTCACTCGTTTTCAGACTGAGGAATGCTAGTGTATTATCAGAAATGATAGTGGACGAAACACCAAACCTGATCACGATGCTGTCATAGAAGTCTAAGACTGCACTTTCATTAGCTTCTTTCAACGCAATGGCTTCCACCCACCTGGTGAAGTAGTCAGTTGTAGTAAGCACCCACTTATGCCCCACACTTGATGGAGGGTTGATCATTCTTATGAAATCTAGCACTCATTGCATGAAGGGTTGCTCTACCTGAATTGGGTTGAGAGGAAGGGCTGCCAATCTTTGCTTACCCATAAAGAGGACACACTTTTGACACTTTCTCACTCATGCATAAGCATCTTTGAAGAAGCTAGGCCAGTAATAACCAGCCCTCATTATCTTTGTTGCTGTGGTCCTTGGAGCAAAATGGCCTCCCACAGGTCCATCATGGGAATGCTCCAAAAGCTTGGTCACCTAGTTACCATCTATGCATTTTAGGAGCACTCCATTGAGGTTCTTTCTAAATAGAACCTCAACAACCAATGCATAAGGTACGGACTGAAGTCTGAAATACCTTCTTTTTGCTCTATCCATACCTTGTGGGCACTCACCTATAATCAAGAAACGTGTCATATCCTGGGGCCAACTACTGTGAGGTAGGAGTGCATCTGTTTGTGAGTTATCTTCTGTTACCAAAATAACCTCTTTGTTTTAATTAAGGTCATCAACCATGTGCTCGCACAAACCTTTGCCTCTCACTAGCTTAGTGACCTTGATCTCTACATCATGCTCCATGACATTGGTAATCCAACTAGCTCTCTTTTCGTTCAAGTCTTTGTTAAGAAGGAAATCTCTCACTCCAAGATGAGACACCATAATATAGATTTTGCTATTGGAGAGCATGGGCTTGAACCTTTTAAGGCTTCTTATCGCTGCAAGGACTTGTTTTTCTATGAAAGTATATCCCACCTTATATCCTTCCAGCCCTTGACTGAAAAAAGCTATTGGCTGTTCAAGTCCTTCACCGTTCTTTTGCATTAGCATAGCTGATATATTATCAATATTGGCAAAGGCGTACAATAAGAAATCTCTTGAGAAATCAGGGTTCATAAGTGTGGGTGCTTGGGCAATGGCCTACTTGATAGCTTCGAATGCTGATTTACCTTCATTTGACTAAGTGAACGCTTGGTTCTTCTTACACATAGTAGTGATGGGTTTGGCCAATTTTGCAAAACCAAGTATAAACCCCCTCACAAAGATTATTTTCCCAAGGAAACTTTGGTGTCCCTTCTTATGCTTGGGTAAGGATAAGGCCAAGATGGCACTCATTCTATCAGGATCAATAGCTAATCCTTGTTTTGAAACAACATGGCCCAACAACTTACCTTCATGCACAACAAACACACATTTCTTGGGGTTCAAAGAAATTCCATGCTCTCTGCATCTCTCAAAGATCAACCTCAGTTGGTCCATGTGCTCGTTGGCATCATTGGAGAAAACTATGATGTCATCCAAGTAGACCAGCACCATTTGATTTAGCAGCCCTTGGAAAGCCATGTCCATTGCCCTTTAAAAAGTGGCCCCAGCATTTGATAAGCCAAAAGACATTTTCTGATAAGCATACATGCCCCACTTGGTGGTGAAGGCAGTCTTGTATTGATCTTCCTCTTTCACCAACACTTAGTTGTATCCCGAGTACCCATCCAAAAGAGAAAAATGTTCTGACCCTGCAATCATTTGAAGAAGTTGCTCCATGAATGGTAGAGGGTAATGGTCCTTCAAGGAGACCCTGTTCAGATCTCTAAAGTCAACACACAAATGGATCTCATAATTCTACTTCCTTACAGGCACCAAATTGGCTACTCATGATGAGTGTTTGATGGGAAATATAATCTTGGATTCAATCAACTTGGTTAGCTCTTTTCTCATAAGCTCTTATATTTTGGGGTTGATGGGTCTTTGCTTTTGCCTCATAAGCTTAGTATTAGCCTCCAACTTTATAATATGTTGGGCTAACTTTGGATCAAAGCCTCTCAGATCGCTATACTCCCAAGCAAAAATGTCTGAAAACTCTTTACAAAGTTCAATGAAGACATGCCTTTCAAATTTGTTGCTTACCTTCCCAAGCTTGAGAAGCTTGTCCTTGAAGATGAGGACTCTCTCATAGTTTTTTTCATCAATTGATATTACTGCCTTGTCTTTCCTCATATGGTCCCCCTCATGGAAAAGGCCTTCAAGGGTGACCAACCCTTTAGGGAGCTTGTTAGATTTCAGTTGAACGATTTGATCGTCATACTAGTGTTGAAACTTCTTTTGGTTGGCAAAGGAGAACTCGGCTTCTTGCTGTAAGAAACAAGCAATTTGTTTGTCATTTCCACTGTCAATGGGCCTCGTTGTAATGGCCTCACACCACCTTGACATGTGGCTGAACCTTGGCTTCTTTCAGCTTACTTGGGATGTTGAACTGAGCCCCCACAATTGCCAACCTGTCAGCATGTTGATTTTGGTTCATTGGCACAACTTGAATGTCAAAGGCTTTGAAATCTTCAATTAGGTCCCACACCCTATTGTTGTAGGACCTCAGCAAAGGATTCTTTGTAATGTTTAGGCCCTTGACTTGGTTTACTATAGCTCACTGTCCCCATATGTTTGCAGCTGCTTGATTCCTTTCTTACTAGTCCATTGAAGGCTATGGATTAAGCCTTCATATTTTGTTGCCTTCAAAGAGCAATTGAAATGGAACCTATAAGAAGAGAAAAACTTATCATCTGAAAGGGAAACCAACATTGCCCCTGCACCTACTCCATTCTTGCTCTTTGAACCATCAAAGAACAACTTCCTCATACCATTGAGGTCGTCTTTAGGTCCACTGAGGGAAGGCATGAGTTGATTTTCTTCATGTAGCAAATAAACCCCCATGTCTCTTTCTTCACTCCTTCCAAAGGGTTGAGAAATTGATTATCCCCCCATAGCTCATCCAAGAATAAATCTGAAATTTCTTCAGGACAAGTGTTCAGCTCTTGACCAATTGTAAACTCATCCTCATCAAGGATAGTACAATTGAGGATTATGTTATCTGGCTGATGGGGTTGAATGTGAAAGTGTGCCATGGGTTCAACCTTGATTGATACCCTAATCCCATACCTTGTTTTGAATGCCATGTATGACCAATCTGCTGCGAGATAGCCTCCTATCTTTGTTGTGAATTCTCTAGATAAGTATAGAGCAAAACGAGGAGGCACCTTTAGAATCAACACATCTTGAGCCACTAAAACACTATGACAAGCATGCAGGGTCAGGCTGAGACCTTTGATAATACCAGCTGGTTTAGAGGAAGATCCATCAAGCTGCAGAACTCCCTTGGATTGGGGTTCATACTTTAAACCAAGCTGGTCTGCTATTGATTTTGGCATTATTGAAGCGCTAGCTCCACTATCTACCAGGCAATTATGCACCAAGGAATAACCAATGATTAATGAAATATAGAACGAAGAAGGCTTGACCACCTTACTTGACCCTTCTCCCATAGAACCTTGGGTTGCATTAGTGAGGACCTCAGTTTCTTTGCTTGGTTGTCTACCTACAGTTGTTGTAACACTTATCTTGGACAAGCCTTCCTGAAGGATATCCACTTGATCAGGGATGGAAAGCATGTCCTACATTGGTATGTTCACGTTGGATTTCTTTATTTGCTCAACAATGTTGATTGGTGTATTGCTAACTTTTTCTTGTGCCTTGGGAGTCACTGCTACTGGCTTGGTCAATGGAGCGGTGATAGGAGGCTCCTTGAATGCCTCCTGGTTGTCCCCCATATTCCTTTTGAATCTTGTGTTTGTTGAGACTGGGATGTGAGCCAAACTAGGGGTGGCCTACTGATTGGATGCATAACACTCTTCCTGCTCACTGATTATTGTCAGGATCTTTACTCCTTAAGAGTACACTTGATTACCTTTGTATAAGCAACTAAACACGGAATTTAACCAGAAGTAAAATGTAACTAGAATTCAGAAACAACATAGAATATGAGAGACAATACAATCTTGTATTAACACTCATATTCTGTGCTGTTTCTGAATTCTAGTTACATTTTACTTCTGGTTAAATTTCGTGTTTAGTTGCTTATACAAAGGTAATCAAGTGTACTCTTAAGGAGTAGGGATCTAGGATCACCAAGTGATACCAACTGACAATTCCATTGTAGCTTCTGGCTGGTTTGATACCTGATCCGGTCCTTGTTCTTGTAGAGGTTGCTCTGGCTTTGTCATCGTGGGGATCTCCATGCTTTGAGCCATAAGAGCTTGATTGTACCCATAAGCAACAACCTGCTGCCATTGGTCATTGAAATCCTAATTAGAACCATTAGTTGGGACAATGGATTGCCCAAAAGACTGATTCCAAGGTATTGTCCCTTCAGCCTCTTAAGTCATATTGTTTTGAATAGGAACCAAGGAATTGGAAGGGCCTGCAACATTTGGATTATAATTGTGTTGTCTAGCATAATTAGGCTGCCCCTGTCCTTCAAAACCTCCTTTGTAGGGTGGCCTATTTGCTTGATAAGGTTGCTGTTGAGGCTAATATGGAGCTTGATATGGCTTGTTGTTAGCTTGTTGCCTCTTGACATTGACCACATCATTCCCCAAGGATTGGAGCATGCTCTTCAGTTCTAAGTAGTTCTTTTGCTTTTGGGAGTCGTTGGATCCACTAGTGGAGGCCTTCTCTTGCTTTGGTGAAGGTACAACATCAATAGTTGGAGTTGGAAGGATAACATTAAGTGGGGGGTCAACTGCAGGAGGTGATCTGATCTCAAGGAAAAGGGACATTGGGGTTCTAGGAGTAAACTTGTCAGCCTGGAGTAGACAATTTTCAGCTTTGTTAGCCACCTCATAAGCACTTGGCAAAATGTCCCCTCCCATGGATTGGATTATTACAGCTATGTTGCTATTTAGAGCCTTTAAATAATATAAGAATGCAAAGTTTGGGGATGGTCTAACAGTGGCTGGAATTCTGTCCCAAGCCTTTTGAAACCTTGTGTTGAAGTCTTGCATAACTTCATGGAGAGCTCTCTTGACTGTGGTCAACTGTTTTGCAAGTGACATATGATCACTCTTATCTGCAAACCTCTTACACAAAGCTGTTCCCAGCTGATCCCATGATTGGATAGAGTTAGGAGCTAGACCTCTATACCAATCCAACGCCTTTCCCCTGAAGGATACAGCCAATAGCCTTATAGCTACGTTTTCTACTGTGACATTATGAATATTGCAAAAATTGGTTGTCTGTGATGTGTTCAATAGGAGTTACAGCTTGGTCTCCTGTGAAATACAGGATGCTTTTGAGGGCTGCTATTGGCATAGGGTCATATTGCGGCAAATTCAAAAGACTTTGGCTGTTGAAGCCCACAAAAGCTCTTTGGGGAATCATGGTAGCAAGAGGGGCTAACAAAGATCTTCTCACATAGGTACACCTTATGACTGGTTTAGGAAAGTGGTTTCCTACGTATGGGTGAGTATGGGCGAATCTTAACCTTCTTGCTGAGTTTAAAGGTAATTCAGCAAATCCAAAAGGAATACCTGCAGAAGTCGATTTTTTAGTCACATTTGGCATGAAAGATAGTTACTGTTCTGCCACTAGATTGCTAAATGTTCTTTGGAGTCACCAGATACTGAAAGATGAAAGCTACAACTGCTGCAAATTGATCAAACCAGCATCAAACTTGACCAATATTTCTTGAAAAGGTCCCACCAGGCGTGCCAGAAACTATTTTAACATGGAATTGAACCCTTATGGGAGATTTTTTCAGGCTCTCTCACTCCTAGCTACAAAATTGGAGCAACCTCAAGCTGTGGGTATCCTGTAGTGAGATTGAACCTCTAGGCTTTTTAATGAGGCTAGCTCCTCAAATGCTTCACTTCAGCTATTCCCACATAGTAAAACCTATTGTTGACCAAGGAAAAGGGAGAGAAAGATAATATAAAAAGGGAAAACTAAACTAAGAAAGGTGATGCACCAAATAGAAGTGACCTACATAAACATGAAATAAACACTAATTCAGCATAAGATAATTTTTCTTACACAACCTCACAACCAGTTAATTTGCATCAGTGTTTCATAAACTAGGCTCACTAAGCCATATATGAAGCAGAGAGGAATTTTTGAAATTCACACCAAGTGTCCATTAATGGTGGAAAGAGCTCAAGTTTAGACCTGCAACTAACCTGAAAATAGGTAAGAAGGAAGGACAAGGGGCATAGAAGAACACTTCTTCACAAGGCCATCATGCGCAAGCTTGCTAAACACAATTTTTAGACAAGAGATAGGTAAAAATAATCTTTATTGCTTCAAAAGGTCTTTCTTACAAATTTGACAGGGTCCTTCCCTGTCAAATGAGGATATCTTCTTTTGAAAAGAACCAAGACATATATAGAAAAGGGGAAGACCCAAAGAGAAGAGGTGAGCAGACAAAAATCAATAAATGAGATCCAACCACCCTCCATGAATTCTCACCCACACTTGGGTTAATTAGAACTAATCCTTCTCCAAGGAAATAACTGCCATTAGCCCCAAAAGTCTACCAGCCCTCTCATTGGTCGAGAAATGCACTAGAAGACAAAACTCGCTGAGGACGACGATGTCATGGTCCACTAAGAAGGAAAAGTCCAGGAATGTCTTAAATCCTTTAGCTATCTTTTCTAATTGCTTGATCTTTATCTTTCATCTCCACACCATCCTCCACTTGTCTGCTTACGTATGAGGACAAAATTCTTACATCTATAAACCTAACTGAGCCATGCTGTGTCTACATTTGTCGACTGTTTGTCAGAGATGATGGCCATGTCGAAGGATGAGGACTCCCCATTAACTTCACCGACCAACTCTTGCCTTGAAAACCGACCCAGATCTTCCCTATAGATGGAAAACCAATCTAAAGACATTGGTTTTCCTGAATTTATCTTATTTAAGTCAGTGCAAGTCCATAGGTTGCGTAGCTCCTTTTGGTCTTTTAAATGCCAACAACTACTTGCAAGGGCTCCAACTTGACGTTTGCAGGCCCATCATCAATTTCTTCAGACTTTCGTTTCGAGCATTGTTTTCGACATCCTTTCGAGCTCTTTGTTCTTGGGCTTTTGTTTATCACTTTCCCGTGGACAATTTGTCCAAAGGAATTGGTCCTTTGGCTCTCTCCGAGCTCTTTGTCTTTGTACCATTTCCCACAGGGAAATTGTCCGCAGGAATTCTCTTTATCTTTTCCGAAAGGAAAAGACCCTTCCGGAATATGCTAAGTGCCCTGTTGATGCCGAGAAAGTGCCCTTTGGCATTTTGAAAAAGCCTTTTGGAAGAATTGAAAAGCACCCTTCGGTTTATTTGAAATGGTCTTTTTTCGAAGGTAAGGTACCCTTCGGATTTTTGAAAATGAACCTTCCCGAAGGGAAAGAGCCCTTCGGCTTTCTTGAAAAGGACTTTCCCGAAGGGAAAGATCCCTTCGGAAATCTTGAAATGATCCTTCGGAGTTTTTGTTTTGGCCACTTCACTTTAAAAGATATCTTTTGGAACTTTTGCTTGGAACAATTCTTTCTGAACAATTTTCCCGAAGATTTTCCGACACTTGAACGAAAGAAACCGAGACAAAACTCCCGAAGAGAGAACACTTCGCTGAAATGAACACTTAGTTGAAAGGAGAAAGAATTCCTTCGGAGAAATTGTCTACACAATTTTCCCAAAAGGAAAATAAACCAAAATAGGCCCAAAAGAAATCACCTTTCACTTGTTCTTCGAAAGAATGAACAAGTAAAAGACTTAGCCGAAAAGAGAGTTTTCATTTAGCTTTTGGCTTACAGGCTTATCCTCAAACAATGCTGCCGGATCCATTTCTAAGCCTTTGACCCAATGTTTCATCAAACCATGCAAGAGCTTCATATGTGGGCCAAAAATGGCCAACAGTTACAAGACAGCTCAAAGTTTGCAATGGATGATACTTTGCCCTTATGTAGGTGTGACGGATGCATGATATGTTGACACATGTTGACATGGTGCAAATGTGGTATGTCTTCTAGTGTTGTGCAAACGCACTAGGGTGTGTGGAGGTTGTGTCGATGGCCCAAGCTGGTGCATAGGTTCTTGTAGTGTGCAAAGGTGCATGGAATGCACAAGGATCTTAGGAGAATAATGCAAACTAGAACGGCTGAACTCAAGTCAAAAAGTTTCTAAACCCTTACTATAAGAATTGTGTCTATAGAAGAAGCGAGGAAGGGTAAATATTTGACATGGTTCATAGACATTTGTGGGATAGTGCAGAGGTGTCAGGTACTTTACTGTATTTATTGATGTTTTTTCAAGAAAAGTCAATACTTTAAAGCATTGAAAAGAAATTATTTTTTAGCTAAAACTAGAGTGGCAAGCCTCTTAGAAAGTTAAGATGCAAAAATGGTAAATAATATCCACATACAAAATTCAACGGGTATTATCAGCACCATTTAAGAATTTGTGACTAATCAATTCATTTAGCAGAAGAATTCATAAAAGAAAATAATTATATTTTTCAATGTACTCTCCTTTCTCTTTTTCCATGCAATATCTAGCTAATGACTCATTAAATACATGTGAAGATAAATAAAATTGGAAAAAAAATGTTGAGTGTGTATGATTATCCCAAATTTTAATAATTGTGAGCTAAGGAAGTCTTATATGGCACTACATGCACTAAACTATTTTCCAATTTGGAAGCATATTCTGTGGTAAAAGTCCCCAGGTTGATGTGTTAGCATCCTCCTCTCCGATAGTGTTTCTTAGAGTTGTTGTTTGTGCTTTGTGGATCCCCTTGCATATTGATTATTACAAACATAAATGTTCTTAAAATTGCAAATTGTCCAAACAAAGAGGTATATCACTTGGGGATTTCGTTCCACTATAATATATAACTATCTGCTTATTAAATACATATATAAAAAAAGAAAGATAAAGAGTGTTGGGCATGTGTTTATCCCACATTGATAATAACTGTGAGCCAAGGAAGCCATATAAGGCACTAAATGCAAACTTTGTCAACTCTGTGGGTTGATGTGTATGCATCTTTCCCTCTAGTATTAACACTGCTCAGAGGTGTTGCTCATGCTTTGTGGATCCCCTTGCCTTTGATTATTTCAATGTAAATGGTGTTCTCAAAATTAAAAGTTTGTGCCAAACAAAGTGGCATATAATTACAAGCTTGATGCAAACAAAGGGGCATATTATTACAAGCTCGTTCCAAAGAACATGGCATATCCCTTGTTCAGAATTTTGTTTGACTATAATATCTAACTATCTACTCATAAATACGTATAATAAAGAAAAAAGTAGTCGTGTGTGTGTTCCTCCTCTTTAGTATTAACATCAATTGGAGGTGATTGTCCTTTGCGGGTCCCCCTTGCCTTGAAAATATTTCCAATGCATTTCTAACAATTAAAATATTATTCCAAAAATGGTGGCATGTTCCTTGTTGAGGATTTTGTTCCACTATAATATCTATCTATTTTCCTCCACCTTGTAGTCAAAAAATAAATGTGGATAGGATTTTCTAGCTTGGAAAACTTACTCTGGGGGCATATATCCAAATGTTCCAACTAGAGGTGCAGGCAATGTTTGTGATGCACTTCCCACTTCTGTAAGTTTTGTCAATCCAAAATCTGCAACCTGCTCGTGGCAACAAGAAAAAGTAGAAATAAAAAATATGAAAATTTTAAAATACTGCTTGCTTTTCAAAAGATGACTTTTTCAGGATTTCACCTTGCCACGAAAGTTTTTGTCAATCAAAATATTGGCTGATTTAATATCTCGGTGGATATAAACCGGAAGAGTATGTTCATGAATATATTCTAAACCTCTAGCAGAATCAAGTGCAATTTGTACCCTAGCAGGCCATGGTAGTGGTTCCATCACTGCACATGCATGTTTCACCAACATGGCTAAATGTTAATTAAGTTGGCATATGTTCACATTAAAGATAACCATTAATATTTTCTCCTCACTTAACTATACATATATTATTAATTTCAAAAGGTCTTCATTTCTAAGTCTGAAATCGGTTAACTCAAATTTACAAGTCCATATACTTACTGCCTGATCCACGTAAGTGTTGACTTAAGTTTCCATTCTCAACAAATTCATAGACAAGAAACAGAGATGTCTCTGTACAGTAACCAATTAATCGCACCTGTATTTATAAAAACAGGAAAAATGATGCTTACATGAGTATTTAAATAAACATGGCATTTAAGAATAAAAAAGTTACATTAGTTGGCCTATAAGTTATTCATTCAACTTCATGTATAGAAATATTTTGATCTATTTATGATATGGTTCTGCATTCATGCTTAAGACTTTTGTTGGAATGTTTTTGCTAATGTACTGTTCTCTATAATTAACAGGTAGTGCCACTCACAAAGGTGGTCCAATGTCATCTAAGAGATAAATCATGATAATAACTTAATATAATATGATATTCATATTTCCATACAATGACTTACTGGTGCAATGGTAAGTCCATGATTTTAATACTGTCCTTGCATCTCTTTCTAAACAATGATGTCTCTTCATTATGACTGCTAATAATCATTATTAATGTATTAATCAGATTCCCCCCCTTAACGCTAATTTATCCCTAATCGTGCCTATAAAAATCCAAATGCATCCACCTTTGGAAAGACATCTCCAAATTGAGCATATGAATATCAGTTACACGTATCCAAAGGTTAGAGAGAACTCACTATCTATAACTTATATTAAGGAATCAAGAAAGCACTGATTAGAAATAAAAAAGGCATAAACTGAATTCAAATCCTACACATGTTCTCACAGACAGTCAATATTTATCATCAAGATGGATTTATGACTTTTAGTGATGAACGCTATAGAACTATTTGTGCCGGAAGACCCAAATTCGGATAGGATAGTCTACAATTTGGTTAGGCATAGCGTGATTAAATAGTACCCACTACAGACAACATGACCAATCAGCAGATGAGAATCCATTCTTCACGTGCTGAAATCTTCCAAAGCTGGCGCGCACAGTCAACATAATATTGCATAGCTACAGTTGTTTTAGGTTCATTATTTAAGCCCTCCTTCAATCTAATTATTTAGGGAATTGTTTCAGTCTGTGCCAAGGGGTCAAGATAAGGCTTAAAACCCCTTGTGTGAGGCCAAAAAAAGAAACCTGAATTTTTCTAAAGTAGCATACAAAAACTTTGAATGATCTATCAATTGGAGAGGCAGTAGAAATGATTCTATGTTTTAGAAGTCAAAACTAGTGTCTTTTAAGGAATAGCCTTGTATCCACTCAAGATATTCAAATCATGCCTCCACATAGACTCCGCATAGACAAATGGATGTTACAAGATAGTTTAAGTTATGTCCATCAATAATGAGGTTCAATTAAGAAACATTCCAATAAAGTAATGCAGGTCATATGTTTATTTAAAAAATGAATAAAAAAAGAGAATTAATGTTTCCACAGTTCATATGATTAGAGAGAGAGCTTCAGAAAATCTGTGTATGGATTTTTATGATCAAAACATCTCGGATCACACTTCGTGATCATAAAAATCCTTGCATAGTTTTTCCAGAAGCTCTCTCTAATGAATTAAAATATCAACACACCATATGCATTGAGTCTTCCTCCTCTTTCTTCACTCATGCTGTCAAAGAAAAGAATCAGATCCAAAAGAGATTGTTCATGGAGCCAATGTCTGTAAGCACTAAGAGAATCCTGAATCAAGCAAAAAGCAAACAAGGGAGAGCTGATATTCCAAACACCAGAAAAGTTGAAAAGTAGAACCGAATGGGGAATTGCTCAAATTGCATATGCAAAGAGGAAGATTGGTTAAAAGGAAGGCTCTCACAAATTCTAGAAGGGTTCAAAGAGTTTAAGAATCTAAACGCATTTTTTCCTAGATAAATGTCAATTCTTTGGGGTATATCTTCTAAGTAGAAGTAGTGAATGTTTTTCACGTAAAAATTGAGCAATAACCTAGTGGAAACACCTAAACATGCATCTATATAAATACATTCCATAGACTTTGAGGGATGTTATTGATAACGCATAAAGCAAAATGCCTAATCTATAACACCATTGTTTGATTTATTTCATGAGTATCCTTTGTGGTGGGAAAAGGAAGTAAAGCTTGTTCTCACAAGATAGAAGATGTAATGTTGCAAACCCCTATTAGCCATTCCGAGTATTAGCAAGCTGTTCATCATTGAATTTGATGCTTTTGAAACTAATTGGGATGGTCATCATGCAAGGTGGTCATCTCATTCCCAACTATGAGCGACTCAAGTGTACCACCTAGGCTATGGAGATGTTAGCTATTATTTGCCTGTACAAGCTGAACATAATAAACCCTTCAGAGCAAGTTTATTTTAGAGATTTATTGTGACAGCCTAAAGTATTCCCCACAACAACTGCCTTTATCAATGGGACAGATGAACTTCGTCGGATGGATTGAAGAGTTTGTTTTTCAAATCCTATTTACAAAGGGCAAAGAAACTGTCAACATAAATGCACTCTACAAAGAGACTAAGCATCCAATTAATGCTCCATTGTGGCTGTAAGTTATGAGATGAATAAATGACCTAGAAGATGAATATGCTGAAGATGATGGCGCTAAAAGGTTTATGGATGACGTTGAGAAGACTACTTAGGATCATAGCAACAAACTTTTCTTGAAAAATCTTATGAATCCCCTTGTAGAAATAAACCAAACAGAAAGACAATATACAAAAATGAAACAGATTACTCAATGAACTCATAAATAATTGCAAACATTGCTTATATTCAGATTTTACAATGTCAATTCTTTGAGGTATGTCTTCTAAGTAGAAGCAGTGAATGTTTTTCATGTAAAAGTTGAGTAATAACCAAGTGGAAACACCTAAATATGCATCTATTTAAATACATTCCATAGATTGAGGGATGTTATTGATAACCAATAAAGCAAAATGCCTAATCTATATCACCATTGTTTGATTTATTTCATGAGTATCCTTTGTGGTGGGAAAAGGAAGTAAAGATTGTTTTCATGAGATAGAAATATGTAATGTTGCATACCCCTATTAGACATTCTGAATTTTAGCAAGCTGTTCATCATTGAATTTGATGCTTTTGAAACTAATTGGGATAGTCATCATGCAAGAAGGTCATCTCATTCCCAACTATGAGCGACTCAAGTGTGTCGCCTAGGATATGGAGATGCTAGCCATTATTTGCCTGTACAAGCTGAACATAATACACCCTTAAGAGCAAGTTTATTTTAGAGATTTACTGTGACAGCCTAAAGTATTCCCCACAACAACAACCTTTATCAATGGGACAGATGAACTTGGTCAGTTGGATTGAAGAGTTTGATTTTCAAATCCTATATACAAAGTGCAAAGAAACTGGCAACACAAATGCACTCTACAAAGAGACTAAGCGTCCAATTTATAATCCACTGCGGCTGTAATTATGAAATGAATAAATGACCTACAAGATGAATATGTTGAAGATGATGACACTAAAAGTTTTATGGATGACATTGAGAAGACTACTTAGGATTACAACAACAAACTTTTCTTGAAAAATCTTATGAATCCCCTAGTAGAAATAAACCAAACAGAAAAACAATATGTGAAAATAGAACAAATTACTCAATGAACTCATAAATAATTGCAAACCTTGCTTATATTCAGATATCGCAAGCCTCTTCGAGGGGAAACCTCCTTGAGAGAAAGGCTCAAATTACAAATTATAGATGAATGCTTTTCCTTTCTTACAATATCAATATAGGCATTCCAACCCTAACCATGATATCCTTGCAACCCTAATCCTAATATTCAAGGGTCGGCCTTACATAGAAAGGGGTGCACAAGCTAATTAACTAATGAAGACTATTAGAATGCAAAAAGAATAATAGATGGTTAGGATATCAAGGTCCTAATATGCCCTCCCTCTTCATAAAGATGTGTCCTAAAAGCTTGAACTGTGGGAATTGTTGTTGAAGCTGCTAAAGAGGTTCCCAAGTGGTGTCTTCTAGTCACATGCCCTGCCATTGGTCCATAACATAAGTGATGGTTTGGTTGCCAAGTGAGCATGTACGTTTGTCCAAAATAGCCTCTAGTTCAAGGGATATGGAGCTCTTTTCATCCAACTAAGGAAGGGTCATCTAAACCTGAACACATTGTCCAATGACCTTCTTCAAACATGACACATGGAAGACTGGATGAATCTATGAAATTGAAGGTAGGTCCAATTTAGACTCGACATTCCCGACTTTTTGTAGCACTCGATAAGATCCATAGAATTTAGGAGCTAACTTCTGACTACCTTTGAGCTTCAAGCAAGACTACTTATATGGCTGGAGGTGCAGAAAAACCATGTCCCCTATAGCAAACGAGTGCTTTGAATGGTGTTGATTTGTTTGTTGTTTCATACGATTTTGACATTGTATCAAGTTGTCTTTCAAAATACAAAGTAAAGTCTCTAGGTGGCTTAGAGTTGAGTGGACTCCTTGAACTTTGGAGCTTCCTGGAAGGTAGGATGTGAGAGATGGGGGTGGCAAGCCATGCACAACCTCATATAGTGTCATCTTGGTGGCAATGTGGTAAGAAGTATTGTACCACCATTCAGCAAGAGGTAGCCATTTAGCCCAGTGAGTTTGTTGCTCCAAAACAAAACAATGTGGTTAAGTCTCCAAACACTTGTTACATTTTCTGTCTGACCATAAGTTTGTGGGTGATATGCCGAGCTCATTTGCAGTTGAGTTCCTTGTAGTTTAAATACTTCTTGCCAGAAGTTACTAGTGAAGGTGGGATCACAATCAGAGACAATAGTTATGAGCATACCATGGAGACATAAAATTTTCTCCATGTAGACGTGTGCCAAGGTTGATGCTTTGTAAGCAATGGGCTATTGAATAGAACTGGGCATATTTGGAGAGACAATCAACCACTACAAAGATTACCGATTTTCCACCTAACTTGGGCAATCCATCAACCATATCCATGGAGATATCCATCCATAGTAGGGCAGGGATTGGTAATGGGTGTAATGTGTTTGGGGTACATGCATTCCCTCCCTTGTGACCTTGACACGTATCACACTCTACAACAAACTTTTTGAAATCCTATTTCATCCCATCCTAGAAGAAAGTTCTTTTGCCTCTTGCATGTCTTCAAGAAACCAGAGTGTCCCACTGATGGTGAAGCATGGAATCCCTGCAACAACTTTTCCTGAAGAGCTGACTTTGCAACAAGCACAATCCATCTTTGATAATGCAAGCAAGATCCATCCCAAGCATAGCCTAGTTTAGCTGTGGGGTCCAAGGTGAGCTGATCGATGAGCTATTGAACCTACACATCTTGTTGCCACCTTGTTGGACTTCCTACAACCAATCTGGGGTTGGTAAGGACATGGTACATAAGGCCCCTTGGTCTTGATATTTGTGGAATATGGAATCAACCACTACATTCTCCTCACCCTTCTTGTATAGAGCCTCACAATCATACCCAGAGAGTTTAGTAACCCACTTTCTTTGCTTTAGCAATGAGATGTATTGACTTCAAACAAGTACTTCAAGCTATGGTTGTTTGTCTTAATGTAGAAATATCACCCCAAGAGATATGATCGCGAGTGAGTTACGGTATGGAGAATGGCCAACATTTCTTTCTCATATGTGAATTTTGCTCAATTTTTACTTGCCAATGCTTTGCTAGTAAAGGCCTAGGTTCGTCCTTCTTGCATCAACATTGCACCAATTTCTATTCCTGAAGCATGACTTTCAATGATGAAAAGTTTGGAGAAATTGGATATAGATAACATAGGTATGGTACACAATGCTTGTTTCAGACGTGCAAAGGCAATTTCTATTGGGTCAGACTAGGAGAAAGCATTCTTCCCTAGAATGGTATTCAAGGGAGTGACAATTTTACCATAGTCTCTGACGAATTTGTGGTAATAGCCAATGAGACCCAAAAATACCTAAAGATTTTAAGGGTTTTAGATTTTGGCCAATTTTGCATATCCTCAATTTTCTTGGGATCCACTTTAACCCCATCCACTGCAACAATATGCCCAAGGTATTCCACCTCTGTAGTACCAAACACGGTACAAAAACTCATACTCAACATTTACTTGCCAGCCTAAAATTTTGACACGTACTCGAGACTCAGGAATTTCTTGACATTACGCGACAACTTTATTGCTACTTTAAAAAACATATAAATTCATAAAATAAACTTAAATAAAATGTAAAACATTGTTAAATGACATGAGAAATGAATGTAGAGAATACACAAGTAGATTTTTTATTAATTTTCAACCAAAAAAGAGTACAAACTACAATGTACACAATTTTAAACTACAATGCTCATAGCCTCATAGAGTCATATATATTATGAAATATCAAATATACATATTACCAATCATCTTTAGTGCCTGTTGTGGCTGCCTCATGGAATTGGAAGATAAATATTCCTCCTCTATAACAACATCATCTGCAGAGATGTCATCTACATCTCACCAACCCCTCCGGATGCCTCTGCTGCTCTTGATGCTATTGTTTCTTCTACCTCTATCTCCAAATTTGTGATCTCATCCACATTAAACATGGGCTCTGCATTATCAGCAATCTAGTTGACATATGGATTGATCCCATCAAAGTCAACTGCATCATAACTCTCTACCCCCTTTGCTTGTCTCAAACAAAGACAAAGATTGTATTGCACAAAGACAAAGTCATTGAGGCATTGTGTTAACCTAATGCACTTATTTGTGTTAATAGCTTCAAACATGCTCTAATTATGTTCACACCCTGAAGAGTTACACGGTTGGCACAAAATGTAGATGGCTAGCCTTTGAAGATTTGGTGTTTTCGCACCATAAGCTTCCCACCACACATTTGCAAATAGGACATTAATTTTGCAAGTCAACTAGGCTTGAATAAATGAAATAATGTAATGTCCCACAAATAGGATATTTTTTGAATTCAAAAATTTCTGCAAAACCCTAGGAAATAAATCAATTCTAACTTTTAATTCTAACAAACCCTAGTGCCCCAAATGATCACAACAAGGCTGCAAAAATCCAATAGAAACCCTAATAATACTTTGACCAATTTCTAGTGAATAAATAGGGCAAGGAAAGGAGAGTTTCCCTTCAAACCCTAGATGCCAAAGTTGGAGAAAATTGTAGAATTAATAACTTGCCCCTTCACTTCAATTTATGCAAAAAATTTATGAACAAATAATCAGCCCAAAATTTTTTAAAATAAATCTGGAATTAATGCCTATTTTTTGGTAATTTATGAAGCAATAAATGTTGACAAAATTCCTAAAAAATGGAGAATAAAATATAGGAATTTATCCAAAATATTTGAGGCCCTAGAACCCTCCAAAATACCTTAGAAATACTTAAACAAATGCTGAAAAAATCATACAAAAAATCAGATTGGGGTTTGGGCATGAAAAAGCCCTTAAACCCTATCAAATACTCTCAATACCAATTCGCCCTAGCTAGAAAATATGACAATAAAATTAAGAATATTATTAGGGAAAGAAATGACCCGCAAACACTAGCAAATCACTCCCAAATTCAAGCTCCAACCTCCACAAGCAAGTCGCCCCACTTGGAAACCCTTCTTTTTGTCTTTTTCTGAATTTGATAATCTATTGCAACTCCAAAGTGAAGTTGCTCCACGAAAGAATGGGGGTTTGCATCCTCAATCTCTTTGCTTGAAGTTTTTCATCTTCAAGGCAAATTGCTCCAGTGTTTTGTTCTCAAAGTCCAAGATTTGTATATCAAAATTAGCAACCCCTTCAAGTGATCCCCTCTGTTTTTATATCCTTCCCTCCAAGAGGGGCGTTGCACTTTTGGAGGGAACTCCACTTTTAAAGAAAAGAGTAATTAATTTATAACCCCTACTTAAGAACTTGGGTGCCCATGACCCTTAAAAAACTACAACTTATGTAAAAGTTAGACAATAAAACAACTTTTTGAATTTTATAATTAGTACAACATGTTTCCTCTTTTTTCAACTTCCCTTAGCCTTTAGAAACAAAGAACAAATAGGCCAAGGGTCTTCAAAATCCTCATATCCAAAAGGGGGTCATGACAATCCTCTTGTCATGTCCCCCTTCTGGACATGACAGTATTGAAGACCTTTAGCCTTGCCTAGTTTCCCAAGGGCTAAGGGAAAAAGAAAGAAAAGAAGGGAAACATTTGGTTTTATTAAGAGTACTTGTAAAAGCACTTTATTGTTATAATTTCACTTATGAGGCATTTTTAAGGGTCATATGTACTAATCCACTTAAGTGGATTATAAGAGGTTCTTTTTATAATTTAAAAAGATATCAAAAAGGTATTTCCCTCTGAATTGGCCGCTTCAATTGGGGAGGAGCATAAAAGCATTTGAGAATTCATTTGAAATGCATCTGAGATATATTTTGAATTTACAAGTTTTAAGCATAACAAAGCTTGAGCTTTTGACTTGAAGACAAAAACCTTCAAGCAAAGAGATTGAGGACGAAAACCCTCATTCTTCTGTCGGGCAACTTCATCTTGGAGTTGCCATAGATAATCAAAATTCAGAAAAGACAAAAAAAAGGGTTTCCAAGTGGGGTGCATTGCTTGGAAGGTTGGCGAATTGCTCTAGGAGGGTGGCAACTAGGGTTTTGAGATCTAAAGTTAGATTTTTAGGTTTGAAGACCCCTAATTTTAGGGTTGCGTTGAATTTAGGGCTGAAAACAATTAATTCCAGCTAGGACAACTTGATTGGGGAGCTGTTTGAGAGGGTTTTATAGGCTATCTCAAATCTATTAAATATTCTAAATTTTCCTATAATTTATTCTGTATTTATCCCTATTTTTGGGGATATTTTTCAGCATTTTCAAATTGGAAAAAATATAAAAAATCAGTATTTAATTTGTTGTAATTTTCCTGCATGTGATGCCAATAGAGCTAAGTTGGTTGAATGATTTTATGCCTTACATTCATTGGAAAATTTGCTAAATTGCTACTAAGGTTTGGTAATATTTATTCCAATTTTGTGAGTGTTTTGAATAACTAGGGTTTGCTGGAAAAATTAAAAATATATCTTGTTTGGCTAGGGTTTGATAAAAAAAATCAAATTTTCAAATTTGTCCCGATTTGTAAACATTACACCTCCCCACCCAAAATTGCTTGTCCTCAATCAATTGAAATAATCAAAGAGCTGTCCCCACCATAGACCTTATGCAAAACTTGATCCTTAGTCCTTCCCATGGGTAAAAGTCCTCGTGATGAAGCCCCTCACTGTTGTACATGAAGATCTTCTGCTATTTGTGCAAAGTGGAAATGAAAAAACAACCTTTAGCCCTTTCCTCCCGTCTCTTGGGGGCCCCATACCTTAGACGTGTCAAAAGGATGAAGAGGAATGGAAATTTCTCTGAATTTGTAGAATTATAGTGGCTTGAAAAGTATATTCCAGCAAGGCAGTCTTCAATAATTTGGGCTTGAGTGCCCCTATATCAGCTCCTGCACAAGACACAAACACATTAGCTCAAGAAAAAGTTTTTCACCTCCCTTCCACAAGTGAAGTGGTTGGAAGCAAATGTGGGGATGCTCTTGATAGCATATGGAAGATGTCTATGCTGCCCCCACCCTCCAAAGTGACCTCACAACTCAAAAATCTTCTTACTAGAGGAGTTGGAAGTCTCCTCACCATGCTTAAATCCACCCTTCGCCAAAAGACCGCCAACACATGTCCACATACCCAAAAGAAAGGTAGAACCAGCCACTTCCATCTTGATTAGTGGGCTGTGTGTGCAAATTTCAGACCTCTCATGAATCCAAAATATGAATACATTCTTCCATGGCTCACCCTCAGAGGGTAACATCATGCAATCAGCCTTCCCCCCAACCTTCCGAAAATCTTCAAACTCACAATTTCATGCCTCAAACTCACATGTTCCCTTGCCTTATAGGGGATCACTTCAAAAGGAAACCTGTACCATATGTTCCGGGGGCTGTGTTTGTACCTTACAGCCTTGCAAGTGCCCCAAAAATTCAAATTTTTCATTACCAACTCGCTCTTTGATGAACCCACCACTTCAACAACTTCAAGAGGAATCAAAATGGAACTTTGAACCATCTTAGAAGAGCTGGGATTGGCATCACCAGCTTGACAGAAAATTACACTAAGGCTCCCCCTTATGACCATTCTCTCTTGCACTTGTACCTTGGAACATGAGCTCCCTTGGGATGCATCCCCATGCCCTTTAGGGCCCTCAATATGCCTTGACCCTCCTCCATCAAACCACATATATGACTTACTCATTTGAATTATGAAAATAAATTTGAACAACAAAGGGCGCATACCTTTTGTGTAGACAACGTGATGAAATGAATTCTCTTTTCCAAAACTTACCAAGTATGAACAACTCTGATTTTTCCATAAAAAGCTCATAATTTTTTGGGTATGAACAATTCTGATTAGTCACACAAAGTTCTGATTTTTCTAAATGCAAACAATTTACAAAATCTTCTGATTTTCTTGGGCACCAACAACTTTGATTTTTCATCACAAGTGCGGACTTTTTTGAGCGTATACAAGTCTGATTTTTTTTTAAAAGTTCGGATTTTTCTGAGTCTAACCTAGGCTCATTTCTCATGAAAGTTTCAGACTTTCTTCTATCGTCCACAAGTTGAGTTTCTACCCTTTCATAAACTTGCCTTGAACTTTCATTTTCAAAATTTGTGAATTTCATAAAACATGAAATCAAGTAACCTTCTATGTACCTTAGTGGCTGCCCATACTCAATTTTGGCCACTTTATTGGCCCCTTGTGCAGAACAACACCTTCCAACCTTTGAGCCCCTTACCAAACCAAGCGTTTGATGAATTTCCACAAATGGAGGTGGTTGTCGCAACTCAGAAAATGTAGCCTTCCTTGTTTTTCTTGTTGCCTCTATGAAAGGTCTCTCATGGAATGTCATGTCCTATTTTCATATAATTTTAATAATTAATAAAATTGCCCGAATAGTGATTTTAATCATTCGAAAATATAAGACAATTTAATTAATTATTAAAATAGAACTATCTTGGTTAATCTTTGAATTACCAAAAAAAGGGTTTTAAACATATGAAAAATTAAGGTAATTTTAATGATTATTCTAAAGGGTTTTATAATTAATAAATTGCTTGAAAAGAGATTTTTATCACTTTAATTATTACAACAATTTAATTAATTATTTAAGGACCTAATATAAAATAATTATTTAATTTGCCAAAAAATAATTTTGATTACTAATTTATTAAGAGAAGTTATTTAATTAATTCAAAAAAACCTAAAGTGAAATGAAAAGGAATGCCAACTTAGGCGCTAAAGCAATAAAAAGGAAAAGATATTTTAAAAAGGGCAAATAAAGCTTATGAGGTATTTTATCTCCCCAAGGTGGTTCGCCCCCTTTAAAAGGTACAAATACAAGGTGAAGATCACAATTGAAGATATGTTGAATTTGATAATTGTTTTTTCATGCTTGAAGAAGCTATTGGGATGCATGTCCAATACTTGGTTTGTTGTTTGGTGTTGATCATTCTAAAAAAGATGTCTTTTGACACCACCTTTGCTAAGGAGATCTTGTTACTTGCCCTAGAAGTGAGGTAATTTGTATTAAGGAACTCTTGTGAGGTTTTTGAGAGGGTTTTGAGGCTCATTTCTTGCATATTAATTTTGATTAATATTTGTCCTATTTTTGCAAGTGGAACGAACTACTTTGGAGACTTGGTTGAGGGTTTGGAGGCCTCTTTTGGATCTATTTATGCAAATTAAATATTCTGAATTTATTTGCTAATTTTTTTCATGTTGGCATGGCGTTTTGGAAGAGTTTCGTGGAAGGTTTGAAGCCCTAAATTAATAGAAAATATAATAATAATTTTTAGATTATTATTTAATTATTTTTTACAGGGTTTGAAGTCTTTTTCGCTTGCAAAAGGCAATATCTTGCTCTCCTAATTTTTTGCTATTTTTCGTGCACTTGGCAACTTGGGCGATTGGCTTGGAGAGCACTTTTTGGCTATTTTTATGCCCTAAGAGGTTTGCTGGAATTTTCTATGATTTTTTGGGAACTTTTGGCAAATTTTGGCGAGAGTTTGAAGCGAAAAAATATCCAGAACAATTGTATTTTTGGGAAAAAATCAAATTTTTACAGCCATCATAAAGTGGCATTTGAGCATCAATAAATTGGCAAAAAGGTGCTGTTGTCAACCTGGTGCTGCGCCCTGAATCGAAGACGTGCATGAAATAGCCAGTCCTCTATCCAGTTGAAACAATGAGATCTTCTCACGAGAGTGGGTGCCTCAATGGTGAGAAGAACTTCTAGAGAAGGCTGGTTCCTATAAGATGTATCAATGAGGATCTCTACTCTATGTTGCAGACTACCATGGAAAAGGGAGAAGGAAACTTTAAGGAAAAATCCTACCTAATAAAGGTGATACACCAGAAGATTGATCCACTCAACTGAAATCTTGAACACTGAACAAACAAGGGAAAAGAAAGACCTTTGATTTCAATCAATCACTTATGCATAAGTGAGAAGGTTCGATCCAATGACCAAAACATGAGGGAAAACAATGGAGAGAGGTCTGATACAAGACACTTTGCAGCCACTTAACATCCACTTACAGCTTCAGTAAAAGACATAAAGAACACTTAACATGACCTGCGTAATGATAAGCTAGCAACTAGGTACAAATCAAAATTTAGGAAGAGAGAGAAATCTACCACATACGCAAATCGTTGAATGAATATACACTATGTCATCACTTGAAATCTGAAAGTACAGTCCTTCTATTGATTGAAGAGGTTACACAACTCACCAATGGCAGAGTCTGTTCTTGCCAAGAGAGGGATGATTTTTTCTAGGGCTGAAAAACCATTTTATAGAGAATTACAAAAGCCAAAGATTGGCGTTGAAAAATTGAGAAGGATTAACTTAAAATAACTCAACGCTGACTTGGCCTTTCAATAAAATATGTTTTCTTTTGTATTTACATGAAGCTTCTTGTGCTTGAGGAAGTGAACTTGTCTTTTGTTTATTGAACCGCCCACCTCTCTTTGCATGGAAATCCACGCCAATGTCAATTTTAGAACTCTACGTGAGCTGCTGGAACGTTTGAAAGCTTGGGATGATAATATCATGCATGAAATCCAACGCCAATGTCAATTTTAGAACTCTACGTGAGCTGCTTGATGCCGAGTTGGAACGTTTGAAATGCTGAGTTGACCGTTTGGTAAGCTGAGTTGGATGAAGAGATAGGCTGAGTTGGACCTTCAAATGCATGAGAATGACTAGTCAAACTGCCAATAAAACAGATAGTCAACCGAAACTTAGCAATCTGCCAAAAATAGCCCCTGTTCGCATGTATTTTCTCTTATTTTGGTCTACCGGTGTCTTGTCTATTTTTGGCGGGATTCTATTTTTGGATGTATTTTGTCTATATTTGGTCTATATTTCCTCCGTTTGACTTTTTTCAACTTCCCGTCACTTAATCTGAGGTCAACTTCCCGTGGTTTAATTCTTTCAGAATTTCGGCTTTACCTTTGTTTTTTCTTTCCTGCAGATTTTATGTCCTTCGGATTTTTATGTTGACTTTATGTTCATCCCCTTAGTCTTCTTATTTCCTTCGGAATTCTTGTTGACTTTACCTTTGATTTCCTTCGGCTTTCTTGGCTATATTAATCCTTCGAAGTTTTGTCCGAAGGTTTCCTCTTTTTTTTTTTCTCGTCTGCCTTTTGTTCTTGGCTGTATTTACCTACTCTGACCTTGCCTTTGGCTTTACCCTCCGAAGGATTTCTTTGGACAAATTGTCCGCTTGAATTGTCTTGACTGGCGTTGGTCATTTTGAATTTCCGCGGGTTTTTCCCATTTGAACATTCTTTTTCCTGAATTAATCCTTCGAACTTTTTATTCGAAGGAATTATTCTTTGGTCTTTTTTGCTTTTGGGCGGACTTTTCTCTTTTGAATTCTCCGAAGTATTCCTTCGGACAAAAAGTCCGAAGGAATTACTTCCTTTGCTGGAGACTCTTTCCTTTGTCTTCATTTCCTTGTGCATTTCTAACCCTGCCCTTTTGATTTTCTGGATCCTCCTTGGTCCTTTATCCTTGTCTAATTTCCCGTGGACTTAAGTCCTTTGCAAATGAGTTATTTCAATTGGTCTACCTCTTACCCAATGTATTATTTCTTCTTTGGCTAGAGGCGTGAATTTTTCGAATGGCAAGAGACAACCCTGCCCTGTGGAAGAATTGTCAACAAGTACTTCTTTCATGTATTTAATTTTGTGATTATTTTTACAAGTATTCAGATAAATTTGGGATAAGATATTTGCTGGAATTTGTCTACAAAAACTTTACCATTGTGGCGCCTAAGGTTTCTAGGGCATTGACAAGGGTTTTTAACACATTGCAAACTAGGATTTGCTGATTTCATTTTCAAAATTTTATAATTTTGGGATTTAGGGGAAAACCCTTTTTGTGTGAAATCGTTCCATTTGGGGACATTACAGTGGTATCAGAGCACCGATCTTGTCCACCTGTGAGGTTTGGTATTAATTTGGATACAAGCAGGTAAAAGGATTTTGTGTTATCAGAAAAGAGGAAGAAGCTATATATGGAAAAAGAAAGTTTCTACAATGCAGATAGAAGGCTAAGGGACCTATGCCAACTAAGGGAGGATGTAATCAACACCTTGGAAGAAATAGAAAAGAGATTATCCAAAGTAAATCAATCACAATATGAGACCATGAAGTGGGCGGTACAACCCTCAAGGATTTATTTGGTTCAATATGAACTCTTGAAAGACACATGAGGATGTAAGGATCTTGGTTAATAGTTGTATTAATGAGATTTTAAGACTAACAGTTCCTGAAGTTTCCTACAGTGATAAAGTCATGAGGGAGATATTTTCATTGGTTTTGGAGAGCTTCCAAGATCTCGAAGAGGACAAAGGACACTCCTTGGCTAGAAGGGTCAATATCCTGGAAACTATGGCTTCAACCAAGTCATGTATTTTGATATTAGATATGGAGTGTGATGAACTTATTGTTAACATGTTTCAACATTTCTTTGCAATTACTTGTAAGAATCCTCCCAAACATATTGTAGATTTTATGCAGAGAATCTTGACCTTGACACTCAAACAGAATGATGATCTTTCCAAGCTATTATTATCTATCTTGTTGACAGATTTGGGGCTCAAAAAGAAAAAATTTCCAATTGCACATATGTTTGAAAATGTTGCAATGGATTGTGAGGAAAAATTGAGGCCTTATTTGATAGTGGAGCATGTAGAGGAAGAGGGTACCGAACTACATGGAGAGTTGGAGGAAAAAGATGAAGGGACAATGCATTATGAGGGTTCCTACGAAGAGGCCAATGAAATAGAAAAAACAGATTTGAAGGAGCAAGGTTAGCTATAAAAAGATGACACTTTAGGGCAACCTAGAATGGAAAATCGTGAGAACCAAAAATCTGATTTTTTGAAGTAGCAAAGAACGCTACAAATGATGGATGAAAATGAGGAGATGCTAGGCGCTTTGGGGCAGCCAAGTGCCCCAAACTTGGGTATTCAAAAAGATGATGTTGAAAAAGCCAAAGAAACTGAAATATTCATAGAAATGTATGAGTTGAATGATAATTTTTGTTTGGTATATAATAATTGTTCAAATTTGTTGCATGACTCTAGATTTGATGAAAGAGCTTGGAAGGAAAAATTCCTAATCACAAATAAGAAAAGAGTGCAAGCCTTGACAAGGTTGGATGGCACAAAGGGGCTTTTTGATAGATCAATGCACAATAAGATGAGGGAATGCTTGGAGGCAATGATTGCTGATTTTTATTCAACCCCAATCAAATATGCAATAGAAGTAATAAAATCAGGGGTTGCAAGGGTTGCCAACCTACGAAGAAGAATTGAGGGGCACTGAGGGAAGAGAGTGTAAGAACCCCTAGTAGTTCTACCCAAAAATTTTAGTTTTTCCAACTTGGCATTTTGTCAAACAAAAGGCATGTATGCTGACCTATGATTGATATGCTGTTGTTTTGTGCTTGTTTGGATATATATTAGGAGCAAATACATATACCAATTGATAAAGAAGCAAACCAATAACTTGTAATTCATTTATTGACATAAACCATCATAGAAAATGCATCATACCATGACTAGTTACAATGTATACCAGGTCTGATATAAAGTTTAATAGTTTGATATAACTTGTAATAGTGATAGATTTTGTTGTTCAAATTTTGTTGTTCAAATTAAAGATTTGAAGACATGAATATCAGATACACATACCCGAATTGCCTCTTCACACTATTGGCATGAAATGAGTATCAAATACAATATAAATATCGCTGCAACAATGCACAAAAGTCTGATAACAATCAACAATATATACAATGATGAAATCAACTTCAAATTTCCTCCAATGGTAGGCGCTCCAAATGAAAGATGAAACCCTAGCTACATGCACCAATTTACAATCTTCAAAAATGTCGGAAGAGGACTGATTTGCAGCTATTCCAAACTGAATATACTTGCCAAACTCTTGCAGCTAATAATCTCCACAAATCGCCTCAAGGATGAAGTTGCTCCAATCCTAGAAGGTGGCGCTCAAACCCTAGGGCCAAACCCGAGTCAATATGCCTCCAAAACTCGTCAACAAATCCTTCTTCAAATCTGATCTAAGAATCTTATATAGAAATCTACTCCTCTGAATTCTGCAACAATTTATTCCATGAAGCTCCAAATCTCCAAACTGATCAATAAAGCTCAATTGTGAATCCTGGAATGAATCCACCCAAAAAGGTTGAATGGGTTTTCGTCCACACAACCATTCTACCCAAGGGTTTTCATCCTAAGGCATGTTGAACCTACAAACACAAGTTCTCCCAGAAAATCTGATAAAAGATGTCAACATCAAGATGTCTAAATGACTTGTTCTCATCTCTTTTTAAAGGCTCAACTGAGTCTTGTAGAAGAATCCAATGTAACCTCCTCAAGCTTCTAAAAGAACACTTTATTTAATAAATTGACTTTATAATATTTATTATTTTTATTTTAGTCACTTTAATTAAATTAATTAAAATAAAGTTATTCTTATGATTTAATTTATTTGGACAACTTTTTAAATAATTAATTTAATTTAATTCTTTTATAATGTCATTACTCAAAAAACGGGGGCATTACAGTCCTCCCTTCCCAAAGATTGTTTGTACCAAGCAATCAATCCCTGAATGCCAAGCCAATCACCAGGATCCCATATCAATCTCAAGAATGCTCCACCACTAATCCGCTGCTCCACTCTAATACAACTGAAACCAGCAAGTCTATCCCCCTGCATTATCCTATGAAGCAACTCATCTAGATCCAAATGAAATGATGTGCCAAGCAAGTTACCACCTCAATCCCAAATCACCACATCTTTACATCCGTCCAATATGAGGAGATGGAAGCATCTCAAAGTGCTAGCAATACAAAACCACTCCAACTCCTGTAGATCTCCCATGGATGTGAAGAATACCCATCATAGGTGCAAGAAAATGTATAACAGCTCCTCCTAGTGTATGCCACACAAGGGCAAGTGTCTCCATCAAAAATCCTTGAAGTAGGGAAGTTGAAAACTCTACCAAAGAGTCATCAACATGATGAGACTCATCACAAGCAAACTCCCCATGAATGATCAAAGACCAAACCAAATCTGCATCACTTATATCTCTCAAACCTGATTGCTCCACTTGCTTAACCACCATACAAGGCTCATTCCTCATATGTCACATACTTTGAATCTTCTTTGTCTCTGCCATGTCATGCTGTACTAACTTGGTCTTCTTGTGTCTTGGACACACAAATAAGACCTCATGTTTGTCTCCCAAATGAATGCCAACAATAGAAGAAGACTTCTTACTATCGTCCTCATGAGTAGGAGCTGCCATCTCAAGATTATGCAAAAACCAAAGACTGCTGTTCCAAATCAGAACAGCTGTCATACCTTTCCATAGTATCTTCATTCACCTCACACATCTTCTTCCTCCTTGTTGCATCAAGTGCCGATCTATCATGAGTCTCCCAAGGGAATTCACAAGCCTCAAGGCTGATCCTCTTGGATGTTATATCATGATGATATAAAGACAAGGGACTGCTGTCATACATCAGAAAATCAGTCCTTACCTCATGCCCAAGTGCGATGTCTTCCTCAATCTCAATCATTTCTCTTCCCACGAGTGGATGGATATCAACAAGTGCTGGTCCACGAGACGTCTCCAAGTGAAAATCAAGTGTACCTTGTGTCACAAACTCTGTCCCATGGCTGCAAGTTGAATCTTCATGTGTATGTGTCTCTTCTACCTTCATGACTTCATCATAGGACCCTTCAAGTCCTTCCTCCATGTCTCCACTCTTTGCCATCATCATGTTGCATTGTTTTTTATTGGATGTGGCTGACATAGAAGTCTGAAATTCTGTTGTGTATGATGAAGAAAGGGCCATGGTCAACTCCTCACAAAGCTTATCCACCTCATCTTCTTTTCTTCTCATTCTTCTCAAAGCGTCAAAGTATATATCACCAAGTGTGAGGAGATGATCTCTATCCGCAAGTAAGTGTAGGTAGTTTGATTTTGCTACCACCAAAGCCTCCTTGAGTTCGTGCAAGTTGGCAAGAGATGGACCTCCCTCAAAACTGTCATGATTCCTTAGAGCCTTCGAAACAAACTTGCCATTATCTTAGGAACATGATCCAAATGGGTTAGAGCTGCCACAACCATACCTTCATTTACCCTTTGTTGACCTTCCAAAGGATGTGACTTATGAGACCTAACACCTTCATGCAAAATTTTTGATTGGTCTTCATAATCATGCAACTCCAAATCAGCTTCCTTCTTGGCCTCTTCTCCATTACATCCGTGTGTAAAAACTAGGGTATCATCATGCTCTATAAAAGGGTCACCATCAAAGTAATCATGATCTTCCTCAATGGCTGATCTAGAAAGTGTATGTACAGCTATGACCTCATTAACCACCAAGTGATCCTCCATATCTTGCAATGTCAAGTCAGTCTTATCCAAACCTCATTGTTCACCACATACTGAAATTTCTAAATTGCAATCATATGTATGAACAACATCCATCTCAAAGACACCCAAACCATAATTTGATTCCTTGCCAAGATGAGGTAAGGGTGATGAAGCAATGCTAGGCTCCATTAGAGGAATATCAAATGAACTCATACCTTCTTGTAGCTGATCTATCATGACTGGTTTGATAATCTCCATGGCGGTATCTTATTCAATCTTCATGTGCTCTTCATTTTTCACTTCACTATGTGACTCTCCTTCATCCTTGTCCTCATAGTGTTGAAGTGAACTTGTGGCTTTATATTCTTTTTTCTTTCCTCTCTCCTTTTCTTTTTCTTCTGTAATGGTAAAATTATTTATCTTAGTGTCTGCTTTCCTTTCCTTTGCAAAAAGAGGTTCTAATATTTCAGGATGTTCTAACAATGTTGTTAGATTCTTCTGATATTCTTGCCAAGACTGCATAAATTCTGTCATGAGTTCCTGCATAGACTTCATCTTTCCCAAACCAACAATTTGCTAAAACTGAGATAGATAAGTGATGGTCACTCAACAAGCAATCTGAAATAACTTTTCCCAACCCCTCAGACTGGTAGGATACACAACTCTGATACCACTATAAGAACCCCTAGTAGTTCTGATACCACTATAAGAACCCCTAGTAGTTCTGCCCATTTTTTTTAGTTTTTCCAACTTGGCATTTTGTCAAACAAATGGCATGTATGCTGACCTATGACTGATATGCAGCTGTTTTGTGCTTGTTTGGATAGATATTAGGAGCAAATACATATACCAATTGATAGAGAACCAAACCAATAACTTGTAATTCAAATATTGACATAAACCATCATAGAAAATGCATCATACCATCACTGGTTACAATGTATATCAGGTCTGATATAAAGTTTAACAATCTGATATAACTTGTAACAACGATAGATTTTGTTGTTCAAATTAAAGATTTGAAGACATGAATATCATATACACATACCCGAATTGCCTCTTCACATTATTGGCATGAAATGAGCATCAAATACAATATAAATACTGCTACAACAATGCACAAAAGTCTGATAACAATCAGCAGTATATACAATGATGAAATCGACCTCAAATCTCCTCCAATGGTAAGCACTCCAAATGAAATATGAAACCCTAGCTACATGCACCAGTTTACAATCTTCTACAATGCTGGAAGAGGACTGATCTGTTGTTCCAAACTGAGTATACTTTCAAACCCTAGCAGCCAATAATCTCCACAAATCGTCTCAAGGATGAGGTTGCTCCAATCTTAGAAGGTGGCGCTCAAACCCTAGGGCCAAACCCTAGTCAATATGCCTCCAAAACTTGCCAACAGAGCCTTCTTCAAATCTGATCTGAGAATCTGATATAGAAATCTGCTCTGAATTATGCAACAACTTATTCCATGAAGCTCCAAATCTACAAACTAATCAATAAAGTTCAATTATGAATCCTGGAATGAATCTATCCAAAAAGGTTAAATGGGTTTTCGTCCACACAATCGTTCTACCCAAGGGTTTTCGTCCTAGGGCATGCTGACCCTGGAAACACAAGTTCTCCTAAAAAATCTAATAAAAGTTGTCAAAATCAAGATGTCCAAATGACTTGCTCTCATCTCTTTTTAAAGGCTCCAACGAGTCTTGTAAAAGACTCCAATGTAATTTCCTCAAGTTTCTATAAAAACACTTTATATAATAAAGTGATTTTATAATATTTAATAAAGTGAATAGAATATTTAATAACGTGACTTTATAATATTTATTATTTTAATTTTAATCACTTTAATTAAATTAATTAAAATAAAGTTATCCTTATGATTTAATTTATTTGGACAACTTTATAAATAATTAATTTAATTTAATTCCCTTGTAATGCCATTACTTAGAAAATGGGGACATTACAGAGAGGAACTCTTCATTATCAATTCGTGGGTTGGACAAGACAAGTTTCTGTTATGGTTGTGGGATCTAGGTGAGCACTATAAACATGATTTTGTTATTTTGTTATGTTGTGAAACAAAAGACAAGGTTTGGATCCTCCTCGAAAAGGGCATAAGCAAGAAGCACCATGATCCAAGAATCAAGGAAAGGGCTGTAAGTAATACATTCGCTACTGTTTTTTCACATTTTCAGTTTGCTTCTCACTAAGCTTTTTGTTGCCATGAAAAGTGTTGGCCCTAGGAAGGTGTGCCTCTCACACCCCAAAACGTTGGAAGTGATTTCTACATGTATGAGTGGTTTTCCAGCCACTATTAAGAGAATGTTGAAGGAGAAAAAGGCATGGAAAAGCCATGATATGAAAAAGATGAGACACCACAGGGGAGCCCATGTCATGCTCATGAGGCATGATGAAGTGATTGAAAAAGTGTTATTAAACACTAATGCTTTCACTAATATGTTTGCTTCTTGTGTAGGATCACTAGAGAAATCATGTTCTATGAATACAAAGAGTGCAAGAAAAGTTTAGCCCCATACTTGAGCAACCAAGGGAAGGTAGCGAAAACTACCCAACCTCATGTTGTCATGGACAGCCTATGGCATCAAGGGAATTTTGGTTTCCTACATCTTTGGTAAGTGTAGCAAATTCTAAATGTTGTCATGCTTGTATTGGGAGGGATGAAATGAGAGTTGATTGCCAAGGGAAACTCAAAAATTACTTTGGGCAGCACCCTATTCCTTCTTGCAAGGCGGGAAATGGAGGTGTTTTAAGGAAAATGAGACCCCTCTTGAATTTCGAATGGGATACAAATACAAGCAGTTGTTCACAAGGTTTGAATGGCAAGAAAAGTTGGTCCTTTTGCTTACAAAAGAATGATTAACACAGCCGGGCTTACATATGGACTCTTTTGGGCATCAAAAGTAATTTATTGTGCATATGGCAGCCAAGGGGAAGAGCTGGGAAAAGAGGTATGAAGTCTGAATTTTTTGATTTAAAAATTTAGGAGTCGACAAAACAAATCCAGCCACCAAGTGAGGTTAAAAAATTGAAAAATTGGAGCGTGAGACAGCCCAAAGTGGGGAAGGATGAATGCACAAATGAACTATGAACTATATCACTCAGAAAATTCTGAGTTAGGAAGGCAAGAACAGCTACGTCATGGAGAGAGATCTGATTTTTTTGACATATTTCAGCTTTTAGCAAGTTTTGAAAATGTTCACGGTTGGGAACACTTCGTGCATGAAGGGTGGGAGAACATAAAAAAGGTACAGCCTTCTCTCATGGTTAAAATGAAACTATTGTTCGACTTGATTTGTGTTCCATATGTGCACTGAAATATTGATGAGGGGGAGCAAATGGAAATGTTACATTTTCAAATTAAAGAAGGTTTGGTATGGTATTCATTTTCCATTTGAGGAACGTCACGCTATGTTTTTTAGCAAAAGTTATTCCACTTAACAGGGACAGAAGCAAGGCTTTTTGAATACTACAACATGTTTTACCATTTGGACATGGTAATTAGGCATATGAGCTTACATTTATTTGAGGGCAAACAAATTTGGGAAGGAAGGACTGTCATGTCCCTTTTTCATATAATTTTAATAATTAACAAAATTGCCCGAAAAGTGATTTTAATCATTCGAAAATATAAGGTAATTTAAATAATTATTAAAATAAAACTATCTTGGATAATTATTCAAATTACCAGAAAAATGGTTTTAACCATTTGTAAAATTAAGGTAATTTTAATGATTATTCTAAGGGGTTTTATAATTAATAAATTGCTTGAAAAGTGATTTTTATCACATTAATTATTAGAGCAATTTAATTAATTATTTAAGCAAGGACCTAATATAAGGTATTTTAATTCCTATATCTCAAAGGCCTAGTAGATCTATGTCATGGCCCCTTCCAGTTGACATCTCTCAAAGATGATGATTAGCCTATTATGCGACCCTCGTAGGTTGATAGGATGGATAGAGGGTTTTGATGGAGCTTGGCTTGGCTTCGACTGTCAGAATTTTTTCAGTTGGCTTTCGTTCAGGCTCTTTCAGACACCGTTTGCCTAAGTCACTATTTTTTAGGGGTATTTGGCACTCAGTGGAGCACCCCTGCTATGGTCTGGTCATGTGCGGAATCACCCCTTTGTTCGCCAGCTTCAGACGGTTAGAGAATCGGATATGTTTTGAGGGAGATATTAATATTTAATTGATTTAATTAAATATTAATTATTTGGAGCTATATTATAAAGTTATAATATTTAATATTATAACTTAAGGGTTGACTCAAGGGGACGACCATCATTGTAATGGGGGCATTTTTAATTATATTGTTATAATTAAAAATGTGATTTTTTTTAACTATGGAAAAAGAATTAAAAAGTCCGAATTTTTATGAAACCCTAATTAGGGGAAATCACACTTTTTGAAAAATATAAGGGTTTCTCTTTGGGAATCGAGCCATTCATGTTTGAAATCAATTTTTTGCTAAGTATTTTCTTTGAAGACAGAGCCAAAGGTTCCAGTATACAATTTGCATTGGAGAACGTGCAATCTTCAGTGTGTGCAATTCAGAGGTTGTGAAATACCAGCTGATCTATTGCCAGGCAGAGAGATAATTTCATACAGAGGTTATCACAGAGCTTCACAGGGATTTATATCTTCAGGGTTTTGGTCTGGAAATCGTCTAGAAAGAGATCTTCAGTATTGGCGCTATTTTTATCAAGAACTGGCACTCAAAAATCAGGCCGTACTATATTTATTGCTGCTGTTACACAGGGCGTACAGTTCTGTACCAGGCCGTACCATCACTAGCAGGGGCGTATTTTTCTTCTGGTGCAAAACGCCTTCTCTTTGACCAATCTGCTGATACCAATCAGGGCGCCTATACATCTAGCATCATTCTGGATCATCTGAAGGAGGGAGAAAGGGTTATTTATTGCAGCCATACCAGATCTAGGTCATTATCAGATTGCAGCAAATCAGGGTTTTGAAACAATATTTTATATTATTTTGTATGCATGCCAGAGATCGTCTATTGTAATCATCTGAAATGAATAATACGATCATAGATTAACCAGTTAAAAGAGTATACGGCTATGTATTTATTTATTTGAATTTATACGAATTTTTCTTGCAAAATCGCATTCTTCTCTTATTAATGCAAAAACACAAAAAAAATTCAAAATACACAAAAACAGTCCAAAAAAACACAATTTTCAGAAATCAGGGAAACAGGGGTTTCTACAGTGGTATCAGAGCTAAATCCTGCCATCCTGAGGGTTTAGCAATCTTATGCATCCACAAGAGTTAGGACCACACAGGTATTACACACGCATGAGAGCCTTGCTTGAAGGTGACCAAGTTTTAGAACAACAACCGGTTATCATGGGTGATAGGCGTGAGGGTAGCCCACCTAGGGGCCACCGGAATAATGAGGATCAGGACACCAGAGACTTCTTCTGTGCTATGGTTACAAGACAGCAGCAGATGGTGCAGGCATTACAGGCACTTACTACTATGGTAGAAAGGATGAACCCACCTGTTAGACAGAATGGGGAACAAGGAGATAACAGGAGTGCTACAGTTAATCAAAGACCACAGCTGACCCATTCCAGAACCGCTGATAGGCCTACACGTCCTACATTTGTTCAGGAGGAACCAGAAGAAGCTCCAACAGAGGAGGCGGCAGGAGACCCCATATTTGCAGATACGCTCATGGCTGCAAATGAGGAGTGGGAATTATTAGCTCCTCAAGTTCGGGAGAGGATGTCCTTTGATCGTTTTGTAAATCAGAGGAGAGAGCATTACAGATCACTTAGACAGGGTAGGAGGTCTAGAGGTCAGCATAGTGAGCTGAAGAAGGCTACAGGCAAGCTTTCTTTGACTACTTTTGACGGTAGTGGTAAAATGACAGCTCAAGCTTGGATTCATAAGCTTGACACATTTTTGGCATTGAGGACAATGACAGAGATAGAAGCTATCAAATACGCCGCTTTGCACTTGGAGGGAGTAGCACATGATTGGTGGTACTATGGTATGGTAACACTTCAGCATAATCAGGTGATAGAGTACCAGGACTTCGTGGATAGGTTGGTTGAGAGGTTTGACAAGAAAGATCCAGAGGTTTACTTTCAAGATTTGGCACAGTTGAAACAAACAGGCAACTTGGAGTCCTTCATAGGTGAATTTCAGAGATTGGCAGTCATGGTGCCCAACATTTCAGAGCGTAGATTGATAGTTCTTTTCATTGAGGGCCTATCCGAACCATTGAGAGGTTGGATCAAAGCCTTTGATCCTCCTTCGTTATAGGAAGCTATGAAGAAGGCGTGTAGTATGGAGTTGGTAGCCCCATCCAGTAAATTCAACTCCAGAGGTACTTCTTCATTCAGGGACAATAAGGGCTTCAACATAAATAGAGAGAAATCAGATTTTAACAAAGACAAATCAGACTTTAAGAATGATTCAAAGGGCAATCCAGCAGCACCACCTTTGGATCGAGCGGCTCTTAACGATCTACGCAGGAAGAAGCTTTGTTTCTACTGCAAAGGTCCCTATGATGCCAATCACGATTGTCCCTTGAGGCCTAAGGGAAAGGCAAATCGAGTGATGTGGGCTTATTATGAGGATTCGGAATAAGAAAATTCTGAACAGCAGGAGAGTTCTGAGGAGTCAGAGTCAGAGGCTTCAGAGCCTAAGGCAGAGGCAGAGTCAGAGCTTCAGATTCAGGAGGCATGCCTATCTAGCATTCAGCAGGAGGGTTCATTCAGACTCCGTGGAGTTTTGGCAGGACAGAGGGTCATAACCCTTCTTGACACAGGGGCCACACATAATTTTATAGATGCTAGATTTGTGGAGAAGCGTGGACTGATTACCGAGGAGTTCGAGGGCATTATAGTTAAGGTGGCCAACGGTTACACTCTTAGGTGTGAACGGATGATTAGAGATCTCCCCTTGCGCTTGAAAAACTATGAGTTCAAAGCTGATTATTATGTGGTGAACATGGGGGATATAGATTTAGTCTTGGGCATGAAGTGGCTTCATTCACTTGAGGAAGTCACTCTTCATCTCAAGGACATGGAGATCCATTTTGATGTGGATGGGAAGACACATATTCTGAAAGCAATACGGGACAACAACATCAAAGCTATTTCTTTTCATCGGATGGAGAGGCTCATGCGACACGACATGGTAGAGTGGGTTGCCGAGTGCACATTGGCACCAATACAGGAGGGACAGCAGAACACTGAGTATCATCCTAACATTCAGCAGTTGAGAGTCAAGCATGATAAGGGTATTCAGTGATATTCCACTAGGGAGACCTCCAGACAAGGGCATTGAGCACATTATTGAGCTTGAGGAGGGCGCTAAGCCCGTTATGATTACTCCTTATCGGCATCCTAAGCGGTTGAAAGATGAGATCGAGAAAATGATCAAGGAGTTACTTGCTATGGGTCACATTCGACCTAGCAAATCACCATTCGCTTCTTTTGTTGTTCTGGTGAAGAAGGATGGCACCCTACGCATGTGCATAGACTATAGAATCCTGAATAAGAGGACTATTAAAAACAGATATCCAATACCTCGTATCGATGAGCTTATTGATGAGCTCCATGGTGCATGCTACTTCACGAAGATAGACTTAAGGTCAGGATATCATCAGATCAGGGTTCGTGAGCAGGACATTGAGAAGACTGCTTTCCGTTGTCATTGTTGACACTATGAGTTTGTGGTGATGCCATTTGGGCTCACTAATGCGCCAGTGACATTTCAATCCACCATGAACAGAGTCTTCCATTCACTGCTGAGGAGATTTGTACTTGTTTTCTTCGACGACATTCTTATATACAACAGGACTTGGCAGGAGCATTTGGCTCATCTGGAGACTGTGCTCAGTATTTTGGAGGAGTCCTTGTACGCCAAGGAGTCCAAATGTGATTTGGGGATGACCGAATTGTTATACTTAGGTCATATTATCAGTGCAGAGGGAGTGCGGATGGATCCTGAGAAGATCCGCGCTATCATAGACTGGCCTATTCCGGCGAATCTTACACAGCTGCGGGGATTTCTAGGTTTGTGTGGGTTTTATTGTAGATTCGTGAATGGTTATTCACGTCATGCAGCCCCTATGACAGATTTGTTGAAAAAAGGTGCATTTTGTTGGACTTCTGAGGCACATGAGTGTTTCGTGAGGTTTAAGGAGTTGATGACTACGTGCCCAGTGTTGGCACTACCAGATTTTTCAAAGCCTTTTGAGCTTCAGTGTGATGCTTCAGGTGAGGGCATTGGAGCGGTGCTTATGCAGGACAAGCACCCTATAGTGTATGAGAGCCGTAAACTCAGGGGACCAGAGAGGCTTTATAGCATTTACAATAAGGAGATGCTCACTATAATGCATGCCTTGGCAAAATTTAGGCAATATCTTGTTGGCAGCAAATTTTGCATCAAAACTGACCACAACAGCGTGAGGCATTTCTTGGGGCAGCGAGATCTCAATGATCGTCAGCAGAAGTGGGTGAGCAAATTACAGGCATATGATTTTGACATCTCTTTCATCAAGGGCACCCAGAATGTAGTGGCCAACACACTCTCACGCAGGCCTTATTTGAGTACTATGGTTCACATTACAAAGGATTGGAGACACATGATTGTGGCAGAGTATGCCAAGGATTCATGGGCATCCAACATTGTTGAGGGAACGACGATTGATACCAGATATACGGTTGTGAATGACTTGATCATTTACAAGAACAGGGTTTATTTGATCCCAAGATCAGAGGTGAAGAACATTGTCATGTGAGCCTTTCATGATGTACCTACTGCAGGACATCCCGGGTATTTCAAAACCTATAGACAGATTCGGGAGAGATTCACATGGAAGGGACTTAAGGCAGATGTTCTTCAGTATGTGCATGAGTGCCCTGTTTGTCAGCAGAACAAGCAGGAGAACACGTACCCGGCAAGATTATTGCATCCACTTTCGATTCCTGATAGGAAGTGGGAATGCCTGTCGATGGATTTCATTACAGGCTTGCCAAAAGCCCAAGGACGAGATTGCATATATGTAGTCGTGGATCGGTTAACGAAGTATGCCCACTTCTTTCCGATTACCACCACTTACACAGCTACACAAGTAGCAGAGGTCTTCTTCCGGGAGGTATTCAGACTGCATGGGTTGCCTCGGAGCATAGTGAGTGACAGGGATAGTCGGTTCTGAGTCACTTCTGGCAGGAGGTGTTTAGACTCTGTGGGACCGAGCTTACGCTGAGCACCAGTTACCACCCGCAGACCGATGGACAGACAGAGATAGTGAATAAATGGGTGGAAGGTTACCTCAGGAACTATATTGCAGGGCAGCAAAAGGCATGGGTCAAGTGGATTCATTTGTGCGAGTATTGCTACAACACGACCTTCCATATGACCATTCAGATGTCCCCTTTTATGGCGTTGTACGGGTATGAGACGCCGAGTTTTCTGGATTTGCTACTGAGTGACAGTAGAGAGCCGAGTGCTAGAGACTTGTTGCAGGAGAGTCAGGATACTATGAGGGCTCTCAAGGAGAATATTGCCAAGACACAGAATCAGCAAAAGCAGTACGCAGATCAGAAGAGGACAGAGAGGTCTTTTGATGTGGGTGACATGGTTTATCTTATGCTGCAGCCTTACTGTCAGTCTACTCTTGGGAAGAGTGGGGCAGAGAAGCTTAAGCCACGTTATTACGGTCCTTTCAGGATCCTGAGGCGTGTTGGAGAGGTGGCTTATGAGCTAGAGCTTCCGGCAAAGAGTAGAGTACACAATGTTTTTCATGTGTCACGCCTCAAGAAGGCGTTGGGACCCCGTGTGGTACCTTCTGCAATTTTACCTCCCTTAGATGATGAGGGAAAGTTGATTTTAGTACCTGAGTCTATCTTGGAGTACAAAGAGAGACAGTTGTGTAGGACTATCAGGGAATATTTGGTAAAATGGAGAGATTTGCCAGTGGAGGATGCTACATGGGAGAGCGAGGATATTTTGCAGCATCTGGAGTTCAGATTGCTTGAGGACAAGCAATTTCAGGAGGGGCGGACTGTCATGTCCCCTTCCAGTTGACATCTCTCAGAGCTAATGATTAGCCTATTATGCGACCCTCGTAGGCTGATAGGATGGATAGAGGGTCTTGATGGAGCTTGGCTTGGCTTCGACTGTCAGAATTTTTCCAATTGGCTTTCGTTCGGGCTCTTTCGGACACCGTTTGCCTGAGTCGCTATTTTTTAGGGGTATTTGGCACTCAGTGAAGCACCCCTGCTATGGTCTGGTCATGTGCGGAATCACCCCTTTGTTCGCCAACTTCAGACGGTTCGAGAATCGGATATGTTTTGAGGGAGATATTAATATTTAATTGATTTAATTAAATATTAATTATTTGGAGCTATATTATAAAGTTATAATATTTAATATTATAACTTAAGGGTTGACTCAAGGGGGCGACCATCATTGTAATGGGGGCGTTTTTAATTATATTGTTATAATTAAAAATGTGATTTTTTTTTTAACTATGGAAAAAGAATTAAAAAGAAGTCCGAATTTTTATGAAACCCTAATTAGGGAAAATCACACTTTTTGAAGAATATAAGGGTTTCTCTTTGGGAATCGAGCCATTCATGTTTGAAATCAATTTTTTGCTAAGTATTTTCTTTGAAGACATAGCCAAGGGTTCCAGTATACAATTTGCATTGGAGAACGTGCAATCTTCAGTGTGTGCAATTCAGATGTTGTGAAATACCAACTGATCTATTGCCAGACAGAGAGATAATTTCATACAGAGGTTATCACAGAGCTTCACAGGAATTTATATCTTCAGGGTTTTGGTCTGGAAATCGTCCAAAAAGAGATCTTCAGTATTGGCGCTTTTTTTATCAAGAATTGGCACTCAAAAATCAGGCTGTACTATATTTATTGCTGCTGTTACACAGGCCGTACAGTTCTGTACCAGGCCGTACCATCACCAGCAGGGGCGTATTTTTCTTCTGGTGCAAAACACCTTCTCTTTGACCAATCTGCTGATACCAATCAGGGCGCCTATACATCTAGCATCATTCTGGATCATCTGAAGGAGGGAGAAAGGGTTATTTATTGCAGCCATACCAGATCTAGGTCATTATCAAATTGCAGCAAATCAGGGTTTTGAAACAATATTTTATATTATTTTGTATGCATGCCAGAGATCGTCTATTGTAATCATCTGAAATGAATAATATGATCATAGATTAACCAGTTAAAAGAGTATATGGCTATGTATTTATTTATTTGAATTTATACGAATTTTTCTTGCAAAATCGCATTCTTCTCTTATTCATGCAAAAACACAAAAAAAAATCAAAATACACAAAAACAGTCCAAAAAAACACAGTTTTCAAAAATCAGGGAAACAGGGGTTTCTACAATCTAGTCTGTCGCCTGGTGTAGGACTTGGTATGGGCTTGGCTATGATGGCTCGGAGAACTGTGGATGGTATCTCTAGGCCAAATAGATTTGAAGTAAGAAGCAGAGTTGGCCTCACAGTGGCGCTTAGTGCCTCTCACTGAAGGTAGTCCTGTGAAGAAGTGATTCGCTGAGTAGAATTTGGTCTGGAATGTGGTTGAAGTGTGTGCTTACGAAGCCTCAAAGCCTCCTGTATGTATAAGGCCAAGCACTTTTGATCCTCGTACCTGAAGAAATCAGAGAGCCTATGCCCTCTTAAATAGGCTGTAGAACCTCCCTCTGATCTCATAGTAAATGGGGCAGCAAAAGATGAAGTGTGTCTTCGTCTCAGTCTCCTGGAGACTACATCGCTGGCAAATCCTATCAGAATTATCAAGGTGGTGATCCGTCTCACACCAGAGTCTATGAAAACCTACTCTGAGCTGGCCAAGGGGGATGCGAAAAGCATGCATCCAATGACAAATAGTATACTGAGGACGGATAACGAGACCGTCACTCAACTCCAGAAAGTGATCAACATAAAAGGTCATTTTAGGGCGTAGCCCCTCATGAGGGTTCACCCAAGTGGTGTGGATGAACTGCCTATATATATCCTCTTTGATGATCTTGTTCATTACCTGTTTGGTAGGTAGAAGGTGGCCCGGTGTGTCCAAGGAATACTAAAAAGGATAAAGATGATCCATTTGAATGCCCACTGTCCCTGAGAGGTCAGAAACCTCAGAGTACCAATTGCAACCACGACGAGCAAAATTTGAATGAGCAATAGCCTTTGCTGAACAATATGCCAAGTACGGGTACCTATCCCGCCCCTCAACGAAATCGACAAAGCCTCGGATGCGGTGTAGGAAAGAGATTAGGTCAAACATGGTCTCCAATCTGAAAGGACGGGATCCAAACTCAACCAAAATAATGTGTTGGGGGATAATATGCTTGCACCTAATAAATTGGCGGAGAAGTGTCTGGACTCTCTCTATAGAATCTCAGTCAACGACCAGTAAGGAGGGCCCCCAAACAATAGAACCATAAAGAACAATGGGCCTGATGAGGGAGTCCATGAGGGACATTTTGGAGATGTCCTAGAAGTGGTAGCTAAAACACTGTCTCTCAAGGAGGGCTAAGGATCCATAACCCTTATTAACAAGAGGCTGGAGGGCTTGTCTCAAACTGAAATGTGGGCCAAAAAACTGAATGCCCAAGTAGGTATATGTGCTAGTGATCTTGATCTCCTCGCCCCTAAAGAAGAAGTGGAGGTGTGAGGTCTTCAAACCATTGAAGACCATAACCTTGGTTTTACCTAGGTTAACCGTCAACTGTCGAAGGTCGCAAAACAAGGCTAAAGTATCCAGTTGTCTCTGCAGACCATCCAGAGAGGAGGCCAAGAGGACCACATCATCAACAAACAAAAGGATGGATATCAAATCTTGGTGAAGTAGGCACCCATCACTATCCTGGATATACTCATGGAGGAAGGACTTGAGCTCATCTATGTATATCCCAAAGAGAGTTGGGGACAGGGGACACCCCTATTTGACCCCAATGGTACTCCTGATGAAATTCAATTCCCCGTGGGCTGTGCGGAGGCGACCCAAAATAGTCTCGTATGGACGCATGATGGCAATGAGAAGGCTCTCGGAAATGCCAATGTCTCTAAGTCTCTGAAAAAGTGCCACACGTGGAACCGAGTCAAAAGCTTTCTGAAAGTCTACAAAGCAACAATAAACTTTTGACGAGCGATGGTGAGCCTTCTCAATGATAGCCTGAAGAGTAAAGCTATGATCAATAATCTGGTGAGCCGGACGAAAACCTACTTGCCCCTAGCTTCGAGGTGCCTGCGCTCTAACTCCTCGAAAACCTTCATATGGAGGACTGTAGCATAAAGTTTGGAGAATGTATGTCCTAGCATAATTGTCCTATAGTTGTTGGGATCCGAGTTGGGGCCCGATTTGTGGATGTGGTGAATGGTATGATGCGACCAAGCTGACGGAAAACCAGAGCATACAATGTGGTTGAAGAGGTCAGTCAAATAGCTACCAAGCACCCCAAAACCATACTTGAAGAATTCTACTTGGAACCCCTCATCCACTTCTTACTACCATTCATCACTCTGCCTCTCTGATATTTGTGTATGTGAACAAGTGGCAAGAAGATGGTGGATTATCAACCTGGATAAGTGGTTGTCCAGGACTATCATAAAGATTGGAAGTGTGAGAGAGCATGGATTTGGGGATAAGCTCTAAGGGAAGAGGAGAATGGCGAGGGGAAATGGTGCACCAAATCTGATTAGGAGAATGCTAGAGAGACGCACATAAAGTCCGTCTACACTGGGAACTGAAGAGGCATTTTTTATGGTGAAGGAAATAATGGTAGGATGTTTTAAAGATGGGATAAGAGGGGTGGGCTTGGATAAAAGCATGCTGTGATTGGCAGCGTAGGGATTTGCACTCATCATCATACCACTTGTTCACAAGGCAAGTTTTTTGTTGGTGGGAAGCGAAGGAAGACCGGGTGGAGTTAGGGAAGGATATGAGGGCAGCTTCCCAAATGATGGAAGATAGACAGTTATACTTGGCCGCGACACTATCCAGAGAAAAGAACTAGGACTCAAAAGGGAGAAGTTGTCGAATGTGGGAGGAAAAGGTGTCAGGATCCCCTTCGTCAAACCGAAAAGTGGTGCGAGGGAGGCCATGAAGGGGGACAATGATAGGAGGGGGCATGTCAATACGGAGTGATAAAGAGAGAAGAGCATGATTGGCAAGAGGAATGGGGGAAATAGAGAAATGGCTGACTAGTAACAAGGATTTTTGGCTAGAAAGGACATAATCCACTACACTAGCACCCCCATCATGAGGTCGGCAAGTAAAGAAATGAGAGTCGGGAAAGCAGGCAATCCCGTTGAGGATCGATAACTCATGTAATTCACCAAGCTGCAGAAGGTGCCGACCATAAGCTGTGAGGGGCAATGAATAATCCTATGAAGACCTATGCAGACCAACTATCTCTAGATCAACTGCCTGAGTGCATAACATATCCTCTGAGCGCTCGTGGAGAGGAACCTGAAGGGTTCTGGTGCGGGCGTTGAAATCACCCAAAAGGATGACTTCCCCAACCATTGAATACTGAGCAATGTTGTCATACAAGTCAATAACAGGATCACCGTTAGGACCATTATGGATGGCATATGGGGAGGAGGCCAGAGGGAAATAACATACTACAATCTATATATCCCTAGATTGATGGGCAACACCCCAAATACGGACCCATATGAACCTAGCAAACTCATTTTTGGCGACCAAAGAAATCTTGCTCTAGAGGGAATCTCTATACAAACATGCTACACCTCCCAATCCTCTGACACCACATGAACTCCTAGTCTTCTACCTACAAGCAGAGTACCATTGACATTCCATGAAACCAGGGAGAGGCCGCACAAGACTCTCGTGCGTCTCCGTAATGAAGAGGATGCTCGCGGATCTGAAAGCATCATGTATAAGGCCAGGTGAAGACCAAAAAGAGCCATTACCATTCCGACACCTAATAGATACGCTCGTACTCTGTCACCTCTCCCACTTGGCCCATCATTTAGAAGCCCTAAGTTGAGACTCCCATCCACGAGGAAAGGTGTCTCTAATTACTGCTCAAAGCTCTTTGATAACTGCCCACTTCCCCGCCTTTCGTACTACTTTAACCAATTCCTTGGAGCATTTGAGCTCAGCTACTTGTGACCTAGTAAGATCTTCATCAAGGAAGATCTTATTAGGAAGAGAACATAAGTAGAACTTGAACCAAAGGCTCTACCTAAAACAAAACAATGTACAAATTTAAAATCAAAATTAAGAAAGAATTCATAACAAATAAATGATAAATTAAAAAATAGTTAAGTTTAAGGTTATTGTTGACCATTTTGGCCCTGCAGGCCAAAATCAATCTCCTTCCTTCCCTATCACTCTTAACCCTCAGTCTAAGTCATGTACCCACCTTCTGCAAAATCCCCTTTTCTTTGCAATAAAATCTGTTCTTATAGAACATTGAAAGATCTAAGTACCTGCAGGTTTCGGTTCAATATGGAGCTCTTCGCTTTGAACAAATGCCTTAGACAAATACGAGTCTCTTACAAAGCTCCAAAGGGCAGGTACCCTTGCGGAGGGCAGTCAGGCACAAAAAAGACCATTCTAGCAGGCTGCGGAGGGCAGTCCCAGACCCAAAGGTGCCCTCGCGGAGGGCAGCTGGTCAAAAGGCCAAAACAAGGCAGAGTTTTCCTTCGAAAAAGACTAAGGCAAAAGGGAGGAAATCCTTCGGACATTTTGTTCGAAGGAAAAGACACGGAAAACCAAAGGATCAATTCCTTCGAACAAAATGCCCGAAGGAATTCCTTCGGACATTTTGTCCGAAGGCATTTGTCAGGGAATTTTTCCGAAAGAAAGAAGCCGACCGAAGAAAGCAAGCGTTAAAACATTGAAGGGAACATTCCTTCGGACATTTTGTCCGAATGATTTGAGCTTGAAGGACCCTGAAGGGCAAGTACCCTTGCGGGGGAGTCTCGACGACCGCGAAAGGGACCTTTCTCAAGGCCCGAAGGGTCACCTTCCCTTCAGGAGGTTTCAAAGACAAAGGCCCAAACAAAGGAAAAAGCCGAAGGAAAGGAAAGGCCGAAGGAATTGCCAAAAGGGTGACGGGCCCGAAGACGTCAAAATTGAGCATTGCGAACTAGCTGTTGGAATCTAGACGTCCGATGACATCCCTGCGGACGTCAAATTCAGAGCAATAGAATAGCCATTGGCTTTCAAATGGCGACAGGCATGCAAACGTCAACTTTACGGCAATGAAATAGCCGTTGATCTTTAAATGCTTGAGCACAAACCCGAAGGAATTCAAAGACCTTAAGGCCACAAGGAAGAGACCGCCGAGAAGGGAGCCCAAAGAGCCAAAGATTGATAGAAGATAGCCCTGAGAGCTCAAATTCCAGGAAAAGACAAAGCCAGGACGAGACAAAATTATGAATATGGACAAAACAGCCCAGGTGGCAAAGGGGAGGCGAGTTATTCCTACAGTTGAAACAGTCTCCGCCAAGTGGTCATCAAGCAGCGCAGACAGTGAACGACGTGACCTGTTTTTCTCCACTTTGCATTGATAAGCAGACAAACCGCGTGAATATCTTGAAAGAGCGGTCTTGTTTACAGACAAATGGCGTGGCCCATGATTTCACATATGGCGTTTAATATATTATAAACGCCTAAAGTCAAAACTGGAGCCGACACAACATTATCTATCAAGCGGCTTCCTCTTCCAAATGCTCTCAATGCACATGGGCCACTTGTAAAAGGGCGCCAAAGTCTTTTCCAAAAAGGGGTGCCTTTTGCTTTCTCTTTCTCTCTCTCTCTATATATATATATATTGTAATCTCTCATTTTGAGAAGGTATCTTTCAGCTTGTAAGGCGAAGCCTTGCCGAAATTTATCTTGACTAAAAAAGAAGCATTTTTGCCTCCATTTGAGCTTGCACTTTTGCATGTCTATGGCTTTGTCTTTGTTAAGTCATTTTCCCTTATGCTTTCACAGAATGATTTCAACATGTCTAGTGTATTGTGAGTTCTTTTTTTGCAGGTTAGCCAGAAGTGTCTACAGCAGAGTATAGGCGCATGTGAATAGGCTGCCATAGTGTGTCTTAGAACACCTTTGGTAGTTCTTCCTCTCTGTATCTCCAGAGCACCCCTAGCTCACTGATGCAGGAGAATTTCTCATATCAAATGACGTGTACATCAGCTTTTTCTTGGTGGAAAGTCTATGCTCAAGCTCAGTAGATAGAACTTTTTTGGTGCATCACCCTCTTAGTTTAGGTTCTATTTTTCAGTAATTTTTCTCTCTTTTCAACCCCCCATTATATATATATTAGTAATTGTACTGGAATAACTTAGAGATACATCAAAGGGAGCTAGCTCTTATCTAGAGATTCTCTTCTCAATTTTGCCAGACCCACAGGCAAGAGAGGAGTCTCCATTGTGCCGCCTGGAAGAGAGAAGCCCAGCGTTCTCTCAAGGGTGCAATCCACAACGTCAACAGTTACCTTAAGGATTTTGTCCATGAGTTTTGAAAACACATCATCAAAAATGGTTTTCACAACCCTTTCCCCTTCAGCACTCCTAGCATAGGAAGATTCCAACCATAGGTGACTCACAAACCTCTACTTAAGGGATGTTGGTGAGGCTGCAATATAATGAAGTTTGTGGTGATTCGTGACTTCAGATCACAAAAGCTATAATGTCCCAAAATGAGACAATTTGTAATGTCCCCATTTTAAAATTAAAATAATATTATTACTAAAATAAAATGTATTTTTAAATACTTAAAATAAAGTAATAATAATCTAATTTTCACTTAAGTTGGGGCCTTTTTAAAGGTCATGGGCACTTAAGGTCTAAAGTGAAATTATAAGGAAGTTCTTTTAATATTTAAAAAAAAAATGAGTTTCCCTTTTATTTTGGGAACCACACTTGGGGCATGGATATAAAAGGAAGGTGAGATGTTCATTCAAAAATTATGCATTTTTGGATATTGAAACATACTTGTGCAAGTATGTCAAGCTTGAACAAGTGACTTGAGAACGAAAACCTTCAAGTGCACCAAGGAGTTTGGAGACAAAAACCTCCACTCTTCCACATAGGGCAGTTCTATTCAAGACCTGTAATTGCATTTCAATTTTATATAGTTGTATGCAAGTGGATCTATAAAGGTATTTTTAGGTACCACCTTCATCAATAAATTATTGTAAACCCTTCAGAGAGCTGAAAATACATGATTTGCAAGTCAAAGAGGTGGGCGAACTTAGTTTGAAGAGTTTTGTTGATTTTGAAAGAATTTAGAGCTGTAACTAGGATTTTTGTAACTTTGGAACTACTTTTGACAGACTTCTCGTAGATGAAAAATTTTTATTCTAATTTTGTTTGAAAGCTGCTATTTTTGTGATCATTTTGAGCTAACATTTGCATTGAAATTCCCAATATTTGGGAAGATACGAATTTTTGAAGTTTCAAGTGATTAAGGTAAATAATAAATTATTGAGGGCTAAAAATAAATGAATTAATTCAGAAAATTATTTGCATAATTTTTCCTAGTGGAGTGATTCACTTGGGCAAGTTGTTAAAGTGCTTTTGGGCTCTAATATTGAAAGAAAATAATTTAGTTTATATTCAAAAAATTATTTTAATACTTTTCCAAGTGGGCCGATTTGATTTGGGGAGCTTGGAAACCTTGTGGAAGGGATAAAACAAAGATTTGAATTTCATATTTGTTCCTCCTATTGTTCGAAGTGTGGCGACTTGTTTGGAGGGGCTAAATTAACTATTGGTAGCTCTAATTTGTTCTTTGAAAGCCCTAATAAATTGCAGAGATTTTCAACATATTTATTGTGAGTTTGTGCAAGGGTTTCAACGCTGATTGGAAGGGAAAACACAACTGTAACAAGATCTTAAAAATTAAAATTATTGCAAGGAAATTTCAACCATATCATCATTCTATCTTGCCACAAAAAGAGGTACTTTATTGTAGTTGCAAATTCAATAATTATTGGGATTATTGTGGAGTGTTATTGCTTGGAATTTGGACATCTAGTGTTGCTAGGGTTTGCTGGTTTTTAGGGCAACATTCATATTATTTTTAGTTTTGTATTAGAGTTTGTTGGAAAACCGCAATTTGTCTTAATTGTCCCATTTGGGGACATTACAATGGTATTAGAGCTAAGTTATTGGCCAACTATGGGTTGGAAAGGTATTTGTCAAATAGTAATAGGGACAAGGCTAGGTTGGAATGGATCACTCAATCTTAGGATCGATTGATGAGAACTATGGCTACACTACTTCAAATGATGAAAGATGTGAAAGGGGATCAACCCCTTGAATGGAGGACCAACCTTTGGTTCATTGGGATCTAATGGAAGATTATGATGAATATTTGACACTTGCACCTCAATACAGAAAGGAAATGAGCTTCAAAGAATCGCTAGCTTTGAGGCAAGGCAAAGGGCTCCATGGGCACATAGCTACGCATGATGACTTGGGGAAGATTGTTCTTTCTACCTTTGATGGAGATCTAGGTATTTCAGTTAGAGCATGAGTAAACAAGGTTATTGACTACCTTGAATTAAGACCTAGAGGTGAGAAATAAGCTCTAAAATTTGTTATACAACACTTGGAAGGCGTTGCCCATGATTGGTGGCATCTAGGAGGGAAGTCACAAGGGCATGACCTCATTAAAACTCATGAGGAACTTAGTGAAAGGCTCATCAAACAATTTGAAAAGGTAGAATATTTGGGGCACACAAAGAAGGGTTTTCAATTATTGAAGGGGCAGCCAATGAATTTTATAAACCACAAGAACCATAAATTCAAAGGCAGCCAAATGAAAGTGTCCAAAAATTTGATAAACAATGAGGGTTGCAAGAAGAAGACAAAGAAGTGGTTGAACCAAGAGAAGTAATCTCAAAGTACACCATGGAAGAAGAATCAAGTGGGGCAGCCATTTGTAATAAGGAACAAATCCTGCAAGAAGAAGGAAAAGAGAGTGGGACAAACCCTCATTAGGGATCACATAAAGGAAGCTATGGAAATTCAGAGGTAAGCAAAGAAGGTGTACCATTTAGGAAGACATTCTCTATGCCAAAGAAAAATGAGCAAAATACTCTTAACCAAGGGGAAGAAAGTTGTGCCCTCATGCCAAGGACCTAAGGAAGGTGTGATGAGTGGATAAGAAGGGCAAAGGAGGCAAAGATGATATCCTTCCAAGCTAGGCAACACCTAAGGTAGTTCAAAAGGGAAGGTGAGTTCTTTAAACACCAATATGATAGTTTCAAAAATCAAGGAAAATCCATTTTGCACATTGATAAGGAGAAATGGGTAAACAAGATCAACAATACAAATGCTAATGCTCATTCCCAACTAGCTGTAATTTCTGGAACAGCACCTAGAGGTACGCAATCTAATGACTTTCGTAGCAAGAAAGTGTGGCATAACCCTCCTACTATGCTCCCACAACATTTTGGTCCTCATAAGGATCATACCAAGAAAAGAAACAAGGTGGAGGACATGTTAAAAGGCATGCAAACAATCCATAAAAGTGGTGAGCATCACAATTTATTTGTTGTATGTTATATGCTACATGAAATGGTTGTGACTAGAGGAAGAATGCAAGGTGGGAAGGTGCAACAAACGGCAAGGGTTGAGGCATGTATTATTTTCAATAATTCGACTTCAACATTTGTAATTCAATTGCTATATAGAAAAACACACTCCAAGAACAGTGACATAAGAAGGAATACATTGTTCTATGTTGAGGTGGTAAAAGCTTGTTGTGAAGGGTCACAAGGTGCAAATTTTGCAAGGTATGTATCAATGTTTTGGAGGGAAGAACAAACAATCCATGGCTGTTACAGTCCTTACACAACCCACCTATATTGTGTTTTATGTGGACTTACCAAAGGAACAACTTGGCTAATCATGAAGGTGGTGATAGGGGACAAGTGCTATGACCCATGGGTCATTGCAAAGGCTCTTGATAATTCATTGACTAATGTTTTTCATATTTTTAGTTTGTTTTCCCCAAAGTTTCTTGTTGCCATGATGAGTGTTAACCCTAGGAAGGTGTGCCTCTCACACCCCAACATCATGGAAGTGGTTTGCACATATATGAGTGGATTTCCAGCCACTATAAGGGGAAGGTTGAAGAGGGAAAAGATTTGCCATAACCATGTCAAGAAGGACATGAACTCACCTATCCAGGTGGTAGGGAGTTGCAAGAAAGAATCAAGGCGTCAAGAATGGATGCACTTCATGATCCTTGAGCTTGATGAGGTGATAAAAAAGGTGTTACTAAACACCATTGTTTTTACTCAATTGTTTGTTCCATGCGTAGGAACATTAGGAAGATCAATTGCTATAGCAAAGAGCAATATAAATAATGTAGTGATTTCCAAACAAGGGCAACCAATTGAAATGGCAAAGTGGTTGAGGGATGCAAGTGTGATTTTTAGGCCATGGCAAGAGGCTACAAATTTTGATTATAAACCAATGGCAAGAAAAAATCAATTTCCTACATCTTCGGTAAGTATGCATAATTCTAATTTTTGTGTTTCATGGAGAGGAAAGAAGGATAGAACACTTGATTGGCAAGGGCAGTCCTTAATTTAATTTGGGCAGCCCCCTAAACCAAGGTATGTGCTTGATTTTGGAGGTATGGATGAAGACGTGACAAACCTTTTGGATTGGGCAAGGGCCCAAGTTGTGGATAGCAGGGAAAGAGGTGAGTTGTTGGAGGATTTTTGGTCACAAGGACACTCAGAAAATTCTGAGTATGATTCACTACATATACCGCCTTCAACCCTCTTCAAATTCAATTTTGTTGACATTTTTAAGCTAGGGACAAATTCTGAAATCAGTGGTATAAAGTCTGATTTTTTGTCTCAGAAATTTTTGAGTTTGAGGGTCATGTACAACAGCTTATTGAGGACAAAAAAACAGAAAATTGGTGCCTTCTTCAGTGCATGATGGAAAGGATATGTGCATGGATAAATTCTGAATTTGATCACTTAGAAAACTCTGAGTTGGGGTGGCAAGTGTTGTCAACCTAGAGTTGCACCTTAAATCGAATACGTGTTGAAATGGTTAATCATCTCTCCAGTTAAAACAATGGGATCTTCTCACGAAGGTGGGTACCTCAATGGTGAGAAAAACTTCCAGAGAAGGTTGGTTCCTGTAAGATGTATCAATGAGGATCTCCACGCTGTGTTGCGGACTACCATGGAAAATGGAGAAAGAAACTTGAAGGAAAAATCCTACCTAATGACGGTGATACACCAGAATGTTGATCCACCCTACTTGGAACCTTGAACACTGAACAAAGGAAAAAGAAGACCTTTGATTTCAATTGATCACTATGCATAAGTATTTCATGATAAGGTTTGATCCAATGACAAAACGTGAGGAAAAACGATGGAGAGAGGTCTGTACAAGACACTATACAGCCACCTAACATCTACTTACAACTTCAGCAAAAGACACATAAAACACTGAACATGCCCTGCATAACATGATAGGCTAGCAACTAGGTACGAATCAGAATTTAGGAAGAGAGAGAAATCTACCACGTATGCAAATTGTTGATTGAATGTACACTATGCCAGCACTTGAAATCTGAAAGTACAGTCCTTTTATTGATTAAAGAGGTTACACAACTTACCAATGGCAGAGTTTGGTCTAACCAAGAGAGGGATCATTTTACAACGCCGAAAAGCCATTAATATAGAAAATTACAAAAAGCCAAGAGATTGATGTTTGAAAATAGAGAGGGAGTAAACTCAAACCAACTCAGTCTTTACAAAAGTCTTTTGTCTTGCATGAAAATTCCTTGCGTTGGGAAAGAAAAAGAAGACAAGTTTTGGACACATGAAGTCTATGAATTGATGTCTTGACTTGAAAACCAGTCAACTCCAAAACAAGAGTAGTCAAATCCACTTGAACTACTGGAATGTTTGAAAGTCTCCTCTTTGCATGAAATCAATGCAAATGCCAAATTAAGAATTATGTTTGAACCGTCAAAATGTTTCAAGTTTTGAGACAAACGAGAGTGCGTGCATGAAATTTCTGGCTATTTGAAACGTTCAACACTTTTCTCATTCATCATGCAAGACAACTCTATTTTCAGAACTGAAGCATACTTGTTTTCTTAAACATGTTCACTTCTTTGGAGTCACTAACGTTAATCTGTGCATGATCTTTGTTCATCTTGCCTTTGTCTTTATTTTGCGTTTGTTTTATTCACTGTTCATGCTTATGTCCATGTTCAGTTTTGTTTCAGTCTTTGCTCATGCCTCTATTTTTGTGTTTGTCTTACTTCTTGTTCAGTTCTGGTTCAATATTGTTTGTGCTTACATCTCTGTTCATGCTATTGATCATGCTCAGTTCACTTCATGTTTTCTCTAGTTTTGGCATCTAACATCTGTGTTTTGATTCTCCAGGTCATCTTTTCTTACGGATTTCGTTCTCTACGTTTGTCTGTCTTTACTGTATCTGTCTTTTCTGCATTAGTCTTTGCTTTCGAGCGGCTTTTCTATTCATGGACTCTTCTCTGTATTCCGTCCGAGTTTATGCTTCCTTTGTTATGTGTTCTATTTGTTTATGGCTTTCGTAATCAGGTTTGGGTTTTTGTATATATCCTTCGGACAAATTGTCCGAAGGACTCTGTTCTTTCTTCCGCAGCTTGTTCTTTGTCTTGGCTTTGTTCACGCTTTAGCCTTCGGGCTTTTGTTCCTTCCTCGTGGCCTTGTCTTTTCTATTAGGCTTTTTGTCCCTCCCGAATTCCTTCGGAATTTTTGTCCGAAAGAATTCCTTTGGACAAAAAGTCCGAAGGAAATTCTTTTCCATTTGTACCTTTCGCTTTTATTTCTATCGGGGTTTTCACTGGGTATATCCTCCGTCAAGTCTTTTTCTGAATTCCTTCAGACAAAAAGTCCGAAGGAATTTGTCTCCTTTGGCTATCATTCCCAAAAGGGCATGTGCCCTTCGGGAACTTTCGAAATGTCCCTGACACTATGAAGGTGTCCTCCGCAAGGGCTTCTGCTTCCCAAAAGTGCCCTTTGGGCTTTTACAAAAGGCACTGTCGTTGGCTTTGGTGCCCCCCACAAGGGTATGTACTTCCAAGTTGCCCTTTGAAAGAATTGTAAAGGCCACCTCACTGCACAAGGGCCCTCCGCAAGGGCTATTTGTCCTCAAAAGTGCCTTTCAGAACTTTTGAAAGGGGCCTGCCACCAACCAAGTGCCCTCTCCAAGGGCAGGTGTCCTTCAGAAAAATTGATTGTCCTTCAAAACTTTTGCCAACATCTTCTTCATGCTTGAAGTGTCCCCCGCAAGGGCACATACCCTTAGGTGAAATTGTAAACGTCCCTACGCAATGCCTAGATGCCCTCCGCAGGAGCACTTCTCCTTAAAACATACCTTTGTGGTTTTTTGTTAATAAACCTTCAGAGCTTTTTGAAAAGTCCACCTTGCCAATGAAAAAGCCCTCCGAAATAAATCACCTGCCCAAGACCCTTTCGGGCTTTACAAGCTCCATTACTTAAAAAAAAAACTTTATGACAACTACCTCGCAAAACTCGATCCACTCGTAATTGCATTTGTAGACCCATTCGGGCTTATCGACTGCTTCAGCGTATAAAAGCTAATAGGACATAACCCTGGTAAACTCGAATTGCTCAATAAGTGCTAGAAATGATCATTACCTGATGGGAATACACTTGTACCTACACAAAAGTGACTTATCCTCAATTTCTCAAGGGTCAAGACCTGGTTTTCAAGCCAAATGGTCATGGTGAGCGAAGTTTCGAATGGTAATGGTGACGATTTGCCCTGTGGGGCAAAATTGTCAATAGCAGGTACAACAGCGTGTGAAAGGTAAAAAATCTGATTTTTTTGATAAATTCCAACCTATGGTGTATTTTAAAAACATTCATGATGAGGCATGCTTTTGGCTTGATAAAGAAGGGGAGGTTCAATCCTATCTTGTAGGTTGGTTGTGGCTTTTATTTGATCATTTTGATGTTCTTCCTATGCATGAAAGATGTGATAAAGAGAAGTCAAAGAGAGATGGCATGCCACATGTTTTGAAACCCACTCAAGGGAGATTACATCTATGTGCTACTTTCATTCAAAGTATGTTTCAAGGTGAGATTCTTGTTACTTCTTTTCAAGTTTTGGAAACAGCTTTTGAGGGCACATTGATGTTGGACTAATCGCCAGCGTCTCCCTCAGGGATTTGTGACATGGCTAACAGCGTCCCATGGGTACTTATCTAGCATTTGTATCGAACGTTAATAGGTCGATCTTTTGACGCAACGGCAAACACGACTCCAACAATTGGTATAGAGTCGTGGTCACGGCTTCAAAACCCCTCGAGTAATGTTAAGGGGGAGATTGTTGGACTAATCGCCAACGTCTCCCTCAGGGATTCGTGACATGGATTAACAACCTCCCGTGGGTACTTATCTAGGATTTGTATCGAACATTAATAAGTTGATCTTTTGGCGCAACGACAAACTTGACTCCAACAATTGATAACTATGAGAAGCTACATCAAAGGCAAACCAGTATGTCATGTGTTATTTCTTTGGGGATATTGGGAGTCTTTGAAAGGTGGTCAAGACACTTTTAGCTCATGGGGTCAGTCTCCAAGATACAGATTTAACAAGTTGGGAATTCAAATTGGAGCTTCTTTTCAGTGGACAACAATTTCAGATGATGAGTGTATCATGAAGAATGTGGGGACAACCCCATGGCATTTGCAATTGTTTGAGGGCAAACAATTTTGGACGGGAAGGATTGTAATGTCCCTGTTTTAAAATTAAAATAATATTATTACTAAAATAAAAAGTAATTTTAAATACTTAAAATAAAGTAGTAATAATTTAGCTTTTACTTAAGTTGGGGTCTTTTTAAGGGTCATGGGAACTTAAGGACTAAAGTGAAATTATAAGGAGGTTCTTTTAATTAAAAAAAAAAAAGAGTTTCCCTCCTATTTTGGGTGCAATACTTGGGACATGAATATAAAAGGAAGGTGAGATGTTCATTCAAAGATTATGCATTTTTGGATATTGAAATTTTTATGCAAGTATGTTAAGCTTAAACAAATGACTTGAGGACGAAAACCTTCAAGTGCACCAAAGATTTTGGGGACGAAAACCTCCACTCTTCCACATCAAGCAGCTCTATTCAAGAGCTATAATTGCACTTCAATTTTACATAGTTGTATGCAAGTGGATCTACGAAGGTGTTTCTGGATGCCACCTTCATTAAGAAATTATTGCAAACCCTTCGGAGAGATGGAAATTCATGATTTGCATGTCAAAGAGGTGGGCGAACTTGATTTGAAAAGTTTTGTTGATTTTGGAAGAATCTAGGGCTGTAACTAGGGTTTTTGTAACTTCAAAACTACTTTTGAGGGACTTTATATGAAAGAAAAATTTTGATTCTAATTTTGTTTGAAAGCTACTATTTTTGTGATAATTTCGAGCTAACATTTGCATTGAAATTCCCAATATTTCGAAAGATATGAATTTTTGAAGTTTCCGCTAATCAAGACAGATAATAAAATATTGAGGGTTGGAAATAAGGGAATTAATTTAGAAAATTATTTGCATAATTTTCTCTAGTGGAACGATTCACTTGGGCAGGTTGTTAGAGTGCTTTCGGGCTCTAATATTGAAGGAAAATAATTTAGTTTATATTCAGAAATTTATTCTAATATTTTTTTAAGTGGGGCAATTTGATTTGGAGAACTTGGAGACCTTGTTGAAAGGATAAAATAAGGGTTTGAATTTCAAATTTGTTTTTTCTGTGTTTCTAAGTGTGGCAACTTGTTTGGAGGGGCTAAATGGATTATTGACAACCTTAATTTGTTCTTTGGAAGCCCTAATAATTTGCAAAGATTTTTGAAATATTTATTGTGAATTTGTGCAATGGTTTCAAGGTTGATTGGAAGGGAAAACGCATTTGTAACAGGGTCTTAAAAATCAGAATTATTGCAAGAAGATTCCAGCCACATCATGAAGTGTCCCACCCCAAATCTGCCTTGAATTTCCTGAATTTAGTATATTGACATTTTGTCAAACACTTAGCATGCTATCACTAAATTTTCTGATTTCTAGTGTCTTGACATTTTGTCAAACACTTGTCATGCAAGTTGGTTATGATTGATTTTCTGAGTTTCCTTTGTTTGAATGCTTGTTTGTATGATGGTTTCTTATGCAAATTCAGACTCACAACATATGGACATTTTCACAAATACATTGCATGCATATGCCAATAAGAAATATACCCAAAAATCTGATATAAATGTATGGCAATTTGACAAACAATTTGGAAGATTCAAATTAAAGATTTGAATGATACACTGTTGATTACACTCAATTCAAATTTTTACAATGCTTGAGAAATAACATTAACATCATACCTGGAAAGAAAAATGAATACCTGGAAATAAATTGATCAACAGCGGTTGCACCATAGAATTCCAACGCCTTCATCCAACAATACCATGACTCCACCTTAGGTATAATGCAACGATGCTGCCATGAGGGATTCAAACCAAATGATGAAGGAATGACACCGTAAAGTGAATCGTTGGACTCTTGAATCCACACATCCAGCCAAAAAGAATCTGTACAGCCTGCTGATAAAGAATAGTGCAACCTTGAAAATGACTGCTAATAGCAATTAGAATGTTCTTCAATGATGGTTCTTTAGATGACTTAAATCTGCCCTTCAAACCTTTAAATCTTTTGATGATAATCAATTCTGATATGCACAATATGACTCACACGTGCCAGGAATGAAAATGCTTAACAATAAACATGAGCAATAACAAATGCCTTCAATAATTTCTGATCTGCTATCAAACCCTTGTGAAATTTCATAATAACTCTTCAAATAAACTCAATTGTGACCCCTGTGTGAAGCCACCTATAATTGCAACCCTTGGGAGATCTTTCACACTTGTAGGAAGCACAATCAAAGAGAGGCTATGTTCTCCAAGATTGAAATTGCAACAAAACCCTAGGTTTCACCTCCAAAGCCAAAGCACAAAGACAAGTTGAGAGAAATAGACAAGACTGTATTGAAATGCCTTCAAAAATGCCTTTATATACTTCTCCTCAAGAGGTCGATTTCATATGAGGCCTTTTAAATCATTAAAATATATTAAAATATGCCTATCACTTTTTAATTAAATCCTCAAAGTTGGCGCCCATTATAAAGTTATAATGACTTGACTATATAACATTAAATGCACCCTTATTATAAAGTCAATAAAAGTCACTAATATATGCACTTTATAATTAATTATTATTAAAGCATAACTTTGATAAAAATTATAATATTATAACTCTATTAATAAACGTCATTTATCAATTTCACTGACACCATAGGCTAACCCACTGCATACTTTGCCCATCTGGATGCCTTACTAAAAATAGTAAGGTTGGCTTCCTATCAATTCACTAACTTACTATAAATAGTAAGTATATACAAACGGAGCCAAAACACCCCGAATTACATTGCCTCTGAACAAGTTAAGGATCTGAAGATGAAAACACTGCCAACTGCCAACTGAGGAGCTAGCTAACTCCAACGCTGGTGTTGGCAATTTTGCTTGATGTCTATAATATTGTCATTGATGTCAAAGGCAGTTTGTGCTATCAGACATTAATGTCAAAAGTTGTCTCAAGAACCTAAAAGGGTTTAGAAGAGTTGATCGGGGTTTCGAAAGCACTTTACTTCTTTCATGTTTATAAGATAAGCAATGTGAAAAACCCGAATGGGTCAAGGAAGAGGTAATCGAGATTTTGGAGTGACTTTGCTTCTCTCATGTTTATGAGTTAAGCAATGTGAAAAAACTGAATGGGTCTAGGTGTGTTGATCGGAGTTTTGCAACAACTTTACTTAGTTCATTTTAATAAGTTAAGCAAAGTTGAAAACCTGAATGGGTCTAAAAGAGTTGATCGGGTTTCTAAGATGACTTTACTTCTTCCAAGTCTATAAGTCATGCTGAATGAATAACACAAAATGGTCTTGAAGAATTCTTTCGGAAAAATTCTTTCAAAAAATTTGGCAAAGACAATTCTTTTGGAAATATTGGCGACAAATCTTTCAGACAAAAAGCCCACGGAAATTGTTCCGAAGGGCATGTAGACAACTGCAAGAAAGTCTAAGGGTAAGTAGACCATTCAGAAAAGCCGAAGGGTACATTCAAGAAAGTCCGAAGGGTATGTGGATCCTTTCAAAAAAGTCGAATGGTAGTTTGTAAAAAGCCGAAGAGTATGTGGACCCTTTCAGAAAAGCCGAAGGGTAGTTTGCAAAAGGCCGAAGGGTATGTGGACCGTTCAAGAAAGCCAAAGGGCACTTCTCAAGAAGGTCGAAGGGCAAGTGGACTGTTCAGAAAAGCTAAAGGGTAGTCCGCAAAAAGTTCGAAGGGCAAGTGGGCCGTTCAAGAAAGCCTAAGGGTAGTCTACAGAAAAGATGAAGGGCATGAGGAAGTCCGAAGGGCAAGTGGACCATTCAAGAAAGCCGAAAGGAACTTCTCAAGAAGTCTGAAGGGCAAGTGGACCGTTCAAGAAAGCTGAAGGGTAGTCTACAAAAAAAGCTAAAGGGCATGAGGACATTTCCAAGGATTTCGAAGGACAATTTGTCGAGAAAATTGTCCCGAAGAATTAAGTCGGGAAAATAGCCTGCAGAAAATAACCCGAACAAAAATTCCACAAAAATTGTCCAGAAGGGAACATATTAAAGTTCGAGCAAGTCTGAAGAGATCAACGAAGGAGAAGCATCTCCAAGACGCTGAAAGAAGCGAGATGAAGTCAACATGTCGAAGGTTAATGATCTAGTCACATAAAGAGCAAGCATCTTTGATGATCCAACGACACACGCAAGTCAGGATTAAGAAGATCCAACGGAGCGAGTGAATCCAAAGCCTTAAAGGTGCTCGAAGGTTAATGCATAGTGGCAAAGTTAAAGATCGAGCATATTCAAATAAATCGAAAGGAGTGAAAGCAATCCTAATATATAGGAAGTAGCGAAAAGCAAAGAGAAGCTCGATGGTTAGACTTGGCGCGAAGAAAGAAATCAAAGGCCCGCATTTAATATATTCTCAACGAACAATTGAAGGAATAGACAAAACCCGTAAATGATTGCATAGAGCTCAAGATTGATCGATCCAAACGATCAATCATCGATTAAGGAGGTTGTGCATTTAAGAGATAAATCCAGTAGTTGCCAAACATAGTTAAGAGCCCAGAACATTACGACGTGATACATGAACCAAGACACATAGCTAAGTCATTGATCATCTTCCGGGCCTTATAGGAGCAAGTATTTCTTTCCCTCAGGTTCTTTTCTTTTAGCCAAGTCTTTTCCTTGTTCATTCTTTTAACCAAATCTTTTTCGGGTTTTTTTTGTCTGAAAGAAAGGTCCTGACAAATTGTCCAAAAGAAAGGTTCCGAAGGGCACTTACAAAAATCCGAGAGGACCTTTTCAAGCTTCGGGAGGACCATTTCAAGTTTGCCGAAGGGTCTCTTGCCCTTCAGGAAGGACCTTTTCAAAAATTCCAAAGGACCATTTTTCAGGCGCCGAAGGGCACTTCATTTACAATTCTCCAAAGGGTACTTTCGTCTCAAGTGAACCGTTACATGTTTGTCGAAGGGCACTTTTCTCAACAGGAGGACCATTTCAAATTTCCCAAAGGGTCTCTTACCCTTCGAAAAAGATCATTTACAGAAACTCGAAGGGTCTCTTGCCCTTCGGGAAAGTCCTTGCCAAAAGGGAAATTTTTCTGAAGGAATTCCTTTGGAAAAATTTCCCTTTTGGCAAGGACTTTCCCGAAGGGCAAGAGACCCTTCGAGTTTCTGTAAATGATCTCCTTCGGAAAAATTTCCCTTTTGGCAAGGACTTTCCCAAAGGGCAAGAGACCCTTCGAGTTTTTGTAAATGATCTTTTTCGAAGGGTAAGAGACCCTTTGTGAATTCCTTCGAAAAAAATTCCCTTTTGGCAAGGACTTTCCCGAAGGGCAAGAGACCCTTCGAGTTTTTGTAAATGATCTTTTTCGAAGGGTAAGAGACCCTTTGGGAAATTTGAAATGGTCCTCCCGTCGAGAAAAGAATTCCTTTGGAAAAGAATTAAGCAGATTTCTTGAAGGATGGAAGCTTCAGACAAATTGTCTGAAGGAATTCTTTCAGAGATTTTGCCCAAAAGCAATTCTCAAAGGAGAAAAAGAGAAGGGGAAAAAGAGAATTCCCGCGGACAATTTGCCTGCGGGAAATAATCCCGAAAGGAAAGACCGAAGGAAAGAGGAAGCCCAAAAAAAAGGAGTGCAAGAAAAGCCGAAGGAATTCCTTCGAGAAAGTTGTCCGAGAGAAACCAAGCAGAAGGAGGCCCGACAAGAAGTCTGAAGACTTCAAGTTCAAAATACCCCAAGACTTGGAGACAAAGAAGCCCAAAGACTTCAAGATGGACAAGTCCAAAGTTGAGGAGCTTGGAAAATCCGAATTACTTTGCATAGAGTAAATCGCGTTTCTCCAATTGCTTTACTTAAAGGACTTCATAAATAAGAGGACCTCAAAAGTCCGAAGTAAGCAAACTTGGAAAACTTGAATTACTATGCATAAAGTAAATCAGGGTTCTCCAAGTACTTTACCTAAAAAGCTTGATAAGTAAAGGATATGGGAAAGTCCGAAGTTGGAGAGATCAAAGAAGCCAAATTACTCTGCATAGAGTAAATCAGGATTCTTCAAGTGCTTGACTTAAGCTTGGTCCAGCAACACGAGAGTCATGATCAGACAAATGAAAGGCTACCACATGGCATAAGCTGGAACAAAAAGGGCCAATCAGCAAAGGACAAGTGGCACAAGGATGACCAATGAGCATGTGAGAGTCCAAGTGGCTGGTAGCTGAAAATTTATGAAGGCTTTCGTCCTTCAATATGGTTTGCTCCCGACAAACAGCCATCCAAATGCAGGAACAACATGGGTCAGTTTGAACTCCTAGGCATGGAGGCCCACGTCCTTCTTCAGACAAGACACGCAAAAGTGAAAGATGCCATGTCGTTTAAATGCAAAGATAAATGCAGTCATGACAGGAAGAGACATCTAGCTGCCCGCAACACGACTTCTCTTAGCTCCACCAAAAGATACTTGAATACGAGAGTGGCTCAAGGAGGTTGTGCGGCGATCCTGGGCGACGTGTTTCACAGCAAAGAAGGACGACATAGTGGTCATCAACGACTTCTCTCTTTCCACGCAAATCTCTATCTCTCTTCCCGTTCTCTATATATATCACACGACTTGCCTTTGTAATGGTTTGTAGTTTTTAGACTTTTTCATCTTTCTGGGAGACGATTGCTCATTGAGACGTTTGCAAAAACGTGTTCCTTCGACCAAGCTAAAACCTATCGAGATATTGAAAGAACTACCTCTTGAATGTAACGAGATGATTTCTTTGCCTATTTCTTGTCTTCGATTAGTGCTTTAGTATGCTTGTGCTTGGTGGATTCGTGAATGAGTGTATTCTTAGTCCATTAGCCTTCTGCTTGCCTCTTTGAAGTATTTTCAAGCTTTTGCATGTTTGGATTAGTGTTCTCCCAAAATATCTTCCAGCGTGTGTTTACTTGATCTTGAGATAGTGCAAGTCCAAATTGTCTCATGAATGATCTAGTGTGGGTTCAAGCATAGATGAGTGGTCATTTAAATTTGGTGCATCGCCTGGTTAGCTTTCTTAGGAGCTCTTATCTCCCTTCTAACTTTTTTCCTCGTGAAGTTTCATTTCGGCATTAGTTTTAGGTGATCCACCAAGAGGAACTAGCCTCTTTAAAAATCCTAGAGGCTCAACCTCACCATAGGACACCCACATCCTGAGGTTGTTCCCATGCTTATAGTCGGAAGTGGGAGAGCCTGAAAAACTCTCCCACAGGAGTGCAATTTATAGCTATAATAGTTCTGGCATGCCCGGTGGGACTAAGGTCCAAAGCAGTGGAAATTTTTTTGGTGTTGTCTTTTTACTTATCAGCCTTTGGAGGCATTCAACAAACATCAATGGCGACCCTGAGCATCTATCAGCTAGTTTAAGCAGTCCAAGTGCCTGATCATCGTTATTTGCTTTTGAAAGCAAGTATTAGCACCATTGGCGACTCCAAATCAAAGCCCCTAGTTATGAACAGACCAGGTTTGTCTCTTTGAACTTTTAATCAGCTCCTACTTGACTTATGAGGCTAACATGAACACTTATGGTGAATATTCCTATTATTCACCTCCTTATCAACAGCCCCAATATGATCCATATGAGCCCAATCAGCCCTACCAAGATTTCTATCAAGGCTATGATGAACCTTGGCAAGTTCCTCATGATTTGTATATGCAAGAGTATTGCCCTAATCATCCATACGAACAAGCCCATCAAAATACTACTCATCAACCCCATCATGAGCCATCTATACAAATACTTAGGGAAACTTTAGTGAACCTTGACAAGCATGCACTAGAGTTGTGCTCACAAAAGTGTTATGGCCAAAATGTTCCCCCTCAGCAAATCCATTATGTGAGGGATTCATTGCTCCAAATCAAAGCAGAATGAGCACCTGTTGAGAGAGCAAATTGGAGTAACCTCATTGGTGCAATGATAGATATATGCGGTTACATTCAAATCATTGAGGACAAGCTAGAAGGACTTGAGGAATAGCAGGGCCAGCCCCACCAACCTTTTGTGCCTACATATGCACCTTCGCAGCGTTCTTATGTGTCACCCATTCCTCCTAAAGTTACTGTTTCAAGTGCTCCTTCGAATCTTCCAAGTTCGTCATATGTTCCGCAGTCTTTTCCTTCTTGGAAATCCATCCAAGGGGGTTGTTAAAAAAACGAAGTGCCTATTGTGGAACAACATGTTGTTTGAGTCCAAAACTTCATCCTTCTTCAAGAGCCTTCTTTTGTTCCTGATCACCTTAAGGAGGAGCTATTTCAAGAGAATATAGCAAAGAAAATTAGAGAGTTGGAACTGAAGGCAAGGAGAGAAGAAGAAAGGCAAAATCAGCAGATGAAGGCAAAACCTCTACCTTTCCCATCTTGGAGCCAAGACACGCAACCAAGTAGATCAAAGGTCATTCAACCCACATCCCTCCTCAAGAACCTCTATCTTTTCCATCTTTTCCATCTTGGAAATTTATTCAAAGCAGTGGGCAGGAGGTGGTGATTCCTGAAGTCAGTCAAGAAGCCTTGCAGCCTCCACTCATTTCCCCTCAAAAGCCTAGGGCCTTTCATTCATGGAGAGTCATTCATGAAGTGGAGAATAAGAAAGAAAAGGTGGCTGTTCCCTGCACATTTCCATCCTAGAAATCGGTTCAGCCAATTCAAGAGAAGAAGAGGAGGTGAAGGTGATCCAAGTAGAGCAACTTTAGGAACCAAATCAGGAACCTATGGGAGATGCATCCAAAGAGGCTGAGGAAGAGAATGTCATGAGCAGCTACGAGGAAAAAATCACCATAGGGTCCCCCCTTGGTTAGCAAAAGATCAACGCAACCTTCTTGAACGAAGGAGAACATATTGAAGATTCTTTTGCAGTTGTGCATGAAGTGGACTGCGCTATTAAGGATGCAAATATGCCACTATGTGGAGAATGAGGGGGTCGAGGCTATCATTTCCTTGAACGAACTACCACGTGATGAAGAGGATGAGGAAATGAATGAAGTAGCTGATCAAACTGATGAACTTATGGAGCAGCCAAAGGTTCTCAATCAGTTGAGAGGCTCATTTGAGGACTTGTTTGAGATCTTGGGAGCTGGTTATGTTCTTCTCCAAGGCAACTATGGTTTGGTTGTAGCCAAGGAGAGCATCTTTGTCAAGTGGATCAAAGGGGATGGAGTGACCAGTCTTCCAACTCTGCCACCTCAAGAATTCATTGCAAATATGGACTTGTTTCAGAGCCTCGAAATAGGTTATCAGCTCCTTGATGAGCCTAAAAAACATGAGATAATGAACAAATCTAGTCTTGTTGAGGAGGCCATAGAAATCAAAGAGGTTTGCCAAGTTGAACCACCATTGGAGGCTACAGTTAAGGAGCCATTCGAAGAGCTTGAGACCCTCTAGATTCACATAGTTGACCTTTTTGGAGTTGCCTGGTTCTCATTGAACATGGTAACAGAGAAGCTGACAGTTGCAATAAAGAAGCAGGCATCAAAGCCAAGGGTCAAGAAGTTGCATGCCTTGTTCAATCCTTTGTCTCGTAAGACAAGGGAAGTATCAATCTTTCCTTTTGATCCAGGAGGAAAGGGGTACATAGTTTTAGGATGTATATATTAGGATTAGTTTTGTTCTAATTCCTCCAAGTGTTGTTTCAGGGACATTTGTTTGTTGTCTTTGCTTTGTTCTAGGTTAGTTTCTTTTCTTGAAGTGCCTTGGGCACTTTGTTTTGTTTTGTTTTGTACTGTCCTCATTGCTTCAAGAGGAACTTCTAGCAAGGGTCAGCTATGTATCCAATTTCAGCTAGCATTGTCAAAGAAAGCAGTAACTCTGTGCCCAATGGACTAGGCAAGACAAGTGAGCTGGGTTTTGCAAGCATAGCAGGAATGCTTCCCTGTGAGTCGCCAAAGTTGTTAGCTAATTTTTTGGCCCACATATAAAGCTTGAGCAAATTCTTCAGGGGGCCAACAGAGATGTTTTAAAGCAAGTCAAAGGACTAAGCCTTGTGAAAAGTTCTTTTATTCGGCTTCCCCTTTTTGGGCTAAGTCATTGATCATCTTTTGGGCCTTGTAGGAGCAAGTATTTATTTCCCTCGGGTTCTTTTCTTTTAGCCAAGTCTTTTCTTTGTTCATTCTTTTGGCCAAATCTTTTTCGGGTTTTTTTGGTCTGAAAGAAAGGTTCTAAAGGGCACTTACAAAAATCCGAGAGGACCTTTTCAAGCTTTGGGAGGACCATTTCAAGTTTGCCGAAGGGTCTCTTGCCCTTCAGGAAGGACCTTTTCAAAAATTCCAAAGGACCATTTTTTAGGCACCGAAGGGCACTTCACTTACAATTCTCCAAAGGGTACTTTCATCTCAAGTGAACCGTTACAAGTTTGCCGAAGGCCACTTTTCTCAGCGGGAGGACCATTTCAAATTTCCCAAAGGGTCTCTTACCCTTCGAAAAAGATCATTTACAGAAACCCGATGGGTCTCTTGCCCTTCGGGAAAGTCCTTGCCAAAAGGGAAATTTTTCTGAAGGAATTTCTTCAGAAAAGAGTTAAGCAGATTTCTTGAAGGATGGAAGCTTCAGACAAATTGTCTGAAGGAATTCCTTATGGGATTTTGTCCGAAAGCAATTCCTGAAGGAGAAAAAGAGAAGGGGAAAAAGAGAATTCCCGCGGAAAATTTGCCGGCGGGAAATAATCCCGAAAGGAAAGACCGAAGGACAGAGGGAGCCCAAAAAAAAAGGAGTGCAAGAAAAGCTGAAGGAATTCCTTCAGGAAAGTTGTCCGAGAGGAACCAAGCAGGAGGTCCGAGAAGAAGTCCAAAGACTTCAGGGAGAAGAAGTCCGAAGACTTCAAGTTCAAAAACCCAAAGACTTGGAGATAGAGAAGCCTGAAGACTTCAAGATGGACAAGTCCGAAGTTGAGGAGCTTGGAAAATTTGAATTACTCTGCATAGAGTAAATTGGGTTTCTCCAAGTGCTTTATTTAAGGGATTTCATAAGTAAAAGGACCTCAAAAGTCAGAAGTAAGTAAACTTGGAAAACCAGAATTACTCTGCATAGAGTAAATAGGATTTCTCCAAGTACTTTACTTAAAAAGCTTGATAAATAAAGGATACAGGAAAGTCCGAAGATGGAGAGATCAAAGAATCCGAATTACTCTGCATAGAGTAAATCAGGATTCTTCAAGTGCTTGACTTAAGCTTGGTCCAACAACATGAGAGTCATGATCAGGGGAATGAAAGGCTGCCACATAGCGTAAGCGTGAGCAGAAAGGGCCAATCAACAAATGACAAGTGGCACAAGGATGACCAATGAGCACGGGGAGTCCAAGCGGCTGATAGCTGAAAATTTATGAAGGCTTTCATCCTTCAATATGGTTTGCTCCCGACAAACAACCATCCAAACTCAAGAACATCATGGGTCAGTTTGAACTCCTAGGCATGGTGTCCCATGTCCTTCAGACAGGGCACGCAAAAGTGAAAGACACCATGCCATTTAAATGCAAAGATAAATGTAGTCGTGCCAGGAAGAGACGTCTACCTGTCCGCAACGCGACTTCTCTCAACTCCACCAAAAGAGACTTGAAAGCGGGAGTGGCTCAACGAGATTGTGGGGCGATCCTGGGCGACGCGTTTCACGGCAAAGAAGGACGACAACAGCGGTCATCGACGACTTCTCTCTTTCCACATAGCTCTCTCTCTCTCTTCCCGTTCTCTATATAGATCACGCAACTTGCCTTTGTAATGGTTCCCAATTTTTAAACTTTTTCATTTTTCTAGGAGATGGTTGCTCATTGAGACATTTTCAAAAACGTGCTCCTTCAACTAGGCTAAACCCTGTCGAGATATTGTAAGAACTATCTCTTGAATGTAATGAGACGATTTCTTTGCCTATTTCTTGTCTTCGATTAGTGCTTTAGTATGCTTGTGCTTGGTGGATTCGTGAATGAGTGTATTCCTAGTCCATTAGCCTTCTGCTTGCCTCTTTGAAGCATTTTCAAGCTTTTGCAGGTCTGGATTAGTGTTCTGCCTGAATCTCTTCCAACGTGTGTTTACTTGATCTTGAGATAGTGCAAGTCCAAATTGTCTCATGACTGATCTAGTGTGGGTTCAAGCATAGATGAGTGGTCATTTAAATTTGGTGCATCGCCTGGTTAGCCTTCTTAGGAGCTCTTATCTCCCTTCTAACCTTTTTCCCCGTGAAGTTTCATTTCAACATTAGTTTTAGGTGATCCACCAAGAGGAACTAGCCTCTTTAAAAATCCTAGAGGCTCAACCTCACCATAGGACACCCAAATCCTGAGGTCATTCCCATGCTTATAGCCAGAAGTAAGAGAGCCTGAAAAACTCTCCCACAGGGGTGCAATTTCTCGCTATAACACTTCCCACTACCATCAAATGTAGGAAGGGTGAGTTTGCTTGTGGCTTGTTTGAGTTCCTTGTTTTGTTGCCTTGGTCTTCATTCTTGCCTTGTTTTTCTACTATCTCTTTGTTGTCCCATATACTGAGGGAAAGATAAAACATCCTTGACATGTTGGGGAAGTGCATTCCACTCATCATGCATGGTCATGACACTATCTGCAAATGGTAATTCAACATTCCCATCTTCAACGTCCTCTTCTTCATTTATGGGCAAGAAAGTAGGGTGCAATGGTCTATCTGTAGTGCGTGTAGGAGTCCTTTCTGCACGTGGTGTACCAACTATACTACCATCATCTGCATGCTCATGATTGTTCCTCCTAGGAATGCTCATTTGTTGAATGGCGGCTATAAGTTGTAAAAAATTTGCTACTTGTTCTTCTGCAATACCTCTCATGATTTCCCTTGCTTCTCTATCCTCGTGTGGTGGATTGTTATCCCTCCTTTAGCTTTCCATATCAAGCTGATTTGTACTTGCAACTGGAGTCTTTTCTTCTTGATTTTCTTGTTGTCTCGGTCTTCTATGGAAGTAATACCTGGAAGGACCAACTACACGTGGATGCATATAACCAATCTAACCCTCCAGGCTCACAGGATCCAAGCTCTGATACCACTGTAAGAACCCCTTGTCTATATGCCCTTTTTTTTTTCAGTTTTGATGGTTTGACATTTTGTCAAACACTTAGCATGCAAGGTGACTGAGTTCTGATTTCTGGGTGCATATGTGTTTGTTTTGTTTGTTTTTGAATGATTAGCAATGCCAAAACATATACCAATACAAAAAAATGATAACCAATAACTTCATAAACAAATAATGAACATTCAACCCTTCAAAATCATTTTATTGCCACCATAACAAGTCTGATAACAATGCAAATCAGGTCTGATACACTATATTTCAGATTACAATAACATTGGAAATGGCATGCCCAGACCAATATGATGGTGGAGGCTCCAATTATGTAATGATGGGGTTGGCATATGACCTCTAAAGACTGAAATGACTGAAGTAAAAAGTGCAGATCTGAAACTCACTGTAAAATCTGATTTATGCCATGGCTGCCCTTGAATTAATTTTATAAAATAGATCCCTGCATATATGGCTCTAAAACCCTCATCAAAATACTTCCAAAATGCTCCAAACCAATCGCCTAGTTAGGGAAAATTCAAATAAAATTTTGAATGACTTCAATCAACAATATCATCACCAAATAAGGGTTTTCAAACCCTAGCACCAACAAGATAAATCAAATCTGCAAATAATTCTCCTCAAAACCTTAGTCAAAATTAATGCCAAAAACCTTAGTTGCCTTATTCTTTCAATATCTCCTGAAAATATGAAGACCCATTTGAGATTATTGCTTGCATAACATTTTCAACAAGTCTTCAAACCCTAGCTGCCAAGTTTGTATGAGAAATTTGCAATTAAAATCCACCTTGTAGCTCCAAATTCACCATAAACCTGCAAATATGCTCAATGATGAACCCTAGATGGATCCACCTCTCAATGTGGAGTTGGGCTTTCGTCCAATCCACTTATTTCCAAGGGTTTTCGTCCTCAGAAATGGTTGCACTATCATGAACAGCTGAAAATGAAGAAATCTCAAGTTTACCAAATCAACATAATGAGCCTTGGAAGGAATAGAGAAACTTTTTATAATGCCCTTTTCACCACTTTTGGACCCCAAATCACTTGGTGATTTTTAATGAATTTTTTCCCTTCCATAAGTGGTTGTCCACTTTTGGGGAATAAATATTTTATTTTTTAATTTATTTTTCCCCTTTTTCCTTATAAAGTCACTTTATAATTTTTCTTTTATTTTTTAAAAGTGACTTTAATATTTTATTTTCAAAATGTGACTTTATAATAGTTTATTAATTAAAAATAGAGTAATCCTTTTGATTTAATTTTTGTGGACAACTTTATAAATAATTAATTTACTTTATTTATTCCTGGCCAAAAATTGGGGACATTACAATGTAGTGAAAATTAAATGGAGAGAAGCACTTATAAATAGACAAGAGGGGGTAGGATAGCTGAATGTGTGCCATTAATGACTTGGCATGCGTCAACGAGAATTAAATGTAGGTTAATTTCACGGTTATCGGGCGTGTCAAGCTTCTTTTACACTAAATACAGTGTAATCAAGTTCTTATTTTTCTGCATTCTTTTGTTTGATATGTGCAATTGGGGAAGTTTTAATTGGTTTACTCTTTTTACCACCACCTAACCTGTAATAGAAGTCCACGATTTCTGCTTCCTTTCACTTGATATAGCTAATCGGAGCAATCGGATTTTGGTTATAGGACGGCTCATGAGCCACCATGTAAGAAAAGTTTGATTGAGGCTTCATGTTTTCACGAGAGTCAAGGAAAGCAGGATCCATTTACGAGTTAAGCTCGAGAACAAACCTATAATCAAAGTCTGATTTTCCTGATTCTCTTTTAAAAAAAGGGAAAATTGGAGTTTGGTTACAACTTCGCTCTCAAGCCAAAGTGTAATCAAAGTCTGAAATCCCTGAACTTTTTGAAAGGCAAAAAGACTAAGTAGAAAAATCATGTTTTTAAAGATAAATCTAGAACGAGTCCAATTCTCCTGACTCAAAAATCCACGCAGACTAAGATCAGGTAAATCGGGTGTAGTGGGCTCAAAGTACATGTAAGACATGTACAAGATTTCCAATTTCCCCAAGTTTTGCCGAAAGACAATTTCTTAAGGGAACTTTCTCAGAAGAATTTTTCGAAGGTTTTGATGTGAGACACAAAATTTGTAATTTGTCAAGTCAAATTTTGAAGACAACAATAAGAGATGAGGGCTTCATACCACAAAGGACATGAGGAAAATGGGATATTTATATGAAGGATAATAGTTTTCTTAGATCTCAAGTCTTGGGATCGGTGACAATCAAAGTCTGAAATCAAGGTTACGCTTCATAAATGAGTATTTTCCAATGGTTTTTATTATTTGCAACAAAGCTATGTTACCTAATTCTCTAGAACCCCCCTTCATACCCGAACCAAAACGGTTCCAATTTTGATCCTCATTTTAGTTCTTAGAAACATCTTGAGTTTGTAATGTCCCCCTTTTTGAAATTAAAATAATATCATTACTAAAATAAAAATTATTTCTAAATACTTAAAATAAAGTAATAATAGACTAATTTGCTTTTTACTTAAGTTGGGACCTTTTGAGGGTCATGGGCACTTAAGACCTAAAAGTGAATTTTATAAGGAAGCTTTATATATTATCTTTTAAAAAAAAAAAAGTAAACTCTCCCTCCTTATTTTGGGTGCTACACTTGGAGGAGGGATATAAAAGTTAAGGAGATGCTCATTTGGAAGGGTTATACATTTTGGATGTTGAAATTGATGATCAAGTATGTCAAGTTTGTTCACCACAACTTGAGGACAAAAATCTTCAAGTGTGACAAGGATTTGGAAATGAAAACCTCCATTCCTACATCCAGTGCAACTCTATTCAAGGGTTGTAATTGCACTTCAAATTTGCATGATTGCATGAATTGAATCTACAAAGGTGTTTTATAACACCACCTTGTTCAAAGGCAAATTGAATATCTTGGAGAGTTGTTTGGTTGTGCAATTGAGCTCCATTTTCAGGTTTGGAGGAATATATGGCTGTAACTAGGGTTTTTGGAACTTCGGAACAACTTTTGAGGAACTTCCCATGGAGGGAAAATTCTGATTTTAATTTTGTTTGAAAGCTACTATTTTTGTGATCATTTTGAGCTAACTTTTGCATTGAAATTCCAAATATTCTGGAAGATATAAATTTTTGAAGTTTCATTTGATTGAGGCAAATAATAAATTATTGAGGGCTGAAATTAAGGAAATTAATTCAAAAAATTATTTGTATAAGTTTCTCGAGTGGGGCGAATTGTTTGGGGAGCTTGAAGATCCCTCTTGAAGGTGGCGTGCAAAAGAAACCCTCTTCTAGGTTTTGGTAGCATTTTATTTAATTTATTTCAGCTAAGGTGATTTGTGTTTGAGCAGTTTTGCAGGGATTTGAGGGCCATTCAATGCCCTAAAAACATTCCGAAAATTACTAAAATATTTTGCAACTTGTGTGACTCACTTGGGAAAGTTTTAGGGTTGTTGTGGAAGTGGAAACACAGATGTACATGTTGACAATTCTTCCACAGGCCAAAAAATTGTCAACCCTACTATTCGGAAGATGGTCTTATGGTACCAATTTGTCTTGTAAATCAGTTTTTTGGGGTCCTTAAATAGCCATCTACAGCCTTCATATAAAGCATGGGATGATCTACTTGAGGAGATTACAGGGGCCCTGGGTTGCGACCGAAGATACATATGTTCTAATTGTTGAGACATACCGAATTCCTTTGGACTGTTTGAAAAGGCAGAGGTTGTTTTGCATACAATGCGCAAACATGATTATTCTTAAAGGCTTACTGCATACAATACATTAATTAATGCCTTAGGCAAGGTTAGAAATATGCACAAAGCAAAGGAAATTAAAAGGAAGGAAGATATCCTTCGGACAAAAGTTCGATGGAATTCCTTCGGACTTTTTGTCGAAGGAATACTTCGGAGAATTTGCAAACAAAAACCCGCAGCCAACAAGGAAAGAATAAAGACAAAGGAGAGGCCACCAAAGTCCGTAGCCTCCAAAAAGTCTGCAAAAAATCCAAAGGTGTGGAAAACATAAAGTCCGAAGGAATAAGGTGACTTACAAAAAACCCGGGTGCCTCCCAAAAAGCCCGAGTTCCCTACAAAAAACCCGGGTTCCCTACAAAAAGCCCGGGTGCCCTTCAATTCTTTCGAAAAGCTAGTTTTGGAGAGACAGAAGCCCTTGTGGAGGGCACTTGATCGGTTATAGGACCTTTCCAATTTTCTCGAAGGGCACAAGGAAGGACACCTGTCCTTGCGGAGGGCACTTGGTCGGTGGTAGGACCCCACAAAGGAGACAAATTCCTTTGGACTTTTTGTCCAAAAGAATTTCTTCAGACAAAAAGTCCGAAGAAATTCAGGACAGAAAAAACCCGAGAAAATATAAATAAAGGCAAAGAAAGAAAAGGGAGGGAGATCCTTCGGACAAAAAGTCCGAAGGAATACTTCGGGAAATTGTAAGCAGGAAAAGTCAGCCCTCCGAAAAGTCCGCGGGACTTTAAAAGGACATAAGAGCCAATAGGAATAAAATCGGAAAAATTGGCAAGAGAAAAAGTCAAAGCTAGGAAAACCCAAAGGAAAGAATGGTCATGACAAGAATTCCAAAAGAATAAACCGAGGGGCTGTCCAAAAAGTCCAAGGGGGCTGTTTGAAAATTCCGGAGGGCACTTTCCGCGGGAAGTCAAATCCAAAAAAGCCCGAGAGATTATGATAAAATAAGCAAATGAAAAGGAGGATATCCTTCGGACCTTTTGTCCGAAGGATTCCTTCGGAAAAATAGGCAGAAATTTATTCGAAAAAGTTGGCCAAGGAAATCCAAAGCCAAGGAGAGGACACGCCCAAAAGTCCGCAACCAACAAAAAGTCCGAGGAAAGAGAAACCAACAACATTCCGAAAGGAAATAATAAAAAAAACAAAGGCAAGACAGAATTCTGAAGGAATAATTGGACTTGGACAGAAAATAGAAGTCCGCAAAAAATGAACATGAATAGGCAGACCAAAATAAAAGGAAGTCCATGCAGGCAAAGGCTATTTTCGATTGACTAGTCAAAGCTTCAGTTGACTGGTTGTTGAAGTCAAGCTCATCTCTGAATCAATTCGTGCTTTCAAACGTTCCAACTCAGCTTCCAACGTTTCAATTCGAGTTCTAGTTTTAGCATGGTGTGGATTTCATGCATGCTCTCGTTATCTCGTGCTTTCAAACGATCAAACGGCTCAAGAGGAAGTCCATATTTGGAGGTGGGCGTAGCATTTTTGCATGATAAGAGTTTGACTTTCAACAAACTCACCGTTCATTTCCTCTAACGCCAAAGAGCTTCATGCAAGACAAATAGACTTTTTGTAAACGCTGAGTTGGACGGATTTAGCCTCTCTCCTATTTTTCCAATGCCAACTCTTGGCTGTTGTAATTTTCTATATAAGTTGGCTTTTCAGCTTTGAATTGTATCTCTCTTGGCAAGACCAGACTCTGCCATTGGTGAGTTGTGTAACCTCTTCAATCAATAGGACTATACTTTCAAATTTCAAGTGCTGGCATAGTGTATATTCATCAACAATTTGCATGTGGTAGATTTCTCTCCCTTTTCAAATTCTGATTCATACCTAGTTGCTAGCTTATCATATTATGCAAGTCATGTTCAGTGTTCTATATGTCTTTTACTGAAGCTATAAGTGAATGTTAAGTGGCTACAAAGTGTCTTGTATCAGACTTCTCTCCATCGTTTTCCCTCATGTTTTGGTCATTAGATCGAACCTTCTCATGAAATATTTATGCATAGTGATCAATTGAAATCAAAGGTCTTCTTTTTCCCTTGTTTGATTCAGTGTTCAAGGTTCCAAGTAGAGTGGATCAACGTTTTGGTGTATCACCGTCATTAGATAGGATTTCCCTTTCAAGTTTCTTTCTCCCTTTTCCATGGTAGATTCGCAGCACAGAGTAGAAATCCATTGATACATCTTACAGGAACTAGCATTCTCTGGAGGTTTTTCTCACCATTGAGGCACCCACCCTCATGAGAAGATCCCATTGTTTCAACCGGAGAGAGGATTGGCCATTTCAGCACGTCTTCGATTCAGGGTGCAACTCCTGGTTGACAACAGTACTCACTCAAAAATCAGAATATTTGCAAGGTTATTTTTCAGCCACTTCGCCAATATATCTTGGCCAAAAATGTGCTTGTTTTCAGTTTAGTATTCAGTATTCTTTTAAGTGTGTTTTTGCTTGAAAATTCTTCAAATTTTCCAACTAGGGTTTTCTTGTTTTGTGGATCAGATTTCAGTTGTTTAGCAATTTTATCTAAGGGTTTGTTGGAAAACCCCAGCTTGGTCTAATTGTCCCATTTGGGTACATTACAGAGTTCTTCAAAATCATTAAGGGCCTGAAATTTTTGGGTCGTTCCCAAGGCAAAACCATGATAGGGGTTTGCTAGAAGTTTTTATGAAACAAAAAACCAAAAATTAACTTAACCTAAATCGTAAACCTGATTCGCAAACATATGATATTTTTAATTAAGCAATGTTTGTTAATTTTTGTTTATATTAATGTTAGATGCAAACCATTGATGTTATGGTTATTTTTCTTTATATTCTCGATACTCTTTATATTTTTTGTGCAAATGATGTCACGACAAACCATATCCACGGTCTTAAAACATAGGGATTCCATGCATTTGTATCCATACCTGAAATTATACATGTGCATGTTTCCTAGTAATTTAGCAAAAAAGAAAATACACCAAAATGTTTTGTGCAATTGCATATTTGCACAAGCCATATACAATTAATTCAATGTGGAATACATCTCCTCTTCCTAGGACCCCTCCACTGGAAGTGAATTAATATGGGAGACTTGTGGATGGCTAGACAACCCAAAAGAGGAATACAAAGCACTATTTCGTTGATCAATATCACATTCGATGGGAAAGAAGATTAAATAAAGTATCTAATTATACTAATGAGGCTCCTAACCTTCAGTGTTTAAAGACAACCTTGCTCCCCAATTTTTAAAAAGAATGGATTTATTTAGGAAAGATGGGAACTCAATGGAGTTAGGAGCTAAGGTTGACATGTTGACCCTTCTCACCAATGTTGGGAGAGGAATATGTTCGTGAACAACAGCTAGCTATTTTATCTACCCTTTGCTGTAATCTCTAATATAATCGTATTGTCCTTTGATGTAGTATAAGATGAATTCCCTTTCCCCAAATAATATAATTGTAACAAATTAGACCGAACCTATTTGGTTGCTGCTGTCAAAACCAATTGTATCTTCCACTTAAACTACGATGAAATATTTTTAAAGATACATAGTTTGGATCCAAGCATACTATAAATAAATTTGTACAAAGTAAAGCAGCTTTTGAACCATAAATATTGTTCTTCTTTCAAATTCAAAACTAGTATAATCTAATTACCAAAATTGTTGCCTTTTATCTGAATCTGAATGCTTCATCACCCAAACACTTCTACTAGACAATGAATAATACATAAATCATTAAATGGAAACCATTATGCTCCACCTGAGTATGCATGTTATTTTCAGAAATATGAACAGAGGAGCTAAGGGTAGATACTACCAGGTTCAAGTGATGAACATGCGTAAGGACCTTCAGTTCAGCTAAGAACTCTTTTGTTGCCTGCATATCCATTTTCTTTATGGCTGCCTTCTGCAAGACAAAAACCTTTGCTGAGAGTTAAACCTTCAAAGATGAAAACTCTTTATATTTTGAAGATCCTAGCATATATGCTTATGTGCAACAAAACAAACATACTCAATATGAAAGATAGCATAAATTCAGGTTTTTCAAAACATCGGACAATTGGAAAAACAGAAAGTCTAAAGGATTCATCTTTCCCCATCATAAACACTAAGGAAATTGTGCATAAAACATATCACCAACACCCAATTGGGAAGGGAGAACCCTCTTGCCGGGTAGGCAGATGAGAAACTCTTGGATGTTTAGTGTTTTCAGGGCTGGTGTATTCCTCTTGCAATGTGGTGCAGTCATTGAGTCTTTGAGACTGTTTGTCAGGCAACTGGCTCCTATTCCCTAATGGAGATCTTCACTGTCAGCCGAGTATCAAACACAAACAGATAATAAACACGGGCTTGCACATAATCCTTGAGCCACAACAGGCTCAAAATCAAAACTTTAAGCCCTAGTTTTCTCCCATACCAATAGACAGCAAACCCTATGAAAGTAACGCAGAGAAGCACCTCATGCATTTTTTTGTATTTTCCTGTAAATCCCTATTTTTAGTGCTAATCTTCACCTAATTTGCCAGGACTGAGGGATATCCATTCTGTCCAATTCACCCAGCACCCAGCCTCATCCGTTGGGGAAGATTGCACCCAGCAAGTTGGATGCAGAATTTTACCAAATTTCAACAATGAATCATGTCTACTGGAATACGAACTTGAGGCGCTGTTGTGAAATCCCTGATGCATTTACCACATCTCATCCCATTTGACAAATCACATCTTGCATATTACCAGGCCAAGATGTGCAATTTTTGGAGATAAAAATAAAAAGTAGTTACTTGTAGTCTAGTAGATCATGTTGGAGCAAAAGAGGGGCTATGAAACGAAGCTCTGAGAAAAATTCAGAAGAACTTCCCAGATTGTTTCAGAGGGAAAAACTGAGCTGTCACCTTTGAAGCATCTATAATATTTCCACATTACTTGTCAGAGGTGTAAGGAGGATATTTAGATAGCATGAACATCTTTGACAAGATGCAAAACAAAGAAGACCTTTTACTGACAAAGTAATAAACCAAAACTATCGACAAGCATGCTGCATTACAAGACAGTGAGGGAATATAACAAACAGTCTGGATAAATATCGCAGACCAGAACTAAGGACGCAAATTACAATAGTTACATGTAACCATGCACTAAAAACATAACAAAATGCAAGGCAATTGAGGACTTGATTTTAATTTCTACGGATAAGAAAAGTTAGAACAATACAAAGAGACTAAAACTTAGCATAATGCCCTTTATAAGTTTAGCCTGAGGCAAGGTGAGACATTGGCAAAGGTCAGCTCCAAAATGCTAGTTACTATATGCTGAAGTAATAAATCCCAGTGCAAGACAAAATGGAGAGATGAGCCTTGAAAACTTAGAATTTAATTGCAATGCAAAGAGATTAAACAGCAGGAAAATGCTCTCGATGTTAATTCTAAATCTAAGTGTATAACATATCAATTTACAGCTCCAAAATGATACATCTAAAGAGAGACAATAATCCCCTCATTGTCTTCTAATAATTTACTTTGCCTTTTCTTACTTAAGGTTTCAAGGACTTTGTACTTTTGCTTAAGTTTTTACAGACTTATGGTGCTACCAACAGTGGCGAAAAGAGGAAATGAGGAAAACAATGTGGAAAACAATGTTTTTGAGGTTCCATTATCAGGAAATGTTCTTTACAATGAAAGCGGTCTGGAAACTCGTTCCAGTTGTTTCTTGGTCGGTTTTGTTTAGGATGACCAAATTTACTCTCCTTAGGTGTCTCTGTTGTCAATCAGACTTGCACCCCTGTGAAGGTAGTTTCAGGCCTTCACAGTCTACTGAAACATGGAAACAATCCTACGCTGTGGGTGACCTAATCAGTGGATTGAATCTCTAGATTCTAAGGGCTAGCTCCCTTTGGTGTATCAATTAGAATCTTTGCTCTACGCTACAAATTGCCGGGAAAAGAGAGAAAAACTTGAACGGAAATCCTATTTAATGATGGTGATACCTCTGTATTTTTTCATTGATCCACTCAATTTGAGCTCCTAAGAACACTGATTTAGACAAGGAAAAGGCTGAACTTGTAACTCCACTTGACCAATATGCATAAGTATTTCACGAAAACGTTTTATCTGAGGATCCAAACTTGAGGAAAATGAAAGAATAGCCCTGATTTAAGGCACTAACCAACCACTTATATCCACTTAAACTCAGCCAAGAGACATCAAACACGGAACATGACCTACATAAACTGATCAACTATGCTGCTAGGTAAGAATCAAGACTTGACAAGGAAGATAAATTCTATCACTTATGCAAATCACTAACATGAATACACTATACCAGCATTCTGGAAAATAAAAACGGTCCTATTAATCTGAAAAAATGTTACAAACTCAGTCTTTGACAGAATTTGATCTTGTTAAAAGAGGGATACAATTCAAGGCTAAAAAGCCAATTTTTATAGAAAAGATACAACAAGCCAAAAGACTGGCGCTGAAAATAGAAGAGAAGTCAACTCCAATTCAACTTGTGTTGTCCAAAGATTTAAAAATAAATCCGTTTGTCTTATGCTTGCATGAAAACTCCTTTTGGCATTGAAAAATGGATGGTGAGTTAATCTCCTTCATGCATGAACAACACGCTAATTTGGATGTCTAAACTCAAGCTTGAACCGACTTGAAGCTGAATTGGAATGTGAGAATGTCTTCTATTGCATGGAGAGCATGAGTGGATGTGACAATTGTCAATTAGTCAACTAGAGCTCAAGACTAGTCCACCTCCAATGGTCTTCACTTGAACTGTTGGACCGTTTGAAAGGCTTGGAACAAACAAGAGTGTGCATGCATAAAATCAATGTTAATCTCTCCAAAGTTAAACTCCTTGAGTTCTTCATGCAAACGAGTTTCTATTTTAGAACTGACGTTGTCATGTTTGAAACGGTTACACATCTTGGACATGTCTAATCCTATCTTGGACATGTTCATTTGTTTATTCGCTGTTGACATCTCTTGCATTTTCTGGGTCTTCGTTTTTATGCATGTCCTGTTGTTTGTATTTGTCTTTTCCTCAGAGTTTTCTTCTGCATGTATTTGCCTCAGGCTTTTTGCCTTTCTTGTTTATTTCCACGGCTTTATCTGTTTCTGCTTATGTCTATTTTCACTGTCAATATTTCATCGGACAAATTGCCCGTGACTCTCTCTCTCAGACCTTTTGTCTCTCTTCTCTTTTGGGCAAATTTCCCGAAAGAATTGATTCGGCCTTCTTGTCTATCACTTTCCCCTCGGCCTTTTATTTCCTTTGGGCATTCATCTTTGGACAAATTGTCCGAAGCTTATTCTATCTGGTTTCTTCTTTCGTTTGGGCAAATTCCCTAAAAGAATTATTTCGGGTTTTTGTCTGTCTTCTTCCCGCGGACAAATTGTCCACGGGAATTGTCTCTGGCTTTGCTTTTCTTTGGACTTCTCTCTTCCAACTCCAAAGGAATTCCTTTGGACAATTTGTCCGCAACTTTCCTCTTATTCATTTCCTTCTTCGGCCTTTTGTCCACTTTCCCGTGGTCAAATTGTCTGCGGGAATTCAAGTCCTCGGACTTTTGAAACCGAACGCTCTCGGGCTTTTTGTGAAGAACCTTCCCAAAGGGAAAGAACCCTTCGGGAAACTTGTAAAGGACCCTTTAGAATTAATGAAATGACCCTTGTTTTTTTAAATTCGTGAAGTGAACCTTCCCGAAGGGCACATAACCTTCATGATTCTTGCTAATGTCCCTCGGCATCTTTGCAAAGTCCTTTTTCGAAGGGCTAATAACCCTTCGGATTTTTTATTTTGAACTTTCCCAAAGGGTGGATACCCTTCTGGATTTCCGTAATGTCCCTTCAGAATCGTGATAACTTTCCCGAAGGGTAGATACCCTTCGGGTTCTTGACTTGAGTCCTTCGGACAAAAGTCCGAAGGAATTGTTTCCTTCAGGATTTTGTTAAAGACTTTCCCGAAAGGAAGAGTCTTCAGAAGAATGAAATAGACCCTTCGCCGAGTGCCCTTCAAGAAATTGTAAAAGGTTCTCTTCCCCTTTTAAATGGTCTTTCAGCTTTTCTGTAATGGACAATTCCTTCAGAAAAAATGTTCGAAGGAATTGGTTCCTTTCTACCCTTTGGATTTTTTTCTCTCGGATGTTGAAAACTAACCTTTGGTTTTTAGACAAGTGCCTCTGCCTCTTTGAGAAATGCCTTCTTCTGAAAGGCATATACCCTTCGGGTTTTTGCAAGTGTCCCTTGGCCATTTTGAAATGGTCCTCCTGCGGAAAGAAAGAACCTTCTAGCCTTTCGGACTTATTGGAAATGTCCCTCGGAAACAAATTTGGTCCTCTATCCTAGTGACCCTTCGGACAAAAAGTTCGAAGGATTCGAACCCTTTGGAACTTTGAAATGATCTTTGCCCCTTTGTAAAACCACAAAAAGTCCTCTTTAGAATTTGCTCCTTCAACTGCTTGAATCAACATCTGTTCTTTCCTATGGGGAAAAATTGTCAATAGTCTCCTAACACAAAAGATAAAAATGTACATGCTTAAATAAGAGCATAAGCTAAAGTTTCTTCAGAATGAATCAATTACCAATCATATCAAAGCATATTAGTAGTTACCAAATATGTTTCATCAATTACCAATCCTATCAAGGCATATTAGTAATTACCAAATATGTTCCATATTGAAGCAATCTCAAAATTGCAGTCCCTTCTGATGTATACATGTAAGTTTCCTTGGACCATCATGGTCTACCTATACCAATATGTTCTTGGTGGTCATAATAATTTGATAATTGATTCCAATGAAAAAAACAGATGACATTATTAAAAAGAAAGAAAACATATTAACGTCCACGAATGACTGAACAAAGTGAAAAGGACTCACATGCAAAGTCACAATAACTAATTGGGAGTGCCAAAGGAGCTCCATGAAATATCCCTTTTAGGGTAGATTAACGAAATTCTAAAATTTTACTAAAACCCTAATGTGAAAATATAGAATTCTAAAAATGATCCATAAAGTAGTCTAGGAAAAAATAGAAACCCTCAAACAATTAAGAAACTCAATTTATTTCAAGAATAGAATCCTTACAACTTCAAACCTGACTTTTTATAAAATATTTTCAGGCTGTAAATTAATTTATAGTGGATCATACCAATGCAATTTCAACCATTACTGACGAACCAACTGAGAAATTAATGTTGTATAAAGCATGAAACAGCCTTGGGCAAGCCCAAGATGAAATTACACATTGAACAACCCTCAAAACCAGCTCCCTAGGGTGATTTCAGCCCTCCAAAGGATGATGTTAGCATGCCAAAGAGCCCTCCAACAAGTCATCAGTGCCAAACAATCCTCTAGCTGATGAGCCAACCAAAAACTGATGATCTAGCCTGTGTTCAATGACTTTTTGCTCAATCATGACCCTTGAATGAGCCACCAACAGAAGTTGAGGATTTTCGTTCCCAAGATCTGATTGCCGAAGAGGGTTTTTGTCGTCAATAGCTGAAAGTATAAGCAAAATTGCTCAATTCACAAAATCAAGTGATAGATGAATCATAGATCCCAGAAATGAACCCCTCCATCTTATTTTATATATTTTCCCCCAACTCAATCTCCAAAGTGGGGCGCTCCAAGTCGGAGGGGGGGGGGAGCGCAGCGGGGGAGGACGGCGGAAGGGTTATTTACTATAATTCATAAAGTGATTTTTTAATTTCTAATTAAGTGTTGACTTACTCCAATTAGAAAAATCAACTTTATTTTAAATTTAAACATAAGTTGCTGACAATAAGTTAATTTTTGGCTAACTTAGCTCACCATAACCATGTTTCCCTTCTACTCATCCCCTTACCCTGTGGGAAACCACAAAATAGGCTAAGGGTCTTCATACGACACTAATCCTAAGAAAGGGACATTACAATCCTCCCCTCTCAAAATTGCTTGTCCCCAAGCAATTTGCAAGCTAGAATGTTACAAAATAGCAGCGCCTTCCCATGTAGCATCCTCAATGGGTAGATCCTTCCAACGAACCAATTATTCCATGATGCTCCTATTCCTTAGCTTCCTTTCTCTAACCTCTATGATAGATTATGTGAAATGCCCCAAATTAAGGAATTTTATGAATTATATTTGTTTTGTAAAACCCTAGGTAAATAGTCAAATCTGATTTTTTTCCAACAAACCCTAATTGCCAAATATTTTCAAAATTAGCATAAAAATATGCTAAGCTCTAAGCAACAAATAACTGGTCCAAACAAGTGATTTATCCTCAAAAAAATGGAAATAAATCCTCAAATCCTAGACACCTACAAGCTGAAATATTTAATTGAAATTTGCAGTTGATATATCAAATGAAACCCTCATAAATTTGCATGATATTACTGAATTAATAATCAGAATTTATTATGAAAATCTAAGTGTATTTGGGGCCACAAAGCCCTTCAAACCAATTCGTCGAAGCTGGAAAAAAAATATAAATTATTTTCAAAATATTCAAGGCAAGAATGACACTCAAAATAAGGTCAAACCCTTCCCAAATCAAGTCGCCACACAATAGAAATATTAAAATAAAATTAGAATACGGTTTTGACTTGAAATAAGCCCCAAAACCCTACAAACTAGCTCTACAACCAAGTCGCCCTAGCTAGAAACAATCAATTCCAGAAACAAAGTCCACACAACCCTCCAATGAGGGGTCTTCAACTTATCCAAGTAGCTCCCAAGACTCCCAACCCTAGTCGCCCCTCTCCAATTGCAATATTTTTGTCTTTTTTGAATATTAGGTTCAAATGCAACCTCAAGATGAAGCTGCGCTAGATGAGAAATGAGGGTTTGTGTCCCCACTCCTTTGCTTGAAGGTTTTTGTCTTCAAAGCAATGGCTCAAGCATTTTCGTGCTTGATGACCAATATTTTGAATATCAAATATAGCATGCCTCTAAATGAAACCTTCCTTTCTTCTAGTACAACTTCCCCTAAGGGGCACGCCCAAATGGGAGGGAAACACATTCAAAACATAAAGAAGATTGCTTTTAAAATGCTCATGACCCTTAAAGGGCCCCAACTTAAGTGATTCTTATAACATAAAGTACCTTTTACATATATTCATTCAAAATCACTTATTTCTCTTTCCCTTCTTTCTTTCCCCTTAGCCCCCGGAAAATGGTCATGGCTAAGGGTCTTCAATGATGTTCCTAAAAAAATAGGGACATGACAAATCTCTCTACCCAAAATTGCTTGTCCTCGAGCAATTGAAGTACCCATAGGGCTGTTCCCACCATAGATTTCATGCTCAATTCGAACCTTGGTCCATCCCATGTGGGAGAACCCCCTTGGTGAAGCCTCCTACTATTGTACATGAGGATTATTTGTTGTTTATGCAAGTTGGAATTGCAAAAACATCACCATATCCTCTTTCCTCTTGCCATTGAGTCCATGTACTTCAAAAGTGCCAATAAAATGGTGAAAGCAATGAAAATTTCAAAATTGACATTACCAAAGTGGCTAGAAAAATGCATTTCAGCCATTTGATCTTCAAATATTTGGGCCTTGATTGCCATTATATTAGCACCTGCAAAAGAAGCAAACACATTAGTCAAAAAGAAAGTTCTCCATTGTGTTTTGTGGTGTCTTCTTTGGTCTAAAAATCCTCTCCACAAGGTGATTCTCCAATCCTTGGTCCTCATGCTCCTAGACCCTCCGATATTAGATAAGATAAGATAGATAAGATAAATATACTAATGTCCAACAAATAACCACAAAAGTACGTCAAAGGGACAACAGATTACAAAAGTATGTCAGGAACAAGTGGGAAACCATAAAGGTCTCCGAAAATGAAAAGAACAAAATTGGAAAAAAATAGTACAAAACAGGGCAAAGAGCAAAAAACACTCAGAGCTCAAGAAAGAAATAATAAAAAATGAGCAACCCACGAAAACCCCTGAACATCAAGAAAGTGGGAATGAACCATGAGAAGGAAGAACCAGGAGGGGGTCCATCAAGAGTTTGATCCAACTCTCCTAGCATCCAAGGCCGATAAGAAGAAGCTCCTGATAGGAGGATGACACGAAGAAGAGGAAGAGTCCTCTGTGAAGCTTTGGTGAATCTAGTCTGTCTCCTGATGCCAGGCCTGAAATGGTTATGTTGGTGAAATCTCGGAGAATTGTGGATAGTCTCTTTGGGTCGCACTGATCTGGAATGTGATGTTGTACTAGTGTCAATCTGTCGCTTAATGCCTCTCCCCGAAGGTAGCACCATGAAGAAGGAAGTGATCTGCTGGGTGGAATCCGGTCCAGTATGTCTCTAAATAGAATGATCATGAAGCTTAAGAGATTCTTGTATATATAAAGCTAAACATCTTTGGTCCTCATATCCGAAGAAGTTAGAAACAGTCCATGTCCTCCTAAATAGGCAATGAAATCTCCCCCTGATCTCATAGTATATGGGACAACAAAAAATGAAGTGTTCCTCAGTCTTAATCTCCTGAATGTTGCATAACTGACAGATCCTGTCTACCTGATCTATTTGGTGATCCGTCTCAATCCTAAGTATGTGAGATCCCACTCTAAATTGTTCTAATGGGATGCGAAGAGAGTGCATCCAGTGCCAAAATGCATACTGTGGGCGGATGATAAGCAACCCACATAGAGTGGGATGTTTTGCAAGGAGATCCCCTTTCTCACTTTCCTCTTGCCCCTTGGTGTGTCAAACATGGTTGCAACTTTAAGAGGAACAACATTGGGATCATGTTTTATCTTAGAAGAGCTGAATTTGTCATAGTGTGACAAGAAAAGGTGTTACAACTGCCTTTCACATTTGTTCCTTCATGCCATACCATACAACCTTCATGACCATGCCCCTGACTCTCCCAAACATGCCTCAAGCTTTCCCAAAGATGCCCCCTAAGGGCTGGAAGTTCACAAATTGCCACCATACTCTATAGTCCCTTCACCAAGGAGATTGCCACTTTGTAGCCTAAACTGAATTTACTATTATAGGGACTGTAACTATGATATATATTTATGAATTTTCTCTCAAAACACAACCAATTCATTACCAAGTTGGCCTCCCATATGTCCTCCATATCCATGAACCTTGAGGACATCCATAAGAACACAAACTTCATATAAAAGGAAGTAGGGCTGCCAAAATAAAAACATTTGGAAAATGATACCTTGCTGCCCCAAATGAAGAAGTCCCTTTAATCTTCATCCTTGGTGTGCATACTAGTGTGGCCACCTCTCAACAACCCCTTGGTAACTCTTACATGCCATAATAGGCTCCTCCAATCATGCAACAAAAGAATAACAAGGTTTTTCTTGGGAAACATACCTTGGAGACATAAACTAGCCTTTTAACCCTGAATTTTCTGAGTAATAAATTGCACTTCTTGTTAGGGGCTGTAATTTGCTCCAAATTTCAACCCTTCTATCCTCAACAGGTGGCTGAACTTGCTTCATCACCTCAAAAAATTCCGAGTAAGAAAATTCAGACCTTGCATATACATTTTTGAAACTCACCATGGGCTGTAGCATGCCTAAAAATTCAACATTTTTATCCTCATAAAGTGGCTGGACCTGCTTTATCAACTCAGAATTTTTTGAGTCCGAAAATTCAGACCTTGCATCAACAATTTCAGGACTTACCATGGGCTGTCGCATTCCAAGAAAATCACATTTTTGTCCTCGATAAGTGGCTGAACTTGTTTCAACAACTCAGAATTTTCTGAGTATGAAAATTCAGACTTTGCAAAAAAAATCTCAGAATTGGTTAGGGGTTGTTGTAATGTGCTCAAAAAATGTGAAATTTTGACCTTAATAGGTAGCTGATTTGGCCCTTCAAACTCACTATTTTTATAGCTCAAAAATTCTAAAACTTCACAACCAATGCTGATTTTGTTTACACCCTTTAAATTGGTCTTTAATGCAAACTTTGGATCTGCCATCATACCTTAGAATCAAGCTCATGAAAAAACAAGATTGATGATTTTCTACATACCTTGAAGACTGTCCTATGACCAATTTGTTGATTTTTTTGGAAGGGTAACCTTTGTTCCACTCAACAAGCCATGTGTGTGACCAAATTCATTCATGAAAGTTGGTTGTTCCAACTCAGAAAAAGCAACTTGCCTTGCTGCCCCTACCAGAATACTCTCTTGAATCATGCTCTCCATCCTCTTGGATGTTGCCCCCGTGGGTGCCTTGTCATGCAAACTATATAGGATCACTTCTATTCCATTCACATCAAACTTGAGCTCCATGGTTTGGTAATTTTGTGTGTACTCTCTGCAACCATTGTATGCGAAGCACTAGGTTGGTCTCCCAAATACCAACCACATAGAAATCATCCTCATTGAGATGTGTTCCCATTATGATGCCCAACTTGGGGACTTTAGTGGTACAAGGAATGGTCAAGCCATCCACCATAGTCATCCGAAAACCATTAAGCTCAATAGATTGCAATCCATATAAAACAACCAGCTTCTTATCAATGAAATTATGAGTAGCTCCACTATCAATGAGAATAGTGACATCCTTACCTTTCACACGAAAGGGGTAGTATCTAGGAGTCCCCGAGAGTGAAGCAAAGGTGCCATCCAAGTGCTCTCCTCCAAGGATCTACAAGTGCTCTTTTTCGTAGGTGGCTGCCCCTTCTTCTTCACCCTCTTCTTCTTCAGCCAAATGCACCTCAATGTAGTGCACTTGACCCTTCCTACGACAATGGTGACCCAATGCCCAAGGATCTTTACCATCAAAACACAACTTCTTCCTTCTTAATTCATTTCTTGTCTCATAATTCCCCCTTGGCAACTCTCTTTGCTGCCCCAAACCCTGCTGGTTTGTACTGTCAAAATGCCCCAAACCTTGTTGGTTTGGCCTACCAAACTGCCCCAAAGGAGCTCATCTTTGTGGCCCAAAAGTGCTGCCCCTTGGCTGCCCCCACTTATTGTCTTTTTGCTATCCAAAAGGTTTGAAAGAGTTAGTTTTTTGTGAAATAAATGGCAAAATTTCACCTTGTAGTGCTGAAGACTCAAGATCAAGGGCCTTTTGAATGGCTCCTTGAAGAGAAGGGTCAAAAGCTTTGACCAAACCCCTAATAGAATCAGCCAAGCCTTGCATGAATAGAACCACCATTCTTCTTTCTGAAACCTTTGTTACCATGATTGAAAGCCTTTGAAATTCAGTCACATACTCCTCTACAATATCCTTTTTTTTCAATTGTGCCAACTCTCTAAAGTCTAGCTTTGGATCAACCTTATCAAACCTTTCAATAATCCTTACTGAATTCTTCATAGGATGAAATAGGTTGGTGCCCTTGAGTGACCAATCCATGATACCACCATTCATGGGCAGCCCCTTCCAAGTGCAAAGTAGCAAACTGAATGGCCTCTTTTTCCATCATAGGCCTAAGGGAAAAGTATGTGTCCACCTTTTGAATCCAAGCCCTAATTGGACTCTTAGGAGAACCATCAAAATTGGAAAGTGAAAGCTTTCCCAATGCATAGTGAAGTCCTCCTTGGCAGCCTTTGTGCCTTTGGCCAGCCCTATTGCCACCTATTTGGCCATGCTTCCATGAAGTGAAAGTTGAAAAATCCATTCGATCTCTAAAAGGAGTTGGATAGGTAATGTACCCATCATAGTCTCTCAACAAACTATCTCTCAATGTGGGTTGCTCTTCCCCTTCCGAAATGACAACTTCTTGCGAAAAAGTAGGCTGGTTAGGCCTAAATGTAGCTCCTCCAATCCCTTTAGAAGACTGATCTGTGAGGTTGTGACTTCCAGAAGCACTACCATCCCCATTGGATGGTTTGTCACCCCTCATTTCCTTCATAGTGCGGACAAATTCCGCCATCATAGCAATCATTTGTTCCTGGGCCTGTGTACTTGTCAAACCTTTGTTCTTCTCTATTTTCAACCTCATCCCTTGGGTGATCCAAGTGAGACATTATTTCTGTTTCTGGATTTTCTTCCACTTTCTTCTTACTCAAGTAATACCTTATCTCATAGTTTGCATACTCGCAGTTGGCAAGTACTCACCCAGTGAAAAAAAAATTTACTCGGCAAATCCTTGCCTAAAAAATTTGAAAAAAAAATTGTCACGTACTCGACAAGTACTTGGCGGGAGCAAAAAAAATGATTACTCAAAGGATTCCTACGAATTCGAGCAATAGTTATTCATTGCAGGGTTTTTTTCGGTGAGTACTCGTCGGTTATGCAATCTATGCCTTATCTCTTTGCACCTTGCATGTATCACCTTGAAAACCCACAACTAGCCAAGATATGGCTCTGATACCACTAAAATATCCTAAATTAAGAATTTTTTCTAAATTCTAATTTTTCTGCAAAAGCCTAGGTAAATAGTCAAATCTGATTTTTATTTTCAGCAAATCTTAACTACCAAATATTCCTAAAATTAGCACAAAAATATGCTAAGCTCCAAGCAATAAATAGCTGGTCCAAACAAGTGATTTATCCTCCCAAAAATAGAAATAAATCCTCAAACCCTAGATGACTCCAAGTTGAAATACTTAATTAAAATTTGCAGCTGATATATCAAGTGAAACCATCATAAATTTGCATGAATATTACTGAATTAATAAGCAAAATTTATTATGAAAATCTGAGTGTATTTGGAGCCACAAGGCCCTTCAAACCAATTTGCCAAAGCTGGAAAAATATATAAAATATTTTCAGAATATTAAAGGCAAGAATGACCCTCAAAATAAAGTCAAACCCTTCTCAAATCAAGTCACCACATTGCAAAAATATTAGAATAAAATTCGAATATGGTTTTGGCTTGAAATAAGCCCCAAAACTCTACAAACCAGCTCTACAACCAAGTCGCCCTAGCTAGAAACAATTAATTCCAACAACAAAGTCCACGCAACCCTTCAATGAGGGGTCTTCAACCTATCTAAGTAGCTCCCAAGGCTCCCAACCCTAGACTTCCCTATCCAATTGTCTTTTTTGAATGTTAGGTTCAAATGCAACCTCAAGAGCAAGCTTCCCTAGATGAGAAATGAAGGTTTGTGTCCCCACTCCTTTGCTTGAAGGTTTTCATCTTCAAGGCAATGGCTCAAGCATTTTTGTGCTTAATGGCCAATATTTTGAATATCAAACATAGCATGCCTCCAAATGAAACCTTCCTTTCTTTTTATACAACTTCTCACAAGCTGCACGCCCAAATGGGAGGGAAAGACATTCAAAACATAAGGAAGATTGCTTTTAAAATGCTCATAACCCTTAATGGACCCCAACTTAAGCGATTCTTATAACATAAAGTACCTTTTACATATATTCATTCAAAATCACTTATTTCTCTTTCCTTTCTTTCTTCTCCCTTAGCCCTCGGGAAATGGTTAAAGCTAAGGGTCTTCAATGATGTCCCTAACAAAAGAGAGACATGACATTTTGGAATCAAAATCAACTTGCCCTCATCATCCAAAGGTGATAATTCTATAGGAGTTATACACCACCCAATTGCCTTTTTGAGGCATGAAACATGAAACACATCGTGGATCTGGCTATGCTTTGGCAATTCTAACTCATAAGTAGTGTCTCCAATTCTCTTCTAAACTTAGTAAGGACCATAGAAGCAGGATTTGAGCTTCTCTGCCCCACTATGTTTGAGGGAATACTACCTATAGGGTTGCAACCTCAAAAAACCATGTCTCCCTCCTCAAAAGTCCTCTCCAACCGATATTGGTCTACATACAACTCTTGTTGATTTTGGGCACGTTGGAGGTTCTCCTTGAGCACCCCCAATATATCTTGACTTTGTTGGACTAAATCCTTGGCCCCAGGCACCCTACTATCCATCAAAACTAAATCCACGAAAGAAAATGCATCATACCCATACAAGGCTCTAAAGGGAGACATACCAACGGACATGTGGTATGATGTATTGTAGCAATGCTCATGTAATGTCCCTATTTTGGAATTAAAATAATATTATTACTAAAATAAAAAGTATTCTTAAATACTTAAAATAAAGTAATAATACTCTAATTTTCCTTTCACTTAGATTGGGACCTTTTGAGAGTCATGGGCACTTAAGGTTAAAGAGTGAATTTTATAAGGAAGCTTGTAATATATTTTTTTTTTAAAAGAAAAGGTAAACTCTCCCTCTCTTTTGGGCGCGACATTTGGAGGAGGGATATAAAAGGAAAAGAAAAGCTCTTTTGAAAAGGTTATGCAATTTGGATATTGAAAATCTTGTGCAAGTATGTCAAGCTTGAACAAGTGATTTGAAGACGACAACCTTCAAGTGCACCAAGGAGTTTGGGGACGAAAACCTCCATTCTTCTACTAGGGCAATTCTATTCAATGACTGTAATTGCGCTTCAATTTTGCATAGTTGTATGCAAATGAATCTACAAAGGTGTTTTTGGATGCCACCATTATCAAAGATTATTTCAAACCCTTCAGAGAGCTGTAAATTCATGATTTGCAAGACAAAGAGGGGGGCGAACTTGATTTGAAGAGTTTTGTTGATTTTGGAAGAATCTAGAGCTATATCTAGGGTTTTTGTAACTTCAGAACTACTTTTGAGGGACTTCCCATGGAGGAAAAATTTTGATTCTAATTTTGTTAGAAATCTACTATTTTTGTGATCATTTTGAGCTAACATTTGCATTGAAATTTCAAATATTTCAGAAGATACGAATTTTTGAAGTTGCAGTTGATTAAGGCAAATAATAAATTATTGTGGGCTAAAAATAAAGTAATTTATATTCTGAAAATTATTTTAATATTTTCCAAGTGGGGCGATCTGATTTGGGGAACTTGGAGACCTTGATGGGATAAAACAAGGGTTTTAATTTCAGATTTGTTTCTCCCAATTTTTTTGAGTGTGATGACTTGTTTGGAAGAGCTAAATTGGCTATTGGCAACCCTAATTTGTTCTTTGGAAGCCCTAATAAATTGTATGAATTTTTGGTGTATTTTTCATGAGTTTGTGCAAGGGGTTCAAGGCCGATTGGAAGGAAAAATGCAGCTGTAACAAGATCATAAAAATCAGAATTATTGCAAGGAATTTCCAGCCACATCTCCATTCCATATTGCCACAAAAAGAGGTATTTTATTGTCTTTGCATATTCAATAATTATTGGAGTTATTGTAGAGTGTTATTGCTTAAAAATTGGGACATCTTTTATTGTTAGGGTTTGTTGGTTTTGAGGGCAGAATTCATATTATTTTCAGTTGTGTAGGGAATTTGAAAACCTCAAGACAAAAATGAGGCCCAAGAATTTTGGATTTAAAAACATCAAATAATATTCTCAATCCACCACAGATCCATGTTGATTTGTTGGAATTCGTACTGAAGTCTTCAAAATTAGAAAAAATATTTTTTGATGGATTATCCCACAGAAGTAAAAGAGAACCACTTTTGCATTGAGCAGTTTTTATGTTCAACAAAAAACAGAACTAGAAGCAATGGTCTCCATTGCTTTCTAAGGAGATGACGACTAATCCATGCGGTAGTTCAAGGTACCTCCCCTTATTATGGTCATCTTGTTGGGGTTAAAGTTTCTTTATGAGTGTTTAAAATTCGAAACTACAAGATGCATTAGAAAGCTTAGTATTTTCTCTAAATCAATCGTCTTGCTTTGGAACATCAGATTTTCAAAAAAACACTTTGAAGGCCTTGAAAATGCAAAAAAGTATCAAAAATCTCGAAAATATAAACTCAAATTTTATTTTTGATGAGTTTCAAGTCGCAACAATTTCCCTCAACTACTTGGGGAACATTTTTCACATGGCTTTTCAAATTCCAAGATGAATCACTTCAATTTCTATTTTTAGACTATTCATTTCTTACTGAAAATGGCTAAAAGGAATTTTCATCCGAATGTAAAAATCAGAATGTTGTGGCTTCAAACCTCTACTCAAATATTGCAACCTGCATGTAAATTACTTAATTTCAATAAAGCTTCATTTACGTTGTGTTCATTTCCTTTGCTTCGATTCATGCTTCCACAACACATTAAGTTCCTACAATTTAGCGTGTTGTTCACTGGGTTGCCAATTAAATCCAGAGCAGAAAGCCTTTCCTTGTGACCTTATTGGTAGATTAATGTAACTGTTTCTGTTCCATGAAGTAATATTTAACACATTTCTCTCGAAAAAATGTAAAAACTCATCTGATTACAATGGGAATCGCTATTATTTTTTTAAATTCACCCAACTGCCATTAAGGCAGCTCAAGATCAAAGCAATGCTAATAGTACGTCTGCAGTTCAGAAAAAACCCTTCAAAACCCTTTTCTAATGTTACTTCGACAAATTTATATGGATCAATCTTGTAAGGATTTAGACCCACTGTTGTAACTGTTTCACCAAGAAGTATTTTCATCATTGATTTGCAAATAGGTGACCTACATATGCGCCTTGCAACCGATGTTTAAACTAACTTGCTCTACCATCCAGTTAATTTTTGTAATTAATCTTTTCAACACCAAATACATCTTTGGTTTTAAATTTTAGCATTATTGCCCAATTTGACAATACTTCAGGATTTATAACATTGAATGGTATGGCATTGATATTTCACACAATACTTCACGGAATAAAACTTCTGGTTTGGCACTGTATCCTTCATGGATTTGTTGGTGCCAATTGTGTGAATACCTCATCAACTTAGTTTAGTTTGATGTTGGATTTTTCAATATCAAACTCGATTCGATTGTTAGAGCTAACTTGTCTTCAAACGCCAACTTCTTTCCAGCACTACGATAAGTTTCATCATTACAAGATTCCTCCATTATGACAGCAACTTCCATATTTCAACGAGGATAGATCTTAGCACCAATCTTCGGTGGTTAGTTTTGGCATCGAACCTGTATTGTTTTGGCATTGAGCTCAATTTTTCGTCAATACTTACAAAATTTTCCAAAACTCAATTGTCTATTGATCACCTAAGAAATCATTTTGTTTCAAAAAATTATAGAGGTTATCATGGAAAGGTTACATGATTCAACTGTTTAACAGTGAGTAGAGAGTTGCATATGCTATCAAAAGTTTATGCAATGCAGACATCTACTATTTCCAATGAGACATGAAAGTAAATAGAAATGCAAGGAAATTCAGAGGGTTGTTTTATATATTTTTATGTTATTTGATGTTTTATATTAAGTTCTTCTATTTACTTTTTTACCAGGTTTGATTTTAAATGGTCTACCTGAGAAGTTCAAGGTTCAGAAAACTTGTGCCAGCTTCAGTGGAACCTGATAACTATGGTATATGGAAGCGCACAAGTCCAAAACTGATCTTACAGACTTCCAATTTTCAAGCCATCCTCATTGCAGCTTTGTTTTGGCACCACGGTAATGCATACTTTCCAATTTATTCAGCTTAGAAGTAACACTGTAGATTTACCGACTTCAGTTTTCATTCACCAATACAACCATCTCCAGTCCTGTGATTGTGACTACTTAACCAGAATAGGGCATCAATTCTCTTGCTACAGCTCTAAAAAACAAGTACTATCTGCAGTTCTAGAACTTTGATCACTTGTGGAATTACATTTTGCAGCAAGTTTTGAATGGATGAGGTAGGATCTAAGCGGTAAATAGACATGCAATTGGAGATCTCTAAGACAAAAGATAAAACACTTAAAAATATTAGTAATCATTCATTCATTACTTCAAAGACAATGTACATTCAAAACTGGAATAAATAATCTAGATTGTCCTCAAAATCATGAATGCCACCCCCACTATTTTTCAACATTATCGTTTACTTCACTCTCTCTTGCAAGGGCTCGCTGGTACATTGAACCCCCCTAAGTGCAAGTTTTAAAGGGTGCACTGGGAATGGGGTGGGGTTGGATCATGGCACTTTGCAAGAGATGTTCTCATACTATTCTATCATACCTACATCCCTTCACGCAGCCTTCATACCTCCTAAGATGTCTCCTTGAAATCTTGAAACCTTGAAATATGGCTAGTCTGAAATCCTGAAACGTTGAAATCTGACTAAGTTTGAAATATAATAGGATCCTCCATAACCTAGAATTTGCATTATAGCTCCTCGAGGTCTGAAACCATTTTCAAACATCCTGAAAGTATATATATAAAATATAAAAGTATAAGAAACTATTTATTATACTTAAACATTTATTTTATATATATACTGTTTGGTTCAGGCTCCTCTGGTCCTCGACGAGTATGTATGCTATGGTTTTATTTTTATTTTTTATTTTTTTTGACTTTATTTTTTTTTTTTTTGGCCCATGGAAATGCCCAAAAACATCCTGGAAACACCCGTGCACATAACGGAAATGTCCAAGATGTTTCTGGCCCGTGTATGAATGTTTCTGGGACATTTCCAGAGTGTTCGGTACCGAAAATGTTTTTAAACCTGGTATGAGGGGCAGGAAAGGCGGGGAGTTTTAGTGCAACATAGTTTAAATCCAATCGTCCATACAATTTTGGGGCTTGTAATTTTTTATTTTATTTTTTTGCTATGGGTACTCGGGAAGGTGTGTCATCTTTGAGAATCAAACCATGACTCAAACCTATTCGGGCAATGGTAAACTCCCTAGGATTTACAGCTGGACCAAAGCCCTCATGCTAGAATGTAATGAGTTTTATGCAAGGGCGCATCCACCCTTTATTCCCCCCATTCTTGTTTCCTATTTTCCTATTCAATTATGATTTGTAGGATTTTGTGGGTACTTCTAGGCATCCCCTTTTTGCATTACTGTATTTGCTCGTCCCTCCAAAAGGGGACTTGATCGAACATAAGTTTTAATATAGTTCAAATTAAAAAGCAATATGGTTGAATGGATTGCAGTCTTGTATATTTTCCTTAGGATTTGAACTAAGAAAGGAAAGAAATGTGATTTTAGCATAGCTGGTTTCATTTTGAGCATTTTCACTTGGCTCAAAATTCTAAGAACAATGATTGTCATAGAAGATATGAAATCAAGCAACTAGAAGGCTGATAAGAAAACCTCTCCTCGAAGTTCTGCATAGTAAACAGCACCAAAACCACCTTCCCCAATTTTATTAGCAATGCTAAAACCATCTGTGGCTTCGGCAAGTTCGTGGTAAGAGAACTCAACAGACTTATTTACAGTTATATCTGCAAGCCCCTGAGGTGTGCTTCCTGTCAATGCAACCGTTTCCATATTTCCAGCATAAGGGATCCTGGCACCTGAAAAATGAAATGGTCAATATTAAAAATTGTGAGAAAAAGTATAAAAGACAATAAAATCTATAAAGTTTCTACTAGCAGTAAACAGGAAATCTCACATATCCTTGGACCTGGCTGAAAATAATTGAACGAGTAGCATTCCTTGACCCTTACCTTGACATTGATATTAGTGGCCACTAAATCTAGAATGGAAACAAGTTGGATTTTTGTAGAGTTACATACACGAATAAGAGATTTTGAGCACACAAAGGAGGGGCCTGTTCTGCTTTATATTATTATGTATATAAAGATTATGAACGAGTTTGTTTGTCACATCGTTGCAGCTACAAAACCTGCTTTCATAATAAGTTATTAAACTCTAATTTTATTTTTTATTTGACAAGTAGACCAAAGTTAAAACACACTAAAGTGAATGCACATCTTTTCTTCCAACACTCCAACTCAGCAAAAAAAACACAATACTTATAGCCAACCTTCAACAACTGTCGGATTATTGTTAACTCCTACGAACGGTTCAGTTTCCTCTGAAATAAATGACTTGTCAAACCAAGCCTTACTGCAACTGCATGCATCACACTCCTCCAGCAGACAACAAAATCTCTTTGCTTGGAGACAATCCAGAGACAACACCCTTCTCCTGGAAATGACCAGAGACATTCTAGTGAGACAGAATTTCCTTCTAGAGATTACCAGGAACATTCTTCTCCTAGAAGCTACCGGAGACCATATCCCTCTCATGTATACCCTTTTAAATATGCTCTGATGGTTCCAACAACTCTTCATTTTCAGCAGTCATTATATACCTTCAGTTTTCAGTCCTATTTGTCTTTTTATTTGCCGCTTGAACAATAGTAGCTCATCATTTGAAACATTCAATAATTTTTCTTTGATTAGAGCTTGATTATTCACTGATCCTTTTTACAGCAATTACTCTTTAGATAGGTACCAATTCCCCTTTGACTTGATCATTCCTATAGCAATCAACAACAATGATAATCACTTGAAAAGAGATAACTCAGTTTGTACAACCATATAACCTGATCCAACGAGATAGCAGCTTTACGGTTTGATGACAGGATCAGATTAGATCAGATATGTTCCCCTTGATTAGTGTTTAGGCCAAAACCTGAATCACATTATTTTTTTGAGATGGAATGTTTTACTTTTCAGAATAATGTAACTAAAGCCTAATTCACCAGCGGATGGTGTTGAGCTGTGCTGCACCAGATGTATAGGATATGATTACATATTGATATAACCTAATGCCATTTATAATTCCATACCTTGGAGTCCATTTATGTTAACAAACACAACTCCCATGACTCCCACAATGTAACAATGCAATTCAGTGACTGACACATATAACATCTTAATCAATATAGCCTACAGAAAAAACCAACATACAGCGCCCAGACCTCTTGGATAATAAAGAACAATATCTATTCTATTACTGATACCATAATTACATATAGATAGTCAAGCATTCATTGATGCCATATTTAAATCTCTCATATCTTTCTATAGTGCCCCATTGGGCAGCACCCTTTTTTCATGGTATGGTGGGCATTCTTGCATCTATAGTAATGTTAAGGTGACCTTATATTTTGATTAGACAAGATTGAATTCATACTTTTTAAAAGCACACTTTATCAGATTGTATTACAGGCCGTGAATTATACATATTAGAGAGACTTATTATATAAACTAGAGAACAACCTCAACAACTAAACCTCAAAATACAACAAACTACAACCATGAGTTATCTATAGCACAAGCAAAACCATGCCTAATGATATCAAACCATTGTAAGTATTATTACAAACAATTAACTAATCTAATAACCCCCTTTAATGAGTAAACCAGATACAATCCCAAATCTGTCTCTAAACTTTACAAATTTGTATTTACCAGGGGGTTTAGTCATTATATCAGCAGTCTAGGGGGTCAAGCCGAAGATCAACCAATATCCTTCTGTAATGTCCCTCTTTTTGGCTTAACTTGTTTATGGACCCTTAGCTTGGTTCGTTTCCACAAGGCTAAGGTAAAGAAAGAGAAGGGAACATTGAGGGGACTATTCTAAGAGCAAAAAGGTAAAAAAGTATTTAAGTATTCTAATTTTCAGTTGAGTTAGCAAAAGGTACTTTTGATCTAAATTTCACTTAAGTAGGGGACCTTTAAGGGTCATGAGAGCCTAAACCCTAAAAAATGAATTTTTAAAAAAGAAAAAATGCTTATGATTCAAAAGACACATCCCTCCAACTTGGACGCCACCCTTGGGGGATGAATATAAAAAGCAATTGAGGATTCAACTGAAAATTATGCCTAATTTTGAGATTGAATCATTGATCAAGTATGTCAAGCTTGTTCATCACATCTTGAGGATGAAAACCTTCAAGAGTGTAAAGGGTTTGGGGATGAAAACCTTAATTCCTACTTCTTGAACAGCTCTATTCAAGGGATGTAGTTGAGCTTCAACATTGCATAATTGCATGCAAGTGGATTTACAAGGGTGCTTTTAAACACCACCTTCATCAAGGAATATTGCAAACCATATAGAGAGTTGGTTTTAGATAATTTGCAAATCTAGGAGAGTGGCGACTTGTTTGGGTTAAGAAGAAGACCCCTCTTCAGAGGGTTGCGCTACATGGAGACCCTTGAGGGTTTGAAGAAACATTGGCAAATTTATTCTATAGCTAGGTGACTTGCCTAGAGGGCCATGCAAGTTTATTTGGAGCACTTATTGAAGCCTAAAATATTTTATATTATTTCCAGCTTTGGCGACTTGGATTGAGGGTTGGTTTTGAGGTCTTGTGAGGGTTGATGCAAGCCAAATAATACCTATAATATTTGCATATTATTCCATCTTGGGCAACTTGCCCTAGGAGTGTTTGGAAGGTCAATTGGTGATCCATTGGTGAGATATAACATTTTGATTTATTTTATAATTATTTCTAAAGTGTGGCGAAATGGTGGGATTAAGTCTTTTGGAGGGTTTTTGAACTCCAAAGGTAATATTCTAATATTATTACAAAATTATTTGAGATTAAATCACAAGGTTTTGAAAGATTTTTGAGGGATAATGCAAGGGTATTAATTCTGGAAATTTACCATTAATTTCTGAGTTGAGCGATTCACTTGGAAGAAGTGTGGCAAAGGTTTGGAGTGCCTTGTTGGCCATAAACAATTGGGCAATTGTTGTTGCAAATATTTATGAATTTTATAATCTATTTCTAGCAAGTTTGACGGGGTTACAAATCTGATTTTCAGAATTATTTAATGCTGATTATTCTTGATTTTTGGTGGCTTGGCTTGGAGTAGGTTTGATCATGTTTGAGGTCCTAACTTTGGCTAATTTCTATTTGATATGCATGCTGGAATTTATCTGAATTTTGTTTTCAATTGTGGAGGGTTTTGAATAGGATTTGGTGATGGAAAGAGGACATTAAAACCAGCTTGGTGGCACTGAGGGTTTGGGAGTGAAAAACATAGAAATTCAGCTTCTTTTTTCATGACGGTGAGAGCCATTGGTGACTAGCTTTACAAGGTACTTTTCTAATATATTGTTGAGTGGTTGGAGGTGTCAAATTTTCAGTTTGGAGGTGCAAATACAGCAACTAAGGTTTGTTGGTTTTTATTTCTAGAATTCAGATTTTATTTCAGATTTTTTTAGGGATTGTTGGAAAACCCTCTTTTGCATTGTTGCCCCAATTTGGGGACATTATAGTGGTATCAAAGCCATATATTGGCTATACTATGGGGTGAAGGGTTTGATACAGGAGTGAAAATAAAGAAGTTAAGTATTACTTGAAGAGTATCAAGAGGGAAGTAGGACTTCCACCAGTTGGTTCACTTGAGCAAGATCAAGTCATGGGTGACATGGGACATCGGGAGATAAAAAGTGAAAGGCAAGAGGTTGACCAAGAAGAGATTTGAGAAGTATTTTCAAACTCAGGAGAGGATGATAGCAGTGATGGAGGGCTTTCTTTGTTCCCTAAGAGATGGGTGGCTTAAAGCCACTCAGTGGAGATAGTGGTGTTTCAGGGAGCAGGCCAGATGCACATACAACCCCTTCGGGGAATGAAGCATCCACACGTAGGCCCACCCAACCTACATTTGTTCAGAGAGAGGAGCCCACACAAGCGAAGGAGGGGTTATTGTTGACAATTTTGCCCCCACAGGGCAGATTGTCACCCCTACTATTCAAAACTTTGCTATGGTGCCAAGTTTGTCTTGTGAATCAATTTTGGGGTCCTTAAATGTGCATTTACAGCCACCCAAGTGGTCATCTACAGCCAAGTGAAGTTTAGTCATTCAAAGGGTTCCAAGGAGCTTTCTAGATTACAGCCAACACAATGTACAAATACAGCCATGCAAATGATGACGAAAAGGTCTCCTATGGCCATGTAAATTCTGATGGACTCCTACAACAATCATATAGAGCATACAGTTTGTTCAAAAGGAGGACACATGCAGCAGTTTTAAGAGGGTTTTATCTCCTAAAAACATCATCTACAGCAGTTTGAAAGGGTTTTTCTCCTCTTCTAAGCATCACGTACAGCCAAAAGCAAAGACATACAAGTTGTAAGTTCATTTATTTTATCTAAGCAAAGATTTTTTTTGGGGTTGTAAGAGGAAGAGTATTTCTTCAGACTTTTTGTCCAAAAAAAAGAGCTCTCAGAGGACAATTGCAAAAGTCCCGAAGGGTACGTACCCTTGGGGAAGGTTCACTTAGAAGAGCTGTGAGAGATTCACTTGGCAAAAAAGGATCAAGGCAAAAATCCCAAAGGGCACCTGCCATTCGGGAAGATTGCGGAAGGTGCCCTTCAAAAAACCCGAGGAAATATAAACAAGGGAAAGAAGAAAAATTGAAGGATATCCTTCAGACAAAAAGTCCGAAGGACTAACTTAGGAAAAATGCAAACAAAAAAGTTCGAGAGAAATAGAAGCCAGGGGCAGACATTTTTTTCCGCAGGAAATGAGACAAGATAAAAGTCCGAAAGAATTCGAATGAACAAAACCAAGGAGATGACAGCAGAATGAGCCAACAAAAATCTGAAAGAATATAGTTCGAGAGAATTGCATACACAAAAGTCCGCAAAAAAAATATGAGTCAACAGGTTATAGTCCAAAGGAAAAGCAAAGAGAAAAGCATAAAGTCAATGAAAAACCCAGAAATAAAGGCTAAGGAGATAGCCAAGAAATATAGACTAATATAGACAAAATAAATCCAAATATAGAATCCCGCCAAAAATAGACACGATATGAACAGGCAGACCAAAACAAGAGATGGAGTCAACGTGGAAATCCATGCAAGCAAAGGCTATTTTTAGTTGACTGGTCAACGCTTCAGTTGACTAGTTGTGAAGTCAAGCTCATCTTCAGGTCAAACTCGTGCTTTCAAACGTTCAAACAACTCAAGAGGAAGTCCATATTTGAAGGTGGGCATAGCATTTTGCATGATAAGAGTTTGATTTGTCAAAATTAGCCTACCGTCCATAACGTTCCATGCATGATGCCTAAATAAAGAATAGCCTAAGCTTAGCCACCGTCCATTTCAATGCCAAAGCGCTGGTTTCTAATTTTAGACATGTTTCAGTTGAACATGCACAAGAAAAGTCAAACGTATACTTCCACCATCGAATTCTAGCACCTAGGAGCTTTCATGCAAAGAGGAAGAAGACAAAATAGACTTTTGTAAGCGCTGAGTTGGACGGATTCGGCTCTTCTTCTATTTTCAAACATCAATCTTTTGGCTTTTTATAATTTTCTATATTAATGGTGTTTCAGCTTTAGATAAATCATCCCTCTTTTGGCAAGCAATCTTCTGCCAAAGTTTGCGCTGTAACCTTTTTCAGAATCAATAAGAAGAGGACTATGTTTTTTCAATTTTCAGCCGCTGGTATAGTGTACTATTGTTATAGATTTGTCTAAATGATAGATTTCCTTTCTTCCTTGTCAAATTTGGATTCCTACCTGGTTACTAACTGGTCATTTATGCAAGTCACATTCTGTGTTTGAATGTCTTTTGATGAGTTTACAGTGGATATTAATCATTGTTTAGTGCCTTTCGTCAGGCCTATTTCTACTTTTCCCTCAAGCTTAGATCATTAGACAGAACCTTTTTGTGAAATACTTGTGCATTGACCAATTGGAGTTGAAGTTCTGCCTCTTCCTTGTCTGAATCCGTGTTCTCAGAAGCTCGATTTGAGTGGATCAAACAAATTAGGTGTATCACCGTTTTAGCTAAGATTTTCTTTCAGGGTCTTTCTCCCTTTTTCCCCAGGTAGTTTGTAACATAGAAGTTAAGATCCTCATTGATACATCTTACAGGAACCAGCCTAGATTCTTCTCACCATTGAGGCACCCACCCTCATGAGAAGATCTCATTGTTTCAACTGGAGCGAGGATTAGCCATTTCAGCACATCTTTGATTCAGGGTACAACTCCAGGTTGACAACAGTTACCTAGCCCATGCAAGGAGTTGGAGGGAAATGGATGAGTATGTCACCTTATCCACGATGATTAGAGAGGCTATGACTTTTTCAGAGTTTTCAGCTTGGAAACGAGGACATGGGCCCAGGATCAATCAATGGTAGAGGGGCAGCCAGGGAGATCTCCAACATGCATTGGATAAATTATCTCTCTCCACATGTGATGGGTCATAGAGGAACTCAGCGAGGACATGGATTCAGAAGGTGAATACCTTCTTTTCACTTCAACCTATGGCAGAGGGACAGGGCATTCAGTTCGCCATTGCATTTAGAGGGAGCAGCCCACGATTGGTGGTATCATGGTTTGATTACACAGGAACATCAACACATACACTTCTGTGAGGAGTTCATTAGGAGGTTGATTGAGAGGTTTGATAGAGCGGATTTGGAACTTCATTTCTGTGATTTAGCTTAATTGAGGCAAAGGGACTTAGTGGATGATTATGTCATGGAGTTTAGAGACTTTCAGTCATGGTGACTGATATTTCAAATAGGAGATTGGTGGTGTTGTTCATAGAGGGCTTGGTTGATTCTTTGAGGGGATTGGTCAAGGCATTTGATCCACCTTCGTTGAGAGAGGCCATCTAGAAAGCCTATGATTTGGAGTTTTCCACTCCAAGGTGCAGATTTACACCTTTGGGACAGCCAAAGAATATTTTTTCCCAACCTACAAGGCAGCAGAGGTGGCGGTTTGGGGCAGCCAAAGAGTAGCTACTATGCGGGGCCTCCAAAGTCCAATCATGTGGGTCCCATGATTAGACCAAACCAACCAGGTTTGGGGCAATAGAAGAAGCTACCACATAGTAGCTTTGATATGAGAAATGAGCTAAGAAGGAAAGGTCTTTGTTTCACATGCAAGGTTTCCTGGGAGAAGAGCCACAATTGCCATGGCAAGGGGCAAGTACACTACATTGAGGTACTTCCCGAAGAGGAAAATGAGGAGGAAGTTGGGACAACCAACTATGAGGAGGACACTTTGGAGATAGAGGGAGAAGAGGAGTTGAGTGGTATTTTGGTATCACGTTCAATGGCTACTAGGTATTATCCCTTTAGAATTAAGGGATCATTGAAGGGTATGCCTATCACTATACTTATTGATAGTGGGGCAACTCACAATTTCATTGATAGAAGATTGGTAACATCATGTGGGCTACAATCCATGGAGTTCAAAGGATTTAGAGTCACGGTGGCAGATGGATTCACCATCCTTTTTACTACTAAGATTCCAAAGCTTAGTCCCACTTTGGAAAAGTACGTGGTTGAAGATGATTTTTATGTGGTTGGCATAGGGAACATCAATATGGTCCTAGGTATTCGGTGGTTGCACTCACCTGGTGAGTACACTCAAAACTACCAAACCATGGAGCTCAAATTCAAAGTAGCAGTTAATGAAATTGTTTTGCACGATTTGAGTGATAGTGAGAACCCATCTTCTGCAAACAGTATGGTGGGAGAATGTTTCATGAGCATGAGGAAGATTGAAAAGAAGGCTAACACTAGACATCAAATGCAGCGCCATCGTTCCGAATTGGAACCCTCTACAAGACAATTGGTAAGTGTAGCAAATTCTAATTTTTATCATATTTGTATTGAAAGGGATGAGATGAGAATTGATTGCCAAGAGAAACCCAAAAATTGCTTTGGGCAGCACCCTATTCCATCTTGCAAGAGTGGAAATGGAGGTGTTTTAAGGACTGATACCCCTCTTGGATTTTGAATGGTTAAAAATATAAGCAGCTGTTCACAAGGTTTAAATGGCAAGAAAAGTTAGTCTTTCTTCTTAAAAAAGAATGCTAAACACAGCTGGGCTTCCCTATGGATTCTTTTAGGCATCAAAAGTGATTCATTTTGCATATGGCAGCCAAGGGAAAGAGCTGGGAAAAAATGCTTGAAGTCTGAATTTGTTGGTTTGAAATTTTTTTTGAGTCAACAAGACAAGCCCAGACACAAAAGAATTAAAAATTGGTGCTTTAAGGGCACGCTACAGCCCATGATAGGGAAAAAAACATACCAAGGTATATTCTGAAATCTACCACATAGAAAAATCTGATTTTAAAGGTATGTAGAAGATCAAAACTCTGATTTTTTGGGTAAAATCCAACTAATGGTATATTCAGGAAATGTTCATGATGAAGCACATTTTTGGCTTGATAGAGCATAGGAAGTACAATCCTATATTGTGGGTTGGTTGAGGCTTCTATTGGATCAATTTAAAGTTCTTCCTATGCATAAGGGAGATGATAGAAGGAAGTCAAACAGGACTAGCATGCCACATGTTTTGGGACACACTCAAGGGAGGTTGCACCCATATGCTATGTCCACTCAAGGTAAGTTTCATGATGGGATTGTTACTTATTTCCAGATTTTGGAGACAAGGACCCATTGATCACTGAGAGGCTACATCAAAGCCAAACCAGTATGGCATGTATCATTTCTTTTGGGTTATGAGGAGTTCTCGGAAGATGGTCATGACACCTTGAATCCATTGGGGCAGCCCCTACAATATACATTTAGCAAGTGGGGAGTTCGAGTTGGAGCTTCAATTAAATGGGAAGCCATTTCAGTTGATAAGTGTGTCGTGAAGGATGTGGTGACAGCCCCATGGCTTTTGCAATTGCTTGAGGACAAGCAATTTTGGATGGGGAGGACTGTAATGTCCCCATTTTTGACTTAACTTGTTTATGGACCCTTAGCTTGGTTTGTTCCCACAAGGCTAAGGGAAAAAAAAAGAAGGAAACATTGATGGGGCTATTCTAAGAGCAAAACGGTGAAAAAGTACTTAAGTATTCTAATTTTCAGTTAAGTTATGCAAAAGGTACTTTTGATCTAAATTTCGCTTAAGTATGGGACCTTTAAGGGTCATGAGAGCCTAAACGCTCAAAAAGGAGTTTTAAAAAACGATAAAGTTCTTATGATTCAAAAGACACTTCGCTCCAACTTGGGCGCCACTCTTGGGAGATGAATATAAAAAGCAATTGAGGATTCAATTGGAAGTTATGCCTAATTTTGAGATTGAATCATTGATCAAGTATGTCAAGCTTGTTCATCACATCTTGAGGACGAAAACCTTCAAAAGTGTTAAGGGTTTGGGGACAAAAACCTTCATTCCTACTTCTTAGGCAACTCTATTCGAGAGTTGTAGTTGAGCTTCAAAATTGCATGATTGCATACAAGTGGATTTACAAAGGTGTTTTTGGACACCACCTTCATCAAAGAATATTGCAAACCATATAGAGAGTTGGTTTTGGATAATTTGCAGGTCTAGAAGAGTGGCTACTTGTTTGGGTTAAGAAGAAGACCCTTCTTGAGAGAGTTGTGCTACACGGAGACCCTTGAGGGTTTGAAGACACATTGGCAAATTTATTCTATAGCTAGGCAACTTGTCTAGAGGTCCATGCGAGTTGATTTGGAGTGCTTATTGAAGCCTAACATATTTCATAATATTTTATATTATTTTCCAGCTTTGGCAACTTTGATTGAGGGCTGGTTTTGTGGTCTTGTGAGGGCTGATGCAAGCCAAATAATACCTATAATATTCAGCATATTATTCCAGCTTGGGCAGCTTGCCCTAGGAGTGTTTGGAAGGTCAATTAGTGATCTAATGGTGAGATAACATTATGATTTATTTTATAATTATTTTTAGAGTGTGGCGAATTGATTTGAAGGTGGGATTAAGTCTTTTGGAGGGTTTTTGGACTGCAATTTGGAAAGTTAATATTTTAATATTATTACAGAATTATTTGAGATTAACTCACAAGGTTTTGAAGGATTTTTTAGGGTTAAAGCAAAGGTATTAATTCTAGAAATATACCATTAATTTTTGAGTTGGGAAATTCACTTGGAGGAAGTGTGGCAAAGGGTTTGGGGTGCCTTGTTGGCCGTAAACAATTGAGCAATTTTTATTGCAAATATTTGTGAATTTTATTATCTGTTTCCAACAAGTTTGACGGGTTACAAGTCTGATTTTCTGAAATATTTAATGTTGATTATTCCTGATTTTTGGTGGCTTGGCTTGGAGTAGGTTTGATCATGTTTGATGTCCTAAGTTTGGCTAATTTCTATCTAATATGCATGCTGGAAGTTATCTGAATTTTGTATTCAGTTGTGGAGGGATTTGAGTAAGATTTGGTGATGGAAAGAGGACATTAAAACTAGCTTGATGGCGTTGAGGGTTTGGGAGTGGAAAACATACAAATTCAGCTTCTTTCTTCATGGTGACGAGAGCCATTTGTGACTAGCTTTACAAGGTATTTTTATAATATATTGTTGAGTGGGTGCAAATACAAAAGCTAGGGTTTAATGGTTTTTATTTCTAGAATTCAGATTTGTTTGGGGATTGTTGGAAAAACCTCTTTGACATTGTTGTCCCAATTTAGGGACATTTCATCTTTGTAACCACATTGTCTTACAACATGTATTGACAACTGCCTTGTACTCTACTTCAGTGGAAGATAAGTCAACTGTAGTTTGTAGCTTGCTTTGCCATGAAACTACTCCTGAACTGCCTTGTCCTTTACTTCAGTGGAAGATAAGGCAACTGTAGGTTGTAGCTTGCTCTGCCATGAAACTACCCCTGAACCAAGAATGAAAACATAACTTGTTGTAGACTTCCTTGTATCTATTGATCCAACCTAAATGGAACTAGTATATCCCACTAGCATGAATTCAATAGATCTTTTAAATAAAATGCCAAAGTCAAGAGATCCTATGACATATTGGAGACTCATTTTACAGCCTGCCAATGTTCCTCTTAACGATTGGACATGAATCTAGATAGACAACTTACTGCAAAACATAAATCCGGTCGAGTAGTAGTAAGATAAATCCAACTACCTATACACTAACTCATTAACCAATGGTGATCAGTGTTAGCTGAGAGTTTTATCCCAACTTCCATAGGTATAGTTTTTTAATAAAAATCCAACATTCTAACTTTTTGTAGAAGAGTTTTGCCATGCTTAGTTTGTGATACAAAAATAATATGATCAGATATCCAAAATTCTACACCTCAACAACATTGAAGCAAGCCTAGATCTGTCATTTCAAAAACAAAACAAATATCAGCATTCCCCTATTGAATTAAGTTGGCTATACTTTAGTGGATGGCAAGATAATCAACAAAGACAACGAGGATCATTGTCATCACCAACAATTGACATAGAAATTCAGTTCAGAATAGTTCCTTTTCAAACCAGAATCTCTAATGTATTTATTAATTTTGAATTGTCGGGCTCAAGAAGTCTGTTTAAGTCCATACAAGGACTTTACCAACTTGCAACCAAGATAGTCTTCTCAAAGAACTAGAAACAATTGTGGCTGAAACATGTAGACTTCCTCCTCCAAGTCTTCATCTAATAAGGCACCCTTAACATTCATTTGATATACCTCCCATCCAAACTATGCAGAAAGTGCGATAACCAACCGAAAGGTTACCATTTTTATATGAGGGACAAAAGTGTTTTCATAGTCTACCCCTTCTTCCTATACATATCCTTTGGCGACAAGACGACCTTTGTACTCGTCTAAAAAACGTTTTACTATAAGAACCCCACCAAGATTCTATCCATAAATTTCACAGAAAATCTGATTTTCATCGTGCAGACATTTCGTCAAACACTTTGCATTCTTGTTAGGGGCAATGATATTTTTGGTATGGCTATTTATAAGGTTTATTGGCAGCTTTGATAACGCAAATCATGTATGAACACATTCACAACTTATAGGAATATAGAAACAATGTATCCATAGTTTGCATTATTGTAATATTGAAGAAAATATTGACATGGAAATATTCAATCTTGCTAGTTACACAGTTATTACAAAACTTCTATACATTAACAATGAGATTTATTACATAGCAAAAGTCTGTTGTAACAATGTTCAAGCTGGGCGGCCCATCTACATCACTCCATACTCTTCCCAAGAGCCAACCTCACCTCATAAGGGAGGTGCGATTTCATATATGTTGCGCCTCACTTCTAACAACCCCCACGTAGGCTACTTTGACCTTTCAAAGCCCCACACAAGACTCCAATAAATCTTCAAGCAAAACTCACAAATTTATATTTGTATGCAAATCCCATAAATTTGTCAAAGATATCTTCCTGTACACACAGATATATGAATCCTGCAAATAATATCTCCTTCTAGCACAAGAACTCTTGAAATCTGAAACCAATAAGCGTAACTGTGAATCTTGAGTGAATCCACCAAAGGGTTGAATGGGTTTTTGTCCACACAACCAAATTACCCAAGGGTTTTTGTCCTAGGGTTTGTTGAACCAAAGCTCTAGCTCTCAAAGTCTCCAAGAGAAAATAACAAGTCAATAACGAATTGCTTTTGGCTCCCATCTCTTTTATATCCTTCTTTGAGAGAAATATTTTATTTCTTTTAATTTATTTCATTTTCTTGCTCACATAAAAATAATCTTTTTTTATTTCTCACTTTATGTCTCATTTGCCTGGTGTCCAATTTAATGTGAGCATCAAATAATATTTTTCCTCACCTTTCCAATGAGCTATTACACTTACGTTATCTTTTTAATATTCCCAACTTTGGATAACTTAAGCAAATAATTAATTAAATGAATTACATAATTCACCCAATTTACGGAAAGTCCCAAAATGATGCAAATTGCAAATTTTACCATACCAACATGATCCTAAAGTTTGGGATGATAATTGATGCCAACTGGGAACTTACTATAAATAGACGTGCTCTCTAGTTTGGAGAACACCCCAAGAGTCCGAAAACACTATTGAAAGTGTCATAGCGATCCTTAACGCCAACTAAGCTCAATGCTACAAATAAAAACCCATAAATACTAAACCTGCATTCTCCAAGAAGTTTGGAGTTCTCCCCAACACACCTAGAAGCTTACGGGAAAAATTGGAAACTGTCCAAAAGCTCACGGAACAATATTGCATAAAAATGGGGACATTACATTTACACTTAACTTTATAAATCCATTTACAAGCAATAGACTTCTTACCTTGGGGTAATTTTGACAACACCCGTCTTGTTATTCATCAAAGCATCATACTCCACCTTCATATAGGAATCCTATTCAGGATTACCTTTGGCCTCTTTGAAATTGCTAGGCTAAAATACCTATGAAACAACTGAAGTAAGAGAAAAAATTACCTACTAACCATAATTAATACTAATAATAAAATTCTTCATATCATCATCTAATTTTGGGTCAACCTATTGTAGAGGTTGTGCACTTGCAATAAAATAAGTTTCAGGACCCTGTTGAGCAACAATTTGTAGAAACCCCTGTTTCCCTTGAATTCTGGAACTGTATGTTTTGGATTGTTTTTGTGTATTTTAATTTTTTGGTGTTTTTGCATGAATAGAAATGCGATTTTTGCAAGATAAATTTGAATAGATTCAAATAAATAAATAAATAGCAGTGTACTCTTTCAACTACCTAAACTCTGATCTTCTTATCCACTTCAGATGATTACAATAAAGATCTCATGCACACATAAAATAATATAAAATATTGTCTTAAAAACCTGGTCTTTCTGCAAATCTGAAAATAACTCTAGATCTGGTTCGGCGCGGGTTGCTGTGTCAAAACACAATCGCCGACGTCGGTTATTCTGTCGCTGTCGGTCTCTGTCGGTCGGTTCACTCTGCCGACGTCGGTTATAGTCGGCCGATGTTGGTCGGTGTTGGTCTCTCAGCTGCCGATGTCGGTCTCTCTCGGTCGATGTCGGTCTCTGGCTGCCGATGCTGCACACTTCCGCTGACTGCGCACTTCTCCAATCCGCGGTTCGGCTATTACGGCCTGGTATGGATCTATACGGATTCCGTACAGCAGCAAATACAATATAGTACAGCCTGTATGCTAGACGCTTGATCTCAAGAATTATGGCGCTAATACTGAAGATCTTTATTTGGATAAATTCTGAATCAAACCCTAATGAAATAAATACCTGTAAATCTATGTGATAACTTCTGTATGAAGTTATCTCTCAAACTGGCAATAGATCAGATGATATCTCACAACCTCTGAATTGCACACACTGAAGAGTGTACGTTCTCCAATGCAACTGGAATACTGGAAACCCTTGGCTCAATCTTCTCAGAAAAAATACTTAGCAAAATTGGTCTTCAATAACAATAATTATCAATCATAATATGGCCTCCCTCCAATGAGACCCTTATATCCTCTAAAAGGTGTGCTTGCCCTAATTAGGGTTTCATAATTAAGAATTAGGGTTTCATAATTAAAATATGCTAAATAATTAATATTTAATTAAATGAATCAAATATTAATATCTCCCTCAATACATGTCCGATCCTCGAACCATCTGAAGCTGGTGAACCAGGGAGTGATTCCGCACGTGACCATACCATAACCGGGGTGCTCCACTGAGTGCCAAAAATCTCTAAATAATAGGAGCTTAGGCAAACGTGTTCGAAAGAACCCGAACGAAAGCCAACTGGAAAAAATTTTGCTAATCGAAGCCAAGCCAAGCTCCATCACGACCCTCTATCCATCCTATCAGCCTACGAGGGTCTCATAATAGGCTAATCATCACTCTGAAATATGTCAACTAAAAAGGGGACATGACACAATTTGACCTTCCCAATCCTTTTGCCTCTTTGTAGAGGGTGGCTTTAATCAATTATCGCAATAATATTTTTTCTTCCTCAATTGAACGTCATGCTCAACCTTCATGTGTTTCCACTTTTTCAAACACAATCCCCTGGTCATTGGGCTTATCCTTTGATGGAGAGCCCTCTCCATATCATTCAGTTGCAATGCAATGTCATTTGTATCAATTGTTGCCATTTGATCACCAAAATCAATTACTTTATCAGCCGACTTAAAAATAGAGGATTGATCAACATTTTTATTGGTGCCGTCGATGGGCTCCTTCATAATCTCTTTCATAATAAGAGATGTTTGGGTTGACCCATCTCCAATGTCTTGTGTTGCATCCCTTTAGTCATAACTCGACAAAAACATAACTATTTCAATAAGCCAACCCTGAGTTCTAATTGGGGATAGGGCAGCATCCTCTATTTCAACATTTTCCTCTGCATTAGTCGGCTCATGGGGATTCTACCCTTCTAAATTCTTGTCAACATCTTCACCTAGACCCATGAAACATTACCAATTGTACCATAAGGGTCGGAGGCAAGCAACACCATTTCAACATTAGGGTTGATCCAGATATCAACACTTGTTAGCCTTACTAGCAAGGACGAAAATGTGGGGAGAGCCAAATAGAATGCCCCTCCAGCGATATGACTTGTGGCGGACGCAGCCTTCGTAGTTTATTCTCCACCCTAATCATGGCTGCCTTCCACAATCAATGTACTACCTTGATGATCGGATTCCTACACATCAACCTCATCATAAATTGTCTCGCAACTTTCGTGGGATCCAAGAGTATTTAGAGAGGAGACTTTTGTCATTGGAGAAACCTTGGGTGTATCTCCATTGCTAGAGAGAGTCCACATATAAAGAGAGATCCTCCACACATGCCATCCTCTCTTATCTACTAATGCTTCCCATAACACATAATTCTTCCCTTGTTCTTCTTTGTCAAGGGCAAGTGAAAGCTTTCTCATCTACATGAACAACCCGATCATAAGGTCAATGATCCAAATGCTCAAACTGAAAGGCTCTTATTACACAATCACAAAATGGTGCAAAAAGTTTTTTCATTACAATTAGACCAAGACAAGATAACTACCTATTAACAAGACCACCCTTTTTGTTACAAGCTAAAGACCATGTTAGTTGTAAATAGCTGTTCGAAATATTCATACATAAAAAGGCAATCATCAACATACCTCAGTAATGCATATATGTGCACATAGGAGAAATTCCTTTCTAGATACCATTTAATGAGCTCGGGGTCTTTCTTTCATCTTGGCTACATTATGTCAATTGCATGTGATGGGAGACATGACATTGCTTTCCTAGAAACCATCTTGTAAACTAACAACAAAAACACCATAGTCACCATGTTTAGATTTCCAAAGGGGTTTATAGCATGCAACATGAATGGGTTGAGTTGCAGTGCATTGCATTTGAATCTCCCCACGTTTATTCATATTCTGAAAAAGAATCAAGTAATTCAACACTAAATAATATCTAAATTTGTGGGTTAGCTAGTAATTAGCGAGCTGATGGTGCATCATATATGCAACTAGCAAACCCCAACACTGATGCCTTAAAGTTTATAAATACTATAATCGACATGAGGGCGATCATGAAGGGATACAATAGAGAATTATCCTTCTTGCAAACCAGCATGCACTTATCGAACCTTATCGACAAATACAAGACATGCATATTCTCCAACGTCTGAACATGCAGTATTCAACAAAAGATCTATACCATTTACTAAGGTCATTTTGATGATCTCTATTAATTGAGTAGGATTAAAGTTTTCTCCTCCCTTCGGCAAACATTGGATCTTCCTAATATCAACATGGTTAATGTAAACCACAATCTCATTGGTCTCATTGATGATGGCCTTTCTATTTGGATTGTAATGCTCAATGATCGAGCGAACCCTCTCTAGAACCCAATACATTTCAAGTACAACTCCCTGTAGATACTAAAATCTGGTATTAGATATTTGGCAATGTCAGTTTTGATTTGTCTTTAGCCAACATGACTTGTGCGAACATATGTCTCTTATTCGAAATTCTCTCACATCCACATACCTTCTACGAGTCCAACCTTCCCAAGTTTCTATCAAGCACCTACAGGAATTCCCACTCTATTTCAAACCAATTATTTATCTTACGAAAACATCTCTAGATCATCAAATAAATGTTCCTATCTCTTGGGCAGTAACATCAAACTCAAAACATTCTATCTAATGGTATGGTCTGAGTGTGACTACTTCATCCCGCACCAAGCAATGGTCATATTTCAAATTCAAACCATTTCTATGGATTAGCCAATCCATCTAGCACGTTGGTGGCTTGAAAAATTACCCAAAGTGTCTCATATATATACAAAATAGGTGTAACCCATTGCCCATCTGGCAAGCAATTATCAAGCATACTCTAACACTTATACATTCAAAGGCATTGCTCTATTCTTCCCAATTTACCAATCAGTCACAAGGAGCATGTCTTAGCCAAGTCTGAAGCACCTCAAGCTCAAGCCAAAGTTGTCATTTGCTAAGTATCGAAAGCTAGATTAAAGATTGCATACATTCAAGGAGCACTATTGCACACATTCACCTAATAGGAAGAACTACATGTGATTTGACTTCCCTCTTTGGAGTATTGAATATGTAGGCAACACTCAACGAGTCAACAGGGAGTGGTTGGGGTCAACTTAACCCACCTTTCTTCCCTTTCGGTAGACCTAAAACTAGTGTCAATAGTGGACCAAGGGATCCAAGTGAAGGAGATAATTTTTGGGTATTGCACACGCAATCAAACCTTGGGATTGCACACACAGGCATAACAAAAGCATTTGCAACTACCTATACTGGAACAAAAGTGTAAGATTTACACAGATAGAATCGTCAAACACGTAATTGTAATGTCCCCATTTCCAGTTCACAAGTAAACAAGTATTGAAGACCTTTAGTCTACTTTTCCCCATAGACTAAAAGATAACTTTTGGGGATATTAATTTATTAATTGATTAAGATTGTTTGAATAGTGATTTTGATCAATTGACCATATAAGTCAATTTTAGTTGGTTAATGAAATATTATTAAAAAGTGGTTTTAACCACTATTGCACTTGAGATAAGATAAATATATTAATGTACAACAAATGACCACCAAAGTAGGTTAAAGGGACTGCCAAGTACAAAGGTATCAATACAAAGCAAGAAAACCCAGAGGTTTCCTAAAAAGAACACAAAGCAGAGATAAAGAGAAGAAAAACAGTACAAAGTAGATCTAACCCATGACCCCAAACACAAAGGAGAGGTGGAGATGTACAAGAAGAGAAAGATCTAGCCGGAGAAAGACCCAGGAGAAGCAATGAGAGAGGTCCATCAAGGAGTAGACCCAACTCTCCTAACATCCCAGGCCAGCTAAAAGAGACTCAGAATAGAAGGATGACCAGAAGAAGAGGTGGTGAGATGCCTGGGCAGCCCACTATGCTATTGTCTAGAGAAGGTAGCACGTTGCAAAGACCTAGTTGATCTTGTCAGTCTCCTGGTACTAGAAATAGAATGGTTATGCTAATGAGATGTCGGGGAACTATGGATGGTCCCTCTGGTCCACACTGATCTGGAGTGTCAAGTCGTGTTGATATCGACCTGGCGCTTAATTCCCTTACCCGAGGGCAGCACCGTAAAAAAGGAAGTGATCCGTTGGGCAGTGCCTGGTGTAGTGGGACCCTGAATAGTATGGTCCCAAAGCCTAAGAGCCTCCTACATGTATAAAGCCAGGCATCTCTTATCGTAATATCTGAAGAAGTCAGTGAGACCCTGGGTTCCCCTGAAGAGGCAATGGAACTTGCCCGTGATCACATAATAGATGGGGCAATGGAAGATGAAGTGTTCTTCCATCTCGATCTCCTTAACGCTGCATAACTAGCAGATCTGGTCTGATCAATCCATCTGGTGGTTTGTCTTAATTTGAAACCTATGAGAGCCCACTCGAAACTGGACTAGGGGTATGTGAAGAGCATGCATCCAATGGTGGAATGTATGCTGAGGACGAACAATAAGCCCGTCACACAGCTCCAAGAAGTGCTTCGCATAAAAGGCCGTCTTTGGGCGTAACCCACCGTGAGGGTTTACCCAAGTGGTATGGATAAACTGCCTGTAAATATCCTCCTTGATGATCCTATTCAGCTCTTGTCTAGAAGGTAGGTGACCCGGTGCATCCAAGGAGTACCTAAATGGAGGGAGACGATCCATCCTAATGCCCATGAACTCTAAGAGATCTGAGACCCCTGTTTACCAACAAGGAACCCGACCTAGAGAGTTAGAAAGGGCAATAGTCTATGAGGAACAAACGGGTATCTGTCATGCCCCTTTGCTGAGTCGACGAAGCTCCGAATGCGATGCAAGAAAGAGATCAGATCAAACATAGTTTCCAACCTGAAGGGTTGAGCCCCAAACTCCACAAGGATGATGTGTTGGGGGCCAATCTGCTTGCAGCTGATAATGCGACGGAGAAGACGCATCTAGACTCTCTTAGTTGAAGCCCAATCCGACTCTAGCAAAGAGGGCCCCCAAATCACAGAACCAAAGAGAACAGTGGGTCTAATAAGGGTGTCCATGAGGGACATCTCAGAATAAATGCCCTGAAAGTGGTGTCAAAAACACTGTCTCTCGAGGAGGGCTAAAGATCCCTAGCCCTTATTGACTCGAGGTTGGAGGGCCTGTCTCAAACTAAAGTGGGGTCCAAAGAATTGCACCCCCAAGTAGATATAGGTTTTGGTGATCTTAATCTCCTCCCCCCTGAAGAAGAAATGGAGGTGTGAGGTCTTCAACCCGTTGAAGACCATTACCTTGGGTTTACCCAGGTTGACTGTCAACTGCCGAAGATCACATAATAGAGCTAAGGCATCCAACTATCTCTGCAACCCCTCATGTGATGAGGCCAAGAGGACCACGTCATCTGCAAACAATAAAATAGATATCAGAACTTGGTGGAGGCACCCATCATTGTCCTGGATATGCTCATGAAGAAAAGTCTCTAACTCATCAATGTATATCCAAAATAAAGTGGAATACAGGGGGCAACCCTGTTTAACCCCAATGGTACCCCTGATGATATCCGATGTCTCATTAGTCGTGTGGAGATAACCGAGGACTATCTCGTATAGGTGCATGATGGCGATCAGAAGGGTCTCGCATATGCCAATGTTTCTAAACCTCTAGAGTAGGCCCCCCACAAAATAGGGTCAAATGCTTTGCGAAAGTCTACAAAGAAACAATAGACTTTCGATGAACGATAACGTGCCTCCTCAATGATGGCCCGAAGAGTAAAGATGTGATCAATGGTTTGATGAGCTGGTCGGAACTAGCTCTAAGGTGTCTCTGCTCCGACTCCCTAGAGAGTTGCATGTGGAGAACTATAGCATATAGTTTCAAGAAAGTGTGCCCCACCATGATCATCTTGTAGTTGTTGGGGTTTAAACTGGGGCCCGATTTGTGTATCGGGTGAATAGTGTGATATGACCAAGTCGGTGGAAAACCCAAACAAACCACGTGGTTGAAGAGATCAACCAAGTAACTCCCTAGTGCACCAAAATTGTGCTTGAAGAATTATGCTTAGAAACCCTCCTCATCAGCTACCCTGCTACTGTTCATTACCCTAACAACCTCTCTGATGTTCCTGTATGTGAATAAGTGGCAAGAGGGGGGCAGAGAAACAACATGGATTTGGGGTTGCCCAGGAATATCATAGAGAGTGGAAGTATGGGAGATCATGGATTCGAGGTTAAGTTCTAAAGGGAGGGGAGAGCGGCGGGGAAGGACAGTGCGCCAGAAGTGTTTGGGAGAGTGGATGAGGAAAGCACATAAGATCCGTCTCCTCTGAGAGATAAAGAGACATTTCTTACGGCGAAGAAGACAATGACAGGGGGCTTTCAAGGTGGGCTAGGAGGAATGGGCATCGATGAAAGCATGCCGAAGCTGGTGGTGAAGAGTCTTGCATTCCTTGTTGTACCACTTGTTCATGGGGCAAGATCTAATATTATTAGGTTGATGGGAGGTGGAAGTGGACCGGGTGGAGCTAGGAAAGGACTTGAGGGTTGCTTCCCAAATGATGGAAGAAAGGTGAGTGTACTTGGTAGCAACACAATCAAGTAAAAAGAACTGGGTCTTGGATGGGAGAGGCTGGTAGATGTGGGAAGAGAAGGTCTTCGGATCCCCTTCATCAAACCGGAAGGTAGTACGAGGTAGGCTATGGGAGGAAAAGTAACGGGAGGGGGGATATCAACCTGGAGAGAGAAAGAATAGCATGGTCCATAAGGGGGATGGAGAAAACAGAGAAGTGACAGATGAGTGGCAAAAGGTTCTAGCTAGACATGACATAATCCACCACACTCACACACCCACCATGGGGCCGACAAGTGAAAAAGTGAGAGTCTGGGATGCAGGGGAGCCCGTTTAGGATCAATAACTCATGAGATTCTCCTAGCTATAAAAGGTGCTGACTATAGGCCGTGGAAGGCCCCAAATCATCATCTGGCATCCTATGAAGTCCCACTAACTCTGGATCTATCTCTTGGGTGCAAAACACGTTCGTTGAATGATCATGGAGAGGTATCTGGAGGGCTCTGGTACAGGCATTGAAATCTCCTAGAATGATGAATTCCCCAACCGCTGAAAACTGAGTGATATTGGCATACAAATCTATAAAAGGGTCCCCATCAAGGCCATTGAAAGTTTGAATAATAATTGGAGAAGGTATTTTAATTAATTGTTTGCCCAAAAGTGATTTAATCATTCTTGTAAATTGGGTAAATTAATTAATTATTTATTAAATTATTGTCTTAGGGTAATTTTAATTACTAATTCTATTTTGGCAATTAATTTAATATTATAAGTGGGAAAAAGAGTAAATGTTGGCTTGGAGGGAAAATAAAAGAAGAAAAGATATTTTGAAAAGTGGTTAGATGATTTTAAAAATGATATTTTGCCTCCAAAATTGGTTCGCCCCACTTTGAAGACTAGATTGGACATGAGGGCTTCTATTTTGGATATGTTGAATTTATATACTGAATCTTCATGCTTGAAGAATGATTGGGATGAATGCTATTGTTGTTTAAAGGGTGATTTCATTCAGAAATCACATTGAAGATATTCTGTTATTTGTTGGTCGCTGATTTGGTCAAGTATTTCCCAGTTTTCTGCATTTTTGGTCATCATTTTTGGGCAAGATTGAGAAAATGTCAGATCTAAAGGGTTTTGATCAGTTTTGAGGCACATTCGGATCATCTCCAAGTGTGGCAAAACTCCCTAGGGTGTGACATCACACCCCCAAGGGGTGAAGTCACCTTTCTTGGGTGACTTCTGCATTTTTGAGGGTTTATCTTGCTTAGAAAAATTTGAATTTTATGTAATCTGATCTGTCATATTTTTATAATCATTGTTAGTATTTATTTGGCTCAAGGCATTCAGTTTTGAAGGAGTTATGCAATTTTTCAATTTTCAGAAAATCTGGTAAAAAAAATTATTTTCAAGTTAAAAAAGTACTTTGGCACATTCAAATTTAGGAGAATAATTGCAATTTTTTGAATTTTATTTGGAAATTTTCTGAATGTTTTTGAGTGAAAGTATTGATTTTAGTCTCCAAACCCTCGTGCCAAGGCCAAGTGGGACGATTTGTTCCTAGGGCTGCAAATTCAGTTTTTTGGCATATTTTTTGTGGATTTTCAATTTATAACTAATTGGGATTTGTGGAGATTTTTGTTATTGCATATTCAGCCCTAAAAGGGAACATTACAATAGCACATCGACCGACGGTAGCAACCAAAACTAATGTTAATGTCCATGCGAGCCCAAAACTCCAGCTTCTGATCTAAGCAACTCACAATCCAATTTTCTTGTCTGTGTTGCCACCTATATACAGTCCTAGTCCTGCTCGAAACATAATATTGCTGAGTAACTTATTTTCTTTAGTACTCTACATAATTAGCAAGTGCAGTTGTCAAATCAACTTCAGTCCTTTTGTTTGTATTTATGCTTCATTGTAATACATAATAATCTGAATTAATTACATGTTAGTTTTTAACTTATAAGGGTTACCAATTAATCAAAAATAAGGTAAAATATATTGGTGAACCTGAATATTGCTTGAACATTGTCAAACACTAGGTTGCCCTTGGGGTTTCATTCTTCTTTCTAGGGTTTCATATTTCTATAAATTATTCTAATTTTCAAACATAATTTTTTATTTTCCTTTGTGCTCAAATTACAAATGGCTATAATAGATGTTCATAGTGTATAATTTCTAATTTAAGCGATGATTATTGTAATAACATGTTGCCCTGAAATATGCAATATCTTTCATAATCATGAAATGAAATGGATCAAATATTTATGCACTAATAAAGCTGAAACAAATAATGAACAATCTCAAGCATTCCTCGATTCATATTATTGTAATATCCAATCTGAATTGCTTCTTGTTACCATTAGATGCCAAAGGGCATGCATGACTCCTTTTGTTCCTCCTCCTCAACCTCCATGTTATTTCAACTACCATACTGCTCCCATTATTCGCTCAAGGGTTATATTGGGTTTCGTGGTCCACACTATCACTAGTAGAAGAGGTAAAATGCCCCACCATGCATGGTACAATGGAGGTGGTCAACATGTTCCTCCTCATCCCCCTCCACCTCCCACAAGGCCATCCATTCAAACCAGAGGTTATGATATCATTGATCAACTAAAAAATACCCATGCCAAGATTTCCATCCTCAAATTACTCAAGAGATCAGCGTTTTACAAGGACATCCTATGTGAGGCATTGTTTGAAACAACTCTCCCAAATGATACAAAACCTACGTACTTTTTCTCCATTTTGAATGTATTAAAGGATAGTGATGAAGTGATTTCCTTTGAAAATGAATATTGGCCCACCAAACAAACAATAGAGCAAAATCTAACATTGTTCATTCAAGTTCAAATCCAAACTAAAGAAGTCAAAAGTGTATTGAGAAATAATGGATCAAGAATGAATATCTACAACATAAATTTCTTACAACAATTGGGTGTCCATAGGTATATTATTCAAACAAATCAAAGTGTAAAAGGATTTGATGGATATCCCATGTCAGATACTTGGATCATTAGCATTTGATGTGACAGTAGCACACGAAATATTGCCTATTCTATTTTAAGTCATGCCTAATAATCTACTTTACAATTTGCTCTTGGGTCGACCTTGGATACATACTATGGAAGCACTACCATCTACACTACACAGGTGTGTGAAATTTATGCAGGATGAATATGTTCATATGTGCCCAATAGATAATGATCCCTTCAAATATTTTAAAAAGACAAAATCAAATAATGGGGGTAATTCACAGTCAGAGTTTATGCATATTGCTCTATAGTACCTCCACAGAGTATTCCACTAGATCAACTTCATACATATGAGATTGAAGAATTAAGTAAAGAAAATGACAAGGAGCCACTTATGAATATTCATGAAGAAAAGAAATATTACAATATTTAATTCTTCAAATAATTACCAAAACTAGGAAATATTACAGCCAATCATTATCCATTCAAATCTGATTTTTTAGCCCAATTATATGGCTGGAAAAATATGATAAAAAATACCAAAAATGCTTTGTTGCCTTCAAACAGCAATAAGGCTTCAAATCAGCCTTGGAAGTGCCATGTCCAACCCCAAGAGGGGGTTCGCTTCCCTCCAAAGAGGTTCACTGTCCATCCTAGGTAGTTCAATGCCCTTCTAGGGATCTTCAACCAACTTGCCACCCCTCCAAACCTGCTCGCCACACTCCTTGAAGCTCCTTTTGTTGTGTTGAAACCAAAATTGGTGTTTACGCACCTCAAAATGACCAATGATGCCCGATACAACCTCAAAAAAAAGGCTTTCCAGCTGATAGGTAAGGGTTTTTGTCCTTACTTCAGCCTTTCCTTGAAGGTTTTTGTCTTCAATGGATGAAGTCAAGCAAATCATGTTTAAATGTGTGATTTCAATTCATATACATAACATGATTCTCCAAAAGAAACTCCTCTTTCCCTTTTATATCCTTTTCCCAAAGGGGTGCATTCCACTTGAAGGAAAAATTCAAATAATTTAAAAGCAACTTCCTTATAGATTCACTTAAGGGATAATCTTGCCCATGACCCTTGAAAGGCCCCTTAAGTCAAAAATAGAAAGGAGTTGTCGACATATTCACTTTTGACAATTAAGGCATATTATTACTTTTATTTAAAGTATTTAAAAATACTTTTTATTTTAATAATAATATTATTTTATTTTTAGAAAACGAGACATTACAGTCCACCTTTCCCAAATTTGCTTGCCCTCAAGACAATGTAAGCCTATTTTCTATTATCTCGGAAATACTTGGATCCCACTTCAATCTTGGAAACTTGCAACCCCAAATATTTGCTTCATGAACATAGCCCTGAACTTCAATGGGTCCCATATTGTTACTGTGGGCTGAAAACAAACTTAGCTACCCCCACTCCTGCTTGTCACATGTCATGATTATTGTATTTTCCTTGGACATATACAAACTATGCACTCTTTGACTCATAAGAGTCTATTTATCAACACTCATATGGGTTGTTCTTAAACCTGCACATAGAACAAACATGTCAATGAAATCAAGAACTCCCCACACCACTCCTTCAATCGCTTCACCATGCCTCATAGGCATGTTGTTCCATTCTCCTCCCGTGATTGCATCTTCTTCATAGTTTCCATTCGTGTGATGGACTTCCAAAGGTCCATTCTTGCAGTCCAAACATGGTTGTAGTTGTACCGTTGCATTTTATTGTTCATAATCAGCATTGTGGTGGCTGACAACTCTTTCATAACAGCTGCAAACAATCCCTCATTGATGGTAGGTGAAACATCCTTGCACCTTGTGATTGAAAATACTCTTGCAACTATCATAAAAATTGTTAAGGGGCTGGTTCTATTGCACATAGCAGCAAAAAGAATAGGACAACAGCTGTCATATTTTAATTTTTTCACAAAATTCAGAAATGGCAATGATATAGGGGGCTGGAATCAACCATATAGTGACTGAAAATGCCTTCTTGTATCTCCAAAGGTCACCCGGATCCCAAAATTTCATGTACAAGTAATTTAGAACTTGTATAAAATGACCTATGTGCCAATTGCCACTCAAAGTGTTCATCACTCTATCATCATTTTCAATATGTTGTCCATGATAACAATAAATATGAAATGGCCCAATATGAAACAACAAACCTAAAATATGACTTTTCTTTTCATACCTTGGGCTGGAATCCAATTGTTTACTTCTTTTTTCAGATTAAGAAGTAGGAGCTTTTGAGGGACTTACCTTGGCACAACCATCCTTGTGTTTATCAAGAACCATACATGTTTCTACTGAAAGTTCTCCACTTTCCACTTGCATGGTGGATTCCTTTATTGGTTGTTCACTTTCTTTTAGATCTGAATTCTCTTGCTCCTTGATTTCTTGCTTGGAATTCTCATGAGGATTTGACTTTCCATCATTTTCCTTCAAAATTACTTGCAGCTCAAATTTTTCTTCACTAGTGCCCTTCTTACAATTTGGAAATTCTTTTCCTCTTCCTTTCTCAAGGCATGTCGAAGATCTCTTGGATTTTTCCTTGGTTTACGACCATCTCTAGAACCAGACTTCCCTTTCTTCAATGCCACGAAATTTGCAAGGCTTATTTCTTCTCTGATTGCCGGTGGAAAAGTTATATTCCTCATAGTTTGCAACCACATCATTTTGTATATAAGGTTGCTCCTCCCTTTCTGGAATGACTTCCTCCCTATGAAGGAAGTTGGGTTGATTAGGCCCTCACCCTCCCCCGTCACCCTAGGTGGAGGGTGGTTGTATGTACTTGAAGTGCTGCCTTCATCATTGTGTGGCTTGAGTCCATTCATATCCTTCATGGTTTGGATAAATTCAGCCATCATTTCTGTCAACCGCTCTTGATTTTGGACGAATTTTCAAAACTAACCCTATCTAGGTCATCCATGTTACTCTGCCTTGGCTATTACAAGTTTGCCTTGGCTATTCCAAAGTTATCTTTTGTAGTCCACTTCCCTATCATTGTTTGGCATGAAGCCAACTCAAACCCCAACAACTAGCCAAGAATTTGGCTCTAATACCACTGTAATGTCCCTTTTAGGGCAGAATTAGAACCAAAAGGGATTTCCCAACAAACCCTAACCATACAAATTTCTAAATTTCTTTTCAAACCCTAAGCACATGAAAATTGCAGAATTCTGAAAGTGCCAATTTAGGGCACAAAAACAATATTTAATTCTTCAAATAATTATCAAAAAATCCAAAAATATTACATCCAATCATTATCCATTCAAATCTGATTTTTATCCCAATTTAATGGCTGGAAAAATATGATAAAAATACAATAAATGTTTTGATGCCTTCAAACTAAAGTTAGGCTTGAATTAGCCTTGAAAATGTCACTACAAACTCCAAGAGGAGGTTTGCTGCCCTCCTTATAAGTCTGTTGCCCTCCCTAGACAGTTCGCTGCCCTTCTAGGACTCCCAAATCAGCTTGCTAGTCTCCCAAACCTATTTGTTATTCTTCCTTGATGCCCCTTCTGCTGCATGAACCTGAAAATGGTGTTCAAAACACCTCAATGGATCACAGATACCCTATGCAACCTCTGAAAATAAGGCTCTTCAGCAGAAAAGGTAAGGGTTTTCGTCCTTACTTCAACCTTCCCCCGAAGGTTTTTGTCTTTAGTGGATGAAGTCAAGCAAATCGTGCTTAAACTTGTGATTTCAATTCATAAACATAACATGATTCTCCAAAAAAAACTCCTCTTTCCCTTTTATATCCTTTCCCCAAAGGGGTGTGTTCCACTTAGAGGAAAAATTCAAATAATCAATAAAACTTCCTTATAAATTCACTAAAGGGCTAATCTTGCCCATGACCCTTAAAAGTCCCCTTCTTAAGTCAAAAATAGAAAGAAGTTGCCGACATATTCACTTTTGGCAACTAAGGCATATTATTATTTTTATTTAAGTATTTAAAAATATTTTTTATTTTAAAAATAATATTGTTTTATTATTAAAAAAGGGGACATTACACTTTGATTGAACTTTGACCAAATGGTTTCAAACATAGGTTGCCCTCAAATTAAAAAAATATAAAAAAAAATAGACCCTTACTAAATTTTTGAGATCTTTCCAAATATGTAAAGAAAGCAAAAATAAACTTAAAATTGCAGCCTATAGAACAAATTTAGGAAAAACCCTAAAATCACAATAACTCGCTTAAAAATGGTTACCAAACCCTAAATTTTAAATTGTGGCTTGCTTGAATGATCCTCCACTTCAGTAAAATAATTGTAGAAAAATTCGAATGGTTTGCAAACTATGTGTTTCTTCAAAATTAGGGTTTTGACTATAAATTTGCCCAAATAGAAGCTCCGGGACCACTTGTAATGATATTACTTCACCAATAAAGTAGAATCACAACAATATATCATAATATGACTATAATAGAGCAGAATATATAAATAAATGATAAGCCACTACCAAGGCAAAACCTCCACAACCTTCTAATAAGAACAAAATTCATCAATATGATAATAAAATACTAACCACTACCTCCTATATATACCCTAGTTATGCTATGGAAACACCTTAGGCTGACTCTATTACTAATATGAAGCTAAAGAAATATTCATATGATTTAATTAAAGGATATGATAGCCACAAGGCGACCATACATGTCCCAACACACGCTATCAGCTATTTGGTTTTCAATCTTTTACAAATTTCAGATTTAGGTTTCATAACAGTGGCATCAAAGCACTTTCCCATCATCGTTAATACATGCGAACTTTATGGAAAAATGTTTTCAAAAGACATTTGAAAGATGCAATCAAAACTTCCTTCAATGGAAGCATGATCTGATTTTTAAGTGTTGCCACATGTTATGCTTGAAGTACAACTTGTAAATCAACACTTAGTAAGATCTAAGAGATGAATGCTATAAATGGTAGGAGAAAATGCTAAAGAGGGTACAACTGACAAATATTTTCAAAGAAGAGTGTCTATTACCTATCATCAAACACTATTTGGGCTTATAGGAAACTTACAATGAAAAATATCCTCAAGACCTCTCTTTTTAAGAATAAGTTGAGCTTTATGAAGAGAATGAAAAGAATTGGTTATTGGTACTCAAAAAAGTGGATGTAGAGACTCAAAAGAAGTAGTTATTGATACTTCCAAGTCTTATTGACAATCTTTATGAAAGGGAGTTTGGCAATGAATATTTAGTTGAAAGCTTGCTTAATCATTGTGTTCATAACACTCATCAATTGTTGTTGTTAAGGAATCCAATAGGAAAATAATTTAGCAAAGAAAGGGTAAAAGCTACAAACAAACCCAGAAATATATGCCACCTATGTCTCCATTCTAGAACCATATTTGCATAAAAAGGATGTAGAAAATGCAACTACTTTATTTATCTCTTGTAGTTAGCTCTCTTATATTTAGCTTGGAAATCATGGATCCAATATTAAACAAACATTTTGCCACATCTGCAACACCTCCATGAGTTCAACCTATGCTTAAGCTTTACCTCAAACCTAAATGGTAAGGAAAAGGTAAAAGGCTACAAACAAAGCCAAAAATATATGCCAGCTATGCCTCTATTCTAGTACCATATTTGAATAAAAAGGACATAGAAAATGCAACTACTTTATTTATCTATTTTGTATTACCTCTCTTATATTTAGCTTGGAAATCATGGATTCAAAATTGAGCCACATTTTCGCCACATCTGCAACACCTCTATTGGTTGAATCTTTGCTTAAGCTTTACCTCAAACATGAATGGCCATGTCTAGAGTGGAAAGCAAATTTTATGGCAAAAGGTTTCTTGCTAAGCACACTAGAGGCACTAAATGGCCTTGTATGATAAAGTAAAACAGGATGGAGCTCTGCATTTCCCGCAAGTTTGACATATGGTTTCAAACAATCCACAGGAAAGCAAATGAATTTCCTTCTAGAATGGCAACTTCAGTATGTATCTCATGGAGATACAGTTGAGGAAACATTGGGATCCATAATTGCAGAGGGTGACTATGTAGTACAGTCCTTTACTTGGGGGGTCAAAGTTGGAGAAATTGTTCTTCTCATCTATGTGACCACAGAACATGGATGGAGAATATTGAAAGCTCTTACACATATTTACAACATATGTTCTTATGCACATGTTTTCCTAAATATCGTACTGGATTATTGTCTTTGACCATTTGATCCAGGAAGCTTGATGTTAACAAGATTTGAATATATTTCAATATTTTGTTGAGGAAATGTTACCAAACTGTGAAGAGATTTCGATAATTTGTTGAGGCAATGTTACCAAAATTTGAAGAGATTTCAATAATTTGTTGAAAAGAGCCCAAATTAGATCTAACGCCAACACTATTACTGCTTTGGGGCAAAGTAACTTAAGAAGAGGAATGTTACAAACCTGTTTTTTCTATCCTACTAAAATTCATTTCTATGTAACTAGGAACTTGTGGGGTTAATAGGCCAACCCATCGCTTGAAGGCAATGGGTCCCACAACTACCTTTTAAGGATATGAATCCACTAATCTACTTTTTTGGGTAGTGAGTCTACCAACCCATCTTTTTCGTAAATGTATCCAAATCCAATGTATCTAGGATGTTTGGTAGGATTAGGTAGATTTGTGACAAATAGGTAATATCAAGTAAAATCTATAAAAAGAGGACTGTTCTCCCTAATGGAATGTCAGACTATGTTCTTAGGGTCTTTTATTTTAGCAATCGAAAAGGTCAAACGTATGGCCAAGCAAAGCATCCAAATCACTCTTGGTGTTGGCCTGAGTTGGCAACCTGACCTTCTCAAGAAATTATAGCTTTAATCAATTTTCAGTAATATTATAGCTTTTCGGTTCTTCAAATTAAAAGATATTTCAGTTCAGATTTTCAGCAGCTAAAGTTTAGAGATGTTTTCCAACGGTTACACATTTCAGTTTTTCAGAAGTTTCAGCTTTTAGTTCCCAGCAGTTTCAGATATCAGTTATATAACAGATTTCATATTTCAGACATTAAATCAGTTTCAGATTTTTATATCATTTCAATTCCAGATTCCTAGAGTTGTTTCATATTTTTCTTTTCGGTTACAAAGTCCTGCAAAATTTTCAAATTTTAGGTGCAACGTTTTCTCACCTATAAGTTCCTTTCCTGTTAAGAGCATAACAAGGATGGGTTAGTGAAGAGTCTCGTGGTGGGGGAACGTGGGTAAGGAAATGAAGGAATTTCATGTATTCATGTTCTGAGTTTGGGAAAGACACGGAATAAGATGTATTTTTCAGATTTATAAAGAACGGTACTTTGATAAATGAAAGGAATGCATTGTTAGAGATTGGAGTGGAAGCTCCCTCTTGTATTTTATGTCAGTTTTATCAAATGGGATGGGAGTCCCCTTTTACTTCCATATTCTTATGTGTATTGGATGCCCTTCTCTTTGTTTCCAATTTGGAATACTTGGGGTTGAAAGATTCTTTTGACATTTCATACGAGTGGGATGGGAGTCCTTGTTATAAATGTAGGACAAATATATTTTATAGAACTAACTTGCAGTAGAAGCTCCTAGAAGAAGATCAAAGTCTTGTTTGGGGTTGCTGCCCCATCTATTTTCCATTAATTAGTGTTTGAGAATGACTTTGCTATCTTTTCTGACGTGCACTCTGGATAGAATCCTCTACACCCCTCATGTGATGCAGGCTTTCCCTCCTGAAGGAATAGAAGTTCCTTATCTCGATCTCAACTTTATCATTGTCAGAGTAGGAGAATCGTCTTAGCTAAATATTTGGGTGGGGCAGACGCCCTTCCAGTCTCATAGTTGGGGATCAATAGGTTCTCCTTCCCCATCATGGTTTTCACTTGAGGACATACAACCCACAGACACCCTCAAACATTTCCAAATTTGGGGTCATCCCTTTTCCTTGGAACCCATCTAGAGGCTCCTGCGTAAATAGTCAGTGCATTTGGCTTGACTTACCGACTGTTTATGTCCACCACATGCAAAAGTGGTAAATGTTGCCAACCTGGAGTTGCACCCTGATCGAAGACGTGCTCAAATGGCTAATCCTCACTCCAGTTGAAACAATGGGATCTTTTCACGAGGATGGGTGCCTCAATAGTGAGAAGAACCTCCAGAGAAGGCTAGTTCCTATAAGATGTATCAATGAGGATTTCAACTTCTACGCTACAAACTGCCTGGAGAAAAAGGGAGAAAGAACTTGAAAGGAAATCCTAGCTAAAGCGGTGATACACCTAATTTGCTTGATCCACTCAAATCAAGCTTCTAAGAACACAAATTCAGACAAGGAAAAAACAGAATTTCAACTCCAATTGATCAATACACATAAGTATTTCATGAAAAGGTTTAATCTAATGATCTAAGTTTGAAGGAAAGGGTAGAATAGGCCTGATTGAAGGCATTAACAACCACTAATATCCACTATAAACTCAGCAAAAGACATTCAAATACAGAACGTGACCTGCATAAATGACTAGCTAGTAACTAGGTACAAATCCAGATTTGACAAGGAAGAAAGAAAATCTATCACTTAGGTAAATCTATAACAATAGTACACTATACTAGCTGTTGAAAATTGAAAAAACACAGTCCTCTTTTCATTGATAGGTTACAACACAATCTTTGGAAGAAATTTTCTCTCCAAAAGAGGAATGATTTTTTACAAGGCTGAAAAGCCAACTTATAGAAAAATACAATAGCCAAGAGATGGTGTTGAAAATAGGAGAGGAAGTTAACTCCTCATTAGCCCAAGTCCAAATTGCGTTGCATGAGTCTTCCAAATTTGTTATTTCTTGTCTTTTGTCTTGCACGAAGGATCCTTGGCGTTGAAGTGAACGGTGGCTAATTTTGGGCTGCTAAATCTCTCTATCATGCAATATGCTATGCCCACTTCCAAATTTGGCATTCTTCATGAGCTACTGGAACGTTTGAAAGTATGAGATGACAATAGCATGCATGAAATCCAACGCCAAAGCCAATTTTAGAACTCTGACTTGATCCGTTGGAAGCCAAGTTGGAACGTTTCAAAGGTTGAGTTGACGTTGGAAATAAACTTGACTTCAACATCCAGTCGACTGAAGCCTTGACTAGTCAACCGTAATTAATTTTTGCTTGCATGGAATTCCACGTTGACTCTATCTTTTGTTTGTGCATGGGTTTCTCTCAGCCCAACTGTTCGTGATTTCTCTTGGCTAAATTTAGAATTATGCTTCTTGACCTCTGTCTGTATTTCTCTTTCCTCGGACTTTCCCTTCTTACTTATTCCTTTGGCCTAATGTTCATTCTCTTCAGGTCTTTATAATCTTGGACCTCTCCCTTTTGTTTTATTTCTTCGGATAATCCATTGGGCTATTTGCTAAGCCATTTTCCCGTGGATTATGTTCATTCTTTTCAGACTTCGTTTTTGTCTCTCTCTGCCCTCGGACTTTGCTTTCTGTGACCATTTTTACCAAGCCACTTCCAAAGGACACATTTGAATACCTACGTGAGAAGTTGGAAATAATCTCTTTTGCTTCCTACCACTAAAGGGAAGTATTGATTAAGGGGGAACTAAGCATTGCATTATATAGCTCCTGGGTAGTTCCTTTGCCATTGATGTCAAAGGGGGAGAAGTGCAGAAAGAGAGTCACATAAAGGGGGAGTTGCAAAAATTTGACAGAAGAAACAATACAGCAAGGGGGAGCAGATTCAATGTGTAGTTGCCATCAATGAAAAAATGGGAGATTGTGGGAAATATTGTCATTGATGTCAAAGGGTAACATGAATCTGATTGATGGCAAAGTTTTTCGATACAAGAATTAAATTAAATAAAGAATATTTAATTTGATTGAAGCAATTAATCGTGCAAATAACGGTCATATCTTTGCATGAAATCAAACATAAATTGACTATGTCTAACGGGCTTAAAGAGATAATTATGGCGAAGGTTTCAAGGCAGTTTTTAAGACTAAAATGGTCCCCAATCTTCGCTGACCTGATTTGCAGGAGTTGTGACCGTTGGAATGGACCTTTTCATTTGAAGAGTCACAACCTTAATTTGTGGCTTTTCGTTGGTTATATATAGGTGCATAGCGAATGGCAAATTTGTAAGTTCGAAAGTGGAAGAAATAAATGAAGAGCAAACATATTTGAAAGCAGATTTTTGTGAGAATATTGAAAAGAAAAATCCAGCACATATAAGACAGAGCATAGTAGCGAAAACACTCAAGCATAGATCGAATCGAAGGGAGATAAAGTAGTGTTCTAGCATCCGTTGTATTGACAACAAATCAGAGATACAAGAGTGATTTTTGTGAGAAGGTTGGTGCCTTCATTTTAAAGAGATTGGTGTCTCTTGCTGAGTTGGTGCTTGGTGAAAGGGGTTGGTGCTCCTGTAGGTTGGTAACTACAAAATTGTGTTTGGGGTTGGTGCTCTAGTAGGTTGGTGCCTACGAATATTTATTTTGAGAAAGATTTCTCTATGATTTTCTCCCGAAAGGGTTTCCACGTATATCTGGTGTCACTTTGCATTGTGTTATCTTGTATTGTGATTTGATTGCTTTGAATATCTTTATTGGAATAAGTAAGTGTTAGAAAGGAAAAGAATATATAATATTGATACACCCCCCCTCTCAGTATTAGCATGTGCTCAACAAACATTGTTAGAATCTTTCTCACGATGACTAAAACATTGTAACGACATAGTTTGAAGGTGATGCAATAAACCCTCGCTATGAAGATAAACAATTTGCTTACCATTAGTTGTTGATATGAAAATTCCAACAAGCTGGAAATCAACATTATCATCTGGGAATTTGGCTTTAACCACCAACTTCTCTCCACCATCTTGCAAATCGGATTTTTCTTCTTTCTTTGGTTCATGCTCCATGATTTCTCCCTCTTTCCTCATCATCAAGGTAAAATGTTTTTCCCTAATTTCACGCAAGTGTTGTTTTGCTTGGGCAGCTATCAACTTAACTTCCCTAATGCTCCTTAGTCATTCATCACACCTTTGTTGGGTCCTCATTACATCTTTAATGTTTGCTTGCAAGGTGGTTGGTTGGTTTCGTTTCAAAACTAGGATCCACCTTTGTTGACGAGGGTGGATCATTAAATTTTGCCTCACATATGTAATTAATGCCCTTCTTTTCTACTAAACTATTTGGAAAATCAATGAATGGTGCTTTCATCTTCACAATTTCTTCATTGGCTTCCTCATTCCCTTATTGATACATGTGGTCATTAGAAGTCAATAAAACATTTTTCTACTATCAAAGAATCTCTACCTTCAACTTGCATGTGGAGTTCCTTTTGCTCCTCAGTAGGGTTTTGAGATTCGGACCTTGAATCTTTTTTTCCTTTATCTGACCACACTTCCTCATAGTGCCCTTTTCCATTCCATGACTCCATCAACTCCATAAAGTCATTAAAAGAGATTTATGTTTGAATCTCTACTGGAAGAGTTTTGTATAAATCAAAACTAGCCATAATATCCTTTATGTAGTGACCCCATGGTTCACAAGTGAAATATCCCCCTTTTCGGCATAGCTTGCTTATGGACCCTTCGTTTGGTTGTTCCCACAAGGCTAAGGGAAGAAAAGAGAAGGGAACATTGAGGGAGGCTATCATTTGAGCAAAAAGGTAAAAAATACTCAAGTATTCTGATTTTCAATTGAGTTTACAAAAAAGTACTTTTCATCTAATATTCACTTAAGTTGATGACCTTTACAGGTCATGAAAGCTTAAACCCTCAAAAGAGATTTTTTAAAGATAAAGTGTAATGTCCCCTTTTTGGGCTAAAATACCAAATAAGTGTTTTTCCTAGAATCCCAAAATTATGCAAATAAATTTTGAATTCTGAAATTTGAAAAATCAACCAACCCTATTTGAAAAATAAAGTTTCAACACACACCTAATCTCACCAAACCCTTGGCGCCAAAGTACAAGGGATAAATAGACAATTTTCAACAATTGATTCACATTTAATTCACCCCAAAACATGCAAATATGAGTAACAATTGAAAATAAATAAAAGTGTACATTTTTTCCACTTAAATGAAGATTACTTTTTGATATATGTTTGCTAAAAAATATCTGATTTTCCTCAAAAAACAGCAATTGTTCTCTCTCAAAAATCTTTCTCAAACCCTTTATATAAATAATTCCAGCTCCTTTCTAGGGCACCCAAAGTGACCAAACAACCTCCTAAGTGAAGTTGTCCTAGGTCAAAAAACTGCAATAAAATCAGAATTAAATATTCTTCACAAACTAGGGCCTAGGGCACCCTCAAAGACCTTCCAAGCTTGCCTAACCAAAACACCATAGTTAGGAAAAATAATAAACTATTTATTAAGCCTAAATCATCATTTCATGAAGCCAAATTCACCATAAAATTATATCAAATAAATAAATAATAATTCAGAGAATTATTATTTGTTTTTTTAATCAAATAACCCCTAGAAACCTTGTCAATCATTCACAAAACCCAACGCCACACTTCAAAAAATTAGCAATAAATCCTAGCAACTAGTTTTGAGCAATTGAACACCCATTTTGTCCTTAAAACCCTGTCCAAAGATCACCAAGGTAAATCATCCCACTCCTAGGACAAGCAACAAAAGATTTCTTTGTAAAGTGGTGTCAAAAAACACCTTTTTATTGATAATTCAGCTCAAAATCACGGTGGCAATTATTGAGCATACATCCCAATCATTCTTCAAGCAAGAAGATTTACAAAATAATATTCAACATATCTAGAATAAGAACTCCACCTTGTATTTGTACCCTCCAAAGGAGGGCGAACCACCTTGGCGGTGTAAAATACTTCATAACATCTCGCTGACTTTTTAAGATATCTTTTCTTTTCTTTGTTCATCTCCCAAGCCGACATTCCTCTTTTTCCAAAAATAATATTAAATTAAATGTCTTAATAACAAATAGTAATTAAAATTACTTTTATGCAATAATACAATAATTATTTATCCTTTCAATTACTATAGTGGTAAAAAACACTTTTAAAAATATTATATTATTCAATTAGAATTGTCTTATATGAATAAAAGATAAAAATCACTATTCCGACAATCATAATTAATTAATAAAATAAAATTCCAAAAGTGATCCCTTGGTCTATGAGGAAAGTAGACTAAAGGTCTTTAGTACATGTTCATAAGTGATATGGAAATAGGGGCATTACAACCCTCCCTTCCCAAAATTGTTTGCCTTCGAGCAATTGCAAACTCGGATTCTCCAAGATTGACTCACTTTCCCAAGTAGCATCCTCAAGTGGCAAGTTCTTCCATCTAATCAAATATTCATTGATGCTATAGTTTTTTAGTTTCTTCTCATGTACCTCAATGATAGAATCCGGAATCAAGATTAATTTGCCCTCGTCATCGAACGAGGGCAGCTCTAAAAAAGTCTTAGCATGCTGCCCAACAACCTATTGTCAACCTGGAGCTGCACCCTAAATCGAAGACGTGCATGAAATGGCAAATCCTCTATCTGGTTGAAACAATGGAATCTTCCAACGAGGGTGGGTGCCTCAATGGTGAGAAGAATCTCTAGAGAAGGCTGGTTCCTGTAAGATGTATCAATGAGGATCTCTACTCTATGCTACAGACTACCATGGAAAAGGGAGAAGGAAACTTTAAGGGGAAATCCTACCTAATAAAGGTGATACATCAAAAGATTGATCCACTCAACTTGGAACCTTAAACACTGAACAAACAAGGGAAAAGGAAGACCTTTGATTTCAGTTGACCACTATGCATAAGTATTTCGTGAGAAGGTTCAATCCAATGACCAAAACATAAGGGAAAAATGATGGAGAGAGGTCTAATACAAGACACTTTGCAGCCACCTAACATCCACTTACAACTTCAGCAAAAGACATAAACAACACTTAACATGACTTGCATAATGATAAACTAGCAACTAAGTATGAATCAAAATTTGGGAAAGGAGAGAAATCTACCACATATGCAAATTGTTGAATGAATATACACTATGCCAGCACTTGAAATCTGAAAGTACAATCTTTCTATTGATTGAAGAGATTGCACAACTCACCAATGGCAGAGTCCGGTCTAACCAAGAGACAATCTTGACCTGTGGAAGAATCGTCAACATTTCTGGCAACTCAGCTGGCCCAACATGCCTGCTATGCTTGAGAACTCAAACCATATAGATACTATTCGAACTCCCAAAACATGATAAACCTGATTTCTAACTGAAAACCTCCTTTGATCATGGCTGAAGTAACCTCCTTTTCAAAATAAGAAGGGAAACACATGAAAGCAAAAGACTAACTAAGAAGCAAATGTGCAAACAAGCACTTATTGGACAAAACTGAAGCAAATTGATGTGCATGAACAGCACTTGGAGGAAAGCAAAAACAACTATGTACATAGAGTTTTGTTCTTCAATAGCAATGTTTCAGATGTATCCCATTGACTAGGATTGGAAGCTCTTGGTCGTCCATCTTAGCAAGTTGGAAGGCGTTGTGGGATTTGCAGATGGAGATCGTGTATGGGCCACTCCAAAGGGAATCAAACTTTGTGTGCCTTCCTAGTTTGGCTCGATCTTCATCCCACTTGAGGACCAAATCTCCTTCATTGAAGCTTTGTGAAGAAGCTCCTTTGTCAAATGTTCTTTTCACCTGTCCTTGATGACTTTCCATGGCTAGCATGGCTTGATTCCTTGTCTCTTTCAACTCCATAAGCTCTGCATACCTGATCTCCATAGGCTCATTCTCTAACAACTCAAGTTGATGCATTAGTTCTAAAGCTGAAAACTCGAGAGAAATAGATAACCTTGCTTCCTTACCATAGACTAGCTTGTAAGGATAGTTGGCTATTAACCTCTTGTAGGTGATCCTATCAGCCCATAGAGCTGACTTCAACTTGAGATGCCATGACCTCTAATTGTCTTCCATACTCCATCGTATGATCCTTAAGAGGTTCTTGTTTGTAGATTCAGCAAGGCCATTTCCTTGTGGATAATAATTCGATGAAGTGCTGAGATAAATTCCATGTTGGATAGCCCATTGGCTAATCTTAGATCCCACCAAAGCCATTGCATTGTCAGAAATAATGGTCGAAAGAACTCCAAACCTAGTGATCAAACCTTCATAGAAATCAAGGACGCTAGTTTCGTTTGCTTCCTTCAATGCAACTGCTTCCATCCAACGTGTGAAGTAGTCCGTAGCTGTTAGAATCCACTTATGCCCTGAACTAGGAGGATTAACGAGACCAATAAAGTCCAACCCCCACTAGACAAACAACTGATCCACTGTATTTGGCTAAAGGGGCAGGGCTGCAAGTTTAACTTTTCCTACAAACATAGCACATTGTTTGCACTTCCTAACCCATGTATGGCAATCGCCAAATATAGGCCAATAGTACCCACCTCTCATGATTTTAAGTGTTGTAGTTCTTGCAGAAAAGTGCCCTCCACCAAGTTCGTCATGGAATTCTTCAAGTTATCTTTGAGTTTGGCTTGGCTCCACACACCTTAGTAACATTCCATTGATATCCTTTTTGAACAAAACAACGTCAACAAGCAAGAATGGAATTGATTGCAATCTGAAATACCTTTTTTTTGAAGCACTTAGGTGAGAAGGGTAACAACCTTTTGCAGGTAGCTTACCAAATCACGAAACCAGTTAGAAGGTGAGATGTGAACAGCAACAATCTCTTCATCATTTGACACTAAAACAGCGTCATTAGTTTCTTGTAAGCCTTGAGCTAGATGCTCACAAAGTCCTTTGCCTCTAACCAGCTTTGTGATTTTAATTTCTATGTCATATTCCATCACTTTGGTTACCCAACCAACCCTCTTCTCGTTTATGCCTTTGTTCAAAAGAAATTCTTTGATGCTTGGATGAGCAACCATTAGATGTATTTTATTATTAGACAACAACTGCTTAAATTTTTTCAGAGATCTTATAACTGAAAGGACATGTTTTTCAACAAAAGAGTACCTTGTCTCATACTCCTACAAGCCTTGGCTGTAGAAAGCTATTGGCTGCTCCAAATCTTCATGATTATGTTGCATAAGAATGCTTGAAATGGTGTCCAGATTAGCATACGTATACAGAATGAAGTCTTTCGTAAAATCTGAATTTAAAAGCGTAGGAGCACTTGCTATGGCTTTCTTAACATCTTCAAAACCTGTTATTCCCTCCTTGGACCAGCTGAAATTTTGATTTTTCTTCAACATGGCTGTGAGTGATTTAGCTACAGTGGCAAAATCTGAAATGTATCTCCTTATAAAATTGATTTTTCCAAAAAAACTTTGCAAAGCCTTTTTGCTCTTAGGCAAGGAGAGTGCAAGAATGGATTGAATCCTTTTAGAATCTATGTTTAAAACGTGCTTTGAAATGACATGTCCAAGAAACTTACCTTCATGAACTAAAAATACACATTTTTTGAGATTTAGAGATATCCCAAATTGCCTACACCTTTCAAAAACTTGCTGGAGGTAAACCATGTGATCTTCTGCATCTTTTAAAAATACTATTATATCATCCAAATAGACAAGCACAAACCTATTAAGAAGGCCTTGGAAGGCCATATCCATGGCTCTTTGAAAGGTTGCTCCAGCATTGGACAAACCAATTGGCATCTTTCTGTATGCAAATGTTCCCCACTTAGTTGTGAAAGTTGTCTTCAATTGGTCCTCTTCTTTGACCAAAATCTGATTGTAGCCACTATACCCATCCAACAAGGAGAACCTCTCTGAACCTGCAACAAACTGTAAAATTTGTTCCATTGATGGGAATGGATAGTGGTCTTTGAGCAAAGCCCTGTTTAAATCACAGAAATCAACACAAACAAATCTCACCATTCTTTTTCCGTACTGGAACGAGGTTCACCACCCAAGTTGAGTGCTTGATTGAAAATATGATAACCGATTCTATGAGCTTGTGAAGCTCAACTTTCATCAAAGGCTCAAGCTTTGGATTGATTGGCCTTTGTCTTTGTCTTACTGGTTTAGTTTCATCTTCTAACTCAGTGTGTTGAGCCAAACTTGGGTCAAAACCTTTGAGATCACTATACTGCCATGCGAATATATCAGCAAAATTTGTGCATAATTCAACAAAAGCTTTCTTTTGTGGAGTGCATACATTGCCCAACTTCGAGATCTTACCAGCTACAATCTCTACATTGGCATAGTGTTCTTCCTTTGTTGACAAGGATGGTTTCTCTTTCCTTAGCTCATCTTCACTGAAAATATTTTCAAGAGTGATCAATCCCTTGGGTAGCTTATTAGTTTTCAGTTGTACAATCTGATCCCCATACTGTTGTAAGCGTTTTAACTGATTTTTTGAATAAAACTCAGCGTCTTCCTACAAAAATCTCACAATTTGATTGTCACTTTCAAACACCTACCAATTTTCTTGGTTATCCGGAACGGAAGGCCTTACAACTATCTTTATATGTGATTGAAAAATGTCTCTTTTTACATCAGTTGGAATATCAAATTGTGTCCCAACAGCAGCCAACCTATCAGCATGTTTATTTCTATCTCTTGGTATTGCCTAAATATTGAAAGCCTAAAAATCTTCAAGTAGATCCCATGCTTTGTGTCTATAAGATTTAAGCAACATATTCTTGCATATATTCAAACCTCTTACTTGATGGATTACAAGTTCACTATCTCCAGATACTTGTAAACAATTTACTTTCATCTTCCTAGCCCACTGCAAACCGTGAACTAGTGCTTCATATTCAACGACGTTTGAACAGCCAAACTGAAATTTAATAGAGGAGAAATACCTTTGTTTTGTAGGAGAAATTAACATCATTCCAGCTCTGGTCCCATGCTTATTTTTTTATCTATCAAAATATAATTGCCACAAGCCTTCATTAGATTCGTCCTCTTTGACCATGGCTGGAATTGGTGCATCGTTCTCATGAAGACAATACACACGAAGACCTTCAATCAACGTGTAGGGATCATGCTCATACAAGGTGGAAGCCCACTCATCAAGAAACAAATCTAGAACTCCATCCAAAGATGAGTCCTTTTCTACATCACTAGTTGTACTATTTCATCTGAGATGATACAATTTGTATTGACCACACTTGGCATATAAGGCTCCATGTGAAAACGTGCAATAGATTCTGAATGAATTGTTACCTTTGTGTCATATCTGATCATAAACAACAAGTAGGTCCAATCAGTTGATATTTATCCCCCAATCTTTGAGGTGAAATCTCTTGAAAGGCACAGCGAAATAAGGAGGCAGGTCCACCACTACGTCCTGCTGAATAGTCACGTTAGGACAAGCATGTAATGTTAATTTTAAATCTTTGATAATCCCTATCGTTTTTGCGGGTGAACCATCTAACTGCAGTACCCCCTTAGTATTTAGCTCATAAACAACGTTGAACTTGTCTGCAATCTGTTTGGGCCATTGTATTGTTGGCTCCACTATCCACCATACAATTATGAACTAAGGTATCACCCACTATCAAAGAAAGATAAAAAGGGGGAGTTTTTTTTGTTTTTACCTCAGTTTTGTTCACCTTCGATATCTTATCTCCTTGTACCTGTTGCTTAGTTGGTTGATTCGAATTTGTCAAGACAACACCTTCTTTATCAGCTGATTTTGGAGACAATTCAAGAGCTGAAAGTTTTTGAATGAGTTTATTCTTTTGGCCTGGAATTGAAAGCGAATCCCACATACTAATGTTGATGTTAGACTTCTTCATCTGATCTACAATACTGAACTGAGATGGACTAACCTTTGATTGCACCTTTTGTGGTAGTTGCTCACGAATTAGAGGTGTTTGTTGCACTTTACCAACCTCTAAATTCTGATTTTTTGGGGTTGTGGGGGCAGCAAATTGGTCTTTCGTACCTTGAGCAATAATACTAAGAGCACTTGAAGTATTTGCTACTGCTTGGGCTTCTTCAACAGCTCTTCTTTTATTTCTCTAATAGGTTATAGCTACAACTTGATCATTTGAAACATTAGTTTTAACATCTTGAGTAAAAGCAACATGATCATCTACCTGCGAATTTACATTAATAGCATCAAGTTGCGCTTGAGTCGCTCCTTGTGATGTCAAACCTGTATCTTGATATTGACCCTCTTGAAAAGAAAACTCTTGTGTCATCTGTGGCATGGTGTTGTTTGGTGATACCAAGTTTTGGTTTTAAACATCATTGAGATTTGAGGGCTGCCAACCTGAATCATGCACCAAATTATTTTGAGGTGGGGTTGGAACAATGGCTTTAAAAGTGGAAGGAGCATTTAGATCAAGAGCAGCATATGGCTTAGCTGGAGTTATGGGTCCTTGTGCTTGATAGGGTGGTCTATTTTCTCTGAAACCCTGATAAAAAGACTTTTGATCTTTGAAGGATTGATAGTTGTTCTGATTTTGTTATTGATAAGGCCTATTTGACTGAAATTGTTGCCTTTTGAGTTGTACTATTTCATTTCCAAAAGATTGTAACAAACTTTTCAACTCTCCTATCTCACTAGATTGACTAGTAGAGGCTGCAATAGGACGTTGAGGTGCTGGAATTGGAGCCAAGGATAAAATTTGAGGAACTTGAAGGGCTGGTACAGAACTTATCTCTAGAAATATGGGCATTGGAAGTCTTGGAGAAAGCTTACCTGCTTGAATCAGACTATTTTATGCCTTTATTGCAACTTCATAAACCTCTGGAAAAGTAGTACTACCCATTGACTGTATCATCACACTAATGTCAAAATTGAGAGCTTTCAAAAAATATATAGAAATGCATATTCAAGTGATGGCCTAATCAGAATTGGTATCTTGTGCCATGTCTTCTGAAATCTGAGATTAAAATCAGAGATGAACTCATGAGGAGCTCTTTGTATGATAGTTAATTGCTCAACTAAAGATAAGTGATCAGATTTGCCCTCAAACTGTTTGACCAAGGCAGCGCCCAATTCATCCTAGGTGGAAACGGACCTACGTGGCAGGGTTCTATACCACTGTAGTGCTTTTCTTTTGAAAGAAGCAGCTAGTAATTTGATAGCAACATTATCCTTAACAACATTATGAATTGAACAAAGATTTGTCACATCCTGAATATGCTCAATAGGGGTTGTTTGATTTTCTCCTGAGAAAAATGGAATACTTTTGAGGGTAGATACAGGGATATCATTTAACTGTGCTAGATTTAGAGGACTTCCCCTATTGAATGGAGCAAACACTTGACTTCTAACGGCCATCTGAATGGTGGGGATTGCAGTGTCTAGAACAATAGGATGAGGGGGAGGTAAATATTCCCTTTGAGGATATGGATTTGCCTTCCTAGACCTTACTCTTTTATAAGTTACAAATTCAAAGGTCTTGTGATAACCTTTGGCATGAACGGATTGCCTGAATGATGCTATGAACTCTGCAATTGGACGTAAATGAATATCATTTGTTGCTACAAAAACTTTATGTAGAGAACTTTTCATGGTCCCATCAGGCATGCCAAAAACTGTTGTCAACCTAGAGTTGCGCCCTCAATCGAAGACGTGCATGAAATGGCCAATCCTCTATCTGGTTGAAACAATAGGAACTTCTCATGAGTGTGGGTGTCTCAATGGTGAAAAGAACCTCTAGAGAAGGTTGGTTCCTGTAAGATGTATCAATGAGGATCTCTACTCTATGTTGCGGACTACCATGGAAAAGGGAGAAGGAAACTTTAAGGGAAAATCCTACCTAATAAAAGTGATACACCAAAAGATTGATCCACTCAACTTGAAATCTTGATCACTGAACAAACAAGGGAAAAGGAAGACCTTTGATTTCAATTGACCACTATGCATAAGTATTTCGTGAGAAGGTTCGATCCAATGACCAAAACATGAGGGAAAAACGATGGAGAGAGGTATGATACAGACACTTTGCAGCCACCTAACATCTACTTACAACTTCAGCAAAATACATAAAGAACACTTAACATGACTTGCATAATGATAAACTAGCAACTAGGTACGAATCAGAATTTGGGAAAAGAGAGAAATCTACCACATATGCAAATTGTTGAATGAATATACACTATGCCAGCACTTGAAATTTGAAAGTACAATCCTTCTATTGATTGAAGAGGTTGCACAACTCACCAATGGCAGAGTCTGGTTTTGCCAAGAGAGGGATAATTTTTAATCAAGGCTGAAAGCCATCTTATAGATAATTACAAAAGCCAAAGATTGGCGTTGAAAAATTGAAGAGATGGATCAACTTAATTAAATCAAGGCTGACTTTGTATTTCAATAAAATATGTTTTCCCTTTGTCTTTGCATGAAGCTCCTTGCGTTTGGGGAAGTGAACTTGTCTTTTGTTTATTGAACCGCCCACCTCTCTTTCCATGGAAGATTACGCCAAGTTTCCAATTTTAGCTTCTTCATGAGCTGTTGGAATGTTTGAAAGCTTGAGATGATAATATTATGCATGAAATCCAATGCCAATGTCAATTTTAGAACTCTGACTTGATCCGTTGGAAGCCGAGTTGGAAGTTTAAAACGCTGAGTTGACCGTTTGATACGCTGAGCTGGACATTTGAGATCATTCTGCTTTGCATGGAAAACTCCTACTAGATGTAGCATTTAACAATTAATCAACTCTAAATCTAGAACAGTCAACTCGACGTCTGAATTTGGAACTCCAGTTGAACTGTTGGAACGTTACGAGCTTGAGATGATGAAAGTGCTTGCATGGAAAAACTCCTTGCTGAGTGAGAGATAAATTCAAGTTGAATTTATTTCATGTCTATCTATTTTCTGTTTCTGTGCATGCGTTGTTCTTGGGTTTATTCCCGCGGACTTATCTTTGGTCTAGGTTTTTTCCTTCAAATATTTTGTTCTTGACTTTCTCATCAGATTATCTATTTTCTATCCTTTTTGCATAGTCAAACCTCCATTTCTTTTGGATTTCTTGTCTCATTGGCTTAATTCTTTCGGATTTCTGGCTCTGGACTTTTCTGGCTGACATTTCTTTTTTCACTCATTTCCTGCGGACTTTATTCCTTCAAAATTATGTTCTGTCCCTCTCCCTCGAGCTTATCTCCTTCAGATCTTTTGAAAGAATTCTTTGGACTTTCCTTTTCTTCGGCATTTGTCTATGACTTCTCCAGTGGCTTTATTTCCCTCAGCTTTATCTATGCTCGGACCTTGCCTTTGGCTTTACCCTCCGTTCCTTCAGACAAATTGTCCGCTTGAATTGTCCTCATCTTTTCCCGCGGGCTTGTCTCTGTTTATCCTCCGAAGTATTCCTTCGGACAAAAAGTCCAAAGGAATTCCTTTGGACTTTTTCCTGAAGGATATATTTCTTTGTTATTTCCTTGCTCAGACTTTCCTTTGTCGGGTTTTTTGTCTTTTGGCAGACCTCTCCAAATTTCTTCGGACATTTTGTCCGAAGGAATTCCTTCAGACAAAAAGCCCGAAGGAATTAATCCTTTGTCTCTTTTGTTTGCCTTGTTGGCTTTATTCCACGGATTTCTCTTCCTTGTAATTACTCTGAATTTCTTTGGACTTTTTGTCCGAAGGAATTCCTTCGGACAAAAAGCCCGAAGGAATTAATCCTTTGTATCTTCTATTTGCCTTTACCTTGAAAATGCCCTTCGAAAAATGCACAACGGTCCAGGCACCGACCAAGTGCCCTCCGCAAGGGCTCGTGGCTCTCCTCTATGCCCTTTTCGAAAAAGTTGTAGGGCACCTGGGCTTTTTGCAAATTACTCCTAAATTTGACGTGTACCTTCCCGAAGGGTAGGTGCCCTTCGGGATTGTTGAAAATGACCCTTCCGAAGGGTACCTTGCCGTTCGGGTTTCTTGTTTTTCCCTTTTCTGCCTTCCAAAGACACCCTTTGAAATTCCACGGACTTATAACAAGGCTCATTCCTTCGGATTTCCTGAGTGTCCCAAATTTTTGCAATGGTCTTTTGAACTTTTCCGAAGCTATGTGAAAACAAGCCTTCTTTAATGAACCATTTCTTCGGACAAAAGTCCGAAGGAATTCCTGTTGTAGCAAAGGCCCTCACAAAATTAAAAAACAATGTATTATTTTCCAATGTATTCTTTCTTTTTTGGCTAGGGACGTGAATTTTCCGAATGGCAAGAGACAATCCTGACCTGTGGAAGAATTGTCAACACAACCCTTTTGAGACAAGAGACATGGAACACATTGTGTATCTTACCATTTTTCGGAAGCTTCAACTCATATGCTACTTTGCCCACTTTGTTCTTCACCTTATATGGCTATAGAAACGTGGTTTTAACTTTTCAAAACCACTTTGTTTGAGGGAGGATTATCTAAATGGCTACAACCTCAAAAAGACCCAATCTCCCTTCTCGAATGACCTCTCAGTCCTATGTTGATCCGCATACAACTTTTCGTTTTGAGCATGTTGTAGGTTCTCTTTTAATGTATTCATGATGTCATAACCCTATTGCACCAAATCTTTTGCTCCCGATACTCTACTTTCCGATAGAATTAAATCAATGAATGAAAGTGCATCATAACCATAAAGTGCTTTGAAATGAGTCATACCTATAAACATGTGGAAAGTTGTGTTATAACAATGTTCAACCATATGCAACCATTTTACCCATGTTGTTTGCCGCCCTGAAACATGGTTCCTTAAATACCCTTGCAACCATTTATTTACAATTTCCATTTGCCCATCGGTTTGTGGATGATAATTGGTGCTAGATGTGAACTCAGTCCCTGTCAAATAAAAGAGCTCTTGCAAAAAATAAACTCATGAACCTGTTGTCCTTGTCACTTACAATGTTTTTGGGCAGCCGATGCGATTTAAACACTTCTCTAAAAAACACATCAACAATCATAGGAGCATTGCACCTGGCTGGGAGTGGATAAAAATGACCATGTTTTGTGAGTCTATCAACCACAACATATAAATAATTCTTACCTTGAATCATAGGTAATCCGGTAATGAAATCCATGGAGATGTTTTCCCATTTTTGTGAGGGAATAGGAAAGGGTTGCAAGAGACCAACTGGAAACTCATGCTCACTTTTATTTTTTTGACATACCAAACATTCCCAAATGTATTTGAGTACCTCTTTCTTCAAGCCCTTCCAATAGAACCTTTCTCTCACAAGCTTGTAGGTCTTGAAATACCCTTGGTGACCAGCCAATGGTGTGTCATGGGCAGCCCTTAAAACCATGTGCTTTACCTTAGATTTGGGTACCAAATAGACACTATCTTTGTAGAGTATAAGCTCATCTAAAAAATTTGAAACTTTCATCAATAATTACCCCTTCAAGCAAGTCACTAGCAAGCTATTTTTTGGCATATTCCATGGTAATCAATTCTCTCCAATCTGTTGTTATAAATGACATAGAACAGAATGCTACATCCTCTTGTAAAACTCTACAACATGATGAAATTGTTTGAGGGGACCCATTAATCATACCTTGAAGAGTCACTTCTTTGTCACCCACCTTCAATTTGAGTCTCAAGCTTTTATAGTTGATGGTGAATTCCCTAATGAATGCATCCATTGAATCTCAAGCACAAGATCCATATCCCCTATGTCAATCATGTAAAAATCATCACATACCTCATATTCCCCTAGCGAAATGGTGAGTTTGGCAATTCTTTTGGTGCATGGTAGGTAAAATCCATCTGCTATTGTCACTTTGAATCCTTTGAAATCTTCTCTTTCAAGATCTAACTTAGCCACCAAATTTGTACCAATGAAATTGCGAGTAGCCCCACTATCAATCAATATGGTTACCTTGTGTCCCTTTAATGTCCCACTCACCCAAAAAGGATGATACTTTGGTGCCCTGGAAAGAGTAGCAAGAGTGCTGCCCATTTCTTGATTGCCCTCCTCATGTACATGCTCATCAACAACATTTTCATTTTTCTCAACATTAGTACCAATAAAATCGAAATCAGAATCATCATCAATTACCTCAATGTAATGGACTTGTCCTTTGCCCACACAATGGTGACCTTTAGTCCATGGATCTTTGCAAGTGAAGCACAAACCTTTCCTTCTTAATTCATCTCTTGCATCCTTCATATTGTTGCTATAGGGTAGTGCCTTATGTGGAGGAACTGTTGTCAACCTGGAGCTACGCCCTGAATCGAAGACGTGCATGAAATGGCCAATCCTCTATCCCGCTGAAACAATGGGATCTTCTCACGAGGGTGGGTACCTCAACGGTGAGAAGAACCTCTAGAGAAGGCTGGTTCTTGTATGATGTATCAATGAGGATCTCTACTCTATGCTGCGGACTACCGTGGAAAAAACAGAAGGAAACTTAAAGGGGAAATCCTACCTAAAAAGAGGTGATACACCAGAAGTTTGATCCCCTCAACTTGGAACTTTGAACACTGAACAAACAAAGGAAAAGGAAGACATTGGATTTCAATCAATCACTTATGCATAAATATTTCATGAAGAGGTTCGATCCAATGACCAAAACCTGAGGAAAAACGATGGAGAGAGGTCCGATACAAGACACTTTGCAGCCTCCTAACATCTACTTACAACTTCAGCAAAAGACATAAAGAACACTTTAACATACACTATGCCAACACTTGAAATCTGAAAGTACAGTCCTATTGATCGAAGAGGTTACACAACTCACCAATGGCAGAGTCTAGGCTAACCAAGAGAGATATTAGATAATTTTTAAATCAAGACCCAAAGCCAATTTATAAAAAATTACAAGAGGCCAAAAATTGGCGTTGAAAATTGAAGAGAAGGGTTTACTTAGGTTAACTCAAGGCTGTCTTGGTCTTTCAATAAAACATGTTTTCTTTTGTCTTTGCATTAAGATTCTTGCGCTTGAGGAAATGAACTTGTTTTTGTTATGAACTGCCCACCTCTCTTTGCATGGAAATCCACGCCAATGTTAATTTTATAACTCTACGTGAGCTGCTTGATGCCGAATTGGAATGTTGGAAAGCCTAAGTTGGCCGTTTGATAAGCTGAGTTGGACAAAGAGATCGTTCTCAGTTGACTGTTTGGCAAGCTGAGTCAGTCGAAGAGATCATTTTCCCTCGCATGGAAAGCTCCTAGTGGATGCGGCGTTTAACAATTAATCATCTCTAAATCTGGAACAGTCATCTCGACATTCGAATTTGGAACTTTGGTTGACGCTAAGTTGGACCCTCGGATGCATGAGTTGATCCGGAGGACGAGCAGGACTTCAATAACCAGTCAACTGAAGCTGTTGACCAATTTTGCCCACGGGCCAAATTTTGGTCACCTTCCTCCCTTGTTATTCAAAAAAGCGTCCTTTCCAAGTTGCACAGTTCATCTCAGTGGTTCTTCGTTTGGTGCAGTCATTTGTTTAGCCTCTTGGTTCTTCGGCACTTCATCGGCCTAATTCAAACGTCCTAGTGGAGGGCCGGCATTTCAAATGAGAGTACCCAAGTTCATTTCAATTTGGTTTGAAGTCTAAATTTCAAATTTTGTTCAAAAAAGTCCAAAGTCCTAATTTCCTTCAGGCATGGCTTAACACGAAAGGTCGGGCTGGGTCGCTTATCACACAAATGCAAAGGGCCGGGTCGCACGAAACAAGGGCAAAGGGAATTTCCGCAGACTTTTTGTCCGCGGGAAATGCCGCGGACAAAAGCCCGCGGGAAACACAGCAAGAATACCCGGGACATTTCTGCGGACTTTTTGTCCGCAGGAAATGTCCGCGGACACAAAGCCTGCGGGAAATATACAAGGCCTGCGGGGACCCAAGAGGCATACGCAATAAACAAGGACCGTCCGAAGGATTAAGACAACCCGAGAGATCATCCCAGGACCCGCCGAAGTGTATACAAGGCAAGGTGCCCGGAAGGTGATAGAGACAAAGCAGGCCGCAAAGTAGTTAGCAAGCGGCCCGAAGCCAACAAAGCACGAGGACGTCCTTGAGGACGTCAAGTTTGACCAAAGGATTTAGCCGTTCTTTTAAAAGCAAAAAAGGGAGCGCTAACCAACCAGGAACCCAAATTGAAGCGACCCGCCAAGAAAGCTCGCCCCAGGGGCCGAACAGGCCAGATGAGACAAAATAAAGTAAAGACAAAGCAGAAAGCAGGCCTCTTCTAGAAGGATGACGTCGGCAGCAGTATTTTCTTCTTCCCAATGAAGACGCGATAGGCCACTTGCAAGCAAGGAGCGCCAATGAGCCTTTTGGGTTTTTTCCATATAGTTTGCGAATGGGTCATTTTGTAATAATCTCCCACATTTTGCTAAGGTGCAGCCTTGGCAAAATTTCACCTAAATCAAATAAAATGCAATTTTTACCTCCATATGGATAGATATTTTCAGAGTATGTCTTGAGTGTTTGTCTGTGTCCAGTCATTGTTTCTTGATGCTCTCACAAGTTCAACACCAGCAGACCTTTTATCTACAAGGCGCCATTTCTGCAGCTGAAAGGAGAAGAGCTGTATTTGAGAAGACCAGAACAGAGGAAGTTGCTTACAGTGTGCATTCCACAGCGCCTTGGTAAATCTCTGTTATGTTTTTTCCATTATAGCCTCCCTGCCAGTTCCTTGCAGTTTGGTCCTTCTGCCAAGTGTGTAGAGTACGTATGCATTTGTCTGGTTTCAAGAGTGGATGTGTGAAGATCGACTTATTTTTGGTATATCACCTCTTTAGAGTAGGTTTGTTTTCCTGTATCTTTCTCCCTTTTCATCCCTCCTTTTTTTATTATATAGCTGTATATATATATACCTGTATTTTGCACTTGCTGGAACAAACCATGATACATCAAAGGGAGCTAGCCCTTAACTAGAGACTCTCCCCTCCAGCGTCGCCAGTCCCACAGGCGAGAAGGGAGTTTCCATGTTGCGAGGAGAAGGCAGAAGTTCGACCTCCCTGCCCCGGGTGCAATTTCCTGCGTCAACAGAAGCTTTGACCGGTATTCAAAAATAGCTCCCGCTTGCATGTATTTTACCCTATTTTGGGTCTATTTCTGGCGGGATTCTATATTTGGATGTATTGTTATAATTATATCCGGTCTATATTTTCTCCATTGGGCTTTGCTTTTCGGAATTTTGGCTTTACCCTTGTTTCAACGGATACTTCCCGCGGTCAAAATTTGACGGCTAGCGGGACATCACCCTTTGGCATTTATTCCTTCGGGATTCTCCTTTTGGCAATTTCCTTCGGACTTCTCTTATTTCCTCTTTTGCACAGTCCAAAAACTATTACTTTTGGGTGTCTCGGCTTAATTCCTTCGGATTTTATTGAAGGGGCCTTGTCCGAATTTCTTCAGAGTTTCAGCTTAAACCATTCCTTCGGACTTTGTTGTCTTCTGCGACTTTTCGAATTTCTTCGGACTTTTTGTTCGAAGGAATTCCTTCGGACAAAAAGCCCGAAGGAATTATCCCTTCGCTTTTTTCTGCTTTCGTTCATTTTCCCGAAGCCCCTTTGGATTTTGCCATCGGCTTTTCTACACGGGCATCTTGCTTGTTTCAACTCGGAATTCCTTCAGACTTTTTGTCCAAAGGAATTCCTTCAGACAAAAAGTCCAAAGTTTTCCTTTGCTTTTGCTCTTTGGCCAACGAAATGTGCCCTTCGGGAAATACACAGAGGTACTATTGCCAACCAAGTGCCCTTCGCAAGGGCTAGTAGCTCTCCCTCTGTGCCCTTCGAAAAAATTGGAGGGCACCCGGGTGTTTTGAAAAGGTTCTGAATCTGTTCCCACACCTTCCCGACGGGTAGGTGCCCTTCAGAATTGTTGAAAGCGACCCTTCCAAAGGGTACCCTGCCCTTCGAGATTCTTGTAATGGACTCCTTCCTTCGACCTCTTGGTTTTTCTTCGAAAAAATTGCAATTGGTCTCTTGGCCGATAAAATGACCCTTCAGCAAATTTGTGAACCCTTGGGCTTTAAACAAGTGCCATTTCATTCAGACCAACAGGGCGAAGCAATTGAATCTTCAGCTAGTGACCCTTCGGACAAAAGTCCGAAGGATTCAAACCCTTTAGAATTTCCCCTTCAACTACTTGAATAAATTTGTTCTTTCCTTTGGGGAAAAATTGCCAACATTCTGGCAACTCAACTGGGAAGCATCCCTGCTATGCTTGAGAACTCAGACCATGTATAAATGCTTATTTGACTTCCCAAATGGTGACCCTGATTTCTGACTAAAAATCTACTCTGATCATGGCTGTAGTAACCTCCTTCAAATTAAGAAGGGAAACACACGAAAGAAGAAAATTAACTAAGAAGCAAATGTGCAACAAGCACTTTATTGGAACGAAAACTGAAGCAAACTACTGTGCTTAAACAGCACTTGGAGGAAAGCAAAAACAACTAAAGAACCTAGCTAACCATGGTAAAGCATGATCCACCTGGATTAAATGGGAAATTCTTGAATTCACTCCTTCGAAGAGATGGTACGAGTTGCAAAGCAGGATGTTTATTAGTCATAACCCTTGATGAGGCATTTTCCTTGTCCACCAACTATATTAGCATCTTTTCAAATGAGTTATCAACATTAACAAAGACAAACTCATCATGTAACTCTTGATCTTTTTCAGATTGCTTATCATCTACCACTTTGGCAAGTGATATCTCATCTATGCATGGTTTTTGAGTGACCACATCCTTCTTATTGACTGCTGCAAGTTCATTCAGCTCTTCAAGGAGCTTTGAGCAGGCAACCCAATCTGTACTGTGACCTTGAATAAGTGATTCTTGATCAAATTTCTCATAAACATGCTCTTCAATAGCCAACATATCTGTACAAAGCTCTTTAATCTCTTGTAGAGGTTCAAGGTACCGCTGCCAATCATCTTTTTGTTCCTCATTTTGATCTATTTGAACTGAATCAGCTGTAAGGCTATTTGGATCCTTTTCAATAGGAGATACCTGTAACTCATTTATAACTTCAATCTGTATCATCTCCTCTTGAAGTTCCTCTACATCAAGATCAGTCTTCCCACTCTCAGCTATACTTGGATGCTCAATTACAACCTCAAGTGAAGTATTAATAAAAAATTCTTTCTCAAACACTCCTAAAGCATCATCTACGCACTCTACAATAACTTGTCCTGTAGCTGCAACCTCTTTCTCAATACTCCGAAGAACAGGATCCTCCTGAGGAAGGGGGATGGTGGGATGGTGATGAAATTCATTTGTTTGAGAGGGAATATGAAGCATGGGAGGTCAATTGTGATCAGATTTTGGAATCTTGAGGGAAAAGGAATTATCTAGGAAGTTTTGGAGAGGAGGGAAAGAGAAACTCTTAAAGACATCTGTATTTTGCTCCTTTCATTTGGCCATTACCTCATCAAAGTTTGGAACCTGCTTGTCCTCCTGGACAACCTGAGCTTGAGGGACGATTGGTGAGATAATGGGACTATAGGAAGGTTTAGTCTCATGAATAATCACTTGAATAGGCTCTTGAATAGGCTCTTGACTCCAACTAGGAAGCTCCCTTGGCACACACTGGGCATGGTTAAGAACTTCATGAGAATAAGAAGCACAATAGCCCTTTGTAGACAATTGGTTTAACTCGATTTTCTGCCTTTCCCAAGCCTCCATCTTTTCCAATACAAGAATACATAGTTCATTCATCTCTTCTGGATCATTGGGCACATTTTGAAATAGACCATTCACTTCCTCATACTGAGAGTTAGAACAAACCTTTCTTGCATATGCTAGTATTCTGAGCTCTATTTCATTCATTTTTTCTTGAAGGCAATACTGCTCATATGCAACATCATAACCATATGGGAAAGATGAAATCCGGTCCTGAGACTGATATGGCTCACAAAGAAGGTAAGATTCATGCTCTTGATAACAAGGATCATGAGAAACTTGATAAGGCTCAACATAGCTTTGATAATACTCTCGATAAGGCTGATTAGGCTCACAGATATCATGACCAGGCTGGTATGATCCATCATTGGGCTGATAAGAAAATATAGCATAGAAATTCTCTTCATACACAGCCATCAAAATTCATTCGCGATAATACAATAAAAATAGACTTATATGAAAACTGTCCTGAACTATTAGAAGCAATTGCTTGAGCTTGGAATAACCGAATACTTCTTGAAGAACCCTGCTACAACTGCAATTTCATAAAAACTAGAAAAAATAGGTCCCCCCAGGCGTGACAAAAACTGTTGTCAACCTGGAGCTGCGCCCTGAATCGAAGACGTGCATGAAATGGCTAGTCCTCTATCCAGCTGAAACAATGGGATCTTCTCACAAGGGTGGGTGCCTCAATGGTGAGAAGAACCTCCAGAGAAGGCTGGTTCCTGTATGATGTATCAATGAGGATCTCTACTCTATGCTACGGACTACCGTGGAAAAGTAAGAAGAAAACTTAAAGGGGAAATCCTACCGAAAAGGGGGTGATACACCAGAAGTTTGATCCCCTCAACTTGGAACCTTGAACACTGAACAAACAAGGGAAAAGGAAGACCTTAGATTTCAATCAATCACATATGCATAAATATTTCATGAAGAGGTTTGATCCAATAACCAAACCCTGAGGGAAAACGATGAAGAGAGGTCCGATACAAGACACTTTGCAGCCACCTAACATCCACTTACAGCTTCAGCGAAAGACATAAAGAACACTTTAACATGCCCTGCATAAGGGTAATTTAGCAACTAGGTATGAAAAAGAATTTGGAAAGGGAGAGAAATCTACCACTTATGCAAATTGTTGAATGAAATATACACTATGCCAACACTTGAAATCTGAAAGTACAGTCCTATTGATCGAAGAGGTTACACAACTCACCAATGGCAGAGTCTGGTCTAACCAAGAGAGATATTGGATAATTTTTAAATCAAGGCTCAGAGCCAATTTATAGAAAATTACAAAAGGCCAAAGATTGGCGTTGAAAATTGAAGAGAAGGATTTACTTAGGTTAAGTCAAGGCTGCCTTGGCCTTTCAATAAAATATGTTTTCTTTTGTCTTTGCATGAAGCTTCTTGCGCTTGAGGAAGTGAACTTGTCTTTGTTATGAACCGCCCACCTCTCTTTGCATGGAAATCCACGCCAATGTTAATTTTAGAACTCTACTGAGCTGCTTGATGCCGAATTGGAACGTTGGAAAAGCTGAGTTGGCCGTTTGATACGCTGAATTGGACGAAGAGATCGTTCTCAGTTGACTGTTTGGCAAGCTGAGTCGGTCGAAGAGATCATTTTCCCTCACATGGAAAGCTCCTAGTGGATGCGGCGTTTAACAATTAATCAACTCTAAATCTGGAATAGTCAACTCGACATTCGAATTTGGAACTTCGATTGACGCTAAGTTGGACCCTCGGATGTATGAGTTTATCCGAAGACGAGCAGGACTTCAATAACCAATCAACTAAAGCTTTGACCGGTATTCAAAAATAGCTCCTGCTTGCATGTATTTTACCCTGCTCTGGGTCTATTTCTGGCGGGATTCTATATTTGGATGTATTTTTATAATTATATCCGGTCTATATTTTCACCATTGGGCTTTGCTTTTCGGAATTTTGGCTTTACCCCTGTTTCAACGGTTACTTCCCGCAGTCAGAATTTGACGGCTAGCAAGACGTCACCCTTTGGCATTTATTCCTTCGGGATTCTCCTTTTGGCAATTTCCTTCAGACTTCTCTTATTTCCTCTTTTGCACAGTCCAAAAACTATTACTTTTGGGTGTCTCAGCTTAATTCCTTCGGATTGTATTGAAGGGGCCTTGTCCGAATTTCTTCGGACTTTCAGCTTAAATCATTCCTTCGGACTTTGTCGTCTTCTGCGACTTTTCGAATTTCTTCGAACTTTTTGTCTGAAGGAATTCCTTCGGACAAAAAGCCCGAAGGAATTATCCCTTCACTTTTTTCTACTTTCGTTCATTTTCCCGAAGCCCCTTTGGATTTTGCCATGGGCTTTTCTGCACGGGCATCTTGCTTGTTTCAACTCCGAATTCCTTCGGACAAAAAGTCCAAAGGTTTCCTTTGCTTTTGCTCTTCGGCCAATGAAATGTGCCCTTCGGGAAATACACAGAGGTACTGTCGCCGACCAAGTGCCCTCCGCAAGGGCTAGTAGCTCTCCCTCTGTGCCCTTCGGAAAAATTGGAGGGCACCCGGGTGTTTTGAAAAGGTTTTGAATCTGTTCCCACACCTTCCCGAAGGGTAGGTGCCCTTCGGGATTGTTGAAAGTGACTCTTCCGAAGGGTACCCTGCCCTTCGAGATTCTTGTAATGGACTCCTTCCTTCGACCTCTTGGTTTTTCTTCGAAAAAATTGCAATTGGTCTCTTGGCCGATAAAATGACCCTTCGGCAAATTTGTGAACCCTTGGGCTTTAAACAAGTGCCATTTCATTCAGACCAACAGGGCGAAGCAATTGAATCTTCAGCTAGTGACCCTTCAGACAAAAGTCCTAAGGATTCAAACCCTTTAGAATTTCCCCTTCAACTACTTGAATAAATATGTTCTTTCCTTTGGGGAAAAATTGTCAACAGGAACATAGGACTAAAAAGGCTTTTTTAGTGCCATATTAGGTGCTACCCTAGGCTGCCCACTTGGTGCCTTTGGTGGTCCACTAAAATCAGACCTTGGCTGCCTTTGGCAGCTCTTTTAGCCAAACATTGCCTTGTAAGTTGAACATTCTAGATCCAAAGTTTTAATAATCGCAACTTACAAAGAGTGTTGAAAGCTTTTACCAAACCTCTCAAAGGCTCAATCAAACCCTTCATAAAAATAAGATAAGATAAATATATTAATATCCAACTAATGACCACAAAAGTAGGTCAAAGGTGTTCTAGATTATAGAAATGTGTCAAGAAAAAACGGGAAACCAAAAAAGTCTCTAAAAACAAGAAAAACAATGCTGAAAGAAATAGTATAAACCAGAGAAAAAGTGACCACACTCAAAGCCAAACCACCAAAGGACCCAACCATGCTCAGGTCCAAAGAAGGGAGCAGAAGAAATGAGCAATCTCCAAGAATCTATAAACATCGGGGGCACAAGGATGATCCCTAAGAAAAAAGAAGAAAGAGAACTACCAACCTTCTTTCACTAACATCCAGTACCATGACAAAAATCTTTTGAAATCAACAACATACCTTTCAATATCATGATCTTGCTTGAGTTGTGCCAACTCATGAAAGTGGATTTCCGGATCTCTTCTATCAAACCTCTCCATTATCCTCTTGCTAAATTTTTCCAATATAGTAATAGATTCATGGCCTTGTGTAATCATGCCATGAAACCACCACTAATGAGTAACATCCTCCAAGTGAAGTGTGACGAATTTTAGAGCCTTATCCTCAAACATGGGGTTGAGTGATAAATGGGTCTCCAATTTTTGCAACCACGATCTCACTGGAAGTTTATCAATACCATCAAAATTAAGGAGAGAAACCTTACCCAACCTTTGTTGCAAATCTCTGTGGGGTTGCATACTTGGTTCTCTTGATTTTGTCCCATTCTTCATCTCACAAAAATCACAAAAAGACAAATGTGCTTGTGTGTCAAAACTAAGGGCTGCATACTCTTGTTCGCGTGTATCAAGTGGGTCACACATTGGTGTCTCAATTTCAATCATTGGTTATCTTTGCCAAAAAATAGCCTTGAATAGTTTATGAGGAGGTTTGGTGGAAACCTTTTCATTATCATTCGAATTTCCTTCTCCATTGAAGGGATGACTGTTGCTTAGCGTTAAAGTAGCCTTCAACATAGCTGTAAATTGCATATCCAATGTATGTTGAAGATCATTTTGGCTCTCTTTGATCAAGCCCTGCAAAAACTTAACATGCTCTGAAGTAAACTCTTGGTTATCCATGGCTTTTCCTCTTCTCTGATAATACAAAATATTTTAATTTGCTTCCATCCAAATCTGCACATAAAATCTCACATCTGCATCAAATTGGTGCTCTGATACCACTATAATGTCCAATTTTTGGGCTAAAAGACCAAATAAGAGTTTTCCTTAAAATCCCAAAATTATGCAAATAAATTCTAAATTCTAAAATTTAAAAAATCAATCAACCCTAGCTGAAAAATAAAGCTTCAACACACACCCAATCTCGCCAAACCCTTGGCGCCAAAGTACAAGGGATAAATAGACAATTTTCAGCAATTGATTCACATTTAATTCACACCTAAACATGCAAATATGAGTAACAATTGAAAATAAATGAAAGTGTACATTTTTTCCACTTGAATGGAGATAATTTTTTGATATATGCTTGCTAGAAAATATTTGATTTTACTCAAAAAAATAACAGTTGTTCTCTCTTCAAAATCTTCCTCAAACCCTTGCAAACATAGAAAAAATGCCAAAAATATCTGAATAATTTCAGCGCCTTTTTAGGGCACCCAAAATGACCAAACAACCTCCCAAATGAAGTCGCTCTAGGTCAAAGGGCTGTAATAAAATCAGAATTAAATATTCTTCACAAACTAGGGTCTAAGGCACCCTCAAAGACCTTCCAAACTTGCATAACCAAATCACCAAAGTTAGGAAATATCATAAACTATTTATTAAGCCCAAATCATCATTTCATAAAGCCAAATTCACCATAAAATTATGTCAAATAAATAAATAATAATTCAAAAAATTATTTGTAATGTCCCCATTTTCACATCATTTATGAGCAGGTATTGAAGACCTTTAGTCTACTTTCCCTATAGACTAAACGATTCATTTTGATAATTTATTTTATTAATTAATTATAATTGCCTAAATAGTGATTTTAACCATTTACTCATATAAAGCAATTTTAGTTGATTAATAGAATATTTTATAAATGTGGTTTTTACCACTAAAATATTTAATAAAAATAATTATTGGATTCTTGCTTAAATATAATTTTAATTACTATTTATTATTTAGGCAATTAATTTATTATTATTTTTTGTAAAAAATGAATGTCAATTTGTAAGTGATCAAAGCAAATAGATCTTTCAAAACTCGGCAAAGAAAGTTAAAAAGAAGTATTTCGCCTTCTCAAGGTAGTTCGCCCCATTTGAAGGGTACAAGTACATGGAGTTTTCATTTGAAAGATACGCTAAAAATCGATATTGATTCTTCATGCTTGAAGAAAATATTGGGATGTATGCTCAATAAGTGTTTACAAGTTTTTAGAGTTGATTATTTGACAAAACAGTATTTTTTGATGCCATCTTTGCAAAGATGAAATTTGATTATTGCCCTAGAGTGGGGCGACTTGATTGGTGACTTTTGTTTGTGTGGGTTTCAAGGCTAATTTAAAGTCAAATTGACATAGTTTCATTACTGAAATTTATTGATAATTATTGCTAAAGTATAGTGTTGACTTCCTATATAGTGTTGACTTCTTATGTGATTGGGCAAAGTTTGCAAGGTCTTTTCAAGTGGATAAATAAATAATAACTTTTGATTTATTTATTTATATTTTTCAGCAAATTTCATGAGAATTGACTTCATAAATTGTGAATTTATGGCTAATATTTATTGAGAAATATTTTCAAGTGTAATGACTTGAATTGAAGTGAGGGTTTGTTGTTTAAAGGGGTTTAAAACCCTAGTTGAAAGGCAAATAATATTTCTGATTTTTATATACAATTTTGACCTAGGGCAACTAGGTTTGGAGTGGTGTTTGATCACTTTGAAGGTTCAAAAAGGGCATTGAATTTGTGTGGTAATTTTTTGTAATTTATTCATGATTTTTGGCAAGGGTTGGAGTCAAAATTGGTAAATATTCAGCGGTTGTTTTATACATAAAATAAGATATTTTTCAGCAAGGTTAAATCTGATTTCCATCCACATCCAAGGGGTAAAAAGGTACAAAAATTCTATTTTCATTTTGTGGCTTATTTTGGATCATTTTGAGGTGATATTTGCTCAAAGTAATTGCTGAAAAGTACCTATCTATTTATTGCACATTGTCGTCTAGGGTTTAGAATCATATTGCATGTTTTTGAGGCATCTCTTTGAGTTAGGATTTGTTGATTTTACTGATTTCAGGAATTCAAAATTTTGTGGATTTTAGGGGAAACCCTTATTTGGTCCTTTGGCCCAAAAAGAGACATTACATTATTATTTACTTTCTTAATCAAATAACCCTTGAAAACCTAGTCAATCATTCACAAAACCCAATGCCACACTTCAAAAAATTAGCAAAAATTCCAGCAATTAGTTTGAGCAATTGGACATCCAATTTGCCCTCAAAACCCTCTTCAAAAATCATCAAGGCAAATCACCTCACTCCTAGCAAGCAACAAAATATTCATTTGTAAAATGATGTTAAAAAATATTTTTTTATTAATAATTCAGCTCAAAATCATGGTAACAATTATTGGGCATACATCCCAATCATTCTTCAAGCATCAAGATTCACAAAATAATATTCAACATATTTAAAATAAGAACTTCACCTTGTATTTGTACCTTTCAAATGAGGGCAAAACACTTTGGAGGGGTAAAATATCTCATAACACCTCATTGCCGACTTTTTAAGATACCTTTTTATTTTCTTTGTTCATCTCCCAAGCCGACATTCTTCTTCTTTTAAAAAAAATATTAAATTAATTGCCTTAATAACAAATAGTAATTAAAATTATTTTTAAGCAATAATCTAATAATTATTTATCCTATTGATTACCATAGTGATAAAAAACCATTTTTAAAAATATTCTATTAATCAATCAAAATTGTCTTATATGGATAAATAATAAAAATCAATATTCAGGGAATCATAATTATTTAATAAAATAAAACCCCAAAAATGATCCCTTAGTCTATGGAGAGAGTAGACTAAAGGTCTTCAGTACCTATTCATAAGTGATACGGAAATGGGGACATTACATAAAGTTGTTTATGTTTTAAAAGACACATCCCTCCAATTTGGGTGCCACCCTTGGAAGATGATTATAAAAAGCCATTGAAGAGTCTTTTGGAATGTATGTTGAATATTGATATTGAATTATTGATCAAGTATGTCAAGCTTGATTACCACATTTCAATGACGAGAACTTTCATGAAGTGTCAACAATTTGGGGATGAAAACCTCTATTCCTACTATTTGGGCAGCATTATTCAAGGGTTGTAGTTGAGTTTCAAAATTGCATGTTTACATGCAAGTAGATCTACAAAGATGTTTTTGGACACCACTCACATTGAGCAATAATACAAACCCTATAGAAGCTAATTTTTCGAGAAATTTCAAGTCTTAAAGAGCGACGACTTGCATTGGGGGCTTGTTTGTGGTGTTGATAGCCATTCATTGGATGAAAACTTGCCTAGAGGGTTGTGCGCGCTGATTTGAAGGGTTCGTTGAAGCCTAAAACATTGCATATTATTTTATATGATTTTTTTAGCTTTGGTGACTTGAATTGAGAGCTAGTTTTATGGTCTTGAAGCTGATTTGAAAGGTTCATTGAAGCCAAAAATATTGTATAATATTTATATGATATTTCCATCTTGGGCGACTTGCCTTAGGAGCATTTTGAAGGTCAATTGATGATCCATTGGTAAGTTTGAACAATTTGATTTATTACATATGTTTTTCTAAGGTGGGGCGAATAAGTTTGAGGACGAATTGGACATCATTGGAGGGTTTTTAGACTCCAAATTGACAAGGTACATTTATCATATTATTTATGATTAATTTGGTAATAAATCATAAGGGTTTGAAGGATTTTTTGAGGGTTAAAGCAAGGGTATTGATTCTGAAATTATGCCATTAATTTTTGAGGTGGGGGATTCACTTGAGGGAGGTGTAAAAGGGTTTAGGGTGCCTTGTTTGGCCTTAAACAATAGATCATTTATTATTGCAAATATTGGTGGAATTTATAACCTATTATCAGCTAGTTTGGTAGAGTTACAAGTCTGATTTTCTGAGTTATTTGGCGACTTGGTTTGGAGAAGATTTGATCATCTTTTAGGCCCTAATATTGATCAATTTTTATATGATATGCATGTTGAAATTTATCTGCATTTTATCTTCAATTGTGGAGGGTTTTCTAAGTTAGAATTGGTGACAAAAAGAGGGCATTAAAATCAGCTTGGTGGCATTGAGGGCTTTGGAGTGGAAACATACCAATTCAACTCCTTCCTTCATATGATGTGAGCCATGATTAGCTAAGTTTCACAAGGTATTTTTATATTTATTTGTTGAGTGGTGTGAAATTTCAGTTTGGTGGTGCAAATACAACCCTAGGGTTGGTTGGTTCTATTTTCAAAATTTGGATTTTGTTTCAGATTTATTTAGGGGTTTGTTGGAAAACCCTCTTTTGCATTGTTGTCCCAAATTGGGGACATTACAGTGGTATCAAAGCCATATTTTGGCTATTTTGTGGGGTGAAAGGTTTAATACATGAGTTGCAACAAAGAGGTTAAGTATTACTTGAAGAGTAACAGGAAGGAAGCAAAACTTCCACCAGTTGGTTCGTTTGAACAGGACCAAATCATGGGTGACATGGGACACTAGGAAACAGAGAATTGTTAAGCACAAGCTTATACTGAGAGGGGGGTGAATCAATATAAGATATTTTTTGACTTTCGACTATTAATCTTAAATTCAAAACCTCAAATTACTCCGCAATTAATATATTCAAGGCAATCAAAGAATACAATGCAAAACCACACAATGCAAATAGACACATTTGCGTGGAAACCCTTTCGAGAAAAAACCACGAAAAAATTCTCTTAATATAAATATTCGTAGGCACCAACCTACTGGAGCACCAACCCCAAAAACAATTGTGTAGGCACCAACCCACAGGAGCACCGACCCCTTTCATTGAGTACCAACTCAGCAAGAGACACCAATCTCTTCAAAACGAAAGCACCAACCTTCTCAGAAAAAATCACTCTTCTATCTCAAATTTGTTGTCAAAACAATAGATGATAGAACACTTGTTTTATCTCCTTTAGATTCGATCTACACTTGAGTGTTTTCGCTGCTATACTCTTCCTTATACATGCTGATTTTTTCTTTTCAATATTCTCACAAATATTTGCCTTTAAAAACTCTGCTCTTTTTTTATATATCTTCTACTTTCGAATCTACTCTTTTGCCATTCGTTATGCACTTATTTATAACTCACAGAAAGCCACAAATTAAGGTCGTGACTCTTCAAGTGAAAAGGTACTTTCAAACGGTCACAACTCCTCCCAATAGGTCGGCCAAGGTTGACAATTCTGTCGGCATTTACATCAACAATTCCGTTCACTTCCGTTGACATTTCCGTCGACAATTCCGTTCACTTCCGTCGACATTTTCATTCAATTCCGGCAACAATTCCGTTTACTTCTGTTCACTTCCGTCGACATTTCCGTTCACTTACGGCCATCAATTCTGTTCACTTTCGGCAATCAATTTCGTTCACTTTCGGCAATAGTTCATTTGACATCAATGATAATATTCCAACAATCTCCCCCTTTGTCATTGATGGCAACCACATACTGAAACTGCTCCCCCTTACTGCACTGTCTCTTTTGTCTGAATCCTTTTTTTTTTCTGTAGCTCCCCTTTTCTGTGACATCCTCTTTCTGTACTTCTCCCCCTTTGACATCAATGGCAAAGGGTCTATCCAAGAGCTAGTACTTAGCTCCCCCTTAGCTGATGCTTCCCTTCAATGGCAAGACGCAAAAGAAATTACTCCCAACTTCTGTCGTAGGTACTCAAATGTTTCTTTTGGAAGTGGCTTAGTGAAGATATCTGCCATCTGTTCGGATGTGGAAACATATTCCAATTTTACTTGTTATGCCACCTGTTCTCTCAAGTAATGATACTGTATAGGGATATGCTTAGTTCTGGAATGCATAACTGGATTCTTTGAAATACTTATCGCACTAGTATTATCGCAGAATATGGAGACTGGATGATTATACTCTACTTTGATATCTTTCAAGGTTTGTTTCATCCATAGAACTTGTGTACAACATAGCACTACCGCTATGTACTCTGCTTCTGCTGTGGATAGAGATATAGAATTATGCTTCTTACTCAACCAAGATACTAGGCTATCTCCAAGAAAGAATGCTCCTCCACTTGTACTTTTTCTATCATCTACGCAACTTGCCCAATCTGAATCCGTGTATGCTACCAATGTGAAGTCTTTACCTCTTGGGTACCACAACCCATAATCCAAAGTTCTCTTTAAATATCTAAATATACGTTTCACGGCTTGCATATGTGTTTCTTTTGGAGTTGCTTGAAATCGTGCAACCATATCTACTACTTGCATGATATCTGGCCTAGATGCCGTCACATATAGTAGACTCCCAATCATTGATCTGTAAAGAGTTTGATCAGTATTCGGAGATTCATCATCTTTGCTCAACTTCGTACCTGTAGCCATAGGTGTGCTAACAGGGGCACACTCCTCCATATGGAATTTCTTCAACATCTTCACATACTTGCTTTGGGATATGAATATACCTTTGTTAGATTGAGAGATTTGTAAACCAAGGAAAAATGACAACTCACATAACATGGACATCTCAAATTCCTTTTGCATATCTTCGACAAATATCTTAGACATTTCCTTATTGTCTCCTCCAACGATTATATCATCTACATACACCACAACAATTAACTGGTGATCTCTTTCAGTTTTGATGTAAAGATTACTATCAGCATACCTCTCTTGAATCCTTGGTCTTGTAGGATTTATCAAGCCTAGCATACCATGCTCTAGGAGCTTGTTTCAATCCGTATAAAGCCTTCTTCAACTTACACACATAATCCTTGTTTTCTGATAAGAGAAATCCTTTTGGTTGTTCTATGTAAACTTCCTCTTCTAGATTGCCATTTAGAAAATGCTGATTTAACATCCATTTGATAAACTTTGAAATTTTTTAATATTGAAAATGCAAGAAATATTCGAATTGCTTCTAATCTAGCAACGGGAGCAAAAGTCTCTTCAAAATCTACACCTACTTGAGCATACCTCTTACATACCAACCTTGCTTGTTTCGAGTAACTTGGCCATTTTCATTCAATTTGTTTTGAAAAACCCACTTAGTGCTAATTACATTTTGATCCATTGCCCTCGGCACAAGTTCCCAAGTCTCATTCTTTTCAATTTGATCTAACTCTTCTTCCATTGCTTTTACCCAATGTTTATCATGACTAGCTTCAGAAAAATTCTTAGGCTCTACCTTGGATAACAAAAAAAAATTTACATGCTCAAGGATACTTACAATTCTTCTTCTAGTTTGCACCCTAGCATCAATGTTGCCAATGATCTGACTTTCAGCATGATTCTTTTGAACAAAGCGAGATGGTGATTTGGTGTCATGCCTTTCAGATTCACTCAATTTTTCTACATTTTCTTCCTCCCCTTCTTCTACAAGATTGGGTATTTCTAGACGCTCTTCTGAAGGTTCTTTTGCCTTTTGATTCATGATCTCATCTATTCTAACACTAGCACTTTCTACGATAGTTTGTAGCCTTTTGTTATAACATCTATAGGCTTTGCTTTTGGAGTAACCAAGAAAAGTTCTTTCGTCAGCGCTTGAATCAAATTTGCCCAAGTTTTCTTCATTCCTGTTGATAAAACATTTACTTCCAAACACTTTGAAATGTTTGACCGAAGCTGGTCTTCCTTTCCACAATTCGTAAGGAGTTTTGTCATTATTAAATCTGATTTGCCCTCTATTCAAGATATATACTGCTGTATTAACTGCTTCTCTCCAGAATCTATTTGATAGCTTAGATTCATTCAACATAGTTCTAGCCATCTCTTAAACGGTTCGATTTTTCTTTTCCACCACTCGATTTTGTTGTGGAGTCCTTGCAGCTGAGTATTGTCTCTTAATTTCATGATCTTCGCAAAACTCAATGAATTCATTTGAAATAACTCACCTCCTCGATCTGACCTTAGACATTTTATTTTCAGCTCTTTTTCATTTTCTACTAATGCCTTGAAAGCTTTAAACTTTTCAAATGCTTCTGATTTTTCTTTTAGAAAGGCTACCCATGTCATTCTAATATAATCATCAATGAGCAACATAAACTAGCTCTCACCTTGCATGCTTTCAGTTCTGGTAGGACCACAAAGATCCGTATGAATCAGCGCTAGTGGTTTGGTGGTCGAATATTCTTTCATTCTGAACCTTAATCTGGTTTGCTTCCCGTGTTGGCATTGCTTGCATAGAGTGCTTGAAGGTTTTGTTATCTTGGGCATATCTCGCACAGCTTGTTTGTTGCTGATTTTCACAAGATTATCAAAATTTATGTGCCCTAACCTTCTATGCCATAGCCAACTTTCTTCAACTTGACTCAGACAACATTTCTCTCCTCTCATTTCTCCAAGCATGTATAGGTTGTTTGTGGTTCTATGAGCATCTGCAATTAGTTCTCCCGTGTCTCGTTTCCTAATCTCACAACCTTCAGAAAAGAACTTGAGTGTGTGTCCTTGATCACACATTTGGCTGACACTTAGAAGATTATGCTTTAACCCTTCCACATATAACACATTTTCTGTTTTGGTTTTTCCATTATTGAGACAAGTGTACCTTTTCCTGTTATTCTGGCTGTAGTGTTGTCTCCGAACTTCACCGTGCCTTCATTGACCTTTTTTAACGAGATGAATTTGTTTTTATCTCCAGTCATGTGTCTCGAACATCCACTATCAATGAACCATTGTTGCCCTTCATCTCTAGCATGGAATGTTGTTTGAACAATCATGGATTCTTCTTGTTTCTTCTTCTAGATCTTTGATGGTTCTCTTTTCTTTATCACTGGAGCTTTGAACTTTTGATCTTGTCTTACAGATTCCAAAACACTTCTACAATAGCGTGCTATATGTCCATAGTTGTTGCACTTGTAACAAACTATAGCTTCATCAAAGTTTGATAAGGGAGCAAATAAATTGTAGTTTCTGTTCGAAGCTCCATAGGTTCCTTTGTTTCTGCTCCTGACTTCAATATCCTTGGCTCTCTTTCTACAATCTAATTTCTTATGACCAAAATGATTGCAATAATAACAATATCCATCAAAATAATTACCAAACCTCGTTTTATTTGTATATCTTGGAGCAAATGGTCTTTTGAAGTTTTGTTCTTCTTTGCTTTCTTTGTTGATAGAGTTGGTTTTTGTATTCTTGGCTTCTTCCTTCTTGGTCTCCTTTTTCATTGGTTCCTTAAGAGTTTCAACATAGTTCTTAGCTTTCTCTTTTTCTTTCTCATACCCCCTGACTTGTTAGATGGTGATCTTTGACTCTCTAGAATCTTATTCAAAACTTGAGTGCTTTTCTCAAATTTCAATTCACTTGTTATTTTAGAATTTGCCTTTTCTAGATCCCTTTTTAAAACATCTATTTCAAATTCATACCTTTCACAGTCTTCTCCTTTCTTCTTTAGCTGATCCGTTAGATCTTCTTCAATTTTCTTTGCTTCTTCGATTTGGACTTTTAGATCAGAAATTACCTTGTTTGATTCCTCAAAGACTTGTGATGTCTTCGTTTTGAAGTCTCGATTCTCTTCATATTTTCGGAGTTGTAACTTTAGTTTTTGATTCTTCTTCTTAAATGCTTTTATTTCTTCCGACGCGCAAATAAGTTCTTCTTCAAGGTTCACTTCACCTTCTTCTTCCATGTCTTCGTCTTCCTCCAAATTATCTTTGTTGGTGGTGGCATTTTCTTTTGTAGCCATGAACAGAATCTCTTCATCATCACTCTCAACATCACTTTCTTTGTTTTCTTCGGATGAGCTGCTATACCTCTTGGAGTATAGGCTTTTATTTTGTTTCTCAAATCTTTGCTTGTCTTTGCTCGGCTTGAATCCCTTTTTGTACTTTGATTTGTTTCTCTCATCATTGTTATTTCCTTTATTTGGACATTTGGCTGCAAAATGACCGATTTTACCACAATTAAAGCATTTAAATTGTAACTTTATATTTGTCCGATCCTTTCTTTAGCTTCCGAATGAATAGAGCTTCATTTTCATCTTCTTCACTACTTGAATTTTCACTTGATTCTGGTTCTTTGATCTTCTCTTTCTTCGAGACCTTGAATGATGCTTCCTTCTTCGACTCTCTCAGATTCGGTTCTCATTTCGTAGGCCGTAAGAATTCCATGGAGCTCGTCCATTTTCATCGTGTCTAAATCCTTCATTTCTTCAATGGTGGAGACCTTCGCATCAAATCTCAATGGTAGGGATCTCAGGACTTTCTGAACGATCACAGATTCTTCAATTTTCTCTTCGAGTCCTCGAATGACATTAACAATCTCATCGACACGAAGAAGATACCCAGCAATGTTTTCATCATTTTTCATTTTTAAACTTTCAAACTGCCTCTGATGGGTTTGGAGTTTTGCTTTTCTAACCTTACTATCACCTTCATAAATAGTGTTGAGTTTATCCCAAATCTCTTTTGCAGATTCACAATGCATAACCTTAACAAACTCATTTTCTGAAAGCCCGCATAAGATTGCATTTATAGCTTTCGCATTGTTCTCACTGGCCTTTTTTCTGATGGCATCCATTGGTGCAATTTGTGGCGTTGTGTATCCTATTACCACTGCTTGCCAAATATCAAAACCTAGGGCCATCAAGTAAGTCTTCATTCTTATGCTCCAAAATGCGTAATTCGTTCCATCGAACAAAGGAGCCTTGTTAGTGGAGAAACCATTTAGCAATTGAGATCCTGTCATATGTGCAATCCAAGATCTACCTTCTAACAATTGTGCTAACACCAAAAGAACCGGCTCTGATACCAATTGTTAAGCACAAGCTTATACTGAGAGGGGGGGTGAATCAGTATAAGATATTTTTTGACTTTCTACTATTAATCTTAGCTTTAAACCCTCAAATTACTCCGCAATTAATATATTCAAAGCAATCAAAGAATACAATGCAAAACCACACAATGCAAACAGACACAGATTTGCGTGGAAACCGTTTTGGGAAAAAACCACGGAGAAATTCTCTTAATATAAATATTCGTAGGAACCAACCTACTGGAGCACCAACGCCAAAAACAATTTTGTAGGCACCAACCTAAAGGAGCACCGACCCCTTTCACTGAGCACCAACTCAGCAAGAGACACCAATCTCTTCAAAACGAAGGCACCAACCTTCTCAGAAAAAATCACTCTTCTATCTCAAATTTGTTGTCAAAACAATAGATGATAAAACACTTGCTTTATCTCCTTTAGATTCGATCTACATTTGAGTGTTTTCGCTGCTATACTCTTCCTTATACTTACTGATTTTTTCTTTTAAATATTCTCACAAAAATTTGCCTTTAAAAATTCTGCTCTTCTTTTATATATCTTTTGCTTTCGAATCTACTCTTTTGCCATTCGTTATGCACTTATTTATAACCCACAGAAAGCCACAAATTAAAGTCGTGACTCTTCAAGTGAAAAGGTCCTTTCGAACGGTCACAACTCCTCCCAATAGGTCGGCCAAGGTTGACAATTCCATCGACATTTCGGTCGACAATTCCGTTCATTTCCGTTGACAATTTCATTCACTTCCGTCAACATTTTCATTCAATTCCGGCAACAATTCCGTTCACTTCCGTCCACAATTCCGTTCACTTCCATCGACATTTCCGTTCACTTACGGCCATCAATTCTATTCACTTCCGGCAATCAATTCCATTCACTTTCAGCAATAGTTCATTTGACATCAATGACAATATTCCAACAAGGGTGAGATGAGAAACAGGTTGGCTGAGGAGAAGTTTGAGAAGTGTTATCAAACTTAGGAGATGATGACAACAGTGATGGAGGGGCTTCTTTGTTACCCCAGTGAGATGGGTGGCTTAAAGCCATTCAATGGAGATATTGGTGCCTCAAGGAGCAGGCCAGATACACATACACCCCATTTGGGGAATGGAGCAGCCACACGTAGGCCCACTCAGCCTACATTTGTTCAGAGGGAGGAGCCTGCACCAGTGAGGGAGGGGTTACCTAGCCCACTTGAGGAGTTAGAGAGAGAGATGGATGAGTATGTCACCTTGTATATGATAGTTAGACATGCTATGACTTTTTCCAAGTTTTCAGATTGGAAATGGGGACAAAGTGGGCCTAGGATCAATCAGAAGCAGGAGGGCAGCCAAGGAGATCTCCAACATGCATTGGGGAAGCTCTCTCCACATTTGATGGGTCACAAAGGAGCTCAGTGAGGGCATGGATTCAGAAGGTGGATACCTTCTTTTCACAACGACCTATGGTAGAGGGAGAGGCCATTCAGTTCTCCACTTTACATTTAAAGAGAGCACCCCACGATTGGTGGTATCACAGTTTGATCACGCAGAAGGTTGATTGAGAGGTTTGATATAGCGGATTCGGAACTTCATTTCCGTGATTTAGCTCAATTGAGGCAATGGGCCGTAGTAGATGATTATGTCACAGAGTTTCAGAGACTTTCGGTCATGGTGACTAATATTTCGGATAGGAGACTGGGGTAATTGTTCATAAAGGGCTTGGTTGACCCCCTAAGGGGATTGGTCAAGGCATTTGATCCACCTTTGTTGAGAGAGGCCATTCAAAAGGGCAATGATTTGGAGTCTTCTACTCCAAGGGGCAGATTTTCATCTTTAGGAAAGCCAAACAATACTTTTTTCCCACCCACAGGGCAACAAAGAAGTGGTGATTTGAGGCAGCAGAGAGGTGGCAATTTGAGGCAACCAAAGAGTAGCTATACAGGGCCACCTAAGGCCAATCATGTGGGTCCCTTGACTAGACCAAACCAACTAGGTTTGGGGTAGCAGAAAGAAATACCACATAGTAGCTTTGATGTGAGAAATGAGCTGAGAAGGAAAAGTCTTTGCTTCACATGCAAGGACCCTTGGGAGAAAGACCACAGTTGTCATGGCAAGGGGCAAGTACACTACATCAACGTACTTTCCGAAGAGGAAAATGAGGAGGAAGTTGGGACAGCCAACTATGAAGAGAACTCTTTGGAGATAGAGGGAGAAGAGGAGTTGAGTGCCACTTTGGCATCACTTTCAGGGGCTCCTAGGTATTATCCCTTTAGAATTAAGGAATCATTGAAGGGTGCATCTATCACCATACTTACTGATAGTGGGGCAACTCACAATTTCATTAATAGGGGATTGGTAATAACATGTGGGCTACAATCCGTGGAGTTCAAAGGATTCAGAGTTGCAGCGGCGGATGAGTTCACCATCCCTTATACAACAAAGATTCCAAAGCTTAGTCTCACTTTGAAAAAGTATGTGGTTGAAGATAATTTTATGTGGTGGGCATAAGGGAAACCAATATGGTCGTGCACTCATTTGGTGAGTACACTCAAAACTACCAAACCATGGAGCTTAAATTCAAGGTAGCAGGTAATGAAATTGTTTTGCATGGTTTGAGTGATAGAAAGGCCCCTTCTTCTAAGGCAAATAGTATGTTGATGAGGATGAGGAAGATGGAAAAGAAGGCTGCCCCTAGACAGAAAATGCAGCCCCTTCATTCTGAGTTGGAACCCCCTACAAAACAATTGGTAAGTGTTGCAAATTCTGATTTTGGTCATACTTATATTGAGAGGGATGAGATGAGAATTGATTGCCAAGGGCAACCCAAAATGTGCTTTGGACAGCACCTTATTCCTTTTTGCAAAAGTGAAAATAGTGGTGTTATAAGGAAAATAGAACCCCAACTAAATTTGGGAGGGATCGAAATTACAAGAAGCTGTTCACAAGGTTCAAATGTAAAGAAAAGGTCCTTTTACTTACAAAAGAATGATAAACATAGCTGGGGTCACCTATGGACTCTTTTGGGCATCAAGAACAATTTATTTTGCATATGGCAGCCAAGGGTAAAAGCTGGAAAAAGTGGTAAGAAATCTAAATTTTTTGGTTTCAACTTTTCTGAGTTAACAAAACAATTCCAACCACATGAAAGACGAAAAAAGTGGCATTTTCATGGCACGCTCCAGACCATGTTGGGGAAACTTTGTACCAAGGTACATTATGAAGATTGTCACACAAGAAAATCTAATTTTGAAAGACAGGTACAGCAATATATGGAAGGCCAAAAACCTGTTTTTTTGAGTAAACTCTAGCCAAGGGAGTATTCTGGAAATGTTCACAAGGGGGTAAACTCTATATTGGGAGTTGATGGAGGCTTTTGTTTGATCAATTTAATATCTTTCCTATGCATAAAGGAACTGAGAAAGCACACTCAAGAGAGGCGTCTATGTACCATTTGCACTCAAGGTATGTTGTATTATGAGATCATAGTGATTTATTTATGAATTTTGGGAGCATTTTGTGGAGGTACATTAATCACCTTGAGAGACTACATTAAAAGCAAGCAAGCATTGCATGTCTTAGTTATTTTGCGTTATGAAGAATTCTTGGGAGATGGTCATGACATCTTGAACTCATGGGGGCAGCCAACAAGATACATGTTTAGCAAGTTGGGAGTTCGAGTTGAAGCTTCTTTTCAGTGGGAAGCCATTTCGGTGGGAAGATGCATTATGAAGAGTGTGGGGACAACCCCATGGCTTTTGCAATTGCTTGACGACAAGCAATTTTGGGTGGGGAGAACTGTAATGTCCCCCTATTTGATGTAGCTTGCTTATGGACCCTTAGCTTGATTGTTCCCACAGGACTAAAGGAAGGAAAGAGAAGGGAACCTTGAGAGGGGCTATCCTTTGAACAAAAAGGTAAAAAGCATTTAAGTATTCTAATTTTCAGTTGAGTTTGCAAAAATGTACTTTTGATCTAATATTCATTTAAATTGAGGACTTTTAAGGGTCATGAGAGCCTAAACCCTTAAAAGATAATTTTTATAGATAAAGTTGTTTATGTTTTAAAAGACATCCCTCCAACTTGGGCGCCACCTTTGGGGGATGATTATAAAAAACAATTGATGTGTCTTTTGTTATGTATGTTGAATATTGATATTGAATCTTTGATCAAGTATGTTAAGCTTGATTGCCACATTTTGAGGATGAAAACTTTCAAGAAGTGTCAAGAATTTGGGGAAAAAACCTCAATTCCTACTACTTGGGCAACTCTATTCAAATGCTATAATTGAGCTTCGGAATTGCATGTTTACATGCAAGTGGATCTACAAAAATATTTTTAGACACCACTTACATTCAGGAATATTGCAAACCCTGTAAAAATTGGTTTTTGGAAAAATTGCAAGTCTTGAAGAGTGGCGACTTACTTGCATTGGGAGTTTGTTCATGGTGTTGATATCCATTCATAGGGTGGTGACTTGCCTAGAGGGTTATGTGAGCTGATTTAAAGGGTTCGTTGAAGCCTAAAACATTGCATATTATTTTATATGATTTTTTCAACTTTGGTGACTTGGATTGAGGGCTAGTTTTGTGGTCTTGGAGTTGATTTGAAGGGGTCATTGAAGCCAAAAAATATTGCATAATATTTATATGATTTTTCCAACTTGGGCGACTTGCCCTAAGAGCATTTTGAAGGTCAGTTGATGATCTACTGGTAAGTTTGCACAATCTAATTTATTTTATATATTTTTCTGAGGTGGGGCAAATAAGTTTGAGGAAGAATTTGACATCATTAGAGGGTTTTTAGACTCCAAATTGACAAGGTACATTTATCATATTAATTATGATTTATTTGGTAATAAATCATAAGAGTTTGAAGGATTTTTGGAGAGTTACACAAAGGTATTGATTCTGAAATTCTGCTATTAATTTCTGAGTTGGGCGATTCACTTGAGGGAAGTGTACAAGGGTTTAGGGTGTCTTGTTTGGCCCAAAACAATGGAGCATTTATTATTGCAAATATTGGTGGAATTTATAACCTATTTCCAGCTAGTTTGGCAGAGTTACAAGTCTGATTTTCTGAGTTATTTCATGTTATTTATTCCTGATTTCGTGACTTGGTTTGGAGAAAATTTGATCATGTTTCAGGGCCTAACATTGACCAATTTTTATATGATATGCAAGCTGATATTTATCTGCATTTTATTTTCAATTGTGGAGGGTTTTCTGAGTTGGAATTGGTGACAAAAAGAAGACATTAAAATTAGTTTGATGGTGTCGAGGGTTTTGGAGTGAAAAACATATCAATTCAACTCCTTCCTTCATACGATGAGAGCCATAATTGGCTAAGTTTCACATGGTATTTTTATATTTATTTGTTGATTGAGTGGAGGTGTGAAATTTCAGTTTAGTGGTGCAAATACAACTCTAAGGTTGGCTGGTTTTATTTTCAGAATTCAGATTTTGTGTCAGATTTGTTTAGAGGTTTGTTGGAAAACCCTTTTTTGCATTGTTGTCTCAAATAAGGGACATTACAATAGACTAACAAGAAAATGGCTCTGATACCACTGAAATAACTTTTTTTGGATAAATATAAACAATTCTGAATTTGTCGTGAAACTCTTATTTTGTTATTCAATTCAAATTTGGAATTTAACCCAATAATAAATAATAACACAAAGCAAACTGATAACCGAAAACCAAATTGAATCTTTATTGAATACTGAAAAAGTACAGTAGCATAATAATGTCATATACGAATTATTTCTGAATTTTTTATCAAATCCTAACTTGACATAACCTAAAAATGCATAAAGGCAAAATATTTTATTGAAACCCTTGTCGAATAAACCTCAAAATAATACGGCAACCTAATGTATTACAATGCTATAAAACTGATATTTCCTGAAACTGGTAACATAAACATGATCCCTGGATGGAATCCTCAACTGGATATGAGGGGTTTCATCCTCCTACCTGCAAATCCCCTAAGGGTTTTCATCCTTGGATGTAGAGCTGAAACTGTAAATTGTTCTTCTAGAAAAAATGTGTTGGTTTTTGTTTGGGTGTTTGAATAATACTTTTATTTTTCACCCAATGATTTTATTATTCTTTTTTCCATTCCAACCTTAAAAGAAATTAATATTTTTTTAAATTAAATATTCACCTTTTTTCAACTTATGAATATTAATTATTTCTTGGCCATGTATTCAACGTTTACTTTTGACCCCATTCAATAATAATAAATTAAGTTTCCAAAGTTATAATTTAAAGTACTTTTTTGAACAACTTAATAAATTATTATTAGATTATTTTCTTTTTAAATCTTTTTAACCCATGAAAAATAAAAATAGGCTTCAGGTCCTTCGATTTAATTAATTCAAATAAAGGAACATTACATTGAAGACATATGAAAGATCTCATGAATGAAGAATGTGCTTCAAGAGGCTACAATCACACTTGAGTGCTAAGCTTGATGAGAGAGCATACCAATGGAAAAAAACTTGCGTCATCAAGAGTCACACGATTCACCACAAACTTCATCACATTGCAAAGCATTACGGCCTCACTAACATCTTTTAAGCAGATGTTTGTGAGTCACCGATGGTTGGAGTCTTCCTATGCTAAGAAAGTCGAAGGGGAAAGGATCGTGAAGACCATTTTTTATGATGTGTGTGCATAACTCATAAAGAAAATAATTAAAGTAACCTTTAACTTAATTATTTTTTAATTTATTATTTATTTGTTATAAAAAAAATCTTAATTTTGATTTTAAATTTGTATATTATTTTGTTTTAGCTATCAAAGCCTATGGTTCGAGTTCTACGGTTGGTGGATGGGAATAAAAACCCAATGGGTTATTTGTATGAAGCCATGAATGTGGCCATGGAAGCGATAGCTTATTATAGGCAAAATCAAAGAAAAAATGAACCCATATGGCACATATTTGATCGGAGATAGAACAAGACGCTCCATTAGCATATTCATGTAGCAGCGTGTTACTTGAATTCTAAGCTTTTTTATTTTTATTTATTTAAGGCCAATGAGGAGGTTATGGATGCCCTCAATACATGCATAGAGAGGATGATCCCTGATGATGAGACTAGAGATGCAGTTATTGAGGATCTACAAATTTATAAGAATGCAACATGTAGACTCTTTTCTTCGGCTCTATGCATTAAAATAAGAAACACCTCTCAGCTAGGTAGAAACAAATTGAGTCATTTTATTTCTTTCTAGTCTCATTACTCCTAGTTTATAGATACCAATAGTAGACTTCTTTCATTTATTCAAGCCTAGTTGACTTACAAAATTATAAATTTCTTATTTGCAAATGTGTGGTGGGAAGATTATGGTGCAAAAACACCAAATCTTCAAAGGCTAACCATCTGCATTTTGTGTCAGCCACATAGCTCTTCTGGGTGTGAACATGATTGGAGCATGTTTGAAGCTATTCACACAAATAACAACAGGTTGAAGACACAACGCCTCATTGACTTTGTCTTTGTGCGATACAATTTTTGCCTTCGTGGAAGGGCTAGATAAATATGATGCAATTGACTTGGATGAGATCAATCCATATGTCGATTGGATCACTAACGATGCAAACCCATGTTTACTGCAGAGGGGATCGCAAATTTGGAGAGGGAGGCAGAAGCAATAGCATCCAAGGCATTGGGAGGGGTTGGTGAGAATCCATATGATATCTTTGCTGACGATGTTGGCATTGCAGAAGAGGAATATTTACCTTCCACTTCCACAAGCAAGCCACAACAAACTTATTTTAAGCGCTAGAGATGAAATGTAATATGTATATTTAATATTTAATATGACTCTATGAGCACTGTAGTTTGTAACTTTGTACTTTGTAGTTTGTACTCTTTTTTGGTCAAAAATTTAATAAAAATATACTTATAACATTCTCTACATACATTTCTCATGTCATTTTACAATGTTTTACATGTTATCTAAGTTTATTTCATGAATGTATATGTTTTTTAAAGTAGCGATAAAGTTGCCGAGTAATGCTGAGTAATTGTCAAGAAACCCCTGAGTCCTACGTCTGAGTCAAAATTTTGGCCTACCAAGTAATTGTCGAGCATGAGTTTTAGAACTATGGATAAGATTTATGGCTTAGATCTTCAGACCCCTTTATGAGTGATGTCATATCCATGGTTTTGATGTACATATGGCATGTAATATTAACAGCATCTAGGGTGAGGACACCTGAAGGCCCCCTTAATATTGGATTACTATTTCAGTTTCATATGGCCTTGAAGACTACTTGCATCATGTTAGGGCTGTTTTATATGGCCTTAAATACTAGATTCATCAACAGAGATGGCTTGTATCATGTTTCATAAGATTAAGACTCGAGGACTTATATTTGGTTAAGCTAAGTACTATGTTAAGCAAAATTGTGCATTGTGTCTTCTTGATTATCCTTGTAGTGGTATTGTTATGACGATGTGTCAGTTTCTTATCCTATGCTTAAATTTCAACCTATAGTAAAGTAATCTGATAAGATTACTCTTGTTACTTCACGGTCCATAATGGTGGTATACTCACACCTTCATGATACTAATACCACCCTTGATATTGAGAAAGTTGTACCTGAAGGAGCATCTTCAGGATTACCTGCTAAAGGGGTACGAAGGATTAGATTTTTGTTTTTTTGAGTGTAAAACAAAGCCGACATAGTGTTCACATTCTCTTCAATCACACCAACATTGTAGTCCATAACACTGGGGTTATCATCCATAACACAAAATATATGGGTTTGAATCTCCCTTTTGTGCCATCTTTTCTGAATCCCTTGAATGTTCTAAATAACAGTAGTGGGCTCTTATATGTTTTCCATTGCAACTTCGATTGATTGATCTCCCATCAACTTTCACTTAAGTCTCGCACATCAAAAAAATTGGGTGAGGGTTTGTAGACCTTGTTTTCAAGTGTCCAGTTGGTGGCACTGGATGTGCACTACACTTCCATCCAGTACAATGAGTTTAGAGGTTTACAAAATCAAGAAAAAGTACAAGACTATTAATTTTGGTGTCATTCAATTCTGAATATCATTTACCTACCAAAACTGTTAGCATGGAGTAAATGTTCAATGCCATGGCTAAGTCGACAGTATTGGTGTCTACTTTCTCTTTTTAAAATTAAATTAATATTTCCATTAATAAAAAGTTTGGTACAAAATCAAGGTCATGCCTTGTATCAAGGGACACAGGTGAATATAAAACCAATACCCAAGCTGCTTAGTACTAAGACTATGATAGTTATGGTCTAAAATAAGCTAATCCAAACCTAGAGATGGCAAAAGTTGTCTAAAGAAAAGAACTGTGAAACAATTCTAACTAGAAACATTTTAAAAGTGAAGTATGGAAAGAAGGAAGCCAACGAATAAAATGCAATGCCTGCAGTTAGTGGCAGCAGCCAAGGGCCAAGAGATTTGCAGGGATGTCACTATCCTTGGTGATGGGCACTCTTGTCCTATCACCCTCCTTTTTGTTGGAGTTGCTGACATCCATGGGGTAGGTATTCTTGCTACCACGTCAAGCACACTTGTAGCATCTTAGATTGGGGGTTCGACATTGTGTAGACCTCCGTAGTGTTTGCAGCCAAGTGGCCTTCGCAGACTCAAAAGCCACACTCCAGTGGACAAGCTGCCATATTTCCTAGGTGAGCTCCCAATTTGTTGGGTTTTCCTCTTTTAGGGTGCTAAGAAGATGCTGCAATGCATCCATGGGCATCTAGACTTGGTCTTTCTTAGTTTCTCTCATGAAGAGGCTGAGGTGCTTTTCATATATGTATTGTCCCTAGGATCATCTTGCATAGAGACTTCATGTTGTTCCCTGGAGGAGGTGGGGCGAGGTTCCATACATGTCAGAAAATCGCTGATGCAATTCGTGGGAGAAGCCAACTATCACTACAGGGTCTTTCTCTTTACCCTCATTCCTTTCCTAATGGTACTGGACAAAGGATATGTTGGTCCCACCTATCGAGATGAGAGGGTGGCAAAAGGTAAGAATGGTCTGAACCCCAAGTTGTTCAAATTCACATACCCCATTAAGCTCCTTTATGAGGACGTTGTGTCAGTATCATGGCTTTGTTGGCATTGAGAGAACAGACCCTTGTGCCATCATCATGGCTTCCTTGGCCTTAAAAGAGGAAGACACATTGAAGACGAGTTCCTTTGGCCACTAAAGCTTAAAGTGCTTTGTCCCTAAAACAATTTTTTCTGCTATTCATGACTGGATCAGGTGTTGGGGGCTGCTGCCTGGATCTGTTGTGCGTTGGGTATCTACAATGGGGTTGCCAGGAATGACAGGTGTCTAATTTCTTGATTATACAACTACAAATTAATAACATATGGAGAACTCTAGATTTCACTCCACTCTAGCTTTCACTCCACCCAAGGGCAACAAGAAGACTAATCTTGCATGATTGTAATCATATAAGAAGGGATATTCTCAAACACTTTGACAATACTGGATTTGTCATGAATTAGCAGTTCCTTGTATAGTTAGAGGATGTAATTTAAAGTGCAACGATCATCTAGACAATCAAAAAAATTAAGCATCAAGTATCTTACTAACGCATTACCAATTCTACTGAATCAAGAATGTCTACCAACATCATGACAAGTTCTTACAATTTACATCCTTGAATTACACTTAAATGATAAGATTTGATTTCAAAATAATAGTACATACATAACCCAACATTATCAAAAGAGAGCCATACAAGCATCCTACAATCTTATGGATTAGTGTTAGATTGATGAAAGCAACTCTATAGGGATACATTGGCAATAATAATTTTCACTATATGGAAACAACCATCTTGCTTGCTCCTCTATGAATTACTCAGACAACAAAACCCATAAAGTATTGATGTCTACCAAATCCACCCAATTGATGGAATGGGAATTAGTATCATCATTTTAACAACATCGATTTAATCCATGCAATCTTGTGCAAATCCAAAAAAGACTTAGTGATACCATCTTGTATCTACAACATCTTGATTTCTTCACTCTCATAACTATCATGATAGGACCGTCTTCCCTCCTTTCCATTCATTAGCCTTCAACATCAGGTTTTGTGGCTTGTGTTGATATCATGTTGTAAACAACAACATGAATAATAGATAACGAATGCATCAGAAAGATGCATGTTTTGTTTCATGGAATCAAAATATTTAAAGATCGAATAAGTTATCAGTTGTAATTGTCAATTCATTTATTTCCATAGTTAAGTTTGGAAATTTGGATTCATACCCAAGGATAAAATACAGAATTCTAGAAATAAAATTGAATAGTCCAGTTCAAAAAATATTTTCCGCGCACAAGGGGTGTGAGGGTGGCTTTACGGATGCATGCATGAGTGCAGGTGTGCACATGTGTGTGTGTGAGTGCGCACACATGCATGCATGTGTGTGTGCACATTTGTGCATATGCATGTGCGCGTGTGTGTGTATGTGCATAGGCATGTGTGTGCGAATGAGAGTGTTTGTGCATGTGTGTGCGAATGAGAGTGTTTGTGCATGTGTGTGTGTGTGAGGGTGTGCATGTGCGTGGCGGTGAGGGTGCATGTGTGAAAGTATCATATAACATAGACATATCTACAATTTTAATTGCCGGGCTAAGCCAAGTAAGTCAGCGAATACATGGGCTTGCCGAGGAATGAAAATAATTGTTGTAAAAGAAAAATTATTAAAAAAAATGTCCATTGGACCATTTCCGATCAGACCAATTTGGTACCTCTGTAAAATCTGGATTTGATAGTATCTGTGCCACATCTAGTAAGATTTCATAACTATGACTCCCTTGCTATCATAGTAATATATTATCCACTAGCTTTTCTGGTTTTTATAGGAAGAGATTTTCCAACACTGCTGTAAATCTGACCCAATATTCTTGTTCTTGGGTGTAATATAAGATGCATTTCTCCAAAAAATAATAAAAAATAAAATATATTACCCACTCTTGATTTATGTAAAAATAATATCAATTCTAAAAATACAAAAGTAATTGTGCAGAAGTTTTTTCTATCAACGTTTATTTTTAAATACATGATACACAACGTCACAATATTGGTTAAGGTGCACATTGGCAGCCATAACCAACTAGAAAAAGCAGGTGACTGGCTTTAGCGCATTGCCCAAGTTCAAATTGTATTCTGAATAAGGATTTCTTATCCTGAAATAGTGGAATTCCCTTTCCTATCTCGATATTATCTTTCATTGTACGGTTTCCTTCAGTACAGGGTACCAATCTCCTTTCTATCATCATATTACTAAGATGTATAAGATGTTGCAAATTATTCAACCTGCATACTGCCCTTGTGTAATCCAACTATGTAATCATTAATGCCAGTAACATGGTAAATTTACATGTTCAAGATTTGTGACTATGGTGCATTCACAGGAATCAAACAATTGCTTTCATAGTACAAACAAGTATTTTTAAATGCTGGAAACATTCAAAAATATGAACAATGAAAATGCAAAATAGAAAGTGACCTTTATTATTTGCAGCTTCATATTTGTCTGTTGATTGTAGCAGAGATGACTTCTTTGCTTTAGACTTACATACGAGATATAGCAGCCCAATGGTGATAAAAACTAATGCAGCAACAGTGCCAACAGAAATTCCAGCAATTGCTCCCACACCAATTCCTGCTTTCAGCTACACAGCCATTAGATACTTAAGGTATTCACCATAAAAACTAATCACTTAATAAATATTTGATGGAGATGAAAAAAGGCACAGCATGGCATTCAGAGAAATAAGAAAACAAGATGAAAACAGCTAGGAACGTGTTTCCAAATTTCTCACCGCCTCCACTGCAAACACATAAATAAACAAGACAACGATCCAACATTAGGTAGCTTGCTACGATAATACAATGCAATCACTAATTGAATTAAAGATTCTAATAATATATCATTAAAACAATGGTACACACCTACAAATAGAATTAGTAATAAGCATTTATGCTTGTGATCTAAGAAAAAGATTTGCAAATACATAGCACGGGGCATAATTGTATACCTTGTATGTAAAGGACGATAACTTCCATTTCGATCTGATTCAATACAAAAAAAAATTAGAAACCAAATATGTAACAAGAGATGAAATGTCCAAAATAATTAAGAGCATCACTCATGTGCATGTTTGTAAATAATTAATAGAGGAAGGGAAAATAATTAATGTTCCATAGATGTATGCATTTGTTATCAGTAATCATGCAATTATATCGCTCCAGTATTTCCTGAAGTAAAGAATTGTGGCCAACAGCATGATATTAAGCTAAATAGAGTAAATAACCAATGGCTAACATGAAAGTTCTGGCACGTAAAAGAACCCTCTCTCTTGATAAATATAATTGCTAACAAATTAGTCTCCAAATCAGCTGCAACTACATCTTTATACTTTTTTAAAGTGTTTAAACTTCATCTAGGAATATTGACCTGTTGAAGGGTATTCCAGCCTTGCAAAACAAAATCCTAATAAAAATACCCTCAAAAGCAAGTTGATCTACTACGCAACAGTTCAGTCTCCTTGGTATGCTAAAATCAAGACCAACCACACAATCAGTAGCTAACGAATGTAAAAGTTTTTGCACTCCAAATCTAATAGGGCTGACTGAGTGCGATTTGCAACTGATCTTTGGTCACTGAACTCTTCCACTTATGTTACAAAGACAACATGTTCTGAGGATGATTTAGAAGAAAACTTTCATTAACTGCTACATACTATAACAAATGAAACATCGAAAATCTCCGAAAATTCAAGACATCAAAGACGTAGGAAAAAAATGTTTACAACAGCCTAGATTGTCTTCATTATTTGTATTGATTCTGTAAGGCCCAGTTTTCACCTTCCTTGTTCTTAGCTGTGTGGTTCTTGGAATTTAGTGAGTCCTCTTTTTTTCCACTTGTTGAGTAACTAGGGTGGTTCCAGTTAAAAAGTGGAAAAGAGCCCAGTGGATTTTTCCCTCTGTTTATGTTGCTTGGGTAAGGTTATTTTCTTAAACCTTTGAAACTATTTTGTTTTTAGCTGAGCATTAGAGTATGGACTCATGTATGTGTTTGCTTGCTTGTTTGGATAGGCGATAGAGTTGGGATGGGGACTTGTATGAGCAAGGCCTTAGGGTGATCCTCCCTCTCCCACCTATAGGGCATGGTTCAATTCCCCCCTATGTTGGAGTTCAGGAATCTTTGGACACGGGCTATAGGGTGGGGATGGAACTTGGTGAGTCAGTCCAAAGACCATCCTCCCCTCTTTCAAATAGGCGAAGAATGGCCTTGATGCAACAGGCAGTAACCATTACTCTCCCTCCCCTATCACCAAGACTTGGTGTTTTTGCCCATAGGATGCAGAACTAAAAATCCATCCTATTTTGAAGTTATGGAAATGGCATGTTTTCTTGCTTGAAAAAGGCGATGTGATGATTGCATGCCCTTTCTTTTGTTCATGTGCTCTTACCATGGAAAAGGCATGTTCTCTTACTTGAAAAAGGCAATGTGATGATTTGTATTGCCTTTCTTTTACTTATGTGCTCTTACCTTGGAAACCAAACTATTAATTAAACTAGACATAAACTATGCTATTGAGTGCAGCTTACCCCTTTGTGTTGGTATTTCCTCGACAATTGGTAGTTTTTATGCCTTGCTTATAGCAATGTTGAGACCCTATTCAATCTTAAAGACTATCGGCCCAAGTAGACCGCTAGGTTGAGTCAATAGCTCTTGGAAGGTTGTAGTACCTTCATTGGACCTATATCCCCACCCTTCCAATGACTTCCAAGAGGAAGTCTAAATAAGGGGAGGGGGATGTAAGTCCCAATTTGCACATTGCTTGTTTTTCCTATATGCATTGTTCATTGCAGTAGGGAGATGGACTTAGCATTCAACTATTTGGAGGCATAGGGTATTGTTACTGTATTATTAGCTCATGGACAGTTTGGTTTACATATGTGATGTGTGGCTAGTTGAACTAGCATGTGTACATCATTTTAATTATGTACACGAACATTGTTGAAGTTTTGGATAATTAAGGCTCCTTTTGGTTGGTTTTGGTATATGGTTACCATGGATGCTTTGTGATTTGGCAATATGTTTGTTTACTTCATGCGATAGACTTTTGAGGATCAAGTTCTTATTAAGTGCAATTAGATATACATTGAGTGTGTTTTGTATTGCTTGCTTGTATTGCTAGGTCTTTTAATTTCTTTGGATATATCAAGGATTGTATGTTTTGATGTATGCATTAAGTGTGCACGCGATAGGGATGGATAAGCAAAGGATCTTGAACTACGTTGATTGTGGTGTTATTGTTGCTATTGGATTGAGACCTATAGAGCAAAAATAATTCAAGGGGGGTAGAATGCTTTATACTCACTGCAAAATAGGTGTAGGAATGCAGAACTATGGGATTGGAAAACCAAGAAAACCTTGTTCGGCCTACTTGTCATAGCAGTGGTCCTATCTGGATGTGAAATTTGGGGAAAAAATGTGTCTAACCTAAATTGGAGACATATAAAGAGAATCCAAAAACGTTTAATCACAAGCAACCTCAAAGTCAAAGCTTCAGTTCCATATGAGATTCTATTGGCTGAAACAGGTACTTTTCTGTTGGAAGCATTGGGAATGACTCAAACATTCAGTTATTTAAAAAAGATGCAAGGTATGGAGAATCATCGATGGCCCAAATTGGTAACAAAAGAAAAGCTAAGCAGAAGAAAAAACACGTGGATAAAACAAAACAACAAATGGATGAGTAAATGGGACATCAACATGCAAGAATGTCCAAACACTAATGAGGAAATAAAAACGTATGTACAAGAGAAATTCAAGATAGCCATGTGGGCAAAGCAGCTAGGACAGAAGAAAGCATACTACATCAAAGAGTTTAATCCCACATGGGATCATAAATAAAAGACATACATGGGAGCAAAAAGCAAATGGAAAGCAAAGATGTTAATTGCACAGTTCAGGACTAGCTCACATCATCTTAGGTGTAAAATCGTTAGGTGGACAGTGCCCAAAGAAGAATGGGACACGAGAACATATTTATTTTGTGAAAAGGGAGTAGTGGAGACAGAATGGCACTTCAGTATGGAGTGTGCAACCTATAGTGACATTCGTATCAAGTACAAAGACAACTTGAGGGTTGACAACTTAACAAACTTGTTTGAAGAGGAAAGGTTAAATAAAACAGCAAGTGTTATAATTAAGATCCATAGTAGAAGAGTTAACATCAAGAAGGGATTAAAAATTTTGCAAGATTAGTAGGACAGCCCTTGTGTCAAGTGGTTGTGTTAGCATAGAACAGCGTTGTTGCAGTGCTTGGTCCCATAGACTACTTGGTCTCATGGACGTTATTAAAATCTTTCGATCATTCATTTCACCTTGTGTTTTTGTCTAGTTAGAGATCAAGTGGACATTGTTCGAAAATTGTCTATTTTCGGACTATACCTTTATTCCAAACCCTTTGCACTCGCCCATAGAAGTTCTAAAATTCTCTAGAAGGTCAAGTGGAGGTGTGGATAAGTCATTTAATGTTTCCCAACTTGCAAAATCCGAATGGAAGAGGATAATCTATTTTAAAGTGTTGTAAAGTACAAGTAAAGGCTTCTTAGTGGCAAAATTTAAGACCTTTGACTTTGTGACTGACTAGAGGAATGTTTTAAGGGACATTTAAGGATTTTTAGGACAGCCAAGTGCCTCATTAATGCATTGGATAGAGAAGGCATAAATGAGATGTAAGAGGGCCATGTTACCCATGTAACTTGTAAATAGAAGGTTTTGCCTATGTAAGTAGAGTGATTAGGAGCACTTTTGCAAATATTTGAAATAAGGAAGGGACAAGTGTCACCTTCCCATTGGCCAAGAATTTTAGACCTTTTTTTTGTAAGTGTTGGGAAGGCAATCCTTGTGCACACTTTTCCTTTTTGAAAAATAGATTTAGGAGCTCAAGCTTTGAAGGATTGAGAAGGAGCCTTAAAGGAATGGAGCTATTTTGTGAAGAGCCTTCAGAAAGTGGTGGACCAAAGGTAGGGTCTCTCTTGCAATCCCCTTGACATGTATTCCTTTTTTTTTTAATTATTTCTCCTCTCTTTATTTGAAAAAAATTAATATTTTGTGAGATTGGCAAGGTCATTTGGCATCCAATCCCTTTGTTTATTTAATCTTGGTTTGGGCCTAAGGCCATATACTTTTGATGACCCCTTTGAGGGTGTTTTGGTAACTTTCCTCCCACTTCATCTTGTTGTTTTTGTTGTCTTTTTATGGACTTGAAATGGTAATACTACGCTGCCCAAATGGGGTCAGCATGTTTGTTTGTACATAGGAGTTGTGAGGCTTGAACCGATACCCATTGCCTTCTTCTTAACAAGTATCCTTAGGGTTGGGATGGAGCCTTGGTGAGTAAGTCCAAAGACCATCCTCCCCTCTTCCCCATAGGGTGGAAGTTATACTCCCCTATGTGGATCGTTGCCAATCTTGCACCCATATTTTTATCGGCATTTGGTGAAAGCCTGTTCTCTTGCTTGTAAAAGAGGCAATTAAATGATTTGCATTCCCTCTCTTTTGTTGCATGGGTTTTCTCCCTCTTTTCCCTTATCGTTTACCCTTTCGAGGAATGTCTTGGTGCTTTTGTGATATTATTGTGTGTTTTGCAATTGAGTGAAGAAATAGGTACATGCTTGTAATGAAGAGTGCCAAACTAGAAGGGTTTGCCTATCTCCTTTCACTTGTGAGTCATACTTTCCACCTTGCTTAGCATCCTTGGTTTTGGTACACCCATGATCAGATATGGGAGTTCATGGCTTGAGGGTGCTTGGGGTCACCCATCTAATGATGGCAATCAAATGGAAGGTGAACTCCTCCTTACCTTGACCTTACGAGTTATTTATTGGAGCTTTGTGGATGTCTTTTTGGAAATTGAAACCATTCTTGGGTTCCTTGTAAAATTAGTTAAGTGGCTGGATTGGCCTTGTAAAAGTAGCGATCTTGAAAAAGGATGAAAAAATGTATAAGTTTTATTGATGCAAATTTTAGGTGTTGATCACTCTTGCTTCCCTTGTAACCCCTTTATTGAGGAAAGTTATAAATTGAAATGCAGGAAATAAATGGATTAATTTCATGCATTAAAAATGATGAAAAGCTTATTTTAATCAGTCATGTATGCTTATAAAAATATGTGATGATGCTCAAGGAAAATTGCTTCAAAGTTGTTTTAACATGCTTAACTAGCAAGAGGGCCTACATGGGCAGCTTTACGTTTGTAGTTTTTAATGCAGCGAAACCTATCATTATCCTTCAACAACTAATTTACCGAAATTCTAAGCTTCGTCACGATAGTACAGGAAATTGCAACTCATTTTTAGGCTTTGTAGAACTCAAGTTATGGATTTTTGAATCCTATGTCTTGATTCTACCTTTTATTCTTTTGTATTTGCAACTATAATTCATACAATTATTTATCGGGATTCGTGGAGCAAAAGGGGTCTCAATCAATTTTAATGCATAAAATAATGGCTCTTGCTTGCTCAAAAAATTTATGGGATTTTTACTACCAGTTCTAGTAATTTTTTATATTGAACGAAAAATAAATTAAATGAGCTAAAGTAAAAAAAAATGAGCTCAAGTAGGAACCCAGGTTGGACGATTCAAAGTTTGAGTTGAGTCACTCGACAACTTGTCAATGGTGGGGTAGTGGCCCACAGCGGAGTGGCTATAACTCCCTTGGGCAAAGCAAAGCCCGATAGAAGCAGCACTTAGTGCTGCTCTTTTTCCAAGCTTGAAAGGGGTCTGAGCTGCATTAAGACCCATTGAGCTGCATTCGAGTTTAATGACTTAGCCAAGGCCAAGCCACGATTATGTGTTCTTGGGGAGGGATTTGGATCCACAAAGAGGCTGCAAGGAGTTGTGGAGTGGAGATGCCCTGTCGATCAGAGCCAACTGTGGGCGCCATCAATGGTGCCCACATGTTGGTTACAGTCCCCGAAGAGGATTTAGACTTCTCAGAGGGCTTGACCTGAGAAACACAATGGCATTGGTGGCCTTAGAATAAAACCATTTCCCCTTAGGGCATGCAAATATTTTGCCCGACCTTGGCACAACCATTCAAGCAGTCGAAGTAGATAGCTAGTAGGCGGAAATGACCGCGATACGATTTGCTCAATTGACTTGGAGATCCGCAGTAGCAGCATTGGCCTTTTCCAGTGGTGGTGGTAGTCAACAGTGGCGCAGATGGATTTGCAATCGCCATTGAGTCCCCTGACGGTGGCAAAAAGCGAGTTGGCTCGTTGTTGCATTTGGGACTCAATTCGACCGAACCGAGTTCGAATAAAGGGAGAGCATGTGCTTGAGTAAGGAACCAGGGTACTTTTGCATTAAAGCGAGTTGTGTTGGGATGGAGTGGTCCCTAGGCCCCCCTCATCCCCCTATAATGTCCCCATTTCCACATCATTTGTGAAGCAAGTATTGAAGATCTTTAGTCTACTTCCCCATGGACTAAAGGATTCATTTTGGGGTTATATTTTATTAGTTAATTATTAATTGCCAAATAGTGATTTTAATCATTTATAATATAAAGCAATTATTAGTTGATTAATAGGATATTTTATAAAAATAGTTTTTACCACTAAAGTATTTAATTGAAATAATTATTAATTTATTGCCTAAAAGTAATTTTAATTAATATTTATTATTACGGCAATTAATTAATATTATATTCGAAAAATAGGAGTGTCGGCTTGAGAGCTAAAGCAAAGAAAAGAAAAAGATATCTTAAAAGTTGGCAAGAGAGGGTTATGAGGTATTGTCAACAATTTTGACCTCACAGGTCAAATTACCACCCTTATTATTCGAAATTTTTCATTGCCAATTTACTTTTGTTCACAAGCAGAAGACTTCGGGTTTTGTCCAAGTATCGGAATTGTTTTGGACATTTTGTCTGAAACAACTTCTCCGAAGACCCTTGCAACTTTTCCAAGAGGGTCTTTTCCAAGTGCCGAAAGACAATTCCAGTTTTCCGAAGGGTTCCATTTTTTCGGAAAAGTCCATTTCAGTCTTCCCGACAGTCCATCTCAACAATTCCAAAGGACACTTGAACTTTTTCGAAGGACTTTGACATCTTCCCAAAGGGTACTCGGCAAAGGGGAAGTTTTCATTTTTCCGAAAAGTGGACCAGGCAATGTTCCAAAAGATCACTTTCAAAAACTCCGAGGGACACTTTCAACTTCTCCGAAGGTCTCCTTCCCTTCGAAAAGGGCATTTTCTAAAGGGCAAGTGGACTTTACAACAAGTCTGTAGGGTTCCTTCCCTTCGAAAAAGGACCATTTACAAAAGTTCTGAAGGGGTTGATTGCAAAAGTTTCGAAAGGCAAAGACCATTTTCATTTGTCTAAAGGGTCCATTATGAAATTCAAGAGGCACTTGTCAAAATTCCGAAGGGACACATTTTTTCCGAAGGGTTCATTTTTTCGGAAAAGTTCATTTCAAGATTGCCGAAGGGTTATTTTCGACAAACAAGGACACTTTCAATTTTGCCAAGAGGGACGATTTCAAATTGCCGAAGGACCACTACAAAGGTTTTGAAGGGATCATTTCGTTTTTCAGAAGTGGCACTTGCATCTTCAAAGGGTCACTAGCAGTTTGTCAAAGGGTTCCTTCCTTTCAAGAGGGGCATTTTCATGAGTCCCAAAGGGTTCTTTCCCTTGGGGAAAGTGATTCTACAAAAGTCCGAAAGAATTCTTTTGGACAAATTGTCCGAAGGAACTCTTTCAGACAAGCTACCCGCAGGGAAGGATAGAAGCAAAAGGCCACGGACAATTTGTCCAAAGGGAAAGAGATAGACAAAAGTCGAAAGAATTCTTTTGGAAGATTTACCTGCAAAATTGCTCAAGGCGAATGGAAAGAATCAAGCAAAGAGAGAGACAAAATTCCGAAGGGGAGAAGAGAATAAGCCCGTGGAAATAAACAGGAACAAAAGTAGACAAAAGGCTAAAAGAACTGACTTGAAGGAATACATGCACGAGAGCAAGAGATTGATGGTTGTCCAAGGAGTTGACATAGATTTCATGCATGCTTCTCAATCTTCAAGAGCTTTTCATGCAAAAGGGAGTAAGTTGGAGTTGACTAAACCTTGCGCTTGGGTTGACTAGTTGACAAGTCATGCTTCTCCTTGGTTTTCATGCAATCCAAGCCTTTCAGGCACTTCCAGCTCAACTTCAAGCGAAGTTCTCAATCCAAGATGTGGCGTAGCTTTTCATACAAGTGTAGACCATTGGAGGTTGACTAATCTTGAGCTCTAGTTGACTAGTTGTCAAGTGCCACATCCACTCCTTGTTTCCCATGCAAAGGACTTTCTCATGTTCCAACTCAGCTTCAAGTCAATTCAAGCTTGAGTTTAGACATCCAAGTTGGCATAGATTTCATGCATGGAGCGGATTAGTCCAAGATGGGCCCACCGTCTTTTTCCAACGCCAAAGAGTTTTTCATGCAAAGCATAAGACAAAGGGATTTTATTTTTAGGTCTTTGGACAGCTAAAGTTGGACTTGGATGATGTGGGAGTTGATCTCTTCTATTTTCAGCACCAATCTCTTGGCTTTTGGTGTTTTTTCTATACAAGTTGGCTTTTCCAACCATTTTGATATCAATCCCTCTTTTGGCAAGACCAAATTCTTTCAAAAATTAAGTTTTATAACATTTTCAGATAAATAGGACTGTTGTTTTCAAATTTCAAAATGTTGGTATAGTGTATTTATGTCAGTGATTTGCATAAGTGATAGAATTTTCTTCCTTGTCAAGTCTTGATTCTTACCTAGTTGCTAGCTGATCAGATTATGCAAATCATGTTCTGTGTTTAATATCTTTTGACTAAAGTTACAGCGGATATAAGTCGCTGGTTAGTGCCTTGAATCAGGTCTATTCCATCATTTCCCTCAAGCTTTGATTACCAGATAAATCATTTTCATTAAAGACTTATGCATAGGAGTCATTTGAATTGAAGATTCAATCTTTTCTTGTCTAATCAATGTTTTTAGAAGCTCAATTTGAGTGGATGAACCAAAATATAGGTGTATCACCATCATTAGATAGGATTTCCTTTCAAGTTTCTTTTTCTTTTTCCAGTAGTTTGTAGCGTAAAGTAGAGATCTTAATTGATACACCAAAGGGAGCTAGCCCTTAGAATCTAGAGATTCAATCCGTTGATTAGACCACCCACAGCCTAGGATTGTTTCCATGTTTCAGCAGACTGTGAAGGCCTGAAACTACCTTCACAAAGGTGTGAGTCTAATTGACAACAGTTTTTTTACCTCCCCAAAGTGGTTCGGCCCCTTTTGAAATGTACAAATACAAGGTGAAGATCACAATTGAAGATATACTGAAAATTGATATTGTTTCTTCATTATTGAAGAAGATATTGAGATGCCTGCCCAATAAGTGTTCGCAGATTTGAAGTTGATTATTCTACAAAAGGTGTCTTCTGATGCCACCTATTGCTAAAGGTGGATTTGTCATTTGCCTTGGAGTGGGGCGATTTGCTTTGTGAGCTTATTGAGAGGGTTTGGTGGACACTTTGAAATCCAACTTGAGCAGAATAATTTTGATTATTATTTGTATTAATTTTGCAAGTGGGGCGACTTGATTTGAAAGCTATTGGGAGTGTTTTGAGATTCTTTTTAGGGTCTAATTGATCAATTTAATATTCTGAAATTTATTAATAAATTTCTTGAATATTGGTGTAGGGTTTAATAAAGATTTGATGAAGTTTTGAGGCTCTAACTTGCTATGATATTAAATAATAATTTTCAGATTATTATTTAATTTTTTGACAGAGTTTCTTGATCAAATTGACTTGTGAAAGATGGGATTTTGCCTAATAAATATTCATCTATTTATTCTACACCTTGGCGACTTGGACGACTAGTTTGGGAGGACTTTCCGGCCATTTTGGATGTTGTAGGGAATAGCTGGAATTTTTCCTTGATTTTTGGCACGTGGCATATTTTTGTCAAGGGTTTGAAACATAAATTAAGCACGAAACAAAAGCGGTATTTGATATAAAAATCATATTTTTACAACGATTATAAAATAGCAATTGATCCTCAAAAATTGGCAAAAAAGTACATCATTACCATTCTCAAATTGTTGCTTATATTTGCAAGTATTAAGGTGAATTTCAGATAACTTAGTGGCTGGAAATTGTCTACACATCTCTTACATATTGGCGACTAGGGTTTATTAGGTTTGGTAAGGGTTTTGGATCATTTCTTGTATATTAGGGTTTGTTGATTTGTAATTTTATAATTCAAAAAATTGTGGATTTTAGGGGAAACCCCTTTTGTTTAAATCGTTCCATTTGGGAACATTACAGTGGTATCAGATCACTGATCTTGTCCACCTATGAGGTTTGGTATTAATTTGGATACAAGCAGGTAAAAGAATTTTGTGTTATTAGATAAGAGGAAGAAGTCATGGAAGAAATGGAGAAAGAAAGGCTCTATAATGTAGGTAAAAGGCTAGGGAACCTATGCCAACTAGTGGGGGATATAATCAACACCTTGGAAGAAATAGAAAAGAGGTTATCCAAGGTAAATCAATCACATTATGAGTCCATAAAGTGGGCGGTACAGCCCTCAAGGACTTGGTTCCACATGGATTATTGAGATACAGATGAAGAGGTAAGGCTCGTGGTTACTAGTTGTATTAATGAGGTTTTAAGACTAACGGTTCTCAAAGTTCCTTACAGTGATAAAATCATGAGGAAAATATTTCCGTTGATTGTAGAGAGCTTCCAAGGTCTCAAAGAGGACAAAGGACACTCATTGGATAGAAGGGTCAACATCCTGGAAACTATGGCTTCAACCAAGTCATGTATTTTGATGTTAGATATGGAGTGTGATGAACTTATTGTTAAGATGTTTCAACATTTCTTTGCAATTGCTTGTAAAAATCCTACCAAAAATATTGTAGGTTCTATGCAGAGAATCTTGACCTTGACACTCAATGAGTGATGATCTTTCCAAGCCATTATTATCTATCTTGTTGACAGGTATGAGGCTAGAAAAAAAAAAAAAATCCAATTGCACATATGCTATTTGAAAATGTTGCAATTAATTGTGAGGGAAAATTGAGGCCATATTTGATAGTGGAGCATGTAAAGGAAGAGAGGACCGAACTACATGGAGATTTTGAGGGAAAAAATGGACAGCCCTTTATGAAGACTCCTATGAGGGAGCCAATGAAACAAAAAAAATCAGAATTTGATGGGCAGCCCATAGGGGTGCAAGTGGATGATAAAAGAGGAGAAAATCAAGGAGCATGAACTAAAAGAAGTGCAAGGTAAGGATCTTTTATTGATAGATGTCTATTTATCTTCTAATGATTTTATTAATGATAGTGAAGTCACCAAAGATGATAAAATGAAGGATATGGTTTGCAAAATGAGGCATGAGCATTCATTGATTCAAGTTCACAAATATTGGCACCAAGAAGTATGGAATCCTGGTAATTTTCTAAGTTTTACAAAGATTCTCAATTCTGATTTTAAATTCTCTATGACTAATTCTATGAGAATAAAGAAAGATCAGAATCGTTTGGGGCATAAGGAATATAGCCATGCACAAGTTAACATTGGAACTAGAGTCTCAGGTGGGAGATAATGAGGTTATTTTGCATGGTTTGAGTGACATGAAGGCTCCTTCATATTCATCAATCAACTCGATAGGAGGGTATTTTATGAGTATTAGGAAGAAGGATGAAAAGAACAATAGGACTATTATGAGACATCATGAACAGCCATGTGCTTGCAAAAGAGGGGACGCTATAACAGGATTGGTAAGTTTACCTAGTTCTAATTTTTATCATGCATGTGTTGGAAGAGATAGATTGAAGTCTGAATTTTATGGCTTAAAGACATCTAGTCAATTACAGCCCCTACATACAAGTGTAATATTGCCCTCTCAGAATATGTATTGGTTCGCAAGGAGGAGAGTTCATGCATGGACAAATTCAGAGATCATTTGCTCCCAAAATTTTGAATTAACATGGCAGGTACAACAGTATATAAAAAGGGATAAAGTCTAGTATTGGTGGGGTTTGTTTGGCGATGCATACTTGTGTGAAGAAGCTAGCAAAGGACAACCAAGGGAAGGATATACATCTTACATAAAGGGATCCCTATCGATGGATTTAGATGACTATGATATGCACTTGCAAGGTATGTTTTCTAATTTGGTTAAGCTTGTTTTCTCTCTAAAAATGGAAGGACTACATTTTCAAAATGAGGAAGAATTGATATGGTATAAAGAAAGTCCTAGCACACTTTGGAATGCACACTATGGGAGCACACCCCCTCTAGTGCTTCTCCATGAGTTGAATTTAATTATGGGCAGTCTTGCTAAGCATATTAATTTTGTTTAGTTTTGCGGTCCTAATTTTCTTCATATAGGGCATAAGTCCATGATGGTTTGTTGGGGAACCATGGAATTAGAGAGCCCATTAAGAATCAACTTAGTAATGGGCAAATCGAAATTTCTAAGTAGAGGCATGGTTGTGTTTTACTATGACAGCCAACATATTTGTATACACAATCTATGGGGGAGGTTTCAACTCATAAAGGGACCTTGTGGATGAGTTCGAAGTGTGATAAGAGGTATGATAGCTACCATTTTGAATTGTATGATACATTGAGTTCTTTTGACAGCATACTAGGTACAGGTATGGCAAGGTAAGAAGTTTTGATGGCATCCCACAGATCATGGGAAGAAGAGAGAATGCAAGTATTAATTTTGAATCTTGTCATCAAGAAGAATTGGAATTAGGCATGTGCTTACAACAGTATCATGAAAGAGGGAAGACTGATTTTTGGAGCACATACCATCTTTTGCAAGGTTTTGGAAACATGCATGTTTGGGTTCCATTCGCAAGTAATATAAGTAGCACATGCTCAAAAAGGATACAGCTATCCTTGATAAGCATTTGGGGACTCTTGATGAGCTTATGGAGTGTTACATGCATGCATGGGAATGTTGATAAGGGGCAGCATTTGGAAGGGCACATGGAGTGCACAAAGAGGCCCATATATGTTGAATTGTACTACCTTGAGGCCTCACATCATGGTAGGTTTACAAGATGGTACCTAGCTGATTTTTTTTGCATGATTGGAGGGTTATAGCATGTCATTTGGGAGGTCACTACCCTCGGAGCAGCAAGGTAATCAAATTTTATTATATTTTTTATTTCAACTTTTGGCCACATATCACTTCCTTGGGGGGTAAAAGGGAAAGGAGTTTCCTCATCCACCACTTGGTATTGCAAGGGGTGGTTGTCTAGAAACATGTGGATCCTTTGGAAGGCTATAAGGGCACTTCTAGCACTTTGGGGCAGCCCCCTAAGCACAAATACAGCGGTATGAAGAAGCCATTTGAAGATTTCTTTCATTGGAAAACAAGTAAATGTGGACATTGCTTAATAAGGTGTGTTGGGACACCTACTTGGATTTTGCAATTGCTTGAGAACAAGCAATTTTGGGAGGGTAAAACTGTAATGTCCCCATTTCCACATCATTTGTGAAGCAGCTATTGAAAATCTTTAGTCTACTTCTCCATGGACTAAAATATTCATTGTGAAGTTATATTTTAGTAGTTAATTATTAGTTGTCAAATAGTGATTTTAATCATTTATAATATAAGGCAATTATTAATTGATTAATAAGATATTTTATAAAAATAGTTTTTACCACTAAAGTATTTAATTGAAATAATTAATAATTTATTGCTTAAAGTAATTTTAATTACTATTTATTATTAAGGCAATTAATTTATATTATATTATAACAAGATAAGTGTCAGCGTGGGAGCTAAAGCAAAAAAAAGAAAAAGATATCTTAAAAATTGGCAGGAGAGGTTTATGAGGTATTTTACCTCCCCAAGGTGGTTCGCCCTCCTTTAGAAAGTACAAATACAAGGTGAAGATCACGATTGAAAATATGCTGAAAATTGATATTATTTCTTCATGCTTGAAGAAGATATTAGGATGCATGCTCAATAGGTGTTCGTAGATTTGGAGTTGATTATTCTACAAAATGTGTCTTTTGACGCCACCTATTGCTAAAGGTGGATATGTTATTTGCCCTAGAGTGGGGCGATTTGCTTTGTGAGCTTATTGAGAGGGTTTGGTGGACACTTTGAGGTCCAACTTGAACATAATAATTCTGATTATTATTTGTATTAATTTTGCAAGTGGGGCAACTTGGTTTGGAGGCTATCAAGAGTGTTTTGAGATCTTTTTGAGGTCTAATTGATCAATTTAATATTCTAAAATTTATTAATAAATTTCTTGAATATTGGCGTAGGGTTATTGGTGTAGGGTTTAATGAAGATTTGATGAAGTTTTGAGGCTCTAACTTGCTATGATTTTAAATAATCATTTTCAGATTATTATTTAATTTTTTGACAGGGTTTTTTTGATCAAATTGACTTGTGAAAGGTGGGATTTTGCCTCATAAAATATTCAGCTATTTATTCTACACCTTGGCTACTAAAGCAACTAGCTTGGGAGGACTTTCGGGCCATTTTGGATGCCCTAGAGGATTGCTGAAATTTTTGCTTGATTTTTAGCACATGTGGCATATTTTTGGCAAGAGTTTGAAGCAAAAATTAAGCACGGAACAACTATATTTGATATAAAAATCATATTTTTACAACTATTATAAAATAGCAATTGATCCTCAAAATTGGCAAAAAGGTACATCTTTCCCATTTTCAATTTGTTGCTTATATTTGCAAGTATTAAGGTGAATTTCAGATAACTTGGTGGCTGGAAATTGTCTACGCGTCTCTTGCATATTGATACCTAGGGTTTATTGGGTTTGGTAAGGGTTTTAAATCATTTCTTACATACTAGGGTTTGCTGATTTGTAATTTTAGAATTCAAAAAATTGTGGATTTTAGGGGAAACCCATTTTTGTTTAAATCCTCCCATTTGGGAACATTACAGCCTCCCCCATTTTACCTTTCCCTTTCTAACTATAACTTGCCTCCAAAATTATATTTAGATACAGCCTTCAAACTTGAATGCTTTTATAAACATAATTAGTGCTTAAAAACGAATTTTGGAGTTGAAAGCCACAAAGCGGCCATTAAGAGTTTTTCTACCCTTTGCCTTTGTCACCCATTCAAGCTCCTGGAGCTTTGCAACAACGTTCTAAGAGGCTGGGGGACACCAAAATCTACCGACCAGACAACAAAACTATTAGAAACTCAAATTGAGGCTTTTCAAAAAAGTGTGAAATAACTTGGACGCTCTATTAATAGAGTCCATCTAGGGGCTTGGAGGACAAGTGAGCAAGACTATCTACTAGTCCCCTCCAAATCCTCAAGTCCTCTTTCCCTTATGTGTTTGATCAACCATAGTGTAATGTCCCCAAATGGAACGAATTAGGGCAAAAGAGGTTTTTCCCAAAATCTAATTTGAAAATCAGTAAGCCCTAAATTGAGAATTTAATTTTCCAAACTTTTATTTAATTTCAGAAACCCTAGATACCAAGAATGAGGATTTTGTAGGGTATTTTCTGCTAATAAAATAATTTGAAAATAAATAATAAATTTCAGATTTAAATCCCTTAGAAAAATACCTTTCTCTCATGCCACAAAATGAAGGAAAAATCAGTTTTAATCGCCACTTTTATGTTGTTATTCGAAGGATAAAAAATCTTCTCCGCTCTTAGATCTATCATTTCCAGCAACTCAAAAATTATGAAAATATTACTGTAGATGCACAAAAATATGGAGAAAAAGAATATCCACTTATTTTTTTTAAATTTTAAAAATTGTAATTTTTATGCCCAAAATACAGCTGAAATTTCATAAATCCATAACTCCGAAAATACTTGAAATTTTTAATCAAGTGATAGCTCAAAACAAAGCTAAAAATATAGGTTTTCCAATGAAATATAAATCAGAATTTTCCTTCTATGAGAAGGTCACTGAAAATGGCTCCGAAGATCTGAAAAACCTAATTTTTTGTAAAATAATTAAATAATAATTCTAAAAATTATTATTTAATTTTCTCCTTCAAAACCCTTCACAAATCCATCCAAACTTCACACCAATAATCAGAAAAATATCAAATAAATTCAGATAAATTAATTTATGAATTTTTGTTCAATTGGAGCCTTCAAACCTTAGCGTCCAACTCCTCAAGTGGTTTGCTTCACTTGTCAAATTAGCAAAGCCAAGATGCAAGTAAAAGACCACAAACCCTCAAAATCATGCATACAAATCTTTCAAAGCAATTTGCCCCACTCAAGGCATAAACAAGCTTTCCTTTCGCAAAGGTGTTGTCAAAAGACACCTTTGTTGTATAATCAGTAGCAAATCGTGGATTACAGTGCCCACTCCTATTGAACACGCAGGGTCAACAAAATCTTCAAGCATGAAGAAATATAAAAAATCAGCATATCTTCAAATGAGCCTTCATCCTCTTTAAATAGCCTCCTCCAAGTGTAATGTCCAATTTGGAGGGAAGCATTAATGTAAAAAAATTGAAAATACTTCCTTATAATTTCACTTTAGGCCTTACCTGCCCATGACCCTTAAAAGGCCCCAACTTAAGTGAAATTTATAACATAAAGTGTTTTTTCTATTAATTGCTTTTATTTTTAAGTATTTAAAAATACTTTTTATTTTATCAATAATATTACTTTAACTTCCAAAAAAGGGGACATTACACATAGTCAAGTTAGAGGCCTTTATAGAGTCTCATAAGGATTCCTAGGGGCCTAGGGCTTTCTAGATCAAGCATAATCCCTCGACTAGGATAGGCCAGATCCAATGGTGAAGATTGGATGCTCCACCCACTAAGAGCTTGCCTAGGATATTTTAGGGACATTTTGGGGTCACATGGGACCTATTTGATCTTTCTCTAAGCCCTTTTTCGAAAAGCAACCCAACTTGAAAATAGATACCTATTTTGACTTAAAGTACGAATCTAGGCATCCTAATTGGTCGGAAATCATCTAGAGTCCCGGCATTGGAGCAAGGCATTTGTCCCTCGTCCACTCCAGAACCATATCTATATTAACTGAGTCTAGATCGTGTCTATGGGGTTGTGGGCCCTGCTAGTCTCGTTTACGCCGTGTAGGCCATCCGGGTCATAGTGGGTCGATTCATGCAGGGAAGTCAGCATGGGCGTTGCGACGACCAAGCAACCACCTGTACACTGACAACTGCACCTATTGGTCCGCAGTGCGTGCGCTAGTTGGCGCATGGAGCATCACAGGTTATCTTGTTTGTCCATTGTACATACTCAAAAAAATGGACTTTTTTTGTTGTTTTATTCATGATTTTTTGGGCATGACAAATATGAATGCAAAAGATTATGATGGATGATTGTTTTCCTCTATCTTTACATGCAATGCTACTAAAATTTCATCCCAATCAAATTGGCAAGAATATAACAAGTCAAACCAATTTGGGCAAGCAATGGGCACCGAAGAGTTTCAAACCGTAAGCCAAGACTCCATCCCATGGGCTATTAAACTTACTCAGCTCAAGGACTTGTTCATATCCCAATCAAGGTGATCTTTCTTGCCTTTGTACTTCTTCCTATAACTGTTGTACTATCCTATGGCCAAGTGGAAATAGAATTATCTCATTTATTGGGTATGGTGGTTCTTCACTTCTAATTGAAAGGCACATAGGGAAAACCCTTCATATTTAGGTCTATGTGGCTGCTTATATCATCTTTCTCTTGTTGCACTATGTGTAGTATTGTTCTGGGAAGAGGACAACGTGCCCCCATGTTGTACGCCTTCAGTTTTTACCAGGAATTCTTGTTGTACATGTTAATGTGCACTACTTATAGCTACTCCTACTTTAATCTGCAATCTCTTTCTCAGCAACCTCTCTCTGCAATCTCTTCATCACCCACAACTTCCTATACCACATATTTCCTACTTGCAATATTTTCTTCCTCATCCTTCCTCACCTGCACATCGCTCTCCACACAATTCTTTTTACTTCTCTTTCTGTTTTTCCATACTTTTTGTTTCCTGCCTACTTGCCTACTCCCTACAGTAATTTGCCTTTTCTGTGTTAGCTCTTTTTTATTTTGCTCCTTTGGCCCTTCTGTGCATCTGATTCTGCACAACAATCTTTGGGCTTCAACCACAACAATCAGTTTTGCAACTCATTCATTGCTGCAGCCTTTCACCCTCTTCGACATCATTCTGCCATCTGTAATCCAGCCCCTGCTCCGTTCATCAACAGAGCATCAACCCCCTTTGTGGAAGGGAATGGTGTCACTCCCTCACCTGCAATAAACATATTTACCAAAACTGGAAGCCTTTTCAAAAATATACTTCTAGACCCAAAATAAATAAAAATCTCTTGTAAATTAAACGACTTTGAACAGCTAATTCTGAATTTGATTAACTACATGTAAAGAGTTGTTTACACCCAACAGTTACCAGCATACATCCAAGACTGATCCAAGGTCTGTCCAGTTCTGAAACATCTTAAAATTTTCCTTTCTCTAAAATGTCGGTTCTCTTTGGCTGATTGGATGAAAAAAATCTTCTAACTTGGAAGAAATGAAAAAAAAAAATCAATCAAAAATATCTTCTAACCACTTTGCAAGTTTCTTATGAAAATTGCAGGACATTTGTAGACCATAAATCTCATGGGTAATGAATACATTAGGCTTCACACCATAGTTTGGGGTTTCTCTATGAACCGCTCAATCTTCTTTTCCAACCATGCTTCTGATTCTCTTTGCAACTGTATCCATTAAAACAGACATAGAAACTCGGAAGTGGTTATATCCAACAATGGAACCATTGTTGGTGCTATTCTTGGCCTACTCCTTTGTGATTGAAGAATTACACTGAGTTGTAATCTAAATCCACTCACACAAATCTAAGGACTACACAATAGATAGGATGAAAGGAAAAGAAGAGAAAAGAATCAGTTACATTCATTCGCATTGCACAAAAGGAATAAACCACATAACACAAGATATCAGGAAGCAAAGCAAGATAGGACTTCTCATTGATTTTAGAGTAGATACACCAGATTGGTACATGAATATTTAGGAGTTCACATGTAAGACTCAGCTTGTATGCATATAACTAGGATCTAATCAGTTAGAAAACAGTTATGACCAGTTAACTCCAGGTGCAGATAAATTAGCAACATTCAATTTCTCTTAAGCATGGTCAAGAGAATGAATCCCAGTGATACAATATTTGTACAATATATAAGGTAAATGGAGAAAAACCCCTTGTGGGCTTCCACAAGGGGGCCTCACACACCAAAGTGGTGTTGAGCTTGGCCATGACCAAAAAAACAACCCTTACCTTTACCATTGCTTTTAATTAGACTCCACAATCGCAAACAACATTTGTGCACTACAAAAAAATATATTTAAAATGGGTACGTGAGAAATGACTTTGCAATGAAATCCCCTTAACATGTACCTTGGATTCATGGTCACTAGAGAAGAATTGGGAAAATATCCAACCAAGATAGAAACCATACTAGAGTGGCCAAGACATTCTAATGGTGCAAAAGTAAGGAGTTTCATCTTTAGATATTCATAGCTTATTTATCTAAATTCTTAGCACCTCCCAATGCCTTGACATCAAGCAATAAGCCTTTGTCCAGGAAAAATCTCAGCAGGAGGAATTTGAGAGGATCATCTGTAATGCATCGACTAGCACAACCTTGCTTTCAACACCCTTTCAATATTGAAAGATAAAAGATATGCATCAGAATAGAGATATACTATCAGTCCAAGTTATTTTCGGGAGCAGTATAGAATTGTCTCACTTATGACAAGTTGTATGCACAGGTACAGGCCATGAAGAAATGGATGAACTATTTGCTAGGAAAGGAAATCGTAATCCATGCATATCACCAACCACTATATTGCTTGCAAATTCGAAGTGCATTGCAGCAGTCCTGTTATTTCAAATGGATGGGTTTCCTGCAGCAATTCAATTTTTTCATAAGTATAATAAGGGGACAACCAACAAAATTGCACATGTATTTTCTGGACCACGCTTGAATAATGGCTGTAGGCTTTCAGGCATGAGAAGCATAAGTATCAACATGCAGAAGATCTAGAAATTGTGTATTCTATACGGTAACGAGGAGATGTGACAAACTCTGAATGGTTGGCAAGTACTCTCTGAACAAAGTGGTTGTACAGAATGTACAAAATATGCATACTGCAAGGAGATGACAGAATTTGACTCATGAAAGAATCCCTCAATGCAAATGTAGCAGTGCACTTTGGAATTGGCAAGAATCAAGATTGTAGCCAACTTGAAGAGATATGTGTATTAGCCCAAGATGCAAGCAAATGTAGCAGGATTCATTCAAGGATGTGCATTTTCCAGTACAAGCAAACCAAGTAACTAGAAGTTAGCACTATACACATTGTTACCAATACCTCATTCTTCCACCATGAAGACTTAGGCCCAAATTCTCAAGATGGATGACTAAGGGCACAATAGTTAAAACAGAATTACATCCAACTCAATGAGGTGCGCAACAATTGCAGATTTGTTTTAAGGGGAAGCTTTTAAGAAAAAACACATTAAAACAAGTGGAGTAAATTTCCTTTCTATTAAATAGGTTTGGGAGGTATGATCTGAAATTAATCATTGAATAAATAATATATATGAAAAGATCCAGTGGGGTCAGATGTCTAGTGAAAGGGAAAAATCAAAAAACAACCCAACAGAGCCGGACAGTCAGATAGAAATAACACGGTATAACACTCCTGCTGAAATAAACAGGCAGAAACCGCCCAATAGAAACAGACCAATAGAAATGAAGGGAGTAGACCATTTGGATTCTATCCACCTCATGGAGCTGATGACCGACAGATACTAGGAGAGCAGATGTCATAGCAGCCACTTCCATTCAACTGAGCTCCACCATCATTTTGATTCTATCAAGGTGATTTTATAGATGAGACTCTACTGAGGTGTTTCTATTGAGGCAATTCTATCGATGAGATTCTAGAAAGGTGATTTTATCAAGTTGATTCTATTGAGGCAATTTTACCAAGGGGATTCTATCGATGAAATTCTACTGAGGTGATTCAATCAAAGTGATTCTATTGAGGCATTTTTTCAAAGACCTTGAATTATATCAGAACCTCGAAACCAATTGGGACATCATTTTCAGTATGGTCAGTTTTAGATGCAAGAAAACAATAAGTTTTTGTAACTAATAAAATGGTTCACCTTCTATTCATAAGCCAAATAACTGTCATATAAGATCAACCTTCAAGGAGAAGACCAATAGCAATCTCTGAATTTGAGGAATCATATTATAATGGTTCCAAAGTGAACCCATATCTTTGTAACTCTGCCCTCGGGTGTTACAGAGAGACTAAAGGGAGTTCCTATTTTTTGCTCCATGGAATTTTCCACCCCGAGGGGTTTTCTACACGTTGAATATTTGTCTTTTGTGTTGGTGCATGTTTCTGCCCCATTTTATGGCTCAAACCTTTAGGCATTCTGGAATCTTAATAATACTCTAGAAATTTTTTTTTAAGATCTGTTTGGTAAATTTTCCTTCTCCATAGGATTTTTCCACCACGAAAGGTTTTTACATGTTGAATATTTATCTTTTGTGTTGATGCATGTTTCTGCCTCATTTTTTGGCTCAAAAGTTTAGGCAATCTGGAATCTTGATAAATACTCTAGAACTTATTAAGGAGAAGACCAATAGCAATCTCTGAATTTGAGGAATCATATTATAATGGTTCCAAACCCATATCTTTGTAACTCTGCCCTCGGGTGTTCCAGAAAGATTAAAGCGAGTTCCTATTTTTTGCTCCATGGATTTTTCCACCCCAAGGGGTTTTCTGCACGTTGAATATTTGTCTTTTGTGTTGATGCATGTTTCTGCCTTGTTTTTTGGCTCAAAAGTTTAGCCATTCTGGAATCTTAGTAATACTCTAGAACTTTAATTTGAAAGATCTGTTTGGTAAATTTTGCTTCTCCATAGGATTTTTCCACACCGAAAGGAGATCTGTTTGGTAAATTTTGCTTCTCCATAGGATTTTTCCACCCCGAAAGGTTTTCCACACATTGAATATTTGTCTTTTGTGTTGAAGCATGTTTCTGCCTCATTTTTTGGCTCAAAAGTTTAGGCATTCTGGAGTCTTGATAAATACTCTAGAACTTATTTTTATGAATATCTGTTTGGTAAATTTTGCTTATCCATCGGATAACCTGTTGCAAATCACAATAACGCCATCATAACAGTGATTCTGACAACAATGGCTTGCAAGAAAGGGGTTATAGCAGGAGAATGGGTTCTTACTTTGAAGATCTACTAGGTTGTGGGCAAAGAAACATCCAAAAATATTGACATCAGTTCAATCCCTATATTCAAAGTTGATGATGGCACTTTCTTAGCCCAATTAGGACAATTTCACAAATCAGATTAGGGTCCATTCTCAGGTTTTAAGACGAGTTCATATGCCAGGAAGGGTTTGGACTTGACTGTCTATACCCACAGGAGGAAAAACGCCTCACTTGGTCAAGTAAGATTACCTCAAAAGAGGACAGCTAAAATCAGCAACAGAACAATTAAAAAATGAAAGAATGAGCCAGAGCACCCTCTTGTCTCTAAACCAGCCAGATTTGATGGTGAAAAGAGTAAGCACCCGACAACTCATTGTCTCAATTGGGAAATTATTATAAGGATAATAAGTTATAGCATAAATGATGACAATATGAGAATCAAGTATTTCCCTAGTACTTTGTGGGGATATGCTATCAAGTGGTCCAATCAGATAGAAGCTGATAATAAGAAAACCTTGCATGAGATAAAAATATAATTTAAAGTGTTTAAAAGATGCCATACAAATGCCCAAATTTACAACAAATTGGAGAGCCAAAAGCACGAAAATAGCGAGTTGATGAAAGATAATAGTAGAGTATTAAATTTGGTTCAGCAATACAAGACGAGCTCAAGCATAAAACTTTGTGAATGGACTCAGAAATTCACCAAATATAAGGATACTTATAATCAGATGCTAAATGTTGAGCAGCAGCAATACTTGCAATCCAAGAATTTTTTGGATGGCGATGGTGATGCTTTTGGTTTTACGATAATAAAAAAAAGCTCTTTAATAAGGTGATAAATAAAAAGACAGCCAAAAATAGAACAAGCCCAGAATATGGTGCTAAAGTTTTTAATTAGTTATTAGTTAACAATACTAATGGTTGGTTATCAACATTCCCAACTGCTGTAACTTCTTTTGTGCTTAATAAAAAGACGGACACACAAGTGTGTCGCATGCCTTCCATTTCTCTTCATTCTTTCAGCATTCATAATTGCTAACATTGGTATCAAAGCCAATGTCCGAGGAATCCCTAGGAGAAGGGTATGACCAACAAGTTGCAAGAGTTTGGGGAAGCCCTAGAAAAAGGGTGGGAACTCTAAAAAAGAAGAGGTATTCCAAAATAGAGGTAGTCAAAGAACGAACCATGGGATTTTGTGACAAGGTGGAGGATGTCCTTGCAGAATCGCAATTTGAAGATTTGTAAGCCACAAAACAAAGGAAGAACAAACAGTCAGACAAGTGTGTGAATACCAACAAACGCCATGCAAAACACGATTCTCTCATTCAGACCAAATCAAGGAAGAAAGACAAAAACAAACGTTTGCCCAATCGCCAACTTTTCAGTCTACACTTTCCAGTCGCAAAGTTTTTAGTCTGTATTGCAATCCTCTTTAGCAATTTGCAGAAATTGTAGAGATTTGTGGAAGGACAAAAAAATGTGGTGAAAGGAGGACAAAAATTCTTGTGCAACATTTTCACGCAATTTGCAATTTTAAAAATTCTGTGCAGTCACCAACACGCCATTTGCAGACTTGTGCAGTCACTGATTTGCAATGTAAAAGACAAAATCGCAATTTGCAATTATGCTACTAGGGCACAAATGGCGGGAAGGAGAAATAGAAAGTGCAAAGACTTATCAATCGATCTAGGGCACAGGAAGGACAGTTACTACATTTGCATCACAATTTTGAAAGTTAGGGCATGGAAAGTGTAGTCAAAAGTTGCAAAAATTGTAAGTAATTTTAAACTTTCCAAGAATAAGCAAATTCAGATTATAAACTATACATTTCCTTGTTGCATTGATTTTCAGGTTGACGGACCAATTTTGTGGGTCAAATGGCCCATGTTCAGAATTTAGTTTTGTCGAAAGCGCAAAAATTAACCAGTCATAATTATAACGTTTGGAGTCATAAGATTTTAACAATTGTGAAATATGGTAATTGTGATTTGATTATTCTCAACATTGAAGCAAGACATGTTACTAATTTTGCTAATTATGACAAGCATCATGAGGAGGCCTTGTTGTTAGAGTTGGCTATCTCAGATGACATGATTCTTGAGGTTTGGAATGCCACTAAGGCAACTACGCTTTAGAACAATCTAAAAAATAAATATCAAACTTCAGAGAAAAGTCAAGTTCTATACCTGAAGAATCTGTTATTTTCCACAAAGATGACTGAGGATGGGTCCCTATAAAAACATCTTCGGATGAAAGATCTTTGAGACTAGCTCACAACCATTAATAAAAAGGTGAATGATGATGACATGATTGCTCTTGTTCTGAACAGCGTCATGCCCTCATATGAATCTTTCGTGGAGGTTTTACACTTGATGGCAAAAATCCAAACACTAACATTTGATCACAGTAGTTCCTATTTGATGGAGAAGGAACGTAGACAAACACAAGCAAATGAGTCCACTGTTGGACAAACAGAGTGCACTCATTTAGTCAAAGGAGAAGTGGAAACGTATCCCTATTGATTTATCTTCTAAGTACCAGGTGAAAGTTTTTATTATCATGAAGTTGGGCATCTCTAAAAGATTTTTGGAAGCAATGGTATGCACTTTTCCAACAAAGCAGTCAAGCAGAAAATGTGGCAACAGTTAAAGAATGGAAATCTAAGGAAAAGTATTCTCTCGTGACATTATATTCGACATTAGTGCTACCAGTTGTTGGTTCATCATCCATACATCAAATTTACTGCAAGTACAAACTTTTTTGATTTAGTTTCATTAGTTAATGGTCAATCACACGCAATATAAGGGATAGGAGATATTTTCATAGTATTGAATAATATTAGAAAAATCATAGTCATAAATGTTAGGTATGTTCCTAACATTAATAAGAAATTCTTTGTCTATTAGTCAATTAACGAAAAATCCCAACATTAATGTACATTTATGTGGGAAGCAATGTATTGTGTCTAAAGTAAAACAAGATAGAGTATTTTTCCCCAGACATTGGACATGGTGGCTTGTATAGGCTTGTTGACCCTGCCATAGTCAACTTTGATGCAAGTATGGAGGGAGACTCCACCATATAGGATGTGCTAGAGGATGAAATTCCTCATAGGCTTGTTGACCCTACTCCAATCAACTTACATGCACTAGTTGTGGAGGGAATATTTACTGGAAGTGAAGGTTGCAATTCCTCAGTCAAGTGCATAAGTAGTTGTGCAGGAAGATGAAATGCCTCAACCAAAGGCATTGGCTCACAAGACTAGAAACAAGGTTGTTACTTCAACAGAGCATGGTCATTTTGCTCTCGTTTTTTACCTTTGTATGGTATTTGAACTACCGGTTAAACAACTCATTGGATGCAAATGTGTAATAAAATTACTTAGATAATTTACATCAACTAAATAATATATCACATAAATATGAGCAGAATAAGCAAATCCATAACAATAATTGGCAAAAGAGAAGAATACACAATAAATATGACTGAGCCACTTTGAGGGGGCAACCTTCACAACAATATAATAAGAATGGAATTCGCAATATCGTGATCAAATACTAACCACTACCTCCAACATATACTCTACTTAGACCATGGTTATTCAATAGGCCAGCCCTACTAATAATATAAAAATATAGAGAAATGTGACAAGAATATATGAAAGGTTATGAATGCCACTAGTCGGCCACACATATCCGTAGACACGCTATAGGTTAAGGGTGTAGCATGCCCCTCCCATTCAAAACAACATTGCCCTCAACGTTGAACAACTTTGGATGATGTTACAGAAAAGCTTTATCCTCCCAAGTTGCATCTTTACAGTTCAAGTTCTTCCACTTGATCAAATACTCAATCTCTCTTGTTCTCAGCCTTTTAGTGCATGTGTGAAGGATCTTCTTAGGTTTCAAAATGACTCGAACTTCTTCATCCAATTCAGGTAACTCAATCTGGGCCGAAACTCTATCCAATTACCTTCTTCAGGGAAAATATATGCGAGTGGGCTGAGATAGCTCCAGCTTGTATGCAACACTGCCAATTTTCTGCAGGATCTTATAAAGGCCATAATACTTAGAAGAAAGTTTGTTATCATTTTTCTCCTACTTCAAAGACATGCTTATATGGTTACAAGCGCACAAAGACCCAATCTCCTATGTCAAAATGCCTCTCACTACGGTGTTGATTCGTTTGTTGCTTCATTCTATTTTGTGTCATGGCCAAATTCTCTCTCAGACTAGTTAGTATCTCCTTTTGATGTTGAATGTGTTCTTCAACAGCTCAAACCTTAAGCTCAACCCTCAAGGATGAAGTGATGGATGAAGGCTAATACCCATAAAGTGCCACATATGGAGACACTTTGGACAAGGTATAGAAGGAAGTGTTATACCACCATTCTAACAGTGGCATCCAATGAACCCACAGTTCTTGTTTGTCTGATGCAAAACAATAGAGATACCCTTCTAAGCATTTGTTGACCACCTCTGTTCTCTGTTTGCCTGTCAAATTGAGGATGATATGACGAGCTATGAGCCAATCGAGTACCCAAACATGAGAATAAATCAGTCCAAAAATTACTAGTAAAGATTGGATCATGATCACTTACAATGATCTTGGGAGTACCATGAAACTTTTGAACTGTATCCAGAAAAGCAACCACTATTGTACTAACTACAAATGGTTGTGACAAGGAGCAAAAATGAACGTATTTTGTGATCCTATCCACAATTACCATGATGACAATTTTACCTTCAGACCTTGGCAACCCTATAATGAAATCTATGGAAGCCTCCTCCCACCTATGGCTAGGACTGGATAAACATTGTAGAAGACTTGGTGGCTTAATTGTCACCCTTGTTCTATTGACACACCATACATTCAACCACAAATTTATGTATATCCCCTTTGAGTCTTTCGCAAAAAAGATCTTGTTTGATTCTATGACAGGTTTTCAAAAACCCTGAGTGCCCTCCGATTGAAAATGCATGAAGCCCTTTAAGGATATTGTGCTTGATGATAGAGTTCTTACATAGGTATATGTGATCTTTATACCATAATGCCTTCCCTTTCCACTCAAATTTGGCAGAAGCACTGGAACAATGTTGGATATTATGAATCAGAACCTGTGTATATCATTCTCTCATTCTAATCTGACCTCTTCCAACCAATCTGCCTGCCAAATGGTCATTTCACATAACAATGCCTCTGTGGATTCACCCCTCCTGGATAGTGCATCTGCTACAACATTCTCTTTTCCTTTCTTATAGATGATTTCAAAGTCATATCCTAACATTTTAATCACCCATTTTTGTTGTTCTTTTGATAACAATCGTTGTTCTAAAAAATATTTTAGACTATCATGAACAATCTTTACCTTAAAGTGTCTACCCATCAAATAAGGTCTTCATTGTTTAACTACATGAAGAATAACCCACATCTTTTTCTCATAGATTGCTCTTATCTTATTTTTACCCTTGAGTTGACAACTCTCAAAAGCAATGGGTCTTCCCTCCTACATGAGTACTCTCCCCATGCCAAAACTTGATGCATCACATTCAACAAAAAATATTTTGGAAAAATCAAGGGTAGACAAAACTAGTAGTCAAAGGCCTTGGTAGTTGTTTCATTCCAATGGAAAGAGTCTTTCTTTAAAAGGCTATGAGTGGTGTTAATATGCTGCCATAATTTTTCACAACTATGCAATAGTAACCTGTTAGCCTCGAAAAACCTCAGAGATTCTTGATGGTTTTTGAGCCCTGTCATTCCATCATAGCTTTGATCTTCTAGGGGTCTATTTTGACTCCTTCCTATGAAACAATATGACCCAAGTACTCCACCTCTTGGACTCCAAAACCACATTTTGAAAGTTTTGTGTAAAACTAATGTTGTACTAGAGTTAATAGTACCTATTTCGCATGCTACAAATGTTCTTCCCAAGTTTTGTCATATATCGGGATGTCATCAAAAAATTACCAACACAAATTTTCTCAAACAAAGCCTAAAAATAGTGTTCATCAAACTCTGAAATGTAGATGGGGCATTTATAAAACCAAAGGGCATGACCATAAACTCATAATAGTCTTCATGAATTCTGAAAATTGTTTTAAGGATATCAACATCTCTAATCTAAATCTGATGGCACCCAAAATGAAGATCTAGTTTTGAAAAATAAACAACACCATGTAATTCATCTAGTAAATCATCAATTACTGGAATAGGGAACTTATCTTTGATGGTGTACTTGTTGAGTTCTTTGTAGACTAGGCACATCTTCCAAGTGTCATCTTTCTTATGCACAATGACCACCAAGGATGAATATTAACTTTGGTTATGTCTGGTAACACTCGCCTACAGCATCTCATATACCATATTTTCAATTTCACTTTTCTAGGCATACGAATCCCTGTTGGGTCTAATGTTTGGTGGTTGATTCCCTAGAAGCAGGTGAATGGCATGATCATGTTGTGAGTGGTAGTCCTTTTGACATGGCACCAAAACATCTGGGTAGTCATCAATAATCAATTGTAGACCATGATGTATAGACACCTTTGTTGATTGAACTTCTATGGAATCGTGCTACAAATCTTTCAGCCTCTTTTTTTAGAATCTTTGTCATTTGATGCAAACTAACCAATTGTGGAGCTTTTGCCCGTAATCCACGTAGTTCAAATGTCTTACCTTTAGAATGAAAGCGCATGAATAGTTCCTATAAATTCATCTCTATTGTGTCCAAGGTTGTGAGCCATTGGACTCCCAAAACAATGTCATCCCCACCCATGGGAATAACAAACATAAGAGAATCTAGAATGTAGCCTTCCATAGCCAGCGTAATATAATGGCAATTCCCAAAACAATTGACGATGCCACCATATTCAATCATAACCCAAAATTTTAAAGCTAGACAAATGAAAGAGTTCAAACAAGCAACCAACTTGTTGTTGATGAAGTTGTGTACCTTTTGTTTCTTGAGGTAGCCCACAACCTTAAGGGTTTGAGGAGTGCTAATACCTGAAAGTGTATGACATGAGATAGCTGGGTGGGAATCTTCAGATTCCTCTTCTATCTCTTCCTCGCCCTCACCCGAGGCTGCATCATCTTCTTCCTCTTCATTGGCTCCTTCAATGTAAAATAGCTTTTCAGCACATTTATGTCCTTTGCTCCATTTGCTATCACAGCCGAAACATAACCCTTTTGTACACTTCTCTTCAACTTGTTGAAAGATCAATCTAGTAGGTTGAGGAAATGATTGTGCTAGGGAATTGTGTTTACGACCATTAACGATAACCCTTCGTCTAACCAAATCTCTCTCTTTGACCTTGCACGCTAATGCTATGGATTCAGATACTAAACTTGGATTAAACATGCGAACATCAAGCTGGATGTTACCCCTGAGCCCACCTAAGAATAGGTCATTCATGTTGTCTTCGTTGATGTCATCCACACATAAAGATAGATTCTAGAATCGTTGAATATAATCCTTGACAAGCCCTGTTTGTCGCAACTTTGCCAACTAACTGAAGAAGTTTTTTGAGACGTGATAGTGCATCTGTAGCTCAACAGTAAAAACCTACCAACTAACAAGAAGGCCCTTCTTTTTCTTTTGAACGCACAACCACCTATACCAAATGAATTGCTCAGGTTCCAAATACAAAGATGCCATGACCACCTCTTGTGCACATGGGACTAATGTAGATCAAACAAATTTTCCATTTGATTGATCCAAGTGAGTGGATCCTTACGATCAAATTTGCGCACTTCCACTTTTGGCATCATGTTCTTCAAACCGGTATTGGAATTTTGATTGTTCTGGTTGGGTGAACCCGAATGGAAGGTGGAAAAGTATTTGGCTGAAGATGAGTCACAAGAGTAGTCAATTGCCCACTAATAGTGGCCAACTAAGACTTCACATCATCAATGTCCCCTTTTACACCCGTGATGTCTCCTATTACATCATTGAGATCCTCTTTCTTCACCATGCTTTGCATCTCTGACTAAAGTTGGTGAACCATCCTCGAAACCAAAGGATCTGAAGTTTTGGACTCCATGTCGTCTTTGTGAGGCGTTTTTGAAGTGTCTTGCCCTTTCCTGTGGCCACGAAGGTTTGGACCAGCCATGCATGAACCCCAGGGTTGAGGGTTGAGGGCCCCAAAAAATGTACAAGATGATTATACCATTGCAATTCTCTCACCAGGACGAATCCAACGACTACTAATTTGGACAAGGGTGCAAAAAAAATTCCGATCTTTTCTTTTTTCAAAAAAAGACTTCGAACAATACTTTGGTGACGAAAAAATTAAATTTTCCCTGTATCACAAGTTATGTTTTTTTTATTCTTCAACTCTCGGGATAATAGCTACACCAAATCCGAAAAAAACTACATTGTAGAAACTTGCCCAAATCGATGTTCTAATGCCACTTGTAATGAAATTACTTAGATATTTACATCAATAGAATAATATATCACAAAAATATGAGCAGAATAAGTAGATCCACAACAACAATTGGCAAAAGAGAAAAATACTCGATAAATATGACTGACCCACTTTGAGGGGCAACCTTCACAATAATGGAATAAGAATAGAATTCGCAACATCATAATCAAAGACTAACCACTACCTCTTATATATACTCTACTTAGACCATCATTATTCCATAGGCCAACCCTACTAACAATATAAGAACATACAAGAATGTGACAAGAATATATGAAAGGTTATGTAAGCCACAAGTCAGCCACACATATCCCTAGACACGTTATAGGTTAAAGGTGTAGCAAAATAGATGGAAATTTTTGAATAAAATTGGCACTTTGGACAAGATCATAGCTCATTTTGTTGCGAAAGGTTGTTGGGGAAATAGATGAGGAATGGTTTCTTCTCCTACTAAGGAGTTAGTTTTTACTCCCACTGGTACTACGGAGATGGTTTCTACTCCTGTTGTGAGATGGTCACACTTTGGTTGCTTCTCTCCATAGCAACTCAGTTTGGTTTCCTAAATGGAGGTTTACACGAGGGGGTCTACATGGTGCTCCCTGAAGATTTTTGAGAGACTGGTAGTGATCATTTGATCTACAAGTTGATTAAGTTCTTGTACAGACTTAAGCAAGATCCATGAGTATGGTATATTTTGTTTGATCAACATCTCCAAGAATTTGGATTCAGAACTATGGAGGTCAAGCTAAAGTTATTAGCCAGAGATGATACATCACCGATCAATAAATAACCCTATAGAGAATTGGCGGACAGCTTGATAAATCTTATGTCTACATGACCGGAACTTTGTTTGTTGTGGTCTATCTTCTTTGGTTTTTGTCTACATCAAAGTTTCTAAATAGGAAAGCAGCAAAATGACAAAGGACTACAAAATTCATGTTGATATCTAAAGAGCAGTCTATAAATGTAATGACCTAACTCTTTGGTCCCACTTTGTTTGTAAAATTTCGGAACAAACTTGGAGTAGTCCCCAGGTTTCGTCATTAAGGTTGTTAAAGTTATTAATTAGATATTAGTTAACCATTGGTTATCAAACTTCCCAACTTCTCTAACTTCTATTGTGCTTAATAAAAAGACGAACACACAAGTGTGTAATTGTGTTGTGTGCCTTCCATTTCTCTTCATTCTTTCAGCATTCATATTTTCTAACACATGGTGTTTGAAGTGTCACAAAAACGTAAAGAAGAATATTTTCCTGTTAAGTTATGTCCAATTTGTGACTTGAAGGCACACAATACTAGTAAAAACTTAAAGCTTTCTACGCCTCCCTCTAGACACTTTAAAGCTTTCTAAGCCTCTCTTGGAGATTATACACACAATGATAAGCTATTACTTAGATTTTTTCTAAGAAGCTTGACAAATTATGCGTTAGATTGGTTCCATACCTTGCTAAGTGGATCCATACACTCTTTTCCTATATGATTGGACATTTTCCTAGCACATTTTGTTGTTAACAATGGTTTAAGACTCACCTTTGAACAAATACCATTTATCAAACAAGCCTTGCACGAAAACGTCAATGACTAGGTGCTTAGGTTCAGAACCAATATATATATCTGGTTTATCAGCCAACCGATATGGAATTGCAAAAAATATTTAGCAAAAGTCTTCTACCACCTCTCAAAGACAAATTGATTTTCAATGATTATCCATCTTTTAACGATCTTTGACACGAGGTTAAGACACTCAAAGATAAAATCTTGTAACATATGCTTACACATGAGACGTGCTTTAAAATGTTTTGCAATCCAAAATGATTCACATCTCAATGTTCCAAACAATGCCCATGTGCCACAAATGAATGAAACTAAGAGACTGGTAAAAACCATAAGGCAACTACAAAAGAAGCATGTAACTCCTCCCAAAGAACACAGGCAATTTACTGAACTTGTTGATAGTCCACATACAATATAGAACAATTTACTTGACCACTACATGATTACTTTGCCACCCATCAAGGCCTGTGATATGACAAACCCATTTGCCAAGATACTTTATGTAAGCATGTCTTGTGATAACAATAGAGTTAAAGGTCATTCAAGAGATAGATGTTTCATTTTCAAGAACAAAATTCAGGACCTTATCGATTGTGGTGATATTAAAATGTTGTGTCATATGAATCAATCTCCCAATATTCACATGATAAGCCAATCTAGTTATAAATGTATCCCAATAACATTTTTCAAGGAAGATATACTATAACATGAAGATTCCATTGGACCACTCATTATTTATGCATTTTATAGGTAAAGAAAGAGATAGAATCTTGATTGTGTTACACGATTTAATTTATGCATGGAACAATTTCTTGCTAAATTTGGTTATCGCCTAGCCGATTTAGCTCATGTACCCTCATCTGTCCCCGGATATGATGATCTTGGCCCTAACCCTTTAAGATCTATGGAATTACCTATTAGATTGAGATCTAAGACTAATCTTACACCATTTTATGTGGTACTGCTATAGGAATACACAATATCTCACTTGGATGTCCATGGATACACCAAATGCAAGCAATCCCTTTGATTGTCTATCAATATGTAAAGTTCAAACATCAAGGTCATATTATTACAATTACATGGAATCAAACATGGGTATTTCCCTCCAAATTGGGTGCTTCACTTAGGAAGGAGTACAAAAGGATTTGAGGGTTCTTTTGAAAGGCATCTTGGATCATATTTTGAATTTACAAGTTTTGAGTACAAAAAAACTTGAACTTTTGACTTGAAAACAAAAACTTTCAAGCAAAAAGATTGAGGACACAAACCTTCATTCTTCTGTGGGGCAACTTCATCTAGGCGATGCCATAGATCATCAAAATTCAGAAAAAGGCAAAAGGAAGGGTTTCCAAGTGGGATGAATTGCTTGGAAGGTTGGTGAATTGTTCTAGGAGGGTGGCAACTGGGTTTGGAGACCCAAATGATTTATTATCTTTGGATTTTCAAGTTTGAAGACCCATAATGTTAGGGTTGCATTGGATCTGGGGCTACAAATGATCAATTCCAAGTAGGGCGAATTGAATGGGAGTTGTTTGTGAGGATTTGATAGTCTATTCCAAGCCTAAATATTACTCAGTAATTTTCTACAATTAATTTTGAATTTTTGTGAGGATTTTTTAGGACATTTGGACATCAAATTTATTCAAAAATCATAATAAATTATGCATATTTATTCAGTAATATTTGCGCAATTTTATGAATATCTAGTGAAGTGTTTGATGCATGATAGATCAGTCAAAAATATAAATAAATTTTCAACTTGGGATGCCTAGGGTCTGAAGTTAATTTCATATTTTGGGAGAGCAAAACTTGCTTGTTGGAATCCCCATTTGGTGCGTTGGGTTCAGCGTATTTTTATGCTAATTTTCAAGGGTTGATTTCATCTAGGGTTTGTTGTTGGAAAAATCAGAAAATTGATTTTCTTCTAGGGTTTGCAGTAAAATTTCAAAATTTAGAAAATATCCTATTTTGGGATATTTCAGTGGTATCATATCCATATCTTGGCTAGCCGTGGGTTTCTAAAGTAATTCACACACAAGGGTGACAAAGAACTAAGGTATTACCTTAGAAGCAAGAAGAAGGTTGGAGAAAATCAGCAAGAAGAATCAATGGCTCACTTGGATTAGCCAAGGGATGAGGCTGAGAATAGAGAGGAGCAAAGGTTTGACAGGTACACACAGTGTTAAGAACAAATGACAGTTATGATGGTAGATTTTGCTTGCACTATGAAGGAAATGAGAGATGACAAACCATCCAATGGGGATGGTAGTGCTTCCGGAAGTCACAACCTCACGGATCAGCCCCTTAAAGGGAATGGAGGAGCCACACATAGACCTAACCAGCCTGGCTTTTTGCAAGAAGTTTCCATTACGGAAAGGGAAGAGCAACCCACCTTGAGAGAGAGCTTATTGAAAGATTATGATGAATACATGACTTATCATGCTCCTTTTAGGGATCAAATGGAATTTTCCGCATTCACATCTTGGAAGCATGGGCAACATGGTGGCAATAGGGCTAACCAAAGGCATAAGGGCAACCAAGGAGGACTTCATCATGCCTTGGGAAAGCTTTCACTTTCCAATTTTGATGGTTCTTCCAAGAGCTCGGCTAGGGCTTGGATTCATAAGGTAGACACCTTTTCACTTAGGCTTATGATAGAAAACGAGGCTATTCAGTTTGCCACATTGCATTTAGAAGGGACTGGCCATGAATGGTGGTATCATGGGTTGATCACCCAAGGACATCAACTCATTCAATCTTATGAAGAATTCAGTAAAAGGATCATTGAGAGGTTTGATATGCTGATTCAAAACTACACTTCAAAGAGTTGGCTCAATTGAGACAAAAAGGCACAATAGAGGAGTATGTGACACAATTTTAGAGGCTTTTAGTCGTGGTAATGGATGTTTCGAAGAGGAGATTGGTAGTTTTGTTCATGGAAGGTTTGGTTGTTTACATTCGGGGTTTGTTCAAGGCTTTTGACCCACCTTCTCTTCAAAGAGCCATTCAAAAGGCCCTTGATCTTGAGTCTTCAACACCAAGGTAAAATTCTACCTTTTGTTCAACAAAAAACTAACTCTTTTGGACCTTTTGGATAACAAAGAGACAATAAATGAGGGCAACCAAGGGGCGGCCCTTTTGGGCCACAAAAACCAGCTCCTTTGGGGCAGCTTGATAGGCCAAATCAACAAGGTTTGGGTTTGGGGCAGCAAAGGGAGCTGCAAAGATGGAACATTGAGACAAGGAATGAGCTAAGGAGGAACAAAGTTTGTTTTGATTGTAGAGACCCTTGGACACTAGATCATCATTGTCGTGGGAAGGAGCAAATGCACTACATTGAGGTGCATTTGGATGGAGAAGAAGAGGAAGAAGAGGGGGCAGCCACCTATACGGAAGAGCATTTGGAGATCTTTCGAGGAGAGGACATGAGTGGCACCCTTATTTCATTATCGGGGACTCACCCCTTTCATGTGAAAGGAAAATTGAAAGGTAAGGATGTTAAAATTCTCATTGATAGTGGAGCCACCCACAATTTCATCGATAAGAGCTTGATTGTTGCAAGTCGGCTTCAACCTATTGAATTCAAGGGTTTCTGTGTGACTAACGGATGGCTTCACCATCCCTTGCACCACCAAGGTTCCCAAGCTTAGCATCATGTTGTGTCCACTCCATTGAGGATGACTTTTATTTGGTTGGCATTGGAGAAACCAACCTTGTCCTGAAATCCAATGGTTGCATTCACTTGGAGAGTACACACAAAATTACCAAACTATGGAGCTTAAATTCGAAATGAATAGGAAAAAAGTGATCTTACATGGTTTGAGTGATAAGGTATCATTGGAGGTGACATCAAAGGCCATGGAAGGATTTTTCCCCAAGAAGAATTCGGTAGGAGCAGCAAGAAATAATGTTCCTTCTAATCTGGAACAGCCAATAAAGTATGCAAAAGAACATTTATTTCCTTGTTTTGGGGGCTTAATAAATTATGGAAATGAATATGCTAAGCAAGCCCATGGAGAGGGAAAATTTCAGTTTGAAAGAAAGGAAAGGTCTGAATTTTGCATTGTGAAAAAACCTAGGGTATACTCAAAAAAATCAGAACTTTGTTGCTCAAAAAAATCAAAAATTTCATGAAAAAAATCAGAATTGTTGCTGCTCAAAAAAATCAGAAAATTATATGAATAATCAGCATTATTCACACTCAAAAAATTCAAGGAAAAAAGGTAAGTTGCAGCCCCTAATAAATTCTGGAAATCCAAAGGAGAGTTGGTTTTTTCCTTGTGATAGGGAGTTGAAGTTTGCAAAAGAAGGGCAGCCCTCCCAAGAACCTACAATGGAAGAAAGAATGCAAACATGTGACACAAAAGGTATGTGTCCAATGTTGTTCCAAGTGTTCTTAATTCAAACTAATGAGCCATACTCTTGTTTTGATGAAGAAGTGTCAAGGCACGTTGAGGGCCCTAAAGGGTATTGGGTTGCATTCCAAGGGAGCCCACATTCCAAGGCACACATGCAAGGGAGAAAGATCATAAGGGGCGGCCTTAGTTATGACAGTTCCAGCAATTCTAAGGTGGTACAAAGCTTCATTTTGAACCCTCTTGAGATTGAAATTGTGGTAGGTTTATCATGAAGCAAGTTGGGAGTAAAAAGGTTGATATTTTGGGACACTTGCAAGGCTGTAATGTACAAACACAGCCCTCAAAACATAAGGTACAGGTTTCTTTTTGAAGTAATTCCCCCTAAGGTAAGAAAACATGTGAGTTTGAGGCATGAAATGGTGATTTTGAAGATTGACTGCATAATGTTACTCTCTAGGGATGAGTTGTGGAGAAATAAATTCATGTTTTGGAGTCATAAGATGTCTGAAATTTGCATACAAAGCCGACTAATCAAAAGGGAAGTGGCTGGTTATTCTTTTCTTTTAAAGTATATGGACATGTGTTGGTGGTCCTTTGGCGAAGGGTGGATTTCAAGCAAGGTAAGAAGAATTCCAGCTCCTCTAGTGGGAATATTTTTGAGTCTCGAGGTCACTTTTGAATGTGTGGGCAGCATGAACATCCCTTTTATGTTCTCAAGGGCAGCCTCATACATGTTTCCAACACTTTCACACATGGAGGGCATTATCAAATATGCAAACAATGAAAAGGAGCGGATAACTCTTGTTTTGACTAATGTGTTTGTCATGTGTAGGTGTTGATATAGGGGCAATCAATGCCCAAAAATCTGAAGATTTCCTTATTGAAATACATTTTTCCAGCCACCCCAATGTTATCATTTCAGAGAAATTTCCTTTTAGCATCTTTTTGGCACAACTGAGGTATGGGACCTCCATGAAAGGGGAAAGGAAGGTTGAAAGTTGCTGTTATTTTATTTCCAGGTTGTATAATAGGCCAAGAATCTTCATATACAGCAGCAAAGAGCTTCATCATGAGGTCTTCTTCCCATGGGAAGAGTCAAGGATCAAGAATTGCTTTAAGCCCATGGTTAGGACAAGACATTGGTTGTTTCAATTGCTTGAGGACAAGCAATTTTGGGCAGGAAGGATTGTCATGTCCCCCTTTTGGACATGACACTATTGAAGACTTTTAGCCTTGCCTAGTTTCCCAAGGGCTAAATAAAAAAGAGAGTATTAGCTATCTAGATAGCACCCTAGAATAAGGGTCAGATTCGTTCAATTCTGACCCACACCTGGACTAACATGGGAATGGTCTAAGGCCGTGGGTTGCCTATATCTAGACCAGACCTCTAGAATTTCTTATGAGGCTAGCTCCTCAGATTTTGCAATTTTAGACCTTTGTTTCTAAATCTAAGACTCGTTGGGGTGAAAGGGGGCAAGAAGTTTGCATAAAACGGAACCTATTCTAAGTTGTGGTGATGCACCAAGAATTTATCAGACCCACTCATAAGCTTGGACTCCTTAACACACTAATGAATTATGAAAGAAAATAATGCAATGCTTACTATGTTTTCTAAGCAACAGTATTTCGTATAGAGGTATGTTTGATGCACTCAAACTAGGGGGCAATGAAAATAAGGTCTGGTTAAAGACACTTAAGTTCGGCGGTCGACTATACCCTTGAGAGATCAATGTTGAGACACACTATATGACCTGCAAAGAAGATTTCTAGCACCTAGGTTGAGCTTGGACATACAAAAGGAAGATAACATTCACAATTGTATGTTAAACAAACACAAAACACTAAATACAAATTAGCAAAAAGATTGCAAAATACTCTATTCACTACTCCGAGAGGTGTCGAATACAATTCTGGCAGAGTCTAGTCGTACCAGCCTGAGGGATACCAATCAAGGGTTCGAGGCAAGTATTTATAGAGAGAAAGAAGGTGGGAGAGAGAGAAAATGGCGCTGAAGGGATCATTAATGAGCCCAATCACACTCAGGACAATCGCCACCGCAATCTCCTCGAGCCTTCCCCTGCATTAATGTCACTGGTTGTCTTCCTTGGCATGGTGGAGAACGTGAAGATCAAGACCAGTTGTAAGAAGCAATCTCCACCGCCGTATGAATCCTTCTCGATCTTCTTTTGCATTAATGTCACCCCCTGTCTTCCTCAATCATGCTTGATGTTCTTCACGCTACCGAGTAATCACTTGGGCTTGCTCATTGATGATCCTTTCGACATTCCTTGCACATCCGCCATTTTGTCATTTATCTTGGATATGGATTTGTTATGGATGAAAACCAATCACCCTATTGGTTTTCATATAGCCATGATTGCAAGCGGAGATCCATAGGTTGGGGCCTCCCGAACCTCAACAAGATTTAGAGCTGATGACTAGCAGCTCTTCGGGAAGCTCAATAGGGATTTAATGGCGTTAGATGGCTTTACAGGGCCTGCCCCTACAGGTTCTTAATGGCATCGTCCGATCTTGAAATATCCGCTCCTGTCAAAATCTAGATCGTGCTCAAGCTCAGCGCCATTGATCTGTCTAATGCGAATGAACGCATGCCATAGATCCTTTGCTAGGACTCACGCACTTGTACCACTTGTTGATCACGCCTCCACACGCAAGGCTCGTTGACTATTTGACTTGGACAGATGTCGTTGATCTTGAATCAGTGATTGAACACACGCCATTGATCTGATTTGGGCCATACTATCCTGTCTTTACCCGCTCACCATTAGATTTGCTCCAGGCACCCGAGATTTGGACACCTATCAAGTCTGCACTCAGTCAAGGACCCCTATGATGATATTTGAAAGCAAATGGCTATTTCATGGGCTTGGATTTTGACGTTCGTGTGAACATCCTTGGATTTTCAAATCCAAACAGCTACTTGCAGGGGCTTGAATTTGACACCTGCGGGGCCGTCTAGGGCCTTGCTAGATCAATTTTGCCGACAAAATGGCCGATTTAATATACCTTCAAGAAAATTGTTGCAGAACAATTTCCTCGAAAGAATTTGCTTATTCAGGACTTTTGCATGGGGCCACCTTAGCGAAGAAAGGTACCCTTCATAAAAAGTGTTTGGGAAACTTTCCTTGAAGAAGATATCCTTCGAGCTTTTTGCAAAGGTCCACTTTCTCAAAGAATGTCCTTAGGAAAAAGTGCTTTGGACCCTTTCTTTCAAAAGTGCCCTTCGAAATCTCTAAAAAGGACCCTCTTCAAAGAAATGACCCTTCGGAGAAATTGTGGTCCACTTTCTCAAAGAATGTCCTTCGGAAAAAGTGCTTTGGACCCTTTCAAAAGTGCCCTTCGAAATCTCTGAAAAGGACCCTCTTCGAAGAAATGACCCTTCGGAGAAATTGTTTCGGACAAAAAGTCCGAAACAATTCCCAACACTTAAACAAAAAGCCCGAAATAAAACCCCCGAAAGAAATCAAACACTTAGCCAAATAAAGTGGGACAAAACTCCTAAAAGAATTAAGCCTTGTACAATTGTTGCGGGCATTGTGTGGAACACTTCCTCCGAAGGAATTTTGAATGCTACACTTAGCCAAAAGTTGAAAAAGTGTAAATTTAGGCCTCTTCTAGCCCTGTTCTTGCAACTGCTCGGTACCATGAAACCCTGCCTGGATCCCTTCACTTGCAACATTGAACTTACTTCAAAGCAACCTGATCTATTCATCAACTTGGATCATGTTCATCTGTTTAAACTAGACAGAAGCTTGGCATGTGGGCCAAAATGGCCAACAATTCTGGCGACTCAGCTGGCTTGACCAGCCTGCTGGTCATGGAACCCAGACCTTGATCAAGCTTGCTCAAATGAAAATCTACTTAAAAATAGACTCTGCTTAACTTCTTCAAACACTTTTTGGAGTAATGGGGAGGGCAAACAACAAAGCAACGAATACAAAGCCACAATCTAAACTACAAACAGAACAACTGAAAAATAGCAATGTGCAAAACCACTTGGAGGAAAAGAACAAACCTATCTACTAATGTACAAGGGGCAAGATATAAGAGTAGTAGCAAAACTTGAGATGCCTCCCATTGACAAAGATAGGAAGGCCTTCTCCATTCAATTTGGCAAGCTCACAAGCATTGCTCTCTTTGTAGCCTATGATGACATAGGGTCCACTCCAAAGGCTGTCAAACTTGAAGTGTTTTCCTAGTTTTGCACGGTCCTCATCCCATTTGAAGACTATGTCACCTTGCTGGAATGTCTTCGATGAAGCTATTTTATCAAAGGTCATCTTGACCTGTTGTTGGTTAGACCACATGGCATGCATGACATCATCCCTCATTTCCTCTAACTCTCTTAGTTCATTCATTTTAGCTTCCATTGCATCACTTTCTAGAAGCTCTAGTTGGTGTGCAAGCTCCAAAGTTGGAAGTTCCAATGAAATTGGCAGCCTTGCTTCTCTTCCATAGACTAAGAGATAAGGTAAGTTTCCAATGGCCTTCTTAGGGGTGACTCTGTCAGCCCATAAGACAGTCTTCAGCTTTGTGTGTCAGGATCTCTAATTATCTTTCATTGCTCTCTTAATGATCCAAATTAGGTTCTTATTAGTGGACTCAGCTAGTCCATTACTTTGCAAATAATAATTAGATGAAGAAGTCAGATAGATACCTTACTTAAGAGCCCACTCACATACCTTTGTGTTGCTCAATGCTAAAGCATTGTCTAATATTATAGTGGATGGTGCTCCAAAACGGGTGACTAGGCTCTCATAGAACTCAAGTACAGAGTTCTCATTTGCTTCATTCAAGGGAACCACTTCCACCCATCCAGTGAAGTAGTATGTGGCTGTCAAGACCCACTTATGGCCAGCACTTGATGGAGGATTAATCATGCCAATAAAGTGTAAACCCCATTGCATGAACAACTACTCAACTTGAATAGGCTTTAGTGGCATGCAGTTAACTTCTGTTTCCCTATAAACATGGCACATTTTGAACACTTCCTCATCCATGCATGTGCATCTCTGAATAAAGTGGGCCAAAAGTAACCAGCTCTAATGATTTCTGCAGCTGTAGTCCTGGCTGCAAAATATCCTCCTTGAAGACTATCATGAAATTGTCTGAGAAGCTTATCAGCTTGGTCAGTTTCAACACATCTTAAAGAACATACCTCCAATGTCTTTTTTGAACAACAATCCATCAATCAAAAAGTATGGCGCTAATTGCAGCGTGAAGTGTCTTCTTTGTGATGCATTGAAACCCATTGGACACTCTCTTGTTAGGAGAAATATCATGTGTCCAGCTGGATGGAAAAGTATCTTCATCTCCCTGTTGGTGTCTTGGATTACCAAGATTGTCTATTTTTCTTCTCTCACATCTTCAACAAGATGTTCACATAATCCCTTTCCTCGGACTAGCTTTGTGATCATGACCTCAATGTCATACTCCATACACTTGGTGACCCATCCAGCTCTCTTCTCATTCAAGTCTCTGTTGAGGATAAAATTCTTCACACTTGGATGAGCCACCATTAGCATGATCTTACTGTTTGAGACTAGATGCCTGAATTTATTCAAACTTCTTACAATAGCAAGCACATGTTTTTCAACAAAGCTATATCTTTCTTCATAACCTTCTAGAACCTAGTTGAAGAAAGCAATGGATTGCTCCAAACCTTGATCATTATGTTGCATGAGCATGGTTGAAATTGCATCTAATGTGGAAAAGGCATACAAATAGAACTCCTTATTGAAATCTGGATTTAACAGAGTGGGGACACGAGATATGGCCTCCTTGATGGCCTCAAAGCTCCTCTTACCTTCTCTTGTCCATGTGAACTCTTTGTCTTTTCTCAGCATATGAGTGGGAGGCTTGACCATCTCCGCAAAGCTTGGAATGAACCTCCTGATGAAGTCGATCTTGCCCAAGAAGCTCTGCAACCCTTTCTTGTGTTTAGGCAGTGATAGAACAAGGATTGCTTCTATCCTCTCGGGATCAATGGAAAGACCAGCTTCGAACACCACATGCCCAAGAAGTCTTCCCTCATAAACTGAAAAAATGCATTTCTTTGGATTCAAAGAAACTCCAAACTGTCTGCATCTATCAAAGACAACTCTCAAATGCGTCAGATGATCATTAGGATTCTTTGAGAAAACTGTTATATCATCAAGGTAAACTAAAACCATATCATTCAAAGGACCATGAAAAGCAACATCCATTGTTCTTTGGAAGGTGGCTCCAGCATTGGAGAGTCCAAAAGGCATTTTACAATATGCATAGGTGCCCCATTTTGTGGTAAAGACAGTCTTATGTCTATCCTCCTCTTTCACCATGATCTGATTATAGCCATAATGGCCATCAAGCAATGAGAACCTTTGAGAACTTTCCACCTTTTGCAAAATTTGATCCATGGAGGGCAGTGGGTAATAATCCTTTAGGGACACCTTATTGAGGTCCCTCAAGTCAACACAACCAAATCTCTCCATTCTTTTTCCTCACTGGCACAAGGTTTGCCACCCAAGAGGAATGTTTAATTGGAAATATTATTTTGGATTCGATCAATTTATAGAGTTCTCTTCTCATGAGATCCTCCACACTTGGGTTGACAGGGCTCTGTTTCTGCCTAACTGACTTGGCATTGCTTTCTAATTCAATGGTGTGTTGTGCAAGTTTGGGATCAAACCTTTCAAGTCTTTGTACTCCAAAGCAAATATATCAGAAAATTCTTGCCATAAAGCAACAAATACAACTCTTTCCTTTGTTGTATTGACCTTTCCTAGCTTCAACAGCTTGCCCTTAAAGATCTCTATCTTTTCATAGTGTTCTTCCGTAGTTGAGATGCACTCCTTCCCTTTCCTTACTTGGTCATCTTTATTGAAGATGCTCTCCAATGTCACAAGTCCTTTGGGAAGTTTATTTGATCCTCGTTGTACTATTTGATCATCATATTGATTCTAGAACTTGTCTTGGTTCCTATGGCAGAATTTTGCATCTTGCATTAGAAAAAATATGATTTGATCATCATTGTCAAAGCCTTGCCAACTCACCTCATTGTCAGGTACAGTTGGTCTGCGTATAATCTTGACTTTATCTTGGCCTTGGTTGTCTTTGACTCCTACCATCTCATATTGGGCACCAATGGCAGCAAGCCTGTCTGCATGTTAGTTTGCTTCTCTTGGTATGGATTGGATATCAAAACCCAAGAAATCCTCCATGAAGTCCCATACCCGATCCTTATAGGCTTTCAGATGGTGACTCTTGACTGCACTTAGGCCTCTCACCTGTTGCACTACAAGTTCACAGTCACCCTTGACTTTGAGGAGCTAGATACCTCTCTTTCTTGCTTCTTGCAAACCATGCAAAAGAGTTTCATATTCCACTGTATTTGAGGTGCAACTAATTTGGAGTCTTGCAGCCGAATGATACTTTTGACCGGAGGGTGAAACCAGAATGGCTCCCACTCCACTTCCATTCTTAGACCTTGAGCCATCAAAGAACAAAGTCCATGTACCGTCCTCTTTTTGAGCAGTGTTAGTCAAGGAAAGTATTGCAACACCTTCCTCATGCATACAATATACTCCCAATTCTGTCTCTTCAATGTTGTTATATGGGCCAAATCCATGGTTATCAGTTGCCCACTCATCCAAGTACAGATTTGAGATGCATTCAAGATGACTATGGGGTTCTTGTTCAATAACCTCTTCAACCTCTTCAAATATGGCATAGTTGGTATTTGCAAGATTGGGCATGTAGGGTTCTAGGTGGACCCTGGCGATAGGCTCAGACCTTGCTGGATCAATTTTGCTGACAAAATGGCCGATGTAATATACCTTCAAGGAAATTGTTGCTGAACAATTTTCCCGAAAGAATTTGCTTATTCGGGACTTTTGCATGGGGCCACCTTGGCGAAGAAAGGTACCCTTCGGAAAAAGTGTTTGGGACACTTTCCTTGAAGAAGATATCCTTCGAGATTTTTGCAAAGGTCCACTTTCTCAAAGAATGTCCTTCGAAAAAAGTACTTTGGACCCTTTCTTTCAAAAGTGCCCTTCAGAACCTCTGAAAAGGACCCTCTTCGAAGAAATGACCCTTCAGGAAAATTGTTTCAGGCAAAATGTCTAAAACAATTCCCGACACTTAAACAAAAAGCCCGAAATAAAACCCCCAAAAGAAATCCAGCACTTAGCCAAATAAAGTGGGACAAAACTCCCAAAAAAATTAAGCCTTGTACAGTTGTTGTGGGTCTTGTGTGGAACACTTCCTCCAAAGGAATTTTGAATGCTACACTTAGCCAAAAGTTGAAAAGGTGTAAACTTAGGCCTCTTCTAGACCTGTTTTTGCAACTGCTTGGTACCATGAAACTCTACCTAGATCCTTTCACTTGCAACGTTGACCCTGCTTCAAGGCCACCTGATCCATTCATCAACTGGGATCCTTTTCATCTATTTAAACCAGACATAAGCTTGGTATGTGGGCCAAAATGGTTGTAATGTCCCCATTTTTGGGTTCTTTTGCTTTGCAGTTGGAGATGGCTTCCTGAGTTTGTGTCTCCCTGATCAAAGAGGTAATTTGATGTTACATACTTTCAGATGTTATTTTTAGCTTCTAGTGTGGTCTCCAAGAATCTTGGAGAGGGCGTCTATTTCTAAAAAGTCGCTTGGTCGACTCCGTTTATCATTATTCTTCATCAGGATCACTCCAATGCAGTTAGTTTTCAATTCTGATGCACTCCGACAATTTTCACAAAATGAGTATATTAATGGTTTTATTTTAATTAATTTACTAAGGTTGCCAAATATTATTTAAAATATTTAAAAGACACATTAATATTATAGCTCGTCGAAACCGGGATGAAATGTTTTAAATCATGGATGTATTAAACGGGGACCTTGTGTGTAAAATTATCATTATTTTAATAAAAAGGTCTTTTTCAAAGCAAAAGGGGAGTTTAAATTAAAAGTGAATTTTAAATAGAAGCTTCTAGAGAGTTGGCGGGAAAAGTACAAGTCATATATAAAGGAGAGATTAGAGCTCATTTGTTTTATGCTTGATTATTTTTCTCTATTGGTGATTTGAAGAGCTTTTCCGAGTTCTTGGCTCTAAGACGAAAACCCTAGGGCGACTCGGTTCGGTGATGAGACTAATCCACCCTAGTTGGTCAGGTTGGAGAGATCATACAGATCTTTCACAAGTGTACGACATTGCCAAATTTGTGGGTCTCCCTTGGAAACCAATTTGAGGGTTAATTTTATTATTACTTGCATTTGGAGGCTGAGTTATATTCAAGTTGGGCGATTTGCAAGGTTGAACATAGTGCTGGGCGAATATAGCAGACGTCATATTTCAGACTAGGCGTTTGGATTTTAAGGGATTATTTGTTGCATATATTCCTAGCCATCTGGTATTTTATTCCCAAGGTGGTACACTAGCATTTCTCTTTGTCGTGGGTGCTTGCTAAGGGTCGTAATTGCTGAAGGAAGGCGTCGCTGCATTCTTTCTCCATTGCCATTCATACCTCCTGCCATTTATTGTTGCAAGGTCATGGCATCTCAAAGGGAGTTGTTTCAATATTAGGGGTGCAGCAGCTTCAATTATGGGAGATAGTCGTGGTTTCTGCTATGGAGTGCAAATTTGATAAACGTCCAATGTATTGCTAATTTCCAGGTCTAAGAAAATGTATTGATTTAAATCTTGTTTGCTTCAGCAGTGTAATATTTTGTAATGAACAACCATATCTATTTGGTGTTTAAATAGTGCATTGCATTATGTATGGTATCATTGAATATCAAACTTAATTCCTTATATGCATGAAATCTGAAAATTTGAGAAAACTCATGAATCAAACAACTGGCAATATTATGGTAATTGTTTAACAAAATGTTCACGTGTCAAACTGGGAAAATAATTTGTAAAAATAGCATGCAATACAAGAAGGGATTTTATAATGGCTAACAGAATTGTGCATCTTGCCAGCCTGAGGGGTTAACAATAAGGTTAATTTCATATTGCTTTGTTGAGTGACCAGCACTAACAGTTGCAGCTGAGTGTTGGTTTAAGAATGATGAAGTCTACGCAAGAGCTTTTGACAGAATTAAAATAAAATTTCGAGAATTATGATAAGAATCTAATGAAACTACTAGAACAACCTGAAGTTTTAGAACCTCTTTTTGCAGAAGAAAGGAAAGTAGACACTAAGGTAAACAATTTTACCAGTTCAATGGGCGACAAAAAAGTTGGGCAAGAAGCTATATATTGCAGGAGATAAACATGGACACTTGTTTCCATCAAAGGATGTTCTTCTCAGCTCATTGGAGGAAGTGGTAAATTGTTTGCAGGGAGTGGATCAATCACCTTCCCAATTGATTCAAATAGCTATGACTCCAATAGTGACTTCCTTGGGTGAGTACAAGTTGTTGAGACACAAAAATAAGGAGGTAAGACTTGTTGTGACTCATTGTCTAAGTGAAATTATAAGGATTACAGCTCCTGAAGTTCCTTATAAGGATGACAAAATGAGGGAGATCTTGCACTTGATCGTTGAAAGCTTTGAGGGATTAGGTGATATCAGAAGTCCTTTCGGTAAGAGGACTAAGGTTTTAGAATTGATGGCAAAGGTGAGATCATGTGTTATCATGATTGATTATGATTGTGATGATCTTATTATTCAAATGATCCATCATTTTCTAGACTCTATCAGTGAAGACCATGAAAAATCTATTCTTGATTATATGAGAATCATTATGGCTTCAATTTTTAAGGAAAGTGATGATATTTCCCAGCCTATCTTATCTTTGTTATTGGCTGTTCTGAAGCAAGAACAGGGTACTTCTACAGCTGCTTATAACTTGGTACACAGTATTATCAAACAATGTGAGGGTACGCTGCAGCCCTACTTGTTTGATGAAGAGCAGGTGGAAGAAGAGGGGTTCAAATCAGTAGTGGTTGATGACAAGAATGTCATACCTCGTGATGGATGTTTGACAGAACCCCAAGATGACTCCTTAGAAGTGCATGCATCTTTTCATGTTGAGGATGTGTGCAATGAGATTGACAAAACAACAGCCTTTAACACACCATTAGAGCTATCCTATGAGGCTGATTACACTAGTGCATATGATGAGCAGGTTGACAGCATATATTGTGATGTTTTCCAATCAGCTAATGATGATGATTCAACATCTTATCTTAGTGATGATGCTTATGATGATCCGGATGTGTTAGCACCTAATCATGATAAGGATTTGGTGATGGATAAATTTCCTGTTGATGCTGATCTAACTTCTCGGGAGTTATGCATGAAGGACGCTGATTTTGGAAAGCATGGTGCTGATTATAAATCAGAAAATTTGTATGAAGATGTTAGGTCACAGGAGTCCCATCATTTGGCAGGGCAATTGAAAGTAAATGAAGACATGATTATTGCAGCCATAAACCATTTTGATGATACTCATAGGTTAATGGCAAATTATTGTTGGAGGACTCCAGGGACACATAAGAGCCTTGAAGAAGAATTTTCTCTTGCAGAGTTTCAGGCACTTAGAGAAGCATTGGTGGTAATGAAATCTAATTACCTACACCTCCTTTCAGATAGGGATCATCTTCTCATGCTTGATGAGAATTATTTTGATGCGCTAAAAGGGAAAGAAGATGAAGTTGATAAGCTTACCTATGAGCTCAAGGTTACCAAGGATTCTTTGAAGAGCACTCAATTGGCTCTTCAAAAATCAGAAATTCAAATTGATGAGCTTTGTGAGGAGTTGAGCTTGGCACATTCTTCATCATCCACATCAGAAATTCAGTCATCTATGACAGCCATAACACATGAGGATGATAGTAGTACTCATGATTTGAGGGATGAGTCTCTTGTGATGGCCAAGCATGAGGAGCATTCAGATTTGCATGGGCTTGAGGAAAGGTATGATTCAGAAATTTCTGATTATACACATAGTTTGCTTCATGGGGATCTTAAGTCACCTCTTTTAAAGAGCCCACTGAAGGCTCAAGACAGATATGAATGAGATAGTTGAGCATACACCTTGTGGACCAACCAACAGTGAAGTGCATGCAGATGTGAAGACATCAATCTTGGTTACAGGTTCAGATCACACTAGTGGAATGAGTGCAAAGGATAAGATTAAAAGAGAGTAGAATGATACAATGGCTATCCATGAAAAAGAATCATCTAGTGCATACACAAGTAAAATGAGCACAAGTCTCTATGTTGGTGATGTAGAGATTGTTATTGATAAGTCTTGTGATGAGAAGGCAGATTCTTCTGAGGATAGTATGTTAGTTCATAACGTTGTCCCATCATTTTCTCTTGAAGATTGCAGGGCATCTACTAGTGGGAAAACTGATATCTATGATGATATGTTTTCTACGCATGATAGCAAATCAGAAAATTCATTTTATGCAGTTGATTGTGATCATTGGCCCAATGAGTCACGTGAATCGAAGGATCAACTGAAATTCACTGAAGATAAGATTGTAGAAACCTTAACCCATTTTGATAGCACGCACAAATTCATTCAGTACCTCCTTTGGACTGCCCAACATGAAGAAAGGCAAAAGGGGCTAATGGTTGGGGCTGCTATACCAAATCTGCAGACGATCAAACATGCTTTAGAGGTAATGAAATCAAATTACCTCCATTTGCTTTCAGACAGAGACCTTGCCATCAAGACTGCAAAAAAGGTTTACAGAGCTAATGCAAAATCTATCCTTTATGATCTGAATTGTGAGACACCTACTGGTTCCTACGATGGGAATGGTGAGATATGAAATCCAAGTGATTACTCTGGTATTCCATTGGCACAAGCCGGTGAGTTTCATATTGACTGCATGGTGCGGTATGCTCATCAATTTTCTTTCAGCCCACATACAAATGAATTGACCATGCTTTTGATGACACGTAAGGGTGGGTTGGATAAAGGATTACATAGTTCACTCTGGTATGATGTGCTTCCATCTTCAAAAGATGAATCCAAATCTTGCAGTCTACTACTTTGTTTCCTCCAGATGGTTGCTCACAAAAACAAGAATCTGAGACTTGGCTTATTTCGATTCCAATGGTTATGGTTATCAGAGTGGCACAGCGAAAGTCAGCAGTTGTTAGGAATGAGAGAGCTAGTGTTGACTTTCTAGAGTTTACTCCTATGGTGCATCAATTTGGTTCTTTTGAAGAGCAATTCTTTGAGGAGTTGGTTGGGTTTACACAGTATTTGATTACTCTTCTTATAGGAGGTTTTTAGGAGGTCTCTTGTGTTGGTACCTCGCAGGATAATGCTTTGAGCAGATGGTGCTACGGATCTTCTAAGTTGACTTGGGACCCTAGGATCATCCTTGGTTTCAGTTTGGTTTAGTCTATTGATTGTGGAGTTGTATTGGCATTGCTTGAGGACAAGCAATCTTTGGGAAGGGCAGACTGTAATGTCCCCATTTTCAGGTTCTCTTGCTTTGCAGTTGGAAATGGCTTCGTGAGTTTGTGTCTGCCTGATCAGAGAGATAATTTGATGTTATCAGTGATCTTAAATAGTCTAGAGGAGTTATTTGATGCTTTCAGATGTTATCTCTGACTTTTAGTGTGCTCTCCAAGAATCTTGGAGAAGGCATCTATTTATAGAAAGTCCTCTGATCGGCTCCATTTATCATTATTCTTCATCGGGATCACTCCAATACAGTTAGTTTTTTATTCTAATGCATTCCGACAGTTTTCGCAGAATGAGTATATTAATGGTTCTATTTTAATTAATTTACTAAGGTTACCAAATATTATTTAAAATATTTAAAAGACACCTTCGTATTATAGCACGTTGGAACCGAGATGAAATGTTTTAAATTATGGATGTATTAAACGGGGACTTTACGTATAAAATTATCATTATTTTAATAAAAAGTCTTTTTCGGAGCAAAAGAAGAGTTTAAATTAAAAGTGAATTTTAAATAGAAGCTTATGGAGAGTTAACGGGAAAAGTACAAGTCATATATAAAGGGGAGATTATAGCTCATTTGTTTTATGCTTGATTATTTTTCTCTATTGGTGATTTGAAGAGCTTTTCTGAGTTCTTGGCTCTAAGACAGAAACCCTAGGGCGACTAGGTTCGGTGGTGAAACTAATCCACCCTAGCTGGTCAGATTGGAGAGACCATACAGAGCTTTCACAGGTGTACGACATTGCCAAATTTGTGGGTCTCCCTTGGAGACAAATTTGAGGGTTAACGTTATTATTACTTGCATTTGGAGGCTGAGATATATTCAAGTTGGGGGATTTGCGGGGTTGAACATAGTGCTAGGCGAATATAGCAGACGTCATATTTCAGACTGGGCATTTGGATTTTAAGGGATTATTTGTTGCATATATTCCTAGCCGTATGGTATTTTATTCCCAAGGTGGTACACCAGCATTTCTCTTTGTCGTGGGTGCTTGCTAGGGGTCGTAATTGCTGAAGGAGGGCGTCGCTACATTCTATCTCCACCGCCATTCATATCGCCTGCTATATATTGTTGCAAGGTCGTGGCATTTCAGAGGGAGTCAGTTCAATATTAGGGGTGCAACAGCTTCATTTATGGGAGATAGTCGTGGTTTCTACTATGGAGTGCAAATTTGATAGGCATCAAATGTATTGTTGATTTCCAGGTCTGAGAAAATGTATTGATTTAAATCTTGTTTGCTGCAACACTGTAACATTTTGTAATGAACAGCCATATCTATTTGGTGTGTAAATAGTGCATTCCCTTATGTATGGTATCATTGAATATCAAACTTAATTCTTTATATGCATGAAATCTGAAAATCTGAGAAAACTCATGAATCAAACAACTAGAAATATTATGGTAATTGTTTGACAAAATGTTCACGTGTCAAACTAGAAAAATAATTCATAAAAATAGCATGCAATACAAGAGAGAATTTTACAATGGCCAACAGAGAGGAAGAAGGGAAACATTTGGTTTTATTAAGAATACTTGTAAAATCACTTTATTGCTATAATTTCACTTAAGTTGGGGCCTTTTTAAGGGTTATGGGTACTAATCCACTTAAGTAGATTATAAGTGGTATTCTTTTTATAATTTGAAAAAAAAGCAAAAAGGGTATTTCCTTCCAAATTGGACGCTTCACTTGGGGAGGAGTATAAAAGCATTTGAGGGTTCTTTTAAAAGGCATCTTGGATCATCAAATGGGTTGTAGTCCAACAGTGAGGATGATGGTGTAAAAGGTGTTGCCTACCCATCCACCAAGGTACAAATCTCAGGAGATACAAAAAACGGATGAGGTCGGGATCGTGCCCCGGGCAAATTTGGCAGAATAAATACCCCTCAGTCCTTGGCACTAAGCTGAAAAAGCATTATGTACATCTAATCCGTGTAAAAGCAAAGTTTCAATTTAAAAAAAGACATCTTGGATTGTATTTTGAATTTACAAGTTTTGAGCACAAAAAAACTTGAAATTTTGACTTGAAGACGAAAACCTTCAAGCAAAAAGATTGAGGACGCAAACCTTCATTCTTCCGTAGGGCAACTTCATCTGGGAGCTGCCATAGATCATCAAAATTCAAATAAAGGCAAAAAGAAGGGTTTCTAAGTGGGGCGAATTGCTTAGAAGGTTGGCGAATTGTTCTAGGAGGGTGGCGACTAGGGTTTGGATACCCAAAGTTAGATTTTTAGGTTTGAAGACCCCTAATTTTAGGGCTACATTAGATCTAGGCCTTGAAATGATCAATTCCAGCTAGGGTGAATTGATTGGGAGTTGTTTGTGAGGATTTGATAGGCTATTCCAAGCCTAAATATTATTCAGTAATTTTCTACAATTATTTCTGAATTAATTCTAAAAAAAGTGAGGGTGTTTTAGGACATTTGGACCTCAAATTTATTCAGAAATTCATAATAAATTATGCATATTTATTCAGTAATATTTGTGCAATTTTATGAAGATCTAGTGAAGTGTTTGATGCATGATAGATTAGTCAAAAATATAAATATATTTTCAGATTGGGATGCCTAGGGTTTGAAGGTAATTTCATATTTTGGGAGGTCAAAACTTGCTTGTTGGAATCCCCATTTGATGCATTGGGTTCAGCCTATTTTTATGCTAATTTTGAAGGGTTGATTTCATCTAGAGTTTGTTGTTGGAAAAATCAGAAAACTAATTTTCTTCTAGGGTTTACAGTAAAATTTCAGAATTCAGAAAATATCCTATTTTGGGATATTTCATGATGATGATAAAAACATGTATTACACTTCTTTAACTCATGGGTCTCTAGACACCCAGATCTTGCCCATGAGGACATGAAACCATCTACATGTATACAATATAATGTGGATTAAACTGGTATTATTAAGCTAGATGCGAGCACTATGTATAGTTGGCTAGGAGGGCAGCTTTCATGTTGGATCCAAGGGCATTGTGGGTGGCATCTTATTACCATTTTTCTTACATTGCTTTGACTTTTATTTCTTTTGATTGTTCTTTTTTATTGACCAGCCATTTTCTTTGCTTTAATGCTTTTCATAGATTTCATTTGCCACTTGGCTCTAGTTGCTCTTTTTATATTGTTCCTTTTTCTTCCTGGAGTTTTTTTTGTCATTTCTTTCACATATTTTTCTTTGCATATGTACGTTTGATTTTCCTATTGGCTTTCACTTTATTTTGGGTCGCCACATGCCCAAATCCCTTATTCATTGTGATTCAAATCATGTGAATGTTTTACAACTTTGTCTATGTTGCTATGATCTATATCATGCATCTATTTGAGGCAAGGATCCTTGTGGCGACCCAAAATAAAGTGAAAGGCCCAAATCCCTTAGTCATTGTGATTCAAATCATGTGAATGTTTTACAACTTTGTCTATGTTGCTATGATCTATATCATGCATCTATTTGAGGCAAGGATCCTTGTGTGCTTAAGTACATTGATTATATCTCACACCATTTAGGGGCATATATTACATTAGCACTTCATTAATTATATATTGCTATAGAGAAGCATTATACTTGGACATCGACATAGACTGTATCTTGCCCACAAGAAAAATCTCTTACTATTGTGCTCACATCCCTATATCTTGTCCACATATAGGCGACAAACTACTATTGGGCTTACATTGAGCACACCTTGCCCATATAGGGGGGAACCTATTAACACATTTGTATTGATTTTATATAGCCTATACAATGGCATGCTAGTGTTGTGTTTCATTGATTATATATTGCACATCAGGGGCATGATATGCCTTGTACATGGATTATATACTACTTATATTGGGGCATGTTGTTGCCATGCTTCATTACCTATATCTTGTCCACCCTTGGGCATACTATTGCTTGTGCTTCATTGACTATATCTTGCCCACATAGGGGCAACCTTCGATTGATTGTGATTATATTGCTTACACATTGCCCATACAAGGGCAAACAATAATTACCTTTTTCAAAATTGCATCCACTCAGGCACATATGAGTTAAGTTGCCTATCATAGATGCGCTTTCATGATGATATCTTACTTACATGACTTAGACCTAGACACAACAAAGTTCTTTTATCTATTATGCTTTCACAATGCTATTTTCTATGAGTATACTAGAGTATTTTACACATGCTTTAATGATGATATCTTTCTATGATTCTACCAAAATATGTTATAAATGTGCTTTAACGATGCCATCTCATTATTGTGATTATACATCAGATCTTTTATTGTTCCTATGTTACACAGTACACAAAATCACTTTTTTTCTAAATGTGCGATCCACAGATTCATACCACACCTCAAAATGGGGGCATATGATGTACTTATTTTATACTTCAGTTGCATGATAATACACAACAGTTCAAAAAGTTATAAGCATGCTACATAGAGTTATAAGAAACTCGCTCCTATTTTTTAAGGCATTCACCAAAGAGTTATAAAGCATTCTTCTACTTGCTCCTACATTTGGAGGCATTTGCTAGAGAGTTAAAAATAAATCTTCTACTTGCTCCAACATTTGGAAGCCTTCACCATGGAGTTATAAGACATACTTCGCTTGATTTCCTCAATGAGGAACGCATTTAAAAATGATACAGATACATAGAGACGACTTCGTAGTTTGCACACAACCAGGTGTATTCATTCCTATTTTTATTTTTACTCCGTTATTTTAGCACTTCCTTAATTATTGATTCAGATAGACTCCGATTCGCTTGCAAATGTTTTCCTTCTGGTTGCAGGTACCCAAGTTTTAACATTATAGACATGGAAGCATGGATGTTTGTTCCATGATCTTCATGGCTTTTTCAAAGTGGTAGTCAAGATGCTCATGCAAATTGCAAGGAGTACAAGGTTTCTTTTATTTTGCAAGTCGCAAGAGCTGGACTTTGTGATAAGGTAGCCTCTCTCCTTTTAACTTTCAGATCATTGTCATTTCCTATATTGACTTCAAGAACTCTAACAGGTTTTGGCTGCAACATCTTCTTCAAGCCCTCCCAAGTACACTTGATTGTTATACTTTGATATGTATACAAACACATACATCAAAGCAAGGGTAGTTTTAGATGACAATTTGCATTGATTTAGGGCACTTGGGCATATGTCGATTATCAGTTCATATTAGGTTCTTATTGGTGCGTTTTCTTATGTTATGGGCCCCGTTTGCCTTCCCCATTGTGTTTCTTTAAAACTTCACTTTTTCTTTATGCTATGCCTTTGATAATACCACCATTCAACTTAGAACACCCAAAAACATATAGAACAACTATTTGCTTGCCCCAATACAACTCTCAATGATCCCAAAATGTTAAAAGCATTGTTTAAGGATTTCCCTAGGTTTTTGATAGAAGCATCCGAACACACTCTTGGTCTTCCCTTTTTGTGGATTCTTTGACCCCTTCTCCCGGTTTCTTCGGTTCTTTCTGCCTTGTTTGACTTCCCCAACCTAAGAGACTGGAAGAAGGGGTTTTTCTAGGAGCATCCCAACATGCTCTTGGTCTCCCCTTTTTGTGGGTCCTTTGACCATTCTAACAATTTCTTTGGTTCTTTGTGCCCCATTTGTCGGCTTTCCCGCCCTATATGTGTCAGCTTGTGTGCCAATAAGGCCCTGATTTAAATTTGAGAAGACTATATATACACAAGTGCATTAGCGCATGTAGGAAGAAGGGGAGAAGTAGGCATTAATTTCAAGATCCATCTATTAAGAATTCAAGAGCATGTCTAGAATGACAAGAGCAAAGTCTAAAGATTGCATCATATTTTTATTTCAAGTGTTTATATTGTAACATTGCTTTAGATCATGCAATGAAAGAGCATTTAAGGATTAGGGTTTGCATCACCACAATTGCTTGCTAAACTACATGAGTGTCAATTTCCAACTTGTCAAAGAACAAAGAATAAGTGAGGTAAGCCCCTCATAACAACACTCATTTTTAAGGTTTTGTAAGGTGATTTGTGTTGATTAAGGTTTCAAGGAAGGAGAGATTTTCATGTGATCCACAACAAATTGTGACAAAGCAAGCAAGGTTTTTGAGGTATAGAAATAGAAGAATGCATCCATCAAATTTATTTCAAAAAAGGATACAATTGATCAGGAGCGTACACTATTAACCAAGGGCATTTTCTCTCACCAAGAGCATCCAAGCCCGCACCTCGTCCTACTCCTGGCCAAATTTTCAAAATTGTAGGAATGCAAAACGGTTTGTGGGTTTCGTTCATCTAAGTCCCTAGACCTATTTCCAATCAATTTCAGTCTCTAACAGTACACAAAATTGATACAATCTAGTATTTATCTCAGAACCCTCTCTTCGTCAATTTAAAACATTTCAATACTTTTCTTTTGTGCAATTAGGTCTATGTTTACTGTTGTATTGTTGTATTTTATGTAGATCTAAGTTGCACACATGTAATAGGGTTAGTGTAGTGTATTATATATGTAAACCACTTTACCATATTGCACATATAAGGTCATCAATCCCAAGATAAGAAGGGCAGGTTGTTGATTTAAGATAGTAAATGGCCCATTTTTGCAAGGGAATGCCCTCAAAATCAAGTCCATACTCTTACATGCAAATTGTGGTCTTGGTGACCATGAGGACAAAGATTGTCTAAATCTGAAGTCAACTAACATTGTTGAAATCAATGAGATTGCTGATGAGATAAAAAAAAAATCCAATACCTAGAGAAGCAAAGAAAAAAATAGAACTAGACATGTTGATTGAAAAGCAAAGAGGAAAATAGAACTAGACATGTTGATTGAAAATCAAAGAATGAAAACTGCCATATGAGTCGTCCAAGACATTAACAAGAAATCCAATGATATTGGGTGAGTCAAGGAAGTGACACTACCCCACACCATTACATATAGACAATCCAAAAATAAATCAACTGCAAGTTCAATGCAAGTCTAGTAAGAGAAATTTTCAACAAGTGGGGAATTATAATGTCCCCTTTTTGGTCCAAAAGACCAAATAAGGGTTTTCCCTAAAATCCACAATGTTTGCAAATATTTTTTGAATTTTGAATTTGTAAAAAACCCAGCAAACCCTAGCTGAAATAAATGCTCCAAACACATACCAAACACCACCAAACCCTTGGCGCCAAAGTGCAATAAATATGTAAGCAATTTACAGCAATCATTTCAACCAATAATCACCATAATGTCGGCAAATATGACCAACAAACTAAAAATAAGAAAAATGTACCTTTTTACCACAGTAGGAGGATTAAATTCTGATTTAGACTTGCTGAAAATATTTGATTTTTATCTCAGAAAACAACAAAATGTTCTTTTCTCAAATACTTCTTCAAACCCTAGCAAACACCATACAAAATATGCTAAAAATATAGGAATAATTCTAGCAACCATTTAGGGCATCCAAGGTGATCAAAATGTCTTCCAAGAGAAGTCTCCCAAATCAACAAGGCTGCAATAAATTCAAGAAAGATACAATTCCCGAACTAGGGCCCAGGGAACCCTCAACAACCTCTAAAGCTCACATACACAAGTCGCCAATGTTAGAAAAAATAGCAGAATATTTATTTGGCATAAATCAACACTTCAAGAGTCAAACTTGCCCGTAAACCCTGTCAAATAATTAAATAAAAATTCAAAAAATTATCTATTATTCTCACAAATTAGGGCCTTAAAACCCTCACGAAGCCTTCACAAATCCCAACATCATAATTCAGAAAATTAGCGATAAATTCTAGAATATTGATTTGATCAATTGGACCTCCAATTGACCTCAAAACACTCTCCAAAAGACTCCCAAATCAAATCGCCCCACTCTAAGGGCAAGACAAAATATTCCTTTATGCAAAGGTGGTGTTCCAAAACACCTTTTTGAAGATAATTCAGCTCAAACTACGGTAGCAATTATTGGGCATACATTCCAATCATTCTTCAAGCATGAAGACTCAATATATAAATTCAGCATGTCTAAAATAGAAGCCCTCATGTCCATATATAGTCTTCAAATTGGGACGACCCACTCTTGGAGACAATACCTTTTTAAAATCAATTAACCACTTGTCAAAATATCTTTTCTTCTTTTATTTTCCCTCTTAGCCGACATTTACTCTTTTTCCCACTTATAATATTAAATGAATTGCCAAAATAGATTTAATAATTAAAATTGTTTTAAGGCAATAATTTAATAAATAATTAATTAATTTACCCAATTTACCAGAGTGATTAAATCACTTTTGGACAAACAATTAATTAAAATACCTGGTCCCAATATTATTTGAACTCTCAAGTGCAATAGTGGTTAAAACCACTTTTATAAAATGCTTTAGTAGTAAAAACAACTTTTAATAATATTATATTAATTAATTAAAATTGTCTTATATAGTCAAATGATCAAAATCATTATTCGGACAATCTTAATCAATTAATAAAATAAAATTTCCTAAAAATTATCCTTTGGTCAATGGAGAAAAGTAGACTAAAGGCCTTCGATACCTGTTTACTTGTGAATCGGAAATGGGGACATTATAGTCCTCCCTTCCCAAAATTGTTTGTCCTCAAGCAATTGCAAATCCGAATGCTCTAAAATTGTCTCACCCTCCCATGTGGTGTCCTTAGGTGGTAAGTCTTTCCATTTTACCCAATATTCTTTGATGCTACGGTTAGCTTCTTTTCGTGCTCCTCAATGATGGATTCCAAAATCAATATTAGTTTACCTTCTTCATCTAAATGAGGCAACTCTAAAGAAGTAGTATGTTGTCCAAGAGCCTTCTTAATGCAAGAAACAGGAAATACATTGTGAATCTTACCATATTTCGAAAGCCGTAACTGATAGGCCACCTCACCCACTTTGTTTTTACCTTGTAAGGCCTATAAAAGCGTGGTTTTAATTTTTCAGAACCACTTTGTTTGAGGGAAGATTGCCTATAGGGCTACAACCTTAAAAAGACCCAATCACCTAATTCAAATGACCTCTCAACTCTATGCTGATCCGCATATAATTTCTGCTGATTTTGTGCATGTTGTAGGCTCTCTTTTAATGCTTTCATGATGTCATAGCTTTGTTGAACCAAATCTTTTGCCCCTAGTACTCTACTATCTGTCATAATCAAATCCATGAAGGAAATTGCATCATAACCATAAGTGCTTTGAGTCATACCGATAGACATGTGGTAGGTTGTGTTGTAACAATGTTCAGCCATTGTAACAATTTTATCCATGCTGACTGTTGCCTGAAACATAGTTCGTCAAGCACCCTTCCACTTATTCACAATTTCAGTTTGCCCATCAATTTGTGGATGATAATGTGAGCTCAGTCCCTGTCAAATGAAAGAGTTCTTGCCAAAAATTACTCATAAACCTGTTGTCCCTGTCACTTACAATGTTTTTGGGCAGCCCATGCAATTTAAATGCTTCTCTAAAACACACAACCATAGGGGCATTGTACTTGGCTGGAAGTGGATAAAAATGAGCATATTTTGTGAGTCTATTCACCACAACATATAAACAATTCTTACCTTGCAGCATAGGCAACCTGGTAATGAAATCCATGGAGATGCTTTCCCATTTTTGTGAAGGAATAGGAAGGGGTTGCAAGAGACCTACTGAAAATTCATGTTCACTTTTATATTTTTGACATACCAAACACTCTTGGATGTACTTGAGAACCTCCTTTAAACCCTTTCAATAGAACCTCTCCCTTACAAGTTTGTAGGTCTTGAAATACCCTTGATGTCCACCCAATGGAGAGTCATGGGCAGCACTTAAAATCATGTGTTTTACCCTATATTTCGGAACTAAATAGACCCTTTCTTTGTAGAGTATAAGTCCATCCAAAATTATGTACTTATCATCAATAATTACCCCTTCAAGCAAGTCATTAGTGAACTGATTTTTAGCATATTCCAAGATAATTAACTCTCTCCAATCTGCTGCTATAAATGGCATAGAATAGATTTTTACATCCACTTGTAAAGCTTTAGTGAACATAGAATTAGCTTGAGGTGACCCATTGAGCATACCTTGAAGAGTTAACTCCTTGCTACCCACTGTGAATTTGAGCATCAAGCTTTGATGATTGAGCATAAATTCCCCCAATGAATGCAACCATTGGACCCCAAGTACAAGATCCATATCCCCAATGTCGATTACATAAAAATCATCACATACCTCATACTCTCCTAAGGAAATGGTGAGCTTGGTGATTTTTTTGGAGTATGGAAGAGAAAACTCATCCGCTATTGTTACTTTGAACCCCTTGAAATCTTCTACAATCAAATCAAGTTTAGCTACCAAATTCTTGCCAATGAAATTGTGAGTAGCCCCACTATCAATCAAGAGGGTTACCTTGTGCTTCTTCAATGTTCCTCTTACCCGGAAAGGATGGTACTTTGGTGCTCCAGAAAGATTAGCAAGAGTGTTGCCCATGTCTTCATTGTCATCCTCATGCACATGTTCAGCAACCACATTTTCATTTTGCTCAACATTAGTATCAACAATATAAAAATCTGAATCATCATCAATTACCTCAATGTAATAGACATGTCATTTGCCCATGCAATGGTGGCCTCTAATCCATGGTTATTTGCATGTGAAACACAAACCCTTTCTCCTCATTTCATCTCTGGCATCTTTCTCATTGCTGCTATATGGCAACGCTCTATGTGGTGGTGCATATGGTGAAGATAGCTTCCTTTGTTGCTCATTTGGTGCTGCCCTAGGCTGCCCACTTGGTGCCCTTGGCTGTCCACCAAAATCAAATCTTTCTTGCTTTGAATTTCCTGTTTTTGGCAGCAAGTTAGTGGCTGCCCCTTGTCCTCTTCACCACATATTACTCCTATAAGCTAAACACTCTAGATCCAATGCTTTAGTAATGGAATCTTGCAAGGAAAATGGGTTAAAAGCTTTTACCAAACCTCTCAAAGCCTCAATCAAACCCTCAATAAATAGAACAACCAACCTTCTTTCACTCACATCCGGTATCATAACTGATTTTTTTTTTAAATCAACAACATACCTCTCAACATTATTGATTTGTTTGAGTTGTGCCAACTCACGGAAGTGGACCTCTATCTCTTCTATCAAATCTTTCCATTACCCTCTTGCTCAATTCTTCCAAGGTAGTAATAGATCCATGGCCTTGTGTGATCAGGCCATGAAACCGCCACTCATGAGCAATACCTTCTAAATGTAGTGTGACAAATTTGAGAGTCTCATCCTCAAACATGGGGTTGAGTGATAAACAGGTCTCCAATTTATGCAACCATGACCTCACTGGAAGTTTATCGATACCATCAAAAATAGGAAGAGAAATCTTACCCAACCTTTGTTACAAGTCTCTACAAGGTTGCATGCTTGGTACTCTTGTTTTTGATCCATCCTTCATCTCATAATAATCACAAAATGACAAGAGTGTTTCCGTGTCAAAGCTTAGGGCTACATACTCTTGTTGACGTGTATCAAGAGGATCACATATCAGTGGCTCATCCTCAACAACTGGTTCTTTCTACAAAAACGTGCCCTTGAAAAATTTTGAGGGGGGTTGGTAGAAACTCTCTCACCGCTATTTGAACTTCCTTCTCCCTTGAGGTGATGGCTCTTGCTTGGATCTAGTGTAGCCTTCAATATGGATGAAAATTGCGTACTCAATGTATGTTAAAGATCACTTTGGCTTTCCTTGATCAAATCTTGCAAAAATTTTACTTGTTCTGAAGTAAACCCTTGATCACCCATGGATTTTCCTCTTCTCTGATAACATAAAATATTTTATCTGTTTGCATCCAAATCTGCACACATAATATCTCATAGGTGTACCAAACCAGTGCTCTAATACCACTGTAATGTCCCCTTTTTAGACCAAATAAAACTTTTCCCTAAAATCCACAATGTTTACAAATAATTTTTGAATTATAAATTTATTTAAAAAATAGCAAATCCTAGCTGAAATAAATGCTCCAAACACCACCAAACCCTTGGCGCCAAAGTTCAAGAAATATGTAAGCAATTTTCAGCAATCACTTCAACCAATAATCACCACAATGTGGACAAATATGAGCAACAAACTGAAAATAAGAAAAATGTACCTTTTACCACGGTAGGAGGATTAAATTTTGATTTAGACTTGCTGGAAATATTTGATTTTTATCTTAGAAAACAGCAGTTGTTTCTTCCTCAAATACTTCTTCAAACCCTAGCAAACACCATACAAAATATGCCAAAAATATAGGAATAATTCTAGCAAACCATTTAGCGCATCCAAGGTGATCAAAATGCCTTCCAAGATAAGTCGCCCAAGTCAACAAGGCTGCAATAAATTTAGGAAAAATACAATTCCCGAACTAGGGCCTAGGGCACCCTCAACGACCTCTAAAGCTCGCGTACACAAGTCGCGAATGTTAGAAAAAATTGTAGAATATTTATTTGGCATAAATTAATACTTCAAGAGTCAAACTTGACCATAAACCCTGTTAAATAATTAACTAATAATTCAGAAAATTATTATTTACTTTTTCAACAAATTAGGGCCTTAAAACCCTCACAAACCTTCACAAATCCCAACGCCACAATTCAAAAAATTAGCAATAAATTCCATAATATTGATTTGATCAATTAGACCTCCAATTGACCTCAAAACACTCTCCAAAGATTCCAAAGCAAATCACCCCACTCCAAGGGCAAGACAAAATATTTCTTTGTGCAAAGATGGTGTTCCAAAACACCTTTTTGAAGATAATTCAGCTCAAACCACAGTAGCAATTATTGGGCATACATCCCAATCATTCTTCAAGCATGAAAATTCAATACATAAATTCAACATGTCTAAAATAGAAGACCTCATGTCCATGTATAGTCTTCAAAGTGGGGCGACCCACTCTTGGAGGCAAAATACCTTTTTAAAATCATTTAACCACTATTCAAAATATTTTTTTCTTCTTTTATTTTCCCTCCTAGCTGACATTTACTCTTTTTCCCACTTATAATATTAAATTAATTGCTAAAATAGATTTAATAATTAAAATTATTTTAAGGCAATAATTTAATAAATAAATAGTTAATTTATTCAATTTACAAGAGTGATTAAATCACTTTTGGGCAAACAATTAATTAAAATACCTTCTCTCAATATTATTTGAACTCTCAAATACAATAGTAGTTAAAACCACTTTTATAAAATACTTTAGTGGTAAAAACCACTTTTTAATAATACTCTATTAATTAACTAAAATTGTTTTATATGGTCAAATGATCAAAATCACTATTCGGGCAATCTTAATCAATTAATAAAATAAAATCCCCAAAATTTATCCCTTAGTCTACGAAGAAAAGTAGACTAAAAGTTTTCAATACCTATTTACTTGTGAACTGGAAATGGGGGCATTACAGGAATCCACAAGAAAGAAATAATGGGCACCACGAAGTGATGTTGCCCCATTGCAGCAATTGCTAACCTTGATAATAGCACAACAGTGACAGCACTGGTTAAAGTATTACTAGATTGACTACCTTAATTGGGGCAAACCCAATTATTGTTGGATTGCCTACCTAAACAGCACAAACCCAAGCATCAACATTACCAAGAGGAGATATGGATGTATCTGCCTTAGCAATGGATGGCATTCAAAAAATAACTATCGAGATTTAAGACTTGGTGTTGTTTGGTGCCTTGATAGATGAAGCTTCAAGAATCGATATACTTCCAGATAAGAATTGGATGAAGTTGGATCAGCCAATGCTTATTTTTTAGGCTAAAAATGGAAAATCGGTTTAGGATTAAAGCTATTGGAATATTATCTGCCCAAGAAATTATAATTACAGAGAAGCCACTAGGTGTGGATTTTGTAAGTATAAAGATGAAAAGTGTGTTGGCTTGCCCACTAAATTTCTTCAAACTACGATATCATTTTATGAAGATTTTGGTTGGAACATGTCAAAGTTATTTATGACTAAAGGAATAATATAATTGTCATCAAGATATGATCAGCACAGATAATGATAGATATGATAATAAATGAAGTTATTGGAGAAGAGTAATCGAGAACCGGTGTTGATTATGATCAAAACGATTTTAGCCTAATAAAAGCAAGTTTCATTTGGGTGAGTGTTTAGAAGATAATCAGTCTGCAGGTGGATGTTTACTCCGATTGCAAATGGGTGAATACGAAATATTTTATCCAGCCTACTGAATAGAAGATGAACAATATAAAAAGGCAAATCCTTTCCTAAGAATTGAAAAAGAGCATATGGGTGGATGAAAGAAGAGCCAGCCCTTATAATTGATGGATATATAGGTAGAGGAAATGTCAGAGTTGCTATATAGGGATGCACAAGCAGGTCAACAATCAAACATTCAGAATACAAGAATGCACACAAATAACAGAGAGCTCATAGCAAAGGAGAACAAAACATGGGCACAAGTCGTTAAGGACTCAACAATAACGGTTTTAGAGGAAGAGACAAACACAAACGTTGATAGCATGCAAGAAAGAGAGGGCAAAGAAAGACAAGATAGCATAAGAAATGTCATTATAAGAGAAGTAAGGGATTACAGTAAAAAAGAAAGCACTTTCAATCTTGCAACTGACTTCTTGAGAAAAAAGTTGCATTGGCAAGGGAAATTTTGCCAAGCCAGGAGGATTGGAAAGATAAGTGATGAAATGTATAGACCTATCAAAGTTGTCATGGTAAATAGGGAAAACAAGCTCGAGGTCTTAAGCAAAAAAAGACTTTTGAGGGGATCTTGCTTTCTAGATGATGACTTAACAGTAAAACAAGAGGAGAGAAGAGTAGAATTGGCTAAAATTACGACAGCAAGGGATGAAAGAAAAAGGGCATGGTTATACAATGGAAAAGCGATCGTCGCAAATATAGGATCCCATGGTAAGTTCAAGCAGCAAAATGACAGCAAAGAGAGAGTGGGTATCTCTAGGTTCACAAGAAATGGAGGTCAACAAACGGTGATAGAAAGGGGCAAAGACTCAACTTTGAGTTTTTTGCACCAATATAAATAGCAATCAAGGACCCCCCAAGCACACTTAAATTTAGTGTGTTGGAATTGTAGAGGCTACCCTTGGAGGAGGGGTCATGGACTAGGGCCTATTGCGGAAGAACGAGACATAATTTGTCTTAGTGAAATGCATGAACAAGAAGGCTACAAAACTCCCAATTTTGAAAGTTACACGAAGTTTGTGGTTTGGAACAAAGCAGTGGGCAATGGCAAAGGGTAAGGTGGCATATGGTTTTAGTGAAAAAAGTTGAAGGATGCACAATTCAGTTGGAAAGAGAAGATACAAATAATCAATACATTTGGGTCACAATTTCAGAAAATGGGAATCACATAAACATTGCAGTGTGTTATTTTGCTCCCAAATCTCTAAAACCTACCAAAGAAATGGTTTGGACAGCAAAGATCCATATGCAACCATAAAAAAAGATATCTCAGTGTATTCCCAACAAGGTGAAGTTCTTATTTTGGGAGACTGCAATGCTAGGACATCAAATGGTCAAGCTAATATTTTATGCAGTAAGGAGGATCATAATCCTATCTGGCTTATAGAAGAAGAGAATCAACAATGGGTGAGATGCTCAGAAGACAATAAGGACATCAACCATTATGGTGAAGAATTGTTTACTTTGTGTGGCACCTTTGATCTAATCATTTGTAATGGCATGGATAGATGGAAGAAATCCAGCAATTTTACTCGTAACACATGCAACGGGGCAAGTGTTGTTGGCTATGCAATTTGTTTTAAAAGTGTGCTGGAAAAGATAAAGGAGGTCACGATTGGTGAGCACTTGTGGGAGTTAAAATCTGATCATAGACCTATGTATGTAAGACTTGCATGGCCAGTAAAAAGTCAGCAATCAAAAAAAATGCAGACCCCGCAACAGCGAATTACAAAGGGTAGAGTTCTTTTGAATCAAGAAAACCATAACAGCTTCAAGGCAACACTAGAGCAATTATGTGAAAAGGGGACAGCTAGCTCACAATCCCTAAAAAGTCATGAGTTAGCCACTATGATCCAAGGAGCGCTTGAGAAGTGCAAAAGGGCAAAAAACAAGAAGTCAACAAAACACTATTTTCCAATAAATATTTGGTTTGATGATGATTGTAAAACTGCAAGGAAATCTCTAAAAAAGCCAAGCAAGGAGAAGATGAGCATTAAGTGTTACAAGCAGATCATAAAAACAAAAAAAAACAGAGTTTATGAACACAAGGCGGGAAGAGCTAATCCACCTAGGCAAGAATAATCCTAAGCTATTTTGGAAGGAACTTCAGCCAAAGAAGAAGCAGACATAGAGTAACATCACCGCTAGCCAATGGTTTGATTATGCAAAACAACTATATGAGCAGAAAATAGAGACTGAGCCTCCTCCTGTGATCAGCGCGACATCTAAGCTTTTCACTGTACAAGAGGTCAAGGTTGGTATAGGGAAGTTGGGGGTTGGAAAAGCTAAGGACTTGGTTGAACTTCAGGCATAATACCTTAAGTGGGGGGTGGATATTCTTGCACCCCATATTACGAGAATTTTCAACAACATTATTCAGCATGGCTTCCCTGGTGATTGGATCACTAGCCTAGCGATTCCTCTTTTTAAGAGTGGAGACGTTAATAATCCCTCCAACTATAGAACTATCATGATCAATCTGTTGTTTGCAAAGTTGTTTGGTAGCATGGTTGAGAGAAGAATCAACAAGTGGGTAGAGGAGAAGGGTAAGAGAGCAAAAGGGCAAGCAGGCTTTAAGTCTAAACACTCTACTTTAGATCATGGAGTCACTTTGAGACACATTATTGAAAAAATTTGGGATGAAAAGGAAGAGGCTTATTGCTATTTTGTTGACTTTAAAAAGGCTTTTGACACAGTCCCTAGAGATAAGTTATGGTGTAGGATGAAGGAACTTGGCATTCCATATCATCTTAGAGCGGCTGTCCATAGACTCTATGAAGAGGTTCAAGTTAAAATTAGAACTTCAGCAGGCATCTCTAAAAGTTTTAGAAGTGACATCGCAGTTAAGCAAGGATGTCTTTTATCACCCACTCTTTTTGGCTTATACATTCACAAACTTGAAGAGTGGTTAAATTTGCAGGGTGGGGATGTTGTTCACCTAGGGGAATATGTGATAAGGCTCCTTTTATATGCTGCTGACCTTATTCTAATTGCTAAGTCCCCTCATGGATTGCAAGAGCACCTTGATGCCCTTGAGCTTTTCTGCAAAGATGTTGGTATGCAAGTCAATACCAGTAAGACCAAAATCATGATTTTCTCCAACAAAAAGAAAAAGATCCAACACACATTCCTCTTTGAGGGAAATAGTCTTGAAGAGGTAAATGAATACAAGTACCTCGGTTTGACTTTAATAATAGACTTAGTTGGGAGACTTGCAAAAAGAAAAAAACTTTAGGAGGTTGGAAAGCATGGTATGCCCTTCAAAATAGATGCAGAGAAGCTGAATTATGGGATTGGAAAACTATTCAAACTCTTTTTGGACTATTGGTAATCCCGGTGGTGCTTTATGGGTGTGAGCTTTGGGCTAGCAGCTTGTCGAGTCCAAGTGGAAGCAAATAGAGAGAATTCAAAAACACATGATCACCAGCAAGTTCAGGCTAAAAGTTGCAACTCCATATGAGATCTTGTTAGCTGAAACAGGGACTATTCCGATGGAAGCCACAGCAATGGGGCATCTCCTAAGATATCTCAAAAGAATTGAGCAGCTGGAAACAAGCAGGTGGCCTAAGGTAGTTTTCAGTGAGGTGCCCAACAAAAGAAAGAAGTCTTGGATGAAGCAAAACAGCAAGTGGATGATCAAGTGGAATATTTATTTGAATGCTTGTCCTACTGATAGCAAAGATATAAAAGCTTTTGTCATAGATAAATTCCGCAAGTCTATGTGGGGTGGTATGCTAGGGAGAAAGAGGAATTATTACATTGAGGTGTTCAACTCCACATGTGATCATCAACAAAAGGCTTACATTGGGGCAAATATCCCTTGGAGATGTAAGATTTTGATTGCTCATCTTAGAACTAATTCCCACTAGCTTCAATGCGAAACGGGAAGGTGGAAAAGGCCTAAAGAAACTTGGGAAGAGAGAGTATGTGAATTCTGAAATACGGGGGCAGTTGAATCAGAAAAGCATTTTATTTTAGATTGCGACAGTTACATGGACATTAGGGCAAAATATGTGGACTTATTGACGACAACCTCTTGGCATGCTCTGTTTATGGAGGGGTCTTTGGAGAAAGTTAGAGAACTCATTCTTTCTTTGAACAAAAGAAGAAATACAAGGCAGAAGCAAATATGACTAGGCTGGTTGTCTCATAGGCTATTTATTTAGCCTCGTGGACATTAAAATATCTTCTTCTTTTTCTGTATCAAATAGAAAAACCCCTCGCCAAAATTGGGGAAGCAATCTTTGGTATAAGCGATAACAATTAAAAACAGAAAAAGAATTCAAGTTCATATGGATATATGTTAGCTCAAACTTGTCTGACAATAGATTATATTCTTTGTTTCTTGAGCATTTATTAAGTGATTCCTCTGAAAATTTATGGGCGATGTCTTAAGTTTTGAAGTCACAAACAGAGGTCAATCTCAATTCTTTCCGTTACATAAAATACGTAACTTTAGTTGGCAAATTTCTACCAAGAACTCATAAGAAAAAAAACAATGGATTCAGCCAAGTTTAATTGGGATTGTGCAGAATTCAATAATGAAATGGCAGTTGAAGAAATAATAGTATTTGAAAGGAATTGACCTGGAACTGGAATGAAAGCGATGCCATGCACTTGGTTGAAATCAACATTTGGATTATACTTTGTCAACAATGTGGAGGGGATGTTGAATGTTTGAGCGAGGGCGGTGAGATTGTCTGCGGTCGCATTCCAGAGAGGGTATGTGAGGAATAAGCCATAGTTGTTGCTCACTGCGGCCTCCCCGCACGAACAGTTAACGCTCACATTAACTGTTGCTCCCGATTTCAACTTCTCGTAAGAATTAACCTGTTTCAGCCACGAGCTGCTCGTAAGGTTGGCGTAGGAATCTGCAATCGTGTCGTATGTATCGTTATCTCCAACCTTGTATTGGAAAACGTGTCCCAAGTAACTAGTGTTCTCATCCAAGATGAGGCAGTCACAGGGGAAGGGAATGTTGAGCCTTGTGCCCGCAACTATGTATCTTTCATCAGTTAAATCCCGGTTGAAGGCTTGCAACTCGGAGAAATTCGCAACGTTGTTGAATAAAGTCAAAATATCGGCGAGGGTTAATCCTCGCCTAATGTAATACGATCCCAGCGCCACATCGCACCCTCTGCTGCACCTGCCTTGTGCAACCTCCATCAGCGCCGCCGCCGCTGCTATACTCACCGCAACCGCCACTGCCGTTCCCATCTTCGCCATTACTTCCTCCTACATTTGCCCTTCCTCCGCCTCTCCCCCTCTCCCCTAAGTATCAATTGAATTAGTCTCTGCCTGCCATTGACTCGTTGTCGAACTATTTCGTTTTGTGGAGGAAAATCATACCGTGTGGCTCTCATCAAAATTGGACCAGCCGCAGCCCAAGCGGTCGAACGGGTAAAATTAGAAGTATAGATAAAAAATAACCTCAGTTTTGTTTTTTGTTTTTTTTAATCTAACTCTAAATTTTAAGCGGTATTGTTAGAAGTATAGATAAATATTAAAAATGTTAAAAAGAAAGATTATTTTGATAAATGTTTTATTAGTATTCTTGTATTTTGAAATGATATTGATGGTGGTAAATATATTCAATCGGAATCATGGATGGTGATAAATATATTTTTAGTATGTAAGTTTATTATCTTAAATTTTTATATTTTATTTTATTTTTTAAATAAGTTTTAATAAAGATGAAGGTTTATTTATGTAGATGTTGAGATTTATCTTGCATTTTTTAAATTATTTTATTATTTGAAGTAATTTTCAGCGTATTCAATTTTTCGTGTATATATTTTTATGACTTTCTATTATTTGTAAGATTCATTTAAGTAGTATTTTGACTTATTTATTATGGGTCGAGCGTTTCTAAAGTAGTATATAATATGTATTGTGTATTCCAAGTTTGTTGGCAATGCTCATTCTCTACAAATTTAAAGTGAATGTTTAACAAGCCTTAGAATCACTTCTATAATTCTAAAATCTTCATTCAATCAAAAAAAAAAAAAAATCTGATATTAATTGATAGGCTTAATCTATGACAACATATAAACACAATATACCATAATTCTCATGCCAATTGGGATGATGCCACAATAGTATTTTACTTATTTTGTAATTATTGTGATCTAGATAAGCTAAAACTATGAATATTCAAATTATGTAAAATAAATTAGTAATCATACAAATATGAATGTAAAAAGGTGGATTGATATTGCACTTATCATATTTAGAATTGTCAAAGCAATGAAAAAAATCTAAATTTTAAGTGTTATAGTTAGAAGTATAGATAATTATAAAAAATGTTAAAAGAAGGGTTATTTTGATAAATGTTTTTAAATACAAGTAGTCTTTAAGCTTGAAGTGATATTAATGGTGGTAAATGCATTCAATCGGAATCGTGGATGGTGGAGTGATGTCTCCTATGTATGTATTGAATGCCCTTTCTCATTTCATTCTTTTAGGTTTATTAACCAAAATCTTTGTATTTTACCTTAGTTTCTAAACAAGCTTTACCAAATCGAAGGTTTATTTATTCATTGTCGAGGTTTTTCTTGCATTTTTTAATTCGTTTATCACTTGAAGTAATTATTAACGTATTCAACCTCTTGTGTGTGCGTTTATTATGACATTCTATCATTTGTAAGACCCATTTAAGCAATCTTTTGACTTATTTATTATGGGTTGAGCATTTTTAAAGTGGTATATAGTGTGTATTGTGTATTTCAAGCTTATTGACAATCCTCATTCGTTGTGAATTTAAGGTGAGTGTTTAGCATCACTTAAAATTACTTCTACGACTCTAAAATCTTCATTCAATCAAAAAAATAGCTCGACATTAATTGGTAGGATTTTTTTGTGGCAACGTATAAACCCAATATATCATGATCCTCATGCCAATGGGGGTGATGCCACAATAGTTTTACTTATTTTATGATTATTGTGATCTAGACAAGATAAAACTATGAATATTCAGATTATGTAAAATAAGACAATAATCATACAAATATGAATGTAAAAAACTAGATTGATATTGCACTTACTATATTTAGACTTGACAAAGTAATGGAGGAGAGATGCACTTAGTCAATTTATGGTTTTTGTTGTTCATTGTATTCATCATAGTCCATAAAAATTGATGCAATCACAGTTAAGGGTCTGAATTAAGAGATACCTTAGACCACGTAGCCTTCAAAATACTTGACAAAATATGTAATAAAATGCAAGACAACTTCATATGATTATTTGATTTTGATAGTTAAAAATTAAGAAATTATAATAGGCACAACAACATCAATGACACTGCAATCTCATAATGAGATGGGTTACAAGATAAGATCCATAGATCTATGCTTGCTAACTTGTAATCTTTGTAAGTATAGTTATCTCAAAACCAAGCTCTAAGATCTAATCTTACACTCTTATTCATAAATTCTTAATCGGCCAACAAGTTTCTTCCTCTCAAAATTTCCTTAGCATATGTGTAAGGGCATGCTTATAAAGGTGCAAGACCCACCTACTTATATTAAGTGTTTCTACCCCACTAACAACATTAACACACCTCAGTGCACCATAAATTTTAAATGTCTATCATAATTCTAAGGCACAATAACATTTTATAGATTAATACATTGAACATACTACAACACAGACAATATTAAATAAATCCTTATCAATTTCAATGATTTTCAAGATTAAATGCCGAACAATCAGCAATGGCTCCTTCCATAACACATCACAAGGTATATGTGCCCAAACCAAGAATACATAAATAAATTTGCAAGACTTTATAACCCATAATTACACTGAAAACCTTGGTACCATGATCCTCATGTCTGCTCAAGAATAATACCACAATTTATTGTAAGCTTTCCAAACAACTTACAATTCAATGCATGACTTGCACAATGAAGATCCAACTCCTCCAAGCAACTGTTTAACTCTTTTTGGAAAGATTTAAGGGGTAATAGCCTAATCAAAAATAGAGTAAACTATTTTAAAGCAAAACAATTAAATAATTTAACTTATAATATTCAATTATAGTATATGAATTATGAAAAATATTAAATATCAAAAGTATAATGTCAAAAAATATTTTGACTATGTAATCACGAAGAATAAATAATACTTATCTTATGCAATGATGCATATGTGGATATGAGATGTACATCTGTGGGAATAGGTTGTCTGATGCTAAAGATCCAATTGTCAAATTCTAAAAACATTATTTTTGTAGACCTAGACACTTGCATCGATGCTACTATCATGTATGAAATATTCATTATACTAAGAAGTGACTATCTAGGTATTTTTGGGCTTTCTATTTCCTTTATTTTTATGTATTTGAATCATGCGCATAGACTTTGTATGACTATATATAGCTCAAACCCTATCTATTCATATTAGGTTAGGTCACCTTACCAAAAATCATTTAGTGGGCTCATGGTGTTGAACTGAACTCAAAGACCCCTCTATCAATTAGTGTTGCCTACATAGCCACTACTCCTAAGAGGGCCTCAAACATGTGTAGTTCTCCCTTATGTGTTGGCTAGTGTGTGCACAATAATGAAGAATGTTATATGCGAGTGCATGCAATGATTTAGCTTTTAACTTTACAAATATGGCTCATGGTCTTCTATTTGAATGCTTCAAACCTGTAATATGACTTATCCTATGATTGATATGAAAATATGAAGGAATAGGGCATAATAACTTAGTTGTGCAAATGATTTTTAGTCATGTAGTGTAAGCTTAAGAGGTGCTTGCATGGATAGATGCTAGATGAATAATGAATTGCTTTGGATTTTATTTATACTACCTATTTTGAAATGATCCTCATGAAAGGGTTAGTGAAACTTATAAGGTTTACCAATACATATCGAAATATTTTAAAAAATGAGTGTTTGGAAGGCAAAGACACTTGCATCAGAACGGGGACAGTAGCAACTACCACTGCCATTCTCAATCCCATTCCCATCTTTGCCATTACTTCCTCCTACATTTGTCCTTCCTCTGCCTTTCCCCCTCTCCTAAGTATCAATTGAATTAATCTTTGCCTGCCATTAAATCATTATCGAACTATTTCATTTTGTGAGGAAAATCATACTGTGTGATGATCATCAAAATTGGACCAATCACAACCCAAACAGTCGAATGGGTAAAATTAGAAGTATAGTTAAAAAATATCCTTAGTTTTGTTTTTTGTTTTAAATCTAAATCTAAATTTTAGGTGGTATAGTTAAAAGTATAGATAAATATAAAAAATGTTAAAAAGAAAGGTTTATTTTGATAAATATTTTTCAAATATAAGTATGAACTTGGATTTTGAAACGATATTGATGGTGGTAAATATATTCAATCAGAATCATGGATGGTGGTAAATATATTCTTAGTATGTATTGAATGCCTTTGTTCATTTCTTTCTTTTGGGTTTATTATCTAAAATTTTCATATTTTACTTAATTTTATAAACAAGTTTTAATAGAGATGAAGATTTATCTATGTAGATGTTGAGATTTATCTTGCATTCTTTAAATTCTCTTATTGATTGAAGTAATTTTTAGCTTGTTCAACCTCTCGTGTGTATATTTCTTATGACTTTCTATCATTTGTAAGACCCATTTAAGCAGTATTTTGACCTATTTGTTGTGGGTTGAGCATCTCCAAAACAATATACAGTGTGTATTGTGTATTCCAAGCTTGTTGGTAATGCTCATTCTTTGTGAATTTAAAGTGTGTGTTTAATAGCTCTTATAATTACTTTTATGACTCTAAAATCTTCATTCAATAAAAAAAAAAATTGGTATTAATTAGTAGGCTTAATACATGGCAACATATAAACCCTATATACTATGATCCTCATGTCAATGGGGGTGATGCCATAATAATGTTTTACTTATTTTGTGATTATTGTGATCTAGATAAGATAAAACTATGAATATTCAGATTATGTAAAATAAGGTAATAATCATACAAATATGAATGTAAAAGGGTGGATTGATAATTCACTTACTATATTTAGAATTGACAAGCAGTGAAAAAAATCTAAATTTTAAGAGTTATAATTATAAGTATAAATAATTATAAAAAAATTTAAAAGAAAGGTTATTTTGATAAATGTTTTTAAATACATGTAGTCTCTAATCTTGAAGTGATATTAATGGTGTTAAATGCATTCGGTTGATATTATGGATGGTAGAGTGATGTCTCCTTAGTATGTATTGAATGCCCTTTCTCATTTCATTTTTTTATATTTATTATCCAAAATCCTCATATTTTACCTTATTTTATAAACAAGCTTAACCAAAGCCTAAGGTTTATCTATCTCGTTGTCACAAAAAATCTTGCATTTTTTAATTCTCTTATCACTTGAAGTAATTATCAACTTATTCAACCTCTCGTGTGTACATTTATTATGACTTTATATCATTTTTAAGACCCATTTAAGTAGTATTTGACGTATTTGTTGTGGGTCAAGTGTTTCAAAATTAAAATATAGTGTGTATTGTGTATTCCAAGCTTATTGAGAGTGTTCATTCACCGTGAATTCAAGGTGAGTGTTTAGCACATTGTCTTGGAATTATTTATATGACTCTAAAATCTTCATTCAATCAAAAAATAGTCTAACATTAATTGGTAGGCTTGGTAGCATATAAACCTGATATATCATGATCATAATGCCAATGGGGGTGATGCCACAATAGTGTTTTACTTATTTTATGATTATTGTGATCTAGATAAGATAAAACTATGAATATTCAAATTATGTAAAATAAGACAATAATCATACAAATATGAATGTAAAAGAGTAGATTCATATTTCACTTACTATATTTAGACTTGACAAAGCAATGGATGAGAGATGCACTTAGCTGATTTCTAATTTTTTATTATTCATTGTATTCATCATAGTCCATAAAAATTGATGCAATTGTGGTTAGGAGTCTGAATTAAGAGATACCTTAGAGCACGTAACCTTCAAAATACTCAACGGAATATGTAATAAAAAGCAACAACGCAACTTCATATCTTTATTTTATTTCAACAATAAGAAATTGCAATAGGCACAACAACTTCAATGACACTGCAATCTCATAATGAGATACATTAAAACATAATATCCATAGATCTATGCTTGCTAACTTACAATCTTTATAAGTATAGTTATCTTAAAACCAAGCTTCAAGAGCTAATCTTACACTCATATTCATAAATTCTTAATTACCTAACAAGTTTCTTCCTCTCAAAATTTCCTTAGCACATGTGTAGGGGCATGCTTATAAAGGTGCAAGACTCACCTACTTATATTAAGTGCTTTTACCCCGCTAACAACATTAACACACCTCAGTGCATCAAAAATATTAAATGTCTCTCACAATCCCAAGGCATAGTAACATGTTATAGCTTAATGCATCAAACATACTACATCACAAACAATATTAAATAAATCCTTATCAACTTCAATGATTTTTAATATTAAATGCCAAACAAGAAACAATGACTCCTTCCATAACACATCATAGGATATATGCACCCAAACCAAACACACATAAATAAATTTTCAAGAATTTGTAACCCATAGTTACCCTGAAAACCTTTGCACCATAATCCTCATGTCTACTCAAGAATAATACTGCAATTTATCATAAGTTTTCCAAATGACTTACAATTCAATACACGACTTGTGTAATGAAGATCCAACTCCTCCAAGAAACTATTTACCCATTTTTGGAAAGATTTAAGGGGGAAAATCTTAATCAACAATAGATTAAATTATTCTAAAGCAGGCCAATTAAATAATTCAATTTATAATATTCAATTATAGTATTAAAGTATGGAAAATGTTAAATATAAAAAGTACAACATCAAATAATATTTTGATTGCATAATCACAAATAAAAAACAATACTTATATTATGCAATGATGCACAAGTGGATCTGAGATGTACAAGTGTGGAAACATGCAATATGATGCTCAAGATCCAATCATTAGTTTTTATAAATATTTTTTTTGTAGGTTTGGACACTTGCATCGAATTAAGGACACTTGTATTGACACTACTATCTTGTATGAAATATTCACTGTAATGAAAAATGACCACCTAGGTATTTTTAGGTTATTTATCTCTTTTCTATTTATGTCTCTTAATCATGTGCACAAGCTCTATATGACTATATGTAGCTCAAACCCTAGCTCTTCATCTTAGCTTAGGTCACCTTACCAAAAATGGTTTAGTGGGCTCATGGTGTCGAACTAACCTCAAAGACCCCTCTATCAATGAGATTACCTACATAACCTCTAATCTGAAGAGGGACCCAAACATATGTAGTTCTCCCTTATGTGTTAGTTTGTGTGTGCATAATGATGAAGAACGTTAAATGCGAGTGCATGCAATGATCTATCTTTTAACTTGAAAAATATGGCTCATGGGCTGCTATTTGAATGTTTCATACCTATAATATGACTTATCCTATGATTGATATGAAAATAGAAAGGAATAAGGTAGAATAACTTAGTTGTGCAAATGATTTTTAGACATGTAGTGTAAGTTTGAGAGGTGCTTGATAGATAGATGTTAGATGAATAATGAATTGGCTTTGACTTTTATTTATACTACCTCTTTTGAAATGATCCTCATGGAAGGGTTAATGAAACTTATTAGGTCAACATGTACATATCGAAAGTTTTTCAAAAATGAGTGTTTATAAGGCAAAGACACTTGCATCAAAACATAGACAACAACATTGATGCTACTATCCACATCTAAAAATAACTATCTAGGAAAAAGGAAGGTTGTTAGAGCTCTATAATTGATAGTGAAGGATATATATCAAACTTTAAGCATGTTGTGAGCTACAGCTGATCTAGATAATCAAAATATTCAATGTCAGACTAAGAAATAAGCATTTAGGCCTAGTGAGTTGTGAACACGAGCCTTTTAGTTGAAAAGATCAAAACTGAAGGGTAGATCTTTGAGTGATATTTTTCAAGTGTACATGAATATTTTAACATATAAATCTATATTTAAGCATTTATAGAAACCTCATCAACTCAGTTACTTCTATGGTGAAGAACCAACTCTAACTGAATGCTCTATTTCTCAAGAGATATCATAAACTGATCGAAATGATTGAAAATATCCACATTGATGTGCTTTGGAAAAATACTAACATAATTTCTTGGATAAAGATTTACAATCTTGTTTAGACAAGAAATAAGTACAAGTACATGCAATAAAAGATGTGTAGAACATGAGAAAGGTGGCACAAAATTACATTAAACACGTGCACACACAAAGGTGGCACAAAACAATATAAAGAAGGTTTGTGCAACACAAAAGGCTTCCACAAACTTACAAAAAAACATATGCACAATAAGAAACTTGGAAAACACAACACTTATACAAATTTATAGACTAACATATTTTTGTTTTTGGAAGATTGCACATGAACCCAAATGCTCCTGCATCATACACCTTGGGTTTTATAAATTAAAAATGCACCTGATTATGTGACTTCTAAGAACTCTATTAATAATATTCCTTATTTTAAAACATTTGATGAGCTAAATCATATTGCAACTTATATGACTTAGCCTTCCCATTTTACTAGATATTATGTATATTATTTTGTTTGTGTAGTTTTTACAAATCATTTGTCAATCATTTCATCTATTTCTTTGTGTTCCTTCTCATGCATCTGAAATCTAAAATATGTTTCTTTAGAATGCACACTTGCACTTTCTCTAGTTTTTCCTTCATAATATGGATATAAATAAACTAAATTTAAAATAGGTGATGTCTATCCCTTCAGATAATTCTATCTCATATGCATTTTTTTCAAACTTTAGCTAAATTCAGCATGGACCAATATTTTTATACTTCAACTTATCATAAGTTCCTTTTGGAAATCTCTCCTTTCTCAAGTGTGATAATACTAAGTCTTCCACTTCATATTCAACTTTTCTTATCTTTATATTATTGCATTGTTTATAGTACAATGTATTCCTTTTGAATTGTCCTTGCACTTGCTTATACACTTATCTCATATGCTCTATAAAATATTATGCTTCAACACTTCTCTTTTGCTCGCTTCTCATGTCGCATAATTCTAAAACTCCTTTTAGACTTGAACCATAAATAATATGAAACAACATCTTCTGTGTACTTCTATTCACTAATTTTTTATATACAAAATCAACGTGCACTTTAATATTACTCGATGTTCTTGGATTACCTACAATTAACATCTCAAGTGATTACCAAAACTTTTATTGACTACCTATATTTGTCCATTTGTTTAAATATGGTATGTTGAAATGAATTGTATCTTAATATTCAATTTATTCCACAATGTCCTCTATAACTATTGAACACTTTTCACATCTTTGTCTAAAATTATGTTGTGCGGCAAACCATGAGACCTTACAACTTTCTTGAAAAATAAGTTAGTAATGTTTGTCACATCAATAGTTTACCTACATGCCAAAAAATGTGCCATCTTCAAAAATCTATCAACTATCACAAATACTAAATTATTTCCTCTTTGTGTTCTAGGAAAATGTAAAACAAAATCCATACTTATATCCTCCCATGATTTTTTTGGAATAGGTAACTGGTACAACCTTGCATTTTGACTTCTCCCTTTTTTAGTTGTTAATTTCTACATTCCCAAATAAATTTCGTACATCTACACTCATTTGTGGCCAAAACTAATTCTCTACCACTTGCCTTAATGTTTTTTCATAACCAAAATGACCTGCCAAATCTCCACTATGTTATTTCTTGATCATATTTTGCACATTAAACCTCTTGGTATACATAATTGCCTTCCTTTGAATAAAAAATCCTTATAAATAAAATACTCTAAGCATGGTGTTCTATCTTCACTCATTGGTTATACATGACTTCCATGGTTATTGAAAATATTCATCTTCTTTGTACTAGTTTTTCATAAGATCAAATCCTATGACTTAAATTCTTAACTCATTCAATCAAATAATTCTTATAATAAATGCATTAGCAAGTCTGTTAAATTTTCCACATTTATGTTTTAATAAAAATTAAGAACTCTATAGGAATTCAATCCATTTCATATGTCTTTGATTCAACTTATTTTGACTATTAATGAATTGTAATGTTTGATGATCTGTATATAATATAAGTTATTTTGATAAAAAATAATTTTTTTGTTTCCTTAGTGTTTGTAAATTTGTATTGAACTCTTGGTTAGACACTAAATATTTTTGCTTTGCATCACTCAAATTCTCACTAAAATGTGTGATATGTCTTCCTTATTAACTAATACCACTCTTATTGTTGTGTTACTCACATCACAGTATACCTGAAATAATTTATTTAAATCTATCAATGTCAATATTAGTTACTCAGTTATCTTCTTCTTTAATTGTTGGAAACTATGTTCTACATATGTTGTCCATATAAATTGTATTTTATCCTTATGCATCACATTAGTGATTTTATTTGCATGTCTCACTAAAATTCTTGATGAAATACCTATAAAAACTTGCTAGTAAATGAAAACTATGTACCTCAAATGTACTTTATGATGATGACCAATCCAATATAGCTCACACCTTCTCTAGATCCATCTTCAAACCTTCTCAAGAAATAAAATATTCCATGTTACCAATTATTTCTTTGTTTCTACATGAAATTGCATTTATTAAAATTAATGAGTAACTTTTCATCTCACAACTTCTCTAGTACTTTGTGCAAATGTCACAAATGTTCTTCCTCTATTTTACTAAAAATCAATATGTCATCAAGATACATAATGATAAACTTAATAAAAAATGGATTAATAAATTCATTCATCAATATCATGAATGTACTTGGTGCATTTGTTAACCCAAATGGTATAACTAATCACTCATATAATCTTTCTTGTGTCTTAAACATTATTTTCCATTTATCACCTTCTCTTGTACAAATCTGGTGATATCCACTCTTCAAATAAATTTTCATGAAGTATATATTTCCACTTAAGTAATATATCAAAGCATCCATGTGTAGTAATGAAAATCTATAATTATTTTGTTAATGGCTCTAGAATTAATGCACATTTTCCACTCTCCATTATTATTAGGTGCTAATACTACTAATATTGCACATGGGCTCAAAATTTATTTGATTAAATATTTATCCAACAAATCTTGAACTTGTCTTTGCACTAATGCATTATATTTTGGAGTCAATCTATGTGTTTCTTTATTTGGTAAACTTGAACCAGGTATCAAATCTAGGCAATGACTTATGATTTCCATTGGCTATAATCCATATGGAAAATTATTGGATGCAATCTCATCAAACTCACTTATTATCTCGTTTACTTCACATGGAATTATTTATTCTTTTGCTATACCTACAACTTCTTGCATTGGTTTTGAAATTAAAGCATAACTTTCACCCTACTTCACATCCTTTAAGAAATCTTTTCCTAAAATTATCAACACTTTTGGACTCTAATCCACTTATTCACACTTATCCTTCAAAGGGCTCAATATGTGTTTTAATCCATCTTTCTATAATGTAGATGTATTATCATGCTCATCATGTTGCACATTGTAATCAAACTACCAAGGCCTTCCAAGTAAAATATGACAAACATTCATAGGTATTATGTCACATGAAACTTCATATTTATATGTACCAATATGAAAACTTAACATACATTGTTCATTCACCAAAATTTGATGTCTCTTCAACAACCAATAAATATAATATGGGTTTAGATGCAAAATTATATTCAAACCAAGTTTATCTATCATTTCTTGTGAAACAATATTATTAGTACTTCTACTATCAACTATAAATTCACAACACTTACCTCCAAACTTATAAGTGGTTATAAAAAAATTATTTCATTTTTCAAGACTATTTTCCTCCTTTGCAAGTTTTAGAAATACCCTCTTCATCATGAGAGCTTATCCTCTATTTTAAATATACGTAACACTTTCTTCAATTGCTTGTGCAATATGTGCACTCGCACCAGTTCTTCTATTTTATTAAGTATGCATATGAGGAAACTTGAATGTTTTATGGCCAGTATCACCACATATGAAACATGTACCATTGAATCCATGATCTCCACCTCATCCATATGAACCTCTACCTCTCTATGTATTAACATATTGCATTGCAAAGTACTTGCCTTGCCTTTTTGTGCTTGCAAGAATAACCTATATCACTTCCACATACAAGCATGAAATTCCTTTCCCTCATGATGATCCTTTTTTTATATGATAACTTTTCCTTTGAATTCAATGCAAATTAATAGGCTTTTTAAATAGATCGATTCTAATCATATCAAAGTCATCCTAAATTTCTATGTGCAATCCATTTACATACCTTGAGATCTTTTCAACATGACCCACTCTAATTGTAAGTCAATAATACTCCTTAGAGTAATATCATAAGTTTTGACATTTATTAAACACACTCATATTAAAGTCCACATGAATGAATTTACCCTTTAGCTTCATGATGAATCCACTCCATGTCTTAATGTTTTCTTTGCCTTTGTGCACTTTCTCAGTTTGTACATGCTACCACCATAAGGATAAGTGACCTTTAAACTTTACGTCGATGAACTTAACTTGATTGGGATCTTCCATAATTTCATACTCAAATAATTTCTCTAACTTAGTGATCTAATCAATTAGATCTTCAGGACTTAAACTTTCAAAATAAATTCCAAGGTCCAACTTTGGTTTGTTTTTCATTATCACAATAGTTGGTAAGAATCAATATTCAGGTTCATCAACATCTTCTCCCACAACCTAATCCTTAGGTGCTTATTCTGAGCATTTAGTATCACGTTCATCATCTACCTCTTCAACACTTTGATAATGTGTGATTTCCATAGCCTCAATTTGGACTTTCATCTCTCTCACCAATCTTGCCATATTTGTTAGTCTTGGTGCTCCAACCACTAGGGATATTATACCACCCAAGCCTAGTCTATGTGTAATTTCCTTGTAAATATATATTTTTATACCAAATGATGATCTTAGATCAAAAACTTCACTTGATCATTCTCCCAAAAAATCTTGTTGGAAGATGTTTGCAACTACTTTATACCCACATTTGCAAATGTAGAAAGCAATAAGAATCGACAAGGACTAAGCCTTTCTCTGATACTAAATTATGCTGTCACATTTAGGGATATCAATTGAGATATACTTTAGACCATGAAACTTTTAGAGTACTTAGCGAAATATGAAATAGATGAAAAAACACAACTTTACAATTATTTGATTTCAACAGTAGGAAATTACAATAGTCAAAACAACATCAATGACACCATAATCTCAAAATAATATGTGGTACAACATCAAATTCATATATCTATTATTGATAACATGTGGTCTTTACAAGTAAAATTATCTCATAACCAAGCTCCAAGGTATAATATTCCACTTAGATCCATGTATTCTTAATCAACCAATAATTCTCTTCCTCTGAAAGTTCCCTTAACACAAGTGTAGGGGCATGTTTATAAAGATGCAAGACCTACCTAATTAAATTAAGTGATTTTACCCCACTAACATTATTAACACACCTTAGTGTGCCATAATTATTAAATGTAACTCACAATTCTAAGGAATAGTAACATGTTATAGCTTAATTCATCACAACATACTACATCATGGACATTATTAAATGAATATTTATATGCTTTAATGACTTTTGGGACTAAATGGAAAATATTCAGAAAGAGATCCTTACAAACACATCATAAGATATATGCACCCAAACCAAGTAAGCACAAATAAATTCACTTGAAGTCATAAAACTTTATAACCTAAAATTATCTTTAAAACATTTGTGCCATGATCCTCATATCTGCTCACAAATAATATTTCACTTTATCACAAGCTTTCTAAATGACTTATAATTTAATGAATGGCTAGTGTAATAAAGATCTATCTCCTCTAAGAAAGTCATCAACTCAACTACTTCTATGGTGAATAACCAACTCTAATTGAATGCTCTATTTCCCAATAAATATTAAAAACTAATGGAGATGTACTAAAAATATATGTATTGCATTACTTGGTAAAAAAATTAAGATAAATTATTGTGTAAAGCTTTACAAGCTTATTTAATCAAGAAACAAATATAATTGTGCACAATAAAATATGCGTAGAACATTACAAACACATGTGCACTCAAAAGTAACTCAAAATTACACTAAACACATGCACACACAAAGGTGGTACATAACAACACAAATATTGTTTATACCATGCAAAAGACTTGTGCAAACTTACAACAAGACATATGCTCAATAAGAAAACACTCAAACAAATTTCCTAATATAACATATTTTTGGTTGATGCAAGATTACACATGAACCCAAATTCTCCTATATAAAAAAAATCTATGTATGTTTTTTGTAACCACTCAAATCAAGAGACACGAGCTCAAACCCTATCCAGATAATAAGTAAAGTTCAAACCATTGCAACAACTAATATTATCAAAATTCTACCAATACTATCATAATTGACTATGTTAGTTTGTACCACCTTAGACAACTACACATGTACCTTTAAATATCTAATGTGTGTGCACTCACCTTTGGTCATCTTCACTAATCTATGTTTTGATTCTCCTTGCTTTAAAACCCTAATCACACTTTTGACACAAGATGACCCTTAAAAAAGGGTTAAAAAGTTGTGTTGAACAACTATAACCATTTCACACTGAGTGACTAAGTGTTTCCTATATTCTATTACACTGAAGAGGCCTAAAAATTCATGTAATTTTCCCACCTAGGGGTGTGTGCGCACCATCATGATCAATTCAAAATGCAAAGCAATTTTTAGCTTTCGACACTTTACACCATGCAACTTTGACATACATTTTTATTCAGACTTGGATCTAGGGCTACTCCTTTAAGGGATATTCAAATATGTATGCCTTTGTGAAAATGTCTCAAGATATTTCTAGTGTAATTCTCAAGCTTTCAAGTGATTCTCGACATAATATCCAAGTAGCGACCACATGAGTCTAACTTTAGGATATATTTGTTTTTATATCAAACACTTTGATATTTTCCACTATCACATAGCCATAAAACATATTTAGTTCAACCTAATGGAGACATCTCTATTTGAAAAATAGTCATTCAGTGTTCTTGAATACTACCAGTAAACTTAGACACTTGCAACAAAATCATAACTATAGAAATATTATCGGTATTGTCTGAGGGATGAAAACCAATGATCTGAGATGTGGAGACAATTTGTTTAGGATTATGCAAGGTTCTTGAACAAATTAGGGTGATCTTAATTGTGTATATGTGGGGAATTGGGTTTTCCAAGATAATAGGTGGATAGATGGATAAGGGAAAGTGTGCACAAGAGTGAAATGTGTACACACAATCTAATTATGTCAAAGTGTGCCAAAATTGATAGTGCAAAGTGTCTAATACCAAATTTAGGTATCTAAAAATAGAAGTATCCCTCCTACTAACATAACAATTAATTGGTGGTGGGATGAGTATGTTTGTTTTCTCAAACTTCCCATTTCTTCCTATGTGGCTTCATAGTCATAAACAATATCTCATTTAATTGCTTCTAAATACATGCCTTACTAACCTAAGTCGAATACACCTCTTCAATTTGTCTTGGAATTATTTATATGACTCTCAAATCCTCATTTATTCAAAAAGTTAATCTCATATTTGTTGTAGGCTTAGTTTTTGGCCCAATACACCATGATCCTTATGCTAATAGGGATTTGTAGACACCTAATTTTAATTTGAGGTAGTATTTAATTATTAACTTGCATTGGTCTAGGGTATTTATTTGTTTTTCAATTATCAATTCATATTAGGATCTTATTGAAATGTGATTTTTTTAATGCATTTTGGCCTTGTTTTGTTATGTTCTTCCTATTTTAATCTCTCTCTCTCCTCCATGGTATTTTTTCTTGGGTTCTGGGCATGTACCCAAAATTATACAATGTACATTTTTGGAGCACAAAAAGCATATTATGTACATTTTTGGAATGGACCTTTGTTTTGGGTCTCTTATTCCTTGCATTCATCTTTTGTCAACTTTTCTTACCCATTGTGTGTCAACTTATGTCATTTTGGTCTTAATTTGAATTTTATAAGTTTTTAAAATACATAGGTGCATGAGTTCATATAATACAAGATAAGATAAATAATGACTAAGTAGGACATAAATTTAATGTTCTAGAGACCTATTATGAAGGTGTTAGATCATAAATCAAGAATTAAGAGTAAATTTGAAGCATTTTTTTCCTTATGCCACTTAATTTTTTAGCATGAAATGTCGTATAAGATTAGGGCTTGTATCCACTAATTTCTTGTTAAAGTACATTAAATTTTATTTTCCAAATTTATCTCAACCAATGGGCTTTATATAAATGGAGGGATAACACAAGTCCCCCATTTTTTATTAATCTATTGACGTACCAGGGTTTAAAAAAATGAAATCAATTTCCCAGAGATCTATGCATAATTTGGCAAAAGCTAGCAAGGTTTTCTAAGTCTTAGAATAGAACATGATTATTAAATTTGGTACATAAATTCACAGTTGGACACAAGCACCCCTATGTTTTCAAAAATGTCCTTATACTACCAAAAGAGTGCACTCTAAAAAAATTATTTATGCATGTCTCAAGTTTTATGGGTTTTGTTTGCCTTACCTTTTAAATCTATTTTATGTTGTTTATTTCTAATGAATGTCCCTATATTTGTGACAAACTAAATATTTTTATAAAATCATATTGTCATTTATCTTTTATTCTACAGTGTTCTTCATGTGATCAGGTTTGATTTATTATTTCATTAGATAAAATCTTGCTAAGCCTAAGTTTGTATTATGTATGGGTGTATGTGTTACATTATAATGTAATTTGAACTAGATCCATTTATCTATACTATAAAATGATGCCACAATGGAAGTGGCCCTCCTAATAACATAATGGTTGATTGGTTGTGTGAAGAATATATTTTCTTTGTCAACGTTTCCTTGTCCTCCTCTATGGTTTCATAATCCCAAAAAAATGTCATTTAAATTCCTTTAAATACAATCCTTACCTCCCTAAGTTGGATATGCCTATTTAGTGTATCTTGGAATTACTTCTATGACTTTAAAACCCTCATTTATTCAAACAAAATTCCCACATAAGTTGGCAAGCTTTTGTTTGAAACAACATATAAACTAAATACACCATGATGTTAATGTGAGTTGATGCCACAATGAAAGTGATATTCCTACTAACATAATTATTGATTGGTTTCAAGATGATTATGTTTACTTGTTTGTACATATCTTTTCCTCCTTTATAGCTTCAAAAAGTATAATAGTACCTCATTCAAATGCCTTAAATATATATTTTACTTCCCCTAAACATATACACCTATTCAATATATCTTGAAATTGATTTTACAACTATGAAATACTCATTTATTAATTCACATTATTATTTTATTGAACATATTATACGTCAACTTTAATTATTCATTCAAAAAATAGACATCATGCTTACTTTATAATTGATTAAATATTAGAAGGAAAATATTATATATAACATTCCCTTTTATAATATATCTACTTAGAATACTATTGTTAATTGAAGTATAAATATTTATGCAATCTTTCATTAGGGAAGGGTTGGATAAATATATGTTCTTCTATAATCATATAAAAATTATACTTGAATTCTAAAAGTGTTACTTAAGACCACACATCCCTAGTGTTGAGCACAAGATATACTGAGAGGGGGGGGGGTGAATCCGTATATTTTATAACTTTTAAATCTTTTACTTAAATTTATTTTCTTTAACCACTTAATCATACATTCAAGATATGCAATGAAACTGAAGCAATAACATGCACCACACAAGAAAGAGAGAGAGACACCAGATTTTTACGTGGAAACCCAATGTGGGAAAAACCATGAAGAAAAATCTCAAGTATATGAATGCACACCAACTCAAATTACAAAGTTTGTAAGCAGTAACTTGTAGGAACACCAACCAATTTGTTGAGCACTAACCCACAGGAACACCAACCCCTTGCAAAGATTTGTGGGCTTGAGTACCCACATGAGCACCAACCCCTCTTGTGTATAAAACACAACTATCTCTCAATGTTGCTTTCTCAACTAATGATAGAACTCTACAATATCTCTTTCTATTCTCTCCTCTTTTCTTATATAAAATAATTACAAACCATGCACTCTCTTGCATATTACAAATGGCTTTCCAAGCATCCTTTTATATCTTTCTAAATGACCTTTAAATTTCACCCTTTGTGACTCTTCACTCATGTAAAATGGTGCCAAACTTGCATGACCCTTCAAATCCTTGCATTTGAAAAGTCACATGGTGATCCTTCATGAGCAAATGTGTCCTTTCCCCTTTTATCTTTATCTTGGTGACCTTTCAAATTCCTTAAGGTGACTCTTCATGGAAAAATGTGCCATACCCTCTTTTGTCTTCACTTGGTGACTCTTGGAATTCTTCAAGATGACTCTTAATGGGAAAATGCATCCCATTCCTCTTTTGTCTTTACCTCGTGACTCTTTGACTTCTCCATGGGCCCTCTTATAACTTTTATGCAACCAAAAATATATTCATTAATATTAAATAAATATCAACACATTTTAGTCAAAATATGAACATTAAAAAACATCTTTAGAAAATAAATGCTATGGGCCCTTTATCACCAATGCTAGACCTTTGACATCAATGACAATATTTACAACAATCTCCCCCTTTGTCATTGATGGCAACCTCAAATTGAAACTACCACATCCTGAAACCTGTATTACACATGCCAACCTACACATACTATCATACAGTAACTCCCCTTTATTGTAACATCCTGTACCTATTCCTTGTACCTATTTCTACACCTATTTTCCTATACCTATTTCTATTCTTTTCCCCCTTTGACATCAATGTCAAAGGGCCTATCTTGGAGCTAACATTTATCTTCCCCTCAACATTACTCCCAGCTTCTCCTGTAGATACTCAAATATGTTTTTTGGTAGTGCCTTTGTGAAAATATCTACAATTTATTCTGTAATACTGATATATTACATCTTAACAAACTGATCTACAACCTGCTATCTCAAGAAGTGATATTTGATAGGAAAATGTTTTGTTCTTGACTTCATCACTAGATTCTTAAAAATATTAATAGCACTTGTGTTGTCACAAAAAATAGAAATAGGTTCATCAGATTTTACCTTGATATCTTCTAAAGTTTGCTTCATCCAAATCACTTGAGTACAACACAATACCACTATAATATATTCTACTTCAATGATAGAAAGTGATACTAAATTTTAATTTTTGCTTAGCCATGATACTAAGCTATCACCAAAGAAGAAAGCTCCTCCACTTGTACTCTTTCTATCATCCAAACAACCTACCCAATTTGAATCTGTATAAGCAACCAAAATGAAATCTCTACCTGTGAGATACCGCAATCTATAATCCAATGTCCCCTTGATACATCTAAATATTCTCTTCACCAACTAAACATGATTCTCCTTCGAGGCTGCTTGATATCTCATAACCATGCCTACTACATGTATGATGTCTAGCCTCGATTCTATCAACTATAAAAGACTACCAATCATAGATCTATAGGAATATTGATCTGCAACAGATGAATCTTCATCCTTACCTTATTCCATGTACCCATTGGTGTGCCAACTGGTGCACAATCCTCAAAACCAATTTTTTTCAACATCTCCTTGGCATATTTACTTTGAGCTATGAAAATTCCTTTATCTAACTGAAATATTTGCAAGCTTAAGAAAAATGACAATTCCCCAAGAATAGACATCTTAAATTATTTTTATATATTATCAAAAAAAAATTTATCATTCTTTCAATATTACCTTCAAATATTATGTCATCAACATATACCACAACAATCAACTGATGCTCACCTTCTTTTTTGATGTAGAGATTACTGTCAGCAAAACCTCTCTTGAAACCTTAATCTTGTAGGTACTTATTAAGTCTTGCATACCAAGGTCTGCGAGCTTGTTTCAATCTAGACAGTGCTTTCTTCAATCTACATACATGACTACTATCATTTGAGAGAATAAATCCCTCAGGTTGCTCAATGTAGACCTCCTCTTCTAGATTCATGTTCAAGAAAGTAGACTTGACATCCATCTAAAACAATTTGAAATTCTTAAATACTACATATGCAGTAAACATTAGCCTCTAGCCTTACCACTAGTGGAAAAGTTTCTTCAAAATATATAACCTTGATCTAAGCATATCCTTTACATACTAACCTTGCTTTATTCCTAGTAACTTCACCATCTTCATTTAAATTATTTTTGTATACCCATTGTTTTCGTATCACATTTTGATCTTTTGGTCTAAGCACTAATTCCCAAGTATCATTATTTTCTATCTAATTTAATTCTTCATCCATTGCCTTAACCCAATGCTCATCATGTCTAACTTTTAAAAAAATTCTAGGCTGAATTTTGGATAACAAAGAAAAATTTACTTGCTCAAATTCACTTACCATCATCTTTTTAGTGCAAACTCCTTCATTTATGTTCCCAATTATGTCACTATTATTATGATTTATTTGAAAATATTTGGATGGGGTCTTGGTATTTTTTTATTCTCTTTCTCATCTTCATTTGACTCTTCAAAATCGTCTTCTTCAATGATTTCAGGAGTGTCCACTAGATCACTGGCTCTTTATGCTACATCTTCATCTATCCTGACACTTACACTTTTAACAATCTTCTTGGTTATTTTGTTATAACATTTATAAGCTTTACTTTTTCTAGAATATCCAAAAAATATACCTTCATCTGTTATAGATTCAAACTTACCTATTTTTTTATCGATTCTCTTTATGAAGCATCTACTATCAAAAAATCTGAAGTAATCAACTATAGTTGATTTGTCTTTCCATAGCTCATAGGGAGTCTTGTCATTATTAATTTCAACAATGATCTATTCTAAATATGCACTGTTGTACCAACTAACTCTCTTTAATATTTATCTGTTATCTTGGATTAATTTAGCATTGTCCTCACCATCTCCTGAATTGTTCTATTTTCTACTCAACTACTTCATTTTGTATTAGAGGTCTAGCTACTGAATAATATCTCTTTATCTTATGGTCTTCACAATACTCAATAAACTCATCTGACATGAATTCTCCTCCTTGATCTGATCTCAGCCACTTAATCTTCAAATTAGTTTCATTCTCAACAAAATCCTTGAATGCTTTGAAGTGGCTAAAAGCTTCTGATTTTTTCTTCAAAAACATCACCCAAGTCATACGTGTAAAATCATCAATAAAAAACATGAAATATTTCTCACTTTGAGTACTTTGAGTATTCATAGGTCAACACAAATTAGTGTGAACAAACTCTAACATCTGAGTAGTCGAGTATTCTTTTTTTAACCATCTTCTAACCTGCTTCCCATGTTGACATGGTTCACAAAGTGTGTTGGAGGGCTTTGTAATCTTTGGAAGATCTTTAACTTCTTTCTTCTTGTTGATGTTGATAAGATTGTTAAAATTTATGTGTCCCATTCTCTTATATCATAGCCAACTTTCCTCAACTTGATTCAAACAACATTTTTCACCTTTGATATCTGATAACATATACAAATTGTTGCTTGTCCTCTGAGCATTTGTAATCAACACATCTAAATATTTTCTCTTAATTTCATAACCTTCTACATTAAAATTTAGTGTGTGTGTCCGTGATCACACATTTGACTTACACTCAAAATATTATGCTTAATACCTTCTACATACATAACATTTTTAGTCTTAGTTCTACCATTATCCAAAATTAGTGTATCTTTTTCAATAATTTTGGTAGTAGTATTATCTCTAAATTTCACTGTGCCACCATTGATCTTTTTTAGAGTTATGGACTTGCTCTTGTCTCATGTCCCCTATCATGTGCCTCAAACATCCACTATCAATGAACCATGGCTTTTCTTTGTTTCTTACATACAAACCTATCTGGACCAACATAGACTTTTTAGGTTATTTCTTCTACCATGAACTTGTCTAAAATTTCTTCTTGATAAATGGAGCCTTGAAACTCTAGTCCTTCTTGAATGACTCGAACATGCTTCTACAATACTAGGCTATGTGTCCAAAGTTATTGCACTTGTAACATATTATGACATCTTCATTAAAACCTGATAGAGGAGCAAAATAATTGTTGCTTCTGCTTGACTCTACATTAGTTTCGTTCTCTTTATTTTTGAAATTGTTACCCATGTTTTGACATTATATTTTATTATGAACATAATGATTACAATAAAAATAGTAATCATAAGAATAGAACCTATTTGTGTATCTTTAACTTAATTGCCTTTTGTAGCTCTGATCCTTCCAACTTTCTTTATTTGAGATGTCCTCTGTATTCTTAACTTATTTTTTTGTTTCCTCTTTCGTAAGAGTTTCATCATATCTCTTTTTCTTCTCAAATATGATACATGTCTTATCTGATATTTATTTTTGATTTTCTAATATCTTATTCAACATATTAGTTCTATTCTCATATTTTGAATCATTGGCTGCTTTATTTGCTTTCTTAAGATCTACTTTTAAAGAGGTAATTTCACCAACATACCTTTCACATTCTTCACTTAATTTTTACAACTTAGCTGTTAGATCTTCTTTGATCTTTTTGTCTTCTTCAATTTGTGGTTGTATATCTTCAATTATTTCTTTTGACTTCTTTTCATTTTTCTTGATCTATAGCTTCAATCTTTGATTCTTCTTCTCAAGAGCTTGTAATTCTTCTAAGGCACAAATGAGTTCTCCTTCTAAATTCACCTTAGCTTCAACATGTTCTTATTAATCATTTTTACTTTTACATATGGAGGCATCTTCATGTATGGTCATGAATAAAATCTCTTCTTCATCTGAATCACTAACTCCACTGACTTAGGTTGAGCTAAGATCTTTAGAGTATAAAATCTTACTCTCGAATCCCTTCTTGAATTTGCCTTTAAAATTCTTCTTATATGTAGACCTTCCATCTTCATTGTCACCATTACTCTTATCTAGGCACTATGCTACAAAATGTCCAATCTTTTCACAATTAAAACATTTAAAAGGTAATTTTTCTTAATATTTACCTGTGCCCTTTTTTGGCTTGCAGATGAATAGAGCTCCATTGTCATCTTCATCATCACTAGAGCTATTACTTGATTCTTGAATCTTAGCCTTATCTTTCTTTGATGTCTTGAAAGCAGCTTCCCTCTTTGAGGGTTTCTCTTGTTTGGTATGTATCTCATATGTCGTAAGAATACCATGTAGTTCATCCATCTTTAGTTTGGTTAGATCCTTCATCTCCTTGATTGCTGAAACCTTTGCATCATATTTCATTAGTAGAGATCTCAAAATATTTAATACCACCACTGATTCTTCTAAATTTTTTCTAAGGCCTTGAATATGATTAACTATTTGATTAACCCACAAAAGATAACTCACTATATTTTATTCCTCTTCCATTTTCAAACTCTCAAACTATTTTTTGAATGTCTAGAACTTTACTTACTGAACCTTTCCATCACTTTTGTAAATATTTTCAAGATTTACCCAAGTCTCATGAGCAGATTTGTATTGCATAACTTTAACAAATTCTGATTCACATAGACCACATAAAATAACATTTAAAGCTTTAGCATTATTTTGACTTGCCTTCTTTTCTGTCGAAGTAGTCATAAATGTCTGTGGCTCTTCGTATTCCTCTACAACTGCTTGTCAAATGTCAAATCTAAGAGACATTAAATAAGTCCTCATCCTTATGCTCTAAAAATCATAATTTGTCCCATCAAACAAAGGTGCCTTAATTTTATAAAAACCTTCATGTGATCCAACCATCATGCTTTCCTCAATCTACCTTCAAGTTGTAAAACTTTTTTCAAAGGAACCTGCTCTGATACCAATTATTAAGCATGGGATATACTAAGAGAGGGGGTAGATCAGTATATCATATATCTTTTAAATCTTTTACTTAATCAATTTTTTTTCTTTAACCACTTAATCATATATTCAAGATATGTAATTAAACTAAAGCAATAACACACACCACACAAGAGAGAGACACTAAATTTTGACATGAAAACCCAATATGGAAAAAACCATAGAGAACAATGTCAAGTATATGAATGAGCACCAACTCAAATTACAAAGTTTACAAGCACCAACTTGCAAGAGCACCAACCCCTTTGCCGAGCACCAACACAATAACTATTTATGAGCACCAACCCACATGAGCACCAACCCCTTGCAAATATTTGTGAGTACCAACCCATAAGAGAACCAATCCCTTTTGTGTATAAAACACAACTATCTCTCAATGTTGCTTTCTCAACAAATGATAGAACTCTACAATATCTCTTTTTATTCTCTCTTTTTTTCTTATATAAAACAATTACAAACCATGCACTCTCTTGCATATTACAAATGGCTTCCCAAGCCTCCTTTTATAGCTTTCCAAATGACATTTGACATTCACCCTTTGTGACTATTCACTCCTCATGGAAAATGGTGCCAAACTTGCATGACCCTTCAAATCCTTGTATTTGAAAAGTCACGTGGTGACCCTTCATTAGAAAATGTGTCCTTTCCCCTTTTGTGTTTATCTTGATGACCTTTTGAATTCCTTAAGGTGACTCTTCATGGAAAAATGCACCATACCCTCTTTTGTCTTCACTTGATGACTCTTGGAATTCCTCAAGATGACTTTTCATGGGAAAATGCATCCCATTCCTCTTTTGTCTTTACCCCGTGACTCTTTGACTTCTCCATGGGCCCTATTTTGACTTTTATGTAACAAAAAATATATTCGTTAATATTAAAAAAATATCAACACATTTTAGCCAAAGTATGAATATTAAAAAACACCTTTAGATAATAAATGCTATGGGGCCTTTATCATCAATGCTAGACCTTTAACATCAATGATGATATTTTTAACACTTAACTTAGTCCTAGACACTTCCACCAAAAGGAGGACACTAGTTTCATTGGTGCTACTATCCAATTAGGTTGCTACTGTCTAAGAAGGGTTTTGATACCTGGATCCTATTTGCGATACTCAGATTAGCTCACGTCCAGGTTTACAGCCTCCAAATTTTCTATTTCAATCAATTTCTAGCTATGTACTTATATCATTTATTATTATTTATAGAAAGGTCAAACTATTTCAATTTTATTACAAATCAGTGGTTGTATATATTGTATATTTCTACCATTATTTACTATACTTAGACCTTTTAACAACCTATGGATTAAAATCCATAACCCTAAAAATTTAAATCACCTTTACATCAAAATTAGGAACAACCTTTCAAATTTCAAATTTGATTATTTAGGAGACCCCAAGAGTGTAACTCATACATACATGCCTAAAAGATAAAATGAATCTCAAGATGATGGCATCCATTAACTTATAAATTTATTACATTTATTTGCTAATTTCAATTTTTTTTTGTGTGTTATAAGCATAATGTGCTTGTGCCTTCTTAAAACACATGATATCCACCTACATGGACACTCCACTACTAATTGGGGATTGTAATATGAATAAAAGTATTTTGATCAAAGTGTAACATCCTAAAATAGAATTAAAATAGTAAATCAAACTTAATTAATTTTTTCAAATCATAATAATAAAGACAAAATAATGGCTTAGAAATTTATCTCTATTATCAAGAGATTCAAAAATAGTTGTTAAATTTTGATAGTAGAAATCAAGGTTTTATGGAAAAATAATTAGAACCTAAAAAATTCATGGTGAACGGAGGACCTTGTCCAAATTGTCAAGTTTTGATTCTAGGGGCTAAAATTGTATTGAGTATGGTCATGTAAAATGTTAGGGATGCAAAAATGTTTTTGACAACTATATTCATATTATCTATGGCTCCAAAAATCTATCTCACTTTTTTCTAAAACTTCACTGTGATCACACAAAAAATGCAAATCTTCTCATTTACCTAATTGAATAACTAGATTTGGAAATTATCTAAGGAAAACAATATGTTTTGGGGCCTGTGTTACAACAATGAATAGTTGTGATTCCTTGATCCTTTTCAAAACTCTTAATAGTGTAAAATATACAAAATAACACCCTAATAATTGCATAATTTATCATCCATGAAAATAAATGCAATGTAATGAGTCACCAATATGAACTTTAGTGCTACAATCAATGATATGTAAATGATTGGCTTCTCTAAAATGCTTGTATATGCTGAACAAATTCTTATGAATAATAAATGCTATATGTTTTTTCACATGATATTTAGATTCTTGAGTGCACTAAGATGAATGCATATTTATAATTATTTGAATTCAAATTAGGACCCTAATGACACACAAACCATAGGTGTACCCTAACTGATTAGGATCACACAAACTGTAGAGTGGGCTAAGATGATCTAGGTAACAATCATATTTATCTCTATACACTAGGGTATAAATGTAAGATTAAATTATAGCCTATGTACATGCAAATATATAGACATAACCTATAAGTAGTTGTATATCTAATAGATAGTAAGCCACACTCAATATCTAGTGTAAAGAGTTCTAAATCCTATGCCTAAGATATGGGATATGGGATATAGCTAGGTCCCAAGATAAAATCAATGATGTAAAACATTGGTTGTAAAGAGGGTATCAAGTATATAATAAGGAAACTATATGTATGTGGTATAACACATCATTTCACAAAATAACAAAGATGACTCCATTTGAGGCTCTTTATGGCTACTCCCACCATTTACTACTTGTTATTTCCAAGGTCATCCCAAAGCTCATGTGGTAAAGGATCATATTAAACATTAGGAGGTAGTGTTTAAAGTTATTAAGGATATTTTTTTCATTCCTCATAATATGATGAAATAATAAGCATATGAACACCAAACTGAGAGGTATTTTGAACAAGTAGATTAGGTATTCATTTGACTACAACCATAAAAACAAAATTCACTTAATCAACACAACAACATCAAGGTAACACCCAAATTTTATAGGCCATATATGGTTCTCCACAAGATGGATAGTGTAGCTTATAATTTCGAACTTACACCCTCTTCAATAATCCATCCTATATTTCATGTCTCATATTTGAAGAAAATAATCGATAACAAGCTTCTCGTCCAGTCATAATTACACAAGTTAGGTGGAGAAGGAAAGTTTATTATGTAACTTGAGGTTGTCATCAAGAAATGAGTGAATTTCTAAATTCCTAATCAAGTTGAAGAATCTTCAAACTTAAGATGCAACATGGGAACATAAATACTTCATTTAGAATCATCCATATTTTATTAATTTTGAGGGAAATGATTTATTGAATGTGAAGGACATGGTATGCCCCTAATAATATATCTTCCTAAGTGTAATAAGGTTATGCATGGTCTAGCATGCTTAGCTTAATCTTTTCATTTATTAGCTATAGTTATTTCCTTAGGCTGACCTAATTAGGATGAAAGGGGGAGAACCTACCTAATTATGTGTATAAATAAGGATGAGAAAGTATCTTGCAAAACATCATAAGTTGTATTATGGAATTCATTACTTCATTATTTTTATTTCTAGAGGCTTCCACCTTGACTTGGCCTTATAATTGATTGTTTCTTGCATTTATAGTAATAAATATCCCAGCATAATTTCTCCATTGAATTGGTTTCTATAAAAAGGCAGCAATCTCATATCCCTCAGAGACACTGTTATCCATGTTGGGTGAATATTTTGTCAACCAGCTGTTTGATTGAGCAAAATAGGTCTTATCAACCACAACATAGGGAGATTAGTTGGCTAGACGTGCAGGTTTACTACATCAACAAGGGACAAATCTCTCCTCTCATCAAGGGGAGGTTCCCTATAAATACGCAGGAGCTATATACTATATATATAAGTTGAAAATAACACTCAGGGGTAAGATAAACCATCCATCTCTCTTTTTTCAGAGATGATGCTCACAGACAAAGGAGAAAATCCTAGGTGATTGGTGAAGGTACTTCTCTTCTTTCATAAGTAACATTTAGCCAAGAGCCAGATCCCTTCCTGGATAGTAGAAATCATGGTGAAATAATAGAAGGCACTTCTCTTCTTTTATAAGTGCTTGTTCTTACAAACAACACGAATCTTTTTGGTAGTGACAAGTAACTAGTAACACAGTTGCTGTAACCAACAGAATGAAATAGAACATAAAGTTTCCACCTCAACTACCCAAAGAGTAAGATACGAAGAACAATGGGGGCACAAAGTCATCCCAAGGTCCTTTACACAAAAATAAAAAATAAACACACACCGAAGACAACTATGACAGCACAAAGTCTAAAATTAGTTGGCTTCAGGACACCTTCCTTATTGCTTTCACTTGTTATACTTGTTAAATCAAATAAACAAGAATGCTTTTAGGAAATAGACATAAGAACAATTTCCTAAAGTGGCACAAGCTATAACAACACAAACTCTGTAAGTAACTTGCTTTCTCATTTAGATAAAATAATATGAACAATCTGAGCTCAAAGTCTTAGTATTTGCCTTTCAATTTGGGCAGAGTTTTGCTTTTGGTAATGGGAAGATCTCCTTAAAATAATAAAAGAGATTACAATATATAGTAGCTAAGAAAGACTTGGTGCTTTGTTTCATGGAATGGCCCATGCTGTGCATTCAATGCCTTGAATGCATTTCCAGATTTGTCAAAGGACTGCATTGAAAATAGGGCAACTATCTTAACTATGACATGTCATTTCATCCCATATGTCTTCTCTTGAGCCTAAATCATCTGGTCTATCCCCTCTAACGTCTGCACAGCTATCCATTTTGTCTTTACTTCATGAAAGAAAAATAGGCCGCATCCTCAATGTTTGCAAGCTAGAAAATCTACTTCATAGATTGTTCCAACTATCAGAATAACTACTATGTAGATATTTTCCTCTTTGTCCTCTTTTTGCTTTTGTCTTTTTCCCTTTTTGTGGGCTCTTTCAGCTCCTTGTTCAGCTGGTAGTTGAGTTTATTTTTAGGTTTTGCACCACATTTGAAACTTAGTAAATATTTCATTACCTTAAATTTGACATCCATGAGGACGTCATTGGTTGACTATTTCAACGGTTTGGGTGCCCTTCTCGGCTCCTTGGTTTAATCACTTTCTTGCTTCAATCGCTTTATTGGTTCAATCACTTTATTGGTTCAATCGTTTTCTCGATCCTTGGTTGAACCATCCATTGAACCACCTATTTGCTACTTCTTTCCTTGACTGAGGCTGCCTTTGAACCTTTGAACCCATGAGCCATTAAACTTTGAACTCTTTCGGTTCAATCGGTTCATTGGTTCATCCTTTGTCCATCACTTGTTCTTTCTAAGCTCTTTGATCTTCATTACAGTAGTTGAACCTTTGAACTTGTGAACTCATTGAACCTTTTGGTTCAAGGTTCAATGGTTCAATCTATTCATTCTTTTTATTTGGCTAAGTCCTTTTGATCTTTTTGAACCAAATGCATTGAACCATTTGGTCGTTGAACCTGTTGAACCATTGAACCTATTGAACCAAAATGGTTCAATGGTTCAATGGTTTGATCCTTGCTTAGAAGCTTGCCAATGAACCTTTTGGTTGAACCTTGCCATTGAACCAACCTTGAAATCTCCTAAGTGTTGAGAGCTTGCTTCTTTCCTATAGAGTCTGTAAAAATCAACCTGCGAAGCCTATAGAACTTGGCCTACAGAGTCCATAGATTCTAGCCTACAGAGTTCATAGATTTTTGGAAAAGCTTTAAAAAATGAAGAACTTGAATGCTCAAAACCATTTTTGAAAAGGGAAGAGAGGATTTTGGTTTGTTGAACCAAAATAGTTCATAGGTTGTTCCCAAAAAGAGTGATATTTTTAGGGGACAATAACTGGCTCCAGTTGGGGAACTTCCCTTATTTAAAAATTTGAAACAACTGAGGGGAGTAGAAACCAGAATCTCTAGTGCCTTGAAGTATGCCATTGGGCTATGGAGTCATGCTACCCAAAAAGAAAGGCTCCAAAAATGAAAATGAACAACACACAACAGAAACAAAGGCTATACAAATATAAATATGTATAGGTGAACTTATCTAATACTTCAAGAATTGAAGTGATTCAAACACTGCCCATTGTGAGATAATGAAAATGGAATTCCGTCCTGATAAACTAGCAAGAAACCATTTTGTCCCTAGAATCAATGACGGGTGAATAAAACTCTCCACCAGGAATCACATTTTCTGTGCACTCCTTTTGGCTCTCTTTTCTTGATCCATGGCAAGACGTGGTCTTCAATCTAAAAACTTTAACTCCTTGCTCTCTTGGTGAAGAGTTCCTTTTGCTACATCAGTATGGTCCACTACCATAGCTTGTTGTTCTGCTGGTTCAGTCCATCACATGTTTTGATTGTCAGCATCAAACTCTTGACAAACCATCAGCTCAACATCTCCTTTGGTATGGAGTTTGACATCTTGGTCTTGAGTAGCCTTCAATCCAAGCAGCAAAGATTCACATTCAGATGTGTTGTTGGTGTTGCTAAACTGCAACTTACATGAAGGAAAAATATCTCCTTGAGGAGATATCAACACAGTCTCGGCTCTAGCATTGGTAGAGGAATTACTGCCATCGGATTCCAGGATCCAAACATCATCAAAAACTAATATTCTATGAGATTTATCTTTATTGGAAGTGGAAGATGCTTTTTTATTTGTACTGTACCCTACCAATTCTTTTGATGTCTTATTTGAATCAATTTTTAGATTGTTAGCTACAATAATTTCATCTGCAAAAACATGAACATCCTCTGTGGAAAAAAAATAATTACCTCTGCTTGAAGACTCAAATAGAATATGAGCTTTAGGTGCTGATGTCTGAGTGACTAGAATGGGCATGTTCTTTGGGGGATCATGAGTTACCTTTCTAATTTCTTGTCCTGTAGGGACGACTATATTCTTCACACACTCTACCAACCTGTCCAACTGCTCAGGGTTGGTTTGTAGAATTCAAATTCAATCATTTAAATTTTGGTTTTCTTGACATGGTCAATTATGTGAAATGACTGAAATGGACTATGAAGAGAGGATGGGAGTTCATCCTTTTGGTTTTTAGGGGGGAGGACTGATCTACAAATTTGAAGTAGAAGGTGTATGGATGTTTGATGTACTTACCTTCTTAACAATCACCATGTCCTTTGGCTGGAAAGGCAGAGTGGTCCCACATTTAGCAATTGAAATTTTTGATTGAGGTCACTCCTCTGTCTTTTCTTTATCAGCTTACTGGGCTGACTAGTTCTTTGATTGGGTGAGCACAACATATGATCCCTTGACTGCTTCACCTTTACTTCTGGGTTCATCCTTGTAATTCAAGAAACCAATGTGGGAGTCGCCAGATGACTCTTTTTGACCCTCTATGAAGAGATCAACATCATTTTCTTGATCAAACTTAGGTTGGAAAGAGAAATCATGTTCAATTTCTAGATATCTAACTGTTGAGTTGGTTGGAGGTGCTTCAAGGGTAAGGTTTCTCTATGGGGGAGGAAGACGATTTGGCTACCCTTGATTCTTGGCATCATTGCCTTGATATGGATGATTCTGAAATGTCCTCCTTGGCATATCCTGATTAGGAGGAGTAGACATACCTTGGGCCATTTTTCTCTTTAAGGCTAGTAGTTCATTTGCCAACTCTTGCACCATTCGATCTGTGGTGCCTGTAGATGGAAACTCAAAAGATGACGAGGATTTACCTCTATTTGGATCTCTCCTTATCTTTCTTGACAAGATAAGGTCATCTTCCACTTCAGTAGCCAAGTCTTGAGCAGCCTCAAGGTGTATGTGGCCAGCATGTCTTAGCAGAAAACTCACTTCAGGCAGTTGTGAGTTGATGAAGAAGCATTTGAGGTTTTTGGGTGTCGGCTGGGTGATCATGGGAATCTTGTGCCTCAGCTTGTCAAACCTGGCAATGAAGTCCCTCATAGGTTCATGGGGATCCTTCTTCATCTGTGTGAGCTGGGATAACAAGGCATGTGCATATTCTACAAGCTTGAACCTTGCTTCAAACTTGGCTTTAAGTGTGTCCCAGTCAGTTACTGACCTCGCCTGCAGATGGTAGAACCAGTGTACAGTAGCATCTTGTAGTGTTTCCATGTAAAGTCTGACTGCCGCATCTTCAAATTCTACTCCTATTATGCCATAAGCTATGCTGAAGGTAGAAATATGTTCATCAGGGTGAACTTTTCCATCACCAAAGAATTTGGGGAAGTTATTTCTTGAGCTGTGTGAAAGTTCATGTAGAGGTGGAGTAAGATTTAGTGGACCAAATGAGTTACCCCAGGGGCCTTGAACTGCCATAATTTGATTATGTAGAAGTGGGATCACAAATCTGGGTGGAGTATGGATAGGCAAAGCTCTACTAATAGTATAAAAAATAGCTCTACCTTGGGCTCTCTGGCTTCTGGTATAATGTGGATTTGCCAGATTATAGAAGAAAAATGGAAAAGAGCAGGATCTACTTCAGCTTGAAGCTTGAGACTTCAAATTGCACACTCTTCCCCAATGGCTCTGGTTTTTGCAGACTAGATAATATAATAGAGATGGAGGAAGATGGTAAGGCTATAATGATAATGGGTAAGACATGGAATGGAGTCACCAAAATCTATAATGGATAAGGGTAGGGGCTGCTTCAATCTGAAACTTGAGGCTTCAGACTGCACATTCATCCCCAACAGAGTTGCCAAAAACTATTGGGTGAATATTTTGTCAACCAGCTGTTTGATTTAGCAAAATAGTTCTTATCAACCATAGCATAGGGAGATTGGCTAGCCAAATGTGCAGGTTTACTACATCAACAGGGGACAAATCTCTCCTCTCATTAAGGGGAGGTTTCCTATAAATATGCAGGAGCTATATACTATATATATAAGTTGAAAATAACACTCAGGGGTAGAATAAACCATCCATCTCTCTTTTTTCAAAGATGATGCTCACAGACAAAGGAGAAAATCTTAGGTGATTGGTGAAGGTACTTCTCTTCTTTCAGAAGTAACATTCAACCAAGAGCCAAATCCCTTCCTAGATAGTAGAAATCTTGGTGGAATGATAGAAGGCACTTCTCTTCTTTCAGAAGTTCTTATTCTTGCAAATAATAAGAATCTTTCTGGTAGTGACAAGTAACTAGTAACATAGTCACAGTAATCAATATGATGAAATAGAACACAAATTTTCCACCTCAACTGCCGAAAGAGTAAGATACAAAGAATAATGGGGGCACAAAGTCATCCCAAGGTCCTTTACATAGAAACAGAAAATAAACACACATCGAAGACAACTATGACATTGTAAAGTCTGAAAGTAGTTGGCTTCAAGACACCTTCCTTATTACTTCCACTTGTTCTGCTTGTTAAATCAAATAAATAAGAATGCTTTTAGGAAACAGACATAAGAAGAATTTCCTAAAGTGGCACAAGCTATAACAGCACAAAGTCTACAAGTAACTTGCTTTCTCATTTAGATAAAATAATATGAACAACAATCTGAGCTCAAAGTCTCAGTATTCACCTTTCAATTTCGACAGAGTTTTGCTTCTGGTAATAGGAAGATCTCCTTAAAACAATAAAAGAGATTATAATATATAACAACCAAGAAAGACTTGGTGCTTTGTTTCATGGAATGGCCCATGTTGTGCATTCAATGCCTTGAATGCATTTCTAGATTTGTCAAAGGACTACATTGAAAATACGGAAGATGTCTTAACTATGGTGTGTCATTTCATCCCATATGTCTTCTCCTGATCTTAGATCATCTGGTCTGTCCCCTCTGACGTCTATGTAGCTATCCATTTTTTCTATACTTCATGGAAGAAAAATAGGCCGCATCCTCAATGTTTACAAGCTAGAAAATCTACTTTGTAGACTGTTCCAGCTACCAGAATAACTACTACATATATATTTTACTCTTTGTCTTCTTTTTGCTTTTGTCTTTTTCCCCTTTTTCCAGCTCTTTCAGCTCCTTCTTCAACTGGTCACTAATTTTGTTTTTAGGTTCCACGCCACATTTAAAACTTAGCAGATATTTCATTACCTTAAATTTGATGTCCACAGGGACATCATTGGTTGACTATTTCAATGGTTTGGGTGGCCTTCTTGGCTCCTTGGTTCAATCACTTTCTTGCTTCGATCACTTTATTTGTTTAATCACTTTATTGGTTCAATCACTTTATTGGTTTAATCACTTTCCAACTCCTTGGTTGAACCATCCGTTGAACCACCTGTTTGCTACTTCTTTCCTTGACTGAGGCTGCCTTTGAACCTTTGAACCCATGAGCCATTGAACTTTGAACTCTTTTGGTTCAAGGTTCAATCAGTTCATTGGTTCATCCTTTGTCCGTCACTTGTTCTTTCTAAGCTCTTTGATCTTCATTACACTAGTTGAACCTTAGAACCTATGAACTCATTAACCCTTTTGGTTCAAGGTTCAATGGTTCAATCTGTTCATTCTTTTTATTTGGCTAAGTCCTTTTGATCTTTTTGAACCAAACACATTGAACCATTTGGTCATTAAACCTATTGAACCATTGAACCTATTGAACCAAAAAGGTTCAAGGTTCAACGGTTCAATGGTTCAATCCTTGCTTAGCAGGTTGTCAATGAACCTTTTGGTTGAACCTTGCCATTGAACCAACCTTGAAATCACTTAATTGTCGAGAGCTTGCTTCTTTCTTGTAGAGTTCGTAGAAATCAACCTGCGAAGCTCATAGAACTTGGCCTGCAGAGTCCGTAGATTTTCTTCCTATAGAGTTCGTAGATTCAAGCCTGTAGAGTATGTAGATTCAAGCCTGTAGAGTCCATAGATTTCTGGAAAAGCTTTAAAAAATGAAGAACTTGAATGCTCAAAATAATTTTTGAAAAGGGAAGAGAGCATTTGGTCTGTTGAACCAAAATAGTTCATAGGTAGTTCCTAAAAAGAGTGATATTTTTTGGGACAACAGCTGGCTCCAGTTGGGGAACTTCCCTTAGTTAAAATTTTGAAACAACTGAGGGGAGTAGAAACCAGAATCTCTAGTGCCTTGAAGTATGCCATTGGGCTATGGAGTCATGCTACCCAAAAAGAAAGGCTCCAAAAATGAAAATGAACAACAAACAACAGAAACAAAGGCTATACAAATATACATATGTACAGGTGAACTTATCTGATACTTCAAGAATTGAAGTGGTTCAGACACTGCCCATTGTGAGACAATGAAAATGGTGTTTTGTCATGATAAACTAGCAAAAAACCATTTTGTCCCTAGAATCGGTGATGGGCGAATGGAACTCTCTACCAGGAATCACATTTTCTATGCACTCCTTTTGGCTCTCTCTTCTTGATCCATGGCAAGACGTGGTCTTCAATATGAAAATTGTAACTCCTTGCTCTCTTGGTGAAGATGTCCTTTTATTGACTTTGGAGTATAGCAGTATGGTCCACTACCATAGCTTGTTATTCTGTTGGTTCAGTCTAGCACATGTTTTGATTGTCAACATCAAACTCCTAACAAACCATCAGCTCAACATCTCCTTTGGTGTGGAGTTTGACATCTTAGTCTTGAGCAACCTTAAATTTGAGAAACAAAGATTCACATTTAGCTATGTTGTTGGTGTTACTGAGTTGTAACTTGCATGAAGGAAAAATATCTCCTTGAGGAGATATCAACACAGTCCCAGCTTTAGCATTGGTAGAAGAATTGCTGCCATCAAATTTCAAGATCCAAAAATCATCAAAAACTAATCTTCTATGAGATTTATCTTTATTGAAAGTGGAAGATGCTTTTTTATCTATACTGTGCCCTACCAATTCTTCTAATGTCTTGTTTGAATTAATTTCTGGATTGTCAACTACAAGACTTTCATCTACAAAAACATGAACATCCTCTATGGACAAAAAATAATTATCCCTGCTTGAAGACTTAAATATAATATGAGCTTCAGAAGTTGATGTCTGAGTGACTAGGATGGGCATGTTCCTTGGGGGATCATGAGTTACCTTTCTAATTTCTTGTCCTGCAGGGATGACTGCATTCTTCACACACTCTACCAGCCTGTCCAACTGCTCAGGGTTGGCTTGTAGGAATTCAAATTTAGTCATTTGAATTTTGGTTTTCTTGACATGGTTAATTATGTGAAATGACTGAAATGGACTATGAAGAGAGGATGGGAGTTCATCCTTTTGGTTTTTAGGGGGGGAAGACTGATCTGTGAATTTGAAGTAGAAGGTGTAGGGATGTTTGATGTACTTACCTTGTTAATAATCACCAGGTCCTTTGGCTGGAAAGGCAGAGTGGTCCCACATTTAGCAATTGAAATTTATGGTTGAGGTTGCTCCTCTATCTTTTCTTTATTAGCTTGCTGGGCTGATTGGTTCTTGGACCAGGTGGACACAGCATATGATCCCTCAACTGCTTCACCTTTACTTCTAGGTTCATCCTGGTAATTTAGGAAACCAATGTGGGAGTCACCATATGACTCTTCTTGACCCTTGGTGAAGAGATTAGAATCATTTTCTTGATTAAACTCATGTTGGAAAGAGAAATCATGTTCAATTTCTAGCTATCCAACTACTGAGTTGGTTGGAGGTGCTTCAAGGGTAAGGTTCCTTTGTGGGGGAGGAAGATGATTTGGCTACCCTTGATTCTTGGCAGCATTACCTTGATATGGCTGATTCAATCTATTCATTCTTTTTATTTGGCTAAGTCCTTTTGATCTTTTTGAACCAAATGCATCGAACCATTTGGTCATTGAACCCATTGAACCATTGAACCTGTTGAACCAAAATGGTTCATGGTTCAATGGTTCAATGGTTTGATCCTTGCTTAGAAGCTTGCCAATGAACCTTTTGGTTGAACCTTGTCGTTGAACCAACTTTGAAATCGCATAAGTGTTGAGAGCTTGCTTCTATCCTATAGAGTTTGTAGAAATCAACCTGTGAAGCCCGTAGAACTTGGCCTGTAGAGTCTGTATATTTTTTTTCTGCAGAGTCCATAGATTCAAACCTGCAGAGTTTGTAGATTCAAGCCTGCAGAGTTCATAGATTTTTGGAAAAGCTTTGAAAAATGAAGAAATTGAATGCTCATAACAATTTTTGAAAAGGGAAGAGAGGATTTTAGTCTGTTGAACCAAAATAGTTCATAGGTTGTTCCCAAAAAGAGTGATTTTTTTGGGGGACAACAATCCAAATAATCAATTCTATCAAACAACCTAGCAACCTAATTTATCTCCTAGTTATCAACCGAAAATAATTTAAGCTCCTCGCTAGGTCACTCCTCCAAAATTTCTACCATAAATTTAAGGGAGTCCAAACCTAAACAAGGCACTAGCTCTGACCTAGAAAAATCTTGTTAAAAAAAAAAATCTATGGTGTTACGCTAATGCCATGGCAAATAATTCCAACTTTTCACCTATTAGGAATCATAAGTAAGCCATTATGGTCCAAAATTATTATTATATCCACCTCAAGAAGAAGGGTTAGTTTTATCACTTAGATCTTACACCCGCTCGTTCAATCAATTGATCTAATGGAAACAATGGGATCATCCCCAAGCTGTGGGACCTTGGCTCCTTGGGATGAACCTTTGGAGAAGGATAAATCTTACCTAAACTAGATGCACCTAATTTAAGATCAGCTGTAGGCCTAAAACTATGCTAAAATGCCTATTTACAACTAAGACTATACTTTTGTCATGAAAAGGGAAGAAGGAATGAATTGAAACTAAAAGAGGTGATGCACTAATATTTTAAATCTATTCTCAACTCGCTTAGATAACATAAGAGAACCTATAAGTACTGAAAATTGTTACACACAATCTTCAAATTGAACCACTCTTACACAAGTGTTTTGTATAGAGGTATGATACCTAAGGTAGAACTAGGAGGGTCATAATCTACCTTGAAAAATTCTATAATGGTGATTTTACATAGCTAATCCCTACATAAGTCTAATAATACATAGTGTGCAACTTGAAAAATATGGTGTTCTTACTTTAAGGTGAGGGCAATTTGGACAAAAATTTAAGAGAAAATATTTTTATTCAAGAATAGATCCACAATTCATGAAATACACACAACATACAAGTAATTGAAGAAGGTAAATTTAGTATTTTATTGATTCCAAGGCTTTAAGCTAGCATTATAAGTCTCCAAAAGAGTGAAGTCTTGTCATACCCAAGAGGAAGGTTCATAAATAAGGCATTTTCAGCCCTATATATAATAAAATGAGATGAGAGAAGAGAAAAGGACACTAGAAGACCTCATAAATGCTGTCATTACACTACGAGCTAATCCATATAATAAAATAGTTAAGGAAATAGAGGTGTTAAGCCTCCTTAAATGCATTAGTCTTGTCTTCAATTGATCTCCATGGAAAGTGGGCATGGTAGTGGAGGTGAGGATCCTATTTTTTCTCTTTTTGACCTTTGAAATTCTTATGCATGCATGGTTTGGTCAAATGGTATTCAATGCTAGTCTATTCTTGGAAAATATGGATCTCCTGCCTTAATCAAGCACTAATTTGCCCATTTTGAGCCTTGAGTTGACTTACCCACACCACTACTTCATGGAGGGAGTTAAATGTTTCTAGGATCAATTTTCAATGGTTCACACCCTCCCTCAAGCTCTTTATGACCACTTAATTCACCCATGGTCATGCTATAAACATTGTAAAATCATGGGCTACTTGAAATCTACTCTGAATGTTATGTGAAGGTCTCTTGGAGAGGCTAATAAACCTACACTTACATACTTGAGGTCTTCATATTATCTTATATTTTATCTTGAAAATTTTTAATCATCCCTTTAGAATCCCCACAAGACAATTATAAACTTGTTTCATGTCTATGAGATATGTATTGAAGTCATAAAACTTTCATTTCTTTAACTTGTAGACCTCACAATAGGTTTTAAGTCTTGACAATCTTCAAACATGTCATATAGGCTTGTAGATATGGTTGATGAATTCAAGATATCACCCCTTATTATTTATCACCATGGGGATCATATTCAAGACCTGAAACTTATTATGCTTGAAAAACTTCAATTTTATTATGTTTGAACTCTTTAATGTTTGCAGACCTTCAATTTTATTATGTTTGAACTCTTGGCTCTCTAGACTTGCAAACATGCTTGTTTAGATGATCCTCACAAGGAACCTCATTAACTTTGGTGTAGACTTAAAAATTTAAATAAGGATAATATTTTATATGACGAAAAAATTTAATATCTTGAAACCTTTTCTCCTTACCTTCAACCTTATAGCCTTACTAATTATGCATGTAACTCTTCATGTTTCAATTTCTTCATCTTCTACACCTACAACCTTCATCACTTCACATTGAAAACCTAAAAATGGTTTTATAAGGTGATTTTATGGAAATATCATGTCTTGATAACCATGTGTAATTCTCTGCAAACTTAATTTAAGGCCTTAAGACTATGGAGCTCTCAAAGGAAGATCAACTTGAGTGAGATAATTAGGCCTACAAGCCTTATTGACTACAAATATCAATGAAAAAAGGAGTATTTATGCCATGAAAATATTTATCACACACATATAATGTTTACTCAACTCATAATAATGATCAATAGCTTTAACCAACCTTGATCATGCAAGAAAACATAAAACAAGGGTTTTTAGGCCTAGGAATTAGATCTACAGACTGAGTTTTTAGATGAACTTTCTTTACATATTCAAAATTAATTTAAAACCAATTTTAACACTTATAAAATAATTATACACATGTCTACCAATTTTCATCAATTTTTGAGGGTTTATTTTTGTTTTATAAGGATTTATGACCTCAAATTCATAGTAAGCCTGCAAGTAGGCTGAGGGCACTCAATAAAGGATAATTTGAGTTTAAATACCTATTTTTGATATATTCAAATTTTAAAAGGCATAAACCATAATTATCCTCCCTCATCATTCACTTTATTACCTTGGCCAACCTCAAAACATGGAGAAAATAAGCTTTTCTTGACTATTTATGTACTTTTCTTAACTGTGTACAACTAGTGGACCTGTAGGTGTGATTTTGAGCTCAATAGTAACTTGATCCAAGGTTAAAATCATGAAAAAACCTAGGAAATATGTTTAAATTTTTATCATAACCTCACTTTATCCCTTGAATCATGCTTGAAACTCTTCATGCAAAATTATGAAACCTACAAATAAGACTCTTGAGACCATAAAACTTGTTTTAGAAAGATGTATTTTGAGATTTTATTAATATTTATATTCATGAGGGATAATATGAGTCTAATTAACTATCTCATATATGTTTTAAAGTATTTAGACTTTTCCCCTTTCCCTTGAAAGCATTGAAGCCTTAATGGATGACTGCATACTTGCTTTTTAGCTCTTAATAGAGTCTTGAAGGCTTAATGAAACAATCAATTTTATAATTACACTGAAAATCCTATAATAATTCCAAAATATATTTTTTATATCTATTATACTCTCAAAATTTATGCTTGATGCCTTAACAAGCTCAAAACATCAAAAAAGTGCATATATAGGCTTTAGGGTTTAAACAGGGTCTTAGACCTACCTACGCCTTTTATATTGAAATGACGTGCATTATTCCTAAATAATTGATATAAAAATTACTAATATGATCATAAAAACCCTCTTAATTCCACCTAAGACTTTATTTGGGCCATGCACTAACATAATGACGATGATATGTCATAGAAAAGCCTATAATCTTGCTTTATCAAGTTTGAAATTTCTTATATCTTCTATTTGTGAGTTTCATGGAGGTTTTAGATAGAAAAATGGGCCCTTAAAACTTTTAAAAACTCCATAAATACCTTGAAGATACTAATCAAGTATAGAACAAATAAACCACATTGTTGCTCCTGAGAGACCCTATAAAAAAATGGTTCTTGGTCGAGAATGGGCTGTAATATCATGTTTTTTATCTTGTTACTTTGTTTGGATACCTATTTTTCATGATTATAACCTCAAACTAAAGTGGATGATTATGAATACCATCCCTATAACTTTAAAATTTGATCAAAAATCATAAAACCCCTGTATCCTCTCTTTGATGTTCTACATGAAGGTTATTTGGAACATGCTAGTAATGGAATATGTCAATACCACAATGCAAAACATTTTGGAATCAAGTTTTAAGTCTATAGGATTGACATTTGGATCTTAAAATATTTAAAACAATGATATTATCATCAAAACCTATAAGTTGGTTCTTCTTATGCCTGAAACCTACAAGTTATTGAGAGTGCAACCTAGTGCTTTGAAGCTCAAGGCCTTGAAGAAGGCTTAATACCATGATGAAAACCATATTTTATGTGATTTGATCTTGGAAGTCTATCCATCATATCTATAACCTCTGAATCCATGATGTTATTTTCCATGTTGGGGGGTGAAGAGGTCCACCAAAAGGCAAGGAGAGAGGGAAAACCAAGTCAAACAAGTTTTTGCATGTCATAAATGGGTTTTAAGCACTATGAAGAGATTTTAGGCCTCTTAATGATCTTTAGACCTTTAATTCCCATTTTATGACTTTATGAATATTTATAAATACCCTTTTATCTATTTCACATTATGAAGCACTTGAATATGCATCTACAAGGCTAACAAGATATTGATGAATGACTTTTGGAATCTTTTGATGTACCCTACCCTCGAAAAGCATTTCATGTTTCTAATTATCAAATAGACTTTTATTAGTCCAATATGACCCTAGGACTGACCTACTAGGATTTCTTATAAGATAATGCCTTAGGGAGTATCTTGGATGCCTTCAATTATGAAATAATACTTGATAAAGTTAGGGACCTCATATAAGACCTTAGACACACATTTTTACATTGAAAAACAACACAATATGCCTCCTATAAGACTAACACCTACTCTTAACCTTATAAAATGACTTTTATTATTATCTAATGAAGTAACCTATGTAAGGAACCTCAATAACCTCAACATACCTATCCTTTGGGCTAACATAGTCATCGTGAAGTGTTTCAAGGACTATACTCAACTAATTTTGGTAGAAAATGATCCATTGCATGAAAATTAGGTGTCAAGAGACCAAGGTGAACATATAGTAAACATTATAGTGACTTTCATGGGCCACTTTCCTACTAAGTAGGGATCCAATATCTCTAAGCATTAATTAGGCATAAGAGTCACATGGACTTCATTACAGCTCATCTTAGAAATGCAACCATGGATGCAACATGTTAGACCATCCTTGAATAAACTAAAAAATGCTTCCAAGACACACATAAAGGAAACAAGGATAAACAACTTTATTAACAATATTTAAGTGAATGATAAACAACTAATCTACTATTTAAAATACCTCAAAAAAAAGGTTTGAGTTGTATTTCATGGATTGGGATAGGTAATAATTCTTTATTCAACCTGGATTAAAACAAAAACCCTAAAGGTCTTTCCTACTCTTTGTAATCACATATATGGTTGATAGGGGTGAGTGAAATATTAACTTTTATATTGACAACATGACTTACCAGCTCTTAAGAATGTGCCTTTCAAAATGACCTCGAGCCCACTATCTCCCTCATTGATCACCATGTTCATTTGCTTGCTTTCCAACTGATCATCCAAGTCAAAATTACTCTCTAAATTGACAAGATCCTTTGGTAACTCATTAGAATTCAATAGTGTAATTTAATCCTCATGTGCACCTTGAAACTTTGATTTGTCTTTAAAAACAATCACCCTCTTCTTGAAAGAAATGAGTAGTTTGGAGGTCATTGTCAAGATCTTGCCAACCTACTTACTTATTTGGGGCAATAGGCCTTACCATTGATTTGACTAGCTAAACTTGATCTTGAATGATGTATTTGGGCTTATCAAGCTTATATATGACTTCTAGAACTCCATTGGTATCATTTTGATGCTCCTTAGGTTCCATTGGCTTGCTAAAAGCTTAAAATTATTTAATGATATCAAAATACTACTGCCATGCCTTGTCAAGATCTTCTTGAGGCTTCACAGGATTAGGTAAAATGGTGTTATCCTCATGTATATAATATATTCCTGAACTTGATCCTTCTACTTGATCATATGGGTGAAATTCATAATTATCCTTTACCCATTCTTCAAATAAACAATCAAGAACTTCTTCTCCTGGTGTGGTAGTCTCATAAAGGACAATACTCTCTTCTTGATCAATAATTGTGCAATTAACAATAGAACATTTGGCATGTATAGATCTATGTGATATTTGGAAATTGGTTTAGATTTGATAGTGAATTTAATGCCATATCTCATACCAAAAAACATATGAGACCAATTTGATGAGAAGTAGCCTCCAATCTTAGCTATGAAGTCTCTAGATACAAATAGTGAAAATTAGGGTGGGAGGTCTATAATGGAAACATCTTGATAGATTGAGAAGTTAGGACATGCATGAAAAGTTATAATTAATCCTTTGGTCACACCAACTATTTTTGTGGCTGTACCATATATCTAGATCACTCCCTTTGTGGTTGGTTTATACTTTAAGCCTAACTTATCAACAGCTTGCTTGGGCATCACATAAATACTTACACCTGAGTCTATCATAAAATTATGAACCAAGTAATCATCAATGATAAATAATGTATAAATGTGGATTTTTATCACTCACACTTGATTGTACTTCTTTAGGTTAAGATAGATTAGTGAGGACTGATCTTGATTCATTTGTTGTTCCACTTGAAATACTAGGATTGGATAATGCTTCTTACAAAAAATCTTTTTGTCTTGGAAATATCAATGTATCCCACATAGAAATGTTGACATTAGTCTTCTTAATTTGCTCAATGATGTTGAAAGGAACATTACCAACCTTTTCCTACATTTTAAAAATAACAACACCTTTAACTTGAGTGGATTAGCGCTGATCCTTAGGCTGAACCTCACTTCTCATGGTATAGTGTTTTTTTATTTTCTTGTACTTTTAAAGATAAATCAGACCTTATGGCTCCTTGAAGCACTAAATAATTTGAAATAAGACCTATACTATTTGGTTATTCACTTTGAACATCCCTTTTCTTGGACTTTATTTTGGATATTAAAGAAGTAGTGGCCTGGTTTTTTTTTTCCACCTAATTTACCTGACAACTCTCATCCTCTTGAAAATTCAAAAGTGTAGAATTAGGGTGTATTTACCCTTTGGATGACTCTCCTTATGATGGTGTTTTAGCTTATGTCTATTGAGGAGTTGATACACTCTATACTATAAATGCTTTGTTAAGAACACCATTAGGACATGTGGTTTGGTTATGAAGTTGGATACTTTAAGATAACACCACACATAATATTTAAGGACATTAATTTGAACTAACACAATTGATTTTGAAGAACTATGAGTAGATGGATTTTGAGAGCTTACTAACCTTGCATGGGTAAGTTTTCCTTGCCCTTAAAAATTTCCTAGAAAGGGTTGCCTATAAAGCTAATAAGGCTTATAAGGAGGTTGATAAGACCTATTAGACTGAGCTTTCTACCTCTTTAAGGCGACTGGTTCATTGCTAAAGGTCTAAAGTAAACTCTTCATTACTTGTAAATCATTTAATGGGCTAGGAGGATTTGTCTCTTGACTAGCTAGTAGGCTTGTTGGTATAGGAATGGGTGGTAATGTAGGATGTGTACATGGTGTAAGAGGTGGTAATTATAGAAATAGTGGCATGGAAGGTCTTAGAGTAATCTTCCCAACTAGTATAAGGTAGTTTTCAAACTTAATTGAGATCTCATATGCATCAAGAAGAGTTATACCCCTTATAGATTGGATCATAATATCAATATCACTATTTAAGGCTCTTTGATAATAGAGAAAAGCATTGTTAGGAGTGGGCTTAACTAGAGATGGGATTCTATCCCAAGTTCTTTGGAACTAAAAATTGAAATCACTCATTAATTTTTTTGATCCCTCTTAATAGTGGTCAGTTGTTCAACTAAGAACAAACGGTCACTTTTATCTCAAAATTACTTGCATAAGCCTTATCCTAATTCATCCAATGAGTTGATACAATTAGGTTGTCAGATTACACAATTAAATTAGATACAAAAGTGACCCTTCTAGTTCTATCTTAGGTTTCATACCTCTATATAAAACACTTATGCAAGAGAGGTTCAATTTAAAGGTTGTAAATGATAATTTTTAGTACTTATAGGTTCTCTTGTGATGTTCTATGTGAGTGGAAGAGATCTCTCGACTACTGGTGCATCACCTCTTTTAGTTTCAATTCAATTTCTACTCCCTTTTCCCTAACAAAAGCATCGTCTTAGTTGTAAATAGGTCTTTTAAGAATAGTTTGAGGCCTATAGCTGATATTTATAAATTAGGTCCATCTAGTTTAGGTAGGAGTTGGATTTCTCTAGAGGTTAATCTTAAGGAGCCAAGGTCTCACACCTTGGGGGTGATCCCATTGTTTCCATTGGATAAATTGATTGAATGAACATATGCAAGATCCAAGTGATAAAAATAGTCCAAGCCTTGTATTTTCTTGAAGGGAACATGGTATTTTGGGGAGAAGGTGTGTTATTTTCATCAAATAACAACCCATAAGATAATTTAAGGCCCCAAGTCCAATTAGACTACATGATTAAATCTAAATAAATATCCCTTAGGGACCATCTTTCTAAAGAAAATACACTACTAGGACATCTTTCAACTTTAATAGATACATAATAGAAGGATAACTTTGAAAGTAAAAATTAAAAGGCTCATAAAATGGGATTGAAACATTAGAAAAAATTCCTTCTAAAAATTGGTAATATCAAATTTCCTATCCTATGGTAGAAAATCCAAAGAGATAATGGACCAACTATGATGTTGTAGAGAAACACCATGTTTATTTGTTGAATATGGTAGACCAAATGAAGAAGGTGACTAATTATGTATCCTTGTGGAAGGATATATCTATCCTTGGTTAAATGGATCTATTTAAATAAGCCTGATAAAAACATATTAAAGTGTCTAAAGATAAAAGAAAAGAAGCAGTGTTAAAGGAGAAGACTCAAACTCAACATCCATTTATGTTCCATGTAGAGGGATGGAAGATAAGTAACCAAATTAAACCTCCTCTTTTTTATGTACCTTTGATAGTTTTGAAATACCTGGGTCATAATAGGGTAGATTATTATACAAGTAATACTATGATTACCAAAAATGTTGAAGATGCTTTAGGAATAAAATATACTCCCTAGAAGGAGGTGTCACCTTATTAGATGGAACTCTAGTTCCCTTTGTGGGTATCATAAAGGACACAGCTCTAAACCTCTATATTTGTTGTAGCATCATATTTCCCCATGTAATTTCATTAATATACCTACTTCTCATGTTTGGTTTATGCTTGTTAAGAGACATCACAATCATGATAGGGGGTTATTTTTATTTAGATTAGAACCATATGATATTAAAGACCAGATATGAATCCAAAGTCAAGATTTATAGCTAAATCAATAACATGTTATCATGTGCAAAAATATGACTTATAATCATTAGTACCCAATTGCACCATCATGTTATAAGCCTTAAGGATTCCAGGGATAGACTTAAAAAATATTCCAAGGAAATGTGTGAGACCAATGGGTTTTTAAGAAATTTATAATTTGACCCTTATTGATAAATTTGACACATGGGAATTTGACCTATTGCATCCATAAAGAGGGATGATTAATCCCCAAGGTATGAAAATATGAGGAAGAGGAATGTGATTGATTCTGGAAGCTTTATTTCAATGGATCAAAGTGTAAGTATGGGGATTTCCATGTATTCTCTAAAGGGGGAGATGGCCATAAATTTATATAGGTTATAATTTAACTACATAATAATTTATTTGAATATGAGGCCTTGTTGGCCTATAACTTAGTAAGAATAAAAGAGATAATTTATTATGTAAGAATAAAATAGTTAAGTTATTACAATTTTTTGAGGATATCAAGCTAGTGGTCAAATAATTCATATCTTTGTGTGTTGTAAAAAACCCCATACTCAGATCATAAAAACACAAGATATGGTATTTTATAAAATTATTGGATGTATTTAATTTATAGTCAAACCCTATGAGACATAACACTGAGGTAGATCATACGATCGTGATAGGATCCCAATTTTTTCCCCTTGAAGTTTTGTTAAAGAATGAAGGGCATGTCAAGATCATTATTATACTTAATATACTAAATATGAAGTAACTTTAATCAATAATAAGTTAAGTTTTATGGTGAACTAAAATTAAAATTTTAGGAATCCCATGATGACCATATTCTTAAACTAAATAGTAATAAATTTCTAAAGGCATTAGTCATTCTAGAAAGCATGTTTGATCCATATGATCATCTAGGAAGAAGAAAAAGAAACATAGTATTAAAACCAAAATAATATAGGGAGGTCAATGTGTGAGTTGAATAAACATTTAAATTTGGAAGACTATGTACCCTAATTAGAAACATATATTCATCAAAACATGTGATAAGTTTGATGACATAATTTCATGAGACTACAAGGATTTTAAAGGGTATGCCAATAGTGTGATTCAAAACATAATATAAATCTTGATTGATATGAATAATATCATAAAAAAACTTATTCCTACTAATCCAAATATAGATCCAATTATAAGGAAGGAACCTTCTAAGTATATCGAGGTTGACATTACACACCCCATTAAATAATCCACATGGGTATAAAACTTAGTTACCATGAGGAAAATGAATGGAAATATCCAAATCTATGTATATTTTAGGGATTTAAATAAATATTCTCTAAAATATCATTATCCACTACCTTCCATGGTTAAAATCCTTAAAATAGTGGTTGAAGCAAAAAGGTTTTCTCAATTGGATGGTTCTTTGGTTATAATTAGGTATATCCACCAACCTAGCCTTCATTCAAAATGGAACAACCGCTTTGGTTAGAATCTAAGGATAATGGTCAATATCCCATACAAAAAACATTTAATATTGAATAAATCCTATCCTTGAAATAAAATAATGAATACACAATCATCTCCAAAATTGTGCAAAACATGTACGGAGCTAACCCACATATAGATAACATTTTGCAATGAATATAGTGTCCACTTGGAAAGATATTTCCAACCAAGGGATCCTTAGATCTGAAGAGAGACATTGGAAATTTCCTTAAACTATTACCCAACCATTTTAGCCACAACAACCTAATTATTAGAATTTATTATATGATGTCATTATCTAAAATAGTAGAAATACTGCCATGATCATCTCTCAATATCAACAAAAAATTGGATCCATAACAATAAACCTAGGTAATAACCATGCCAAAAAACACAAAATTTCCTTTGCATGGGATTATCATTAAATTAGAGTAATACACCTAGAATTATGTACCCATCATATATATATATATATGAATGTGAGCCCATCTAGTAACCACAAAGATAAATGAAACCCATTATTCGAAAGATTGTGAAAATTGAATTACAAAAGCTCTTGGATGCAAGAGTCATCTATCCTATTTTTTAGAGTGAGTGGATATCACCCCTCATAATGTGCCTAAAAAGGGAGTAAAATAACACATTTTTAAGACTATAAAGAGATCAATTATACTACTAGGAAAGGCCACTTCCATATTCCATTTATTGACACACTTTCTAGAAAGAAGTATTACTATTTCTTGGATGGTTTCAATGGATATAAATAGATTATAATTACACTCAAGAACCAAGAAAATAACACATTTACATGCCCTTGGGGTACCTATGCATACTCAATCCTTCAATTTTGGTTGTGTAATGGTCTTGCCACCTTTCAAAATGATGTACTGAGAATCTTTTCTAATCTATCCCATGAGTTTTTAGAAATATATATGAATGAATTCATGGTCTATGTGGATTCTTACGAAGAATCCATAAATAATATATCTAAGGTTCTCCATTACTATTAATACAAAAACCTATCGTTAAATCATGAGAAATGCTACATGCTTATGATAGAAGGCATTGTATGAGGACATCGTATCTCATCTATAGGTATATAAGTAGGCCCTTCCCAAGTGGAAGTAATCAATAAACTACCAACACCAACAACAAAAATATGTTAGAAGCTTCTTGGGACATTTTGATTATTATTGTAGATTTATCAAAGATTTCAGTAAAATAGTAACACCTTTATTTATTTTATTATCTAAATAATTTGGCTTTGTGTGGATTGATACATGTCAAAAAACATTACAAGCCATAGAAAATATACTATTAACAACACTAGTGATATGGGATCTAGATTGGAAACCACCTTTCCATATCCACATTGATCCATCTAACACATCATTAGGGGTTGTCCTTAGACAAAAGGACATATCATTGAATTATGATATATACTTTATTTGTAAAAATATTCAAGGAGGATAATTCAACTATAAAATGATAGAAATAATTATTGAAGTAGTATATTCCATAAATAAAATTTTACATTATAATATCGGTTATCCTATTTTTGTTCACATAAATCATTATACAATTAAATATTTGATGAATAAACAAACAATAATTGGTAGGATAGTTAGATGGTTATTATTTCTACAAGAATTTGATATTATTATCATAAACAGACTTAGAAAGGATAATGTAGTTATAGATTTTATATCAAGACTAACATTTGATGAACATAGTCCATTGGTAGATGAATAATTTCTAGATGAACATCTTTTTTCCTTGTTCATTAAAACTCCTTGATATGTAGATATTGCTAAACATTTGGTTGCAAGACAAATTACTCAACATTTTTCACCAAGAGAGAAATGCAATTTGGTGGAGAGAATCCTCCTTTATTAATGGATCTTAGGATAACTCTTTTATACTAAGCCTAACTTAGTCAAGCACTTTTGTGTAAGGGAAGACAAAGTATTTGATATCCTTTGAGCATGCCATGATGAACCCTGTGGTGGATATTTTTATACAAATAAAACACCATAAAAGATCCTCACTATAGGCTACTATTGGCCTAATTTACACAAGGATACTATTTCATATACCCACTAGTGTGGTAGATGTCAAGTATGGGGAAACCCATGCATTCATATGGGATGCCTCTCCAAGCACACTTAGTCTTGGAGCCTTTTAAAAAATGGGGGATTTTATTTTTTGGACCCATAGATCTGCCATCCAATAACAAAGAGTTTATATTGGTATGAAATGGGAAGAGGTAAGATATTTGACACACGCATAATATGAGAATGTAAAAATACACTGAATAAATTTTAACATGATATGGAGCTCTAAGAGAAATAGTCACAAATCAAGGACCATAGTTTCCATTTGATTTGATTGTAGACCTTGTCTAAGAATGTGAAATCTGACACAAGAAATCTAATCCATATCACCCATAGTCTAATGGCCAAATTGAATTCATAAACATGGGGTTAGAACACACTTTTACCAAAATAATAGTTGTAGACTACCATGATTGGGAAAAACACCTTTAAGAAGATATATGGATTTATAGGGCCACATGGAAGACCACCACATGATTTACACATTTTGAGATGGTCTATGACATGAAGGTTGTTATTCCCATAAATTTTAAACTCAAAACTCTATAGAATACCCTTGATATTGGTATGGACTTGTCAGAAGCACACAAAGAGAGGATCATGCAACTTAATTCCTTGGATGAGCTCTAAAGATAACACTTCTAACATACAAATATAATTCAACAACAAATATCAAGTGTATCAATACAATAAAATTTTATCCAGGAGATTGGGTCTTACTTTATGACTCAAAGTACAAGGATCACAAAGGAAAACTTTAAACAAGATGGCTCAGTACATGTGAGATAGAAAAAGTATTCAATAATGGAACAGTGAAGTTGTGTATAATTGATCTAGTAAGATTTTATCTGATTATCAATGGGAACCACATCAAGATTTACAAAACACTACTCTCAAAGGAGGAATTCATTTGAAAATTCATCAAGGAAGGAATACCTCGTATGGATATAGAACTCTACAAATTAGTGAATGAACATTATTCCTCAAAGTTTTATTCCTTGAATTATCCTATTGAAGTATTAGATGATCACAACAACTCAACATATACTTCTCAAAATAAGTTATGAATACCATTTGATAGCCTTGTTTAGAATACTATCTTGTTGGTTAACCAATTATTGAATAAAATTATGATTAAAAAATGAAATCCTTGGTCAATAAAACACACACACACACACACACACACACACACACACACACACACACACACACACACACACACACACACACACATTATTGTTGTTTATTTCTTTGTTCATTCATAGTCAACCAAACCATTCATGTAGTTGCTAAAAGTTGTATGATAAGTTACTACAAGATGTGTGTAGCTACTTCAAGTTATTTGTAGTTGCTACAGGATATATTATAGGTTGTTACATGTTGTGTGTAGTTGCTACAGGCTATGCATAATTGCTATAAGTTGTATGATAGTTGTTATGGGTTGTATGATAAGTTTCTATAGCTTAGGTGTAATTTATATATGCTATGCATAATTTATACATGATGTATGATAGTTTCTATAGGTTGTATGATATTTTAAACAAATTTTATGGTAGTCATTGTAGGTGTTGCAAAAATTATTGTAGGCTTGATCTAAAATAATCTATATACCCCTACAAGCTCTTTTAGATTGTAAAAGCATATCATACATAGCCTACCAAATCCCATGAGTACCCAAATCTAGTCATCAAATTAAAATCAACATAGGTGTTTGGTACCTATCATATTTTATAAAATTATCCACTTGTATTACTCAAAATTCTAAGTAAAAGCAACACTATTTGTAAAAATCATCACCAAGCTTGGTGTTATTTCCCAAGCAATCATTCCTAGTACACACAAATTAGTTCTTATTGAATTTTCCTCATAAGATGAATTCTTGTTTGATACCTACTATATGATGTTGTTAACCTTACTCAATGTGGTAAAAAAAGGTTGTTATGGAAGTTGTAATCCATTTTTGTTGAACATTCCCACCAGAATTTCAACACATTCACCTTTTTCAACACGCTTAGTTCTCGATCATAGAGAATATTATTTCATCACTAATAGGTATTCTTAAATTCTCAAATCATCCTCCATGATCATTTAGAATTTAAAAATACTAAGACCTCAACATAGAACTAATAGATCAACTTATAAATCTTTGATTTGATTGGTAAACTAATTAGTAATAGGATAATGATATGTTTTTTTCTAGGTAATCATTTTTTAATGTTAAAAGTAATAAATATCATCATGTTCATTTGTGCTATATATAGGCCAATACCTCACTTGTGGAAATGCCCTACCCATTTTTGGAAAAATGTCCCATCATATATCCATTCTACTGTACACATCTAATCACAACTTTTCCTAATTATTCCTATTCATGCTATGACCTTACCCACACATACTTATCATTTTCAAAGGTCATTTAAGGAAAATTGATTTGATAGTTTTGTGGAGAAAACTCAAAGCATAAACTAAACCAAAGAAAAAGGGCTGAAAAAAGATCAATACTAAGGGGGTAGAAACTAGAAGCAGCAAAATAGATCAACAAACTAAGGTGAAACCTCTTGCTTCTACTGCGAATAAATCTAAAAAAAGAGCTGAACAACATTCTAAGGTGAAACCAGATGTTGGTTCCCTGGACAAACCTGGAAGAAGATCCACTAAGAAAACTAGAGAGTTAGAAAGTATGCAGAATATTGCTGATGGTAGGCAAGCAACTATTCTAGATTTCACCCCTAAAAAATAGATATGAAAATCATTACTTGGAATATTAGGGGGCTGAATAGTATTCATAAACTGGATTTTGATGCTGTCCCTGTAAAACCTAATTTTGATACTGCTCTTCAGTAGGTTTCAGGACTGCTTTTCCTGGTGGTTGTTAATGCTTTATCTTTTTTGATTATATTAAAGGGTTTCGGGGTCCCTTCAAAACCTGCTTTTACCGTAATCTAAAAAACTTGTCATTAATGATTTAGGTGTATGGTGTATAAAGAAATCATTTTTTAATGTTAAAAGTAATAAATATCATCATGTTCATTTGTGCTACCTATAGGCCAATACCTCACTTATGGCAATTCCCTACCCATTTTTGTAAAAATTTCCTATCATATATCCATTATACTATACAAATATAATAATAACTTTTCCTACTTATTCCTATTCATACTATGACCTTAGCAACATGTACTTATCATTTTAAAAGGTCACCTGAGGACAAGTGATTTGATAGTTTGGTGGGAAAAAAACTTGTCATTAATGTTTTAGGTGTATGAGACTAAAGTAAGGGGGGTATATAATGATAAAAACTAAGTGATGAAAAAAATCCCATTAGCGATCATAATCATTGTTCATCCCTTGAATTAGGAACCTTCTCATTTTGACAATGTTTATAACCTACAAACTGCCTTATTTTCCATAGGTGAACAAAGATAAAATGAAGATGGGTGGAGATGTGTTATGAAGGGGACCAATAGACCATACAAATCTAATGATAAAGACATATTTAGTGGCAATATTCATAAATGTAGGGTAGCATAGTTATTTTGAGAAAGTAGATGGGTTTTATAAATAAGTAGCAAGGGAGTTTGTAGAGACTCTTACCAATGATGTGGCCACTATTAAAGAATTACACATTATCATTATAGAAGAGTTAATAGCATAATTAATCAGCCTCACCAAGATAAAATAAATATGACAACAAAGGCCAAACCTTGTAGTAGTGAGGAACAAATTTCATATTTCTAGTGAACAACTAGATTGTTTTGCCTAGGGAACACTTCAACCTCTACTATGGGCTGATGTTTCCATTTTCATCATGAAGTATCTCACTTGTGAAGGTATGCATTATATGTTGTATATAGGCCATTTCAAACTTATTAGTCACCTAATACATAATAGGTAGGTAAATATACCTAATTTCTTGATCAATATTCTGAGAAAAATGGAAGTGGAGTATCAAAGAGGAAGACCAAGGGATTTGTTTCACCACTTCTTGATCCATATCATTTATCAAAAATGTCTAAGGGATATGAAACCTTGCCTATCATGGGATGAATTATTATCAATGAGATAGATTCTACTAAAATAACTAAGGGGTAACTTTATAGATGAAGACCCTACTAGGAGAAGGCCAAAACAAATACTAAGGTTCTCCCATTCATCCTTGGATTTATAGGATAAAGAGGTGGAACTAGTCATTGATAGCAAGGTAGAGGATATATCTTCATTATAAAGACTTAAGAAGAGGTAGAAAGTTCCTCCATCTAGTGTCCCTAAGATATAGTCCCAATAAATTAGATGAAAGATAGCAAGACAAAATGCCCCCATGACCTCCATATTTTTTCACATTGAGAGTGAAGAATCATAAAAATAAATAGAGGATACTAAATATGTGGCATTCAAACCCTTATAAGTGGATAATAAAAGGGTTCCACCTCATTTAGATTAGGATTTGGGGTTTTTGGGAAATGGAAAATTGATCCTTATGCCTGAAGAATCAATGAATGAAACAGAGGAGATAAGGATGGAAGTATAATAGAGGATAGGATATGAACAAGTTGTTGAAGATGAAAGGGTCATAAAACAATAATTAGAACAATCTTTTGAATGAGGAAGAAGAATAAAATTAGAAACTGTTGGTTGCCAAAATATAAATTGATTTTTTTAGGGAAAGAATAAGGGCATTATAAAATAAGGAAAATGGGCTAAATGTGCTAGAAAGGCTAGTAGAAGAATCCAAAAATATTGAGGTGCCTATAGTAGCTATGCCACCCATAACAAAACAAGTCCATGTAGAAACATAACATAATCTAACAACTGATATAAAAATTTAAGAACCCATTCAGACAATTGCTGATATTGACATGAGAGCCTTTAGATTTATGACCAAGAAATCCTTTTAAGAAATTAATATTCAGACAGTTAAAGAAATAGAATCCAAGATGACTGTAACCATGGGGACCATTAACTTAAGGTTTGAGAGACCCATTGAGATTGTTTCCACTTAGATTATTTCCACTTAGACTGATGGACTTAGTCAAGAAGAGTTATTTATGAGAAGAGATGTCAAGATTCAGGCCTTATAGGCCCAATATTACATTCATCACAAGGATGATGGAAGAAAAGAAGGTGATGGTTTTTTTAATAAATAAGTATAGGAAAAAATCCAAAACAGAGATGAGGAGATCACTAAACTAAAGAAAAAAGTGGAGGAATTAAGTCAGTGGATTGTATAGATGATACATTATAGGCCATTTTCAAGGGTATATGCTCTCTATTTGAAGGAACAATGGTAAAATTTCAGACTATACTACTGTATTATGATCCTCATACAATAGTATGTGACCCTCAATTTTATTTGATATTTATAATGAAAGTACCCCCGAGATACAAAACCAGCTTAGTGAATTCTATTTGCATGATTATGTTATCACTTTTGATCTTGAATGAAATCCAAATATTTATTTGGGAGACATATTACTTAAATATTTTTCATCATAGCTTTCCAATGAAGAAAAGAGGGGTAAGGAGATCATAAAATATTGTGAAAAATATAATAGTGCTAGACTAATGATAAGAGGAGAAGCCAATAAAATTGAAAATATAGTAAGTGAGTCGATAAAATTTATGTTAAATAGGGAAGTGGCCATAAATTTTATCAGCAAATAAGGCCCAAAATAAGTACTTCACATTCTTGGAATAAATTGGTAGCCTTCACCTCTCGAATACTAAGGTGGAATAAAATCACTATTGAATTACATAAGAAAGAGCCTTCTCAAGGTAAATTTCATTTCAGAACTCCATAAGGTCACCAAATGCATTGATGCAACAAGGAGGTAAAGACTTAATTGGCTATCCATAGTTTTTCACCCTCCTCCTTTTTAGTTTCTTATCCATGGTTGAACAAAGAAATAAAAATAGATGTAGCTGTAGAAACCAAGAGATGGGATAAAATAGAAATAAATAAAGGGTTTTACATGAGATAGGATAAAGTCTCATTTGCAACTTTTGATTTTTAATAACTATATGCCCAAAACATGATAAAAATTTAGTTGCTTGAGGACAAACAACCAATTAATTTTGGGGGTGTGATGAGCCCAAAAATTATTCCAAATTGAACTTTTAAATTTCCATTTTTAAAAATCTTTTAGAGCCAATATTTATATATATCAATGTTTCCATTTTAGTATTTTTTTCCATAATAACACTCAATGAATATGTTACATACATTTTTGATGTAGTGTGTTAGAACTATTTATTTATGAATCAAATAAGGTCATTTATCAATATTTATATTTTTGGATTTTTCACTAATCTATAAAATGCATATCTTAAGAAAAATTTAAGTAAATAGACTCTTGTACCAACTAGGCAACTTATTAGTGACAACAAGAACATTCAATTCATCCATAGCAACAACTGTATATACTCTTTTGAAACTGTGATAGTTAGTTTGCAATTTTGAGTGCATTTATCCCAATTTTTTAGGAGTGTGATGGCTCCTCATTTGAAGGAAGTAGAAGAGTTAAATTTATATTTTCTAATCCTTATTCCTTTTCCACTGGATTGCCTCTCCTAAATAGTTGCAACAATAAATATGTTGTTTTCTTATACATCATATTTTTTGCTATTTCCAAATGTTAGTTTAGAATTTATGTTTTGACCATCAATGTGGAAAACATGTAAATAAAGGTTTTCTATTTCTCTATTTATGAGAGAAGCAACATGATGCAAGTTGTAGATATAAAGGACATACAAAATAAAAGACTAGATATTTAAATCATTATTTTATTATTTTTGTAATTATAGTGTAGCAAAATTTTCATTGCTACAGGTTTGTTCGTGCAATAAAAGTGGTTTGAAGTAAATCAGTTATATCAGAGGAAGGGAATGTAATGAAATACAATTGAGACAAGCTCACTCATGAGGAATTTTGTGAAAATCTTATTTGTTAACTTAGTTTTATTCTGCATTGTGCATGTATATATTTCACCTTCCATAACATAGTTATAATGATGTCCTTTCCTTTCATGTTTGCATTTATACACGAGGATATTTAATTTTACTTTTCACTTCAAAAAGTGTGGGAATATTTTAGTATAGTTTTAAATTTATTTCATACAATTTAATTTCCTGCCATTTTATGTCATTTAATTTCTATAAGTGTGCTTTCCTATACATAACTCTTAGTGCTACACATACAATGTGGATACCTTGAAAAATATATGTCTTTGGGTTAATAATTAGTGAAGTAGCATTATCGATAAGTCAAATGGATACCCCTTAATTTATTTATCAAGTTATAGGTGACTGCTTGCTAGCTCAACTAATTTTGATGGTTTAATTTTTCTCATCACATTGGCTACTAGCCAACTTGATCCCTAAGGGCATACGTGGAAAAATTATGTTGTGACCTAGCCTTTCTAGCATATTGTGCCAGGATATTAGTCTTAAATCATAATCCTCAATTCTTTCCCTCTAGAAAAACCACATACCTCTCTAGCATTGCTACCTGGGCTCTCAAATTTTGTTTTATCTCTATGCCTACTAGTGAAGTGGTCATATATAATGCCTAATATATATATATATATATATATATATATAGCTTATAATTTTATAATATATCATATTATAGGTGCCATTGTAAATATGGAAGGACCAAGATTCTACCAACTTAGATAATCCAACATGCTCTCTACCAGATGGTGCTACTGGATCAAGCAATGTTGCCATATCATGTTATAGAAGCATAAAATATAGTATCATAGGATGAATTACCTGAATTATATATTTACACCTAATCATCTTTGCTATGTTTATAAAAAAAAATAATCAAACATAATATCATAATATATATCAAAATCTAAATAAAATCAATCACTATCATGTAGTACGTCTATTTATAAATCTAAAAAGTATAGTTATAAAAATTACAACCATAGTTTATACCTATATGTGCACTTTCTAGGTATATGGTCTCCCTATCCCATAGATCAAAGAGGTACTCATGTTACTTGTACTTTTCCTCTCTATGGTGTGCCTAAAATAAACTGTACATCTCCCTTTTTATAGTAGTAAGACTAATAGCCATGATATCCTCTACCAATGTTATATTTTCCAAGTTTGAGGTTTCCATTTTTCTATCTTACCGATGTTGTAGTAGCTCAAGGTTCCTCTAAGATATCCTACACTACAATCCTTAATCCATCTCCCCTCTCCTAAAAAAATCTCCACTTGATGATGTTGTATCTTCCTTTGAGACTTAGGAACACACCATGGCCTTAATACATAAGCCTATAGTGCATGTATTTGACCTATCACCCTTTGATGCTCCCTATCATGTCTCACCCTATATGAGGTAAGACTAGTGGAACCACTAGATTTAGTTTCCAAAACTATCTTATAACCCTAACACATTAGTGTGGCTCCATCCACATGATGTAATGTCCACTCACCTTAGCCAATCCTTAAGCCCACATAATAGATGGCCATGCTAGCCACATGTCTATGGTTACTCTATATGGTATCTAAGTAAAAACATCCCTATGTATGAAATCCAATCTTATATACCCTATCACACAACTCGTAGATTGATTCTAGGCCCATCACCTCACTTGAGGTAGGTGAATTGGAATTTGGTGTGGGAGGACTATTGATTGGTACATAGGAAACTATTCATATATCTAGAAAGTAAATAAAATCAATGGATTAATCTCTACATGTTACCTAGTTAGAATACTATAAAAATTATGTACAAGTTACACCCATATACTCACATCTATACTTTATATAGTATGTCATTCTACAAACTGGCACAACACATGTCTATAACAAACATTGAAGCAACCTTGTCAGATTTGTGACATAATACTAACCTAGTAACCATCCCTAATATCACCTTATGGATATCTAGAACCAACAAGGTATGTATCAATTTTTTTACTATTAATGACCAATGGTCATATATATCCAACCTGGTGTCCAAATGGGATAACTTATACCTCTTCTTCATTGTCTCTAATGTGTCACATATCACATATGTACCTTTTAGTGGTAATTACAAAATATCATGTACATCTTCAAATGTAATAACCATCTCTAATGTGTCCACATCCACCACCCATATGAAGGTGTGAGTGCATGTCTACCAATAGCCTAAGAATATATCCACTAAAAAACATCTAGAGGTACTTTGCACATATGCAAGATGCCCCTAAATCCTATATTTATAAATCAATAGTTGTCCTCATCTAACTATCTAGCTAGTAAATCAGGTAACCATGATGCATCGATTATTAGTCACATCTGGATTCTCCTTGTTTTTCCCTACTGTTGATAAAAAACTATAAATTTTTATGTAATTATAGGTGTAAAACTATAAAATATCAGAATGATAAAGATATACAATATTAAACTATTTTAATTTTTAAAAATTGATAAACATGGAAAGTTTTTATTTGAAAGTAAGAAGAAATATACCTAACTTGCACATGGATACCCATTGAATGTTTTGACTGTTGAACGTAGAATTAATAATAATGGGTGATTTTGTAGGCTCACTATCAAGCACATAATAAAAAATAGAATCTAGATAGGTTTAGTGTAAGTGGATGGTAGTGTAATGCATTATAGTTTATTGATTGAAGATTTATCCTAATTGAATGTGATAGGTTTTTGATAAGAAAGGATAGATAAATCAAGAATATGGGAATGATATATTAGAAGTAGAATCATAATATATATTTTGAAAGCTCTACAATAACTGAATTATGGCACAATGCATTCTAGTTTTTTGATTACAAATCTATCAAAGTTAATTGTGACATGATGTTGATAAGAAAGGATAGAGAAAGCAAGGCTCTAGAAATGATAAATCAAAGATTTAAATAGAATATCTATCTAGACAGGTCTTTTGTAGGTGGATAGTGATGTGGTGTGCTCAAGTTTATAGACCGTAGTCTTGTCCCAATTAAATTTAACAAAAAATTAATTATTTCACCACATACACATGCATTAATTAGGGTTATAGACACAACTTCAGAGGTATGATATTGCATAAAGTACTTATAATGACAAAACCATAGCTTCCTACATACAAGCCAAATTGGAATCAACTGGGGGGAGGGAATTGGACAAAAGGGATTGAGCTGGACTGAACTTGGTCAATCCCCATTGAAATATGAAGCATTTCACTAAATTTCCAATAATCTGACTTAATTATGTGTTGGGAATGGTGAATGCAAGTCTGTATGGTCTTTTTCCAATTTTACCCTCAACACAAATATGTAGTTGAAGATTTAACCTTAAATATAGCTTCAGTAGATGTATACATAGAACATGAAAAACTTTAAATAGCTTTTGAGATTAAGAGAAGTATCCTTGATGCCTTAGAGAATCCTTTTATAATATATGTTTTGATTTTGAATTTGGGATCCATTGACACGCAAAAGCCAACCCAAGATAAGACCCAACAAATGAAAATAAGAATAAAATGAAAAGTGACTCAAAAGAAGTTTCAAAAGTTATGCCTGGAAAAGTCCATGCTAAATGGATAGGGCCATAATCTAGTCCTATCCATTTACCATAGACTTTTCCATAATGATAAGGGACCAAAAATGGGGATCACCATGATAAAGTGGTAATAAAAATGACCAATAGATGGTCTCATGAATCAAAATAGAGAAAGATTCAAGTAAAATGCACAGATAAATGCCTTATTCATTATCAATAGTCTATGCATAAAAAGTTAAAATAAATTACATAAGGGATGACCTTGTACCAAATTTGGGTGTCTACATTCCCACCTTTATTCTAGTAATGTAATTGCTAGAGTAAAGGAAAGAATTGAAACTTGACTGTGTATGACACACTTTGTATTTTGACTAAAGATGTTGATTGTTCCAACTTCAATATGATAGAATCTATAATAACACATGGAGTAATTAATGTCAATATATTAAATCTAAATATTTGAATCTAAAATTACAAATCTAAAGATCAAGGATAGATAACACCTATATGTGTGATGCATTATGTTACTTGTGAAGGATGCTCATGTTGTGCCAAGTGGAGAAAGGATGCTTTTAGTCTTGTTGATTTCCTGGCTAGGGAAAATAACAATTCCTCGAGTGGTAAAGGTAAGGTAAATATGTTTTTAGGTGTCATTATTTATATGACCATATTGAATTGATAATATAATGGAAAAAACATGACCCCTTGTTGAAGCATTTGGAGAGTGTAGTTGATTATGTTGAATTTTTTACAGAGTTGAGAGTGATCAAGTCTCAACTTTTATATATAAATATTCAAGCCCATGAGTTTTAAAGATACATTATCATGACAAACAAGAATGTTTACTAATCCCCCAAAAGGTGTAACCATGCTAGGTTTATTATAAGTGATGCCAAGGTTCTTGAGTGTCACTAGAATTGATTGTACATGACCCACACAAATTCAAATCACACCACTATAGATGGATCTATATTATATTTTTTATGATCAAAATAGAATAAAGAATACTCATGCCCCCATTATGACCTCATTTCTCATAAAATTTGATTTGAAATGGATATTTTTCCTGTAAATTTGGATATGTTTCTCTTTGAAACTATGAATTTTTGCAGCTTTTTAACTTTTTAACTTTGAATTTTACCATCTTTCATATTGATCATGAATGAGTATCATTCCCCTTTTGAATATGTGCCAATGATATAGCATGTTATGTATTTATATGGTTAATTTTGAATGTATTTTCAACATGTAACTTTACTCTTGTAATTATTTTACACATGTCCATGCATATGCATTCAAGTGTGTATAAATATGTGCCTCAAGTCTTTGATAATTGAATGCATACATATTCAAGTTGTTTAACCATTTTAATTGAAGTGTTCTTAATTAATTATATTAAACTATTGAAATTGAAATGCTAATATGTACTGATTTGATATTAAAATAAAGTCAAAATATAGAATGCTACAAAATTTACAAAGAGTGGAAACTTGTTAAAAGTAGTAAAAGGGTATAATGATGTGTGAACATCCCTAAAACATAAATAGATCTGATCATGTAAGCTCACTGTAACTATAAACTTTGTGAAATTGACATGCAGATAAAGTCATGCTTAAAATAGTAATTCACACCCTGTTGGGTCAAGTCTACTATAGGTGGACATGGGTGCATGTAACCTTGTTTGGTTACTATGACTGTATCCTAGTTAATTATATTCCTAATTTTTAGATCTAGGCCTATACCATCACCTTCAAGGGTTGATATTTGAACTCTGTGTTCTATGTTGTTGTGTGGAAGTCCTACAAAAGAGAAAACTATAGATCCTACATAAGAAACAAGATAAAGATCAAATCCAAATAAGGGAAATGAGTAAGGGGAATATAAAACATAGCCTTAGAAACATCACATAACTGAGTGTTTTCTACATAGCACAAATGGGCCTCAGGCTAATGTAGTTCTCCCTTTTAGAGTGATTGTGTGATCCTTGATTATGCAACTATAATTATTATAGCTAGAAGATTGATTAAAATGCTTGATAATAGATGCCCTTGACATGAAATAATTAATATTTAGACTCAGATTAAGACTGTTAGAATGTTGTGAAGTTTAAATAGGAATAATTAATGCTCTTTTGCTTAGTGTGCAATGAATTTATAGAGAGATCTAGTGGGGAAATAATGAGTGGCCTTGATAGAATTTTATAGGATAATATTTGGAATAATTTTGCTAACTAAATTTACCAAACACAAAGGAGAGTCATTATGAAACTTTTTGATTCAAAAAAGTAACCGTTGGAGTGTGGGAGACAAGGTTTCACTAGGGGATAGGGCCAAAATATGACCCTATCTAACTAATGCATACTTATCCTAAAAGACTAAATATTATTGGGACATGTCTGATAGGATCTTGTTGGATGAATACGGATGAATGTAACTAAAATAGGGATGTTTGTATCATATTTTAAGTGCTTACAGGACAATTAAGGCTCTATTATAGATTGTGAGTCAACAAAATGGAAAATAGACTAATTAAAGGTAAAGGTGTCAATAATAAACATTTTCAAGCACTTACTGATTAATTTTATGTGTCTACATTTTCCCCCACTTTATTCTAGTGATGCATAAAGTGAAATTACTAGAGTAAATTAGATGTGAACCTGAGTATGTATATGTACTTTGTATTTGGATGTGAAGCTTGATTGTACAAGATATCTTAATGTAATAAACTTACAACAATGCAAATGAAAGTAATATTTGATCATATTAAAAAATAAAAATTTGAAATTTATTATTTTTAATTTTAAAAGAGATCAAGGAAAGTATACACCTAAATAGAGTAAGCAATTTGATTTCCATGTAAATTGGAGATGACAAAGTGTACATGCCCTCTTGTTGGGACATTTGGATAAGTGTTGAACTATGGTGAATTGAGAGTGATCAAGTCTCAATTTGAAAATAATTGAATACTATTGAGTTGGAAGGATTATATACTCTAACTCTTATTTGACTATATAAAGTACTCTATAAATATTCAAAGGGGTGGAACCACAAAATGTGGCTTGCTACATATTAAAAAGGTGAAACTATAGATGTTGAATGCCACTAAAATCTAACATGACCCAATTGTAATTGGGATGAATCACACTATTGTAGATGGATCTAGATTCTATTTTAAACTTTTAAAATTTTTAACTTGAAAATTGAGAATTTTGAGAATGCTATAATAGATATTTGAACATGAATGACTATCATTCCCCATGTATCGTTACTATATTGAAATTCTATTTGAATTTATAATTTGAAACTTTGAAATTTTATAACTTTTACCACTTTTGAAACCTTCTTGAAATTTTTTTCAACTTGTGACTTTTGAATTGTTTAAAACTTACAATTTACAACTGTAGTGATGTGTGCACATGCATGCCACATGCCCTCATAATATGAATATGCTGAATCATATTAGCATCTGAAAATTGTATAGTGCCTTAAATATGATTTTTTTTGATCATGAGGTATGAATATTCTATTCAAGCCCATTATGATGCCACCATTTTGAGATGAAAGATGTAGCTTGTAAGTCACTTATCTTAAAAGAAAATATATGTGAAAGATATAGTATTTTGAATATTTGAAATCAATGACATTCATGATATTGAATATAACATTGCATTTTCATATGAATCATGTGTTATAAATATATATAATTGAAGCATATAATAAATGTATGCATGATATGCATCATGATACTAAAGTAGGAATATAGTATATAATTGATGCATGACATGAATCATGGCATATAGTAAACTAGATAGAATGCATGATATGAATCATGGCCCCATAGTAACAAGAGAAAATCATAAAATTAAAGTCATATAATGTTATGTAATTTGCATAATATGTTATTCATAAGGCTCAAGAGGCCACATACAAGAGACATGTAAAATGTTGAACAACACACAAGCCAAATACCACACACAAATGAAATAATGATGCCATACAAGTAATAATTTTAACATACAAGGCCAAATGCCAACTCACAATAAGAAAACAAGATTAATTTATCATGTAGTAAAATAAGAATGCAAAGCAAAACATGTAATAAATGAGACTAGTATAACTCTATCATATGTATGAATGTGAATGTTAGCAAGTAACATATTTCATGTAAAACATTTTAAAAATATGAGTGATTTAGCAAGACATTTTTATGATATGTATCTCAACATGGTATATAAGTTATGTATAAATACAACTTATTAAAGTGTTGGTGGAGAATGAAGAGATGCCCTCAACTTAGAAAGGTTGTTCAGTAATAAGGGAAGCCTAACATCGAAGAAAAATGTGAAAGTATGTCTCATTTCACACTCAAGTACCTTGTGAGAAGAATCTATTAGAATATGAGATATGATATCTACTTAACATATAATAAACAACATATGGAAATAAACAAGCTAGAAATATTTGAAAATGCTTTAGCTCCTGATTTTGAATTTTTAAAGAAATATTTGCATGTTTTTTTTATTTTTTAATAATATTTGAATTCTAAAAGAGATTTGAAAAGAGGTGATAAGAAGTAAAGTTTTGAAAATAGAATAAGTAGGAGGTATTTGAACAATCATCAACATGTTACAAAAGCATAACATGATAATAAAGAAGGTATGCAAATGTGCCCCCAATGTATATGTAACTTTGAGTCATAGTAATGTAGTGTTCACCATAATGTTTAGCCCTTTTAATTTAAGTGTTCTTAAACTAATGGTTTAAAAAGTTGAAATTGAAATGTTGATATATATTGATTTAATATTAAAATACATTAAAATATAGTATGCTATAAGTAAAAAGGCCTAAGGATGTAAAAACCTCCTTAAAATGGAAATAGATCTAACTATGTAATCTCATTCTAACTAAAAACTTTTTGAAATTAACCTACAGACATAGTCATGCTTAAAATATTAATTCATAGTATATTGGGATAAGTCTACTAGAGGTAGACATGGGTGCACTATAACCTTGTCTAGCTACTATAATCACATCGTGGTTGACTTTATTCCTTATTTTTGGATCTAGGTTAGTGAAATCACTTGAAAGGGTTAAATATTGATATTTATGATCTATGTTATCACACAAAGGTCTTGAAAAAGATAAAACCCTAAATCTTACATAAGAAACAAGATAGAGATCAAATCCAAAAAGGGGGATTATGAGCACATTTTTAGTTATCTAGCCTATAGGGACACATCATGGTGGGTGGGTAAATCCATAGATATATGAAAAGAGGTGTTTAGAGACAACCTACTTCATGAGGGTGGTACGATGGAGTGCTACCAGATATTGGATCACTTCACTATTAGTGATATTGGGTGGAGGATATATAGGAGATTTGGTGGTTGGCTAGAGGATAGAGTGGAGTTGAAACACATTTGAGTCAACTATTAGATTCATGACCAGTGGTTAGATGTTTATGAGCATTTTTATTTTGATCATGTTACTAGCTAATTTGGTATCCTATAGTATGTGCCCCCTGCAACATACATATGGAGGTGATATGTTTGGGTTCATTAGTGAGAGGGTGATATGGGCCTTCCTACTCCTATAAACCTAACACCCAAAACCTTAGTAGACATGGATGTTGTGATACAAACACCTAATTGTGATGATGGTAGCTATACACCAACTTATACATGATGGTGGTCAGCCCATAGATGGCCTATTTTGTTCCTAGTAGTGGTGGATGATCTTACAATATAGGGTGTATTATATGTAGGTGGTGTGACAATGATTGATCCTTAGGCTCTATTTACAAGTAAGTATATGTGAATTTTAGAGTTTTGTACATAGTTTTAGTGATTTTTTATAACATTGATAGTGATTTGACATACTAATTTGATTTATTTTTAGAGAATATTATTGGTCGATCATTATAGAGACATCCCTCCAGGTTCTCACACAACATGTGCATGGTGAGGTGATCCCTAGAGGATTATTGGAGTGACTAATAGACATTATAAGAGAGCATGCTTCCTTATTTGATCATGTATCTATAGTGATGATATCCTATGTTGTAGCATATATAATGCATGATGATGTGGTAGTTGAGAAAGATTCATTTATCATTGAGCATGATTAGTTAAGGTAGAATTCATGAGACAAAAAATGATACCCCAGCTCCATCGATGGATTAGGAAAGAGTGTTTTCCTATAGTATGTGCATTTACAGTGTGAGAATATGGAACTAATAGTGTGATTGTATGTATTATAAGATCATGATCATAAAAGTCAATCTCACTCAAGATCATGAGTAGATGATAGTGGAGCTTCCTCTTCATATAGCCAATTCTTAGTAAAGGGTGGTGTTGATGTATAGGGTGATAAGCCCATTATAGAGTGATATTTGATCATGTTATATTTGTATTACACACACACAAATACACACACACACATATACATATGCATACATACATACATCCATCCATACATACATACATACATATTTGGTTTTTATTTGCTCTTATTTTGGGCTTATGTGGAATATTTAATTTTGTATATGCTCATTAGATGTGGTTTGTACTTTGATAGAGTAGATCATGTGATGATATTTGGTATCAAATTTTTTGATTTATTTACAAATGAAATATGTTATTTAGTTTTATTATACATGTGTGTATTAAATTTAATTACAAACTATCAAGTGAGCAGACCATCGTGACGAAAATAGGAATTGTCTACCATACTCAGTATTATTCATAGATGTCTTGTGATTTTGTATTTATGGCTTTGTAAAGATGTTTTTACCTATGTTAGTTAATTTTGGTACCTTATTTTATACTCTCATTTGATAGTACTCTATTATAACTCCAATATGCATTGTGATGGTTTTTTTTTGGTATCTAAGTTAGAGATGTGATATTATCATGGATATTTGTATCTTTCTTACTATTTATATTGATCTAAAATGTGATATTTCCTTTATCTAAAAGTGGTGTAATATTTTATCAAAATGCAAAGCAATCATTATCTTGATGTCTGTTAATACCATGATAAGTGTAAAATGCCTTGCCTTTTATATACTCATGACAATGAGGAGGATTATAGTAATTAGGAGGGAAAGTGATTAACTTCTCATCCAACAATGTATGTAAAATATATTGTGGTCAATTTGTGAATCTATCAAACTGGAGTGATGGACTCTTGGTGGAGGTAGGTTCATTCAATTTGGGTGATGCTTTGTAAATCATTTCCTTTCCTTTGATGAGTACTTTGACTTGTTATTCTTTGATAGGAACCATCTTGAGTGCCTCATTTATCTTATGAATGAATTTAAGTGGATTATTTCTTTTAGATGTTAAATAAGGAATCCTATGTTTATTGATAATTGCTTGAGTGTATGGAGGTGATTTTAAATTAGTAACATTTCTTGTTGAAAAATATAGCTCACGTGCATATTTTAAAACATCCATGTATACATTATAAAAAAAGGTGTATAGTGTATGCATGATTCTTTCTTTGAGTGGAGATAATAGACTACTAATGAAGATAAATTAATTTTCTAAGCCAGAGGGATGATAAACTAGAGATTGAAAAATATTTTTGAACCATAAAATATAGTCTTCAATGAGCTCATTATGACCATGTTTCAAATTTTGTAAATGTTCTAATGTTAACTTAGGTCTCATATTTTATGATAATTAGATAAGAATGCATCTCCTAACTTTTTAAATTTGGAGAAGGAGCCACTAGGTAAATTGTGAAACGAATATGAAGCCTCTCTTTGAGGACTTATTTGAAAATATTTGAGTAATATACATCTATCATTCCCCTGTTATCCTAAATAAAGGGTATGTTGTGTTAAATGAGTTCAAGGATATCCATAACTATCAAACAATGGTAGTGTAGGCATAACAAAATATTTTGGATATGGATGTTCATATACAACTCATGTAAGGGGTTGTCTTAATATAAGCTTATCTATGATGTTTGTACAACATGATCTAGTTTGTAAAGTGAGATCAAAAACTTGATTTTGGAGTGCTCCAATGGCATACATGATGGATATAATATGAATTATAGGAATAGGAAGTTTTTGTAAAGGTTCACTTATGGATTGTAATTTATCATCCATTTTAAACATTGGTATAAGAGGAGCATGACAATTGTCATTACATGGTTGGGGGTTGCATTCTAAGACAACATTAGTAAAAACTTGAGGATCATTGATTAGATTATCATTTTGAATTTATATAGGGGTATAAACATGAAATTGTTATTTATTTTATCCTAGTGATCTAGGAGAGGATAAATAATCTTCATAATTGGTATTATCATTCAACTCATATTGAATGGGTTGAGGATGACTATCTTGATAATTATTCCATAAATTTCCATATCATTGCTTTATAAATATAGATCCATAATGTCACTTTGGATTTGTAATTCACATTCATTAACATCTTGTAACAGTTGAAGAGAAGAAATTAAAACTATAACATTATTCATTGTTTCCAAGGGAGGAGAAAGATGATCATAATTTTTAATATCATTAACTCTATCTAGAAAACAATGGGAAATATATACATTTATGTCATCTACCTTTTCTAGAGAGAGGGACTGATACATTCATTTGTAGAATTTGACTGTTGTTTGTAAGGGCTATGCTTTTTAAATTTATATCAACTAATGTAATGTAATGAAAGAGAAAAATCAAAAGGTAAACAAGATGTTCTAGTTAATGAATTTTTTTATTATGATCCTTTTGAGAGATTAAGGGAGAGAGGATATTAATTATCAGTATGCTATTTTTGTTCTTCTTTTTGAAAAGAGGAATATAAGCGAGGAATGGGTTTTATAATTTCTACATTAATTAACTTAGTTTATTCTCCACTATATTCTTCACTATTGTACCATTCATATTAATTTTCATAATCATAATCATAATCATACCTAGCATTGTTGTCATATATGTGAGAAGCATCCAAAATTAGACAAGTATGATCATTAGTCCAATCATTATCATAAGCATAAGGTGTAACATTACTAGAAGAAAATGAGTCTAAAGGATGAATACCATGGGAATTTTATATTTACATACATTTTGAGAAGACATTTTAGATTTTTTGATCCATAGCATAGCAAATATTACAAATATTATGCTCAATGCTAACAAAAAACCAATCACACCACAAAAAAGAAGGCTATTAATGAGTGCAACTAGGCAAGGTGTGTTTATTTTTTAGGCTCTCAAATATATTGATCCTATTCATAAATAATAAATACAGCCATGAAGGCACTAACTATGGAGAATTATACTACTTTGATAGCCATACTATCCTATCTCTCAAGTACATTGAGAGTAACTTTTTGGGGCTAACCACTTACCAATGCACTACAAGAAAAAAATATCGAAAGTATCCTATGGATGAAAAAACCCTAAGAATATTTGATATATCATGAGGTACATGGAGACCAAAATATATGAATAATATTTTCTAATGGATTGAGTATTGGGGTAATACTCCTCACACCATGTCTCAGGTATAACTTGATACTACTTTGACAAGAATGACAGATCCTATGAGTTTTAAAACTACCAAAACATAATTTATAGGAAAACAAAGAGAAAAAAAATAATTGAAAACTAATGACAAGAAAATATTATTGTTTAAGGAAACATGAATTTTGAATCCTCAATTTCAAAGAGAAAATATATTTAGTGTTTAGAAATCAAAATTTAGTTGAAACTCTAGAGCAAAAATAAAGACAAGATAAATAATGTTTGAATACAAAAGTATGGGTTCACAAATATGTTTTACCTTATTATTGATAAAAAAATATATTTTTTATGTAATTATAGGTGTAAAAATAGAAAATATTAGAATGCTAAAGTTATACATTATTCAACTATTCTGATTTTGGTAAATTGCTAAATGTGGAAAGTTGTTATTTTGAAAAAGTACTAAGAAGAGATATAATTAGCTTGTATATATATACTTATTGACTGTGATAACTATTTGACTATGGAAACTAGAATAAAAGGTGATTATGTAGGCTCAATATTAGGAAAAAATAAAAAATAGAATCTGGATAGGTATTGTTTAAGTGGATGGAGACATAATGCATTCTAGTTTGTTGATTGTGGAGTTGTCCTAGATGACTGTGACATTCTCTTGATAGGAAAGGATATAGAAAGAAAGAATATATAAATGAAAGATCAGATGCATAAGAAAAAAATATATCTAGATAGGTTTTCTATAAGTGGATGGTGGCATAATGCATTCTAGTTGGTTGATTGCAGGCTTGTCCTATTTGACTATGATAGATTATTGATGGGAAAGGACAAAGAAAAAAAATTTAGAATTGAAATATTAGAGGCAAAATTATAATATGTATTTGGATAGGTTTGTTTTATGTGGACAACAACATAATACACCTAAGTCTACTAACTACAAGTTTTTTTAGTTGAATGTAACATAAAATTGATTATTTCCCCACTTGCACATGCATTAATTAGGGTTGTGGACTTGTCTTTTAGATTTTAATATCACATGAAGTACTTGAAATGATAAAACCTTAGTTTATTACACACAAACAAAATTATACTAAAATTGGGGGAGGGTAATTAGGTAAAAGGGATTGAGTTGGACTAACCTTGGTCAATCCCTATTGAAAGACCAAGTGATTGACTACATTTCCAATACTCCAAAGAGTGCTCAAACTAAAATATAGTTCTCAACCTTAAATATGTGTGGGGAATGATGAATGCAAGTCTAGATGATCTTTCTCCTATTTTAACCTCAACATAAGTATGTAGATGAAGATTCAGCCTTGAACATAGCTTTAGATGACCTATAAATAGACATGAAAATATTTGAATAGATTTTGAGAGTGAGGAAACTTGTCCTTAATGTCTTAGATAAGCCTTATATTTATAGATGTTTTGATTTTTATTATTTTAGGACCTATTGGTGTGAAAAATTTGACCCAAGATAAGATGTAATGGACAAAAAATAAGAATAAAATGAAATGTGACTCGAAATAAATTTCAAAATTTACACCTTGATAAATCCACACTAAATGGACAAAGCTGCAAGTTGGTCTTATGCCTTTAACATAGACTTGTCTCGAAGGATAAAGTACTCAAACTAGGGATCCCCATGACAAAGTGGTAAGATAAATGACCAATAGATGAACACATAAATCAGAATAGAGAAAAATTCAATTGAAATGCACCAATGTATGCCTTATTCATTGTCAATAGTTAATGCATAAAAAGTAGTAATAAAAGACATAAGGAATGTTATTTAAAAAAAATTAAAGGTATACACTCGTATGATCTTTTAAAATGAATAAAAATAAAGCCTAGTTAGTTTCCTATTTGAAAATAATTATTATAAATACAATTAGAACTCAAAATTAAACTAAAAATAAAATAATTAACTACATTGGCCATCTACATTTACGGTATTATCCATGTCATTTTTTTTGATACATCATCCATATACAATGACTATATCATCCATTTAGTGTGATTTTATCACTACATTATCCATGTAGATAATTGCACTGGCCATGCAATTTCTTGTTCAATTTTTATGGGCCATCTACATGATTGTATCAACCATATGGTATGTTTTCTACTACTGTAAACTTTTAGTTAACTGCATCAACCATGTTTATGTGTTTTTTAAATGTATCATCCATGTAATTAATTTTATACTGTATCAACAATATCTAACAACTACATTAGCCATCTTACAATTTTTGGTAGCAAAATTATATCCATCAAGATGATACAATCAGTTTGCCATATTGATTTTACTATGGGTCCTAAAAATTGAATATTTACTATGGATTGTAATGCCTATCTATTTTCCATTTATTTTTCCTATTAAATTTCATTCTTTTTGGCATAAAAATTTCCACATGAATTTTTCCTAGCAATCAGATGTCTTAAACTATCCTATCCCCCATTCCCAAAATTAATTACACAACCTATATTGATAGTTGATGTTGTAGGTCTAATGTTCCCTCATTCAATTCCACTTCTATGTCCTCTATCCATCGTCAATATACTTGTGATAACTGGATATTTAGAGCTCAAAAAATATCAAAATCTCAAATTAACAAATGATCAAATTAATATCTTTTCATCCTATTTATGTCAAATTTTGAAAATTTAAATATGTTAATTTATCACTAAGATTATGTATTTTTCAATATATTTATTTCCTTAGGTCCTTTTGATGAACCAAAACAAGCACTAAAATCCTACAGTCACAAGGAATTTTAGGGTACTAAAAAAATATTTTTGTAATTTTTTTTTTAATTTTTTTTTATTTTCCAAGTTTGTCTGAGTGATTGTAGTATAATTTCAACATCTTACATCCACATTCTTATGCACTTGGTCTAGCAATGTCATCTCATCACCACTTTGGAACCATATATAATATTCCTAAATTATATCTAGGTAATTGAAGGTACACATATGTATTTATTTACTTTAATTTATTTCATTTAACAACATTTAATATGGCATTTACTTTTATCTTTCATGTCTCTATGTTATTTTCCTAAACAAAATATCGTGTTCTGATATTATGACTCATGATGAGATTTTGTGGGGCATATTTATACAACTATATTTTTCACTTACTAAATATTTTTCTTAATGAACTTATCAATGCATCAATCTCCTCGAGTGTATATCATAAGGAGTGCATCAAGATTTAGGAGGGCTGGCTCGTGGTACTTTGAAATAGATTCATCCATGATCATTTGTTATATATGCCTATATTTATTATCATATCATACTATAATTATAACTTCCATTTTTTCCCCATCAACCCTATTTTCCTCTTTTTATTCATGTTTATATGCCCTTTTCTTATTATATTGGCCCTAACAATATAATTCTATCCCTATATTTTCCTACTATATTGGTAGGGACGGTATAGTATTATCTCTATTGTCACTTTCCTTATTGTATCAACCAAGAAAATACAATTTTATTCCTATTGACATCTTCTCTACTATATTATTTGGGCTAAGACAATACTATTTTTACTAGATTTTCATTACTATTGTATGTTTTAGGTTGATACCATCAAATTTTGAGATATATGACTTTTAAGGAGTTGATTTGTATTTATAGGGTTCCTAAATAATTTTTTAAATAAGATACACATCCAATCTTCTCTACTTTTGCACACAAATCCACCATAGTAATAAGAATATGAATTGGGGTATATAAGCTTACACTTGTGAAAGCCTTGTTTGAACATTGTCTTTGAAGGTCATAAAAAGAGAAGCTAACCAACAAGGTACACCTTGTATTTGGAGTCTCCAAATAATTTTACTTATGTATTCTTCCTTACATATTGAGCTTCAGCTACAATATCTCTCACAAAGTGCCACATGAGCCATGAGAAGATTAATGTGCCAACAAGTCCACCTAATGATAATATTAATATCCATATACTCTCTCTTTTTTTACTTTGGTGGACGCGCGCGCGCACACACACACACACACACACACACACACACACACATGCATTCATGTGTATGTGCTATATTGGTAAGTTTTTATCTTCAATGATTGGATTAGTGTATGCTCATTACTATATGTTATCTTTATATGCTTTGCGTCCTTTGTTTATACCTATTGGTTGCAACATTAGTTTAAATACCTCTTAGTTACAACCCCTTAGTTTAGATACCTATTAGTTACCACCTAAAAGAATTTATCTCTATTTATCTTAACCATTTTATGTCATGGATCTAGGTGAAACTTTACTCATCATTTTCTTGCATAGTCTTTATAGATATATCCTTGATACCCTTATTACAAATAACTCTTGCTTACAACCTCACCCTGATTTGGGGCATGCCATATTGTAGTATGATGGATATAATATGGTTTTATCCCTTTTCCTATATTATATATATTTATATTTTTGACCATATTTTACCTACTTATAGACACAAGGTAGATTTCATCCATGATATTTTTGTGTGAAAATGTAATTTAGATTCTAAATGGGTTTTCCCCTTGTTTATCATGTTTTTTTAGAAGTCTCTTTTATAACTTATTGTAAATGGGTTTTGTTTGCAATAAATATATCCTATTGATATTAGGGTTATTTTTTTTGTATGACTTGGAAATAATTATTTTACATTAATTTACGTACTAATTTTTCTGATTTTATTTTTTAAATTTATGTACTATTATATTTCCAAAAGTTTTATGGCTTTGTGAATGTACTGTGGGGATTGTATGGTGTGGGTGCCCTTTGATTATTGAGCTTATTTAATAAGCTAATGAGCTAAAAATTCAAGGTTATATGGGGAATCCATGATAATTTACACCCATTTATTTCTCTTATACTTGGTTTGCTATTGAGGTTTCTCTTACCCTTGATGGGTAATTAAGGATTGATCTTAATCTTGATGAGTGATTGAGGTACACAGTTGATTATGAAATATTTGAAAATCCTCATATCCCATTGGTTAGCTACTATATTATTTAATGTGATATTGTAATTTTTATTATTTTTCTATTGTGAGTCATGCATTAATTAGATACACTTGTATATTTTTGTCCAAAATTAGTTATGGCCATATTTAGTGGGTTCTCAAAAGTAGTTCTATATGTGTGCACTTTTTTATTATGTGTCAATTTTGTGATTTTAACCCCTTGGGATTAGGGGTTGACTAAGGTATCCTAACTTAAGATGTCAAATTAGATGGGAAGAAAACATCCTTATCTAGTGGTTAGTTGGATGTGTTATTGAAACATTAATGTATTTGGTGGTGCTCTAAATTAGAAGAGTTGGATATCTTGAGACCTACATGATACCTTGATAGATATTATTTATGAGACCCCTACTTTCATAGTGCTTGATTTTGAACATTTTTTTATTGTACACACATCTTGATATTACGTGCTCTCTATATAGTGAGACACGAGATGTTAATATTACCTTATATTTGAGACAATGGATTTTATATGTGATTATGTTAGGTTACTTATGCTATTTTAGTTGTCTATTATGATGCTTATTATATTTATTTACTAGTAGACCTACTATTTTTTAAGAATATAATCAATTATATAAATGTTTAGATGATTGGCATGAGTATATTACCATTGAGATGTTATGCCTTGGATATGTTCATATGCATTTTGTATGTATTGAGATTACTGGTGTTGTTTACATTCTACAACTTTGGCTATCTAGGGTGGTCAATTTTATATGTGATTTGATGTGTAGGGAATAAGGGAGGCCAACAATGCAATTGGGACAACATTGAAAATGAGTGCATCATTAGTATAGTGGTGTAATTACTACTTGAATTCTCTAAATCCAAACCCAATTCTAGTGTTGTATGTAGACCTAGTCATAAGTTGTGAACCTACTTGCCCCTCATAACATTATTCACCCCTTCAAAAATATTCATACTTATTGTTATAAAACTTATGAATCACTTTAACATTATTATCACTCAATAAAGTAAATTTATAAACCACATAAGTGGTCCCCTTGACCAAAACTTAGATGGGAACTTTAAACCAAGTTTTCAAGTGGATATAAAATGTTTTAGAGGTAGATACTTATGTCTGTAAGACCCCGATTGATATAAGTTGGAGTGGGCTTATTTAGAGTGTGGAGAAAGTAATAATATAACCCATTTTCCCTTTTAAAGTATGGGATTGTGGGAGTATTGAAGAGGCATGTATATATTTTGCTTGCCTACATAGGCTTGTAAGAGAAGTTAATGCTTGTGTGAAATTTTCAGCCAAGAGCCAAAGAATGTGAAGGGACACATATCATCTTACCATTGGCTAATGGATTTTAGTGATTTTAATATATGAGTAAGGAAATCCTTCCTTGGATAAAATTTTATCCATTTTCAATTTAAGAAGTGGGAGGAGAGTTAGAGGAGAGAAGGAAAAACTAAGGGAAGAAGGAAGGGATCTTGTCTTGTGAGGAGGTGAACCAACCCAACCATTTGAAAATGAATTATATTGTGCTGAACCAAGTAAAAACCCAAGGTAGGATTCCATATTCATTTTTATTGCTTTCATTATTTTAATACTTTAAGAGTGAAGCTTATCCCTTTTGTTTAATTATTTTCAAGAGGTGTAGAGCCACTGGGTCTACCCTATTTTCACCTTTACTTTCCATGGTTGTGCCTATGGCCACTACATGGATTTGATTTCCCACTTGGGATTTGGAGATGAACCATCCATACTATTTTGATTATCTATTTTTAAAACCCATTTATTGATTCATTTTGACACCATTAGGTTGTCTATTTTGGCTTTAATTACTTGTCTTGTTTTTTCCCTTTTTGTGTAGTGGTATTGGCTATTATAAGTAGGTTCTTATGCCATCCTATGTGGTTATTATTTACATAATGTTAGTGGCTAATGTATTTAGGTTCCATGACATCCTACGTGGTTCTTTGTTGATTGACTGGGTTAAGGTCCTCCTATGGCTAAGAGAAGTGGTAGGACAAGATGGAGGCATACCCACATTCTAGTTTTCCCTCAGAAAGCCATACTATGTTGGAATGTTATTGTGGCTACATTTGATATACATTTTTTGAAATGGTGTTTTTGACATTCTTGAATTCTTATGGTTGTGTTATGGAAGTCTCTAGTGAAAGATGTGCTAGTTAGCTTTCTAGTTGAGTAGTCTAGTTGAGTGTTCTAGCCACCAACTAAATCTTATCTTTCTAACGATAACCTACCTCATACCTTGATGTTAAATATGCTTAGAGATGATATTTATAGGCTTAGATATACCTAGGGTAGTCACCATATGATGGAAAATAGATGGGAGGTAAACCTATCCTTTGGTTGGCCTTACAGATTTTATATGGAGCGTAATTGAAGACGTTCTATTTCAATGCTTTTATATCGATATGTAAAAAAGTAATTGGATATTTAAAAGCCATTATAATTTAATATTTAGTTGTAATTATTGTGAAAAGGTATGAAAGTAAATCTGATGTAAACTTTATGAGTTTTCATGATTATTGCCATGTAGTAGTTTTAGTTGAAAAAGAAAGAAGAAAAAACAATATATTTTGAATGACATTGCAATGCATAAATATTAATGAAATTTAATTCTCATGAGGCATTATTCCACTATATATATTCAGTTTTGCAAAGGAATGTGAAAAGTTAGATTTGCATGCTTCCATTACCTTGATCCTAGATATGCCTTAAAGAGGATATCATGGTTCTATAAATTTTATGCATATTTAAATTTACCTAAACCTATACAATATAATTTATTCATAATATATAATATTTTATAAACCTATATAAATTTTTGGATTAATTTTAGGAGCTGCTGGCTAAAATAATTATTTTTTTGAGTGAAACCACTAAAAATAGCCTTAAATCCCTTTCAATCTTGTATGAACTTAACTTTATTGCATGTAAATATGTGCAGTGGAGGGCTTGAAATAATTTTAAATAAAAATTTAGATTTTTCTAATCTTGTAGCTACTTGATTCAATTTTTTTTTGATATTGGGGTTCTAGTTATGAATTTTTAAAATTTTGTTACTCTATAGGATAAGTTGTTTTGACATGCCCTTTAAAAGGTCATTGTCCTTGTTTTGTGGGGTAACTTGTAATAAGGCTAGTGGTCACCCATGTGACCATGGGGAAAGTATTTTGAGGCCCCGTGGGCTGGTGGGCTTGACCCTAGTGGTGATAGTCATAATTTAAAGGAATGTAATTGGGAGACTGCTTGGCTTCTATCCGTGTGCTTAAACCTCCCACCATGACTTTTATATAAGTCAGGTGGTCAACACTATTGACCATTGCTAAGCTTAAATACCAAGAGGTAAAAAACTACCTAGCTATATTAAATATTTTTTATTAGTTAATATTAATATTTTTGTTAACCATTTTAACTTTATAAAGTATGCACCTGTGAAAAATAATTAAAAACCAAAACTTTAATGAGTAAAGATAGACCTTTTTGTGTAGTCATTTGTGGATACCTAGAGATCCAAAGGTGGGAGATCCCAAAAGGGACTCCCCCTAATTTTTTATGTTCTTCCACATGAAATAATTTTTAAGGCCTTGGAATTGAATTATATTTTCTAGATATGACATCTTTCTCAAGCAAAGGTAATTTTTGACCTTGTTGGTTAGTGCAGGTTCCTATAAGCCCCAAAATGGGTTAAAACAAAAAAGAACCCCATTAAATTTATGTCTTATATAATTTGAAATAATATTTTTAACTTGAAATTAAGTTTTACAACTTATGTTACTTTAAACCTTGATTGCCCACCATTAATGGTTGTAGAGGAGTTTGAAGCTTCCAAATTATTGTTTCAACAACCGTGGAAGTTAGAGACCACCTTTAAACTTTTTGTTGATATGGATATTTGCAATATGATCTCGCACACCTTTGTATTATGTTAAAATTTAAAAAATTAAATAAGTCTAATTGTGCTAAAATCTTGGAAACCCCATTAATGGAGATTATCTATGAGTGAGGATGGTGGAGAGGAATGATTATGGATAAGTCATTTTCCAAAATTTCCTCCCCCTTTGCCAAATTTGAGTTTAAACCTGAAATGAGGGGTTAGAAACCTTGAGTGGACCCCATAAGGATTCCTAAAAATTTTACACCCTATCTTGATCTGATGGTCCAAAATAATCAAATATGATGGTGGAGATAGGTTGTTATATCATAAGGGGCATTAATTGAGATATTTTAGACCCCTTTAGAGGTCATATGCGGGATTTATGATTTTTGGTTGAGCACTTTCCATGACTTTGAATTAAGTTGAAAATAACTTTAATATATGATTTAAGTGTGAATTGAGCTTTATGGATGGCTAGAATAACCTGAAGGCATTTTTTTTATCACTATGAAGAGTTATATAGAATAATTCAAGCTAATGGTTGCTTGAATCCACCTTGCCTTAGTTGAGAATCATTTTTGTGCCTTGGATCCATGGGGATTATTAGCTTAGTTTAAAGTGTGTTAGGCTTTTTAAGATCTTCTAGGCCAATATGAGTGAGTGGGTTTGACATGGTTGCGTAATTTACCATGTGGCCACATGTGCATTGGAATTTGTGTTGTTTAGTCATGTGTATTATTACATCACATTAAATTTTTTGTGCCATGTAGTTGGCTAAATGTTGGTAGTATGGGTGAGTAGAATGTGCTTTGGACATTCTAAAAAAAAGTATATTTTTGTGTGTTTTCAGTCATGTCATTTTTTTTGGCATGAAATTTTGGTATCATTGCATGGTTTCAACACTGAGAGCTTTGGGTAACTTATATATTGTTACTTATATTGTGATGTAACACTTGCATTTTAATTTTATATTATGGTGAGAGGATGACAAATACTACATGATTTTGATGATATCGATGAGTCTATAGACCCACCTAAGGTTCCAAAACCACCTCCAGTTCTATAGGGGCTGGTAGCTATTGGGCACTAGACAATTTAGTCTATGCAACATATGTTAGGCATTCTTCAGGAGAGTTCTCCATCAGCACAAGAGTAATCAAAGAGTCACTCTCCATAACCTTCATAACATGGACATATGTCAGTATAGGGTGAGAGGTAGAGGACTCATAGCCCAACTTGGTAGAGAAGAGAGGGAGATATAGAGAGGATCATATCCTATATCCCCTTGCAGTAGTGTTCATAAGGAGATAGAGTAGAGTCACATAATAAAGTGGAGCATCTAAAGTGGTGAGACTATGATTGCCATCATAGGCCAACATAAGAAGGTTTGGTCAAAAAATTTATCTAAATTCACCCACTAACTTTTGATAGCATCTAGGAGGGTTTTGTAGATGAGGCACATGTTGATGTCAACATACCCCCATTTATAAAAAATGAGGACCCTTGTTCAATTTTTGAAAATTTATGCTATAAATTTGACATTCAACTTGATCAGGAACCATTTTTCAATATCATGTGTTGATCTAGTTTATATTGGCATGTTAGCACAAAAGATTTATTTGACTTTATCTAATATTTCTAACATTGGCTTCATGATTTTCTATGTTACAGGTTCCATGGAGTTCCATTAGAATGAATGTCCTTGGATTTATGCTTTAATGATCAATTTGACCCTTTTGAATAACCTTTGATCTTTAGTTGATTATTTAAATCCATGTTTAAATGATATTAAAACCTTAGTCTAAATATTTTAGCCTAAGTTATTATTATGGATTTACATTATCATTAGGTCACTTTATTTCGACTAAGTCTTAGTTTAACTTTAGCCTAAATTCTAGTCATGTTTATTAATACATCTAAAACTTTATTCTAAAATTTATGGTAAGTTATTTATACTCCCAAACCTTTACTTCATCGATTTAATTGTTCATAAGAACTAATTAAATGCTAGGCCACCAAGTGGCACTATCTCAAAAGCTCAAAAGGAAGATAAACAGTGCATGGCTGATCTCCCAAGTCAATTAATCAAAATTATCCTATATCAAAGATCAATAGTGCATGTTTCAATGTACAAATATTGATCAATGATTCACATTAAAGTCTAAGATAAAAATGTTAAAGATCCTAATAAGGGATGTGCAAGTGATATGTGTCACAATCTCAGTGAATAGGAAGAAGATCAATGATCCACATTTGATCATATGTTCAAAGGATCAATGGTGCACATTTAATCCTATAGATAGAAGATCAATGGTATATGTTTGATCTTATTGATCAAGATCAATGATGAGAATGGAATCAATAGTTTAAAAAGTATAGATTGAACATGATAGTGATAAGTGTCACTATCTCAATGAATTATATGGAGATCAATGATCTATATTTGATCATACATTCAACAGATCAATAAAGCATGTTTAATCACTTGGATCAAGATTAGTAATGTTTATTCAATCTCACATATGAAGATCTATGGTGTGAAGCAAGTCAAGTAGTCAAAGAGCCCATATTGCATAAAAAGTTACCATGTGGCACAAGAGTGTTCAAGTGATGGATACTATTTGCAAGGTACCCACAAAAAACATGATGATGCCAAGTGGCATAATATCATAAGCTTAGATCAAATAGCAATGGCCACAGTGAAAATTAAGGCCAGAAGACTCTCAAGGAGATCAATGATGCATGTTTGATCAAGTAATTGAATATCGACAGTGTATGTTCAAATAGTACAGATGGAGATCGATGGAGCATATTAGATCAAGCTTCAGAGTGCATGAGATGATGACACATGTCAAAAAAAGAAAATGGTCACATTTTAAAAGTAAATAAGTAGCATGACATGGTATTGACACATAAGTAAGACATGATAAATTGAAGATCTTGTGGACCTGAGCATGTAAAAGGTATAAATGTGAGATCCAAATGAAATCTAAGTCACCAAAGCTCATATTTCAAACTTGTTTTCTACTATTAAAGCTCTGTGTGAACCTCAAAAATCCCTAGAGTGTATAAAAAGCCCTAAATTGTCTCTAAATTCACTATGATTGAGCTAGGAGAGTTAGATTTATATTTACAAAAGGATAATTCAATTGGGATTATAGCAAGGGTGACCCATGGACACATTTTGAAGAATGATGTTGAGATATGTTTGTCATCAGATGCTAAGGGTTGAGTGTTCAAAGACATAATTTGTAGATACCTCATTAAACATAGAGGATAATAATTGCTCTAAGTTATTCTGGATTATTAAGAAATATCTAATTATAACCAAAGAAGAGGAGAAGATCCTCCCAATGAAGACACTCTATGATGACATTGTGACCATTTAGATGAATGGACTACACTATATTGCTACAAAACAAAGGTACTTCATTATATTGATGTTCTTGGTCTAATTTTCAAAGAAGCTAAAATAGACAAGGTTATGTTGATTAATGAACATAGTCTGAGGAAAATTGCTTACATATCCCCAATCACCTTTGAGTCTTACTATAAGTTACTTAAACCTGAGATTGACCTAACCTGTAATAATTCATGGGCTGAGAAGCACAACATGATGGACACCCTAACTAAATGTTTAGAAGTAGGTAACCAGGTCATTGTTGATCTTGCAAAAAAATCCCTATGAGTCAATTTAGACCTAGAGTTAGGATGGTCAATTTAGCACTCTTGTATTCAATTTTAATAATTTTGATTTATTGATGTATGTACCTTTCTTTTATATTTATAAACTTAATTTTTTAAAATGTGTGGATTGACAACCCTTAAGGAAGCTCTTGCTTCTAGGATCTAGCTATCACTAGGCAATCCACTTAGCTATCTATCTAACAAAAAAGTTTGCTTTAGTGATTTCTTATCTATAGGTCATCCTCCCAAGCCAAAGATGATCTCTTCATAATATTTTGATTTCAATGTGTGTATTATCAATCAGGGTTTCAACCATACTCATACTTAGTTTCTTCTTTTCCCTCTTTCTAATAATAAGTAAGAAATTTATTGAAACATTCTAACACGCCTAGTGAGACCCTTGTGTCTTTACTTAGGTTATTTTTTATTTCATTCTCTCCCTATTATTTTCTCATTAATAAAATCAAAAGTTTCTTTTGGGCTTAAAATTAAGTGCATACATCGACTACTTGAAATTTTAGTTTATAGAGCTTAACTTAAAGGCAAATTAATGTATTTTAGCTTCACTCTTGTTGCACACACTAAACCAAACCACTTTCACCAATTTAACATCAAAAAAACTTGAGACAAGGACCAACTAGGATTTCATCACCTAGCGGTAACCTTACCCTTTCCCAACAATCCCACTTGGAGGTCATTACCAAAGGGAGAACCAACTCAGCTCTTTGATTGAGTATAATCTATGTATATCAATATGTATTGGCTAAGAATCTGATACCCTTGTCACTATAGTGTGTGAAGTGAGGGGGTAGCCCCCAATACCAAGCCACATATTTATTCTAATACAAATCTCTCTTGAGCACCTAAACACAACTTGAAACCAACCTTAGATTTCCTCTTTAGTACCCAATCTACAAACTAATTTAGGTTACACATCTTCTTAGGGCATAAGCCAAAAGCAAGATTAATTAAAACTCTAAGGTTTAATGCATCTTTTAGAGTGTGATTTGATTCCTTTGATCTTTTTCTTGTCTTCTCTTTATTTGAGTAGTGATTCTATTTATGCTTTCTATCTCTCTTATCTCGTATGGTTCTCACTCACCAACAATGAAGAGACCTTGCAGAGCAAAACCTATCACCAAGTCAACACCTCTTCTACCTCTTCATCCATGAACTATACCTCTGAACTAGTAGTCTATCCTCACCCCTTAGGAAGTCTTACCTTCCCTCGGGAGGTCCCTCAAGGAGATGCAAATTTTGCCACTTTCCTAGATAATAATCTTGTAGCCTTGCAACATTATCTTATAACCACATCTTACCGTATCCTAGTTTTGACTCCTTTTTTAGATATGCCTTATGGCATGCATCTCCACCTCATGAGGAGTACCTCCATTTCCATGGTTATTACTCAACTCTCAACTACCCAAGCCTCCTCATCAACCAATAACCCCTTTGAGGCTACCACTAAAAACCAACCAACCCAAACTACCACTGCCCTTATACTTTCTACTCCTAACAACCACTCCTCCACTTTAGGAGTACTTACCTATAACACTACTATCCTTCCTCTACCTACATTCAACCAATCAACCACTACTCCACTTCAAAGGTGTATGGTATCCATATCCTCTACCTTACCACAAATTAGTACAAGGGTTATTACCCTTCCATCAGTTACCAACCCAACTACCGCTCATATCTAACAAGCACCCATCGAATTAACCTTTGGATACATCCCTAATATACAAAGGCATATACCCACTACCTAACCACCTACCTCTACCTACCCTTATGCATCTTCCACCCAACTTTTGACATCCACTTACTCATATGTAGTGGCCTCCTAACCTTCTACCCTCTATCTATATGTCTCTCAAACACCTTAGTAATATGCATCTTATAACCCTTTGAGTACACAACCCCGAACATACCTAGTGAAGATGCTTATAGACAAGATGACCACCTTAGAGACATCCATCTTGGGTGCTCACAACATCTTGTCATATGACTAAATTTGTAATGAGCCTATCCATCTATTTGTACCTATCAAGCCATATTATCCCCAATAAGAACTAAAGTTCTCTAAATTTAAAAGTAAGGAGGATTCCCAACAACACCTTAGGGCATTTAGTCATTATTTATATCTCATCACTTATGATGCCCTTCTCCTCTGTACCTTCCCCATGTCTTTATCCATACCAACCTTGGATTGGTATTGTGCCTTACCAAAAAATTCTATCTTCTCCTTCACCCAACTGGTTCAAACCTTTTTGGACCATTTTTTGATCAATATGTCTAAGAAAGTGTCTATCACCAACCTCTACTATATTCAATAGTTTGAGGATGAATCTGTTGCCAATTTTGTGGCTCATTGGAGGAGCTTAATTAACCAACTATATTTTTCCTTGCCTCAACTAGAACTTATAGAGCTCTTTGCTTGGGCATGTGCCAAACATATCTCTTCCACACTACATGTCTAAAGATTCTAAACCTTTTAATGAATATTTCACTGTGACATGTAAGTTGGAGAATTGAGCCATTGATGAAGGAAAGATTAAGCTCAAAAATAAGAACTCAACCTATAAAACCAATGAGACTTCTTCCTCCAAATCTAGTAACCAGCCCAATACCAATACCAAGAACAAGGGGACCATGAATGCGATTATCCTAAAGGCTACTCATCCACCTTCTATTATCCAATCCAATTCCTCTAGTTCCTCAAAGAAAAACTTGAGGAACCAAAATTGGAACAACCAAAAGCAATTCCTCCACTTGGAGAATCCTATGCTTCTATCTTGGAGAAGTTATTAAAAGTCAATATCATTCAACTTCCTCCTATCAAGCCACCCCAATAATTTGACTCCTCTCATCCCTCACCTATTTGGTACAATGAGAATGAGTTATGTGCCTTTCATTGAGTGATAAGACATGACGTCAGTAGGTGAAACACCTTCAAGAGCCTTATTTAATCCCTCATTGACAAGGGAGAGCTTGCATTGGAAAACCTCAATGCACCATCTAACTAAGCCCTTGATATATTTAGGCAACCCTTCCCAAACCATGATTTTACCAATAATGAGAACAACAATGTCAAATGCTCTCACGATACCTGTATAGTTAACATGGTCTTTGATGCAGCCATTTTTGAACCACCAGTACCCAATCTTATAATTCTCCATAATATATTGAGATAATGGGCTCAACTTCCCTTCCTTCACACACTCAAACTAAGGAAAAACCATCTTATTTTCCTTGACTTATTAAGGTAGTAGAGCCATTACCCACCCTTTTCATTGATATACTAGAACAACCAACCATCATCATCTCACCCTCACCTTTAGCTACCGAACAAACCAATCCCTCTTTAGAGATCATTCCCAAGGAGGAAACCCCTATGTTTACTCCTCCCATAGAGGAGCCACCTATTTCAACCCCATATCCTTTGATTAAGTAAGAGGATGAGGTTACCATCCTTTTGCCTCCACTTAGGGGGTTATCTTTTAGATCCACCATTTAGGGAACCAAACCAACCTATAAACCCTTCTCTAGGCTAGTGCAAAAATTAGAGTTTATATCCAACCCTGAAATGGATCGAGCCACCTTCTAGAAGAAATTCGGCCTCCATTATATTACCCAATTGTGACCTATAACCCTTTCCTAATTAGACCAACTTGCCACTTCTATTGACCAACCTCTTATCATAACTACCCAAACAACCAAACCCTCTAACCAACCAACTAAAACTTCCACCAAACCAAACAACCTCAAACCACTTAAGCAAACCAAGAGCCAAATATATAAGCCCTCTCTTATCATCCCAACTAGTTTGCTAAGAATCTTGTTATCCCCCTACATTGATACTTACTCACCCATATGTCAAAGTGGACCTAACCCATTCAATCCTACCATCCAAATGCCAGACCATAGAAACAAAAGAGGTGAAGGCACACAAAGGTTAGAAGTCTTGAATTTTGCATCCCTCAACCTTGCCGTCCATTTTAAGGTCTCATCCCTCTACCTTAAATAGGAGACTAGTTGACTCTACCAAAACCCTACCACCTCTCTTAGTTACACCTTCATAGCTGCTCTCTGATACACCTCTTTTCACCATGCCAAAAATACCTAAGATACCTACCTTGAAATATTAGACCTATAGCCCATTAACCTCTTCATCTAAACCAAGGATATCAACCATGCGTACCACCTTACCCAAAACACCTATTACCAAACCTATTTCCAAGCAACCTCTCACCTCAACTACCAAAACAAAAACCACTAAACGTTTACCACCTTTAGCTAAGTCATACTCGACCATCCTCCATAGGTTATTATAGACTTATTATTTATAATTACCTGCCATTAGGCCCTTTAACCCTTTAGCTTCAAAACCCACCTAGTACAATGACCATCATGTGTGTTCCCATCATAGGACACCCGACCATGACATGGAGAATTGTAAAGCTCTCTAAACCATCATCCATTAGCTTTATGATGAGGATGATCTATTAATAGATGAACCTCCTATGTGCCCCATACCAATCTAACCACTCACCATACCTACCCAACACTCACCCACTCCTCTACTCTCACCTTAGAGTGAAGATGAATCTGATCAATCCTCTAGCTCAAGCTCTCCTTCTATCCATACTATCAATGTGGTCACTAGAACACAATAAAAAGATAAGGGGAAGGATAAGGTATCCATTCTTTGGACATACCCCTCTTCCAATTCTCAACCAACCTTCACCCAACTGTCCCCATATTTGACCAAATCTAAGGTGTCTATCTTAAGTGCCTCCTAATCTAACCCCTTAAAATCTATCAAGAGAGTTATCCTCAAGAAAATTCACCAAACCTTGATGAAGATGAGCTTCTATGAGTTGATCTCTACTTCTCCCCATCACCACCAAACACTAATAGAGGATTTGAAAGACATTAAGGTCTAATGTAAGGACCCCCAACCTCTAGCCACCTTTGTCAGTGCCCTTTAGATTTTTAACCTTATTACCTTTAAGGATTTATAAATACCCTCCATCCATCTTGAGGGCCCAGATCCTCCTCTCTTTATCATTTCCTACAACAACCAAACCTACAACAAATAGGTTATGATTGATGGGAGAGCTAGCATTAACATCATCTCCTCTCATACCTACAACCAACTCAACCTATCAGATAATGTTATATCCAAATCCTCAAATGTCCTTCATTCTTTCAATGATACCATGGCCACTACATTGGGAACTATCATCCTTCATATCCGTGTAGGACCACACATGCTCCCTAAACTATTTTATGTTGTATAAGGTGAATTTTAATACAACATCTTGTTGGGAAGACCTTATATTTACTTTATGGGTTGTGTTTCCTCTAACCTCTACCATTGTATTAAGTTTGAGCATGAAGGCTAGGTCATCACCATTTAAGCCAACCCAAGTCCTTTATTGACATGTAATATGACCTATCACCCTAATGATGTCCTTATACCCCCATCTAACACACCCTTAATAGCTAAAACCCAACCTTAAACCATAAAAGTAGATATCATATCCCATTATAATGATGGGGAGTCAACTAGCTCCTATAAAACTTCACACCAAATTCCTACCATAAACCCTTTGAAATCAACGTTCCATCACCTTTCACTAGGGGAATATCACCTTTTTACCCTCGATGCTTTTCCTACTCCTCATGAGTATGGGCAAATTACCAACCAACCAAGATATGAACCCAATGTTAGAACTATCATTCCATTTGGACCTCCCAACCATCAAACCCATTTTGTCTATGGGGGAGTCAACAAATCCATCAGTTCTTCTATTACCTCTCTTCCACCTAAACCATTCATCATTAATTTCTCTTACCTTGATAAACCAAGTTTTGCCAAGATATACCTCCATCGATGTGCTTGGAAAGGTTTTAGTCTTAAATGATATGATCATGGCCCACATGAATTGGTTATGATAAAAACTAGGAAGCCACATGAGAAGCATGAACTTGGTTTCATCTTGCCTAATAAGAAGAAATCCAAACAACCCACTACTGCCATTATTAAGGAGGATGTCCCTCCCTCCTGACCTCACCTCCACTTGTGTGTGAGGATGATGAAATCATCCCACCTAATTTTTTTCCATTAACATGATCAACCTAGGACCCTTAACTTATTATAAGGAGGGGGTGACTATGACCATCCCTTTCACCCATCCTCAGATGATAAGAGAGGACTCTCCTATCATTAACACTGTTCAGTGTCAGGATGATGATTCTATTCTCACCTACCTTGGTGCCCTAGATTATTCAATCCATAAATCCCTTCCTCCTAAGACCTCAACCATGTTGAATGAATCCACTATGGATATCAACTTGAGTACTCTAGACAACCCTTGCATTATCAAACTAGGTCAATCATTGAACACCAAAGAACTTCAAGACTTTTCCTTTTTCCTCCAAGATCAGAGCATAACATTCACTTGGTCTTACAGTGATATGCCTAGAATTGACCCCACCATTTCTACCCAGAACATAGTCACTTATCATGATGCCAAACTTGTTAAGCAAAAGTTCTGACACATGCAGTCCCGTATAACCCTTCTCATCAAAGAAGAGGTTCATTGTCTCCTATTTTTCAACTTCATTCAACCTATTGACTACCCCAAATGGGTATCTAATGTCATACTTTTCAATAAATCCATAGGGGGACTACATATTTGTGTGGAATTTTGTGACCTCAAACTTGCCTATCCCAAAGATGTCTTTCGTCTACCTAGCATTGAACAACTTGTTGATCTTACAACCAGACATGAGATGTTATCTCTCATAGATGGATTATTAGGTTACAATCAGATCTTAATCACCCTTTAAGATGATCATAAAACTACCTTTATCACCCCTTGGGGGACCTTTTGCTATAGAGTCATGCCTTTCAAGTTAAAGAATGTTGGTACAACCTACCAACATGCTATGACCTACATTTTCCATGACCTTATCCATAAGGTCAAAAAAGACTATATGGATGACTTTCTCTTAAAATCCAAACTCTAAAAGGATTACTTAGCCATTCTTAAGATCATCTTTAAGCACCTTATCCACTATCATCTTTGCCTTAACCCCAAGTAGTGCATCTTTGGGGTCTTATCAGGAAAACTTCTAGGTTTTATTATCTCCCTTCATAGAATCAAATTTAACCCCACCAAAATCAAAGCAATCCTAGACACATTTCCTCTTAATAACATCAATCAAATTTGTATCTTGTAAGGGAAGCTTCAATCCATTCATCATTTCATTTTTGAGCTTTTAGATCAATGCTGACCTTTCCACCACCTCCTGAATAAGGATGTCTCTTTCAAGTAGAATAACAATTTTCAAAATCCCTTTGATTCACTCAAAGAGTACCTTTTGTTACCACCTATTGTTACCCCTACCAAGGATGACCAACCTTTCTACCTATATATCTCTGCCACCAACCATTCCCTAGGGGCAATACTCGTTCATCGAGATGAATAACATAGAGAGCAACCCATATACTATATTAGCCACACACTTGTGGAATAAAAAACTTGGTACACCCATACTGAGAAACTATGCCTAAATTTAGTCTTTGTGGCCACCAAGATTTGTCACTACCCTCTTAATCATAAAACTTATGTCATAACCAACACTGACCTGCTCAAGTACATGCACTCCAAGCCATATCAAAATCAGCATATGGCCATGTGGCTCATGCTCTTAGTAGAGTTTGACCTTGAGTTCCTCTAGTAGAAGTAAGTTAAGGGGCATGCCATTATCGACCAATTGGATAAAGCACCATTAGTAGACATTCAAACCCCTCCTCTTGATTTCCCTGATGAGTCAATCATGACCCTATCTCAAGCAAATTTCACCAATCAAGTCACCATGTTCTTCGATGGATCAAAATGTCAATGTGGTGGGGGAGATGGTATTATCCTTATCCCCTTTGACAGTGAACCCCTTCCTTTATCTTTCAAGCTTGACTTTGAATGTACCAACAATATGGTTTAATACAAAGCCCTAGTGATAGGCCTTCAAACTACCTTAGTCTTAAGAGTTAAAATAATCAATATTTTTGTTGACTCCCAAATTGTGGTCAATCAAATCAATGGCTCTTACCAGTGTAAGAATGATGTTATTTAGTAGTACAAATAACTAGTTGATGAACTCCTAACATCATTTGAGCACTACCACATCCAATCAACCCTATGATCTATTAATAAGTTCACTAATACCATGACATCCCTTGCCTCACAGATCCTATCTTCACCCTCAAACTCTAAGCTATCTATTATTATTCACAAACTTACCCAACCTTCTTATGTTAAACCATATTCTCCCATAATTTTTAATGTTGAGGAGACCCAACCTGACCTTTGGTATCAACAAACCTTTGACTATCTTAAACTTGGCATAGTTCCTTTTGGCCTCTCTAAGAATGCTTGATGAGAATTTTTTTAGAGTACCTCTCACTATACCATTATGGGAGGAATTATTTATAAGCATGGCTTTGATGGCCTCCTCTTCCACTGTCTACATAGTTAAGAAGCCTCTCACGCTATCAAGGAAATACATGATGGTATCTATGGGGGACACTTTAGTGGCCTCACTATAGCTAAGTGCATCATCCATCTTAGCTATTATTGAACTACCCCTAACCAAGACTATTATGATTATGTAAAAAAGTGTCAATTGTTAACAACATGATAATTTGCATCATGTACCTAACCACAACCTTTGAGTTTCTACTAATTTTTGTCCTTTTTCATAATGGGGTCTAGACCTTATTACTGAAATTATTCCCTATTCCTCATAGTGACACCATTATATTATCACCACGATCAAGTAATTTACAAAGTGGGTAGAGGATATTCCTCTAGTCTCAACCAAAGGGAAGAAGATTTTCAACTTTTTCAACCATCACATCATTTACCACTTTGGTGTTCATCAGAAGATTATCATCGATATTGGTAATTCCTTTAAAAAAAAGCAAGTATAAGGTATATGTGATGCATTTGGTATTATGTTAAGCTTCTCCTTACCCTATGTCCCTCAAGCTAATGGATAGGCATAAGCCTTTAACAAAAATCTTAATGACATGCTAACTAAAATGGTCAGTGCATCTAGTCAGGATTAACATTTACACATCCCCTTCACCTTATGGGCATATTGTAATAGCATTATAAGCCATATGGATGATACCCTATTTTATTTTGTATTTAGATTAGAGACTATCTTGCCTCTTGAAGTAAAAATCTACTCTCTTTGCATATCTTTGTAAGAGCTTATTTTGGAAGATGATTATCATCAACACTGTTTAGCCCAACTTGAGTTACTTGATGAACATCATTTAGCATCCCTCACCCATATTAATGTCTACCAAAAGTGTATCAAATGTGCTTATAACAATTAAATTAAGTTATGGGAGTTCAATATTAGAGACCTCATCCTAAATTAAAATCAACATGTCACCAATATGGAGAAAAGCAAGTGGGGCAAGTTTGCTTTCAATTGGCTTGGACCTTATATCATAACCCATAAGTATGGATCAAAAGTTTACCGGTTGTATTCTCTCAAAGGCCACCTAGATCCTGATCCCCTCAATGCTTCACACCAATGTCCATTTTTTTATTGAAAAGGGTCACATTCACCTATTGTCTACCTTAAGTTCATCCCTTACTATCTACCTACATTCCATAACCCTATTTTAGTGGAAACCAATTAACACTGAATCATGTGATTAACTATCACTGACATATCCTTACATTCAACAATGAGTATCATGTCTCTACCCATGGCATGGTTTTCATGGTACTTTCCACACCTTCATAAGATGGATTCCTATGGTTGTTTTCACCAAAACCTCTTCACACCTAATCAACCTTCTTATGATTTTAGTTTTACCTTCATAAAGGTGAACCAATAATCTAGCCTAAACAAGTCTATGCCAGGTAAAATCAAATAAAAATAATAAAATCCCAATCAATATCAATCATGGGTCAATCCTAACATTCACAGACTGCTACCTTGAAGCATAGCTATCAAAACTTTATTTTAAAAATTGCTAAAATAAGGTAGTTTGCTCCCTCGAAGGACAACTACCAAAAGCATCAAAAAAAGTATATAAACTTATACCACTCCTTTAGAGGATGTCTAAGTAAAGTATTTGTCAAAAGTATAACAATACATCGATTAACTTCCCATTTGTAATAGTCAACAAAAGATCCATTATCACTATCATAAACAATAGAAAACTAATCTTGGAATTTGCAATTGGCTCTCAAATAACAACATAAGGTGAAAGCTACAATTAACTTTCACAAGTAGAATTCTTACATTGATTAGTCTACATAACTTGGCATAGTCTTGTTTATATTGACTCTTTGGACATTTATGGAAGAGGCATGATAGTGTCATGGAAAGGTTTCATTTCCAACCATCTCTCCAGTACATAAGGGATTTTGAGCTTACTTAACAACATGTGGCCAAGACACCTTTTTAACCAACTAACAAGCACCCATACGAAGCATTCAAAGGGATTATGTTCATTAAGCCAATCCAAATTCAGGTTTGTTTTTGGCCCTTGTCAACAAATAAGCACCATGCTCTCTGCTTATCCTATCATGACTAGTTGATATTTTCATTATGGCATTTTTTCTCTTGATTATATTCTTTGTTCCCCCAGATAGTGTTGTTAATTAACCTACCTTATGTGTTTTAGCATAAGCATTTAAAAAAGTATAACCATGGCCATAAAAACCTCATAATAAAAAGCATAATCATAACCATCTACATTACTGTATCATACATGATAATAACATCCATAAGCAGTAAATTCAATGTTAACATGTCTAAACATAACAAAATCTAAAAATAATTAGCATGCCATAAGCATAACCATAAAAATAACCATAACCAAGACCAACATCATAAATTAATAACATCCATAAGTAATATTAACATCACATCATAAGCAATAAACACTAAATGCCAATTATTGCACCATGAGAAATAAGCATAGACATCAAACCATAATAATCATGTGCATGAGCAATAAACAAGATCACATATATATAGCTTGTGAGTCTCATAAACATCATAGTGTGTCCACATAAATGATACATATAATAAATGTGCACCATCTCTCTCTCTCATGTACATCTTGCATCATCAACATGTAGGTTGGTATCAAAAATCAAAACATGTACATAAATTGTGTCATGTATCATACCCCTAGGGCATCACTACTATTAGCCCCTCCTTCTTCACTGCCACTACCACTATGTGCTGATCTTCTTAGAATGCCCTATATCTTCCCACTAATTGTAGATGTTTACTATCCTAGAGTAGCCATAATCAGACCACCTACTAGATTGGCTCTCTACTCCCCCCATCTGAGCTCATTCAGACACTATGCTAGAACAATAGCCTCATAATATCATAGATTCTCTACTATAGCTAGGTATCAGGTAGTAGGAGTGAAACCCAATGGTACTACCTATCGTACCACTACCCTTGCCCTATGCCTTAGGGTATCCCTCTCTTGAGACACTAAACCAAGGGTGGTTTGAGCCTAATTTCTCTCAGCTATAATAGTGGCAACCTGACCCTATAACATGATAACCTAACCTTATAATGCAACCACTTATCCCTATCATCTTATGATCTAAGCTTACGCATCTACCAATGCTACTTATACTTATCCATGCTAACCTCCACCTTGCACTTGTGCACCTACTGGATCCACACCCATGGGTTTTTTACCTTCATCACCCCACCTAAAATCAACTACTACTACATAAAGGGCCTAGTACCATGTTGCATATCCATGAACAAAATTGGCATCATTTATAGCTATTCTAGCTGGTAGCTCTTCATGATTTAGTACTACATTCTATGGATATGGCTCTGAAAGTAAAAACATTGCATCCTCTCTCTTGTACCTTTAAGGAGGAGCTAGAATCCCTGACACAAGACCAAACTACCACCAAACTTAATCAAAGGGGATAAGCTCTATCTCCCCCTCTTGATACTCATATATCCATCACCAGATCTTTAGTGATAGCATGTGATAACTATACTGGGCCCATCTAGGCCAGTTCACATATGGCCTCCACACCATATCACCTACTACCAAACCCTCCAAAGCTTCTCTGAACTAGTCTATATCCCTGGTAGCTCCACCTACCCTAGTCAAAGCATAATCATCTCTCTATCACACAAGTCCTATTATGAAGTGTACCTAGGCATATCCATCTCATGGTAGCCCCTAAGGTCTCAACACCCTAATGTTTTTGTACACCCAATAATAGAGTATGAACCCAACACTGATACTATATCATCTATCAACTCTGAATGCCCATAGATCCTTGTAAATTTGAACCAACAAAATAGGATCCCAATTGAGCATAGTCCTACCTAATAACATATCTAATAATACTCCCAGAAATAGATATGGAAAGTGACCACTACTCAAATCTAGCAATGCAAAATATGACACCACCATCATCATCATGCTCATCAAACATTGGTCCCCTGGAGCCCTTTGTTATAAGGGCCTATAACTAAAGCCACTAGAATGAAACCTAACATGTACCTAATCCTCTCTATACAATAGATCCATATGATAATCCTAATCCTCATTCTCAATATGGTAAATCAGCTCCCCCAAATGGGTAACTATGTAATCCTATGTACATCCTCTAATAAGATGCTGATCTTTCCCATCTTTAACAAAAATATGTTCATGGCTTGGTCCCATATCTCAATGAGAGCCACAATCATAGCCACATCCCATGGTGGATGATAATAATGGACCATGTCCCCAAGGCCAACCTCCTCCATGTGTGTCCACTCAACCATGGTCATCCCATCTTGAACCTTAACAAAAATCTTTGGGACTCGATCCCTCATCTAGATCTGGCCTATGCCTACAAAACAACCACATCAACACACACACACTTAGTTTTACAAATTAAGATCAATACCAACCTACACCCACCTTCTTCAATTTATTTCAAGCTAACAAAATAAAAATATCTATAACATTAACTCTAGCATTTAAGTAAACATCTACCCTTACCCACAAAATTCTCACCACTCTACCCAACGAACTATTTTACAACATCAAACTTAATTACCCTACCTTAACCTATCAAATAAAAACTAATGTTATCCAATAAATCATTCCTACATGACACTTTTTTACCAAGACTACCAACCTATCACTTTACACACCACCTGCCTTAAACTTACACTTGACATATCAATTTACACACAACTTTTAACAACATTTTAAACCAACCTTCCCTAAAACACTCGACCATCGATGGTTCATCTAACCATCGATGGTTTAGTGACCCCTTTTACCTTGGGGTTTGATTGCTAATGGTCAAGATGATCATCAATGATTGGAATAAATTGATAATGGTCAATGTGTGTGACCACTGGTGGCAAAACCCTAATCCTTCCCCACCTCTAAACAATACCAAAAACAACAAAAACAAGGAACTAAACTACTAAAAACTATCCTACAACCCACCCCAACCCAAATCCTCCCCCAATTTTAAATTTCACAAGTTAAATTTATCAAATTTAACAAAACAAAAACCTAGGTCAAAACCCCCCAAAAACCTATCACATCCAATTTCCATAATAATAATTAACGTACCCAAATTTGATTTCAACAAACAACCAAAACCAACTAATCTACAATCTTAATGCACACCTTAGCTCATTCCTTGATCTCTATCAAGGTCAAATCCCATGTCTTATAGATCAACCACATCCTCATCTACCCTACATGACTAGACCTAGCTATATCAACTCAACTAATCCATAATTAACACCTCAACCACACACCCAGTCTAACAATCAACTAGCTAAATGCCAAAACACAAAATCACCAGTGCAAAAAAAGATTAGAGTCAACTCAATAAAAGTGAAAATGAAATTTCATTTTCACTTTTTATATTCATGATTTTAAGGGTTTCCCCCTAACCATCGATGGTCAGAGAAACTATCGATGGTTGACTTTGGGAGCCCCTAACCGTTGACAGTCAGGGTCCCACACTTTTTTTATTTTAGGCACTTATACCTATATGCCAACTTTGTAGATCACTTAATCTCCCCTAAAGCAAAACTTGAAAAATTTTAGAGATCACCCTTATCCACCCACCCATTAGACCATGTCCACCTTGATGTTGTCCGTTTTTGACTTGGACTATCACATATTTTTATGGAAACTCTACTTGGTCTTTTTAACTGCACCAACCATTTTTTCCATGTTAACCATTTGAAATTGCACCACCTAGTGCACAATAACACCATTTGTGTTTTTCAAAAGGATCACTTCCTACCCTAGAATCCCTTATGAAAATACCAACCCTATCTAGAAGACTTGATAAGAATAACTCAATCAGCTATGCCAAATGCTATGGCCTAGTTACCTTGTCACCAGTCCTTCTAGAACCAACCTTATTTTTACCAACTATGATAACCTTAGTCTTTACATAATCTTTGCTGTCACACTTGGTTGTATTTTATGCACATGTTTTGCATCTTGAATGCCCAACTACCTTTTGTCACCACCTCATACCTTACCATGTATTGCTTATCAAACCCTAGCTCAATTTTAGTTTCACCTCATCAACTCTTTATTTGAGGGGGAACACCTCATCCCATAATCATGACAATCAAACCTTTGACCAACACTCCATTTTTGTTTTACAACTTGTTAATTTTAAGCTACATAAAAAAGGGGTAAAATGTAGACATCATAAGTCTACGTACCATGATTCTGAATGTCATAATTCCCCTAGACTACCCTAAGACCCCCTTGGGACCAATATCACCTTCTAACCCTTATCAACCTATCCCACAATTAGTTTAACTTAACTAGGTCAACCTTTCCTTCTATCCCTTTTTACCCTTCACCCTGGCCATTGACGGTCAAGTTGTACTGCCCCAACTAAAAGCATGCAAACTACATACCTTGATTTTCTAAAAATAGCCCATCTAATTATAGTTGTGATATATTACATGGATGAGTTAATTTTGGAAAGCTGAGTTCACATGTTGTTACAACTCTCTTGCCTTGCCTATAAGATAGAGGAGTAAAGAGGTGAAATGGATATATAATTGTTATCAAGAACTTATGATCTAGGATTTTTATTTCTTATAGGTTAATTCCATTAATAATCTAATGATCTAGTAATCATATCAGAGAGTCAATTTTCTATCACCTCTCCATCAAGCCTTATGTATCATTACTCTATCAGAATTGAGCTAGATTCCATCAATAGACCAATTGCCTCAACCATCCACCCAATTGACTTTTGGTAACATAAGTACTTGATGCCTATAATTCATCTACTTTATTTACATTTTAAAATAAACCCAAGTCTTACCCATCTCTCAGAATCCATCTTTTAGATCTCATCAATCAAAAAAGTTACCAACTTAGATCCTCACACAATAACCATTGATTGTTGACTCAACCATCAATGGTATACCCAACTAGTGATGGTAAACTTTACCACCAATGGTGACCTTAATCATTGATGATCATCACAACCATCGATGATCACTGTGGCACTAAAAAACTAGCAAGCTAATTTCACCTACATACCCCAATCAAACCTAATTTTTTATGTTCCTGCTTTTTCATGGAACCCTTTCTAATTGTTTGAAGTATACCCCAACCGTTTAACACTAGTATTTATTAGTTTATTGATAATTTAATCATTTATAACATATTTATTAGTAAGCACTATTGTATTCAATTTAATTACTTTTGATTTATTGATGTAAGTACCTTTCTTTTCTATTTATAAATTTATTATTTAAAACATGTGGATTGACAACCCCTAAGGAAGCTCTTGCTTCTAAGATCTAGCTATCGCTAGGTAATCAACTCAACTATCTATCTAATGAACAAGTTTGATTTAGTGATTTATTATCTATAGGTCATCCTCCCAAACCAAAGAAGAGCTCTTCACAATCTTATGAATTTAACATGTGCATTATCAATTAGGTTTTTCAACCATACCCATACTTAGTTTCTTCTTTTTCCTTTTTCCAATAATAAGCAATAAATTCATTGAAACAATGATCCTGGAGCATTTGTTCTTATATACATTAAATCATCCCCTTACTTTGAAGTGACTAGAAGATTGAAGGAGCAAAACATAAGGCATGAGTCTAGATTGAATAGAGATCAAAAGATGGAAGATAGATGGCATTTATGCCCTTCACAGTATCATCTAATTGAGGTTGGTGCTTCTAATATCCCATCAATAGACATACAAGAAGATCATAGCCTTAAAGAGAGAAGGCCAAGTGAAATTGCTTCAAGTTCATCAGCTCCTAAATCTTCCAAAATAGTAGATCAAGAATTGCCTCAATAAGAGGTTCATATAATAGATCTAGATCCTCATGAGTCTATTGAAGATGCATTGAAGATGCTATCTATTACAAATGAGACATATTCAGATACACAAGAGGCAAGTGTTAAAGAAACTAAATAGGATAAAGGAAAAGAGAAGTCTTTAGACTTAGTAGTTATTGACAATCCCAAGAGGAAAGTTGAGACTACCATTTTCTCAAAAGCTAAGAAACCTAAAGTAACCATTACACCACCTTTAGAGAATTTAAATCTATTCAGTGAGGAGAAAATAATATATGGTCTACCTATTCTTGAATGGTTCATTTATGAACCAAGATTAGAGAAGCTTCCTACTTACCATCCATGGGCTATGGTAAAAACTACAAACATTCCTATGCAAAAAGAGTTGAAGCCATGGATCATCGCCTTGAAAAAAGAATAAGCAAAGAGATTGGCTAGTCTAAGTTAGTTGATTGAGATACAAGTAGGGATGACAATTAAGCAAATAGGCTAATCTTCAGTTGGGGTCAGATTTGATCTAGACACTACTAGTTTGTAAAGAGTGATCAAGACAATAATCATAAAAGGTGGTGAAGAGATTATATATCAAAAGGTGGAGCCTTTGACCCATTTAGCTTAGAAGAAAAGACAAAGACTAGGGGAATTCCCCATATTTTAAAAGGATGTCTTGGAACTAGATCAATCACAATAAAAAATGCTACAATCTTCTATCAAAGTCTTGAAGCAAGAAAAGAAGAACCTAGAGGAGAAGTCCATTCTATCTATTCTAGGGGATATTGTCAATAAGTTTGAAGCCATTATGTATGATATATTCTGCTCTTTGAAGGTAATAAGGTCTAAGCAAGATATGATGATTTAACAGAGTATTATGGCTATGAATCAATGATAGGTTTCATACAATAAGGCAAAGGAATTGATTGACATATTGATAGAGGACCAAATTCCTGAGTTTAAAATAGTTAGCCTAGATCATTTAAATATGGCTATGGTAATATGGATATGAATAAATTGTCGAAATACATGGAAGGTCTTTCTAAAGATTTCAAGTAATTAGAGAACTAGATGGTGCATATATTAGGGAGCTTGATCAAGGACCCAACTACCCTTAGTCCTATTGGCTTGATAATTGATGAGGAGATCCAACATAGGGCTACTCAATTCATCCAAAAGGTAAAGAACAAAAGCTAGGGCATTATAGGGGTAGATAATAAGCATATATTAGATATGATATTATCAACACAATAAAAGATAGGCAATGCTAGAAGCATTAAGGAAGTCGTAGACATAGTTGATAAAGATTTCAAAGAGTTGGCAGGGAAAGAAGAGATACTTTTCATGGAGATAATTATCAACCTCAGACTGATTGATGAACAACATATCAAATCCATGAAGATCCTAGAGAAAGGATAAAAGATTGCAATAACATAAGCATTTAAAAGTCAATTATGTTGACTTACAATATTCTCTTGTATAGGAACTATGTAAATGATTTTGAAGGAATATTTTATTTTGTAAAATCATGTGTAATTTGTAACACACATTGCTTATAGGTTAGTCTAATTGTAAAGTGTCTAGTTCTAGAATGTTGTAGAAGGACACATATCCTTGAAACTGGCTAATTATCATTTGATAATGATTAATAAACATATCTCAAGGTCTTCTATAAAAGGGGGTATTGTCATTTGTCAAAGGAGGAAATTTTTAGAGCAAAAACTATTTTATAAATTTGGAACAAGTAATGAAAATAAGGGAATTATGAAAATATTATCTCACATTTATTTGTGTGTTTGTTATCATGGATGAGTCCTCATTTATCTAGTTTTATTATTAGAATTGAATTGCTTCTATGAATTCTATATGTGCACATGTTACTGTAGAATTGTTAATTTGAGCTTAATCTAGGTTGGCTAAAGGATTTTAGATTCATTTCATTTTCCTTGATTTTTTTTAAAGATGTGATAATGCAATTTTATTATGTAATTAAATATTTAAAGTGAAATTGATTTTTCATTTGCATTATTTCATGTATCTTTAGACATTTTCCTAGTATATGATAGGATTTGTGCTTTTGGCAATTTCATGTCATATGCTGGTTTGAGTGCATGTCTTTGATGAAATTCAAGCTTTGTCATAATGTTTGGATTGAAGATAATAAACACCTCTTTTTTATGCCCTACCCTTCCTTTTTCTCATTTTTTTGATCAATTCACAATAGTTTAATATTTCATTACAAATATTCATGTTAGATTAGGTTTTAGACTTTAGGTTTTGATCATTATTCATTAAACTTAGTTCAGATTACTTCTACTTTCAAAAAGAGATTTTAGACCATAGTTTCTCTCAACAACCATTTGTCCTATTATTTTGTGAAATAGTTATATATCTTGGCTGCTACTCTAGCACAAATCACAAGATGATCATAACCAACAACTCATGCATAATATTCTCTGAGTCTTGAAATGAGAAGTTTTTCTTAACACTATGCAAATCCTATGATACACTTTCATGCATCAACATGTGAATTTCATTGGTGCTAGAAGGAGGGGATTTAGTTAAATCTTTATGAATTTGAGGTATCTTAGCTAATTTTAGTGAATTTTGTTCAAACATCAGTTGATCCTTTGTGTACAATTGTGTTGTTCTTAGCTTAATTGTGTAAAGATAATTGATATTCATGGGTTTATACCAGTATTTAGGCTTATGAGAAATTGTTTCAAAGGTAACTTAAGCTTTGTGAATTAGACATGTTTGAGGTTAGTGATAGACATTTTATTCAAGGATTGGTTGATTTTATGAAAATTTAGGTTTATTTAAACTTAGAGGTGTAAAAATCACTTATGTTTACAAGTTTGGATGTATATTTGAGCTTATTTAGTTAAATATATTTGATCTTTGTATGAATTTGTGAAAAATTTGCTTAACACACACACACACACACACACACACACACACACACACACACACACACACACACACACACACACACACGATCATTGTTCTTTGCAAAAATAAGATATTTACATCATATTTTGAATAGGATTCAAAATTTACAAGATGGAACTACCAAGAATCTAGATTAGGTCAAGATATGAGACAAGGCTACCTCTTCTTTCTTTATAAGTCCATAGGAAAGCAAGAGAAGATAAAGGTAAGCATGAGGTTTCCAAATCTCAACCTACTTCACCTATTCGTGTTGCTCCTATATTCAACCCTCATCAAGTCCTTCAAGGTTACTTTAAGATTTTTGAATGTTATTCATGAATATGTTAGATGTAGATTGTTTTCTTTTACTTTTAGATATGTAGCATATGAATCATTTCTTAACCTTCCTAAGAATTACATTGTCAGTTGGAATGATTTTAACAACTATTTCATTGATCAATTTGGAAAGATCATCAGTCCATGTGTCCTTTTTCAACAATTCACCACTATGAAGATAAATTCAAATGAAATTGTTGTCACTTATATTTTCACCCCTTGAGGATATGCCTAGTTATCTTCATCCAAGTGGCACAATGAAAACATCTATCTTACTGTGGGTAACAATTTGGTGAGATTAATCTCTACAAGGGCTAGTTCTCTTGATGTACTCTTTGAAACACTCTTTTACCTGTCATATTTGCATGAAAAGGGTTAAGAAGACAAACTAAGAAAAATAAATGTGATGCACCAATATTGAATTTCATCCTATTGACTGAATTTATACTACTTAGAGCTAAACAAAGCTTCTTTCACATAAAACTAACAACTCGAGGGATTATCACATCAATGTTTCATATACTAGGTTAAAGAGGTATTTTTATGCTTAGAAGGGTAATGGATGATTAATTTATAAAATAAAATCATGAACCACTTCTAAAAAACACATACACTTAAAAGAGAACACTAATAAAAACCTAAAATAATTACTCTTCTGCGCATTTGGTAAACAATCAAGGATAACACTAGAAAAGATGATCTTCTAGTAGACGACCAAAAAAATTGAAATAAAACTCAATTGTATAGCATGCAAGTAGGCAATTTCATTTTTTTAATTTCTTCAAGAGAAATTCAAGTACAAAATTGGATAGGGTTTCACCATCAACCAATGGAGGCTACTCAAAAGAGTCAATATTTATAGCCTTTGGAAAAATATCAATAAAAGAGAAGTCCAAACTAACTTGGACACTTTTCAAGCTAAGAAAATAGGTTAAATTTTCATGAGAAAGATATGTTAAACAAACCATGCAATTTTATAAGGTCCAAATGTCCATACAAGTCATGAAACCTATGAAAAGTGGCATAAAACTCCCCATCTTGGCTTAGAAAATTGCCTTCATGATTTGGACCTGTTTGAACATACCAAAACTAAATAGGGATAGGTATGATGATTGGGATTATAGTTAAGTATTTCACACACACCTCTCCATGCATTGGTTTTAGTCTTAATCATCTAGAAACTCTTGAAAGGAAGCCATCATTGTCTATAATCTAAAAAACTCCTTTTTTTGTCACCCCTCACACGTGGCCTCAAAACTAGCATCAATTTTCCATGAAAATTTGTGGGAGGGAGTGGATGACACTTGGAAATACCCTTCATGGCCCTATAATACTTAGGTTCACCTTAAAATGACATCCACTTAAGATTTTCATACTTCTCACCCTTATGTTCACTAAGCCAATTTTGACTGGCTGAGATGAGAGCTATGGTTTGAACACTTAGGAGTTTTTTATTGGAATAAAATTACCTTAAAGAGTTATTAAAAGTCCATATATTCCTCTAAAACTTGATTTCATCTTTAGACCTCTTCTAACACCTACAAAACACATAAAATGGTAAAAAAACCCTATTTTACCCTGTCCATAAAATTTCATATAGCTAAAAAGTATGTGAGGGAGCCTGAGTGAGTCATATGCAAGGTCAAATATATTTCATGGTCAAAATATGTCATCTGGATTTCTCTCCAATCTTATTTTCTCCCTCAAGTCTTGACTGAGGGTTTAGTAGGGTTTTAGGTAGTTTTTAGTCTTAAGCTTTGTTCATAAAGATTTTAAATTATAACTACCAATAAATGAAAAAATATTTATGTTGAGGGACCCTAATAACCCATAAAAACTACTTTGGTTTTTATGCAAACTCTCAGAGGAGATATGAACACTTGAAGTCAACCCCTCGAGCTAGTTTATGCCTTTCTCACATGTTTAAACTCTTTCTGAGCTAAAATTAGCTTTCTTGTAGGTTCCTCTACATAATAAAAGTTAAAAAATGTATAATTAAATATCCATAAAATTTCCCAATCAAATATATATCCCTCCAAGGGTTATAAGGGAATACGGACCCCTAATTGGTTTTAGGTCCCTTGAAGGCTTAAAGGGTTTAACATGTACCTTGAAAGTTTGATTTACTTAAAATAATATATCATGGTTATGCTGGTATATAATTATTATTAATTATTCATTAAATCTTTTAATATCACCACAAAATATCTCAATTACTCCTCTTCTTCCTTTTCCCTCATTCATGAACAAGGCCTAGTGAAAGCTTGCCTAGTTGTACTGAGTGTAGGGGTATTTTGGTCATCTTGAAAGGTCTAAGACTGAATTAATGCTTCTATATAATATAATTTACTTCCATAAACCTCATAATATTTTTATTGATATTCAAAAATCTCCATATCAATCCCTTTTCCCATTTTGTACTCACTAGCTTGCTTTGTTAAACCCTGATTTTCCTAGATTAGCTGACCTTTGAGATTAAAAAATGAGGTATATCCCTAATAAAAAAGGAAAAATGAATATTTTTTGAGTTTTATACAGTCATTATTATTATTTTTACCAAATTTTTAATCTATATTCCTTGATTTATGTGCCTAACCAGCTCAAAATGCCAAAAAAGGCCTCTAAAAAGCTTGTTTTCATGCATTTTCCTCAAATCCTCCTAAGAGTGACCTCTCCAAGCTAAACCAATGCTCCTAGGATCTTTAATTTTTTTATTCATACTAAATTTACTATTATTAATATTTTAATTCATTTAAAACACCTCTCTTCTTTAGATTCCCCATATTCATCTATTGAGTAAAGAGGTTTCTTAGAGCAATTATACGAACTGATGACATTTGACCAAGTAGGGAAGGTAGGTGATCATCTTGGCAGAGTCTTTGGTTTGTGTAAACACCTTTTGGAATATCATGATTTTTTTTTCATTTATTTTAACCTTCCTCTCTTCCCTAGACAAGTTCATTTCTTAATCTCACCTTCATGTTCAAGATTACAACATGGTGGTTGTAGGTGAACACAGGGTTTTAAGGAGGTTTGTGTAGGTGTGTTTCATCATGTGGATCTTATGAGGTTTATCATGGATATATATAAAGTATACATAGGTTTAATTCATCATCCCATCCTCCCATTATCGCTTCTTATGCACCGTTTGTCATAAATGAGTCCTCCACTGTCCTCTGACTGTGACACCATGCTCTTTCACCCATGTATGTGCATATTATCTCATTTAGACATTTTTCATGATGTGTGAGGGTTTAATGATACTATTAAAACCATAATGTAATTAATTAAAACTCATTTATCACTCCATCTCTGCCAAACACCTCACATAAGCCTTGCTTTTCAATTTGATGAAATATTAACTATGTTTCTTATTTGGAAGAGGCACCTATAGGTGCACTTATATAGTTTAGGTCTAGAAAACCATATACAATTCCTTCTTGATATTTAGGTCACTTGACTATCCTTTATTTCATTCACATCATTCTTATCTTCTTCATATGCATTTGAGCCTCAAGACTGAGTCTCTTCCTAATTGATTGAGACAACTACCATTTAGACCCTGCTATAGGTGTCTAATGCTTCAAATGAGTTTGGTTATTATGCTTGAGAGCCTCCATTTAACCACATTAGGTCAAAAAATGCATGATTAAACCTACACTCAAATTTAGAGTCCTAAAACAACACTTTGGCATCAAAATTAAGTCACCGTCTTATACCGTGTTGTAGGTGTGTATTTTCCCATACAAGGGACATCTGTAGGTACTCATGAAGCTTGAAAAATCATGAATCAACCATATACTAATGGGATCCATGAATTTTTTCTCACAACTTAATCTATGAGACTAATTCATCCATGAGGGAATGCTTTATTTTCTTGTGAGATGAAAATATCTTTCAAACTTCTAAACTTGTAAACAAGAATGTAGACTTTTAGTGCTTTTTGAGGCCACTTTAAGGCTCTAAAATTCAATCTTATCCTCACTTTATGAATCTCATAATTGGTATAGGTATTATATATGCTATGGGATACATGTTTTACCAATATATATGTTTTAAACACTTTGTAAGCATATTTTAGGAGGTCCAAAAAAACCCTTTGGAGCTCTCTTTTCACATTTTAGAGAAAGTTTCCTTAAACTTAGTCCTTGCTTCTTTCAAAGTAGCCCATCTCTTATTTTGCTCCATTATTCTTCAAAAAATCCTAAAATGTTCTTTTTATATACTATAATACTAAAATATGCTTCTTTCATGTTTCAATCCTTCACACAAGAATCCTCAAAGCTTTACTGATACACCTGTAGATGAGCATTCTTACACATAGATAGTAAAGCTTCTTTAGTTGCCTTAGAATGAGCTGTATGCATTATCACTTGATTTAAATGGTTCAAGGCCTCCTTAAATACCCTCAAATGAAATTTTCACATATTAAAAGGATTGAAACCAATACTAAGGCTTTGATGATGCCATCATGAGATGCTTGTATATGAAAATGAGTTGAATGTGGACAATGAGTGTGGAATAGAGAAACAAGGTGGATAAAATAACTCATGGGTAGCAAAAACCTATTTTCAACTTCAAAATTCATGATTGACAACAAGGAAATCTTGAGATAATCTTCAAAAATTTCTTTCAATGTGAAAATCACCTGCATATACATGGAATAAAACAAGCAGAGGCATTTCATGATATTTTTAGCATGGTGAATGAGCTTGTCACCAAAATTGTACTCTTCCCAAGCATCCAAGTGGAATATACCCATATATTTATGGATTGAATAACTAACACATTTTTATTACAACTGTATGGAGAGGATAAACAAGCTTATAGAGGTGACTGTAAGTGGAAATGGGCAAAGAGTTGACAATGAAGAATGACAAGATGGGAGTTTGCCCAAAGCATGATATGATGGAACCAAAAATGGGAAGAGGATTCCATATGACCTAGAGACATATGGAAAACCATCTTCAACTCACATTAAACATCTAAAAAATGCCAACATTATGGAATAAGGCAGAATTGACTAAAACTTCACAGTGGTGACACCTTCTTACAGAATAGACTAACTTGCTCATCAAAACATTATGAAACATGAAAATAAGAATTGAGACCATATGAGAAGGTACATAAAATACTATAGAGCCAACATAACCAATTTTTTCATATAGATTTGACCAAAATGGAGCAAAACCTATAGTGTGTATAAAATAACTAGCAAAAAAGTATAATCAGCTTGCAAAGGATGATTTATAAAGTACAATTGATAAATAATTACAATATTGATATGGAATGAAAGTTTTTAAGTGTAATATCACCTCTAAAAATCATTGCTATTTATACTAAGAAAAAACTTGAATGTCACTTTTGTGTGTCTAGAAAACCAAGAAAGGAGTAGAACAGTTTTGGATTTAAAATGGAACTTTCAGAGAAAAAAAATGTTAATATGAGTTTTAGGAAGGTGAAGAGGCCTTCTATGATCTTATCCCATGTGGCACACTTCCCCATGGGCTATACAAGTGCCATTTTCTTCCTTTTTTAGTTGGTTTCTTGAATTTCAGTTAGACAACCTATAAAATTCTAATGTGATTGACATCCTTGATAATTAAAATAACCTCTTGGACATTTTCAAGGAAAATAAGACACCTAAGAACCTTAGGAACTATGCCACTTGCATTTATGATTCTTAAAAGCACATTAAATGACCCAAAATGAAAATAAACTAATGAAACCATGACTAAGGCTAGAAATACATTAGATAACATCAATTTAACTATAATATAGCCTATAAAAAATATTTAGACCCATATAAAATCTATAAAACTAAGTTTTTTTACTTATAGAGGTCCAAATTTGACTTAAAAATCAAATTTGGTCAACAAATTGGTGACTCATAGGGGTAGTATGCCTACTATACTAAAGACCAGTAGCCTTATCCTATCAAGAGCCAAGGGAATCAATGAGTTATTGAAGAAAACTATAAAATAATTACCTAAAACACACAAAACAACCATAACACACCAAGCAAACACAAGACAAGGCAAGACAACAATAAGACTCACACATATGCATAAGCACTTAGGGAAAATAAAGAAAAGTACAAACTATGTACAAAGAGAGAGGAAAACCTTAGTAGTAATGTTTGAGATATATCTCATTGATTGGGATATGAATCTCCTCTCCATCCAACTTTGAGAGTTGGAAATCATTGTGTTGCTTGCATTGGGTGACTACATAAGGGCCAATCCACAAAACATCAAACTTTGTGTGTTTTCCAAGCTTAGCCCTATCTTCATCCCACTTTAGAACAATGTATACCTATTGAAATATTATTTTCATGGATTTATTATCAAAGTATCTCTTTGTTTGATCTTGGTGAGCTCTCATAGTTTGCATAGCTTAATCTCTTATCTTTTTAAGCTCTATTAACTTGCACAACTTGACTTCCATGTTTTCATTTTCCATCAACTCTAGCTGATAACTAAGATCCAAGGCTAGTAACTCAAGATAAATAGGTAGTCTAACCTCTCTCCCATAAACAAGTGTATATGGTGAGTTTCTAATTGATCTCTTAGGAGTGATCCTATCAACCCAAAGAGCTGTCTTCAACTTGGAATGCCAAGTTCTTTGGTTCTCCTCTATTGTCCTCTTTATTATCCTAATTATACTCTTATTGGTGGAATCAACTATTCCATTCCCTTGTGGATAATAGTTGGAGGAAGTACTGAGATAGATGTCATGTTTCAAAGCCCATTCACTTGTCTTCATTCTAAGGAAGGCTAATGTATTGTTTGAAATTATTATTGAAGGAGCCCCAAACCTTATCACTATGCCTTTATAGAAGTCTAAAACTAAAATTTTATTTGCTTCCTTGAGATATACAACTTCTACCCATATTTTTATGTAATCTATAACAGTCAACACCCATTTGTGGCTAGCACTAGAAGGTGGGTTGATTAGGCGTATGAAATCTAGACCCCATTACATAACGGGTTAATCAACTTGTATTAGATGAAGAGACAAGGATGAAAGATTTTTTTTACCATCAAAGAGAGCACATTTTTTACATTTCCTTACCCAAGCATGGATGTCTTTAAATAAACTAGGCCAAAAATATCTAGCTCTCATTATCTTAGCAGTTGTGGTTCTTGGAGCAAAGTGAACACCAACTGGCCCATCATGAAACTCAAGAAATATTATCTCAACTTGATCTAATTCAACACACCTCAATAACACACCTAAGAAGTCCTTCCTAAACAAAACTCAATCAAAAAGTACATAAGGAATAGATTATAATTTGAAGTACCTTCTTTTAGCTCTATTTAGGCCTTATGGACACTCATTAGTTTGAAGAAAATGGATCATATCTTATGTATAAATCCTCATTTATGAAGATACAATGGTCATAGGGTCATCATGAAGTGATAAAACAACCTCTTTTTTTCCCTTAAAATTTGAATCAAGATGCTTACATAACCCCTTTCCTTTCACTAGCTTCGTTGTGTTGATTTCTACATCATACTCCATCACTTTTGCGATCCAATCAATCTTTTTTTCATTCAAATCTCTACTCAAAAGGAAGTATTTGAAACTACGATGAGGTAAAAATTTGTGAATATTTTTTTATATATACAACATATGCCTAAAATTATTTAGACTTATAACAATTAAAAGTACTTGCTTCTCAACATAGGTGTATCTTACCTCATACCCTCCAATCCTTGATTAAAGAAGGTAATAGGCTACTGCATAGAGGTTAGAGGATTGAATAAATTAGAAAAATTTGGAATCAACCTCCTTATGAAATTTATTTTCCAAAGAACTTTACAAACCTTTCTTGTGTTTGGGTAAAGCTAATGCCAAGATTGCACTCATCCTTTCAAGATTTATGGATAGGCATTCTTTGAGACAATGTGTCCTAAGAGTTTACCTTCATGAATAGAAAACACACACTTATTTGGGTTAAAAGAGATTATAAAATATCTACATCTCTCAAAAATCTACCTAAAGTGTTTCAAGTGATCCTTTTCATCCTTAAAACAAGACTGTGATATCATCAAGATACACCAACACAATGTCATTTATTAGTCCTTGAAAAGCCATATCCATTACATGTTTAAATGTAGCTCTAGAATTAGAAAATCCAAAGGAAATTTTTTTATAAGCATATTTACCCCATTTAGTATTAAAATTTATCTTATATTGGTCACTTTCCTTCACTAAAATTTGATTATACCTGGAATATCCATCAAGGAGAGAAAACCTTTCACCACCTACCACAACTTGCAAAATCTACTCTATAGAATGAAGAGGATAATGGTCCTTCAAGGAAACTCTATTCAAGTCCCTGAAATCAACACATAACCTTATTTCCCCAATCTTCTTCCTTATCGGGAGTAAGATTGCCAACCAAGATGAATGCTTAAAAGGAAAAATGATCTTGGACTCAATCAACTTTGTAAGCTCTTTTCTCATGAGAAGCTCAATCTTAGGATTGATTGGCCTTTATCTTTGATTGATAGGCTTAGCATTATTATCTATATTTATGATATGTTGAGATAAGTTTGGATCAAAACCCTTTAAATCTCTATATTCCCATGCAAAGACATTAAAAAATTCCTTGCATAACTCAATGAAAGCATGCTTCTCTTCACTAGTACAGACCTTCCAAAGAGAAAGCAACTTATCTTTTAAGATTTGTAATCTCTCATAGGTTTTTTTCTTAGTATACATGATTACCTTCTCTGTATTCAACTTATCATCATCATTGAGTATACTCTCAAGTGTGACTAAGCCTTTAAGGAGCTTATTTGTTTTCAATTATACAATTTGCCCTCCATATTACTACTATAGTTTGGACTGATTCTTGGAATAAAAATCATCCTCTTCTTGTATAAAAAGTGATATTTATTGGTCACTATCAAACACTTTCCAATTAGTGACATTATTAGGTATGGAGGGCCTTACAATCACTTTGAGATGTGGCTAGTTCTTATCTTTTCCTATCCCTTTTGGAACATCAAATTGAGCTCCAATTGTTTCCAACCTATAAACACATTTGTTGTCCTCTCTTGGGATAGATTTTATGTTGAAAGCTTTATAATATTCCACAATATCCCACACTCTATGCTTTTAGGACTTAAGAAAATAATTATTAGTCAAATTTTGGCCTCTTACTTGATTCACAATCAACTCACTATCACCATACACTTGTAATTCTTTCACACATCTTTTCGTAGCCCAATCAAGGCCATGAATAAGGGCCTCATATTATACCACATTACAAGTATAATATAATTGAAATATAAAAGTCTAATAGTACCTTTCCTTGGATGGTGAAATCAACATTGCTCCACCACCTGCCCTAATTTTGCTTCTATGTCTATCAAAAAAAAACTACCATTAACCATCCATGTTTTCACTTGGCTTCATCAAGTTTGGAATGAAATATTCCTCTTCATGGATGAAATACACTCCAATACTAGCTTCTTCTATTAATTTTTAACAATCATTCTCATAATGTTCAACTCTCCATTCATCTAGATATAAATTAGAAACTCCTTCAAGAGAAGAAGTTGGAGATTGGTCCATGTGAAGTTCTTCCTCATCAAGAATTGCATAATTGACATTTGTAACTTCAGGCATGTAGGGATCTAGATGATTGTGATGAATAGGATCTGATTTAATCTTCACTTTAGTGCCATACTTTGTCCTAAAAACCATATAGGACCAATTGGCTACCAAGTATCTACTTATCTTGGTTGTAAACTCTCTTGATAAATAAAGAGCAAAGTATGGAGGTCAATATACCATAAACACATCATGAGGGATATAAAAGGTAGGACAAACATGTAAAATTAGATTCAAATATTTGACTACTCCCAATGTATTTTCTAGTAACCTATATAATTGTATAAATCCTTTAGCCATTGGTTCATACTTGAGGCCTAATTTATCTATTATTGACCTGGGCATAAATGAAGTACTAGGCCCACTATATATGATGAAATTATGGGCTAGGAAATCACCAATGATAAAGGATAAATAAAATTGAGAAGTATTATCATTTTTTTTCACTTGTTCATCAATGGGTTGAGTTCCATTCACCAAAACAACATTCTCACTCTTAGCTGATCCAACTTGTTTACCTAGTCCTTGCAATTCCTTTTGAAGCATATATTTTTGTCTCAATATTTTTTAATGAATCCTAAAATTAAATATTCATGTGTAACTTATTCATTCGATATAAAAAATTGATATAAGGATTGATCACCTTAAGAGGCTTTTTGGAAGCACTAGTACCTTATGGTGTAGCTTGTAAAGGTAGATGTGTAGGAGTTGGCCTTGTATTCTAAAACTTCTAATTTTCTTGCACCTTAGGAGCTGAGTTAGACCTAACCACCATTGGAGATGATGTAGGTGTCAAAATAGGACCTTGATTACTCCCTTGTGTCTCTTCAACAACCCTCTTCTTAGATCTAGTGTTAAAGGATACATTAGCATTCACATTGCTTGAATTTCCCAAATGATTGATGACATAAAACTCTCCCTCCAAATGATTTAAGAGAGTAGAATCAGATTTTATTTTTGCATTTTCCATTCCAATTTTCATTATATTTTTCATTGGTACCTAAAAAATGGAAACTTGAGATTTTTGATTACCTTGCATTGTCATGGCTTAATTATGCATTTCATTAGCATAGGCAACTTGGTCTTGATTTTGGTCATAGGAGGGTTATCATGGTTATTTTTGAAAAAAGTTGTTTTGAGTGGGAAAAAGATATTTGGAAGATGATGGGGCATTAGGATTATAAATTTGGAAAGGTCTAGCTTGAGTGATTCAACCTTGTCCTTGACTATTACCTTGAAAAGGAGGCTTATTTATTTGCCTAAATTGATTGTAGGACTGATATGGCCTATAAATTTAAGCTTGTTTCCTTTAAATGGAAACCAATTCATTAGTAATACTTTGGAGAAAACTCTTGACTTCATGGATCTAATTTATGGGTGCAATGACAAACTTTTCTTGACTAGGAAAAGGAGCCAAGGTAGGTAATGCAACTTGACTAGAAGGCTATAAATTAGGGGAGAATGACATTGGTGGCATAAGAGCACTCTTCCCTATTTAAAAAAGACAATCCTCAACATTAATAACTATCTCATAGGTATTAAGTAGTGTATTCCCACCCAAGGATTGGATCATCATGGATACATCACTATTTAATGATTTTAAATAGTAAAAGAAGGCATAATTTGGGGTAGGTCTCATAAGGGCTGGGATCGTATCCCATGTATTTTGAAATCTAGTGTTTAAATATTTCATAAACTCTTGAGGGAGCCTATTGATAGTGGTAAATTTATTATCTAGTGATATATAACCACTCTTCTCTCTAAACCTCTTAGTCAATAGATCTCCTAGTTCATCCCATGAAGCAATGGAATTTTTAGGTAGAGTCCCATACCAATCTAAAGCTTTCCTTTGAAAGACAATTTGAATAGCCTAATATACACATTATCTTGGGTGATATTATTAATGTTGTATAAGTTTTATATGTTTCTAATATGTTCAATGGGAGTAATAGGACCTTCTCCACTAAAATATGGAACACTCTTAAGGGATACTCTAGGAATTTGGTCATATTGGGCAAGATTCAAAGGAGACGATCCGATGAAGGCTACAAAAGGTTGATTCTTAGCCATCTTGGAATGTAGAATATGGGTATTATAGGTTGGAATTAGTAGGAACTTTGACTTATTAAACACCAACTCTCATGAATAAGGATGAGTATTCACAAATTTGAACCTTTTGATAGAATATAAAGGAAATTGTACAAACTCAAAAGGTATACCTTTAGTAGAAGACCTAGTGGTCATCTTTGACATAGAATTCAAAGAATGATCAACAACCAAATATTTTCATACTTTAGTGGAGTCACCAATTATTGAATGTAGATGTTCTTATAGCTGCAACTATGCTAAGACTAACACCAATCTTAGACAATATTTTAGGACTTAGAGTCCCATCGAGACTACCAAGAACTATTATCACTTGGATTTTCAACCCTTGAAGAGATTCCTATCTCTCCTCATCAAAGTTTCATAATGGAAACATCTCTCTTGCTGTGGGTAACAAATTGCTGAGATGAATCTCTAGAAGGGCTAGTTCCCTTGATGCACTCTTTGAAACACTCTCTTACCTATCAACTTTACATGAAAATGGTTAAGAATAAAAACTAAGAAAACTAAAGGTGATGCATCAGTATTTAATTTCCTCTTATTGAATTAACTTAAACTAATTAGAGCTAAGCAAAGCTTCTTTCACATAAAAATCACAACTCAAGATGGATTGTCACATCAATGTTTCATATGCTAGGTTGAAGAGTTATTTTGATGCTTAGGATGGTAATGGATGATTCCTTTGTGGAATATAGTAATGAAATAATTATAAAAAAAAAAAAACTTATAATAAAACACTAAAAAAGACCTACAACAATTACTCTTCTATATATTTGGTGAATAATCAAGGATAACATGCTAGAAAACATGATCTTCTACTGGATAAAATCAATAAGATTGTAATAACACTCAATTTTAAAACATGTAAGTAGGAAAATTAATTTTTTTATTTACTCGAGACATTAAAGTAAAACATTATCCAAGGTTTCACCATCAACCAATGGAGGCTGCTCAAAAGAGCCAAAAGAGTCAATATTTATAGCCTTTGGAAGAAGAACAAGACAAGGGAAGTCAAAAGGTCACTTGGACACTTTTAAATTAGATAAAAGAGGTTAAAGTTTCATGAGAAATATATGTGAAATGAACCATGCAATTTCATAAGGTCAAAACGTTCATAAAAGTCATGAAACCTATAAAAAGTGGCATAAAACTCATTGTCTTGGCTCAAAAAACTACCTTCATGATTTGGACCTCTTTGAACATACTAAAACTGATGAGAGATAGGTATAATGATTAGTATTAGAGGTAAGGATTTAATACATGCCTCTCCATTCATTTTTTGTAGTCCTACTCATCTAAAAACTCTTGGAAGGAAACCATCACTGCCTACAGTCTAAAAAACTCCTCTTTCTATCACCCCTCACACTTGGCCCAAAATTAGTTTCAATTTTCCATTAAATTCCATGGGAAGGAGTGTATTACACTTTTAAACACCTTATATATCTTTATAATTCTTAGGTATACCTTAAAAGGACAACCACTTGAGGTTTTCACACTTCTCACCCTTATGTTCACTATGTTAGTTTTGACTAGCTGAGATGAGAGCTCTATTTTGAACACTTAGGAGTTTTTAATTGAAATAAAATGAAAATAGGGAGTTATTACAAGTCCATATATTCCTCCCAAAATTTATTTCATTTTCGAACCTATTTTAACACCTAAAAAACACATAAAATGGTAAAAAAACCCCCTACTTTTCCCCATGTCCATATAATTCCATATAGCTAAAAATTATGTGATGGATATTGAATGAGTGCTCTACAAGGTCCAATATATTTCATGGTCAAAATATTTCATTTTTATATCTCTCTAATCTTATTTTTTCCATCGGGTCTTGACTACGGGTTTAGTAGGGTTTTAGGTAGTTTTTAGTCTTAATATTTTTTCATAAAGATTTGATATTGTACCTACCAAAAAGTGACACAATATTGATTTTTAGGGACCCTAATAACCCATAAAAACTCCTTTTTTTCCCATGCAAACTCTTAGAGGAGATATGAACACTTGAAGTCAACCCATCGAGCTAGTTTCTATGTTTCTCACATGATTAAACTCTTTTTGAGCTAAAAGTAACTTTCCTATAGGTTCCTCTACATAATAAAACATGTCTAATTAAATCTCCCTAACATGTCCCAATCAAATATATATCCCTATAATAGTTATAAGTGAATATGGACCCCCAATTGGTTTTATGTCCCTTGAAGGCTTAAAGGGTTTAACATGTACCTTGCAAGTTTGAGCTACTTTAACTAATATATCATGGTTGGTATGGTATATCATGATTATTAATGATTCATTAAATCTTTTAATATCACAATGCAACCTTCCAAGCACTCCTCTTCTTCCTTTTCCCTCATTCACCAACTAGGCCTAGTGAAAGCTTGCCTAGTTGGACTGAGTGCAGGGGTATTTTGGTCATATTGAAAGGTATAAGCATGAATTTGTGATTATATAGAATATAATTTCATTATATACACCTCATAATATGTTTATTTATGTTCCAAAATCTCCATATCAATCCCTTTTCCCATTTTGTACTCACTAGCTTGCTTTGCTAAAGCTTGATTTTCCTAGGCTAGTTGACCTCTAAGATAAAACAATGAGATATAGCCATTATCCTCAATGAAAAAAATATTTTAGGAGTTTTATAGGGTATTTATTATTCTTTTTATGAAATTTTTTATCTGTATTCCTTTATTTAGGTCCCTAACCAACTCAAAATACCCAAAAAAAGCCTTTAAAAAGCTTGTTTTCTTGCATTTTCCTCAAATCCTCCTAAGAGTGACCTATCCAAGCTAAACAAATTCTCCTAGGATCTTTAAAATTTTTGTTCATCCTCAATTTATTATTATGAATATTTTAATTCATCTAAAACACCTCTCTTCTTTAGATTCCCCATATTCATCTATTGAGCAAAGAGGTTTCTTAGAGCAACTGTACGGACTGATGACATTTGACCAAGTAGGGAAGGTATATGATCATATTGGTAGAGTATTTGGATTGTTTAAAAAAAATTTACCTACCATGAACCAATTTTAATTGGTTTTGACCTTCCTCTCTTCCCTATACAAGTTCATCTCTTTATTTCACCTTCATGTTCAAGACTACAACATGGTGGATGTAAGTGAACACAGGGTTTAAAGGAGGTCTATGTAGGTGTGTTTAATAATGTGGAGCTTATGAGGTTTATCATTGATATGGATAAAGTATCCATATGTTTAATTCATCATCCCATCCTCCCATTATCCCTTCTTATGCACCTTTGGCTATAACTGAGTCCTCCACTGACCTCTGACTGAGACACCCTACTCTTTCACCCCTATAGGTGCATATTATCTCATTTGGATATTATTAATGATCTGTGAGGGTATAATTATACTATTAAAACCATAATGAAATTAATTAAAATTCACTTATCACTCTAACTCTACAAAACACCTCACATAAGCCTTGTTTTTCAATTTGATGGACTGTTGACTGTGTTTCTTATTTAGAAGAGGCCCCTGTAGGTGCACTTGTATAGTTTAGGTCTAGAAAACCACATACAATACATTAATAGGATTTATGTCACTTGAAAATAATATAGGTCATTCACATCATGCTTATCCTCTTCATATGCATTTGAGCATCAAGACTGAGTCTCTTCCTACCTGAGTGAGACACCTACCTTTTAGACCCTCTTGTAGGTGTCTATTGCTCCAAATGAGTTTGGTTATGATGCTTGAGAGCCTCACTTGAATACCATTTGTTAAAAAAATTCATGATTGAACCTACACTCATCTTGAGAGTCCTAAAACACCACTTGGGTAGAAAAATTAATTCATTGTCCTATACCCTATTGTAGATGTGTATTTTCCCATACAAGGGACACCTGTAGGCACTCATGAAGCTTGAAAAAGCATGCATCAACCCTATAATGATGGTATCCATGACATTTTTCTCATCACTCAATCCATGAGACTACTTTAGCTATGAGAGAATTATTTATTTGCTTGTGGGATGCAAATATCTTTCAAACTTCAAAACTTGTAGACAATAATGTAGTCTTTTAGTGGTTTTTGAAGCCACTTTAAGGCTCTAAAATTCAAGCTTCTCCTCACTTTATGACTCTCATATTTGGTATAGGTCTCATGTATGCTAGGGGATACATGTTTTACCAATATATATGTTTTAAACACTTTGTAAGAATATTTTAGGAGGTCCACAAAAAACCTCTAGAGCTCTATTTTCACATTTTAGGGAAAGTTTCCCTAAACTTAGTCCTTACTTCTTTCAAAGTAGCCCATCTCTTATTTTACTCCATTATTCTTCAAACAAGCTTAAAATGGTCTAGTTAAATACTATAATCTAAAAAGAGGATTCTTTCATGTTTTAATCCTTCAAACAAGAATCCTCAAAGCTCTATTGATACACATGTAGATGAGCATTCTTACACATAGGTATTAAAGCTTCTCTAATTGTCATGGAATGAGCTGTATACATTGTCACTTGATTTCAATGGTCTAAGGCCTCCATAAATACCCTCAAATGAAATTTTCAAATCTCAAAAGTATTGAAACCAATACTAAGGCTTTGATGATGTTATCATGAGATGCATGTATGTGAAAATGAGCTGAATGTGGATAGTGAGTGTAGAATAGAGCAACAAGGTAGATAAAAGGCCTCATGAGCAGCTCAAACATATTGTAAAAATTATAAATGCATGATTGAAAAAAATTACATCTTGATACAATATTCAAAAATTCCTTTCAATGTGAAAATCACTTGTATATACATGGAATAGAACAAGCAAAGGCATCTCATGACTATTTTAGCATGGTCAATGAGCTTGTCACCAAACTTGTATTCTTAATAATCATCAAAGTGGACTATAATAATATATTTATGGATTATATAACTAACACACTTTGATTAAAACTCCATGGATATCATAAACAAGCTTATATAGGTGGCTGTAAGTGGAAATGGACAAATAATTGACAATGAAGAATGACAAGATGGGAATTTTTCCAAAGCATGATATGATGGAAAAAAACATTTGAAGAGGTGATAATATGAACCAAATACCCATGGAACACCATATTCAACTCACATGAAACCTTTGAATAAGGCGAACATTCTGGAACAAGTTAGAATTGATTCAAACTTCACAGTGGTGATACCTTTTTGCAACATAGACTAACTTGCTCATCAAAACATTATGAAACATGAAACTAAGAATTAATACAATATAATAATTTATATAACATAATATGTATCCAAAATTACCAAATGGTTCATATGTATTTGACCAAAATAGAGTAAAACCTATAGGGTGCCTGAAATAACTAGTAAAAAAGTACAGTCAACTTGCAAAGGATGATCCATAAAACATAGTTGATCAATATTTACAGTATTGATATTGAAATTAAAGTCTCTAAGTTTAATATCAAATTATTAAAATAATTTATCTTGAAACCTCTTGAGCTATCCATACTGATTAAAAACTTGAAGGTCACTTCTGCTTGTCTAAAAAACCAAGAAAGGAGTAGAAAGGTTTTTGATTTAAAATGGCACTTTTAGAGTAAAAAAAACATTGAGATGAGTTTTAGGAAGGTTAATAGGCCTTTAATTATCTTATCCCATGTGACACACTTCCCCATGGGCCATACAAGTGCCATTTTCTCCTTTTTTCAGTTAGTTTCTTTGATTTCAGTTAGACAACATATAACATTCTAATGTAACTAACATCCTTGAGAGTTAAAATAACCTCTTGAATGTTTTAAAAGAAAATAGGACACTTGATAACCATGCCACTTGAATTTATGACTCTTAAAAGCATATTAAATGACCCAAAATGACAAATAAACTAATGAAACCATGAGTAATGCTAGAAATACATTAGATAACATCAATTTAACCATAATATAGCCTATTAAAAAGATTTAAACCCATATAATATCTATAAAACCAAGTTTTTTTAACTATGGGGATCTAAATTTGACCTAAAAGTCAAATTTGGTCAATAGAAACCATAAGATCTTTTAATGCTAGATTATAAAAGATGTTTAGTAGGACTATATATCCTTATAGTTATATTGAATCTTTAGATTTAGAGATTTATAAGGATGCTCTAAATCCAATAATTTTTGTGTTTCTTAAAAGATCTATTAGAGTTATAAATACGTTAGCTTTAGCCTATGCTGAAGTTGTGACAATTAATGATCAAATATGACCCCAGGGTCAATTAGCATATGCTATTCATAATGTTAAAACTAATTTACCTATGCTAAATGTCATCCCAAATTCTAATCAGAATAAGACTAGTTTAAATCAAACACCAATTTTAAATCAATTACCTTTGAGTCATGCTCATCTTGGTCAAAACCTAAGATTCTTGAACAACAGTACAAGTTTATATTATCCACAAGATCAAAGAGATATGGTGTCTATAGCTAGTGATAATACTCAAGTACATAACTCAAAGGCAAATAAAAGTGAAAATGACTCAATATTAAAAATGGTTCAAAAATTGAGAACTAATTTTCTTTAGTTGTAAAAATAAGTAGGTAATACTGGGGAAAGTTATAAAAAAATTATTCTTATAAGAGGTTTAATAGACATACAAATAGGTTTTAAAATAGAAACAAAAACAACAATAATGAGTCATCTACTAATAAGAAAATCCCTGACATGAAAATCTCTGATGTAGCTTTAGTTGATTATTGTAGAGTTCATAACACTTCAAAGCATTGTGAATTAAATTTTATAAATTTTTTTAATGCTTTTGAAGATTTTCACAATGAATTAGATACATTTGAAGTTGTGACTAAAAAAGATAATAGTGTAAGTACATCTAATTCTTCAAAGTTATCTAAATCATCTAACACAACTCTTATGGTGGAGACTTAATTTTCCATTCCAAGATGAGAATGAACTTAATGATACTTTGAAGGAGATTGAAGCTTTTTAATAGTATCTAAATAAGACTTATCCTTTGAGGAATAGAGAACAAAAGTAGCCTATGATAAGTTTAACTCCACCATACAACATTGATACTCCTCCTGATCCTACAACAAACAATAATCTAGATCCTCCAAAAGGAAGTACCTCTAGAATTAATGTTGATACATCTAGTTCTTCTACTAGGAGTGGATATAATATAGTTGAAAATATGAAAAAGATTAAAGGTAATATCACTTTGCATGAGTTGACTTAAATTAATGAATAAAGAGATTTGTTGCAAGAATCTTTATCTATGAAACCTAGCAAACCATAGAAAATGACAAATGCTAATGTAGTGATGTATGAGAATAAAGTAGAGGTTCCACTTTTCTTACGAAAAATTAGATTTTTTGGTAAAAAATTGCATAGTTGTTTTTTATATTTAGGTGCCTCTACAAATATCATGCCAACAGGTATTTGTGAAAAGATTGGTTTAACTCCAATTAATTTTGATAGAGTAGTTATTCAATTAGAAAAATCAAGATTTAAAGTAATTAGTGAATTGTTAAATGTGCATATGTAGCTTGATTTGAAGCCAAGGGTGTAAAAATTCATATATATTCAAGTTTTGGACATTCTAGATGCCTATGGAAAGTTACTTAGTAGAGATTGGATAAAAGCCTTGAATGGATACATGCCAACTGATTTTTCTCATATGTGGTTGCCATGGAGGGGAGTTCATAATCAAATTCAGATTGAAAAGGAACCAAAGATGAAACACATGATAAATGAATACAATACTATAAATGAAAAGGTCAACATGGTTAATTCTGATCTAAGAGTTTACAATCTTGACACTCCTTAGGTATGTGACTCTAAAGACTCTCATGCTATGCCTAGAATTTAGAAATTATATTTTGATGGTGTTAGATGAAAATTTTAATCTAGAGTAGGAGTTGTTTTAATTAATACATTAGGAAATAATTTAATGCTTCTTACAAACTTTAGTTTCTATGCACCCATAATTTGGCAGAGTATGAAGCATTAATATTAGGATTACAATTTGCTATCAAACATAAGGTTAAAGAACTACTAGTATACGGTGATTCTAAACTAGTAGTCAATCAAGTTAGAAGTAAATACCAATACAAATTGTTTATCTTAAGAAATACAAGTTTAGAGTATGGGACTTGATTGATTACTTTGATGCTTTTAATATTATTTCAATCCCTAGAGAGGAAAACTAGTTTGCTATTGAACTAGCTTCAACTGTAGCTAACCTTATGCCAAATCAAAATTCCAAAAGGTTAAACATTGAATTGGTCTTATATCCCTTAGTTCTTGATAATGTCAATAATTTTCAAGTGTTTAGTGATGACCAATAGATCATAAAATTCATAAAAAACTTAGGAGTATTTGAGTCTCATATAATTGATGAGGTCAATGAAAATTCTCTTGATGAAGACAAGACTAATGACAAGATTATTCAATCAAATGACAAAAAAATTCCCAAAGGCATGATTTCCTTAGAAAGACTATTTGACAAAGACAAACTAGCTAAAACAATCAAAGTTCCTAAAGTGAGTTGGAAGGATTAAAATGTAGTTGACCTAGGAACTCAAGGTCAACCTTAGTTGATAAACATTGGTACAACTTGTACAAACATAGAGTCTAAAAGATCCAAAGACTTTTTGACCATGTACAAAGATGTTATAGCATGGTCCTATTAAGACTTAAGGATATTTGATCCTAGAGTCATTACCCATACCATTCTATTGAAAGAAGCTTGTAAACATTTTAGATAGAAGCAAAGACCATTTAACCCTATTTTAGAACCATTGATCTAGAAAGAGGTCAAGAAGCTATTAGAAGCAAAATAGTTTTTCCAATTAGACATTCTATATAGGTAGCTAATTTAGTGCCAATTAGAAAGAAAAATGGAGAAATTAGATTATGTATAGACTTTACAAATTTGAAAAAATCTTCTAAACATAATAATTATCCTTTACCATCCCTTTACAAATTCATTCAAATTGTTAGTGGTTCTTACATGATGTCTTTCTTAGATGGTTTTTTAGGTTATAATTGAGTACTTGTAAATAAGAAGGATATAATGAAGACTGCATTCAAAATGAAGTGGGACACTTTTGCTTATAAAAAGATGCCTTTTGGACTCATCAATGTAGAAACTAATTTTCAGAGAGCTATGGACCATGCCTTTCAAGGTCTCATAGGTAAGTGTATTATTATATATATAGATGATCTGGATGTGTTTTCTGAAAGTAGGAAATATCATATTATGCATTTATAACAAGTATTTGAATGTTGTAGAAGGTAAGGAATTTCCCTTAATCCTAAGAAGAGCATTTTTTGTGTTAAAAAAAGGGAAATTATTAGGTCATGTAATAATAAAATATGAGATTTATATAGATCCTAATAGAGTTAATGCCATATCAAAAATATAACCCTCTAATATTAGTAAAGAATTAAAGTTTTTCTTTAGGAAAATCAATTCTATAAGATAATTCATTTCTTGTTTTGTAAAAATTATGAAGCCCCTAAATGACATGTTGAAGAAGGATGCAAAGGTTTTATGGAATGAAGAAATAAATAAGGCCTTAAAGGATATTAAAGAAACAATAGGATAAGCACCTATGTTGATAAGTCTTGAATTCACAAAATATTTTTTCCTTTATTGTTTTGCTTCTAAACATCTATAACAACCGTTCTATCTTATAATTTAGATAAATGTGATCATCCAATTGAATTTAAGAGCACTAACTTTAATAAAGTTGAGTTAAACTATTCTCTAAATGACAAACAAGCATTTTCTTTAGTCAAAGTAGTTAAAAAGTTTAGACACTATATTCTTAGGAATAAAGTGCATGTAATATTGCTAGACCCTGCCACTAAACTTATGCTTAGTAAATGTGAATTGGGAGAGAGAAGAGGTAAATGGATGTTTATACTCCAAGATTATGATCTTAAAATAAAAACTACCAAATTAGTGAGAAGTAAAGGATTTATTTAATTGATTTCTAACACTAACCCTAGTTTGAGCATTATGCAGGTCAACTAATAAATAGTTTCCAACCAAATGATTGGTATGATGCAATTGTTCATTTCTTGATAAATGGTTCTTGTCCTAAAAGATTGAGTAGGGATCAAAAAAGAGCTTTGAGGCTAAAAACATCTCATTTATTGATCAAGGATGGGATACTCTATAGGAATAACTATGAAGTTATATACTTGAGATGTGTTTCAAAAGAAGAAGCAACCGAGTTCTTGAGTAATTTTCATGAGAAGCTTTGGAGTGGGCAACCCTCTAGAAAGACAAATTACAAGATCCTAAGGGTATTATATTATTGTCCTATAATTTTTTAGTATGCTCATAAACATGTTAGAGAATGTCATATCTTCAATGCCAAAGAACCAAAAGCAATAATGCCATTAATGCTAGTTCTAATTGACAAACCTTTTGCTCAATGGAGTTTGGACTTTGTGGGAGTGATCAACCCCAATTCTTCAGATGGAGAAAAATATGTTCTTACTACTACTAATTATTGTACAAGATGGATAGAGGTAGTAACAACAAAATAATGTAAAATTGAAGATGTAATCAAGTTATTGGAAGAGAACATTTGCACAAGATTTCAGACACCAATATCATTGGTCTATGATAATGGATCAAAATTTATATCCATATAGATGATTGAGTGGGCCTACAATAACAATATAATTATTAAGTTTTCATCAAATGATTACCCTTAAGGTAATAGAGTTTCAAAGTCAAGGAATAAAATTTTGATGAACTCTATTAAAAATTCTACAACTCAACAATGAAGAACATGGCATAAATTACTTAAATATGCTCTATAGGTAGACAAAACTAGAGTGAAACAAGCTCTAAAATCATCACCATTTATTTTGATATATGTTCAAGAACCAATATTTCTAATTACTCTTAAACAACCAACTTACAAGTTCATTGAGGAGTATATTGAATAAGATCAAGAATATGCAAATTCTAGGTTACTTGATATCAGACAAATGGAGGATGCAAGAGAAGTAGAATTTGCCAACTTTATAAAACATCAAACCACTATTAAAATATGGTTTGAAAAATGTTTAAAGATCAAGGTGTTTAGACAGGGAGACCTAATTATACTATGGGATAAAGCATCTGAGCCTAAAGGAAAACATGGGAAATTCAATCCTTTATGGATTGGTCCTTATCAGATTAAGCTCAAATACTTTCAGGAGTAGAGTTCACTTTGCCAACTAATGGGATATATCTCAAACATTACTTCTGTACTATTCTACCTCAAGTCTTCATGGAGTAACTTGTAAGATTAGTTAGAGTTACTGCAGGTGGGTTTAGATTAGTTTCTTTCCTATTCCTTGTTTGTGACATTGGGACATTTGGAGATAATACCTTTAAGCTCAAATACTTTCAGGAGTAGAGTTCACTTTGCCAAATAATGGGATATATCTCAAACATTACTTCTATACTATTCTACCTCAAGTCTTCATGGAGTAACTTGTAAGATTAGTTAGAGTTACTGTAGGTGGGTTTAGATTAGTTTCTTTCCTATTCCTTGTTTGTGAATAGTGTTTGTAAAGGTTTTTTTTGCCTCTTGTGTGTTTATTTTCTTTGATTTGTTCTCTACTTTTCAATAAGTCTTTTCAAGACAATTTTAAAGCTCCAATTCATCTAGTTTCTCAAAAGAACTTTACAAATCAAGAATACAGGTATGACTATTAAACAATGGTTGATTATGGATTTTGTAAATTTAAGCTTGATGTTATGTTTTGAGAATTTAGTAAAGATTGATATCTAGGTTAATTTTTACTTAAAATTTTAAACCTTGTTTTGATCTAAGTTTGATTCTAATAAGGATTGCATATGTTTGAAATATTAGAACAAAGTCATGTTAACACTTAAAGAACATTGTTGCCTGGGATGAAGTTTATGACCAAGGATGATTATTTGACAATTAAACATTTGAAAAAAAATCCTAAAACCTGGCTAATTTTGGTTTCCAACCTTTGTCAAAAAGCTAAATACAATTGAAAAATATAAAATAAGAGCCTTATTTCAAATTCAAAAGCTTTCTAAGCAAAGGTGATTCTAGTAACCTCCATCAAGGCTATGGATACTTAGATAATAGTAGAACAAGGCCTAGAGTAATACCAAAGGTATCTCTCAGGGCTATGGATTCCTAGTTGATAGCAGAGTAACGCCCAAGTCTTCCTTTTCATAAAGCATGATACATAATAAATGTATAAATATTTTATAAGTCAATGTTAATGATTAAGGTCATGAAATCTAGAAGTTGTTCTCTAAATTCCATGGAAATTAGTAAAGGAATCAAAGCACACACACACAACATGATTAAGTTTTGATGTTTTATCCTAATTCTACATTTGTAATACTTTTTTTAATCATGAATTTATTTTAATAATGGTACTTGATCATGTGGAATGATTTGTCTAGTTATTATTTTAAACTAAAAGTATCTGAATTCTAACATTTTGTAATGTTTCCCCTAGAAGTCACCATTTTTTGAGGTCAGCATGCCCCCATTTTTAAAAAATGAGGACCTTTATTTAATTTTTGAAAATTTGTGTTATAAATTGGACATTCAACTTGATCAAGAACCATTATTAAATATCATGTGTTAATCTAGTTTACATTGACATGTTAGCACACAATCTTTCTTTGACTTTATCTAATGTTGCTAACATTGGCTTCATGAGTTTCTATGTTGTAGGTTCCATGGAGTTGCACTAGAACGAACAACGTCCATGTATTTATTCTTTAATGATCAATTTGACCCTTTTGAATAACCTTTTGACTTTACTTGATTAATTAAATCTATGTTTAAATGATATTAAATCCTTAGTCTAAATAGTTTAGCCTAAGTTCTTATAATGGATTTACATTATCATCGGGTCACTTTATTTTGAATAAGTCTTAGTTTAAATTTATCTTAAATTCTAATATTATTTATTAATATGTATAAAACCTTAGTCTAAAATTTATGCTAAGTTCTTTATACTCCTGAACTGTTATGTCATCAATTTCATTGTTCATAAGAACTGATTCAATACAAGGTTGCCAAATGGCACTATCTCAGAAGCTTGAAAGGAAGATCAATGGTACATGAATGATCTATTGAGTCAATTAATCAAATTTACCCTAGATAAAATATAAATGGTTCATATTTTAATGTACAAATACTGATCAGTGAGCCACATTAAATCTTGAGGTCAAAATGTCAAAGATCCTGAGAAGGGATGTGTGAGTGACATGTGTCACAATCTCAAAGAATAGGAAGTAAATCGATGTTCACGTTCAATCATATGTTCAAAGGATCAATGATACATGTTCAATCCTATATATAAAATATCAATGGTCCACATTCAATCTTGATGATCAAGATCAATGGTGAGAATGGATTCAAAAATTTAATGAGTCTATATTGAATGTGATGGTGACAAGTGTCACTTTCTCAGTGAATTAGATGGAGATCAATGATCCAAATTTGATCATATATTTAGTAGATAAATAGAGCATTTTTAATCACTTGGATCAAGATCAATGATATTTATTCAATCTCATATATGAAAATCTATGGTATGAATCAAGTCAAGTAGTCCAAGAGCCCAGATTGCACAAAAGTTACCACATGGTGCAAGAGCATTCAAGAAATGGAGACTATTTTCAAGGTACCTAGAAAACATGTGATGATTTCAAGTGGCATAATATCATAATATTAGATCAAATATCAATGACTGTAGTGAAATTCAAGGCCAGAAGACTCCCAAGGAGATTAATGATGCATGTTTGATCAAGCAATTGAAGATTGATGGTGTACATGCAAACAATATAGATGGAGATTGATGGAACATATTTGATCAAGCATTAAGATGAATGAGATGATGAAACATGTACAAAAAATGACAATGGTCACATTTTTTAAGCAAATAATCAATGTGACATGGTGATGCCACATAAGCAAGACATGTCAAATTGAATATCTTGTGGACTTGAGTATATGAAAGGTATAAATATGAGATACAAATATAATCTAAGTCACCAAATATCATATTTTAAATTTTGTTACCACCATTAAAGCTCTGTGTGAACCTCCAAAAGCCCTAAAACATAAAAAAATCCCTAAATCATCTCTAGATTTAGTGTGATTGAGCCAAGAGAGTTGGATTATTATCTACAAAAGGATAATTCAATTGTGATTATAGAAATGATGACCCATGGAAACATTTTTAAAAATGATGTTGAGATATATCTTTCCTCAAATGCCAAGGGTTGAGTGTTCAAAGACACATAATTTGTAACCACCTCATTAAACCAGGGGATAATAATTGCTCAAAGTTTTTCTGGACTATTGAGAACTAGCCATTTATAACCAAATAAGAAGATAGAATCCTCCCAATGAAGAGACTCTATGATGAAATTGTGGACATTTAGATGACTAGACTACACTATGATGCTGTAAAACCAAATGTATTTCATTGTATTGATGTCTTTTGTCTACTTTTAAAAGAAGCTAAAATAGACAAGGGTATGTTTATTAATGAACATAGTCTCAAGAAAATTTCTTACATTTCCCCAATTGCCTTTTATTTTTACTATAAGTTACCTAAACACTAGATTGACCTAACCTCTATTAATTCATGGGCTAAGAAGCACAACATGATGGACACCCTAGATAAATGGTTGGAAGTAGGTAACTAGGTCATTGTTAATCCTAAAAAAAACATCCCTATGAGTCAATTTAGACTTGGAGTTAGGATGGCCATGACCATGTTGAATAAGTTATATGGGTGTGAAACTACAACACATGTAGATCCAATGTGGGTGCCCATGATATATTTCATTATTGAAAAGGTAATGGTTCCTCTATTAGGTGAGATAATCAATATTTCCCTAAGTAGGCAAATATATGGAATCAAGAATAAGAAAAGGAATAAATTCTACATGATGTCCTATATATTATATTCCCTATGTGCCACCACAAAGATTCCCAACCAAAGATAATGGTCTCCTAATGGTACCTAGACCATTTCTTCGTACTATTCCAAATTGCACATCTATAAGTATAGAGATCATATCTAGTTTATTTGTGATTGTGTTTACCCTAAATTGAGTAAAGCCATAAGTGGAATTCACATAACGAGAGTGAGTCCTTTAATAAATAAGTATATTAAAGAAATGGGGAACATATGGTTATATCCTAATTTTACTATTATAAGGATTGAAGGAACCCAAAATGCTCCTCTCAAACTACCAATTCATATACCTGATAAACTAGCAAAATAAGAGGTTGCATACCAGCTCTTTAATGTATAAATGGCCTTTGAAAAACTAAAAGGAAGAGAATCCTACACACTTTCCCCATGAAAATTGGAAAAACTACATTTAGGCAGTGGGATCATATTGAGGTTGCTTCAAAGGATAGGTTGTCTTTCAACCTGTAGATGGATGATCTTAGACAATGGGACCCTTATGGAAGGGTAAAAGAACATTTAAAGTTGAAGGGTATTTTGAATGTGCTATATGAGCACGAGCCTAGTGAATTTTACCTTATATACACTAAATCATCCTCTTACTTTGAAGTGAATATAATATTGAAGGATCACAACATAATGCCTAAGTCTATACTGAATAGAGATCAAAAGGTGGAGGATAGATGGTAGTTAGGACATAGGAAATATCATTTTAATGATGTTGGTTCTTCTAAGGTACCATAAATAGAGATACATGTAGAGAATAGACCTAAAAAAAGAAGGCCAAGTGAAATTACTTCAAGTTCATCAGCTCATGAATCTTCCAAAATAGTAGAGCAAGAATTACCTCAACAAGAGGTTCATATGATAGCTCTAGATCCTCATAAGTGTATTGAAGATACATTGAGGATGTTATCTATGACATATGAGATATATTTAGATACAAAAGAGGCAAGTGTTGAATAAAATAAGTAGTATAAAGGAAAAGAGAAGTCTTTAGACCTAGTTGTTATTGACACTCCCAAGAGGAAAGTCAAGATTGCCATTATCTCAAAAGCTAAAAAACCTAAAGTAACCATTAGACCACCTTTATAGAATGTCAATATGTTCAGTGAGGAGAAAATAATATATGGTCCACCTATTCCTGAATGGTTCATTTATGAACCAAGATTAGAAAAGCTTATTATTTACTATTCATAAGCTATGGTAAAAACTACAGTCATTCCTATGCAACAAGAGTTGAAGCCATGGATCATTACCTTGAAATAGGAAGAAATAAGGAGATTATCTAATCCAAGTTAGTTGATTGACATAAAAGTAGGGATTCTAAATAAGAAAATAGGCTAATCTTTAGATAGGGTCAGATTTGATCCAGACATTATTGGTTTGCAAAGAGTGATTGAGACAATAGTCATAGAAGGTGGTGAATATATTATATATCAAAATGTGTAACCTTTGACCCATTTGACTTAGAATAAAATAAAAATACCAAGGAAGACCCCATGTTTAAAGAGGATGTCTTAGATTTTCTCAATCACTATCAAAAATGTTACAAGCTACTATCAAAGCTTGAAGAAAGAAAAGAAGAACCTAGAGGAGCAACCCATTTTGTTTGTTTTATGGGATATTATAGTAATTTTGAAGACATTATGTATGATATATTCATCTCTTTGAAGTCAATAAGGTCTAAAAATGATATGGTGAGCAAATAGAGTATTATGTCTATGAACCAAGTGAATCAATGATAGGGTTCATACAATAAATCAAGGAAAATGATCACTATATTGACATAGGACTAGATTATTGAATTTAAAATAGTTAGCCTAGCTCATTTAAATATGGCTATGGTAATATTGATAGAAAAGATCAAGGATATGAATAAATGGTTCAGAGACATGGAAGGTCTTTTTAAATATTTCAAGGAATTGGAGAATTGGAAGGTGCATATATTAGGGAGATTGATCAAGGACCCAACTACCCTCAGTCCTATTGGCTTGATAACTAATGAGGAGTTGCAACATAGGGCTACTCGATTCATCCAATAGGTGAAAAATAAAAGCCATGACACTACAGGGGTAGATAATAAGCACATATTAGATATGAAATTATTAAATAAAGAGAAGATAAGTAATGCTAGGATCATTAAGGAAGCCTTAGATAGAGATGATAAAGATTTCAAAGAGTTTATAGGGTAAGAAGAGATATTATTTATGGAGCCAATTATCAACCTCAGACTGATTGATTAAAAAGATATCAAATCTATGAATATTTTGGAGTAAGGACAAAGGACTGTAATAATAGAATCATCTCAAATTCAATTATGTTGACTTATAATATTCTCTTGTATAGGAACTATGTAAATCATTTTTAAAGAATATTCTATTTTATAAAATCATGTACAATTTTTAACACACATTGTTTATAGGTTAGTCCATTTGTAAAGTGTCTGGTTCTATAATATGTCCTTGACACTTGGCTAATTATAATTTGATAATGATTAATAGGCATACCCTAAGGTATTATATAAAAGGGGGTATTGTCATTTGTAAAAGGAAGAAGTTTTTAGAGCAAAAACCATTTTGTAAATTTGGAGCAAGTAATGCAAGCAAGGGAATTATGTAAATATTGTATCACTTTTTTTTGTGTGTTTGTTATCATGGATGCTTCCTCAATTATCTAGTTTAATGTTCATATTTTAATTTCTTCCATGAATTCTAGATGTGCACATGTTAATGCAAAATTGTTAATTTAAATTTATGCTAGGTTAGCTGAAGGATTTTAGATCCATTTCATTTTCTTTGCTTTTCTTGAAGATGTGCTAATACAATTTTCTTGTGGAAGTAAATATTTAAAGTGAGTTGATTTATTATTTGCATTATTTCATGTATCTTTAGATATTTTCTTGGTATGTGATAGGATATGTGCTTTTGGCAATTTCATGTCATATGCTAGTTTGAGTGCATGTCTTTGATAAAATTCAAGATTTGTCATAATGTTTAGACTGAAGATCAGAAACATCTCTCTCTTTTGCCCTACCCTTGATTTTGCTCATTTTTTCATCAATTCACTATAGTTTAATCTTTCAATGTGAATATTCATGTTAGATTAGGTTTTAGACTTTAGCTTTTGATCATTGTTCATTAAACTTAGTTCATATTACTTCCACTTTCATAAAGAGCTTTCAGGCCATGGTTGCTCTCAACAACTATTTACACTATTGTTTTGTGAAATAGTTATATAGCTTGGCTGTTACTCCACCGCATATCACAAGATGATCACAACCAACAACTCATGAATAAGATTATCTGAGTCTTGAATGAGAAGTGTTTCTTAATACTATGCAAATCCTGTGATACACTTTCATGCATCAACAACATGGTTGTCTAATATTCATGGATTTTTTACCCTATATGAATGTGATTCTAATGGCAAATCTCACTTGGATACTCATTTAATTAGAGGTACATGTAAGATTTGGTGGGAGGCTAAGGACTAAAAAATCTATTTCACACTACTGAACCTTACTTGGGAGCTATTTGAGGATGTTTTAGAGCCTAAAACATTTCACTCCACTAAATTTAGAAGAAGGTGGATGAGTTTCATGAGCTTTATTAAGGGAGAAATATAGTGGCACAATATGAGTGCAATTTTTGGACTTGATACAATATGTGAATAATTATACAGATGAGTCCATTCAGGTAAATATATTTATTTGAGGTTTAGATATAGACCTAGCTATCGTAATGTGTATACTCTCTCCACTGACCTTAATAATCATAATGGAGAAGGATTATCTTACATGATGCCTATTCACATGGTGTACAAATTGATCCTAGGGGAGTTTGGATACCTACCTAGTTAGCTCTAGGACCCTCTTAGCAACAATAGGATATTAACTGTTATAACTACACTACTTTTAGTAACACAAGAAATTTTAATTGATAGGACCAAAAAAAAGGTTATAAAAATTGATAAATAATAGACTGGGATGATGTGGAATCAATAATATACATAAGAAAGACCATCAGGGTATACAATGGTAGTTGGGTAGAGCACCATTAGAGCCCCATTGGAATGAGAGTAAATAAAAGGTTTATGTTTTACTTACAAATCACCTCAACATTATGAATTAGATTGACCATTGAAACCATTAGTTTTTTAAAGGTATAAGGATTTGATGTTTGTGTAAACAATACATGATGTGGGCCAGGGCCTTTAGATGTACACAATGATGGATAACCACTAGGCATAGCACCAAAGTACTAAATACTATCATTTAGACTACATTTATTATTAAGAAAGTTATGGTACATAGATATTTAATTGTGAATCCTTATGATCCATTTTGTCCCCTTCAGGATGGACCATTATAAGATAGTGTCTTCTAGACAACATAAGAGTTGGGAGTTGGAATTGGCCACTAGGGCCAAAAATTCAATTGTCTCAATAGTGAGTTATTGCATTTTAGATTTGGGTGTCTTCCCACCACTATAGACTTATGTAATATACATTTGGGTAATTATGGAGTTGTTTTTAGTATGGATTGGCTCACATATTATGGAGCCAATATAGACTATCACAACAAGGTCATCGACCAACATGTTCATTACCAATGTCAAGAGACCCAACTCCCTTCACATGATTTCTAAAATTCAGTTAAACTAGAACATAAAAAATAGATGTTAATTTTTTTCCTATCATAGTGAGTGATAGGTTAGAGGAAGGGGAAAATAGGGATTTATTATAAGACCATCCCATTTTATGGGAATTTTTCAACATGTTTTTTGAGCGAGTTTCTAGGCATACCCCCATGTAGATAGATTGAATTTGGGATAGACCTTGTACCTGGGGTTGAGCCGATATCTAGGGAACTATATAAGATGACCACACATGAGCTTTGTGATCTCAAGATGTAGCTAGAGTATTGAAGAAGGGAATTATTTTTATTATTTTTTCCCATGGGGTGCATCTATTATATTTATGAATTATAAGGACATATCCTTGTAATTATGTGTTGATTATCACCAACTAAACAAAGTAATTATAAAAAATTATTACCCATTACCCAAGATCAATGACTTACTTGATTATATAGAGGGAGCCAAAGTGTTATAAAAGATATATATTAAGTATAGGTATCATCATATACGAATTATAGAGGCATATATCCACAAGATAGTGTTTTGAATGCTATATGGGCAATTTAAGTTTACATTTGTACCTTTTGGTTTGAATAATACCCCAATAATGTTCATGAGCCTCATGAACTAAGTATTATATACCTACATATACCAAATAATGTTGATATTAATTGATGACATCTTGATCTATTAAAAAATTGAGGAGAAACATCAGGATCACTTGCAATAAGTGATGCAAGTTCTGAGAGAGGACACGTTATACAAAAACTTGCGAAAGTGAAATTTTACACAATAAAAGGTAAAATATATTGGGAACATTATATAGAGGGATGGGATATAAATATAATCCTATAATATATATGATTTTATGGAGTGGTTGACACCAATTAGTGTTATGTATATTCATGGATTCATGGGTTCAGTGGGCTACTACTATTGCTTTGTCAAGAACATTTCTAATATTGTGATCCCATCACTTCCTTCTAGAAGAAAGGATATAAGTTTAACTAAAATGAGGAGTGTGAGGAGTCCTTTTAATTGATGAAGGTGTGTCTCAATAGTTATCTCATATTAGTGGTACCTAATCCATGTGAGGAGTTCTTAATTTGCACTAATGTTTCCCATTTAGGGTTAGGAACCATCCTAATGTAGGAGGGTGGAGTGATTGTTTATGAGTCTATAAAACTAAATGAATATGATTTGGGATATCCAAAACATGACTTTGATTTTTTATCCATCATATATTATTGTTTGATATGGTGAAACTTTATTATTGGTTGCCAATTTGTACTAAGAATAGATCACTTGAGCTTGTAACACATTTTTAGTTAGCATAATCTAAATGCCCTAAAATGACGTTGGATGAAACTCTTGTGTGAGTATGATTATGAGATAATGTATATTAAGGTAAAGTAAAATGTTATTTTAGATTATTTGAGTAGGATAAGACATGATTTTTTATTGAGTCTACACACATATTTGTTAAGTTGAATCCTTGAGCAGCTTCCTAAGGACCATTTCTATGAGGAGGTGTGATGGATGCTAGTTTTATAGAGGGACCTTAAGGGAAAGTATGAGGCCTTTAATCTCAAGGAAAATGGTATTTAAGCACATAATTGGAGTATTTATGTTCCCACATAAAGTGAACCATATGATTTGAAATTTTTAAAGTCTCATCAAGCCCCTTATTAGGCACATCTCAGAGTGAGGAAGATGCATGTAGAGTTATGATAGTTTTATCATTGGGGTGGTTTGTGATGAGATATTTTAGATTTTTTAGCTTGATTCCTTGAGTTCCAGAGGGTCAAAGTCGAGCATTAGCATATGATATGGTTTTTATACCCCTATGATATCCTTGAATTGAAATGGGGCACCATCTACATGGACTTCATTGTTAGACTACCTACCTCATCCTATCATCATGACGTGATCAGGGTGATTGTATATAAGTTGATGAAGGTAACTCACTTTTATCTAACTAAGACCACTTAAAACATCATGTAGTGGAAAGGGTATTATTAGATGATATTATTTGACTACATGAGATTCCCTATTAAATTATGTCTAATCAAGATATTGGGTACACATCTCAATTTTGATACTTCCTATCATCCTAAGATAGATTGATAGACCAAGTGAGTTAACTAGGTTTTAGAAGACATGTTTTACATGTACATAAGGGATTAGTATTCCAATTTCGAGGATTAATTTTACCTTGTAGACTTTGAATATAATATAAACTACCATAGTTTGATCAAAATGGAACCCTTTGAGGTGTTATATGGTAGAGAGTGTAGGACTCCTTTGAGTTGGGATCACATTGAGAATCGAGTTGTCATTGGTCTTACCATGTTATAGGACATGGTGTGACATGTTATTTAGAGTACATAGTGCCTTGATGAGGCATGAAAGTGGTAGAATAAGTATGTAGATGTGAAGAGGATTGATTGACAGTTTGAAGTGGGTGACATGGTGTTTTTGAGAGTGAGACACAATAAGATCCCTATTAGTTAAAAAAAGGTTTAAAGTTGGCACCTCATTTTATAGGGCCATTTAAGATTTTAGAGACCATTAGCCCTATAGCTTATCATCTAGCTCTACCACCTATCTTATCACGTATTTAATATATATTCCATGTTTTCGTTTTGTGTCATTATATACCTAACAATACCCATGTTATATACTTGGAAACTTCATAGGTAGAGACAAACAAGACTTTGATTTTAGGTCCCTTGTGGTTTTTAACATGTAGAACACTTAGACTTTGAGGTTGAGATCTAGAATAGGTTAGGGTATAATAGGATTGATATGATGAGACAATCCACTTGGGAGGATGCAATAACTTTGAGGGTCCAGTATCTCCACCTCTTTCAATGACTTTTAGGAGGGATTTAACATAAGGGGAGGGGGATGTGAGACCCTTATTTTCAAAGTGCTTACTTTTGGGCATTTTTGTTGTTGTAAACATGTCCTGATATGACATGATCTATATGTATTGAGACACAAGTTGTTATTATTAACTTATGTTTGAGATAATGAACTTTATATGTGTGATGATGTTAGTTTACTTACATTATTTTAATTGTCCATTATGATTTTTATTATATTTTTGTACTAGTATAAATATTATTTATTAAGCATATGAATCATTTTAAAAATGTTTATATGATTGGCATTAATATATTACCATTGAAATGTTAATAATTGGATATGTTTGTATGCATTTTGCATGTATTGATATTACTTATGTTGTTTACATTTTACAACTTTGGTTATCTAGGGTAGTGCATTTTATGTGTGAATTGATTTTCAAGTTCAAGGGGAGGAAAAAAGATAACTAAAATTATGCTAAGCATTAATGCATCATTGGTATAGTGGTGTAATAACTACTCGAATTTAAAAAATCCAAACCCAATTATAGTGTCATATGTAGACCTAGTCCTAAGTTGTGAGCCTCCTTGCCTTTGCTAACACTATTCACCCATTCGACACTATTCATAGTTATTGTTCTAAATCTTAAGAGTTACTTCAACATTATTACCACTCAATAAAGTAAATTTTTAAACCATATAAGTGCCCCCCTTGACTAAAAATCAGATGGGATCTTTCAACCAAGTTTGTGAGTGGCTATAAAGTGTTTTAAAGGTAAATATATGTGTATTTAAGACCCTAATGACTATAGGTTGGAGTAGGACTTGTTAAAAGTGTGGAGAAAGCCATAGACAACCCATGTGCCCATTTATGGCATAGGATAGTGGGATAATTGAAGAGGTATGGACTTACCTTTATTACCCACATGGGCTTGTAAGAGGTGTTAATGATTATGTGAACTTTTCAACTAAGAGCCAAAGAATGAGAAGGGACACATGTCACCTTCCCAATGGATAATGAATTTGAGATCTTTACCTATATGGGGAAGGAAAAAATATACTTGGAAAATATTTTGGCCATTTTCAAATTGAGATGTGGGAAGAGAGTTAGAGGAGAGAAGGATAAGCTAAAGGAAGAAAGAGATCTTGTCTTGTGAGGAGGTGAACCAACCCAACCATTTAAAAAGGAATTTTATTATATTAAAACAAGTAAAGAACCTAAGGTAGGATCCCATATTACTTTTTATTATTTTATTTATATTATTACTTTGAAAAAAGCTTATCCCTTTTGTTTTCTTGTTTTCAAGAGGTGTAGGGCTAGTCAGCCTACCCTATTTTAAGCTTTGCTTGCCACGATTGTGCCTATGGCCAATATGTGGATTTTATTGCCCATTTGGGATTTGTAGATGAAACATCCCTACTCTTTTGTTTATATATTTTTAAAATCCATTTATTAATTAATTTAGACATTGTTAGGGTGTTAATTTTGGATTAAATTTCTTATCTTAATTTTATTCTTTTTGTGCAGTGGTAGTGGCTAGTGGAACCAGGTTTCCATGCCATCCTACATGGTTCTTATTTGTTTAATGGTAGTGGCTGATGGAATTGAGTTACCATGCCCTACTACATGGTTGAATAGGTTAAGGTATTCCCATGGATAAGATAAGTGGTAAGATAAGAGGGAGACATCCCCACGTTCTCCTTCTCCCTCGAAAAGCATTACTATGTTAGAGTTTTATTATCACTACCTTTGATATTATTTGTATTGAAATGGTGTTTTTGACATTATTAAATGGTTTTGTTTGGGTTATGGAAGTCTCTAGTGGAATATGTGATATCTGGCCTTCTAGTTGAGTATACTAGTTGAATGTTCTATTCAGCCACCAAATCTCATCGTATTAACCTTGAACTAACTCATAACCTTGATGTTCACTATGCTCAAGGATGGGAGTGCTAGGATTAGAGGTGCCTAGCATAGTCATATTATGATTGTAAATGGATGGGATGTGAACCCCTCCTTTGGTTGGCATTGTGGATTGTATGTGGAGCATACTTGAAGACTTGTTATTTATATGATTTTGTAATGATTTGTAAAAATGTTATTGGATGTTTTAAAATAAATTACAATGTAATATTTAATTGTAAATATTTTGAAAATATAGGGAAGGAAATATGATGTACACTTTATAATTTTTCATGCTTATTGCCTCATAGTAGTTCTAGTCAAAAGACAAAGAAGAAAGAGTAATATATTTTGAATGAAATTTTAATGTAGAAATATTGATTGAAATCTAATTATCATGACACATTATTCTAATGTAGATATTCAGTTTTGAAAATAAATTTAAAAATTTAGATTTACATGCTTCGATAACCTTGTTCCTAGATAGGCCTTAAAGAGGCTATTACGGTTTTATAATTTCTATGCATACTAAAAATTACCTAAACCTCCAAATTATAATTTGTTAATAAAAACAAACTCTTATATAAACTATATAAATTTATGGATTAATTTTAGGAGCTACCAGTTAAAATATACAAAATTTTAAGCCAAACCATTGAAAATGGCCTTAAATCATTTACAATCTTGTCTAAATTTCACCTAAATTTATTGCACATAAATCAATGTAATGGAGGGATTTAAATTATGTTAAATAAAAATTTAGGATTTTATGAGCATGATTTCACTCGATAATTTTTTGATTAGTGGTGCTCCAGTTATGAATTTTTAAAAATTTTTACTCTTTAGGGTAAGTTGTTTTCATAGGCCCTTTTGAGTGGCACTATCCCTATTTTGTGGGGTACCTTGTAGTAAGGCTGGTGGTCACCCATGTGACTACACAATAAGTCTTTTTGGCCCTTATGGCTTGGTGGGATTGATTTTAGTAATGACTTCTATGGTTTAAAGGTATGTGGTTGGGAGATCTCATGGTTTCTAGCCACTATTAAACCTCCCATCATGACTTTTATATAAGTTAGAAAATCAACACTATTGACCACCACTAAGCTTAACTTCCAAATAGTAACTAACCATTTGGATATATTAAATATATTTTATTATTTAATATTAATATTTTTACTAACCATGCTAAGTTTATAAAGTCTATGCCTTTGCAAAATAATTAAAAACCAAAACTTTTACAAGCAAAGATAAACCTTTTTGTGTAGCTATTTGTGGGAACCTAGAGACCCAAAGGTGGGGGAACCTAAAAGGGACCCCCCTCAAATCTAGGTGATATTTTGTATAAAAGAGTTTATAAGGTTTGAAATGATATATTTTTTCAAAATATGACCTCTTTCTCAATCATAGGTAATTTTTGACTTTGTTAGCTAGTGCAAATTCTTATAATCCCTAGAATGGGTTGACCCCAAAAGGGACCCCATTAAATTTTTGTCTTGTATCATTTGAAATAATAATTGTAACCTAAAACTAAGTTTTACAAATAATTTTACTTTAAATCCAACTTTCTAGTTATTAATGGTCATAGAAGAGATTCGAGCTCCCAAATCATTATTTCGACAACCATGGGAATTTGAGACCACCAAGATACTTTTTGTCAATCCAAGTACCTAAAAAATGAGACCATGCACCTTTGTATCATATAATAATTTAAAAAATGAAATAAGTCTAATTGTACTAAAATCTTGGAGACCCCATTAATGATGGTTGTCCAAGGGTGAAGAAGGTGGAAAGGGATGATAATGGATAAACATTTCTCCAATAATTCCTACCCCTTTACCAAATTCAAGTTTAAAATTAAAATTTGGGTAGAAAACTTTATGGGGCACCATAAGGATTCATAGGATTTTTACACTCTATCCTAATTCAATGGTTGAGATTGATCAGATCCAGTGGTGGAGATGGGTTGCTCCATCCTCAAGGGGATTAATTGAGATATTTTAGACCCATTTGTAAGTTATATGTGGACTTTATGAATTTTGGTTGACAAATTTACATGAATTTTAATTAATTAAAAAATATATTTAAATTATGAAAGTGTGAATCGAGCCCTGTGATTAGCTAAAATCACCCAGAGATATTTTTTAGCACCATGAAGAGTAAGATATCATCATTCAAGATAATGGTTTATCAAAACCACCTCTGATTACTAGAGTATACTTTTTGGGACTTGGATCCTACTAGGTTAGCTTATGGAGTGTTAGGATTATTGAGAGCTTGTAGGCCAATTTAAATGAGTGGGGCTGACATGGTTGTGTAAACTACTGTGTGACCTATTGGTAAGAGTTTATGTCATGTTATTTAATCAAATTATTTTTGTGACTCACCCCACTAGATGCAACATAAAAATTGAAACATTGGAGAAATCACAAGTTTAAGAATAATTTTCCTCTATGTTTGAGAGGGAAAACTCCCTTATATGATGGCATTTTTTGGTAATTTAAACCAGAGTGTATGAAAGGAAACAAAAATGAAAAAAGGGGGAAGATAGGAATGGAGAGAAAATAGAAATAACTAGATAGGATAATGGGAATTCTATAATGAATTAAATAAATAAAACTTCTTATACTACCTGGATTAATGGAGTGAGTTGGATAGTTCAATAATGGAAACCTGTATTGCAGAAAGGCCAAAAAAGTAGAATTTAAATGGATGAATGAAGTGCATTTCCAAAGGGAATTCAAGACACAAATTTATGTAAAAAACATCTATATTTATGGTTATAAATTAACACAAAGTTTTTTTTCCTCTTTTCAAGTAGGATTTTGTTTGGCATCAAACAGTCTGGTTTCAAAATCTTCCTTTCAGTAGTATGAATAACAACATAGGTAATAAAATATGAGTGATTACCAAAAAATCAAAGTCTTTGTTCAAATCAGATTAAGTGTATGCATCACAAAGTCAATTTTTTAGGATTTTTAGCATAAAGTTTACAAAACAAAGAAAGTTTACACATAGTCCAAAAAGTATAGATTTTTGATTGATTTATTTATTCATAAAATGTAGTGTAGATTATACAAACAAGAAATAATAAAAATTTATGAAGTAATCTATTAATCTTACAATTTATCTACTTAGAATTCATAACACTCTTTGAGAATGAATAACTTATACAAATATGTATCAATTATTTCCTCCTGATCTCTAAAGAGAAGAAGTTCTTAACCCTTTTACAATGGTAACCATCCTTTATATAGGCATTTTCTCTTTAGGTGGTTATGTAACTACCTTATTAATTCAATTTAACACTAACATAACTAAAACTAACTTGAGTTTACATTTTGAGTTGATGCTTTACCAACTTTACAAATTTATAACATAACATTAAATTAATTCATAATGAATTGAAACCTTCCCTTGATATTTAACTTGAGAATTTTTTTTTAACATTACAAAATATTACATAAAAACTCAATTTGATTTTGGGGAAGTCCTTTTTTTATTTGCATTTTTGAGTTTGGAAATCTAGATTTTATTTGCAATGTGAACTTCTAAAACCATTTAACTAAGGTTGAGTTAGAAGATCGTTGAAATGCAACATTTGGGATTTAAAACTTGTTTTACCACCTTTATCTTTGAAAACCATTTTATTACTTCTTCTCAGTCTTGATACTATCCAACCAACATTAATGTGAGATAAAAAATGTTTTGCTAGTTATCATAGTTATCAAAACCATCGACCTACTATTGAAACCATTAAAAAAGGATTAAAACTACCAAAATGAGAACTAAAACATGTAAAAACCATTGGTAATGCTTGTTCATGGGTTTAAGAGGATTTTAAAACCATTTGTGACTATTAAAGCCATTGAATAATATACAAAACTAGCTACGGGTTTGAAAAAATGCTCACCATTATTTGATACAAGTTTGGGGTTATTAGAAACATTTTAAATGCACATAAATTTTATTGAAACTTCTCAACATTGTTGACACCTCACCTTGGTTTGATTTAAGACCATTAACTATTGCTTAAACTATTGAAACCACTGAAAACCATGCCAAAACCACCCATAGGTTAATAAAAACGTTTTTCCTTCTTGTTTACTACTAAAAAACATCAAAAAATAATGAAAACTATCAAGCTTCACCTTGACACAAGTTATAATATTGGTTAATCTCTTTTTGGCTTTGAAACAATTGATCTATCTTCACAAAAATAGTTATAGGGCTCAAAAGTTGTTTTATAAAACCAATTTATAAAAATTGAGTTGAGACTATCATGTGCATGATTGTTTCAAGCTTGAGATATCCAAAGACTACTTTTGGAAAACTACCTTAAAGTGTCACATGCTTACACATGATATCAAAGACATTGAAACTAACCTATGAGTTTAGGATATCATTTTACATGCAAATTATTCTCTTTGAAAGCCGTAGTCAAAAGAACATTGCAAACTTTGCATAAAAACCAAGATCAATTTTTTTTTTTGAATTTCATTATTTGCTTTAGTGAGTTATAGAAACTATTCTTCATGCAAAAGGTTGTGGCAAAAAATTGATGAGAACAATGATGCAGAGAGTGCCACATGGGCAATTTGCATGCTTCTTAGTGATTATAAATAAACTTGTGAGTTTTCAAGGGTAATTGTACAATGAAAAATACTAAAATGAAGTCTATAAGCATGAAAATTGATAGATATAATGCCATAATAAAAAACTAGCTTGTTTTTGACATTCAAAAAATAATCTATGGCATTGGAAGAGTTATTTTTCAATGTAAGATGATATCAAATCTAGAAATATGCAAAAGGATAATAAGAATGCTGCACCAAATAACTAATATGTTTACTACCACTTTTGAAATATTTAAATTTTGGGGAAGACTAAATTATTTTCATGCATCATTGAGGAATTTTTAATTTATAACAATAGTATTAAAGAGATATGAATTTAGAGAGGTGTATGCTCATCCTTGGAAACCAAACCATGTAGAAGGCTTGCATAAATGTTTGGAAGGTTTCAAGAGGTGTGGTGAGTTTGGTATGGTTTTTGAATGCAAAGTGTCTATTTAAAATCTACACTATGCAAAAAGAGGTTATAAGAGCACCATTATTTGACAACTAATCTATGTGGAATGACATGACAACTATTTGAAGCCTTTAAAAGAGATGACAAGATTTCAACATGACATTTACATGTAAAACATACTCATTGAGTCCGCATTATGTAATAAAAGTTATAAAAAGGTGCATGAAATGGTCTAGAAACTATTGAATACTTTTAAATCACTTCATTAATTTTTTAATTGGGTGATTTTGTTTCCAACCTTTTTGCCATCAACATGATCAGGCTTCTCTGCATTTTGAGTAAGTCTGTGTTGTACCAATCCAATTAAAATCTACCCCTATTTTTGCCTAGCATAAATAGTATTAATTATTTATTATAAAAAGTTCACCATTTCTTATACCTTTCCTTTAATTAACATTTATACAAGGTTAGGGGATATCCAACCATATCCAGATGTAGGTGGTAGGAAAATGGAAAGTGAGGAATCATAACATGCATGTATAAGAGGATATGAGTCCACTTGATTTTAAAGAGGGAACTATATTCCTTTTTATTGTAGCCTCTACTACTATCCCTTGAAATGTCCATAGGCTATAACATTACCTCTATATTAGATGACAATGCTCTTTTTCAAGATTAAGATCATCAAATTTTATTGTTTCATGCTGTTGTTCAAACCCAAAATATTTAAGACTTTCTCAATCCATATCATGAATACTAACCTATACTATGTTACCATTATATATTTATAACTATGATTTGATACCAACATCATACTCAAAAATTCCATTTTTTATCCCATCTTAATATTCTTCATCAATATCCACATTCTCAAGGCTAAGATTCATGTGTGTTTGGTATGGACTAGTAAAAACCCTTAGAAATCTCATGTGTCAACAATATACAAAGGATCATTTCAAATAGTCATTATTGATGAGTTTCACTGGATAGTTGGATCCTCATGTGGTATAATATGTTCTACTTCTATCATATTAGTTCATCTTGAATTTTTTCCTTTAATAATACTGTGACACTGACCATATATCTTTGTGGAGACTCCAAAGGTTGACCGATTCTTCACACATATCACATATAAAAGTTTATTTGTCTCTTTCTTTATACCACCTTTTAATACTTCTTAAACAAGCTTACGTTTGGCATAAAATCAATTTTCCATCAAGTCACCTTTATATATTGAAAAACTTTACCACAAAGTAATTCTCAATAGAATAACAAAGGTGAGAAGTATGAGATATTAAGCTTACCTAAAATAAATTGTGTTTATATATATATAAAATATTTGAATGCAATTAAGGAGTATTCACCATAAGTTTAGAATGCAAACCAATCTATTTCAAGGAACCTTATATGTATTAATTTTGTATCTATGAATTTGAATATTAAGATCACATTGCTCCAAACAAAACATTGATTGATTTTAACCAAGTCTTGTGCATTGGGATATAGATTCAATGTCTTATTTTAGAAGTTTTTTTATCATCCTATCTTTGATCATGATTGGAGGTATTTTTGTGAAATGAAAAATTTCATGACAACAACTCACTCCGATTGTGGGATTGCATTTATTAGTGAAATTTAGGAGAACTCTAGAATCTTTGGTGATTGGTGATTTATTAGTATAGATTCTTACAAATAGTATGTAACACATATTTTCATGTACCAATATAGCCAACTATTAGCTAATTTTACTATCTCAATTGTATGATACATGAACACATGCTACTGAGCTAAATCACTTGCTTTAAAATTTATAGATAACTTGATATGACCAACTAACGTCCAATTTAGCTATCTCAATTGGATGAGAAATGAACACATGCTACTAAGACATATCACTTACTTTATAGTTTATTTTTATCTTGATATGACCAACTAAAATACAATTCACCTGTCTCAATTGTATGAGAAATGGACATGCATTATTAGGCCAGATTGACTATTTAGAATACTTTGCATGTTTGCCTATTCATTTGAAAAGATTTAATTATTCATTTTGATTTCTAAGGAATAAACATTTATATCACCTTATTCATCACTACAAATATGATCATCTAAATGCACTATAAAATATCTAGCTTAGAGACCCCCATGGCTAAAATGATTCAAGGTTCTATCCTATATGACATTCTAAAAACTAAAGAATACTTACATTATAGAACTGACATTCTAATGAAACATAGTTGTGAACATTGAATAATCAAACAATTATTTTATATTACCTCAAGATGTGATCTTAGCATCCATTTTAAAGTGTTGTTTTCACATATTTGCAAATCATTGGTTTCTCACTGAGAGTTTCTAAGTATAAAACACAAATAAAAACATGTGAAGGTACAAATATTGAAACATGAAGAGGAGATAAAAATAAATATACGATTGCATTTATTGAAAATAATGTGCACACAAAAATGGAAATAGAAAGCAAGCCAAAATGGAATCACATAACTATTTATAGTTTGCAGAGGAAAAGAGAAATATTATACAAAACCATTAATAGGTTGAGATATGTACCTACATTTTTAGAATAATGAATTTGACTCATGGGTCCTGAATGAATTTATTAACAATGACCAAACATGTGGAAATATGATAAACTTATGATTACCGTGTATACTAAGATGATCATGAATGCATAGATCAATAATGTCTTCAGGTTTTGAAATAGAATAATTGTAATTTCTCTAAAATTTTATGAGCATTCTTGAATAATAATCAACTTCTTCAATGTCCTGTTGAATGGATTCAAATACAGGAGTGTGTCACATATCTCTTCTTAAACTGGAACAACAATATGATTATCTTCTATTCCTATGGCATAAAAAAATCATCATCAAATGAATCATTGTCATCATCTTCATAAATTTATTCTACCTTGAAAATTTCCATTTCACTTGAGATGAATATTAGCACCATTCCTATTTCTTCATTTTCACATCTTTGATTTCAACCTTGGCAAGAATATGATCTTCATAAGGTGTAAGCTTGATTTACATAGATTTAGATATTCTATATAATTCTTCTTCTGTGGAACACCAATAAAATCTTCACCTTCAATTGTTGAGTCTTCCATTATGAGATAAGAGAGATCTTATTCTTTACATATAACTACCTCAATACTATCCTCTTTTTCATAAAGTGAAACATCACATTCTATAATATTTTCTTTTTATATTTGTGTTTCAATCAGTTGTCTCTTGGATAACTCATTTTATCCTAGGATTGTGAGGTTTAAGTAATCTTGTGAAACATGCATAACATTCTCTTCTTTAAAAAGGAGGAAGTTGGATTTTTCATTTGTTCAATAATCAATAATTTATTCTTCTAACTATTTACTTTATTCCACGCTTGTGAAACTAAAACAATCATATAAAACAAGAATCACTTTATCTTTTTCTTTGTTGACTTTTCAACATGTTTGATCAAGAATTTGATTTTGGAATCTCTTTTCTGAATATTGAGGGATCTTGATTATATTAGGTTCCACTGATTTTTCATCACTTAAAGAATTTGTAGAAAAAATTGAGGCTTATTTCTTCAACATCCCATACATAATAACTTGAGAAGTATGAGATATTAAGCTTACCTATAATAACTTTTTTTTTTGGATATATAAAATATTTTAATGCAACTGAGGAGGATTCACCATAAGTTTAGAATGCAAACCGACCTATTTCAAGGAATGTTATATGTATTAATTTTTTATCTATGAATTTGAATATTAAGATCACATTGCTCCAAACAAAACATTGAATGATTTTAACCAAGTCTTGTGCATTGGGCTATAGATTCGATGTCTTATTTTACAAGTTTTTTATCATCCTATCTTTGATCATAATTGGAGGTATTTTTGTGAAATGAAAAATTTCATGACAACTCACTCGAATTGTGGGATTGCATTTATTAGTGAAATGTAGGAGAACTCTAGAATCTTTGGTGATTTGGTGATTCTTAAAAATAGTATGTAGAACATATTTGCATGTCCTAATATAGCCAACTATTATCCAATTTTACTATCTCAATTGTGTGAGAAATGAACACATGCTATTGATCCAAATCACTTGCTTTAAAATTTCTAGGTAACTTGATATGACCAACTAACGTCCAATTTAGCTATTTCAATTAGATGATAAATGAACACATGCTACTAATACATATAACTTACTTTAGAATTCATTTATATCTTGATCTAACCAACTAAAATATAATTCACTTGTCTCAATTGTATGAGAAATGGACATGCATTATTAGGCTAGATTGACTATTTAGAATAGTTTACATGTTTTCCTATTCACTTTAAATGATTTAATTGTTCATTTTTATTTTTAAGGAATAAACATTTATATCAGCTTATTCATCACTACAAATATGATCATCTGAATACACTATAAAATATCTATCTTAGAGACCCCCATGGCTAAAATGATTTAAGGTTCTATCATGTATGACATTCTAAAAACTAAAGAATACTTACACTATAGAACTAGCATATGATCAGAGATGTCCTTTTCATTTGGATTCAAATTAGGTGTCTAATGAAACATAGTTGTGAACATTGAAAAATTAAACAATTATTGTATATTACCTCAATATGTGATCTTATCGTCCATTCTAAAGTGTTGTTTTGACATATTTGCTAATCATTGGTTTCTCACTAAGAGTTTTTAAGTAGAAAACACAAATAAAAACATGTGAAGGTACAAATATTGAAACATGAAGAGGAGATAAAAATAAATATACTATTACATTTATTGAAAATAATGTGCACACAAAAATGGAAAATGGAAATAGAAAGCAAGCCAAAATGGAATCACATAACTATTTATAGTTTGCAGAGGAAAAGATAAATATTATACAAACCCATTAATAGGTTGAGATATGTACCTACATTTTAAAATAATGAATTTGACTCATTGGTCTTGAATAAATTTAATAATGATGACCAAACATGTGGAAATATGATGAACTTATGATTATCGTGCATACTAAGATGATCATGAATGAGTAGATCAATAATGTCTTTAGGTTTTGAAATAGAATCATTATAAGTTATATAAAATTTTATGAGCATTTTTGAAAAATAATCAACTTCTTCAATGTCTTATTGAATGGATTCAAATACATCTGTGTAAGATACAAGACTAAAATTATAGAGGAGTGTGTCACATATCTCTTCTTAAGCTGGAACAACAATATGATTATCTTCTATTCTTGTGGCATAAAAAAATCATCATCGAATGAATCATTGTCATCATCTTCATCAATTTATTCTACCTTGACAATTTCCATTTCACTTGAGATGAATATTAGCACCATTCCTATTTATTCATCTTCACATATTTGATTTCAACCTTGGCAAGAATATGATCTTCATAAGGTGTAAGCTTGATTTCCATAGATTTAGATATTTTATATAATTCTTCTTCTATGGAACACCAATAAAATCTTCACATTTAATTGTTGAGTCTTCCATTATGAGATAAGAGAGATCTTATTCTTTATAGATAACTACCTCAATAATATCCTCTTTTTTATAAAGTGAAACATCACATTTTATACTATTTTCCTTTTATATTTGTGTTTCAATCAGTTATCTCTTGGATAACTCATTTTATCCTAGGATTGTGGGGTTTAAGTAATCTTGTGAAACATGTATAACATTCTCTTCTTTAAAATGGAGGAAGTTGGATTCTTCATTTGTTTAATAATCAATAATTTATTCTTCTAACTATTTACTTTATTCCACGCTTGTGAAACTAAAACAATCATATAAAACAAGAATCACTTTATCTTTTTCTTTGTTGAATTTTCAACATGTTTGATCAAGAATTTGATTTTGGAATCTCTTTTATGAATATTAAGGGATCTTGATTATATTAGGTTCCATTTATTTTTCACCACTTAAAGAATTTGTAGAAGAATTTGAGGCTTATATCTTCAACATCCCATACATAATAACTTGAGAAGTATGAGATATTAATTTTACCTATAATAACTTGTTTCTTTGGATATATAAAATATTTTAATGCAACTGAGGAGGATTCACCATAAGTTTAGAATGCAAAACAACCTATTTCAAGGATCTTGATTATATTAGGTTCCACTGATTTTTCACCACTTAAAAAATTTGTAGAAAATTTTGATGCCTATTTCTTCAACATACCATACATAATCATGTCATATTCAATTTAAATAGCTTCTTGATGGGCAACTTCCATGTCCTTTAATTTGTTCCTCATCAAGATAACTTTGATTTCCATATGGATAGCAAAAATGAAGACGTAAATATGGTTATAAATACTTGGTTGATCAGATTGAGGAATTAGTCTCAATAATTTTTTGAAGCGAGGTACAAAATATTTCATCTGCTCTTCTTTTTTTTTGAATTTAGAAGAAATATGAAAATAACACACACATGTCCATATATGGTTTGAATATATTTAGGATATTTCTCTTCAAATAATCATAATTCATAATACACCTATTATCTAGATGCCAAAAACATTCAACAATAATTCCAGTGAGAGTTTCAACATAAAGTCTCACAGAAACATCTTTGTACATGAATCTAAAGATACTAAAAGATAATGTGAAATCAAGGATATGCTCATTTGAATCTTATGAATTTTTTACAAAAAAAATTAGAAATATCTTCCTTGAGCCTAAAGGTAACTCACTCTATTGAGCCAAAGTAAATGGACCAAAAAAATTTCTGCACAGGACATGAAGAACATTAGGATTAGACCGACACCATTTTTTTAATGAAACAGATATAAGCACTAGGTACTTCATCTCAAAAGACTTTCCAACCTCCATTCCAAGGGAGGTTGCTTAAAATGTGTGAAAATTGAGTGCATAAGACACCATGATCCCTAATAGATTTGCCAAAAATTGTTGGCAATAATTTATGATGTATTACTTAGATTATTTTTGTGACTCGCCTAACTAGATGAGACATAGATCTTGAAATATTGGAGAAATCATGAGTTTAAACATAATTTTACTCTATGTTTGAGAGGTGAAGCTCCCTCATATGATGGATTTTTTGGTTTTTGGATCTTTTAACCAAAAATTATGAAAGACAATAAAAAATAAAAAAATGGAAAGCTATGGATGGAGATAAAATAGAAAGAAATGGATAGGATAGCGAGAAACCTATAATGGATTAAACATATAAAACCACTTATATTACCCAAATTAATGAAGTGAGTTCAATAGTTCAATAATGGAATCCTATATTTGAAGAAAGGCAAAAAAGATAGATTTGAAATGGATGAATAAAGTGCATCACCAAAGGGGCTTCAAGACACAAACATTTACAAAACTCCTCTATATTTCTAGTTGGAAATGAACACAAGGTTATTGTTTCCTCCTTTCAATCAGGGTTTCATTTGGCATTAAATAGTCTAGTTTTAGAATCTTCCTTTCAGTTTTGTGAAAAAGAATGTAGGGAAAACAACATGAATGATTACCTAAAAGCTCAAAGTATTTGTTTAAATTAGATCAAGTGTATGTAGTGTAGAGTCTATTTTATAGGATTTTTAGCAGAAAGTTTGAAAAACCAAGAAAGTTTACATATAATATAGAAAGTAAATTTTTTTGATTAATTTATTTATTCACAAACTATAGTATATATTCTAAAACAAGAAATAAAAAAATGTGAAGCAATCTACTCATCTTACAACTTATCTATTTAGAATTCATAACACTTCTTGATAATGAACAATTTATACAAAGATGTAGCCATTATTTCCTCTTGAGCTTTGAGCATAATAAGTTTTAAACCCTTTTAAAATGGTAACCATATTTTATATAGAAATTTTATCTTTACATGGTTACATAACTAACTTATTAACTCAACTTAACCCTAACATGTTAGAGGTACAATTACTGAGGGTTGGGGTGAACCAATGAGCTCAAATAATCCAACTTCAATTTATGAACCCTTCAAACCCTTAATCAATCAATACATGCATTCATGAAGCATATACATTATTCATAGAAATGAGTAAGAGAGATAATGCAAGATCAAGAACATACCACATGACATACATGGGAGACACTCTTGGGGAATAAAACCCATTGGAACCTGTAATTGGACTACTATCCTCTAATAACAAGAACCAATTTAGATCAACAAGCAACTAATCAAGAAAATACCATTCCTAATTTTAGTGAGACTGTAATCCCACAGGGAACTACTACACATATTTAGCTGAGCTACCACAATAACTATACCTTTATCAAGTTTCACCTTACAAAGAGGAAACAACCCCCTTAGATGTTGAGATGCCACAACAACACCTATGAACAAATCCACCTTTGAACTGATGTCTTCAATACTTGGTGATGGAATTCTGATTATCACCCTTCACCTTCAACAATAACTCTATCATCAAACACACCCTATTGGAAAAATCACATTACATACTTGAACCAACACATAAATATCAATTATGACACATTACATATCCCAACTAGCCCCACTCTTCAACTCTGCATACTCAATGCATCCAAATCCACATTTTAGATCACTCTTTAATCCTCAACAACAACTCTATCACTACATCAACAAAATGACCAAATGGTCATACAAAAAACCCACACTCTGAACTATCTCTTAGATCAACCACCAATATTACACAGTCACCATATATCCTTCACTTACTCTCAAGACATCCAAAACATCCTTTTAGATCACTCTAGTCCTCTTCACTCATGATTAAATTACAAGATCACTATTATACAATTATAAACAAGACCTATAAGTTATACATTCAATCCTTAATCTACTATAATTATCAACCCATCCATTGGGCACACTTGACATCCTTTCTTCTTTGCTTTAACGCTTACTCTACTCCCACAAGCTTAGAAACCATCTCTTTTAGTTTCTCTATATATAGGGATTTCATGATTAACAACTTCATGGTTAGACATTTAGAATTGATTTAACCCTTAAGGCATATAACACATAAATAAACAACTCAATTACATCTACATAGGTTGGCCATAACATCTATGGCTCACCCTTAAGCAGATACACCTTTAATTAAGGCCCTTTTAGCTCTTATAGGTATCATGGAAACCTATTCACCCCTTTAGAAATTCATTGAGAAAAAAAAAATAACATATTAAAACTTTAAAATACATGAGTTCACTATTTATGTACCCTAGGACATCCTTAAATGATCACAATCACCTCTGCTCACCTCTTCGTATGCTTAAACAACTCAAATAAAGACCTTGTACATAGGAACATAATGAATAAACATGAAATCAGCTTAGTAAGCATTATTCATACTCAAGATATATTTATCACACCTTTAAAATCCACATAGAGTATCTTAATGGAGTTTATAATAGCTTTTAATATCTAATTCATCATGAGACATCAAAATTCCATCAGAACAATCTCAAACAATCTTCTCAGGTTACTTGCAGAATACACATGAACACATAGTCAAATTTGAACCTTCATAAATTTGAATGTACATAATTTTAGATATTAAAATATATATTTATAGATGCACCTTTGAGTCCTAAACAAGTTTTATTTTTACACCATGAGCAAATTACTCATAGATTGAAAGATATGGCCAAAAATAGATCACTAGTTTTTCCTTTACAAATTTAAATATTCAAAAACAAATGGTCATAGTTAAACTTCAAACACCATGCTCAAATATCATGTCCTCACATATTATATAAATAAAACATCATTGATGTTTTTTTATCTTTAATTCATAGTGCACTAATGCCCAAATTTTAAATAACTAATAATTGACCTCATCTCATGCAATCTTTTAATATTGACTCAACGTACACCATCAATCTCTGTGGATCATCCAAGTATTTATTATGAAACATTCACCATTTTATCAATATATATGAACACCCACTCATATTTGGATACTTATAATTTACCTTTTCTTAGTGTTAAATCTTGAACACTTTTCCTCATCTCACAACACCCTGACATCTTGGAATAAACATACTCTGTCGATCCTTTTGTAAGGAGCTTGATCTTTACCCAGTTTAAGCATAAATTTTTTTGACATATTTGACTTTATGTGTACCATATATTTTTATTTATGAACCCACATTCACCATCAGATCTCCATTTGGTCGTAAAAATTAACTTCATGTAGATGTGGCTAAGTATGGGAACTATTACAATATGCTTGGAAGGCCAACTTTGGACCACAATAAATTTTTCCTCACTTACTCACATGATATAAAATTTGAACCATATGATATCCTTTCAAATTATAAAACATACATATAATAAATTTATCTTTAAACCTTCATACATGTGAGATATACCATCATCAACATGCTTACTCATAATTTTCTTCCACAGAGCCAACTATGCCTAAAACTCCCTGGAAAGCCAATTTTTTTCATGCATATATTTTGATGTGCTTCATCACATGATATGAAATATATCAAAAATAAACTAGGATCAAAATTAAATAAACCCATATGATCAATTTATCTTGACACCTTCACACATGCAAAATATAACACCATTAAAATGCCTGTTCAATTTTTCTTATCATACACAAATTTGCACATGCATATCTTTTGTCACACTTCATCACATGACCTATAAATTAGTGCATATAAATTAGGCACAAAAATTAATGAACCCATATGATAATTTTATCTTGACACATCCACACATGTGAATTTTGACCTCATCAACATGCTTACTCAACTCTGCTTGAGCCCTTTGCAAATTTGGCTAAGTGTTGGAACTTAGTGAATTCTATTTGAGTAGCTAACTTTGCATCCTAATATATTTGACCATGATTCATTACATGAATTGAAATATGACACATAATAACTAGGGACTAATTCAATCATAACCATATGACCAACTCTCCTAGACTAATTCACACATGGTAATGGTGACATCAACAAATTGCCTACTCAAATTTTTGCCACTACAACCAAAATGTCTAGATGAAACAATAAACTACCAGATGCTATAAAATCACTTCCATACTCATTATAAGAACTATTGACACCCCATAGGGACTATTAAAAATGTCCATACCAATAATATCATCCATTAAATGCCTCACTTAGTCAAACACTAAAGAACCATGTAGGAACACTGAGGCTCATTGAAGCACACTTTGTAATTATTATTCTAGCACACACGAGCCCTCATCACCATCCTTGGTCACCTTGGAGACATCATTGGAAAACCTAAAAAAATATCCCCCTTTGTCATTTATGTCAAACACCAATACAAATATTATGCTCAAACTCTCTCTCTCTCTCTCTCTTCAAGTTTTTTCTCCCCCTTAGACATAATGACAAAATGGGCTAAACTTCTGATCCTATAGACCTAATAATACAACAAGGATAAAAAATAGGAAGATACCATCTCTGAGAGATGATACAAACTCCCCTTAACATTGATAAAACTTCTTCTCACCTTGAGCTTATCAAACATGCTCCATGACTACATTCTTCTTTAGACATACATAGTTTCTATGAAGACAAAACATTCATGAACAACAAAAATTGCATGAAATTACCTTGAAAACATTAAGAGAGACTCCCCCTAGTCACCTCAGTTTAGGAACCTTTTCTTAAAAAATATTTAGACTATTTTCAATAATTATGAATTAATATAATTTCCTCTATACCTTCTCTCTTAGATTCAACTACATAATCCTCTGATCCTTGGACCTAACTAATTACAAAACTCCCCCTTTGTTTATGCATGAAGGTTAAAAGCATTGTCAGAGCACATGACTTGGTATGATCAAGTCATCATCACAACCTTATTGAGTTAATATTATTAGTAAACACCACCAAATTTCCACCATGACTGGAACATCTCGCATATGCTCCCCCTCACATTATGCACATCTCTTCAAGTTATTCAAATTAACTGAGTTAGTTCCCCTTAACTCAATGACATACACAAATTTCCATAAAAAAAACTTAGAGACCATCTTCATGATATCAAAGATATTATAAAACATTCTCCTCATCCTCCACATCAACATTGTCTTACGGTCTTTCAAAATTTAATCAATCAATTTGAGTTACATAAATTGACAAGATCTTATCTTCAAGACCAAAAACCCTGAACACACCTTAAACACACATGAATGATATCAACATACCTTTATAAGCAATAGAAATATTGAAAAATCATCATCCTTGATTATACACCTATAAAATTTGGTTCCCTACTTTCAGACCTTGCACATACTACCTATTGTTCCCAAAATCTGTCACTTGTTTTTGGGGACAACATATCAACTATTTTGGTCTTGTAGGCCAAAATTCTCACTTCCCTTCTCAAATTTTTTTTGAGCATCCAAGTTCTTCAATTATCCAAGCTTTTTTAGCTAAGGGACTTGTAGGTTTAACAGGTTCAACAACTTCAATAGGTGAGGTCTCACAAAGGAACAAGTTCCAAACACTTAGGCAATTTCAAGGTTGGTTCAACATTGAGGTTCAACTGAAAGGTCCATTGATAGGCTTCAAACAAAATATTGAACCATTGAACCATTAAACCTCACCTCCAAAGGTTTAAAGTTTCAATGGATTCAAAGGTTCAACGACATTGGCAAACTTAAAAGAGTTAAGCGCTTCGACAAGTTCAAAGTTCAATGGCTTCAAAGGACTTAAAGAAAAGAAGACTTCTAAGAACAAAAGATTGAACCGTTGAACTTTGAACCAAAAGATTTCAAAGTTCAAAGGTTTAATGAGTTCAAAAAAAAATAAAAGGATCCAGATTCTTTGAAGGACCAAAGGATTCTGAGAAAGATAATCAAATGTTGAACTTTGAACCAAAATGGTTCAAAGTTCAAAGATTCAAAGGTTCAAGGAATTTCAAAGTTCTAAAGGGAGATTCAAGCAAAGGAAGGAAGTGAAAGATTCCAGAGACAAGTTTGAAGAGATGGTTCAACCAATTGAACCAAGGAGCTAATTGAACCAAGGAGCCGATTGAACCAAGGAGCTGAATTGAATCGTCTGAACCATTGAACCATTAAACTGATGCACTTCAAAGGTTCAAGGTTCAAAGTAGTTTAAATGACTAAGTGACCATGACACTCCTATGGACGTCAAATTTAGGGTAATGAAATGATCATTTATTTTCAAATATGGCACGAAATCTAAAGACAAAACTTAGCGAATAGCTAAAGAAAGAGCCAAAAGAGCCTACTGAAGGTAAGAAGATAGCCCGAGAGCTAAAAAAGCTATAGGAGATACTGAAAGATATACAGGGGAGTTATTCAAGTAGGTGGAATAGTCCACCAAGTAGACATATAAGCATGTAAACATTCAAAGGTGTGGCCTATTTTTCTCCCTTTGAATAAAAATGAGTGGACAACCACATACATATCTAGAAATACACCAGATGACCGATGCTAAGGAGAAGACATTCAAGATGATTCTATACACCAAAGTCAAGGCTCATGCCCTATTCCAGCATGGTCCCTTCATAGAACTAAAAATGCATTCAAGGCATTGAATGCAGCATGGGCCATTCCATGAAATAAAGCACCCAAGTCTTTCTTGGAGTGCTATATGCTATAATCTCTTATTTTATGTAAAGGAGATCTTTTTGTTATCAAAAGAAAAACTCTGCCCAAATTGAAAGGCATTACTGAGACTTTGAGCTTAGATTGTTAATCATATTTCATTATTTGAATGAGAAAGAAAGTGACCTTTCAGACTTTGTGCTGGAATAACTTGTGTTGTTGAGGAAATTGTTCTTATGTCTATTTCTTGAATGCGTTCTTGTCCATTTAATTAAATAATCAAAACTAGTAGAAGTAATCAGGAAGGTGTCCTGAAGCCAACTGTGGAGAGACTTTTTGTTGCCACAATTGTCTTTAGTGTGTTTGTTTTTTGTTTATGTTTAAAGGATCTTGGGATGACTTTGTGCCCCCATTGTCCTGTGTATATTTCAATCTTTGGTAGTTGAGGTGGAGACTTTGTGCTACACTTCATTCTGCTATGTTACTATGCCCTGTTTCAATGAGGGAAGCAATGAAAGACTTTGTGCTTTCATGGGTTTCTCGTGGTTACAATTACTACCAAAAAGGATTCCTATTGTTTGCTATAGATCACTTCTGAAAGAAGAGAAGTGCCTTCAGTGATTTTACCAAGAATTCTCTTATGTTTGTGAACATCATCTCTGAAAAAGGAGAGATGGATGGTGTTATCCTACCCTGAGTGTTATTTTCAACTTATTTATAGTATATATATATATATATATATATATATATATCATAGTTATAAGGAACCTCCCCTTGATGAGAGGAGAGATTTTTCCCATTTTGATGCGGTAGACTTGGACATTTGGCTGATCAATCTCCTTATGATGTGGTTGAAACAACCTATTTTGCCCTAAGTTAGCTGGTGACAAAATATTCACCCAACACTACCAACATTCTTTCATGATAAAGAACACTAAACTGGGCTTAACCATGCATTACAAGCATGCCACCAATTGATGAAAACATTGCATATTCTCCACCTGATGTTCACTAAGCTCCATATACCAAAATTGATTCATTAGCATCATAAACACAAACCTTAGGGTTTATATATGTCAAACCCTTAAGTCATTATCTTTCATCCTTTGGGTTAGTTCTTCAAAACTTGAGAGTAAACTGAATAACCAAAGAGAATCTTAACACACAGTCCTAGTAATCAACAAAGTCCATAGTTTTTAACACATCTTCTCATGACCTTGTTTGTCTTAAAACATCAATCAAGACCCAACTAGCATCCATCATACTTCCTCTTTCTATAAAGTGTTTCCTTGAAGCTAAAGAGAGATACCCCTTTTGACATAGTGAGACTAAAAGTCCCAAAACTCTATAGATTCCCATATTTCCATACCTTTCTCTGACTTATTTTCCTAATTGACTTTGAAAGGATGCTTGACTTCATTATTTTCTTCAAATTTGTTAGCAAAAGTAGACAACATAAACCCTGATCTTCCCTTCATGTCTATCATGGAAAACAAACCATCTTTGGTCTCAATCTGATCTCTCCTAATATCTTTAGGTTTCAATACCCATTTGTGACAGCTTCCTTTCATACTAGGAACTCCATACACCTTATTTTGCTTTGATAACTCATTCAAACTATTCTTGAAATACCTAGAAATATGACCAACTCTATGACATATGAAACAAACAAGATCATTCATACCTTTTACTAATTATGATTATGATCTTCCTTTTTTATTTGGATAAAAGACAAATTCTTTTAGCATTCATGTATCTTCTTCATGTCTGATTCCTTCTTTGTTGTAGTAGGCAGTCCACCTAGATCATGATTCTCCTTCATAGACTTTGGTCTCAACACCATTGAGTGACTTTTAAGAGCATCTTTATTCTTGTCAAGACTTGAGTTATTCTTCAAACTATCTTGTAGAATTTGGCAATATGTCCTATTTTATTACAATTATAGCAAACAATATCATTCAACATACCTCTTGACTGATCTGAGTTAAGTCTTCTCCAAGACCAATTTCTCCTTATTCCAAGGCTCCACATGAACTTATTCTTAGATATCATCTTTCTATAATCTCTTTCTCTATGACCATATTGATAATAAAAATAAAAATGGTCATGAAAATAAGTAGCTTACCTTATTGTATTAGGTTGTCTAATTGGTCTATATTCATTAATCTTGACCCGATCTAACTTCTTTTTATCTTATTCAAGATTTCTTATCTTGACAAAAAATTGCTCATGCTCATCCTTCAATGAATCTAGCTTGGTTTCCAATTGAATGCACTCAGTCTCTTTAGCTCTTATACTTGAAATAATAGTCATCAGCTGACCTATGAGAACTTGGATAGTATACTTATCAATCTTAGATTATTTAGCCATGCCATCCTTTATTATACATTCTTGCTCTATCAAACTTCCCTCAAGAGAACTAACTTGCACTTTAAGACCTTTGATCATATACCTCATCTTGTGATACCTCTTTATGAGCTCAAGTCCTAGATCCACTTCATATTTCTTGCTGTCATAGAACACTTCTTTATCACCAATTTCATGGAAAACTTATTCATTATTCATGATGTCCTTTTATTTTAAACTCAAACTTTCCTTGAAATATTATATCTAAATCTTGAGTTCATTGATAACCTTCTCATCCTATTTAACATATTTCTTCAAAGTACATATATGTTATTCAAGTGCCTTGATTATAGTCTTCCACTATTGATTCTCTTTATTCAACTATTTAGCCATCTTTTTACCACTTAGAATCTCTTTAAAGATATTAAGCTTCCCCCAAAGGAACCAATCTGATAATAATTATTAGAGGTACAATGACTAAGGGGGGGGGGTGATTCAGTGAGCCTAGATAATCTAACTTTAATTTCCAAAACCTTCAAACCCTTAATCAATCAATACATGCATTCATAAAGCATACACACTATTAATAACAATAAATAAGAGAGATAATGCAATATCAATCACATAACACATGACATATGTGGGAAACCCTCTTGGGGAATAAAACCCACTGGAACCTACAATTAGAATATTATCTTATAATAACAAGAACCAATTTTAGACCACTAAGAAATTGATCAAGGAACTACCATTCCTAATTTTAGTGAGATTATAATCCCATAAGGAGCTACTACACCTATCTAGCTAAGTTGCCACAATAACTAGACCTTTAGTAAGTTTTACCTTGTAAGGAGGAAATAACCCCCTTAGATGTTAAGCTACCATAACAACACTTATGAACAACTCCACCTTTGAACTGATGTCTTCAACACTTGATGATGGAACTCTAATTATCATCCTTCACCTTTAATAACAAATATATCACCCAAAACACCCTATTGGCCAAAGTGCATTACATACTTTAACCAATACACAAATATTAATGAGGACACATTACATATCCCAACTAACCCCACTCTTTAACTCTGCATATTCAATGCATCCAAATCCACCTTTTGGGTCACTCTTCAATCCTCAAAAACAACTTTGTCACCATATCAATAACATGACCAAATGGTCATACACATAGTCCAAAATCTAAACTATCTCTCAAATCAGCCATCAAGCTTACACAGTCACCATCTATCCTTCACTTACTCTCAATACATCCAAAACATCCTTTTGGATCACTCTAGTCCTCTTCACTCATGTTCAACCTGTAAGAGCACTGTTCTATCATAAAAATGTGACCTACATGTCATACACTCAATCTTTAATCTACTATACTTATCAACCCATCCATTGGGCACACTCAACCTCCTCTCTTCACTTCAACACTCATTCCACTCCCACAAGCCTAGAAACTATCTCCTTTGGTTTCTTTATAGATAGGGATTTCATGATTTAAAACTTCATGGTCAGAAATTTAGACTTAATTTAACCCTTAAAGCATATAAAACACAAATACAATGCTCAATTACATCTCCATAAGTCAGCCATAGCATCTATGAGTCACACTTAAGCAACTACACCTTTCAATAAGGCCCTTGTAGCTCTTATAGGTCTCAGGGAGACCTATTCACCCCCTTAGCACATCATTGAGAAAAAAAAGAACATAGGACTGATTTCAAATACATGGGTCCACTCATTATTTCCCTTAGGACATCCTAAAATGATCACAGTCACCTTTGCTCAAATCTACATATGCTTAAATAACTCAAATAGAGACCTTGTACACATGAACATAATGAACAAACACACATTCAACTTATTAGGCATTGTTCATTCTAAAGATAGATTTATCACACCTCCAAAAGCCACATAAATAATCCTCATGGATTATATAATACCTTCCAATAGCTAATTCATCATGAGACATCGAAATGCCATCTGAAGAAGCTTGAATAATCTTCTCAACTTACTTGCAGAACACACACAAACACACAGTAAACTTTAAACATTCATAACTTTGAGTGTACACACTTTCAAATATTAAAATTTATATTTATAGACAAACCTTGGATTCCTCTACAAGTTTTATTTTTACACCATGAACAAATTATCATAGATCAAAAGATATGGCCAATAAATAGAGCACTAGTTTTTCCTTTACAAATTCAAATATTCAAAAACAAATGGTCATAGTTAAACTTTGAACACCATGATCACGTCTCATGTACTATAAAATTAGATAATTCATGCACCATTGATATTTTTCAATATTTAATATCAATTCAAAAATGTTAAACAACTAAAAATTGACCTCATCTTGTGTAATCTTGTAATATTGACTCAATGCACATCGTCAATCTCTACAGATCATCCAGGTATTTATTATGAAATACATACCATTAGATAAATATGTATGAAACCCCACTCACCATTTTATCTTTATCATTTACCTTTTTTTAGTGTTAAACCTCAAACACTTGTCCTCTTCTCATAACAAGACATCTTGGAATAAACACGCTTTGTTGATCCTTTTGTAAGGAGCTCAATCTTTACCCAATTTAAGAATCAAAAACTTTGAAATATTTAAATTGATACACATCATATATCTTAATTTAATAAACCATATGTATCTTTATAAATCCATTTGGTCTTGAACTTTAACTTCATGCAAATTTGGCTAAGTATGGGAACTATTGTAATATGCATAGAAGGCCAATTTTGGACCACAATAACTTTTGACTTGTTTACTCGTATTATATAAAATTTGGAATATATGGTCTCATTTAAAAGGACAAACCATCCATATATAAAACTAATATTTAAACCTTCATGCATGAAATATATACCATCATTAACATGTTCATTCATAATTTTCTTGCACATAGCTAACTATGCCTAGAACTGCCTAAAAAGCCAACTTTGCTCATGCATATCTTTTGATGTGCTTCATTGCATGATCTAAAATTTATCACAAATAAAATAGGCTCAAAAATAAACAAACCCATATGATCAATGTCTCTTTAAACCTTCACATGTGCAAAATATAACACCATCAAAATGCCTATTCAGTTTTTCTTATCATATGCAAATTTGGCTAGGTATGGAAAAACATAGTCAAACTACCTAGGAGCCCAACTTTGCACATGAATATATTTTATTTCACTTCATTAAATGACCTATAAATTAGTGCATAGAAATTAGGTACAAAAATGAACAAACCCATATGATCATTTTGTTTTGACACCTCCACACATGTGAATGTTGACCTCATCAACATGCTTACTCAGATCCCTTTGCAAATTTGGCTAAGTGCAAGAACTTAGTGAATTTTATTTGAGTATCCAACTTTACATCTTCATATATTTGACCACACTTCATTGCATGACTTGAAATATAGTACATAAAAACTAGGGACTAATGTGATCACTCCCCCAGACTCATTCACACATGGTAATGGTGACACAAGCAAATTTCTTACTTAGATTTATGCCACTAGACCCAAAATGTATAGATGAAAAAATGAAATACCTAATGACATCCACTCACTTACATACTCATTCTAATCACTCTTTATACCCCACAGGGATTCTATAACATGTCTATACCAATAATATCATCCATCAAATGCCTCACTTAGTCAAACACTAAAGAACCATGCGGGAACACTGAGGCTCATTGAAGCACAATTTATCATTATAATTATAGCACACATGACACCTAATCACCATCCTTGGTCACCTTGGAGACATCATTGATAAACATCCAACATAACATAACTCAAACCAACTTGAGTTTACATTTTGAGTTGGTGCTTTACCAACTTTACAATTTTATAACATAACATTTAATTAATTCACAATGAATTAAAACCTTGCCTTGATTTTGATCTTGAGAAATGGTTTTTAATATTATAAAATATTACATTATAAATTGAGCTAATTTTGGGGATGTCCTTTTCTTTTTTACATTTTTGAGTTTGGAAAAGTGGATTTGTTTTGCAATGTGAACTTTTAAAACTATTTAACCAACATTGAGTTTTGAGACCATTGAAATGAAAATTTTTTTATTTGAAACTTATTTTACCACCTTTAGATTTTAAAACCATTTTATTGCTTGTTTTTAGGCTTGAGACTATCCAACTAACATTAATGTGAGATACCAAAATGTTTTGCTAGCTATCATGGCTATCAAAACCATGGACCCACTATTGAAACCACTAAAAAAAGCTTGGAAACTACCAAAATGAGAACTAGAAGCTTGTGGAAACCATTGGTACCACCTAATCATGAGTTTAGGAGGATTTTAAAACCATTTTTGGCTATTAAAGACATTAAAAATTGTAAAACACTAGCCAAAACTACCTATGGGTTTGTAAAATTTCTCATCAGTTTTTGCTACAAGTTTGGGAATGTTGAAAACATTTTCAACTTTTACTGAAACTATTCAACATTATTGAGACCTCACCTTGGCTCAATTTGAGACCATTAAACTATTTATTAAATCATTGAAACCACTAAAAACCATCCCAGAACCACCTATGAATTAATGTAAAATTTTTTGTTTCTTGTTTGCTACTAAAATCTATCAAAAAACAATAAAAAATATTGAGCTTCACCTTGACACAAGTTATGATATTTATTAAGCTCTTCTTAAATTTGAAATTGTCGATCTATCTTCACAAAAACTATTCTAATGCTCAAAAGTCATTTTCTAAAACCACTTTGGAAAAATTAAGTTGACATTGTTGTGTATATGATTATTTTGGGATTGAAAAATCTAAGGACTACTTTGGCAAAACCACCTTTAAGTGTCATAGGCCTGCACATGCTATCGAAGACATTGAAACTAACTTATAAGTTTGGGATATCATTTTACATGCAAGCATGAAAAATGATAGATGGAATGTCGTAGTCAATAGATGGCTTGTTTTATACATTCAAATAATAATATGCGACATTGGAAGAGTTATTTTTCAATGCAAGATGATATAAAAGGTGGAAATATGCAAAAGGATAACAAGAATGCCACACCAAATAGCTAACATGTTTACTTCCACTATTGAAAGAGTTAAATTTTTGGGAAGCCTAAGTTATTTACATGTGTCATGGAGGATTTTTTAACTTAGAACAATAGTCTTGAAGAAATATATGGCTTTAGAGAGGCTATAGACTTATCCTAGGAAATCAAGCCTCATGGAAGGCTTGCATAATTGTTTGGAAGCTTTTAAGAGACATGTCAAGCTTGGTATGGTTTTTTCATGCAAAGTGTCTATTTAAAAGCTAGACTATGAAAAAATAGGTTATAAAATCCACATGATTTGAAAAGTAATCCATGTGGAAGGCTATGATAACTATTTTAAACCTTTAAAAGAGATGATGAGATTTCAACATGACATTTGCATGTCAAACATACTCATTGAGTTTGTATTATGAAACAAAAGTTATAAAAAGCTGCATTAAATGGTTTGGAAAATATTGAATAATTTTAAATCATTTGATTCATTTTTTGATTGGATGATTTTATTTCTAACCTTTCTACCATCAACATGATCATGCCTCTCTACATTTAAAAAAAATTTGTGTCATAACACTCCTGCTACAAGTTGCCCCTATTTTTGCCTAGTATTAATAACATTGATTATTTTTCATAAAAAGTTCACCATTTCTTGAAATTTCCTTAAATTAACTTTTCTACAAGGTCAGGGCATATCCATCTTTAGCCAGATGTAGGTGGTATGTAAATTCCAAGTGAAGAATCATAACGTGCATATACAAGTGGATATGGCTTCACTTGATTTTGAATAAGGAATAATATTTTTTGTTCTTTTAGCCTTTAATACTATCCATTTTAATGTCTTTAGGTTGTAACATTACCTCTGTATTGGATGAAAATTCTTTATTTCAAGATTAAGATCATCAATTTTTGTTATTTTATGCCATTATTCAAACCCAAAATCTTTAAGGATTTCTTAATCCATCTCATGAATACCAACATGTACCATGTTCATATTATATATTTTTAATTTCTATTTAGTACCAACATCATACTCAAAAATTCCATTTTTATCACATCTAGTGCTCTTCATCAATCTCCACATTCTCAACATTTAAGATTCAATTGTGTTTGGTATGGACTAGTGGCATCCCTTGGAAAGCTACTAGTGTCAATAAGATATAAAGGATCATTTCAAATAGTCATTGAGAAGTTTCAATATCTTGTTGGATCCTCAAGTGGTATAATATACTCTACTTATATCATACTAGTTCCTCATGAATTTTATCCTTTAATGATACTGTGACACTAACCAATGATCTTTGTGAAGACTCCAAGGCACACATATCATATATAAGAGTTTCTTTGTCTCTTTATTCAAACGACCTTCTAATACTTCTCAAACAAGCTTAAATTCAGCATAAAAGAAATTTTCAATCAATTCACCTTTATATCTTGAAATTTTTTCCCGTGAAGCAATTTTCAATATAAGAACTAAGTTAAGAAGCATGAGATCTTAAGCTTACCTGCAATAGCCTATGTTGTTGGATATATAAAATATTTAAATGTAATTGAGGATAATTTTCTAGTAGTCACGAATGTAAACCAATCTCTTTTGAGGAATCTTATATGTATTAATTTTGTATTTTTGAATCTAAATATTGAGATCACATTTCTCCAAATAAAACATTGAATGATTTCAACCAGGCCTTATTCATTAGACTATGGAGTCGGTGTCTTATTCTAGAATTTTTTTATCATTCCTATCTCAGATATACTTCTAATTATTTATGTGAGTGCAATTGGAGGTATTTTCATGAAATGAAATATTTCACAACATGAGTACATGCACATTATAATCTATGACATTTAAGCACATGCTATTGTTACATTTCATTATGTGTCTTGTGTTGCATAGTTGGCCACCTAATCTGGAAGTACGAGTGATTATAATGTGCTTTAGACATTAAAAAAGGTCTTTTTTATGTGTTTCCAGTCATGTCATTTTTTTGGGCATGTGATTATTCAACATGTGGTTAAGTGTTATTCATTGAAGTATATGCTTATATGGGAAAGTGAAAATTGTACCTCATTTATAATTTATAAGGTTGTCTATTTATGTTGTTGATGTGGATTGGAAATGATATGTCATAATTTGTTTTTGACTTCATATGTTTAGTGGGTTGATTTTGGGTCGTGCAATGAATGTGGGTTTGAAAAGGGTTTGCATAAGTTAATTATATATAATTAATCATCTCTAGGATAGCTAAATTTAAATTAATCTTTATCAAAATTTAAATTTTATAAATAATGTGTGTAGAGGACTAATTTAAGAAATTAATATATATTTTTTGATAAATTTTAGGTTAACTATTTATTTAAAATAAATATTTTTTTAGAAAAAAATAATCCCTTAGGGTGGATAGAGTAGGAAATACTAGTTACTCGAGCTCATAGTCAAGTGAATAAATAAAGGAATAAAAATGAATAGGGTAACCCAAGCTTCGTGATCCAAATAAAATAAAAAACTAAGGTGTTAAAGGATACAATGAGATTAAAAAATGGGCTATGATTTAAGAGGAATTAAGTGTGAGTTTTAAGTAGCTGATTTAGGTTCCTAGGTTGTAAAGCCTATGTGATTTTTAATTTGTGATCCCAAGGTAAAGGACCTTAGGCATTATTTATATAATTGATTCTAATGGATCAAGCATATACCATTAGAGTAGGATAGTAAACCCCATGTTTAGAACTAGGGTTGTTTCATATGGAATATGGTGAGGTCAATAGAGGGATGAAATCTAGGTGGGAATATAAGGGCGTAGAGTATTATTGGGTTATAACATGACAAGGCTCTACTAGAAGGTCTAGGCAATGTCTATGGGATGGAATCCTAAGTGTAAGTTTGAAGTAGCTAAGTTAAATTCCTAGGTTGTAGAGCCTATGTGATTTTTAATTTGTGATCCAAAGGTTAGGGACCTTAGGCATTGTTTATATAATATATTCTAATGGATCAAGCATATAACATTAGAGTAAGTTAGTAACCCCCATGTTTAGAACTAGGGTTGTTTCATATCGATTATGGTAAGGCCAATAGAGGGATGAAATATAGGTGGGAATATAAGGTCATAGAGTATTGTTGGGTTATAATGTGATAAGACTCTACTAGAAGGTCTAGGCAATGTCTATTGGATGGAATCCTAGGCTATGATTTAGGGTTAAGATTAAAAACTTGGAAAAACATTGAGTGGGGAAAATGGAAATGATGAAAATTTAGTGGAAATGGGATTGTGTGGTTGTAAGTGGAAAATAACGTAATTTAGGTTGCCTATGAGGGTTTTTTTTGGATATCAATAACCAAGTTATCCTCTAATCATGTCAATTATATTGACAGTTGGACTGACGAGTCATAATCCTCTAAGGATAAAAAATATTTGGGTAATTGTGGAATCTTAATGGAATAGAGTGCTATATATTATACACGTTTAGTTTTTTAAAGCTAGAGGACAAAGGAGACCCTACACTTATAACTCTTGAGGGTAGAGTAAATAGGGTAGCAAGTAGGGTGATGAGTCTTGAGATACAAATTTAAACTTGGGCTTGAGAAAATATGTAATTTAGTGGAGAAATTAGGCTTAAGGAGCTTGATGAGCATGTAGGTTTGATAGGTTAGATGAGCAGGGTGGGTAGGGACCCAAGCTGGGTAACCTAGGGTTAGGATTATTGAAGGCACAAGGGGTCAACTAAGCCATGTCCCCTCATTGGACTTAAGTATTAGTGAATGGGAGTGGGGTTACATGGATTTGAGATCTCCCCAAATACATGGTAATCCCACCATTCATAAAACCTACTACACCACATTAAATCAAACATGTAAGATACTTATTGAATATATTTATAAGATTGAGGTGTAAAAAAAAGTAAACATGTTTGACTGAATATAAACACATAGTTAATGTCTTGACCTAGTATAAATATATGGAGGATTGTGTAAGAGGCTTGAGGGGATAATAATTATTTTTGAGTGTAGGCACCATAATTTTCATTAATCCTTTCCTCTTTCCTTCTCCTTCTCATCTCCTTATGTGTAAATAGAACCATGGTGTTGGATATGTATTTTTATTGGTCTCATAAGAATGTTTAATGTTAGTGTAGGGTTTAAGTAAGATGGATGGTGGATTTTTATTCAATCCAAAGGTGAATATTATATCCTCAACATTTAAGATGGAAGTATATATTTTATCTTAAGTGAGGTTTAAATTTTCTAATAAGGTCTTAATATTTTATTATCATGTGCACTTAAGTAATTTTAGAGTGAGATTGGAAAAAGGGATGTCACAAGTTTGTGAAATTTAAGACTTAAATCCCATTTCATATTATAAATAACCTTTCCATTATAAACTAAACTTGGAAATAGATAAGTTATCCATCTAAAATATCATAGAATTTAAAAAATATACCCTTTGTAATCTAGTCACTTGTTGATGCTTATGTTATCTTGACTGACATTGTTTCACTTGTGACTTTGTATCTTGTAAATCCTATGACATCTTATGTTTACTTGACATGGTAATCACTTAAAAAAAAACTTTTGGATTATTTTATCTTACTAAATTTTCTGAATTACACTTGGTATCAAAGCACAAATTCAACATATATACCTCTGGGTGATATTTTATTTAACCTTTTAAATTATACAAATTTATAAACACATTTATTAAAAAATGAATATATGAAAAATGAATTCATCATAATCATGGGGATCAGGAGCACATACCCCTTAAGGTAAGGCCTAATGTATGGGCCTAACATAATAGATCCATTTTAACACCTCCAAGAAAGGAGTTGACACAAGGGAACATACCAAAAAATATGGAACCTAAAATTATAAAAACACTCAAATAACTCATGGGTGTTATCTATGAGTGGTTACCACAAGGTCCCATAACTTATTTTCATGAAAGGAAGTGTAGGGACCATCATAAGATTGGGAGAGATCTAGGAGTTCTTTGTAGGATAGAGACTAGTAGAAAGTAGAGGTGGGGAAGAGAGATTAAGTGGATCCATGAGAGTTGGATCATATAAAGGCTCAAAATAATGTACATCCCCATAGATAAGAGAATCATGAAATCATTATAAAGTTATTAAGACCTTAACCACCTATCTTCTCAAGTTATATAGATGGTTTTGAGGTACATGGCTACCTGGTAGGTCTAGCCACATATTTTTAGATTCACATGTATAAGATTGATTTGAAGGCTCATTTTATTATTTATATATTAAGATGGGAATTATATGTGTGGTGTAAGAAAGAGAATTAGAAGTTGCGCTTGAATGTTTAGTCCATCGCTTTAGAGTTTTTCATAGAGTAGTTCAAAGAATGTTACTTATTAGAGCACTTTGTGTCATGGTGATTGGATATGTTCAATGACCTTAAGTAGAGGGGAAGTATTGTATTATAATATGAGATATATTTTATTGATATTTTTTAGCATGTGGACTAATCAAAAGATGAAATTAATTAGGTAAACATGTTTATTTATGGATTAAACACATGCTTGAGCATAGCAATTCATATTCTCTCTCCCTTGACCTAATTATTGACTACTTTATGACCTTAGGCATAGAAAGGAGTCAGCCTATGTATTGAGAACCCAAATTCACCTTGGTCACCCTTATCATACCTATTTAAGTGTCAAGTCATTCCAAAATAAAATCACTAGTTATCTTGTCTAGGCAATAGTTTCAAAGTGTTTTCTCATGTTAAAGAACACCATGGTAGTAATCTACTCACCTTATTGAGCTTATGTCAAATACTCCCCTTGTGATTAGACATGTGTGAAGATCCATAACAGGCCTTGGGGTGGTCTTAATGGTCCAACTTTGATCATAATGAATATGACTAAATTTTGCAGCTTATGACTCATCATGAATCCATCTAGTATGTTAAATATCTACAAGGTATGGCTTGATTAGAGGGGTTTGAGGGTGTTATAAGAAGCATGTGGAAACCTTATTCAGGTAATTATCATGTTTTTAGGTTCTTTGATTGATATTAAGGTAACCCTTATTTGCACTTTCACTTGATATCATGTCTATTACTTAAAAGAGGGGTGTTATCCATAAAATGGTGATAATTTGACCTTAAAACACCATTAAAACCATAAATCATGCCCTAAAAAGCCTCCATGAGTCCCATAACGCAATTATAAAATTGTTTCATATGTCAAGGGTGTCTTTTCATAAGTCAAAGACTTTTATCTACCACTAAATGGGCCGCACACATGTGAAAATGTGTCCTTTTAGCTTCCCCAACCATACCATATGTTTTGAAATGTTTTTGACCCCTAATTTCCCTCTTCCTACCCATTAATGGCATTTTAAGGTCTGAAACTTGAGAAAATGTAGGAAATTTGTAGGTTTCAGGTGTTTTCAAGTAAGTACAAATCTATACAATATGAATATGGCCAGATAAAGTTAAAGATCTATAGGGGGAGTTCAAAATAGACATTAGGTGAGAGAATCCAAGATATTTAGGCCAAGAAAGATCAAAACCTAACACCTCATTCCCATCATCCACCTTAGTAACCATGGATAACACCTCAAGTTCATGTTTAGTATGGATACAAGACAGAAGATGGTGACTTTAGCTCTTGGATAGAGGAAGGGGGTCTAATGGCCTTCCAATCCTGGGCATTAATTTCCACATTGATCTCTTGTGTTTTATGAACAAAGGTTAAGAACTTAAGGTAGTTAGACTAGCCTTTTACATCCACATAAGGTAAAAAATGGAATGGTTTCAATGAATTATTAGCCTATTTAGTGATACTAATGGTTGTTCATGTCTTCTCCCATACTTCAAGGTCTTACCATGGCATCCTCCACCCTTAGTTCACATGTGTGAGCCAATGGGAGAAAGAAACACCCAAGTTATCATTGGTTGCAGATTGTAGGTAAGGTTCCATTGATGAAGAAGGATATTTAATGTACACATCTAAGAATGAATAGTGGTTTGAGGTTTTATGATGGCTTTTTAAAGTTATCCAACCTTCTTGCCTCTTTATTATAAGTAGAGTGATCATATAGAACTCTAACTCTCTCAAGCTGCTACCTTCAAATGAGTATGATTGTGTGGATGGTCTTTAGTGTAGATATGGGCTGAATGTTCTGTGGTGATGGCTATTAAAAGTCATCAAGACACCATATAGGTAGTATAGGTGTTATACATATGTAAAATACCCCTTGTCACAAGAACCAAACTCCATGATAACCCTCATAGGAAAATAATATCTCAACTAGCTCTCCAAAATATTCATAGCTCGATTAGTAGAAGTTAAGGTTTATTAGCAAAAGTTAAGGTATTCAAAGAATCTTAAGTTTCAAATTTTCACTCCATATGTCTAATCAATGAACTCCAAGTGTCTTGATCTGTTGAGTATGTGAGTAGGAATGTTTAGGATATTTATAGGTCATATTGACTATGAGTGAATAGTCCATTTTAATATCTCAAAAAACATCTGCTATCTGATGGTCTAATCAAGATATTCACCTCATATTAGGCTCTAAATTCTATGTGAATAATCTATTAGGTATTATAACCATTACCTATAGTTCAAACCTTCCTACCCAAGCCTAAAGCATAGAAACTAGTTCAGATGCACCATAATGATATTAAGATACATTAAGGCTATGAGAAAGGGGATTATCAGGTGTATGTCTTATTGAGAAAACATAATGGCCACCTATAAGAGACCAACTTAGCCTAGCCTTCAAAGGGTTCCTAAATCACCATATGTAGTTGAGTCTCAAAATGCAGAGAAAGGTCATATATTATGAAGGTGGATATCTCATGGTTGTGATTTGGGTTTAGGGAAAACCATTAAAGTTTTAAACATGATATTGGAACCTCCTTCTACTTAATTCATCCAGTGGTCAGGACCCATTGATAATCACACTAAAACTCCACCAAGCTCAGAACTATAAATGGTCTGCCTTCAACTTTGGATATGAGATGTAATATGCCATGGAAGAGAGAAATTAGACTGAGTGAGATAGGGTATAAAGGTCATGACCTTGAGAAGTAGAGGAGTTGGAAGGAATGACCGAACAAGCTAACTTAGGCATCTTCAATGAGCCAAGTTTGATTAGTCAACCTAGAGTGCATGAATGAGGTGAATGATAATGTAAATGAACATGTAAAGGGAAACCCTAGGGTGATGATGAAATATATACCCATCAAGAGCTCATATAATGGTGTGATCAAGTCAAGTAGCTACCTAGTCTAAGTTAGACACTCAAGACACATACCTAAACAATTGATTATGTGAGTAATCTTTGATAGTAGAGTTAGGGAGGACAAGACTTAAAATCTATGTTCAAATATTAAAAATATGTTTCTTGAGAGAGAGAGAGAGAGAGAGAGAGAGAGAGAGAGAGAGAGAGAGAGAGAGAGAGAGAGAGAGAGAGAGAGAGAGAGAGAGAGAGAGAGAGAGAGAGAGAGAGAGAGAGAGAGAGAGAGAGAGAGAGAGATGTTGGTTTAGGTAGGTAGCTAGGTAAGTAGGGGAATATGTAGAAGGCATAATTAAGAGGGAAAAATATGATATTATGGCCTTGAAACCATTAGTGACTACCTATAAGTGGTTTAAGGTTCTAAAACTTAGTCTAAATTTATGGGACATAAATCCTCCCTTAGGTCTCAAGAACCCACCTCCACCTTAGTAGAAAATATAAATCACCCCAAATAGGTTTAAGCCATAATAAGGTGTATAAAATTGATATGGGTCATGAAGGAGGTGTTTTAAGTAGGGAAGTGTAAGGAAACAATCAATTTTAGTCTTTACATCCTCTTAAGCTCCACTATCCTAAGCAACCATGTCAAAATACCAAATCAGGCACTCATATCTCACATGGCATGGACACTCAGACCTAGTGATCTTAGGGGGATTTTTCCATCCTTATGCACTCAAGATCTATAGAGGAAAGAGTATGATTCAGGGGCCAAACTCTATGAAAAATCATTAAGACTATAACCTACACAAAATTCTTAGCAATGATCTTAAATACAAACACTTTCACTCATATGTCATCATAAAGTTTGCATGATACTAGGAGTTATTCAAGAGATTTGAAGGGGTCCATGGTCTATACATTCATGGAAAGAGATTTTGATTTAGAGGACTTTACTCTATGAACCATCGTTAAGATGGTAGACCTCCAAAACCCTCCCTAAACCTTGATTCAAACCCGATGAGGAAATTACACATTAAAATCCATAAAATTGAGGTAATTAGGATATAAAAAAATCTTAATGGTCTCCTTAGGCCCCCTAAGCACCCAAATGGTCTACTATTTGGCATATGCAAGATGTGTAGTGTATGAACTAAGCCTAAAATAACTACTCTAAGCTAGTATGCAAGAAGTTAAAAGGGATATACACACTCTATATGTTTATGAGGAGGGAGAGGGGTCTATCAGTCTCAAATAAATTATCAATTATCACCTACAAGGGCCTTTAGGTCCAAAAATCAATTGTAGACCTACTTAGGTGCCTAAGTGGAGGATTGTATGCACTCAAAGAAGAAGTGGCTTCATCAAGACAATAAAGATTATCTACAAGTTTTAAGGGGTAGATTTAATATCATTAGGGGTGGTTAAGTACTTCACAACTCTAGTTTGGAGTCAAAACTTAGAAATCTTGCCATTAGGACTTCTAGTCTAACAATTCTCTCAAGGCAATGCTACCTGATGTCTAGAATAGAGGACAAAAGGGAGTTGCATAATACCTTAGAACACTAGATATATGTTTATCATGTAGTTTTATAGGTTTGAGTAGTAGTGGTTTGTAAAGAAAGGGTTAAAATTGGTCACTGTGGCTCAAAATTGCCTTGTGGGTGTTCACAATTCTCACCCGAAGAGCAACTTGATGAGCTCATAACTATACAAAAAAATTGCATGGGGATATGATCAATTTTTGAGAGTTAAGGGGCCTTTTATAATGTTGGGTGAATATTTTGTCAATCAACTAATTGATGAGCAAAATAGGTCTGATCAACCATTGCAAGGGAGATGGGTCATCCAGATGTGCGGGTTTACCAAATCAATAGGGGATAAATCTCTCTTCTCATCAAGGGGAGGTTCCCTAATAAATATTAGGAGGCTATATGCTATATATATATATATATAAGTAGAAAGTAACACTCAGGGGTAGGATAACACCTTCCATCTCTATTTTCTTAGAGATGATCTTCACAAACAAAGGAGAAAATCTTGGTGAAAACACTGAAGGCACTTCTCTTCTTTCAGAAGTGATCTTGCAGGAGACAATATGAGTTCTTTTAGGTAATGACAAGTGACTAGTAACAAAGGGCGTAGTAACCAACAGACTGAGATGTAGCATAAAGTTTCCACCTTGACTACCCAAGAGTGAAATACAAAGGATAATGAGGGCACAAAGTCATCCCAAGGTCCTTTACACAGAAACATAAAAATAGACAAACACACTAAAGGCAATTGCAGTTAGCACAAAGTCTTTCCATAGTTAGCTTCAAGACACCTTCCTGATTACTTCCACTAGTTTTGATTATTTCAATAGCTAGACAAGAACACATTTAGAAGATAGACATAAGAAAAGTCTCCTAAAATGACATAAGTTATAATAGCACAAAGTCTAAAAGTAACTTGCTTTTTCATTCAAATTAAGAAATATGAACAACAATTTGAGATCAAAGACTCAGTAATCACCTTTCAATTTTGGTAGAGCTTTGCTTTTATAATGGAAAAGTATCTTTTACATAAAGTAAGAGAATACAATATATAGCAGCCAAGAAAGGCTTGGCACTTTGTTCCATGGAATGGACCATGCTGCATTCAATGCCTTGAATGCATTTTTAGTTTTGTCAAAGAGCCCATGCTGGAATAAGGTGGCCACCTTAACTGTGGTGTGTTGATTCATCTCAAATGTCTTCTCCTATGCCTGAGTCATCTAGTCTGTCACTTGATGTCTGTGCAGCTGTCCACCTCACCTTTACTCCAAGGGAGACAAATAGGCTATACCTTCAATATTTTTAAGCCAAAATACCTACTTGGTAGACTATTCCACCTACTAGAATAACTCCTACAGATATTTCCTAGTCTTTCCCTCTTTCTTATTGTGATTTGAGCTCTCAGGCTATCTTTCCCCCCCTCTCTGGCCTTTTTGACTCCTTCAGCTGGGCGCTAAGTTTTCTTTCAAGTTCCATGCCACTTTTGAAAATAAACAAATATTTCATTAGCTTGAATTTGACGTCCACGAGGATGTCAAAGGTTCACTATTCCAATGGTTCAGGTGGCCTCCTTGGTTCATCCACTTGAATCATCCCCTTAAACTATTAAACCTATTAAACCTGTGAACCATTTTGGTTCAAGGTTCAATGATTCATCTTCTTCCTTAAAAGCCTTTATTTTCTCTAAGTCTCTCAAGCTTTGGAAGAGTCCATAGAAATATGTCTGCAAAGTTCATAGAAAATAGGCCTGTAGAGTCCATAGAAATCAAACCTGCAAAGTCCGTAGAAACCAAGCTTTCTTCTTCAAATCATGTGGAGTCTGTAGAAACATTCCTTCGAAGTCCATAGAAATAGGCCTACAAAGTTCATAGAATTGAGCCTATAGAACCAAGAAACCAACCTATAGAGTCCATAGAAATGAGTCTATAAAAACTAGCCTACAGTGTCTATAGAATTGAGTCTATATAAATCATCCTATGGAGTCTGTAGAATCAGGCCTATAGAGTCTGTAGAAATGATTCTGTAGGAACCAGCCTGCAGAGTTCATAGAAATTAGTCATGGGCCTTAATGCCTTTGAAACTTCCCAAATGGAAGGTGTCCCTTCGAGCCTTCAAAAGGTCCATTTTATAGTCAGTGAGAGCCCCCCTCAAGGGTACCTACCCTTCGAGTTTCTTCAGGTGGCCTTTAGGCTCCAATTCTTTCAGTGGGTCTTCAGGCTCCAATTCCTTTGGACAAAATGTCTGAAGGAATTCCTTTGGACAATTTGTTTGAAGGAAATGTTCCTTTCCTTAACCATTTTTCCTCTTGTTTTTGGTTAGGCTCCCTTCCCAGGTAAATTCCTTCAGGCATTTTGTCTGAAGGACTTTTGCCTTAACAATTTTGCTGCAGGAACTTTTCTGAAAGAATTCCCACTTTTTGCCTTGTTCAATTTTCTAAAGAAAATCCTTTTGTCCACTTTTGCTCACTGCCCTCCACAAGGGTATTTTGCCTTGGTTCACTACCCTCCACAAGGGCACTTGCCTTTCAAGCTTTGGGGCAATCCTTTGAACCTCTTGATTGAATCGACTGATTGAACCAACTTTGGTTCAATGGTTCAATGGTTTAACCAGTTCAATATCTTTGTTTTGACTAAGTCTTTTGATCGCTTGAACCAATCACGTTGAACCAAGCACGTTGAACCAATTACATTTAAACCATTGAACCCATTAAACCTTTGAACCAAAATGGTTCAAGGTTCAACGGTTGTCATGTCCCCTTCTAGTTGACATCTTTCCAAGTGGATGATTAGCCTATTATGCGACCCTCGTAGGTTGATGGGATGGATAGAGGGTCTTGATGGAGATGGGCTTGGATTTCGTTTGGGCTCTTTCGGACATGAATTAAGGGAGATATTAATATTTGATTGATTTAATCAAATATTAATTATTTGGTCTAATTTTAATTAATTATTAATTATTAATTATTAATTATTGGGTATAAATTTAAGATCCTAATTCTAATTTAAGAATGGGTCTAATTTTAAGACCCTAATTCTAATTTAAGAAGCCCTAAGTCTAATTTAAGGGAATCTAATTTTAGCAAGCACACCTTTGGAGGGGTATAAGAATTTCTCATGGGAGAGAGTTGTAATCATGATTGATTATTGATATTGATTCTTGTTAAGAAATTCTTCTGTGAAGATTGAGCCAAGAGTTCTAGGATTCCATTTTCAGTGAAGAACGTCAACTCTTCATTGTGTGCGATTCAGAGGTTGTGAGAGATCAGTCAATTTATTGCCAAATTAAGAGATAACTTCATACAAAAGTTATCAATAGGTGTTTACAAGTTTGAGAGATAACTTCATACAGAAGCTATCACAAGGGTTTACAGGTATTTCATTATTTTTGGGTTTTGATTCAACAATTATCTAGATATAGATCTTTTGTATTAGCCCATAATTCTATAGATCAGGATCAAGCATATAGGGTGTGCTATATCGGCAGTCGTACGAAGTCCGTACAGATCTGTGAAAATCTGTACGTGTCAATAGAAAGATCAGACACCGACATCAGCGGGTAGAGACCTACAGAGACCGACATCGATCGACATATCACCGACATCGGTAGGTTATCAACCGATGACGGTAGTATAACCGACATCGGCGACTATGTTTTTTACACAGCAGGCCAAGACGTACCAGATCTAGATTTCTTTCCCAATTTGTGGAATATTCAGGCTATTCAAGCTGTACTTTTCAATATTCTTTGTATACTTGACAGAGGACCTCTATTGTAAGCATATGAGCAAATAATAAGAGATTATACTGTGATTTATTTATCTATTTGAGGATATTTTGTAAAAATACAGATAAGCAATTCAAAGCTTTTGTTTTGGTGTCCGAAGGGATATTATAGTGGTATCAGAGCTAAATCTTACCATCCTAAGGGTTTGACAATCTTATGCAACCACAAGAGTTGGGACCACATAGGTATAATACATGCAGTAGAGCCTTGCTTGAAGGTACCTAGTTGTTAGAGTAACAGTCATTTATCATGAGTGATAGACGTGAGGGTAGCCCATCCAGGGGCCATCGACATAATGATGATCTAGGTACCAGAGAAACCTACCATGAGATGACACAGGCACTACAGGCACTTACTACTATGATAAGGAGGATGAACCCACTTGATAGATAGAATGGGGAATAAGGAGATGATAGGAGTGCTACTGTTAATCAGAGACCACAGCATGCCCACTCCAGAATAGCTGATAGACCTACACGTCCTATGTTTGTTCAAGAGGAACTAGAGGCTCCAGTAGAGGAGGAGGTAGGAGATCCCTCATTTGTAGATGTTTACCTAGCTACAAATGATGAGTGGGACTTATTACCCCCTCATGTTCGAGAGAGGATGACCTTTGATTGTTTTGTTAATCTGAGGAGAGAGCACTATAGATTGGTTAGACAAAACAAGAGACCTAGACAACAGAACAATGATCTAAAGCATGCTACGAGCAGGCTCACACTCATGATGTTCGATGGTAGTCATAAGGTCATAGCGCAGGCCTGGATTAGTAAGTTAGACACCTTTCTCACATTGCATCCGATGGATGAGGAAGATGCTATCAGATATGTGACACTACATCTTGAGGGAGTAACTCACGATTGGTGGCACCACAGGATGGTGACACTCCATCATGATCAGATCACATCTTATAAAGATTTTGTGGATAGGTTTGTGGAGCGTTTTGATAGGAAGGACCCAGAATCCTATTTTAGAGAGTTAGCTCAGTTGCACCAAAGTGGCAGTCTAGAGTCTTACATTGGTGACTTCCAAAAGTTATCAGTTATGGTTCCTGACATTTTAGAGAGTTGACTTGTAGTACTCTTCATGGAGGGATTGACAAAACCATTGAGAGGTTGGATCAAAGGCTTTGATCCTCCTTCATTACAGGAAGCTATGAAGAAGGTGCATAGTATGGAGATGGTAGCCCCATCAAGTAGATCTAACTCCAGAGGTACTTCTTCATCTAGGGACAGTAAGGGCTTCAACAGGAATAGAGAAAGACTAGGTTTCAACATAGATAAATCAGGTGTTAAGAATGATTCAACGACCAACCTAGTAGCACCACTTTTGGATAGAGAGGCTCTTAATGATCTACACAGGAAGAAGCTTTGTTTCTACTGCAAAGGTCCATATGATGCTAATCATGATTGTCCTTTGAGGCCTAAGGGCAAAGCAAATCGGGTGATGTGGGCCTATTATGAGGATGAGGAATCAAAAGATTTCAAACATCACGATTGTTCTGATGAGCTAGAGGCTAAGGCTTCAGAGCCTAGGGTAGAGGTAGAGTCAGAGCTCTAGATTTAGGAGGCATGCCTATCTAGCATCCAGCACGAGGGATCATTTAGACTCCATGGAGTTTTGGTAGGACAGAGGGTCATCACCCTTCTTGACATGGGAGCCACACATAATTTTATTGATACTAGATTTGTGGAGAAGTGTGGACTCACCACTGAAGAGTTTGAGGGCATTAGAGTTAAGGTAGCTGACGGTTACACCCTCAGGTGTGAGCGGATGATCAGAGATCTCCCATTGCGCTTGAACAACTATGAGTTCAAGGCTGATTATTATGTGATCAACATGGGGGATATAGATTTGGTTTTGGGCATGAAGTGGCTTCATTCCCTTGAGGTAGTCACTCTTAGTCTTAAGGATATGGAGATTCATTTTGATGTTGATGGGAAGACTCACATTCTTAAAGCAATATGGGATGCCAACATCAAAACTATTTCTTTACATCAGATGGAGAGGCTCATGCGACATGACATGGTAGAGTGGGCTGCCGAGTGCACATTGGCACCAATGTAGGAGGGACAACAGAAGATCGAGTATCATCCTGACATTCAGCAATTGAGAGTTAAGCATGATAAGGTATTTAGTGACATTCCACCAGGGAGACCTCCAGACAGGGGCATTGAGCATATTATTGAGCTTGAGGAGGGTGCTAAAGCCATTATGATTATTCCTTATCAACATCCTAAGCAGTTAAAGGATGAGATCAAAAAGACAATTAAGGACTTACTGGCTATGGGTCACATTCGGCCTAGCAAATCACTGTTTGCTTCTTCAGTTGTTCTAATGAAGAAGAAGGATGACACCCTCTGCATGTGCATTGACTACAGAGCCCTAAATAAAAGAACCATTAAGAATAGGTATCCTATACCTCATATTGATGAGCTCCATGGTGCACATTACTTCACAAAGATAGACTTAAGGTCAGGCTATCATCAGATCAGGGTTCACGAGCAAGACATGGAGAAGACATCTTTTCATTGCCATTGTGGACATTATGAGTTTATAGTGATGCCATTCGGGCTCACTAATGCGCCAGCAACATTTTAGTCCACCATGAATAGAATCTTCCATTCACTGCTGAGGAGGTTTGTACTTATTTTTTTTGATGACATTCTTATATACAGTAGGACTTGGCAAGAGCATTTGGCTCATCTGGAGACTGTACTTAGCATTTTGGAGAGGGAATCCTTGTACGCCAAGGAGTCCAAATGTGATTTGGGGATGACTGAATTTTTATACTTGGGTCATATTATCAGTGCAGGGGGAGTGCAGATGGATCCTGAGAAGATCCGCGTTATCATAGACTGGCCTATTCCAGCAAACCTAACAAAGCTAAGGGGATTTCTAGGTTTGTGTGGATTTTATCATAGGTTCATGAATGCTTATTCACGACATGCAGCTCTATGATAGATTTGATGAAAAAGGGAGCTTTTTGTTGGACACCTGAAGCACAGGAGTGTTTTGAAAGGTTTAAGGAGTTGATGACTACGTGACCAATTTTGGCACTACCTAATTTTTCGAAGCCTTTCGAGCTTCAGTGCGATGCTTCAGGCAAGGGCATTGGAGCGGTGATTATGCAAGACAAGCACCCCATAGTATATGAGAGCCATAAGCTCAGGGGACTAGAGAGACTGTACAACATTTATGATAAGGAGATGCTTGCTATCATGCATGCCTTGGCAAAATTTAGGCAATATCTCATGGGCAGAAAATTTTGCATCAAAACGGACCATAATAGTTTGAGACATTTCTTGGGGCAACGAGACCTTAATGATCGTCAGCAGAAGTGGGTGAGTAAAATATAGGCATATGACTTTGACATCTCTTTCATCAAGGGCACCTAGAATGTTGTGGCCGATGCTCTTTCATGCAGACCGTATTTGAGTACCATGGTCCACATTACAGATGATTGGTGACATATGATTGTGGCAGAGTATGCCAAGGATACATGGGCATCCAACATTGTTGAGGGATCGACGGTTGACACCAGATATACTCTTGTGAATGACTTGATCATTTACAAGAATAAGGTTTATTTGATCCCAAGATCATCGATGAAGAACATTATCATGTGAGCCTTTCATGATGTACCCATTACAAGACATCTTGGATATTTTAAGACTTATAGACAGATTAGGGAGAGATTCACATGGAAAGGCCTCAAAGCAGATGTTCTTCAGTATGTGCGTGAGTGCCCTATTTGTCAGCAGAACAAGTAGGGGAACATGTACCCAATAGGATTGTTGCGGCCACTTCCAATTCCTAATAGGAAGTGGGAGTGTTTGTCGATGGATTTCATTATGGGCTTGCCTAAAGCCCAAGGATGAGATTGCATATATGTAGTTATGGATTGGTTAACAAAGTATGTCCACTTCTTTCCGATTACCACCACACACAGCTACACAAGTAGTAGAGGTTTTCTTCTGAGAGGTATTCTGATTGCATGGATTACCTCAAAGCATAGTGAGCGACAGGGATAGTCGGTTCTTGAGTCACTTCTAGCAGGAGGTGTTTCGACTCTATGGGATCGAGCTTACACCTAGCACCAGCTATCACCCACAGACTGATGGACAGATGGAGATAGTGAACAAATGGGTGGAGGGCTACCTCAGGAACTACATTGCAGGGCAGAAAAAAGCTTGGGTCAAGTGGATTCATTTGTGTGAGTATTGCTATAACATGACTTTCCACATGACCATTCAAATGTCTCATTTTATGGCATTGTACGGGTATGAGGCACCGAGTTTTCTAGATTTGCTACTGAGCGATAGTAGAGTGCTGAGTGCTGGAGACTTATTGTAGGAGAGTCAAGATACTATGGGGACTCTCAAGGAGAATATTGCTAAGGTACAAAATTAGCAGAAGCAGTATGCAGATCAGCGGAGGACTGAGAGATATTTTGATGTGGGTGACATGGTCTATCTTATGCTGTAGCCTTACCATCAGTCTACTCTTAAGAAGAGTGGGGTAGAGAAGCTTAAGCCACGTTACTATGGTCCTTTCAGGATCCTGAGATGTGTTGGAGAGATGGCCTATGAGCTAGAGCTTTCGACAGATAGCAGGGTACACAATGTCTTTCATGTATCACGCCTCAAAAAGGCGTTAGGACACTGTGTGATACCTTCTACAGTTTTACCTCCCTTAGATGATGAGGGAAAGTTGATTTTAGTACCTGAGTCCATCTTGGAATCTAGAGAGAGACAATTGTGTAGGAGGACTATCAGGGAATATTTGGTAAAGTGGAAAGATTTGCCAATGGAGGATGCGACATGGGAAAGCAAGGATATTCTACAGCATCCAGAGTTGAGATTGCTTGAGGACAAGCAATTTCAGGAGGGGCAGACTATCATGTCCCCTTCTAGTTGACATCTTTTCGAGCGGATGATTAGCCTATTATGCGACCCTCGTAGGCTGATGGGATGGATAGAGGGTCTTGATGGAGATGGGCTTGGATTTCATTCGAGCTCTTTCAGACATGAACTAAGGGAGATATTAATATTTGATTGATTTAATCAAATATTAATTATTTGGTCTAATTTTAATTACTTATTAATTATTAATTATTGGGTCTAATTTTAAGATCCTAATTCTAATTTAAGAATGGGTCTAATTTTAAGACCCTAGTTCTAATTTAAGAAGCCCTAAGTCTAATTTAAGGGAATCTAATTTTAGCAAGCACACCCTTGGAGGGGTATAAGAATTTCTCATGGGAGAGAGTTGTATTCATGATTAATTATTGATATTGATTCTTGTTAAGAAATTCTTCTGTGAAGAGTGAGCCAAGGGTTCCAAGATTCTATTTGCAGTGAAGAACGTCAACTCTTCATTGTGTGCGATTCAGAGGTTGTGAGAGATTAGCTGATTTATTGCCAAATTGAGAGATAACTTCATATAGAAGTTATCAACAGGTGTTTACAAGTTTGAGAGATAACTTCATATAGAAGCTATCACAAGGGTTTACAGGTATTTCATTATTTTTGGGTTTTGATTCAAGAATTATCTAGATATAGATATTTTGTATTAGCCCATAATTCTATAGATCAGGATCAAGCATACAGGGTGTGCTATATCAGCGGCCATACGAAGTCTGTACAGATCCATGAAAATCTGTACGCGTCAACAAAAAGATCAGACACCGACATCAGTGGGTAGAGACCTACAGAGACTGACATCAGTCGACATATCACTGACGTTGGTAGGTTATCGACTAATGATGGCAGTATAACCGACGTCGGTGACTGTGTTTTTTACACAGCAGGCTGAGACATACCAGATCCAGATTTCTTTCCTAGTTTGTGAAATATTCAGGCTATTCAGGCCATACTTTTAAATATTATTTGTATACTTGACAGAGGACCTCTATTGTAAGCATATGAGCAAATAATAAGAGATTATACTATGATTTATTTATCTATTTGAGGATATTTTGCAGAAATACAGATAAGCAATTCAAAGCTTTTGTTTTGGTATCTGAAGGGATATTACAACGGTTCAATGGTTCAAGTCTTCTTCTTTTCACTAAGTGTTTTGAAGTTGTTTAACCTTGAAGTGATTGAACTTGATGAACTTTTGACAAAGCGCTTAACTCTTTAAGCTTGCTGATGACATTGAACCTTTGAACCCGTTGAACCTTTTTGGTTCAAGGTTCAATGGATCAATGTTCAATCCTTGCTTAGAAGCTTGCCAATGAACATTTTTGGTTGAACCAAGGCATTGAACCAATCCTGAAATTACCTAAGTGTTGGAAACTTGCCCCTTTGAGAGAGCTTGCCTATTGAAGCCATTAAACTGGTTGAACCTGCTAATCCCTTAACTAAAAAAGCTTGAATAGTGAAGAATTTGAATGCTCAAAACAATTTTTTGAGAAGGGAAAGGATAATTTTGGTTTTTAGGACCAAAATAGTTCATATGTTGTCCCAAAAAATGAGTGACAGATTTTGGGAACAACAGTTGGCTCCAGTTGGGGAACTTCTTTCAGTTGAAAACTTAGAATAGCTAAGGGGAGTAGAAACCAAAATCTTTAGTGCCTTGAAGTATGCCATTGGGCTATGGAGTCATGCTACCCAAAAATGAAAATGAACAACACAACATAGAACTAAAGACTATACAAATATACATATGTATAGGTGAACTTATCTGATACTTCAAGAATTGAAGTGCGTCAGATGCTGCCCATTGTGAGGTAGAGAAAAAGGTGTGCCATCTTGATAATTTAATAGGAAACTATTTTGACCATTGAGCTCATGGATAGTGAATGGGCCTCTCTAAAGGGAATCAAATTTCCCATGCATTCCCTTTGGTTCTCTTCTCTTGTCCCACAATAGGACTTGATCTCCAATCTAGAAATCACAATTTTTTGCTTTTTGGTCAAAGTGCTTCTTCACCAGACTTTGATGTGTAGCGATTCAGCCCACCGCCATAGTTTTTTGCTCATCTAGCTTAGCCAAGCACATGATCCTTTTGTCAATGGAGCTTTCATATGTCTGATCTTCAACTGCCTTAGCCAATTTCAATGCTGACAATTCTAGGGTTATGCGTATCTCAGCATTAAGACCATAAAGAAGTTGGAAAGGTGATATACCAATCACCATTTTAGGTGTAATTATGTCTGCCCATAAGGCATCAACTAATGATTTATGCCAGGTTCATTGATTGTCATCCACTAGCTTCCTAATGATGGTCACCAGGTTCTTGTTGCTTGATTTAGCTTGGCCATTCCCTTGTGGGAAATAATTAGAGGAGTGGGAGAGGGTAATCCCATAGAAAAAATAGAACTGAGTGATCTCATGAGAAGAAAAATAGGTAGCATTGTCTATGACAATCTTGGTTGGGACCCCAAACTTGGAAATGATGTTCTCCTTGAGGAAATCACATACTACTTCTAAAGTAGCATGCTTGGTTGGAATTGCTTCCACATATTTGGTGAAGTAATCTATAGCTATGAGGACATAATCATGTGTAGCAATTGAAGATGGGTTTACAACACCAATGAAATCAATTCCCCATTGCTAAAATGGCTCTTCTATAACCACTGGCTTGACAGGTAGGGCAAGTAACTTAGGTCCTGCAATGAACTGTTGGCACAGTTCACACCTTCGTACCCATTTGTATGCATCTTGAAACAAAGTAGGTCAGTAATACCTAGCTCTAAGAATCTTGTGGGAAATTACAAGAGCAAAAAAATGTCTTCCATAAGCCAAATTGTGGAAGGACCTCAAAAGTTGGTTCAGCTACTCCTTATCCATGCAACGAAGGAACACTCCATCAAGGCTCCTCTTGTATAGGCAGTTGTCTAAGAGGACAAAATTGGCAACTTTCAACTTGATAGTCCTCCTTTCTTTATGATACAAGAGAGCATGATACTCACCATAAGTAAGAAAATGAGAAATACCTGAATACCACTCATTCATGGTGGAGATAAAGAGGACTATTGGCGTGTCGTCAATTTCTTCTTTTTCATGCTCTGCATCTTCTAGTTTGTTATCAGCAATCAATTGGCATAGGCTTCTTCCCCACACCAGCTCCATTGGTTTGATGACTAGATCAAACTCCTAGATTTTTTCAATCCAATTGCCTCTTTTTGTCCTGAACTCCTACTGAGTTAATATGTATTTGACTGTAGTGTCAAGAACTAGGGCAATAGTGTGTGAATTCAAGATGTAGAAGAAGAAATGCTTCATTAACTTTACCACTGCATAAGCATGCTTTTCCATGTTTGAGTACTTCAACTCATGAGCTTTGAGAGGGTAACTCATTAAATAAATGGGAGATTCCACACCTTCTTGGTTTTGTTGAACTAGAATTGTTGAAAGTGTGTGTTCAGAAGCATAACTATATATGGTGAAATTCTTGGTATAGTTTGGAAAAACCAAAATTGGGGTGTGATCAATAGCTGTCTTAATATCTTGAAATGCCAATTTGCCTTCTTTTATCCAACTGAAGGTGGTCTTCCCTTTCATCATGTTTAATATATGGTGAGTCTTCTTAGTGAACTCGGGGATGAACCTTCGTAAAAAAATCACTTTTTTGAAGAAAGAGTGAACTACAGTCTTACTTGTGGGTAGGGTAAGCTCTTAGATGGACTTGACTCTATCTGAGTCAATCTTTATGCCTTTTTGGGACACAAGGTGTCCAAGAAGTTTCCCCTCTATTACCCCAAAAATAGACTTCTTGGGATTCAAAGAAATGCCATTCTGGCAGCAACATTCCAGCACTTGTTGCAAATGGTGCACATGATCTGGGTGATGCTTAGAAAAGATGATCAAGTCATCAAGATAAAATATAATGAACTTACCCATTTCATCTTTGAAATCCAGGTCCATTACTCTCTAAAAAGTGGCACCAGCATTGATCAGGCCAAATGGCATTCTTTGATAAACAAAGGTGCCCCAAGGTGTGGTGAAGGTAGTCTTATGCTAGTCTGCTTCACCCACTTCAACTTGATTGTATCTTGAGAATCTGTCTAACATTGATAACATCTTTGAACCAGTCACTATCTGAAGCACTTGGTCCATGATGGGTAGAGGATAATTATCCTTCAAGGATGACTGATTCAAGTTCCTGAAATCCACACAAAGGCAAATTTTGCTATTCTTCTTCCTCATAGGGACTATGTTGGCAATCTATGTAGAATGATGGATTGGAAAGATTATCCTAGCATTCAACATTTTCTATATTTCAGACAAGATAGTACCTGATATCTTTAGATTGTACTATCTAGAATTTTGATTGTAAGGAACTAAATCACTTTTGAGAGGAATGTCATGGCAAATTTCTTCAGCCCTAAGTGACTTCAGATCATCATAGGAGTACGCTAGGACATCCATGTACTGGCAGAGTAGAGCAGTGAACTTGAATCTCTCCTCAAGAGTGTAACATTTTCTAATGTTCACCATCTTGGGATCTTCCTTAGTACCCAAATTTATTTGATCAAACTCCTGGGAGGAGCTTGAATTTATCTACTGCTATTTGATGAATCTACCATGCTTGTCAAATAGCTTCTCAAGGGAAACTAGGCTTTTTGGGATTTTATTCCCTTTGAGTTGCAGGAATTCTTCACCTACATCTGCACTTGACTCAGAGGCTGGTTCAAGTTTTAGAGGTTCATTGCCTTTGAAATGTAGCTATTCAAAGCTATCTTTTTGCTCTAGGAAGGCAATGATTTGGTTGTCATGGTTAAACACCTGCTAATGACTACCATTATCAGGTACACTTGGTTAAAATACCAGCTCAATAGTGTACCTATCTCCTTTAAAGTCGGGGTGAGGAACTAGAAGAGTTTCTGAAACAGCCAATGCATTAGCTCTGTCATTGAATTCCCTGGGAATTATTGAGATACTAAAGGCATCAAAACTTTCAACTTGTTCCTAAACTAGATTGCGGTAATGATGCAATCTCTCATTTTTGGTTTGGTACAAGTTTCTCACCTAACAAACCACCATTTCAGAATCCCTTTTGGCATGAAGGAGCTTGATGCCTTTATCTTGAGTAGCCTTCAATCTAAGTAAAAGAGATGCATACTCAACTGTGTTGTTAGTGTTGCTGAACTGTAACTTGTATGAAGAAGGAAAGATATCTCCTTGAGGAGATATCAACACAATTATGACTCTTGAATCGGTAGAGGAGTAGCTGCCATCAAATTCTAGAATCTATACCTCATTTGAAACTAATTTCTCCTTAGATTTATCTTTGTGTGGAGGGGAGTATTTTTCTATGCTTGCACTGCACTCTATCCTATCTTCTACTGGTTTGTCTAAACCAATTTTCAAACTATCATTTTCAAAAGTTTGATCAGCTAAAACGTGAACATCCTCTATGGTTAAGAAATAGTTATCCATGCCTGAAGACTCAAATAAAATTTGAGCTTTAGGCGTTGATGTCTGAGTGACAATATATTTCACCTCCTTCTTAGGAAGCAATCTCTGCATAATGCCTTTGACTAGGATCCTCACTTCAGACAGTTCCATGCTCAATTCTCCTCCAACATCCTTGCAAAAATTTCATCCAAGAAGGATGCTGTATGAGGTTGGGACATTGGCCACCAAGATTATCATCTTGATCCTCTTGTCTGGGAATGCTACAAATGCAAATTAGATGTCCTTAATTTGTCCCAATAGTGGTACTTGTTTATTCTCCATGGAGAAACATCTCCCAAATGTCTTGGTCAGTGTGAGACCAAGGGATTTAGCCACTTTGGTAGGCATGACATTATCTAAAGCTCTAGAATCAATGATGTAATTACTCAGCTTGTGACTATTTATCAACAGGAAAACATAAAAAGTCTCTATTTTCCCAGGGGAAGTAGGAGGAGTGATGACAAGATTGTTTGGGATGGACATGTTCCTTGGGGGATCATGAGTTACCTTCTTAGCATCTTGTTTTGTAGGGGTGGTTTGGTTCTTCACACACTCAACCAACCTATCCAATTGCTCAGGGTTGGCTTGTAGGAATTCAAATTTAGACATTTGAATTTTGGTTTTCTTAACATGGTCGACTATGTCAAACGTCAGAAATGAATTATAAATAGGGGAATGGAGTTCATCTTTTTGGTTTTTTGGAGGGGGAGGACTGGTCTACAAATTTAAAGTTGAAGGTGAAGTCATGTTTAGAGTACTTAATTTTTTAGCAATCACTGGGTCTTTTGGCTAGAAAGGTAGAGTGGTTCTCCGCTTGAAAATTGAAATTACAGGTTGAGCTCACTCTTTTGTTCTTTCCTTATCAGCTTACTGGGATGACTAGTTCTTGGATCAAGTTAAAATAGCGTATGATCCCTTGACTACTTTACCTTCACTTTTGGGTTCATCTTGGTAATTTAGGAAACCAATGTTGGAGTTGCTAGCTAATTCTTCTTAGTCCTCCATGAAGAGATCAATGACATTTTTTTGATCAAACTCAGGTTGGAAAGATAAATCATGTTCTATTTCTAGATATCCAACTACTGAGTTGATTGGAGGGGCTTCAAGGGCAAGGTTCCTTTATGGGGAGGAAGATGATTTGGCTACCCTTGATTTTTGGTAGCATGGCCTTAGTATGGATGATTGGGGAACATCCTCCTTGGTACATCTCTATATGAAGGAGTAGATGACATCCCTTGAGCCATTTGCTTTCTAAGAGCTAACAATTCATTTGCCAGCTTCTGCACCATTGGATCAGTGGTGGCTGTAGGTGAGTATTCAGAAGATGAAGAGGATTTACCTTTGTTAGGATCTCTCCTTATATTTCCTGCCAAGATAAGGTCATCTTCTACCTCAGTAGCCAAATCTTGAGTAGTAGCAATGTCTATGTGGCCAGCCTGTCTTAGTAGAAAACTCACTTCGGGTAGTTATGAGTTGATGAAGAAGCACTTAAGGTTCTCAGGTGTGGGCTGAGCAATGGTAGGAATTTGATTCCTTAGCTTGTCAAACTTTGCAATGAAATCTCTCATAGGTTCATGAGGTTCCTTCTTCATCTATGTGAGCTAGGCTAGAAAGGCATGTGCATCGTCTACAGGCTTGAACCTAGCTTCAAATTTAGCTTTAAAAGTCTCCCAGTTAGTCACTAACTGAGCCTGTAGATGGTAGAACTAGTTTGCAGCAACACCTTGTAGTGTTTCCACAAACAGCCTAACTACTATGTCCTCATATTCCATGCCTATCACACCACAAGCTATGCTGAAGGCAACAATATGTTCATCAAGATAAACTTTCCCATCACTAAAGAACTTGGGGAAATTCTTCCTTGAACTGTGTGAAAGCTCATGTAGAGGTGGAGTAAGATTGAGTGGACCAAAAGAGTTACCCCACGGGCCTTGAGCTACCATGATTTGATTATGGAAAAGGGGGATAAGAAATTTGGGTGGAGTATGTATTGGCAAAGTTTTGCTAGCAGTAGAAAAAGTAGCTCTACCTTGTGTTGGTGACCTGGTACGGGTAGGAGGAACACTCCTAGATCATTGAAATTGAAGTTGGGGAGGGAACAAATTGAAATTAACTTATTGCACCAACTCAAAAATAGGGTCAACAACACCTTGAGCTCTCTAGTTTTTGGTATAACAAGGATTTGCTAGATTGTAAAACAAAAATGGAAAAGAACTGGTCCTATTTTAGTGTGGAGCTTGAGGCTTCAAACTGCGTGTTCTTCCCTAGCGGAGTTGCCAAAAAACTATTGGGTGAATATTTTGTCAATCAGCTAATTGATGAGAAAAATAGGTCTGATCAACTACAACAAGGGAGATGGGTCATCCAAATGTGCAGGTTTACCACATCAACAAGGGACAAATCTCTCCTCTCATCAAGGGGAGGTTCCCTATGAAATATTCAGAGGCTATATGCTATATATATAAGTAGAAAGTAACACTCATGGGTAGGATAACACCATCCATCTCTCTTTTTTTAGAGATGATGTTCACAAACAAAGGATAAAATCTTGGTGAAAACACTGAAAGCACTTCTCTTCTTTCAAAAGTGATCTTGTAGGAGACACCGGGAGTTCTTTTAAGCAGTGACAAGTGACTAGTAACAAAGGGTGTAGTAACCAACAGACTAAGATGTAGCACAAAGTCTCCACCTCAACTACCTAAGAGTGAAATATGAAGGACAATGAGGACACAAAGTCATCCCAAGGTCCTTTACATAGAAACATAAAAATAGACAAACACACTAAAGGAAATTACAGTCAGCATAAAGTCTTTTCACAGTTGGCTTCAGGACACCTTCCTGATTACTTCCACTAGTTCTACTTATTTTAATAACTGGACAAGAACACATTTAGAAGATAGACATAAGAAAAGTATCCTAAAATGACATAAGCTATAATAGCACAAAGTCTAAAAGTAACTTGCTTTCTCATTCAAATCAAGAAATATGAACAACAATCTGAGCTCAAAGTCTTAGTAATCACCTTTCAATTTTGGCAGAGCTTCGCTTTTATAATGGAAAAGTCTCTTTTGCATAAAGTAAGAGAATACAATATATAATAGCCAAGAAAGGCTTGACACTTTGTTCCATGGAATGGACTATGCTGCATTCAATGCCTTGAATGCATTTTCAATTTTGTCAAATAGCCCATGTTGGAACAGGGTAGCCACCTTAACTGTGGCATGTCGATTCATCTCAAATGTCTTCTCCTATGCCTAAATCATCTGGTCTATCACCTGATGTCTATGTATCTATCCACCTCACCTTTAATCCAAGGGAGACAAATAAGCTATGCCTTCAATGTTTGCAAGCCAAAATACCTGCTTGGTAGATTGTTCCACCTACTAGAATAACTCCTATAGATATTTTTTGGTTTTTCCCTCTTTCCTATTGTGATTTGAGCTCTCAGGCTATCTTTCCCCCCCTTACTATCCTTTTTGGCTCCTTCTTCAGCTGGGCATTGAGTTTACTTTCAATTTCTTTGCCACTTTTGAAAATTAATAGATATTTCATTAGCTTGAATTTGACGTCCATAGGGACGTCAATGGTTCACTGTTCCAATGGTTTGGGTGGCCTTCTTGGTTCATCCACTTGAATCTTCCACTTGAACTATTGAACCCGTTGAACCTGTGAACCATTTTGGTTCAAGGTTTAATGATTCATTTTCTTCCTTAAAAGCCTTTATTTTCTCTAAGTCTCTTGAGTTTTGGAGGAGTTTGTAGAAATATGTCTGTAAAGTTTGTAGAAAATAGGCCTATAGAGTCCGTAGAAATCAAACCTATAGAGTCTATAAAAACCAAGCTTTCTTCTTCAAATCATGTGGAGTCTGTAGAAACATTCCTTCAGAGTCTATAGAAATAGGCCTGCAAAGTTTGTAGAATTGAGCCTGTAAAACCAAGAAACCAACCTACAGAGTCCATAGAAATGAGTCCATATAAACCAGCCTATAGAGTCCATAGAATCGAGTCTGTAGAAATCATCTTGTGGAGTTCATATAAATTGGGCCTGTAGAGTCTATAAAAATGAGTCTGTAGGAACTAGCCTATAGAGTCCATAGAAATTAGTTGTAGGCCTTAATGCCTTTGGAACTTTCCAAAGGGAAGGTGTCCCTTCGGGCCTTAAAAAGGTCCATTTTCTAGTCAGTGAGAGCCCCCTGCAAGGGTACCTACCCTTCAAGTTTCTTCAGGCGGCCTTCGAGCTCCAATTCTTTCAGTAGGTCTTTGGGCTCTAATTCCTTCAGACAAAATGTCTGAAGGAATTCCTTCAGACAATTTGTCTGAAGGAAATGTTCCTTTTCTTAACCATTTTTCCACTTGTTTTTGGTTGGGCTTCCTTTTCGAGTAAATTCCTTCAGACATTTTGTTCGAAGGACTTTTGCCTTAACAATTTTGCCATGGGAACTTTTCTGAAAGAATTCCCACTTTTTGCCTTGTTCACTTTTTCAAATAAAATCCTCCACAAGGGTATTTTGCCTTGCTTTGCTACCCTCTGTAAGGGTACTTGCCTTTCAGGATTTGGGGCACTCCTTTGAAGCTCTTGATTAAATTGATTGATTGAACCAACTTTGGTTCAATGGTTCAATGGTTTAATTGGTTTAATCTCTTTATTTTGGCTAAGTCTTTTGATCGCTTGAACCAATCTCATTGAACCAAGCATGTTGAACCAGTTGTGCATTGAACCTGTTGAACCATTAAACCCATTAAACCTTTGAACCAAAATGGTTCAAGGTTCAATGATTCAATGGTTCAAGCCTTCTTCTTTTCACTAACTGTTTTGAAGCCGTTAAACCTTGAAGCGGTTAAACTTGATGAACTTTTGACAAAGCACTTAACTCTTTAAGCTTGTCAACGATGTTGAACCTTTGAACCCATTAAACTCATTGAACCTTTTTGGTTCAAGGTTCAATGGTTCAATGGTTCAATGGTTCAATCCTTGCTTAAAAGCTTGTCGATGAACATTTTTGGTTGAACCAAGGCATTGAACCAATCTTGCAATTGCCTAAGTGTTGGAAACTTGCCCCTTTGAGAGAGCTCACCTGTTGACGCCATTGAACCGGTTGAACTCGCTAATCCCTTTACTGAAAAAGCTTGAATAATGAATAATTTGAATGCTCATAAATTTTTTTTGAGAAGGGAAGGGATAATTTTGGCCTGCAAGACCAAAATAGTTCATATGTTGTCCCAAAAAATGAGTGACAAATTTTGGGAACAACATATAAAATAAAAGTGGTATTGGTTTATAGGTTATTGTCCTAACGTTTATGAACCATTGCTAAGAATTGAAACCCCCTTAAACCACCCTAAAACCCTAATAGTGATCCAATGGAGAAGATCTTAGATAAGATGAATCTAAATGAATTGGGATGGATTAGTAAATGCTTGGATATTATATTACACTCTTAAGGGATCCCATCCATGTACTAGTCTATATGGACTATTGTACGAACCCCCCATAAATTGTAATTTTATAAGGTTTTGAGAATAAAAAAATTTACAAAACTTGGTAAAGAATTTAAGATCATTAAATAAGTTAATATGAAGCATATTTCACTTCCTAAAATCATGAAACATTCATAATTATTCTTTTCAACACTCAAACAAGTCTATGTCAAATAGGCAGTCTATGATGTGCTAAAGGGAGGTGACCTAGTCATTTAAGTAAAGTATAAGTACAAGTGTGAGATGATTGGGAAGCATGGATCATGGATCATGGTATGATATTTATATTAAGGCTTGGAAAAATATAAGTTAGTCATTTTGAAGGCTTCATTCAACCCTAATAGCCATCCAAATAATGAATAGTCAAGAGACTAGACTAGTTGTATAATATGCCCACTTAATCAACAAAAGGGAGATGTTATAGGAATAAAAGGTTATTATGGAGTTAATTAATGATCATGAAACTCATTTAAATGTCTCATGAAGAGATAATACCTACCCCTATCCACCATGAAGGCTAAGGTAGTTTTCCAAATCACATTGGCATGCAAGAAGGAGGTGGCTACTAAATGCTTCATGGAGGAGGCCTAATTGAACCACTTAAATGTTTGTAACTATAAAATTTAGAGGGAGTTGACCAGGATTATCATACACATTCTCCTCATGAGGTCAACTTTGGCCAAAAATTGACATCAATGTCCAATGATGCTCATTGAAGACACCAATCACCTAGACAATGCATGGAGAAGGAATAGAGGGATGATTGTAACTACCAATTAAAGGGATTGTGGTAATTCATGAAATATTAATGCTCTTTCCATGCCTAAATATCTTCTCATGCTTGTCCATTCTTATATATATTTAGGATCTTAGGCCATTGTAACTATCCCTCGACTAGGTATGGTAAGACTGCCAGAATTGTATGTTAAAAACCTCTTTGAATTAATAAAGAATGACTATTTTCAAGTTTATTTCCTATAATTAGTGTGTATAAGTTTGTTTATTTGTATAAGTGTGAATTTTTATCCTCATTTATAGGTCTTTTTTTCACTTAGGTGTTATAATGCTATCCTTTGTAGGTCATGTGATGTGTCAAAGTGTTGGTAACTGTGTTGAAGAGTAAGCTAGTTGATAGTGCCTTAAATAAACCTCTTATCTATTACCTTAAGACATCCACCATATAATCCACATGAAATACATATGTTTAATATTTCATTAAGAATATTGTTTCAATCATTAGTCTTTACTTGATTCATAAAGTGTGGATTTAAGATAAGTTAGAGTGGATAAATCAATATTGGTGCATTACCTCATCAAGTTAGGCTTCTTTCATTCATTCCTCTATCTATTTTCACCATAATAAATCAGTAGGACTTAGGAAGTGAGCTCAATTTTATGTACCAAGGGAGCTAGCCCCATAAACTAGAGGTTTGGTCCTCCTATAGGTCACCCACATCCTTTGGACCAATCCCATGTTACCCCACACTTGGAAAGAATTGAACCATGTTTTCCTAAGGGTGTAGTTTGGAGTGTTAATAGTTATGACATGATCGGATGGACTAGTACTAAATTTATTTGGAATATGCACTTGCAAAATTGGATACCATCAAATAAATTCAAGTAATTAAGTGGTAGATCTGCAGTCAAGTTCATTCCAAAAGTGGTCACAAGGTCTTCATCAAAAGGTAAGGAAGATAATTTTTTGAGTTATCTTTAGACTTTTCTAGGAGAAATAGATACCCTATGTCCAATCCTAATCTTACATCCCCTAATTATCATAATTCTACTCAATAAAACACTATTGCAAACCCCACACCTTTAATGGCTAGGCCTAGACATCAAGCTTTTATGCCCTTCAATGGTGGCAGCCCCTTAAATCGAAATCAACTTGATGACATACATACTACTACCCTTGAAATATTTCCCTATTTTATAGGATAAAACTTAACGATCCTTGTGGAACATATTGTAGATAACCAATTTATGTTCAGTTCATAATGTGACCCAAGAGAATGTGTCTATGAGGTTATTGGACACTTCATTGAAGGGTAAGGAAATCTAATGGTATATGGGCTTAACACCTACTTCTATAAATACCTAGGATGTTTTTGGGGAATAATTTTGTAAACACTTTGAGGATAGGAGTGACCATCTATCTTTAGTAGAGCATCTCACCATAATTAAAAGGGCTCCCCAAGAGTTTATGGTAGATTTAAATTATAGGTTTCAAAAAACCTAGGATAGGATCCCTATAATATTCAAGCCCACTCCCAATTACGCCCTCTTGTACTATTTAATATCCATCAATTTTGATGTGGTAGTCATGATACAGTCCATGGGAGGGAATACACTGCCAGATGCTTATGAGGTGGCCATAAGGGTAAAAAATTGTCTAATCCAAGAAGGTAAGCTTATTATAATATTGTTCATGCCTTTATTCCCAAAGATTTAACCCCCTCTACTATTATTTCTCCCTTACCAATACCAACCAATCATGATCAATTAGATGTTAATCAGGTAGATAGATTGGGCAATATTGAAGGATTTCTCAAGGCATAAAATAACAAGATAATAGCCTTAGAGAAGTAGAAAATTCCACCCCATAGACCTTACCAAACACCCTATCAAGCCCCCTATCAACCCTATCAATATAATATACCTACATATCAACCTAGTCCATAAGGTCAAGGTAAGATCACTCAAGAAAGGACCTATAATAGCTACAAACCTAATTCTACTAGCACCTATGTTCCAACTCAAAATAACTATGCTCAAGAGGGTTGATGGCCTACTTAATGGGGGTAGTCACATGAGGTGTTATTCAGTTTAAGGGGATATGTTTGTAAAGCTTCTTTCATGTAGTAGAACCAAGCTTCTCCAATACATGAAAGTCATCCCCCTACATAACACAAGGAAGGTCCTTCTATGCAACATGGAGACACTCCTTGTAGGATTGGATTACAAATTTGGTTAGTCAAACATCAGTCAATAAATCGATGAAAAATACATAAAGAACTTAATAAATAAATCTAACCTATTTCAATGGGGTTTGCAAATGATGATGAAGGAAAAAAGAAAGAAATCAAATAACCTTTACCTTCCCATGTGATTCCACCATCCAAGAGTGGCTTCAAGCATGTTTTTACCCTTGATGTAGTGTTCTTGTCTTTGTCAAAAATGGATGCCAAGCTCCTCCATTGTCTCAAAGACACTATGCATAACCTAGGCTCAAGATGAGAAATCTTTAATTTGCCTATCAAATGAATCTTGAAAATAAAACATAATGATCAACACAAAAGTTTGTGAAGATAATTTTGCATTATAAGTTTACAATAATTTTAGCTTAACAATGAGAGTGAAATGCCTTATATTTAATGATTTTCCAAACGGGTTAAGATCAACCATGATCATCCATATCAAGATTGATATGTGTGGCCATGAATTAATCTAATATTTTTAATTAAATCTATTAATATCCTCATAATATTTTGGAAGGAAAGGAATTAATTAGGCATGGGTGTCCATAATCCTGATATTTGTTGTATTTATAGCTTGAGGATGCCACCCCATATATCATATCACTAGGTGATTCAGATATTGAGAATCAATTTCCAATAATGAAATAATTAATAACCTCTTTGTAAAATCTACCTAAGCTTTTAATTTGAATTAATTAGACTTAAAAAAGATTAATCAATTTTAGTGCAATTCTTTAAATTGGTGCTTAATTAATAAAAATGGTTAGAAAGTCATATTATTAGGTCATAATTTGACTCAAGAAGAAATAAAGGTGATGTTATATGCATTCAAACCATATTCTCATTTAGGATGTTGCCGAAACAAAATAACAAAGGCATATGATGCGTACTAATGAATTAGAAGAAAAGAGTGATCCAGAGCACAAAAAGGTAAAATCATCATTTTGACTCAAAATGAATTGATCAAAGTTAGGAATCACGTAAAATGCATTTCCCCATTTAGGGATACATTAGCCTAATGTAACACTTTATATGAAAATCTCGAACCATTTAGTGCATTTTTAGTGATTTTGATCTAATTTATGTATTTGACTGCAAATCAAGTAAGATTGATAGTTTCAACACAAATAGTGTTAGGAATTAGATGTCTACATTTTACCCTAGTTTGAGAAGTCATACTAAGACATTTAGGTAAAGCAATATCTTTTCAAAGAAAAGAGTTATCCAAAATAAATTATAAATGACCTATGATTCCACCTCGAGAGGACATACGAGGATGAAAGAGAAGTATGGACTCTCAAAAAAGATAAGGAAAGTGAGAGATTAACTCATGGAATAGATCACATCCATACGAACTAATGATTTCACATGTAGTTACCATCAATAATTAAAATATAATTAGAGGTATAATGGGCCCAAAAAATGGGGGGAATAGGAAGGATTCAATCCAAACATATAAGTGACACACTTTAAATGCACCCAATTTGAGAGTGCAAGTTGTATGCTTACAACATTGATCAATCTTGAAATAAGTTTCACATGAAAATAGTGCCATCATGGGTAGTAGTGTGGAGATATTGTAATTAGAGGAAAAGGAGAATGTGGCCTCCCAAGATATGATAATAAGAAGTGACCTAGTAGGGCAGATTTGATCATGATAAGATAATTTTTCCTTGGTAGAGTTAATTTTGATAATTGATAAATAATAAATAATGGTTTGCCTCTATAGGGATGATTTATTTCTTATAATAGGATCAGATGTTGTGCCCCAACATGGGTAAATTAGCAAGCAAATAACTCAAGGATATAAACTAAAACATAGGTTAAAGTGATTGGGCACAAACATATATGTGATGGTGTAATTGTTGTAAAGCCACAAAAACTAGGCATATGAGGATGCACAAAATAATGGAAGATATGAAGAAAAGAATAAATATGGCTAAGCTAACCCTAATATAAATTGAGATCTACCTACATAGTCTAATTAGACCTCAAGCTAATGTAGTTTACCCAAAATTAGAAGAAAATGGAATGAGGGAGGATGGAAATTTAACCAAAGATTGATTAGAATCATGATGTATGTGAAGAGATGCATGTCTAAGCATAGATTTAGGTGCTAAACTTATTGAGCCTAGTTTATGCATAGTGATATTTAGATTTATTCATCTAAGCTATGTTGATGTTAAGACTTGAATCTAGAGCACAAAGTGCTTGCTATAGCAAAAAAAATTAACCGTCATAGGTATGAAGAAATTATAATGTCATGTCATTTCAAGTGGATGGATCCAGTTCAAATGTGAATACCTATAACTAACGATAATGGTAAATAATGACCAAAACCAAAGTTACATCTGTTTACATTTAAACAAAAAAACAGAGTCAAATAAAAAGATAAACATAAATGAACCCAACTTAAAATCAAGATATGAATAATTAGGATTCAATTAGGAACAAGAATGCTTAAAAATAAAATAAGAGCAGCTTAATAACATGACACCAAGATATAACTAATCAAGATCTATGTGGACCATCAAGATGTTCTTGAAAATAAAAGAGAAGAGCAAAATCAAATAGAGAAACACAAGACCAAGGAGAGACAAGAAGTAATAAAAGGAGAAGAAATTAATGATGAGGCACAAAAGAACAACAAAATAATAATAAAAAATAACAAAACACCAATATAACTCAAATAAACACACACACAAACAAAAACCAAGTTAGTGTAATTTAAAAATAATTGTTCATGTACGTGTAGTAGAGGAGTTACTTTCCATTACAATGTAACAAAGAACAAGGACACAAAAGTTTTCCCCTAATTAAAGAGAAATAATAATAGAAGAAATGGGGGAAGAGAAGAAAAGGAAGGGGTTAGCTGAGCTGACTCCAAATGCATAAGACAAATGAATGCTTCCTACATAGTTCCATGGACACATGTTCCAACATGAACTTTGGGACAAATGTAGTTTACCTAGGAAGTGGGATAGAAGACATGATGATGATTAGAAACATATGATTAATGTTGTATAAGAAAAAAGGGAAGGTTTGACAAATGAGATTAGTCTTGAAAAATAATAAGAGGGACAAGATGCCTTAAAAAATGGAAAGCCAATGAGACTTAATTTTCTTGCAAAATGGAAAGATCATATCATGGTGGGACAAGGGAAAATGATCTTGAAAAATGGCAAGTACATGGGATAAGATGATTTGCATAGCAAAAAGTTAGTAGGATAAAGTGATTAAAAAATGATAAGAGTGTGAGATGAAGAATATAAAAAATCATAAGATAATGTTTTTGATCTTTTGTAGATCATTTTATAATGTTTTTGGTATTTTTGGGATAACATATGTACAAAGGAGACCAACTAGTCAAGGAGATGCTTGTCCAAGAGTAGAAGTTTTAATAAATAGCTAAGCCAACTACAATGGCCTATGATCACAAATCGATGAGAGTGAAGATCTTGATAAGACAACAATGATCACCAAAGAGTAGTACATTTAATATAAAATAGTGTGCAATGTGAAATTAATCTAAAGAACCATGCGATAGGCAAAGATCCTGAGCTGAAAAGGTGTCCTTGCTCACTTGTCTATAGATGAAGCTACAAAATATTTTTTTGGCTAAACTACTCTATAAAACTATCATTGAAGGTGTTCATAATGCTGATGAGACATAATCAAGATCATAATTGGTCAAGGGAAAAAAATGTTGAAGTTATAATAAGCACAAAACATAACAAGAATATGGCTCTCAAAGAGAATGGTCAAAAGAATAGTTTCCAACAAATGGATGGTCCAAGGTGGGATAAATAATGAGGTTGTTGAGGAGAATGGTCCAAAGAATATGGTTCTCAAAGAGAATGGAATAGGGTCAGATAAATGTGTTTAGATCACCAACAGTGCAAAATATTTCACTATCCAGAGTTATGAAAGTAATAGGGATCATGTAAGAGTGGTCTAGGGTAGTATAAAATGGTAGGATAAAAGTATTTTAGCACAAGTTTCCCCAATTAAGGGGCCTTATAGACAATGATTCAAAGGTGTTCACACATAGAACCTATTAAGGTGCATGATATTCATGGTCTCTAGAATTTCTTCTCCATTTAGAGTAGCCAGTAAATATGCCCCTGATCCATAGTTCACTGTGATAATAAATGGTCCTAACCTATTAGGTTGAAACTTACGTTTTTTCTTGCATTCAAAATTTGTATTATTTAGGTTCTCTTTCAAGACCAAATCACCAATCTCAAACTCCCAAGAGAGAATGCGCTTGTTGTATCTTCTCCATAATATGTTCTGATAGGCCTACAAGTTTTCTAGGGTAGATAAATGCTCTCCATTAAGAAGTTTTAGTTCTTGCAGTCTTGAGAGCCTATAATATTCATCATCTTCAATGTGCTCCAATAATACTCATAATGATGGTAATTTGATCTTAATTGGGATAATAGATTTTTTTCCATAGACCAGGGAGTATGGAGTGGCTTCTATTTGGGTTCAATGATTGGTTCTATAAACCTAGAAGGTAGGAAAGATTTGAAAGTGCCAATTATAGCCAACATCATTGATAATCTTTTTAAAAATGGCTATAATGGTTTTTTTTTGATGCCTTGATTTGTTTGTTGCCTTGTGGGTTATATGAAAATGATTTATTGTGCTTGAAAAAGAGATTTTACATCTTGGTTTTCAAAGGATCCACCATTATTAGATATAATGCGTGCTAGAATGTCATATTGATAGATGATATGGTACTGGATGAATTTGGCTATCTACTTCCCAATGACATAGGTGAGAGGAATGAACTCAATCCACTTAATAAAATACTTGATAACAATTAGGATATGCTTATGGCCATTTAAAGATGTTAGGTTTATTTTCTTGATGAGATCAAGGCCCCATGTTGAGAATGACTATGGTGTTGTGATTAGCTGTAGTCATAAAGAGGGTGTGTGTATCAAATTTCCATGTTAATGACAAGGAACACACTTCCTTACATAATTACAAGCATCAGTTTCCATTTTTGGCCAATAATAGCCTATTATGAGGAGCTTCTTTGCTAAGACTACATTGTTGGTGTGGGCCCCACACATTCCTTCATGAACCTCCCTTAGTGCTAGTTTGTATTCTCTTAAAGATAAATAATGAAGAATAATTATATCATATCCTTTGTGATAAAGCATTTTTTAAAGGAGGGTATAACATGATAATTAATTAAGAGTTTCTATCTATTATTGGATAGGTTAGCTGGGAAAACATGATCATGAAAGTAGTTATAAAAATATTGGAACCATGGTAGTTTAGGTGGGGGATTGGGACCAACAATGGTCCATACCCTTTTTAAATCTGATATAATATATGTAGGCTAAAGAATATTTTTAATAAAAAATTGATACTCTTAGACACTACCATCAATTTGTATTATGGAACCAATTACTGCCATTGCATTGGTTGATTTATTGTTTTCTCTTAGAACTTGTTCAAATTATAGAGATTTAAAATGACTTTGGATATTATCAAAAATTTACTTGTAAGGAACAAAATTATCATCTCTAATTTGATATTGATCAATGGTTTGATTAATGATTAATTGGGAATCACCATATACTTTTAAGTTCTGAATATCCCACTATATAACAAGGTGAAGCCCTATAATCAATGCCTCATACTCGGCCATATTGTTTGTATAATGAAATTATATATGAAATGCTTTGGGAATCAGATCCTGCTAGGGTGTAATAAAAAATATGCCATATCTAAATACATAGGATGTAAAGTATCCATCAAAATATATCTTCCATTATTCAAGTTCCTGATATTCTTGTTTTATAACCATAATGGAATCATTTGGGAAGTTGCATTTGAGAGGTCAAGTATTTGTGATAGGGCCTTCAAAAAGTTGATGAGAAATAACCTACCCCTTAATTGATTTCTAATTATGATACTCAATGTCAAATTCACTTAGGATCATGACCCACTTAGCCATGCATTCTTGAAGAGTTGATTTGGACATAATAACTTGAGAGGGTCCACCTTGGTGATGACACTAGTTTTAATATTTAGCATATAATGTGATAATTTTTAGTGATGGGGAAATCTAGAACAACAAACAGCTCTGATTCTCACTTGTTAGGATCTTGCTCCTCACCAATGAGAGCACAATATGATTACCTTGTATAAGCAACTAAACACAGAATTATACCAGAATGAACAAGTAACTAGAATTCACAAATAGCATAGAATATGAGAGACAATACATAATCTTGTATTATAAAGAAGATGCCACTTCTTCTTACACCTCTGTGAGGCTTACCACACCTCAAGGGCTCATAGTAATTCTTAATCAAGAGTTAAATCTCCTACCAAAAATGGTCCCAACACACAACTCAAACACAGAATTGGTGTTCACCTCCAACTAGTCAGTAATAACCCTGCCAGTACACAAGTACTCAAAGTACTTCAAGTAGATCTCCCATAAGCTTGCAATAACCTGCAACTCAAATGGTCTTACTTACACATGTAGAACTTCTCCTTGATCTTGTAACAACCTGTAGATCACCCTATTCTTACAATTGGAAGGATCTACCTTGCCTTCCTCTATTTTCTCATCTATGGAACTAGAAGGAGCTACACTTGCTCAACTCTAACTAGCACACATTTACAATACATGCCAATGTGTCTATAAATAGATCCCACACTAAAGAATAACTTAGATTTCTAATTTACAATAATTAGACTCATAACTCAAGACCAAAAATAGCCTTTACATGCAAACACTCGGTTCAACGAACTAACTTTTCATGCAACGAACAGTTCTAGAACTGCACAGGCAACCAACATCAGTCCCTGTCTGCCTAGATTTGATCGATGTCAGCCGACCTCCTACCAATGCCAGTTTCCCTTCACACTGTATATGATCGACGTCAGTTACACTAATGACACTGGTATCCATGGAACTTAGCAACCTCCTCCATGTCTGCATAGTTGAAGCTTTTAGCTCCATAACCTAACAATCTCCCACTTAGAGATAAATAGCTGCAACTGTACCTATACTTGTACACCATCTAGTTTGTTCCCTTGGCTTTGTATCCCTCTTCAAGATCACTCTTAAAGACCAACCACCACAAATCTTGTGGTGTACCTCCTGTCATCCAAATCACCTGCCATATTTGCAACTACAAACCCATGTAGAAAATAACTTGAATCTGCATAGCATGTGCACCTATTGCTGGTCCCTCTAAGAATCCACTGAACTGCCCTCTAGTGCTTCTTTCCCAAATTGGCTCCAAACTTGTGACAGCTCCCACTGCTTGGGAAAACTCAGGTCTAGTACATACCATGCACTTAACCTCATTATGTGAATCAAGACACTATTCATAGAACTGTCCAACCATCGGCGTGCTAACTAGTTTCACACAATCATCCAGAGACAAAATCAACCTGTGACCTTCCATGTCTCTAGAACACACTCATGTCAAAGAATCTTGCTGCTCCTAGATTCCTCATGACACACCTCTGAACTAGCTTTACCTTTAGTTCAACAACTCCCTGTATGTGTAACCCTGTAACAAGCACACAATATAGTAAAGGATAATGTAGATAATATTATCCAACCTGGTAAAGAGAAACACAATGGTCAAACCTCCATTATCCTACAGCTTACTCAAGACCATATACCCTGGCCTTCCATCTCACGTGTCCATTCCTACTCTTCTTTATCCTGAACATCCATTCATCTCTCAGTGCTTTCTTCTAGCTGGCAACTCCACCAAAAACTCCCATTTGGTTCTTCTCCAAGGAATCACATCCTTCATCCATGCCAAGCTCCCACTATTTCCTGGATCTACTTGCTCTACTTCTTTAATAACTTCTTGGTTTTTTACCATCAGTGAGCAACAAGTAGTGTAAAGAAGGGAAATGATGAATTTGAGGCTTACTTACCCTTTAAGTCCTCTATATGGGTGCTTGAGACTCCTTGACAGCTTGTTGTCCACCCAAAATCCATCTCAGTGACCGATGCCAGTCACATCTCAGTCTGCACTCGATCGATGTCAGTTCCATGTGACTGCCTCATCACTGATGTCGATTTCCCCTGACCGACACCAGTGTTTATTTGTCTTGAGTCACCGACACTGGGCTACACATAGCTGATGTCGATCTCTGTCTGGATGTCAATGCCAATTTTCTAACCGACATCGGTCTCTATGTTTTACTTATGAGTGATGACTTCTACCCACGAGCTCCTTTTGGATCAAACCCTTGTCCATATCAACCTTGATCTACTCAGAATTCTTCAGCCCCTTACACTGATCTTTGTCCGTCACCTTCTCCTTGAAAACCAAGGCTTTCCTATTCTTGTCACGAACATCGAATTTCTTAAGAAACATCACTTTCTTCTTCTACATACAGAAATATCGATCCATGCTTTTCAAATCCAAAAGCATACCCTTTGACTCAAGAACATGCATCCCCTTTTTATTCATGTGACCAAGCCTATTAAGCCACATCTTCGAATCTACAGCTGAAGTAGATAAACCAGAAGGAGAATCAGTAATACAAGTAGATAGATAAAATGTACCTACTTTCTTACCTCTTTCTACAACAAGTGCACCCTTGGTAACCTTCCAAGAGTCCACTGTGAGAGTTACTGTGCAACCCTCATCACCCAACTTTCCAACATAAATCAAATTCTTCTTTAGGATTGGGATATGCATGACCTCCTTCAACACCCATGTGTTCCTTATCTACAATTTCAGCTTCACTTTCCCTTTGCTAACCATCTGACAAGGCTTACCATCCCCTAAATAAATTTCTCCAAAGTCTCCCTGGACATATTCATGAAAAAATTCCCTATTTGGGGATGCATGGAAAGAGGCACCAGAATCTAAAACTCAAGATTCTACTTTATCTAAGGAACATACCAGAGCATCCTATGCAACAAAATCTGCAACATCTACTTCTTCATGTCCTTCATGCTGATCTTCACCCAACCATCAATCTCTTTTTAAGTGCCCTTGCTTTCCACATTTCCAGTAGGTTATTCTACCATACCTAGATTTGGATCTCCTACCTATCTTGGACCTTGATCTCCCATGCTCAATCTTCTCTCTTTGCCTTCCCCTGCTTTCCACACTCAAATCATTTCCTGATGATTCACCTGTGCTTTTCCTCAAATTTATTCATTCAAGATTACACTCACAACATCATCCACTTTTAAGATTTTTAAAGCAGATGCAGTATTACTAACTGCCATTACCAAATTCTCCCAACTTTTAGGTAATGAGCATAAGATTAAGAGAGCCTTAATTTCATCATCAAAAACAATATTGACTAAATTTAACTGGTTTACCAAACCATGGAAATCACTAAGATGACTATGAACAGATCCACCTTCTAACATTTGCAAATTAAATAATTACTTCATAAGAAATACCTTATTCAAAGCTGAGGGTTTTTTATATAAATTTGCCAAAGATTCCATTAACTCTACCATTGTCTTAGCCTAAGATAAGTTGGAAATCATAGACGATGCAAGGCTCAACCTTATAGATCCCAGAGCCTTCTGATCAAGAACCTCCCATTCTTCAACCTTCATATCCGTGGGCTTGCATGCAACCCCACCCAACGGTAAGTACAAATCTTTTTGATATAGATAATCTTCAATCTGCATCCTCCATAATTGATAGTTCTTGCCATTAAACTTCTCCATTTGTAGCTTACTTTATTCTACCATTTCTATACTCCCACTCAAACAGAAACCCCTGTGAGTAACCTGTAATCAACACACACTATTCAGATCTGAAACACCTGTTAGTAACCCAACCAAAAGCTCTGATACCAATTGATGGGGAAATCTAGAACAACAAACAGCTCTAATTCCCACTTGTTAGGATCTTGCTCCTCACTAATGAGAGCACAATATTATTACCTTATATAAGCAACTAAACACAGAATTATACCAGAATGAACAAGTAACTAGAATTCACAAATAGCACAGAATATGAGAGACAATACACAATCTTGTATTAATACTCATCCAGAAAGAGAATACAATAAATAAAATGCCACTTCTTCTTACACCTCTGTGAGGCTTCCCACACCTCAAGGGCTCCCAGTAATTCTCAATCAAGAGTTTATTCTCCTACCAAAAATGGTCCCAACACACAACTCAAACACAGAATTGGTGTTCACCTCCAACCAGTCAGTAATAACCCTGCCAGTACACAAGTACTCAAAGTACTTCAAGTAGATCTCCCATAAGCTTGCAACAACTTTCAACTCAAATGATCTTACTTACACATGTATAACTTCTCCTTGATCTTGAAACAACCTGCAGATCACCCTGTTCTTATAATTAGAAGGATCTACCTTGCCTTCCTCTATTTGCTCATCTATGGAACTAGAAGGAGCTATACTTGCTCAACTCTAACTAGCACACCTTTACAATACATTCTAATGGGTCTATAAATAGATCCCACACTAAACAATAACTTAGACTTCTAATTTACAATAATTAGACTCGCAACTCAAGACCAAAAATAGCCTTTACATGTAAACACTCAGTTCAAAGAACTAACTGTTCATGCAACGAACAGTTTTGGAACTGCACGGTCGATCGACATCAGTCCCTATCTACTTCAATTTGACTGACGTCGGCCGACCTCTTATCGATGCTGATTTCCCTTCGCACTATAGATGACCGATGTCGGTTACACTGCCGACGCCGGTATCCATGGAACTCAGCAACCTCCTCCATGTCTGCATAGTTGAAGCTTTTAGCTCCACAACCAAACATTTAGGTATCAAAAACCATATCTAAATGTGCCTTATTAATAGGCATATAATTATGTTCATAAGCCACTAGAGTGAAACTTAAATAATATACTACATGTTCTTTAACTTGATCATCATGTTGGGCCAAAAGTACCCCCAATACATGCTCAGTTATTAATATGTAAAGAAGTAGTGGTCATCCAAGTGTTGGTGGTCTCAAGATTGGTAGATTTGATAAATACATATTGAGTTTTGAAAATGATATCAAATAATATTCATCCCATTGAAATACAATCCCTTTCTTTAAGATATGAGTAAATGATTGGCACGTATCTGCCAATTAAGAAATAAACTTGCGCATAGATTGGATCTTTCCTTACAGGCTTCATAATTATTTAAGATTGTTTGGTGGAGGCATCTCCACAATGGCATTGAAATTATTAGGTTTGAATTTAATCCCTCTTTGTGATACAATGAAACCTAGTAGTTTTCCTGAAGTGACTACAAAGACACACTTCTTAGGATTCAGGTGGACTTTATATTTATGAAACATCTCAAATATTCTTCATAAAATGTTAGGATGTCTAGGTCTTGTTATTGATTTTGCTATTATGTCATCAAAAATCCTTTAAAATATCATGCATCATGTCATGGAATATTATAGTCATGGCATGTTGATAGGTGGCTCCAATGTTCTTCAAGCCAAATGACATGACTTGGTAATAAAATGTTCCCCGTGGAGTGGTGAACATAGTCTTGTGTTGATCTTATTAAGCTATATTGATTTGGTTATATTTATAAAGTACATCCATTAAGGATATAGTCTAATACCTAGTATTTGAGTTGACAATCATGTCAATATTGGGCATAAGAAAATCATCTTTGGTACATGCTTTGTTGATATCTTTGAAATCTGTACAAATTCGTATACCCAGGGTCTTTTTATTCACTAGGACTATGTTTGAAATACATTTAGAAAAGTCCAATGGTATAATTAAACCTACTCCCAAAAACTTTTCCAATTCTTTTTTAACCAATAGGGTCATGCATGGATGCATCTTCCTCAATTTATGCTTGACTGGTTTAGCATCATGATAGACAACAAGGTGATACACAACCAAGTCTAGGTCTAAGCCTGGCATGTCAGAGTATGCCCATGAAAAGATGCCAATTTAATCCCTCTTAATGGATATATTATGTTGACATTCTATTTTAGTAAGGGAATCTCCAAGATAAATAATTTTAGGATCCTCATAGGTTCCCAAGTTCATTTCTATTGTTTTCTTAATGAAGAGTGTGGATCCATCTTATAAAATTGTAGGTAAGGTATGATCATGATCATATTCATCTAATATAGATTCTTGATATTCCTCTCACAGTTCTATATAGTGTGATGAATTAAAATCCACCATCTCAGGTAAAGTCCAAGTAGCAAAAACCTCTAAAACTGAAGAGTGAGATGCTCAAACATTTACTATTATTTTGAAAAAATGCTTGTATAGGATATAGAACTTGGGCTAGATGGACCTTATTTGTCCTTAGGGGATGAGAAAAATTTCCCACTTGAGAGTGTATAGAACAAGTTTTCACTCAAAGGCTTGTCTTTTTCTTTACTTTTGCCCTGATCAATGAGTGGGTGCCTCAAAGAGGTTTTCGTCTGATAATCTTGATGTTTCATTTTCATTGTGACCAGGGAAGTTTGCCTACTCTCCAAAGTATGTATAAGGATATAATAAAAAATCAAAGCCTTGTTTTTGATTTACAAAAGATAATCCATCTCGTAGGCCCATATATTCTTCAATTGATTCTTCATTTTAAAACTCATAAATCCTTATGACTGAATTTTGCTGATCCCAAGCAATGAGTTCAGAATGACAAAGGCATAGGGAACAATGAGGGTTTACTTTAGGATGGGAAGATATAATAAAGGTATGGGGTTATACTTTATTAGTGGAAGTTCCAATGGTAGATCATGATTCAAGATGGGAAGCTCCAATAGTTAAGGTTAAAATAACATTAGAATCAAATACGTCCATGTTAGTAAGCTCATCAAAAAGGATAGAATGGGATGTTATGGCACTACCAAGAGTCTCTTTGCTATTCAATTTAGAAGAATCACTATCAAAAGTCATGAAGTCACCCCTAGGTGATATAAATCTGAGACCATGATTCAAAATTAGGTACTCCTACTGATAATGGTTCAAGGATTCCTTATGCTCATGAGCCAAGGCCATTTCTTATATAATCAAGATGATCCATGATATGATTAAGGATAAGATACATTAGATTATGAATACAATCAACAAGGCCTTTAGAATATAACCAGTCTCCCTTGATAAAAGCCTCTTGATCTTTCTTTGGCACAATAGCAGGTATAAAAATGATAGGTGATTTCATTATTTCTTCTTCTATTTCTAAATCATGTTAGGTCTATTAAGATTCTTTAAAGGTTTAGGCTTACCAAATGTTTTTGGAATATTTTACAACATGGGAGGCATCCTTAAGACTATACATGAAAATGCCCATGTCTTTTATAACAACCTACTTTATAAGAGTTGCGAGAAATGGATCAGCCAAAATGGAAGCAAGATCACTAGGGTAATATAATTGGATGGAATTGGATGTGAAACTATAGCCTTATTCTTCTTTTTAATGAATTCAGAACCTAGTTAATAGTTATAATTATATAACTTAGCCTCAAGATGTTTATAATACTCATAAGGATATTAATCAATGGGAATAGTAACCTCGATCCCATCATAGGGAAACTTAAAGCACTGATGCAAGGTGGAGGGAATAACATATAATTCATGGATTCAAGGATGACTATGAAGTATGTTATAAGGAAATTTAATATTCATAATGTGAAGCAATGTATGATGTGAAATGGACCCAAAAATTATTGGTAACCAAATAATACCAGCAGACTCCCTCTCAGCATTGTCGTAAGCCTTGATGGTGATCATAAATTGTTAAATATCTTTCACAGTGTAGCCCAATCTTCATACCATCTTAATAGATATGATTTTTAGTCCCAAACCATTGTCTATAAGAACCCACTTAATCTTATGGTTTTCAATGATTACTTCAATGTACAGTGGGTTATTATGGCTCAATCCAAGTCTAGACATGTCTTTTTGATCAAACATTACTTAAAAAAATGAAGACAAATGTCCCAAAAGGTTCTAAAACTACTCGAGATTTATATCATTGGGAATAGTGGATTGTTGTTAAAGATTATTTAGGATAGTTCTATACACTTTAGATTTCCATAAGAGATCCAAAATAGAAATCTGTGCAAGGGTTTTGCTCAATTAGTCTGATAGACTATAACACTTTTCAACATTAGGATGAAATGACATGGATTTGGATGGAACATTAGTCAGATTTGGATCTATTGGCATAATGTTCACATTGGTTTCTATACAAGAAGTAGGCAAAAGGCCCTAAAGAGTAACTCATGAGCGTCTAGTTATGACTACAAACCGTAGAGGTGGCAGGGAGCCATTATAATCAAAAGATGAAGGCAAAGGGTCTTGGAGGGTGACTCATGGGTGTCTACATACATTTCTATAGTTTTGGGTTGATAAGGAGCCATTATAATTAGAGGAAGGCTGTTATATAGAAATAATAACTTATGCAAGTGGAGTTGTAAAAGAAATATGTGAACTTGATGTGGTATTACTAGAGGGAGAGGATGATGAACCTATAATAATGGGTCCCATACTATGAAGAACATGAGATGTTTCACATGGTATGATAGTAACAGTGGCAATGTGGATTATATAAATACACCTATAGTGTTGTTATAGTAATAAGGTATGTTTTTGTAACCCAAATTATTAGTATTGATAATATGATCATGATTATGCTCATGTTGATGATGATTTTGACCCTGATTTTGGTTCTAATTTTTCCTCTATCCTTGGTTTTGGTTGGTGCTTAGTGGTGGTTGATTATGTCAAAGAAACAGGGCCTTGTAGATTCCCATATCTTGATTTGTATCCTGATTAGGGGCCAATTTAATCTTAACTTCATTGATCTCAATGAGATCTTCAATAATGTGCCATAATTAAATGCAATGATAAGCATCATGACCAAGAACATGATGAAAGTTACACCATTCATTCTCTTTATACCAATCTAGTTTTGGTTGATCTTGAGGAAATGGCCTTGGTACCAGCCATACAACTAGATTAGCTACGAGCTTTTAAAACACTATTTCAATTAGTTCTTCTAATTTTCTAAATATCCTAAAAATACCATGGTTTGTCCTTTATGGAGGTTGTCTCTATAAATTATGTGGTGGGTTAGGGGGAGCTAATTGCACATTCAGGGCTAGCAGAGCTTACACCATTTGTACATGTCTTGTTTTAGTCACCCTATTTCTAATCATATTCTTGTTCTTGTAAAATCCCTTAGGCTTATCTTATGCAACCATATGAGTTGGTGATTGGGTTTGATTTGATGTTTGACCTTATGTAAAAATCTTGAAAAGACACTTTGTAATAAGAGCCTTCTCAATCTGCACCCCTTTGTTGATAATTTCCTCAAATGAGTTAGCATAAGCTAGACATAGATTGTGTGTGACCTTAGGATGTAAGTTCTATGAAAATATGTCCACCAACTATATGTTTGGAAAATTATGTTAAAAGCAACCTGTTATTCTTTCCACCTTTATAGATATGCAATGAATTTTTCTCCATCACATTGTTAGGATTTACATAAATCAATAATGGTCAATTCATGCTCAATTTTGTATGAGAAATGTTTTATGAAATTTTTAGATAAGTCATTCTAATCCACAACCAATATTTTAGGTAACTGAAGTAGCCAATGTAAATCTTGCCTCACTAAACTTTGTGGGAACAATCAAAGAAAGTACATGCTATTATACGTGACCTCTTAGCATAATATGAAAAATGCCTAAATGTGTTCACGTGGCCCCCCCTTTCCTTTATATTTATAAAACTTTAGTGCATCAAAATGAGATGGAAATGGGACTTAGTGACTAGATATATCAAATGGATATGGGCATATCTCATTGAACTTATATTTCTTAACTCTATTATTTATCTCCACTTATGTCACAATCTCTTTCATGGAGTTCCACTCTTGCATGTTTGGTGCATTCATGCATGGAACATAATTTTATTGGGGTGGTATGTGCCCTTACTACTGTTGGGGTGGTATGTTCTCCTATTATTGTTGTTGGGGTTTTATGTGCCCCTGATACTATTGGGGAGGTATGTGACCCTATTTTTGTGTGGATTTGGTAGGGACGTACACCTACGATCCTCAACTTGGTTTTGGTTCACTCCTTGAGTCGATTAGGTAAGTGGTTAATTCTTAGGAATTTTTTGCCTTGAATCAACCATGTGCTACTAGTTTTGGGTTGTTCTTTGTCTATTTACCATTATACATGTTGGTTTAGATGAACTAGCCAAATTGTCTTGAGGGATATCCTCAATTTTAAATGAATGTTTAGGTCTCCAAATTTATAAAGTGAAAAATGTTCTTGATTATTAAATAATGTGTGTTTTATGTCTAGAAAAACATTTTTCTCAACCTCTTGTGTCTTTTCCTATTCATTTGAGACTCCTTAATCAATTGTTGTTGTGTTCTCAACTAATGTTTATTGCATAGGTTCAATCACATTTCCTTGTTCCTTATAATCACCATTATGGATTGAAGTAGAAACTAGAGAGTCAATTAAATCCGTGATAAGCTAATCAACATACCACTGACTTATTTTCTTGATCTTGGTGACAAGATCTTGATTGGTTAGTTTTGACTCTATAAGTATTTCCTTACCTTTGTTAGAGGAATAGGTATGTTTGTGTTTGTAAAATATTTCTCTTTCCATTTTTTTTATTTTTCTCTAAATAAGGTGTGTAATTTCTCCATAGGAAAATTTGAGGGTAGTATAGCACCAAATTCTATCAACCTAAGAAGGTCTTCATCGTAGCTCTCTTGATATTCAATGTATTCTTCCTTGAATCCTACTATTGTAGGAATGTCCTCAAAGACAACAAAATTGTCTTGACAATCATAGTAATTCTACTCCTTGTAGCTAGGGTTGTAAGAGATCCCACTACGAGTGAACCTTTGAGTCATGTCTAAAAAGGGTTGCTTTATACATTTGACTAGATTTGGATTAATGTTGTGTAATGTCTAAATAAGGTATGGATTTTGATATTTCTTCCAAGTAAATGAATAAGGTACCAAAGAGGCTATAAAAGGAGGGTGTCATGGAACCACACATAATTAGAATAATGTGTTCAAAAAAATACTCAAACTTGGGTAGGGTTGAAATCATTTAAATCATAAGAGGGTATGATAACTTCAAAAATCCAAGGTGAAAACTAGTACACCAAAGCCTAGATTTTTGTGATACATCAATATCGTAAAATATATTTCAACTTTGATGAGTTGAAACTAGAAAAATAGAATAAATCCTTTCGGATTATGAAGGATACAATGCAAACCAAGAAACTCAAGATGTGAAAACATGTAATAATTCCTCAATATAAAAATAGAACCAAACGGGAAACACAATGTTGCCACATGGTAATGGGAATGGTAGTATAAAATATGTTCTAGGAATTAAATGTGGATGGTATTCAAGATGACTTGAGTCCACCAATGATGATAATGATAATGACTCTATAAATGACCTTCAATCCAAATTGGGAATTGAACCCAAGTTCCCTCAAGTCAAGTTCAAATGGCAAACCCAATTTAACACATCAACCTTATGAACTTAGAAAGGTGAAATTTTGAATTTGAATTATCAATGAAGGACTTAAGAAAATTTGGTCAATGGTTTAGAATCAAATGGGAAACATAATTGCACCCATTAGATGATATGACACACTGTTTAGCTGATAAATTTGAATAAAAAAAAGATTAGTTTTCACATGGATAATGTAACACCTTATTATTTAAGAAATTGTGGATAAAGTGTTTGGTTATGATGCTTGTTTGCAAGCAAGTTTTGACTTAAATCAAGGCCGAGTAATCTAAGATCAAAATAGTCAAATATAACAAAGTAATCATCCTAAGCCATAAACTGACAAGGTTGCATGATATTGTTGAAGTCCATATTTTTACATACACTTAAGAGGAAATTAAGTGTTCATCCAAAATAAAAGTGCATTATATGGTAGGGTATTTTACACCCCCTTCTCTCAAGTGATAATATGATGACATGGAACTTTGGGTACACCTCACATCAATAATATTTTTAGAGTAAGTGGGATTTGTCTAAAACTCCACATGTTACTACCATATAAATTGATCCCATGTATACCAAATTTCATGCTCACACACAAGAGAAATAGTACATCAATTGGATCTTCATCAAATGGCTTATTGTGAAAAGGTCTTTTTCTTTTCACAACCACTACATACATCAATTTTTTAGTGTAGTGAAATGTCCAAAATGATCATATGTTTTGGGCCAGCTTGCCACTAACAGAAATGGTTTAACTACTCAACCACCATCCCAATGGGGTGATCTCAATTTTTATAACCCTCCATGGAAAGGGGTTAAAGACAATGCTGAGAAATGAATCCCTAGGTCAAATATTCCCTATAGAACCCATGGGAGGTAATTAATCCCCCCTCACAAGCCAAAATAAATGAAATAAAATCTAAGGAAAAAGGCTTTATGGTTATTTTTAGATCACCCAAACCATGTGAGATTTGGGGAGAGCCTAGACAATGTATTTTTTACACCTTTGGATTAATGCACAATTTGTAATTAAAATGGCACTTTTGATCCCACAAGTTTCTTATAGGAGAGGGGGGAGAGCATACACATATAAATTCCTTTTTTCTCAAATAATTTTAACCAAGAAAGTGATAGATGACTTATATAAAACAAAACTTTGAAGTGAGTTTGGTTTTAAGCACAAAATTAAAGTGTTTGGTGATGTTATTTGGCCCCTTGACCTTAAGTTGCAATTTTTAAAAAAAAATAATCACAAAACATTCAACATAAACATGAAATTTTTAGTTTTAAAGCACTAAAGGAAAGTTCCTAGTTATTTTTAAGCACCAAAAGGAAGTTAAAAATAATTAATTAGGCTCAAATTGATCACTTTCCTCACAGGTCTTACATAAAACATTATAGATTTTTTTTTAGCTTTGAATCTCTTTTCACTTTGAGACAAGCAAATTTGGTTTTAATGCTCTCGGGTCTATGTTTTTTAAAAAGCACAGTGACTAGCACTGGTCACTATTGACTAGTGTTGATTCTTGAAAAACCATCATCGATCGATAAACAACCATGGCTAGTAAAAAAAAAACTACCAATGGTTACTTTTGAACCCTAAGGTAACAAATTTATGTTTCAAAAATATTGTTAGGATACAATCTCTATAAGTTAAGCTTATGGATCAAAACTATGTTTAGACCATAGACTTACAAAATATAAATCATTAGAAACAAACTTGAATAAATCTCAAAATTAAAATTTTTAGGCCATGTTTCCCCTACAACCCAACTGACCATGGTTAGCACCAATCGATGATGGTCACTACGAACCATCGACAGTCACTGTGTGACCTATGTGTGTACAAAAACACAATAAAAAGAGCATAAAAATTGTTGTTAAAGGAATTTTTATTGACTAAAATTGAAATTTAAAATTACCAAAGTGTCTTCCTTGTTGGAATGAACTCCATTAGTCCCACTGGGCATGCCAAGGTATAGGATTGGATTACAAATTTCGTTAGTCAAACATCAGTCAATAAATCCATTAAAAATACATAAAGAATTTTAAAAAAATCCAACCTATTCCAATGGGGTTTTAAAATTATAATGAAGGAAAAATGAAAAACATAAAATAACATTTACCTTCTCATATGATTCCACCTTCCAAAAATGGCTCCAAACATGTTTTTTGCTTTGATCTAGTGTTCTTGTCATTGTCAACAATTGATGCCAAGCTCCTCCATTGTCTCAAAAACACTATACATAACCTAGGCTCAAGATAATAAATATTTAATTTTCCTATCAAATTAAGCTTAAAAATAAAACACAATGATCAACACAAAATGTTGTGGAGATAATTCTACATTATAAGTTTACAATAATTTTAGCTTAAAAATGAATGTGAGAGGCCTTCTATTTATAGATTTTCCAAATGGAATAAAATCAACCATGACCATCCATCTCAAGATTGAGATGTGTGGCCATGAATTAACCTAATATTTTTGATTAAATATATAAATATCCTCATAATGATTTGGAGGGAAAGCCATTAATTAAGCATGGGTGTCCATAATTCTAATATTTGTTGCATTTATGTCTTGAGGATGCCACCCCATAGATCATGTCACTAGGTGATGTAGCTATTGAGAATCAATTTAAAATAATGAAATAATTAATAACCTCCATGGAAAATCCACTTAATCTCTTAGTGTGAATTGATTAGACTTAAATAAGATTAATCAATTTTAGCGCAATTCTTTGAAAATTGGTGCTTAATTAATCAAAATGGTCAAAAAGTCATATTATTGGGTCATAATTTGAATCAAGAATAATTGGAAGGTGATGATAGATGTGTTTAGACTATATTCCTATTTAGGATTTTTATGACACAAAATAACAAATATACGTGATGTGTACTAACAAATTAGAAGAAAAGAGTGATCTAGAGCACAAAAAAGGAAAATCATCATTTTGACTCAAAATAAATTGATCAAAGTTAGGAATCACGTAAAATGCATTACCCCATTTAGGGATAAATTAGCCTAAATCAACACTTATATATGACAATCTCAAACTATTTAATACATTTTTAGTGATTTTGGCCTAATTTGAGCATTTGAGTACAAATCGAGTAAGATTGACAATTTCAACACAAATAGTGTTAGGAATTGGATGTCTACACTCCCTTCATGGCCCAAGTTGAGATGATAAATCAACAGGAACAAGTAGAATTAAGGCACCATCTAAGACTAATTTTTTCAACTTTTAAGAAGGAGAGCCTTCCTTTGAGCAATTTGTAGCTAATTATATTGGAGGAATAACTAAAGTAGACAATCCAATTGCATCCCATATAAGGGATAAAGGTAGGGAAATTGGTGATGACCTTAAATTTAGAAGAGAGTCCCCTCCATCTCAAACACCTCAAGGGAATATTGGTCAAGATTTATCTCCTAATACCTCATGAAATCAACAAGTTCAAGATGGGAGAGGGAAAAATCATAGAGGTCCATTCATACCTCAATTCACACAAAAAAATCCAAGTGGTGTGGCTTCTCCCTAGTTATAGTCCAAGGTTGACACCTCTCATATTAGCATTGTGGATCAAATGAAGAAGGCCCATGTCACAATCCCCATGTGGGACACCTTGCTCATTTTAGGGCTAAAGGATCTCCTCCAAGAAGAGTTATCCAAACTCCATGTCTTGGACAAATAGGCATAAAATGTGGGTGAAGTCCTAAATAATACCAATCAATCTCATGAGTCATAAGAACCCAAGGTAATCAAACCCCCTCCCTTCTATCTCTTTGTAATTATAGGTGATTCCCTAGTGCATAACTATATAATAGATAGTGGGGCTAACACTTTTGTCATACCTAAGTCTATAGTAGATAAGTTAGGGCTAAAGTATGAACCTAATGCTAAAGGGTCTTACAATTAGATGGGCATCATACCAAATTTTTTTGTGTCCTTAAAGATTTGGAAATCATCTTGTCTACGTTTCCTAATTGCACTATATCTCAAGATGTGGTAGTAGTTGACCTCTCTCCCTACTTTGCCTTATACTTGTTTAGGACTTTCACTACCAAGATAGGGGGATACCTCTATTCTAAATGGTCTTATATGGTTTTTAGGACTAATTATGGAATAAAGGTCACCATAAGGTCTGAGACTATCTCTAGTTTCCATTTAAATCCTTACGTGCCCAACTTGTATAATATTAATTACACTATCATAGATGATGATGAACACCATAATGACCAAGATCCCATTCAAAAACTTGAAGTTACATTAGATTTTTTCCTTAATGAATGGACAATAGAGAACCATGGCTATGATCCATACAAAATAATTAAATAAGCAAATTTGGGTGTATGTTGTATGCACGAGGAAGGAAATGTCATACCAAGTCTCACTAGCTTAAGCCAAGACCATGAAGGAGTATGGATTTTGCTCTTTGATGGATCTAGATCCAATAATGTAGGTGTCCTAATTTTATCTCCTTCCAATAAAAAATAATTTTTTTCCTAAGGTTTCAATTCAGTTGTAATTGTAATTGCAACATAACAAAGTATGAGGCCCTCATCCATGGGCTATAATGGGAAAGAAAGAAAGCCATGGGAAATAGTGAATAATAGTTAATTAGGTAAAGGGGTATAATGTAGTAAATAATCCACTCTTGAAGGCATACAAACACATGATTTGGGACCTCTTGGAAGACTTTGAAGCCTTTGACATTCACTCTATTCCTAGAGAGTCCAATCAACATGCAGATTGGTTGGAAACCATAAGATCATAGTATGATATTCCAAGTAAGGTGAGGGACATCAAGGAGTAGTCCCAAATCAAATTTGTATGTAGATATTTAGTCCTTAACATTGAATTGAGTTGAAAGGTGTTTGAAAATGATAAGCAAATTACATGTTTTTTGTAGTAGGAGGCATAATTCTACTCAAGAAACTAAGGAAAATTACAACATCAGTATGGGGAATATATTTTCCAATTGAGGACACACAAGTTACTTAAAGGTTTACTGATATTGGAGAATATATTTAATGATGGTGATCAACTAAGGAAGGACAGGGTTAGTATATCCACAAAAGAAGAATAGTATGAGAAGGTCATCATTTCAAAGATAGGCTACTCAGACTGGGAAAAGTGGACACCAAAGATGAGAAGTAAGTCTTCATAGAGTTATGCCAAGAGTTTGTAGAAATATTTTCTTTGGATTATCATGAATTGAAGGGGTTTGAACCTAGTTTAGCTTAGCATACCATGGATTTGGAGGCAAGTGCTAAGCCTGTGAGATAAAAATAAAGATCGATCAACCCCAAGATTGAGATCCTCATGAAGTAGTTGACCAAGATCATTGAATCCAACATCATCTTCCACATAAAACACTCTTCATGGGTGGAAAATATTTTCCTATGAGGAAGAAAAATGGGGAGATAAGGTTATGTGTAGACTTTAGATATTTAAATAAGGTGTCACTAAGAGATCACTACCCTCTACCATCTATGGATCATATTCTTCAAAGGGTTACAGGTTCACTAAGGTTTTATTGTTTGATGGATACTTAAGGTACAATTGGGTGTTCTTGAGGGAGGAGGATCAACACAATACTACCTTCAAAACTAAGTGGGGCATTTATGATTTCAAAAATATGCCCTTTGGACTATCCAATGCAAAAGCTACCTTTCAAAGGGAAATGTATGTAACATTATAAAGGATTAACAATGAGATGGTGTTCATATACATTGATTAAATCACAATATTCTCCAAGGATCCTAGATATCACTTTAAAACTTGAGGTTAGTGTTTGATAGGTGCAAGCAGTATGGGGTCTCTTTGAACCCCCAAAAGTGCATTTTTACAGTCTATAAGGGCAAACTTCTAAGACATGTTGTGTCAAAATAAGGCCTCTTTATTGACCTTGAAAAGATATATGAATCCTTGCCTTATCATTTCCCAAACACAAAAAGTTATTGTAGAATTTCTTGGTCAAAATTAACTTCATCATAAGGTTCATACTTAGATTTGTAGAATTGGTAAGGCTTCTAACTCACATGATCAAGAAACATAAATAGTTTTTATGGACTAAGGAAGGTAAAAGATTATTTGAAGCCATCAAGTAGGCAATTTACCAATACCCAACCCTCCTAAACCCTATTTTTAAAGGGAATTGTTCATGTATGTTTTCTCTACAAATGACATTATTTCTACCATGCTTATGCAATAAAATAGTGAAGGCCTTGAGCAGCCCATAGACTTATCTAACCAAGTGTTAAAGGGGTATGAAGAGAGGTACATTTAAAAAAAAAAAATGTACTTTAAATCATGATAGGTATCAATAATTTTAGACAAATGGTGTATAAAAACAAAATCCATGTCATGGTAGTTCACCCTAGCATTAAGGATTTCATCCTCAATATAAACTTGAGTGAAAAGGGAGTCGGTTGGGTGACCAAATGAATGGAATATGACATAGAGGTGAAGGTTACAATGTTTTTTAGGGGTAGGGGAATATGTGAACACCTTGAATATGATGCTAATGAAGATAGGTGGTTTTAGCAATGCCAAGTGATTAATAAGAAACTACACCTACATCTCATTCCAGCTAGACTCAACACATGGTGAGATTACTCCAAATCGGAGAGTGTTATATATGCCTAAATAAGATAAGGAAGAGGTAATTTAGAATAAAATAAATTATTTATGTCTTTATTGATGGGGTAATCTTAAATAAGGACATTTATGGCATGCTTTTGAGGTGTGTAGAAACTAGTCAAATTGATAAGATGCTAGACTAGTTTTAGGAAGGAACTTTGAAGCCAATACCACAATAGATAGGATCATAAGAGCAGGGTATTTTTTTCAAGAAATATAATGATTGGGTCAAAAGGTGCCAAAAGGTGATAAATCCACATGCAAGTAAATACTAGATGCCTTACCTCTAAAGCCCATTCAAGTTGAGTAGACCTTCATGCAATGGGGCCTAGAATTTGTAGGTATTATTCATCCTCCTTGTAGTGAAGGAATTAAGTGGTTTTTTACTAATAATAATTAATTTAATATATTGGTGGAGGAAATTTCACTTAAAGAAGCAAATGAAATCTCAGTTTTGGAGTTCTATAATAGTCCAGTGACCAGGTTTGGGGTCCCCTCTACCATCATATTAGATAATGCATTAGCCTTAAATAGTGAAAGGGTGAGTGAATGATCTCTTAACCATGGTATATACCTCAACTATTTATCTAATTACTATCCATATGAAAATGGACTAATAGAGTCCACCAATAAGAATTTGATTAGGATTATAAGAAGAACAATGGAAGAGAACTAAAGGGAGTGGCATACCAAGCCAAGGAATTCCTTATGGGTAGATAGGATTAATCCCAAGAGGTTTAATAACCAATCACAATATATTATTTTATATGGTAAGGAATCAAGGCTACCCATATCACTTGAAATTCCATCCTTGAAACTTGCACATCAACATGAAGTCATGGAGAGTGATGAAATGGAGGTGAGAATGAATGAATTAAGGGAGTTGGTAGAGATAAGGAATGATGCTATGCATGAAATGTGGTACAATAAAGATTAAGTAAATATATAATTTGACAAGATATATTCTTCAAATACCTTATAATAAGGTGATATTATAATCAAGTGGGATGAAGACCGTGCCAAGCCAAGTAAGCATTCCAAGTTTGATAGTCTTTGGAGTGGATCATATATTATTACCAATTTTAAATAGAATAATGCCTTAAAATAATATAATATTAGTGGTGAGTAAATCCATATCCATATCAATGGGAATTATTCAAGTATTTTTACTAGAATCATATAACCATCTTGTACATAGTAGTTAGGTTTCCTTCTTTCAAGTGTTGTAGCACATGTCTTTTTAGTTTCTAGATTGGTTGTGTTCTTTTTGTTTTTTATTGTGTGTCTTTGTTATTTCCATTATGTCTTGTTGTGTTTATTATATATCTTGTTACATTATTATAAGTATGTAAGGTATTTGTCATGAGTGACAGTCCAATCAAAGAGTTTTCACCTAGGTATGAGTGATATGTAAAGAGATCATAGGTCCTGTTGACTAGTAGGTAGGTCAAGCCTTCAGAGTCACCAATAATGTTGAATAATTTATGACCTTAGGAATAAAAAGGAGTAAATATATGTCTTCATAACCCAAAATCACCTTGTTCACCCTTCTCATGCCTCTTAAAGTGTCAAGGCACTCCAAAATAAAATCACTAGTTATCTTATCTAGGCAGTAGTTTCAATCTATTTTGTCATGTCAAAGAACACCATGGTAGTCATATACTCACCTTATTTATCTTATGTCAAATAATCCCCTTATGATTAGACATATGTGAAGATATATAACATGCCTTAGGGTGGTCTTAATGGTCCAAATTTGCTCATAATGAAGATGACTAAATGTTATAGCTTATCACTCATCATGAATCCATCTAGTATGTTAAATATCTACAAGGTATGGCTTGATTAGAGGGGTTTAAAGGTGTTATAAGAATCATGTCATAACCTTATTTAGGCCCTTATCATGTTTTTAGGTTCTTTGATTGATATTAAGGTATCCCTTATTTAGATTCACTTGAGATAATGTATATTACTTAAAAGAGGGATGCTTAAACATAATATGGTGCTAATTTAACCTCAAAACACCATTAAAACCATAAATAACACCTTAAAAATTCTCCATGAGTCCCATAATTCCATGATCAAACCGTTTCATATGCCAAGGGTGTTTTATCAAAAGTCAAAGACTATTTTTTGCCACTAAATGGGCCACTCACATGTGAAAATGTGTCCTTTCATCTTCCCTAACCATACCATATGTTTTGAAACATGTTTGAACCCTAATTTCCATCCTATTTCACACTAATGTCATTTCAAGGTTTAAAACTTGATAAAATACAAGAAAGTTTCAAGTTATAGGTGTTTTCAAGCAATTAAGAGTCTATATGGTATAAATATGGTTAGAGAGAGTCAAGGATTTATAGAGGAAGTTTAACATAAACATCAAGTTGTTGGAAGTAAGATGAATAAGAGGGGGGTGAATCAATTTCCTTTATCAATATTTTATTTCACTCAATAACAAAACTTCTAATCATTCATCAAACAACATCATCATATGAGCAATATCAACTAATATAACAACATAGTACTGAGAATATACACATAACAATAATGAACAATCATGTAAGTGGGAAACCCTCATGAGGAATAAAAACACTGACCATAGCTTGGATAACCATGCATATAAATCAATGAATCAAATTTAGTTGAACACACACTCAACTTAGAGCACCAACCCCAATCTATCAAGCACCAACTTGACAAAATATTTAGCAAGCATTCACTTGAAAGGAAGCACCAACTCCCTTAGTGAATTAGAACTAATTAATCCACCTCTTAACCAAGAACCCAATCATACAAGTAGACTTATTCCTTCCATCTTTGTCCTTTTTTCAATATTCAATAGATGATGGTCCTCTTCAACTCTTCACACAAAACTACCCTCTAGCCTTCTTCACTCAACTAGCCCTCTTCTTAACTTGATTAAGTCATATGACCTTGATCTACATACTCATACCTCATATCCATGACTATCTATTTACATTAATTTGATGGAATTCATGAATTCCATTTTCTCCTCAATGTGATCTTTTATTCACTTGCACATCTACCTGTCTAACACATTAAAATAGGCTAATAGGCTTCCTTGCTCAATATGCCTCTTACTAGGCTTATTAGGTCAAATTAACTTGAAATCCATATGTAGTAACTCTATGATATTTTAATCATAGTATTTATACCCTATTATGATGGTCTAAAATACCTCTTGATCCTTGATAATCTACCCTCTTATTCATTCATGGGTCTCTTCGCTTCTCACTACAACATCTTCAAATAGTCAATTAGGATTTAATTATATACAAGCCTATTTTATTTAATTACAATCATGACCTACCATTATATTTAAAAATAAATTCATATATTTTATTATAATTCCACACACCCATATAGGTTATCCAAGCAAGATTGCAACATGTTATATCTCATTAGGACTTCATTAGGCCTAATTGCATTAGGTCTACCTTATTTGCTACATATTGATATTCATGGGCCCACATGGACTTATCCAACACTATCTAAAAATTTGGAAATATTTTCCAAGTCCTCTTCTTACTTTTTTAATTCTTGGATATCCCTTCATCTTTAGTTCATACCTTTAGACTACTCTTAGGATCATCTACCCTTCTTAGGTTTGTAACCTCAAAAAGTCTACCATCCAAAATGAAGCTCAAACACCCTCAAGTTTATAAAAAATGAAAAAAGTGATATGTTAATAGAATATTCATGAACTAAAGTTCATCACCAAATATATTAAACATCCTTACTCAGGACAAATTAAGAATAACTCATCTCTACAACTTGACTACCCAAAACTGCTAGAATTCCTCAAAACACAATCATGAAGGATTATGATTATATAACTTATAATGGAAATTTTCAACACTATAAATGAATGTATAAGATACCATGGAATATATATATATATATATATATATATATATATATATATATATATATATATATATATATATATATATATATTACCACATGATTGGTATAGCTTTTCTTCGGATATAATGGTTCAAGAACAACTCTTCACTCAGCTTACTCAAGTTTGCCAATACACCTTAGAAACTACTCATGCATACTTAGACCTCCAAAAATTTAAATAGAACTTACCATGAATAATAATTAATAAAAATTATATATTTAAAACATAATCACATGATTTAAATACTTAAAAATAAGGCATAATGACTCAAGATCACCAATTTCACTAACATACAAAAAACTACCAAAATCCTTAAAAGCATAGTCTTGATGAATTTTGTTTTCAGCTCCTGTAAGGACACTTCCAAGATTTATTATGAAAATTAATAGTTACTATGTTACCTATATAACATAATTAAATATAAAACTCATATGATCTAATGGAATTTATTAGTATTACAAACCAATCTCATAGTGTTATCTCTTACTGTCAAAACTTCCATTATACAAACCAATTTGTGATAAATTTTTTACCTCATAAACAAATAAAAATAAGCTTAAAAATAGGATTTAAATGTCATAAAAGTATAAAAAACCAAAATAATTTGCTTTGGATACATAAAACAATGGCATATATTCTCAAAATAATCACTCTAACTTGCTTGCCCAAACTTGCTAGTTTACCTTCAAACATAGTCATGATGACTTTGAATTACAACACCTATATAGACACATTAAGAGACTCTTGATGGATGAATATTATACTTAAATATATTTATAACATCTATAAACATAAAAACACTAAGGTATATGGTTAATATTATATATATAGATCAATATTTGAACCTCTATGCTCACAAACCTCACTGAGCAAGATAAGTCAACTTTGAGAATAATTTTTTTATATATACAAGGACATTAAAAACTTAAATTGATCATGAAAATGTATTGATATTATTATAAAACATATTCATGTATTTTTACTAAACCCTAATCTATGAAGACACCTCCCTAATCAACTTCTCACTTCTACCTAGTTTTTCACTATCTGCACTATTAGGATTTTTAGTAATAGGTCAACTTGCATGATCAGTTTAGAAATATAGAGGTATTTAACATGATCATAAACTAAATTGGAAATATAATACAAGTATAATATTCAATCTACATCTAATTATCAATTTTGACTTGATCAACTCTGCTTGCTAAAATAAATCTTTGAGAAACAAGGCTTTTCTTGTAATGTCCACTCGCTCACTTGATAGAACAATCACACCTGAAGGTGACTAAGATAGTACAATACATGATAAAATCATAAAACTAGGTCATATAATCCATTATTATCCATTTCCATCAATAACTTCCATATTAGATCATTATGAGGGTTTTAGACCTGTTTCCATTCTTAATGTTTGTTCATAAAGCTTTACCCATAATACCAATTCCTAATGCCTATAAATCATTTATAGGACCATTTTCCATCTCTCATTAAGAGTTAATCTTCCCATGAAATAGTAACACATGATAAAAAACATCAAAAAGTGTCTCTCAGGCTTGGAAACCTTTACTCTACACACTCTAGAGACATCAAAACAACATTTCAAGCTTTATTCTTAAAACCATGACCTCATACAACATGAACACACTTGAAACAACATGTAAAAAATTTATACATACTAAAATTTATAATATTTCCTTGGAAAATTGATCTCATGCCTCAACAGGTTAGACAAAACTAAAGGATTAGGTCTAGGTGTAGACCTCAAAACCACTTTTCATGATTTTCCTTTAATCCAACACTTCTAAATTCACAAACATGCCTAGGACACCTTATCAAACCTCTAACAATGCTTAATAACTCTTGATCTTGACCTATCAATACTCTATATCTTCATGAGATACTCTTTACTATGCTCTAGATCTGTACATTCATATCAACATGACTAGGCCTCTCATTCTATTATAACATATTGACCATATTATTGTCCCCCAAAAATATCACTCATTTTTGGGACAAAATTTGAACCATTTTGGTCCTATAGACCAAAATTGTCTCTTCCCTTTTTAAAATTTGTCTTGGGCATTCAAATTCCTCATTTTTAAAGCTTCTCTTAAATCTACGGACTCTGCAGGCTTAAATCTACGGACTCTGCAGGCTTGAATCTATGGACTCAGCAGGAAGAGAAAATCTACAGACTCTATAGGTAGGTTCATTTCTATAAGTTTAAAGGCTTCTATAGGTGGGTTCAACCAAAAGAATTAGTTTCTAACACTTGATCATTTTCATGATTGGTTTAGTGCCTTGGTTCAAACAAAAATCTCCATCGATAAGCATCAGCAGCAGGTTCAACATTTGGTTCATCCTTTAGTTCAATGTCAAATGGTTCAAAGGTAGGTTTAATCAAGTGGTTTAATGCTTTGTTTCACTCATTTGGTTCATCTACTTTGTTTCAATGATTTCATTCATCCTTTGGTTCAATCAAACAATTCGTCAGTCGATTCAAGGCTTTGTGTGAACTATTGAACCAAAACTTGGTTCAACATATTGGTTCAATGAAAAGATTCAACATCTTGGTTCAATAGAACATTTCATTAGCTTGGTTCATTCAATTGAACCATTGGCTTGAACCATCAGCTTGAACCATTTTGGTTCAAAGCTTGGTTTAACCGATTGGTTCAATGAAGTGGTTCAACAGTTGGTTCAAACAAAGGGTTCATTGGCTTGAACCATTTTGGTTCAAAGCCTAGATTCAAAAATTGGTTGAAAGCCTTGGTTTAATGGAATGGTTCAACAGTTGGTTCATCACCAAAGTTCAAAAGGCCTCTCGAAGGACAAGTGCCCTTACAGAGGGCACTTGGTCAATGAAAATACCCTTTGGAAGGGTCATTTTCAAAAAGACTAAGGCAAAGTCTAAGGCACAATTATTTCAGATAAAAAGTCCAAAAGAATTCTGAGAAGTCATGGAAGCAAGAAACCCAAAGGAATTTGTGTATTGGAAAATGGAATAATTTCTATGGACTTTTTGTCTGCGAGAAATTTTCGCGGACAATTTATCCATGGGAATTGTCTGTGGGAATTTGCCTAGGGAAAAGCTTGGGGAAAGTACCCATAGGAATTATCCATGAGAATTTGTGAAGGGCCGCTGAACGACCCCAAAGGGTAGGTGCCCTTGCGGGGGACTCTCAGCTGCCAACTTAAAGGGTACTTCTTGAAGCTGAAGGGTCACCTTCCCTTCGGGAAGGATGTAAAACAAGAAGCCCAAAGGCCATTCAGGGGTCATTTCTTAAGGCCCAAAAGGGAAAGTCCAATCCCAAAAAGTGCCAAACAGAGAGCCAAAAGAGGACCAAGGGGTGATGCACCTGAAGATGTCAAATTCAACACAATGAACTAACCATTGAAACATAGTGACGAGTGCGTGAACATCAAATTTAAGACAACAAGATAATTATTGATCTTTTGAACCTATAGACCAGAATGCATTCATAGACTTCAAGGCCAAGACCAGAAGAAATTGAGGAAAGAATAGAACAACAAACTAAATCTAGGACTTGATTTAATTAACCAAAAAAGGAGGAATGATGAAGGTAAGATCAGATCTCCAGGTGGACATTGAAAGTTGCAAACTTTCAATAAGCATCACTTATTTCCCTGCATTGATAAAATCAAATGGGTAAAATGCCCCTAAGTTCTAGCCTGTCTTCTTAACAAATTCCAATGCAACATGATGTGTTACTATTCTTGAGTCCTTCTTAAACAAGCTATATAAGGGACTCTCTTCTATTGTAAATATATCTCTTTTTTGACAATTAGAACGAAACTCTGCCCAAATTGAAAGGCACTTCTAATACTTTGAGCTCAATTTTGTTGATCATATTTTGTTACTGGAATAAGAAATCAAGTGACTTTTTAGACTTTTCGCTATGATATCTTTGTTGTTGAGGAAACTGTTCTTATGTCTTTTTCCTTGATTTATTTTTTGTTCCTTTAATTCAACAAGCATGATTAGTGAAATTAGTCAAAAAGGTGTCCTAAAGAATCAATTGTGGAGAGACTTTGTGCCTCCATAATTACCTTTCAGTGTGTTTTATTTTCATTTCTATGTAAAGGAATTTGGGAAGACTTTGTGCCCTCATTGTCCTTCGTATCTTAATCTTGAGTGATTCAGGTGGAGACTTTGTGCTGCATCTCAATTTGCTGGTTATTACATCTTTTGCTACATTTTGCTATTACTACCTGGAGTATTCTTGTGGCTTGCTGAATAGTACTTTTGAAAGAAGAGGAGTGCTTTTTATCATTTTCCTTGAGTTTCTCATGTGACTGAAGAAAGAGAGATGGATGGTTTGTCCTACCCTTGAGTATTATTTTCTATATATATATATATATATATATAGCCTATAAGGAACCTCCCCTTGATGAGAGGAGAGATCAGTCCCCTTCTGATGTGGTAAACCTACACATTTGGATGACTAATCTTCTTACTTTGGCTGATCAGACCTATTTTGTTTATCAATATGCTAATCGACAAAATATTCAACCAATAATTTTTGGTGACTTTGCAGGGAATATAATATCTATTATCCATTTATAATCTATCCATTCACCTCCACACTAATCAGGAAAGAATGCATAGTTTAAAGCCTCAAGCTTTAACTGAAGCAAGGTCAATTATTTTCCCATTTTTGTTTCACAATCTGGCATATTCAAGGTATACATGAAGCCAAAGGGCTAAAGGTATCATTGACCCTGTATTCGAGTTGGTACAACAAAGTGATTTTGATCTGTTTCTTTCCATCTTGTCTCTAATGAACCAATAGCTTTCCTCTTACTAAAGTTAGATCTCCATTTCTAGATGAAGTATCTACTTCTATTGTTGATAAAGCTTTGCCAATAATTACCCCTCTGAGATTTGTTACCCCTCCTTTTCATAATCCTACAATGGTAGTTCAAGGCATCTGGGGTAATGCTTTTGGTCCTCTCAATCTTAATCCACCTCTACATGAGTTTCCACACAGTTCAAGGAAGAAATTCCCCAAGTTCTATGGTGATGGGAAAGTTCATCCTGATGAGCACATTATAGCTTTCAGCATAGCCTATGGAGTAATTAGAGTAGAATTTGAAGATGTAGCAGTCAGGATTTTTGTAGAGACATTACAAGGTGTTGTTGTAGATTGGTTTTATCATCTACAGACTTGATCAGTGACTAATTAGAATACTCTCAAAGCTAGGTTTGAAGCCAAATTCAAACCTACAGAAGATGCACATGCACTTCTAGCTCAACTTACACAGATGAATAAAATGCCTCATGAACCTATGAGAGACTTCATAGCCAAATTTGAAAAACTAAGAAAAAAAATCCCTATAATTGCTAGACCTATAGTTGAGAATCTCAAATGCTTTTTCATTAATTCTTAGCTACCTAAAGTAAGTTTTCTCTTGAGATATGCTGGTCAAATAGATCTTGTTGCAGCTCAAATTTTGGCCATTGAAGTAGAAGATGATCTCATCTTAGTAGGGAAGATAAAAAGAGATCCAAATAGAAATAGAGCTTCATCATCTTCTGAATATGCATCTATAGGCACCATAGATCCAATGGTGCAAAATCTAACAAATGAAATACTAGCCTTGAAAAAGCAAATGGCTCAAGGAATGTCTTTCGCTCCTTCATACAGAAAGACATTCCCAAATCAGTCATATTAGGGCAATGCTGCCAGGAATTAAGGTCAACAGAATCACCTTCCTCCCCCACAAGGGAAACTTGCCCTAGAAGCTCCTCCAACCAATTCAATAATGGGATATATTGAAATAGAGTCTGAGTTCTCTTTCCATCCTAAATTAAATTAAGAAAATGACACTGATCTCCTTGAAGATGATCAATAAAAATCAACTGGCGACTCCCACATTGGTTTCCTAAACTACTAGGATGAACCCAGAAGCAAAGGAGAAGATTTTGATGGATCATATGCAGTGTTTACTAGGTCCAAGAACCAATCAGTCCAATAAGTTGATAAAAATAAGACAGAGGAGCAACCTCAACTAGCAATTACAATTGCTAAACGTGGAACCACTCTGCCTTTTCAGTCAAAGGATCTGGTGATTACCCAAAATGTAAGTACATCAATTTCACCTTCACCTTCTACTCTCATTTCACAAACCAGCCCTCCTCCCATCCCTTCTAAAACCCAAAAGATTGAAATGCTTTCCTCTATTCCTAGTCCAATTCAACCATTTGACATAATTGATCATGTCAAAAAGACCAAAATACAAATGTCTGAATTTGAATACTTGCAGTCCAATCTTGATCAATTGGATAAGTTGGTCTAATGTATCAAGAACCAAACCATCCCTGTAGGGCAAAAAGCTATAAAAAATTCTTTATTCCCAAAAGAACATGCCCATTCCAAATAATCTTGTCATTACTCCTCCAGCTACCCCTGGGAAAATATAACCTTTCTATGTTTCCCTATTAATAAATGGTTATCAACTCAACAATTACATCATTGATTCCAGGGCATCTGACAATGTCATGCCTACTAAAGTAGCTGAGTCTCTAGGTCTCACATTAACCAAGACATTTGGGAGATGTTTCTCCATGGAGAACAAGCAAGTACCATTGCTGGGGCAAATTAAAGATGCATAATTTGCATTGGCAGCCTTTCCAGACAAGAGAATCAGGATGATTGTCTTGGTGGCTGATGTCCCAGCATCCTATGGAATTTTGCTTGGATGAAATTTCTACAGAGACGTGGGAGGAGAACTAAGCATGGACCTATCTGAAGTAAGGATCCCTAACCAAGGCATGATGAAGAGATTGCTCCCTAAAAAGGAGGCAAAATATGTGGTTACCCAAACATCAGCCCCTGCAACACAAATTCTATTTGAGTCCTTAGGTAGGGGTAATTATTTATTTACCATAGAGGATGTTCATGTTTCTATAGATGAAAGTCCTATAGCTAACAATCCAAGAATTGATCCAAATAAGATTTTAGGAGAATTGGTAGAGCATAGTATAAATAAGGAAGGATCTTCCATCTCTAATGAAGAGAAATCTGATAGGAGATCAACTTCTGATGATAACAACAATTCTTCCACCAATGATGAAGTTAAGACTATGTTGATATCTCCTCAAGGAGATATTCTTCCTTCATGCAATTTTTAAGTCAGTAACACCAACAACATAGCTGTATGTGAATCTCTGTTACTTCAATTGAAGATTGCTCAAGATGAAGAAGTTAAACTCCTTCACATCAAAGGAGATGTTAATCTAATAGTTTGTCAAGGGTTTGATATGGAGAATCTAATCATGTGCTAGACTGGACTAGTAGAACAAGTTATGATGGTGGACCATGCTACTGCAAATCAAAATCAGGCAAAGGAATCCTTCACCAAGAGAGCAAGGAGTTATGGTTTCCAATTTGAAGACCACATCCTACCATGGGACAAGAAGAAGAAAAGGCCAAGGGGAAGATGCAAAAAATTGGTTTCCTAGTGGAGAAATCCATTCACCCGTCACTATTTCTAGAGGCAAAATGTCTTCTTTCTAGTTTATCAGGATAGAGTACTATTTCCATTGTCTCCCAAGAAGCAGCATCTAAAATACTTCAATTCTTGAAGTATCAGATCATTTCATCTATATATATGTAAATTTGTATAGTTTCTAATTCTATTTTGTTTTATTTGTTTCCATTTTTGATGCCTTTCATTTCTGGGTAGCATGACTCCATAACCCAATGGTACACATGAAGACACTAGAGTTTCTAGATTATACTCCTTTCAATTCTTTTTGCAATTGACAGAAGTACCCCAACTGGAGCCAGCTGTTGTCCTTCAAAAATATCACTCATTTTTGGAACAACATTTGAACCGTTTTAGTCCTATAGACCAAAATTGTCTCTTCCCTTTTTAAAATTTGTCCTGGGCATTCAAATTCCTCATTTTTCAAGCTTCTCAAAAATCTACAGACTCTGCAAGCTTAAATTTATGGACTCTACAGGCTTAAATCTATGGACTCTGCACACTTGAATCTACAGACTCAACAGGAAGAGAAAATCTATAGACTCTATAGGTAGGTTCATTTCTATAGGTTCAAAGGCTTCTATAGGTGGGTTCAACCAAAAGAATCAGTTTCTAACAATTGATCATTTTCATGATTGGTTCAGTGCCTTGGTTTAAATAAAAATCTCCATTGACAAGCATCAACAGTAGGTTCAATGTTTGGTTCATCCTTTGGTTCAACTTCAAATGGTTCAAAGGTGGGTTCAATCAAGTGATTCAATGCTTTGTTTCACTCATTTGGTTCATCCACTTTGTTTCAATGCTTTCATTCATCCTTTGGTTCAATCAAATAGTTTGTCAGTCAGTTTAAGGCTTTGTTTGAACCATTGAACCAAAACTTGGTTCAATAGTTGGTTCAACGTCTTGGTTCAATAGTTGGTTTAACATCTTGGTTCAATTAAAAGGTTCAACATCTTGGTTTAATGGAGAATTTTATCAACTTGGTTCATTCAATTGAACCATCAGCTTGAACCATTGGCTTGAACCATTTTGGTTCAAAGCTTGGTTCAACTGATTGGTTCAACGAAGTGGTTCAACAGTTGGTTCAAACAAAGGGTTCATCAACTTGAACCATTTTGGTTCAAAGCCTAGATTCAACAATTGGTTCAAAGCCTTGGTTCAATGGAATGGTTCAACAGTTGGTTCATCACCAAAGTTCAAAAGGCCTCTTGAAGGACAAGTGCCCTTGCAGAGGGCACTTGGTCAATGAAAATACCCTTCAAAAGGGTCATTTTCAAAAAGACTAAGGCAAAGTCTAAGGCACAATTATTTCAGACAAAGATTCTGAAAGAATTATGAGAAGTCATAGAAGCAAGAAACCTGAAGGAATTTGTGTATTGGCAAACATAATAATTTCCATGGACTTTTTGTCCATGGGAAATTTCTGTGGACAATTTCTCCATGGGAATTGTCTATGGGAATTTGCCTGGGGAAAAGCCCAGGGAATGTACCTATGAGAATTATCCACAGGAATTTGCAAAGGGCTGCTGAAGGACCCTGAAGGGTAGGTGCCCTTACAGGGGACTCTCCACTACCAACTTAAAGGGTACTTCTTGAAATTAAAGGGTCACCTTCCCTTCGGGAAGGATGTAAAACAAGAAGCCTAAAGGCCATTTAGGGTTCATTTATTAAGGCCCAAAAGGGCAAGTCTAATCCAAAAAATCACCAAACAGAGAGCTAAAAGAGGACCAAGGGGTGACGCACCTGAAGATGTCAAATTCAACACAGCAAACTAACCATTGAAAACATAGTGATGGGTGCGCGAACATCAAATTTAAGACAACAAGATAACCGTTGATCCTTTGAACCTATAAACCAAAATGCATTCATAGACTTTAAGGCTAAAACCAACAAAAAGTGAGGAAAGAATAGAATAGCAAACTAAATCCAAGACCTGATTCAATTAACTAGAAAAGGAGGAACGATGAAGGTAAGATCAAATTGTTAGGTGGACATTGAAAGTTGCAAACTTTCAATAAGCGTGACTTGTTTCCTTGCATTGATAAAATCAAATGGGTAAAATGCCCCAAAGTTCTAGCATGTCTTCTTAACAAATTCCAACGCAACATGATGTGTTACTATTCATGAGTCCTTCTTGAACAAGCTATATAAGGGACTCTCTTTTGTTGTAAATATATCTCTTTTTTGACAATCAGAATGAAACTCTGCCCAAATTGAAAGGCACTTTTGAGACTTTGAGCTCAGTTTTGTTGATCATATTTTGTTACTAAAATAAGAAAGCAAGTGACTTTTTAGACTTTGTGCTGTGATATCTTTATTGTTGAGGAAACTATTCTTATGTCTTTTTCCTTGATTTATTTTTTGTTCCTTTAATTCAATAAGCAGGATTAGTGAAATTAGTCAGAAAGGTGTCCTAAAGAATCAACCATGGAGAGACTTTGTGCCTCCATAATTGAATTTCAGTGTGTTTCCTTTCACTTCTATGTAAAGGACTTTGGGAAGACTTTGTGCCCTCATTGTCCTTCGTATCTTACTCTTGAGTGATTTAGGTGGAGACTTTGCGCTGCATCTCGATTTTCTAGTTATTACATCTTTTGCTACATTTTGCTATTACTACCTGGAGTATTCTTGTGGCTTGCTGAATAGTACTTCTGAAAGAAGAGGAGTGCTTTCTATTATTTTCCTTGAGTTTCTCTTGTGATCTGCTTACATCATCTCTGAAGAAAGAGAGATGGACGGTTTGTCCTACCCTTGAGTATTATTTTCTATATATATATATATATATAGCCTATAAGGAACCTCCCCTTGATGAGAGGAGAGATTAGTCCCCTTTTGTTGTGGTAAACCTACATATTTGGATGACTAATCTTCTTACTTTGGCTGATCATACCTATTTTGTTTATCAGTACGCTAATCGACAAAATATTCAACCAACACATATAATGACCTATATCATCATTTTAACTTGTACCTAAAGCTCTTACTCTTGACATATTCAAACCATTACTAGACTTCTTAAGTCATAATTCTAAAATAAAGGCCTATAGATATTCATATTGACCATGACGACACTCATTATCTTTTTCTCATCACTAAGATCTTCATGATTACCATGATCACACCTTCTCATAAGGTCTCTTCATGCCATCCTTCACTAATCACCTCATGACATCATTAGCTTTGACATCAATCAACTTGACATCAATGACCATACACAACACTCTCATGATATCAATGATAACTCTCTATTGATACTAATGGCAACACCTCAACATAGGTGAGAGAATCTAAGAGTTTTAGTCCAAGAAAGATAAAAAACCAAACCCTCATTCGTATCATCCTCCTTAGTAGGCATGGATAAAACCTCAGGTTCATGTTTAGTATGAATAAGAGAGAAGATGGTGACTTAAAATCTTGGCTAGAGTAAGGGGGTCTAATGGCCTTCTAATCCTAGGCATTGGTTAATATAATGATCCCTATGCTTTATGAATAAAGGTTTAGAACTTAAGGTAGTTAGACTCTCCTTATACATCCACATGGGGTAAAAAATGAATCAGTTTCAAGGTATTAGTGGCCTATTTTATGAATATAATGGTGATTCATGTCTTATTCAATACTTCAAGGTCCTTTCATGGCATAATCCACCTATGGTTCACATGTGTGATCCTATGGGAGTAAGAAACACCTAAGTTATCGTTAGTTGTAGACTATAGGAAAGGTTCCATTGATGAAAAAGGATCTTCAATGCACACATATAAGAATGAATAGTGGTTTGAGGTCTAATTATGGTTTCCTGAAATTACAAATGGAGTGATTAGATATACCTCCAAATCTCTCAATATGATACCTTAAAATGAGTATGATTGTGTGGTTGGTCTTTAGTGCAAATATGGGCTAAATTTTCTATGGTGATGTCTATTTGAAGTCATCAGGACACTATGGAGGTATTATAGGTGTTATATATATGTAAAAAAACCCTTTTCATAAAAACTAAACTATATGATAACCTCATAGGTAAGAAACTATCAACTATCTCTCCAAAGCATTCACAGACCTGATTAACAAAAATTAAGGTATTTTAAAAATCCTAGGTTTCAACTTTTCACTCCATATGTTTTATTGATGAATTCCAAGTGTCTTGATCTATTGATTATGTGAGTAGGGATGTTTAAGATCTTTATAGGTCATATTGAATATGAGTCAATAGTCCATTTTAAACTCTCAAAAAACCTCTACTTCTAATGGTTTCATCAAGAATTTTCACCTCATATTAGGCTCTAAATTCCAAGGGAACTCCATAAGGCCTTATAACCATTACCTATAGGTTCAAACCTTCCTAACAAATCTTAAAACATGGAAAATAGTTCAAATGCACCATAATTATATTAAGAGACATTGAGGCTATGAGAGAAGGTGTTTCTTACATGTATGTCCTATTGAGAAAACATAATGGCCACCTACAAGAGACTAACTCAGCCTAGCCTTCAAAGGATTTTAAAATCACCATATACAAATGAGTCTTAAAATGAATAGAAAGGTTATAAATTATGAAGGTAGATATCTCAAGGGGTGTAATTTAGGTTCAGGTCAAGCCAATATATTTTTAAACATGATATTGGAACCCTCCTGCTTAATTCATCTGGTGGTTAGGCCCCATTGACAATCACACTAAAATACACCAATATCAGAACTACAAATGGTCTAGCTCCAAATTTGGATATGAGATGTAATATGACATGGAAGAGATAACTCAGACTAAGTGACGTAGGGTATAAATTTCATGACCTTGAGAAGTAAAGGAGTTTGAAGGTATGACTAAGAAAGCTATCTTAGGCAACTTCAGTGATCTAGGTTTGCTTAGTCAGCCTAGAGTGCATGATTAAGGTCAATGAAAATACTAATAAACATGTAAATGGGAACCCCAAGGTGATGGTGATATCTCTACCTCTCAAGATCTCACATAATTGTGTGATCAAGTCAAGTAACCACTTGGTCTGAGTTAGACACTCAGGACACACAAACGTAAACACCTAACTATGTGAGTAAGCTTTGATATCAAAGTTAGGGAAGAAAAGACTCAAAAGATATGCTCAAATATTGAAAATATGATACTTGAGCCCTAACTCCATCACTATAAAAATCTAAAATAGATTTATCAAGTCACCAACACCAACTATTTCAAGCACCTACATTGGATAATGATGGTTAGGGAAGACTTAAGAGATTGAGAGGTTGAGATAGAGGTCTAAGTAGGTAAAGGAATATGCAAAAGGTATATATAAGAGGGGAAATTATGATATTATGGCCTTAAAACCATTAGTGACTACCTCTAGGTGGTTTAAGGTTTTAAAACCTAGTTTGAGTCTATGAGGCCTAAAGTCTCCCTTAGGTCTCAAGACCCCACCTCCATCTTAGTAGCAAATCCAAACCACTACAAAAAAATTTAATCCATAATAAGGTGTATAATGTTTATATGGGTATTTAATGAGGTGTATTAAGTGGGGGAGTGCAAGGAAATAATTAATTTTAATCTTAACATCCTCTTGAGTTCCACTATCTAAAGCAACCATGTCGAGTTGCCAACTCAGGCACTCATATCTCACATGTCATGAACACTCAATCCCAGTGATCTTAAGGGTAGTTGGGAATCCATATTAACTCAATATTCATGGAGGAAAGAGTGGGATTTAGGGTCTTAACTTGATGAACAATCATTAAGACTGTAACTTGCATAAAATGCCTGATAAGGAACTTAAAGACCACTAACTTTCACTCATATCTTACCATATAATTTACATGGAACCAAGAGCTATTCAAGATATTTGATGGAGTGTATTGTATAGATGTTTATGGATTTTTTTTAGTTTAAGTATCTATACTCTATGAACCATTTTTAAGATGGTAGACCTACAAAACCCTCCTAAACCTTGATTTACCCCTGATGAGTAAATTACTTATTCAAATACATCAAAATGAGGTAATTGGGATATGAAATAGTCTTAATGGTATCCTTAGGTCCCCTAAACACCCAAATGGTCTATTGGTTGTCATGTGAAAGATGTGTAGTGTATGAATCTAACCTAAAATAACTAATTTAAGTTTGTATGCAAGAAATTAAAAGGTATACACACACCCTATGTGTTTTTGAGGAGTGAGAGGGTTCCATAGGTCTCAAATATGTGATTAGTGACCACTTATAGGGGTATTTATGTCCAAAAGTCACTTGCAAACCTACTTAAGTGCTTAGGTGGAGGACTATATGCACACAAATAAGAGGTAAGTGGCTTAATCAAGCTAGTACAGATGACCTATATGTCTTAAGGGGTGGATTTAATATCATAAAGGGTGGATAAGTTTTTGATATCTCTAGTTTGGCCTCAAAACTCAAAAACCCTACCATATGCCTATTAGTCTAACACTTATCTCAAGGTATTGCTACCTAAAGTCTAAAATAGAGGACAAAAGGGAGTTAAATAACACCTTAGTACACCATATATATGTTTGTCATGGATTTTCACATGTTGGATTAGTAGTGGTTTTCATAGGAAGGGTCAAAATTGGTCATTGTGGCACCAAATTACCTTGTGGTTACACAAAATGCATAATTCTCACTCGAGGAACAAATTGATGAGATCATAACTATACAAAATAGTTTAATGGGGATTTGATCACTTTTAGAGAGTTTAGAGGCCTTATCTACAATAAAATAATGGATTTGGTTTAGAGTTTAAGGTCCTAACCTTTATGAACCACTATTAAGAACCCAAACCCCCTTAAACCTCCCTAAAACCCTAATAATGATCCAATGGAGAAGATATTATAGAAAATGCACCAAAATGAATTAAGGTGGCCTGGTAAACACTTGGATCTTATAGTAAACTCTTAAGGGATCCCATTTATGGTACTGGTATGTATGGACTATTATACAGACCCCTTAAAAATTATAATTTTGAAAGGTTTTAAGTAGAAAATAGGGTAAAAAACTTGGTAAAGAGTTGTATATAATTTAATAAGGTAATATGAGGCATACTTAACCTCCTAAAATAATGAAAAAATTATAGTTTTACTTAGAAACATTCATACAAGTCTGTGTCAAATATGTAGTCTATGTTGTGCTAAAGGGAGGTGACCTAGTCATCTAAGTAAAGTAAAAATATACATGTGAGATGACTAGGAAGCATAGATCATGGTATGGTATTTCTATTTAGGATTTAAATATTCTAACTTAGTCATTTTTAAGGTTTCATTGAACCCCCATAGCCATCCAAATAGTGAACAATCAAGAGACTAGACTACTTGTCTAATTGGCCCACTTAATCAATAAAAGGGAGATGATCATGGGTGTATAAGGATAATATGTAGTTAATTAATGATAATTAAAGTCCTTTAAATATCTCATGAAGTGAAATACCCACCCCCTATCCACCATGAAGGTTGGGGTAGTTTTCCAAATCATACTAGCATGCAAGAAAGAGGTGGCTACTAAATGCTTCATGGAGAAAGCCTAATTAAGCCACTTAAATGTTTGTAATTTTCAAATTCATAGGTATTTGAATAATATTGGAATAAAAATTCTCCTCAGGAGGTCAAATTTGTCCAAAAATAGACATCAACTCCCAAAGATGCTCATTGAAGACACCAATAACCTAGACAATGCATGGAGGAATGAAAAGCTACTTGTAATTACCAATTGAAGGGATTGTGGTCATTAATGACATATTAATTATCTTTCCATGCATAACTCTCTTATCATTCTTATCCATTATTCTATATATTTAGGCTCTTAGGCTATTGTAGTTATCCCTCAGCTGGTTATTCTAAGACCGTGCCAAATTTATATCTTAAAAACCTCTTTGAATTAATAAGTGTTTTTAGGTTTATTTTATATCATTAGTGTGTATATGTGTTTTTATTTTTATAAGTGTGAAGTTTTATCCTCCTTTTAAGGTTTTTTACTTCACCTAGGTGCTATAATGCTATCCTATACAAGTCATGTGATGTGCTAAAGTGTTGGTAGCTGTGTTGAAGAGTAAGCTGATTGATAGTGCCTTAAATAAAAATCTTATCCATTAACTTCAAGATGGATACATCCAACATATCCTCCACATGAAATAATTATGTTCAAGAGTTCATTAATAATATTGTTTTAGTTATTAGTCTTTACTTGATTCTAAAAGTGTTGATTGAAGATTAGTTAGAGTGAATAGATCAATATTGGTGAACCACCTCATTAGGTTAGGTTTATTTCATGCATTAATCTATCTATTTTCACCCCAAAATATCATTAGGTATTATTAAGTGAGCTCAATTTTATGTACCAAGGGATCTATCCCTATAAACTATAGGTTTTGTCCTCTTATAGGTCACCATAGCCTTTCGACCAATCTCATGTTACCCTAAACTTGGAGAGAACTGAACCATCTTCTCTTAAGGATGAATTTTGGAGCGTTAAAACTAAAATATCTAGTTGAGGAGAATAGGGGTGAAATTTATAAGGGTTGAGATAGGATTAGAGATAGGCTCTAATACAACTAGTATAATATGGAAAAGGGTTCTAAACCTCTACTAAGAATAGGTTTTTAAACATCTTTAATGCCTAAACTACTTTAGTAACAATAATGATTCATACCATAATATGTATCTCAAAAATAACATGGGCATGGATGGAAATATAAGGTACAAGGTTTAGATATGAAATCTTAGAAGGAGAGTATTGGATCAACACCGACTCACTAGTCAAATAGAGAAGGGCCTATATGCACTAGTGGCTTAAGGTTTTAGAGGAAAATTGATGCATAATTAGGATGGGATAATCCTCTATGTTATTTTTTACCTACATTAATTTTAACCATTATGATAGAGGGTGCCCTCAAATTCTTGTAACTTCCTTAGGGAATAAGGAAATAACTTCTAAATATATAGTGGTAAATATGGGTCTTGCACATAGGGTTTATGTGATGGTGGATAACCACCAAAGAAAGTAATAGAATAATATGATTGAGATGAAAATAATGATTATTTTTTCTTCAATATCCATTTTTAATAATCTTGGAGAATTAGGCTCCTTTTTTCCTCATCAAATATAGACCAATGTAGGTTTAAGACTTCTATGAAAGTGGGTAATTATGACGTTAAGATGCAAATTGGGGACTATTTTTATATAGGCTCATTATAGAGTTGTTTTTTTGTTGGATTTTGGATAATTTACCACTACTATGTACCTACATATCTTTTATTTAAGTTCTTACAATGTCATTCTGGGCATGGATTGGATAGCGACACATAAGACCAAGGTGGACTTCCAAAATAAGGTCATTAAGTGTCATGATAACCTAAGGATATATTTTGTTCTTTATAGTTTTAGGGACCTATTTATCTTTGCATGATCTCTACAATACTTCTCAAGATGAAAATGTGAAGGATTTTCATTTTTTTAGCATCTTCATGAGTGATAGATTAAATGATGACTTAATAATGATGACATTAGATAATCACCCCATTCTTCATGAGATCACAAATGTTTTTCTTGAGGATTTATATGGGTTACCCATACAACATGACATTAAATTTATTATTGACCTAGTTCTTGAGGTTGAGCCAATTTAAAGTGCACTACACATAATTATTACTTGTAGACTAAGCAAAATCAAGACATTGTTGGAGGATTTGGTTGAGAAGGGTCATATTCATCCTAATATCTCCACTTAGAGTGAACTAATTATATTTATTAATAATAAGGATGGATCCATTTGTTTTCACATGGAATAAATCTAGTTGAATAATATAACAATGAAGAACTTTTAACCATTACCAAAAATTGATGACTTGTTTGATTATATTTATCTCAAGTGTGAATAATAGAAATTGAGAATAATAGAGAAATATATCCATAATACTTCATTATGGAAATTAAGAGTTCATTGTGTAAATTTTAGGTTGAAAAAGGCCCCAACCATGTTTATGAGTTTTATGAACACTATTTTTAGATCCTTTTTGGATCAATTTTTTTGATATTTTAGGATCATATCCTAATCTACTCATGCATAGCAGATGAGCACTATGATCACTTACACTAGGTTCTTCAATGTTTAAGTGAGTATAATTGTTTATCAACATAGGAAAGTATGTATTAATTTTTATTGAGGTTCAGTACCTTAAAATCATAATCTCATGAAAGGTTATCAAAGTAGACCCCTTTTAGTATGCACCATGGAAAAGTGGCATGCACTACTAATGTCATCAAGTTGATTAGTTTCATGGGTCTGGTGATGAAAAATAACACATTTTTGAAGGGATTTTCAAACATATTTAATGACATTACTTATATTAAGAGTAAAGGGAATAATTTTTAATGGATATAAAAGTGTGAGAGATCCTCTTAAATTCATAAAAAGAGTCTTATTAGTGCACTAATTATATTATCTATAGATATTGACAAGGATATTATGGTTTATAAATACACTTATTTATATGGTTTAGGGGTTGTTCTTATGTAATAGATCTATGATCTCATTCAAATTATAGAAGCTAAAAGACTATGATCTTAAATATCCCACCCACAATTTTGAGTTAAAATCTATGGTTTATGCTTTTATCAGATGGATTTTTTTTTCTTTTGAGATGGTAGTTCTATTATATATGTGTTGTATTCTTTATATGATTTACATGCATTAGTTTTTTAAAGTATGTATCTATAAAATAATTAGAATTGATGCATAATTTGGTTAGGTTATGGGGGTTTAAACCTATAAGAGTGAATGGGATGTTTTACATTCCTTGGTTTAATATGCATTAAATTGCAATATCAATTGTGATTTTTCCTATTGATGCACATAAAAATACTCACACATATATTAGGGTAAAGAATTTTTTTAAAGTATGTTATTATATTATAAGCACTTGAGTTAATGTAATAAGGAATATGGTTATTACGGGTTTTTATTGAATGGGTTTTGGTGCATTTGTGGTTATTATTTTATCAAAATTTGGAACTAATTGGTGTATTAATTGTAATTAAGATAAAATTAATAGAAAGACAAAAAATGTTGTAAAATAACTTGAAACTAGTAGAATAAAATCAAATTACTAAAATATATGAAGCATGGACAAATAAAAGAAGGCTAACTATAAAAAACATATAAAAGATGAGCTATTTTCTACATATATGCAATTGAAAGATGATTGGAAATGATCAAATCAGATTGATCCTACATGTGCAACCTAAATTGTCATTGTAACTACTCAGGGTTAGAACTGAATAAAAGGGGATAAGATCAACTACCGCTATTATATTTTGTGAGTTGCTCTTTTCTTTTATAAAAAAATAGAAAAATAATGGCATAGTCACTTAGGCCTAGTTGAAGTATGTATGTGTGTAGAAATTAACCTTTAAATGTTTGTGAATGACCTATAAATGACTTATTAAAGTTTGAAACCCTAATAAGGCCTACAATAGTTAAAAAACTACAAAGACAAAGGTGGGAGTGTAATGGGCTGAGGTGATCCCAATCACTCCCATGATGATTGATCACTACCTATTTATCCAATACTCTAGAGAGGTAAGTCAATCCAATGTAGTTATACCACTTAGAGTGATCAGTGAAATTACGTTCCTATTGATATATGTATGCATCTAGAGATGGCCTAAATAATTGATAATTATTTATTTGACTTGGATAAAATAGGATCTTGACTTGGATAAGGGACACTTTAAATGATTAGAATTAGATTTGGGAAGAATAGGGAAACTTTGTTTAGTGTGAAATAGTTAAAAACCTACAAAGATAAAGGTGTGAGTGTAATGGGATAAGATGATCCCAATCACTCCCATGATGATTGATAACTATCTATTTATCTAATACTCTAGAGAGGTAAGTCAAGCCCATGTAGTTCTACCACTTAGAGTGATTAGTGTAATTGTGTTCTTTTTGCTACATGTATGCATCTATAGATGGCTTGAATAATTGACAATTATTTATTTGACTTGGATAAAACAGGATATTGACTTGGATAAGGGCCACTTTTAAATTAGTAGAATTAGATTTTGAAACAATAATAAAACTTTGTTTAGTATGTAATAGTTTAAATTTGCCTCAATAGTGAAATTTCCAAGTGATAGAATATGTGACTTAGATGTGCCATTATAGTAATCTAAAAGGGGAAAAATTCACACTATATCTACTAAAATTATGGACCAATATGTAAGGCATGGGATAAATTTAAAAAATATTCATTTTATAGGATGAAAGACATGATCAACCCATAGGGGTCAAGACAGACTGCCACTATGGACCCATATTGGTCAATTCTATCATGGAGGGTAACATTTGAAATTTAAGATCTTAGATGTCTATACATATGCTTAGAGATGTTTTTAGTAATTGAGAACATTAATATGGGTGTAATATAGAAACTTAGAAAGGGATAGGTCTATATAGGTACTTAGGATAGAGTGAGGTGTAAAAATAGGTCCAAATTAAGTGTTCAAGTCAATTAAAGTAAAAGTGGTCCAAAATTGAAGTATTCATGACCAAATTTGGTGAATACATTCCCCCTAACTTTAGTATAGAAATGAAATTACTAGAGTAAAAGGAAATATATACCTAAGTGTAGACAAAAAAATTCTAATTTGAACATATAATTCAATCATGTATGGCACTTTAACTTAGCAAAGCTTGTAAAAGCTCACGAAGTAGCCACTGTGTTTATTTGAAATTTGCATAAGCTTGAATTTTGAAAATTAAAAAAGAAAACTTGGAAATATAAATAAGGGAGGAATACACATATATGTTTGAAACCAATGTTGATTTTATGTTTTTGTTTGAAGATGATGCTTCCTTGAAGAATTAGAGAATTGGTGCTTCTTATGAAGCATTTGGAAAGACTAGTTCCATTTTTGAATTAATGGTGAATTAAGGGTGATAAAGCCCTAGTTTGAATTGAACTTGTATATAAAATAGAATCCATTGAGGGATGAAAAAACCTATATTTTTATTGTTGGTATTTATAACCTCAACACAAAAATGGATTAGAATCCATAATGGATTCAAAGGCTATAATTTTGGAGGGCATTGAAGCTCCAAGTTATGCATTATGCACTTTAATTGAATCAAATGTTGGTTATGGATTTTAGATTCAATTTTCACTTTGTTCCTTAGTTCTTGAATGCATGATAAAAAAATAATAGATAACATCCATGCTTATACCCTGACCACAAATATTAATGAAAACATTGCATGAATTTGTATCATGACCCCATTGTGATAAATGTAAAAATATACAACTATTTGTAAATGAAAATTTTGTAATTCTATTTGAAGATTGTTATGAATCTATATCATACACAAAAAATATATGAATATGTACTCTATTCCTATAGTGTGAGTGCACATACATGGAATATTCTTCCAAAATCTTACCAATAATTAAATTTTTGAATCATTCTGATATCTTTGAAGTTGTATTCTATACCCAAAACTAGTTTTTTGCTCAAATAGGCTTATCTAATGTATGAATAACCCACTAAAATACCCCCTTTTGATGTTATGGATACATCCTAAAAGCCACTGATATCAAAATACAATTTAATTGTATCATGCATATAAAGATGTAATCATTGAATATTGTAACTTATATGAAAATATATGTCATCATAGTAAGATATGTACCATTAAAAGAATGTATGTAACATTTAAGGAAAGGATGAACATGTTGAATCTAGATAAATGCATAAATAAATCTCATAGTAGTAATTTTAATATAAAATCATATGCAATATCTAGTGCATGATATGGATCATGGCACTCATCAAACTTAACAAGCTCAATAAGCACACAAATACAATAAGTGCAATGTCAATAATAAGGCCAAGGGATACATATAAGGGACATGTTCAAATGTCACATAAGAAAATATTGCACACACAAGGCCAATGAACACACACAATAGACATTAATAAACTCACAAATAAGGGACATGTTCAAATGTCACACAAACATATGGCCAAGGTCTACAAGCAATGGACATGTTCAAATGTCATAGAAACCAAATGATGATCTCATAGAGATGTGCGAATAATTTTCACCTAGGGACCAAGGGCCATACATGATATACAATAAAAGTTTAATCTAATATGTATAAGTAATGACATTAGTGAAACATATAACTATAAATATAGTCTACACCATGTATATATAATGTGATCATATCCTAGAATATAACATATCTATGTACACAAATGTTAGATAACAATTTTAACAAAAAAATTGTAAAAAATATATAGCTCAACAGTAAAAGAGTTAAGGAATGTTAACACCTATAAATATTGTAATATTTTGATTCTATTACCCCAACATGGCATGGCCAATAGGTAGATGAAAGTATAACATATAATTCCATGTAAAATTTGTATGTCCTACATAACACTCATAAATAGTAGTGAAATTCATGTGTGATAGAAAAAGATTACAATATATACCAATAATGAGATAAATAACATATGAAAATGATGTAAAATATATGTCTAATTGTGCTCAAGTCTTGATTTTGGATTTTTATAATATTTTGAATGTTTTTGTATATTTTAAGTATTTGTTTTTTTTCATAATTTTTTGAATTTTAAAACTAGACCAATAAAGAATCAAAGATTAAACTACATGTTCAAAATTAGAAGAAAGGAAAGAGATCTACAAAATTTGCAACATGTGCTAGTGTAAATTATACATTGAATATGTTGACATGTCCATATATGAGTAATATTCTTCCACTGAAAATGTGAATGTAATTAGAAACCATGTGGGAGATAGAATAAATATGTAGAGGAATGATTGTAAATCCTTCTCATATAATGCACACTTATCAAGATATTTAATGTGCATGTGTGATCAATATATCACACATTCTAAATATTCTACATGCATAAGTATTATTGTGTATACTGGAACTAGGTGTAATATAAAATAAATGGATGTATTAAGGATCTATTTGCTCAATTTTTGATTTGGATACGTAAAATTCTACATGATAAAATAGATAAGATCAAGACAATATAGACAATTTATCTTGACTATTATTGTTTGATATTGTTTATGATGTCAAAATTTAGTTTGTTCTATTCAAACTGTGAAAATAATAAGGTACATGCAGAATAATGGTAGTATAAATCACTATATTGGACTATTCAAATCTGGATAATGAAAAAGAAGAGCCAATAGACAAAAAATATAGAAATATCCAAGGGATATAATATTTATCAAATTGATCAGATGCAAAAATTATATGAATATAATGATAAAGAAATTAAGAAACTATGTACAATCCATATATTTTTTTAAATATTTGAATGTTTGTGAAATTTTTAGAATATTTAAAATTGGAAAATGCTAATCTATGATACTATAAAAATTCTATTCATAATAATAATATATATAAGGATCACATTTCATGGATGAAAAGTGTTAGATTTACATGACTTATAATCAGATTAGGGGTTGTAATAAAACTATCTATATCACTACTCATGTAATTCTATCTGGGAGGACTAGCTCTAGGGAATGTAGAATGGTTTTAAATTTGATGAAGAATAGTATAAGTTTTTTTCCAAATGTTGTGCTCTTTTTGGAATATGCCAATATATGTATCACCAATTTAAGATATGTTTCATGTGATGGTGCTTTTTGTGAACTTGATATGATTTCTTTTGTATACTTACTTTTAAGACTTCTACACTTTTTTCTAAATAGGTCAAATAGAATGATTTTTCATAGGTGAAACAATTATAAATATTATTTATAAATGATAGGTGTATCAATTTAGTGTGGTGGTGGATGGGGCAGAGGGGGTACCATAGATTTTAGAGGGTACTCATACATGATCTTTGAAATTGTGACCACTTGATTGTAATGAATGTACTTTATGCATCTATGTACCATGGAAAGTACAAAATAGTGATTATATAACCAAGGGTGATTTAATATCATGTAAAATACCACATTATATGGTATACATATAAAATAAGTGGATAATATAGCAGGACCCACCTAAAGAGGTAAAAAAATGTGTCCCAAAATAGTTTGCTATTTCCCATTGAAAGTTTTGACACTTTTTGATGTTTCTTGTATGTCATGTTGCATGTAACCCTATGAATGAAGTAATGTAATTTTACATGAATTATCACTTGATATATTATAAAATTGTACAATATGGATGGGGTTTTGATAAATATATGCTTGTATACATAAAACATGGAAATTAGAATCATCATTCACTATCTCACTATCATCAAAGGTAATCATAGGAGGTGGTTGGGAAGTTTGAAAAATTATAAGGATAATTAAATATAATGTAAGATCATATGACTCATGTATTATGCACTACTAAATTATATTTAATTTTTCCATGATTTGGAAAAGGTTCACTAAAAATTTTCAACTTAGAATTTTCATTGTGTTGAGGCTTAGTTTCTTCTATATGAGTGCCTAATTTAGTGACATTTTTATTAATAAGATCTTAAATAAGGTTCTTAAGATTAAAAAATATATTATTAGAGTGACCATTACATATATAGTAGTCACAATATGCATTATTATAAAATATTCTAATTTTAGGTCTACTCATGTTAACCTCTACTAGTGGAGGTAGGGTAATAAGATTGCACTCAAGTAACTATTGTAGCAATTTATGAGGTGGTTTTGATAATCTATATAATTTTATCCTTGGAAAATTTGATAAAACAATCTTGTTGGAAGGTTGATAAATAAGATTAATTACGATCTTCGCATCATATCTATTATTTATTAACTTACCTTTGTAAGATGGATTGCTTTGAAACTTTGTTGTGGAAGTTAAAGTAAATGTAGGTTCATATTTAAGCTTATTGAAAGTAATAAGTTTTAATTCTATTTATCTTATTTCACGACAAAGTTCCTCCAATGATCTAACTCAAGAAAATAATTAACAAATGCAAAGGTACAAGTAAGCTTTATTTGAGGAAATATTATAATTCATTATCTACCAAGGTGTTAGTAATTTTTTTGAGCATGATATTGTAATTAAGTACATTTTAACTAATAGGCTTATCAATTCCTTGCTTAAGTTTAACGTTTTTCACACAAAAAAGGTTTTCATCAATGTTGGTTGATTCTGACCCTGAGCGGTTATAGTCATAGTTCATATTAAACATGCAAGATTATTTTGAGTTGATCATTTTTAGTCATCTTTAAGTCACACACAATCAACATACAAGTATAAAATAACTAAGTCTTCTTGTGTTGTTCATAGTCAGTCTTCTTTCATTTATTTGTGCTTCATCTATTTTAGTATTTTACTTTAATTCTGATAGTTTCAAGTTATTTTATAACATTTATTATATTTCTATTCATTTTATCTTACTTAGATTTAATCAATTACTTAATTCTAAATTTTGATAAAACATATTGGTGAACATGTACATTTTATTTGAGCATTACTTAAAAACATATCAAGGTTTAGATAAATTCCTTAGCATCTGACACTAAAATAATTTTTTTTCAACCTTGGATCTAATATGTGATACTAAAAGGATTAGCTTTCAACGTCAAATTTCATAGTTGACACTGAAAGCACTTTATTTTAACTTTAGATATAATATCTAACATTGCAAGCACTTTATTTTGAACTTAGATTTCAAGAGAATTTACTAATCTCCATATAAAAAAAATCTTTATTTTTCTATCATTTCATTTTCTATTATTATTTACAGTATCTTTTCCATGTCATTTTTATATGCCATGTAAAAGACCTACCTACCTTATTATTATAAGGTGTAGTACTAGGTTAAGTGTAGTCCATATTTATCACATCCAAATCCCTTTTACCATTGTTAAAATGGAATATTATAATGTGAACAATGGTTCCTCTTATTTTGATGAAAAAATTGCTCATGAATATTTCAAGTAGATAATCACAATGAAGAAGATAATCAAGATGATCATAATACATAAGATAGTCATAAAGTCTTAGATATAATCCACCATAATGAGCTCAATGGGGTAGATCATGAAAAATTATAATGTTTATACACATTTTTAGAAGCTTTCCATCAAATTCCACAAGATATACCTAAATTAATTCAAGTCCTCTTAACTTTTAAAAGTGCACAACAAACAAAAATTTATACTTTAAATGGATAAAAATAACCACTCTTTCACATTGTAAACTCTACCATAGGTTTTGATATCTCTACTATTACTATTATTATTACATATAGGCCTTTGGGTTTGGGGGAAACACAAGGCTTATAGTAGACATCTATGTCCATACCTAAATAAATCACTCATATGAGATCTTTTGTAGCTACACATACTACATCACCTACATTTCCTACTACATAATCCTTCATGTAAACTATTTTAGTTTTGCATGCCAAGGTGTTGAATTTAGATAAAGGTATGCCTAAAGCTATCCAATAAGTGGACTCACAAGTCTTGCTTCATAATCCATTATCACTTGATATTTATAGATATCCTTTACTTACATGATTGTTAGCTCCTAAACTTCCATTATATGAGGGTATAGGATATCTAGAACAACATTTGTTTGAAATTTTCATGTGGCATGTTTGGATTTTGTTTTCAATGAAAAGTTGATAACTAAGTTGTTTCCAAGAAACCTAAAATATTATGCCTTTCACTAGTTTTATGATCTACCTATTAAATTAGCCAAAGCATTCAACCCATTAATATATCAATCAAGGAAATAATGGAATTGTCACCCATGCTTACTTTAAATATGCATGTATGTGTAAATTTGATATTAGGATGCACATGGATGACCTGTAAATGACTTATTCAAAGTCAAAACCCTAATGGGGTTTGTAATAGTTGAAAACTTAAAAAGAGAAAGGGATTAGTGTAATGGAATGATTTTACCCTAATCATCCCTATGCTGATTGATCACTACCTAAATATCCAATACTTTATAGAGGGAAATAAAACCCACATATTTATCTCACTTAGAGTGCTTAGTGTAATTGTGCTCTTTTTTATACATGTACGGATTTATAGATGGCATGAATATTTGATAATGTTTTTATTGACTTGGATAAAATATGATATTCACTTAGCTAATGGATACTTAAATTTACTAGGATTAGATTTAAGAAGAATATGGAAGTTTTTCTTAGTGTGCAATAGTGTAAGTGCGTCCCAATAGTGAAATTTCCAAGTGATAAAATAAGTGACTTAGTTGTGCCTTTATAGCAATTAAAAATAGGAAAATATCACACTATCTATCCTAAAAATATGGAACAAACTATAAGGGAGGGTCTAAAATTTATAACTATCTATTTCTAGGGTTAAGTGTACGATTGACCGATAGGGGTCAAGACCAACTACCACTATTGACCCATATTGGTTGATTTTGTCTTGGAGGGTAAAAATTGAAATTTAATATCTAAGATGTTTGCATAGATGCTTAAAGATTTTTTTTAGTGATTAATAACATTTTTGTATTATAATATAGTAATTTATAAATGGATAGGTTTTTATAGGTACTTAGGATATAGTGAGGTGGTAAAATAGGTCTAGATCAAGTGCTCAAGTCAATTAAAGTAAAAGTGGGCCAAAAATAATATTATCAAGTATTCATGACCAAATTTGAGATACTATAGTTACAGAGTCAAGTGAAGGATGTTATTAGACCATGAAACCAATTATACTTATGTTCTAATACCTAGATTGGGTATACACAACAACAACTCACACATAATGCAAAATAATGACTTACAAATTTTTTAACTTCAGTATAAGAAAACATTGTTATAAAAATGATCTACTTGTTAAAATCATATATTTCATAGATTATAATGATCCTAAATTGGATACTAAATAAAAATGATCATACACTAGTCTTTACGGGGTCATAAGGCTCTGCATGAATTGGTAATGGTTCCTTATTCTTACATAGGACATAACAATGCACGATCTTCTTCTCAAACTTGGATACGTAAATTATTTCTCTAGTTGAAAACTCATTCAATGAATTATATAATAATATTTATAGGTACATGAAGTAAGTAAGGAAGTTGAAATAGTTCACCTTGTTTATCATTTAGCCATCTAACCACAACTCATCACCTTATAATTGTTATGCATTCTTAATCTTAATGGTATTTCTCAAACATATAATATGACATCCAAGTCAATGATGATATGGGATAACACATACTTAACACTTCCCATTCCATCTTCATAGATTTTTGAAAGTAAATATGGTTTTTGTGTAAACCTATATGACAATGAGTGTGATATGTTGTGAGTCATTATCTAGTGTGTATAGTTGTGCTAGGCTTTCAATTCTACATGGATTCTATAATTTTGTGCCTAACATGAAAGGATCATTTTTATGCAAAATAGTTACACACATCTATGCAAAGTACACAAGGATTCTACTATGTGAATATATTACAATAACTCCCAGTCTTATTTAGCTACACCACTACACACTGCACATTACAAGGATACATAAACATTTATTCCTACTCTTAAGTAATTTTAGATGATGTGGGTTGCTTGTGGACCTAGATGCTATTACATAATACAAAAAAAGTTACAAAATAAACATTAGACCCTACTATTATATATTAAAATGGTGAAATTTGATAATTTTAAGGCTCTTAGCCCCATTTCAATATTAATTTATTGAAATTTTAATTAAATCAAATAAAATTGAAGTTTATTTTGTTTTTTAATTTTGATATAAATGTGTTAGGCTAATGACCATATTCCTCTTGTGATGTACTCCCTCCTTTTATTTCCATTTTCCTATGGACTTGAAACCTCATTTATCCATATTCATTTGAAGCTCTTATTACTTTCTCCTATATTGATCTAAATTTCAATTGGATTCTTAATTATATCTTAGAGTACTCATTTTTTTATACCTTATCCTCTTCCTCATATATTATTTTTAATTTTGGGCTGACTAATTCCCCTAAACTCATTTTGATGACTATTTTAAGTTTTATCACTAAATAGTATGTGGACTACTCCCCATGTATAATTTTATTGTGTACAACATCTTAGACATCATAAACACTCTTCATGTCCTTAAAATGACATCTTTATTTTTTGAAATTATCCTTGTCAATCAAGGATTATCTATTTGTTTGAAGAATAACCTCCCCTCTTCACATGTGTGGCTTTAAAAATCCACATCTTTATCTTCTATTAATATTATTACAATATACTCTACGTTTATGTCTTATTGGATTGAAATGAGCATCAATTATTTATATTTCATATCCTCTTCAATTGATTTCACCTCCATAGGCATTGTATGCATGCCTTGTGAAAATAAATTTTCAACTTCATTACTTGTTTCCAAACAAATAAATTCTAAATTTTGGTAGTCTATTATTCATCTTCTATGTAGTAAAATTCCACATCTTCTACACTCTTCACCATATCTTAATGACTTACATCCATCCTCAATTTACTATCTATGTAACTTGGGTGCCATTATTTATTTGTTATTTTCTTAAGACTCTTTGGAACATCTTCTCTTAAAAAGTTATAGAATTTATATATTGCCTCATCATTTTATACCCATCTCTCAAGATGGATAATTTATTCAACTCTTCCTTTACCCATGTTTATTGCATAGAGAAATTCATATTCTTCAATTTATTTTATGAGATTATTCTTCCATTTTTTCTCTTTATTAAGAGTGTTGATCACCTCTAATGGACGATATCTCTACTCTTCTTCACTATCCTCTTGCATGAGGACATATTCTTATCTCATATGTTCTTTTTGAATTTCATCAAGTCTAAGCTCTTCAAGGATTTTTGCACCCATATGGATAATCTCTAATTACTCAATGTGCAATTCATCTTGTTGACTTTCCTCTTTCATTACTTTGAATTCTTAGATAAAATATGGGTTTTTACTGTTACCCATCTCCTTTTCCTCTAGTTTAGATATAATAAAAGCTTCATGCAACTAAAATGATGCATTTTATTTCTATTCATTATTATTTAGGAATATTTAATTTTATATATGATACAAATGGACTACCTCTATTTTTAATGGACACTCACATATATCTCCACTCTCTATTACATTTCAAGATAATCTTCTCTTCTCATTTTTTTGGTGCTAATATTGTAGGTATTATGCACAAGATTAGACTCTCTTAGATCAACCCCATCTCAAGGAGTTATTAAAGTTTAATATTCATCTCCTAATTCTCTTGTGACATTAATTACATTCTAATTTATAAAAAAAAGTAGATCCTAAAATAAAATCCATCTTAAGACTTATACTATATATGGGTGGTAAACCATCTAGGATATCCTTTAACATGATATCATGATATTCACCCAATATATCCTTACATTAATTTTTATGTCCCTATTATGTTCCCCTTTTGCTTAAATCTTACATAGGATTAAAAGTGAGTGAAAAAAATGTGTAATCATTCTTCACTTTAATAATTTATTTCTAGACACCAATAAAACTTTTGGACTACTCTCCACCTCTACACTTTTATCCATCAAAATATTTAAAGTGTAATTATTACATCCTTATAAAAGGTATATTTAATCTTAAATAATGAAAATCTTCCCTATAAAACTATGAAGGACTACCCAAAACCACATGGTAAACATCCGTTGACATGATGCCACATATAACTCCATCTTTATATGCACCTATTTGAAAATTGAACACAAATTATTCATTCATAAGAAGTTGATGTCCATTCAACATAAAAGCTACCTTTTATATATTTTGATATTTAATTATCTTTAGACTAAGTTTATCTAACATTTCACTAGAAATAATATTTTTAGTACTAACACTATCAATGATTACCTTGCAACATTTACCTCCATATTTGAAAATGGTCTACAATAAATTCTTCCTCTACACTAGTGCATTGTATTATTTTTTTGGCTTTAGAAATATTTTCTTCATCATGAGATGTTTTTTGTACTCAAGATCTTATGAATAATTTATTGACGTAGTAGTCTCCTTGTTATCTTGCCTAATATGGTTTCTAGCCTCTATTTTGTGCATTACTTGGTTTTACTATGTGTGTAATCTCTCAAAATATATATGCCACACCTATCCACATATAAATCATGTAAAAGTAAAACCTATACCTTGTATGCATCCATTATATCCTCTTCCTTGTAAGGATACTCTTCCTCTTTATAAAGGATTATGACCATGAAATCTGTTAACTTCTCCCTCAAGCACATGTGCTTTCTCTACTTTATCACTACATATCCCACCTATTATTCTTTATGAAAACTTTCCTTTTCATTTCACATAAACTTGTTGTCTCCTAGATAACCTTTCTTCTATGTCATGTAAAAAATTTCACATGATGAAAAACCACAAAAAATAGAATAGTTTTTTTGAGAATGTACAAAGCACATTATATACAACCACACCACTGACAGACTAACCAACTTTGGGGCATGAGATGCTCAACACATCAAATAAAACACATACACCTAAATAGAATGAACTATGATGCATAATTTATTATATGTATGTTATGTAATCATGTTGGTCCCACTTTCCCTAGTCAACCAACAAGCCCTTTATGACACTCTGGGATCTCATAGAATGATAAATATGATTAGGGTAAACACTTACCTAAAAACCATAACTTGTCACTTCAATGAACTTGACATTAAAAGTCAAGATTGGGAGATAACTCAATTCATATAACATTTTGGGAAGTCGGGGGACCCCTGATGACCTCCCTCTAGCTTCCCAGTTCATTATAAACATATTTGATTTAGGTCCCTAATAATATATGGTATTCATTAATGGCCACTTGGATCTCAACCTAGATAGTTCAATGAGCATTAGTTTTTGCTTTAATTTAGATAGGGTTTGAAAATAAATAGGGTCTTGTAAGGGTCACCTCACCTCTAGGGATCCTAGGATCCCTTGAACACACACTAATTAAAGAGGAAATATCTTTGAAAAAGGATTAAAAATAATCTATTTTCACATTTTTTTCATGATATCTCTTTCATGTGGAAGAGAATGACAAATATAATGAAAGACACTTTTGGGCTGCTCCACTCCTAGGCCACCAAAATATTCAAAATAGAATGCATAAGTCCCAAGGGCTCTAGGTCAACCTAAGGATTGGTCATCAAATAAAACTATTATTCCATAAAAAATATCTAGTGACTTTAAAAAATACTAAGTCTAAATTGACTATTTATTGAACCATAATAATCTATAGTCGGCTAGACTTTTAAAACAATATAAAAAATCCACCAACCTAACTAAAAATGATTAAAAAATAAAAGCAAAAATAAACATATATAAAAATATAATATATTAATATAATCTATAGTTGATAGATTATATTTGACTATATAAATATACTTTGTCAAATTTTAAATGTGCACATGTTCAAATGAAAACTAGGATTTATCTCACTACTACCTGACTACCAATATTGGTTGTGGAGCTTAAAACTACCATTTTAATCCATACATAACCACTTATACCTCTCTTAATACCTTTAGGCACCATAAATACAATAAATGTTATGAGACAAGCTTGTAGTGTCAAAATTTAAATGTGGTGGATCGACCAAGATTGAGCCACCACTACTCCCAATGGAGATCTAAACATTGCTCAACCCTTTTATAGTTTTGATGCAGAGCAGGCCATTGAATCCCACTTAAAATGTAAAAAAACATTTAACAGTTCTTGGATCAATCTTACATATTCCTCTTGACTTCCTCCATGTAGTCTCCACCACCCTAAGGTCATTTGGGAATGCAGACAATGTTTAGACTATTAGTAGCTCCTTAACCATTCTATGTGCTCAAACCTTTTTAAACCAGACCATTAAACCTTTTTATTTTGATTTGGGGTTGTCCATGGTCATATGGATGACCAACCACTAGCCTCTTCCCTAAAAGGAGGCCACTTCCATCTAAGGATAAAATATTGTGTGTAAAACTACACTACAAGGTATTTAATTTCAAAAGTTCATAGTGGGCACCCTATAGTGCTAAAAATTATGAAACAAATTTATACATGGTAAGAAAAATCCTACAATCTAAAATAATTCTAATCTTGATTATACCTTGAATAACACATACAAAAAATTCTTGAAGTTAGTATATTTTAAAAAAAGAAATTATAGCAAAATAGTAGTTTTTCCTTTAGAATTCATAATTATTAAAGCATTACTCCTAAAATTATTATGTGAAATTGCTAAAAAATCATGGTGCAGTCCACTACATAATAAAATTAGTTTTGGAATATTTAGGTAAGTTTGGATTTTATAAAAATTTGTATAATTCTAAATAGTCTTTTTAGGGCCTTAGAGGCTACAAACAATTTCAAATACTTAAAGAAAAATTGAATAATTTTCTTTGTCCTACTGTAATAAATCCAACAATATAGTATTTTTCACATAACATTTTAAAATCCAATAATCCATTGAAATAATAGAGTCCACTAATTATAAATTATTCTTTATTTGAACAAGGTACAATAATGAATGCTAAAATGCTTTCAAATTCAACTAATTTACATTATCTTTATCTTTCTAAAAATTTATAAACTAAAACAATTACATTTAAATAGATTCTAACAACCAACTAAAGTTTGCATAAACATATACAAGGAAAAAGTGAACACTAATATTGAAATACAAGCTCCAAGTATCCCTCAAGGAAAACCAAGGAGGGTATCACCTCCCATCCATTAATATTATAATTAGGTGACTTCCATAGGACTCCCAAAAGCTAAGGAATCCCACCTCCAAGCATAAATAATACCAAGTTAAGGCAATGTCAAGTATGGATAAGGGGAAAGTAACATAAGTAGTTGGATCATTCTATCGATCTTACCTACAAGCAAGGGGGGACTCATAATATCACCCAATCAAGGTCACATGAAACCATCTCAATAACACATAAATATAAAGTATTTGAAGACACATGTTAGTCACAAAAGATTTCAAGATTTAACAAGGCTTGTGAATCACCCATTATGAATGAGGATTTATACTCTCCACTTTATGGGGTGGGAAAAGGATGAATTTGGGATGCCTTCCCTTTCCAAAACCATTATCCCTTACCATGGAAATAATTTTTAAATATTATTTATTCTATTTCCCAAACCCCATGTAATTGAGCAAAGTAGGAGGACTTTGGAACATAGATCCCATACCCAAAACCTACCCAAATTAGGCATGCATAAAATACACAAGTTAAACCCTTTTGGGAAATATAAAAATATGATTTCAATTCAATAAAATGGTTGTCAAAATAGAAATAATAAGATAAAGAATTTTTTCATCTCCATGCCATTAAAGGGATAAAAACAACATGGTGGCCATTGGCTCAACTATGAAAAAATAATAAAAAGAGGCAAGCTAAATGGACATACAACCTTTAAAAACTCTTAAAAAATAAGGGAACAAGAAATTTTATAATTAAATAATAAAAAATACTTTCTAGCCTACTTTGGTTCTTCCACTTGAACCTAAGCAATAATTCCTCCTACAAGTGCCTTACTACAAGATATCTTAATTTAATTCAAATTTCTTCCTCATCTTCAAGCTCAAGATGAACTCTAAAAATTAGATTAATGACAAAAAAAATTCTCTAAGGAAGGCTTTCCCACATCTTATATAAAATAACTAAAACACAATGATCAATGGGAAGGTTTCACTTGTCCCTTCCCATTCCTTGGCCCTTCCTTCAAAAGTATTCCTTACAAACCCATTTGGGAAAGTAAGGCTCACCCATGATCAATAATTTCCCTCTTTCCCATGTCATAAATTGACACATGGGATGTATTAAAATATTATTTATTACTCTATAAAGGTTCAAGTCCCTCCCTTTGGTCAAAGGGCCTTAAATACACTTTAAAATATATATTTTTTCACTTTTTACTACCTTAAAAATTTGGGTATATTATTCCATTCGAGATTTTGGGAAATATAAAATTTAAATAGACTCCTTATTCACCTAAACAACTCAATATAAGATTAAAATAAATTATAGGGTATGGCAAAAGGGTGTGTATAGTGTTAGGTTGGTCTAAAATACTAAAGACTCAAAACTAGTAAACAACATAGAACTAGGATTATATTTTAATTAAGGGTGTCATGTAGGACACTACTCATCTAATACCTTTGGTACACCCATGATTGATATATTAATAGTTCCCTCGCATGGTCTCCTATAACCTACACATCCTTTCACCCATTAAATTTATCTACCTTAGATATCTGAATAAACTAAATATAACAATCTCAAGTAACATGTATCCTTATATAATGCATACATAAAAACCATCCCAAAACATAAAATCTCAATTATAATCATGAGTTAATATCAACATTTCAACATCTAAGCATCTATGTACTAACATCAAATGATAAAGAAGTACTAGCTCTACTATTAATATAATGCAATTATGCATCTCAATGAACAAACCTAAATCCTCTACAACTAGCATATGAATAATATTCATGTAAGCAAAATAATAAAATTGTGCACATAGAAATCACTATCTCAGTTATAATATAACAATAATAATGTCATGAATCAAATATTATATAAATCATGTCACATTAGGACAAGTGTAAAATAGCAAAAAAAATTCCAAAAACTAGTAGTCTAAAAATTGGGCCTCATAACCCCCTCCCCTTATGTATATTTCCTTTTGGAATTAATTGAAAGAGGTGGGGATACCATACCCTCAAATCTCTCACATCCTCTCAAGTGGAAGTTGTCTCATTAAATAGATCCCATTAGACCTTGATCTAATATAAATCTTAGTGTGAAAGGCCTTGCATCTTGCATGATATAATCTACACAAGATTTAAAGATAAACTCACATCTTTCTCTAGCTAAAATTTTATTCAATATAGAACATGGGTAGTGTTAGGTATATATCAATGTAAAATAGAAACATGGAGTATGTCATTTAAATGTGAAAGGATAGGTGGAAAGGCTAGATGATAAGATACAAGGCTAAGGTCTCCAAATTCTCAAATGACCTTAAAAATGAGGTGCTAACCTCTAACATTTTACATAATAGATTGGGCTCTTATTGTGTACCAATATTAAAAGCACTTTTTCTCCCACTTTGAAGTGTTAATCAATCCTATTTGCATTCATGTACTTGTTTTACCACTCTTGATCCTCTTAAAGGCACTATAAATTATTAATAACCTATCATTCCATATCCTATAACATGGTAGGACTAATAAAAAATCTATCCTCAATGCGATCCCAACTCAAAGGGGCCTTATAATCTCTACCATATAACACCTTATAAGGTTCCATTTTTATTGAACTATGGTATCTATTTTTATATGGGAATGCCACTAGGTACAAGTAATCCTCCAAAAAATAATACTAATACATAACCTACATGAAAAGTATAAACTTTAAAACCTTGTTGAATCACTCAATTTTTCCATATATCTTAGCTGGTAGAAAGTACTAAAATTGAGTTGGGTGGACAATGACTCATATACAGTGGTCCAAAAGTTATACACGTAAATAGTATCTTGATTAGAGACAATATTATGGAGAATCCCATGAAATAAAATTATGTCATCCAATAAAACCCTTGTCACTGATGTGGTATTGTATGTGGTCCTCATTGGATAAAATTGAGTTACCTTTGTCAATTAATCTAAAATCACCATGATTGTTCATGATGGTAAGACGAGGTAGGTAGTCCAAAAATGAAGTTTATGAAGATGGTGTTCCATTTAAATTCTAAAATATTATGGAAGTATAAAAACCCACAAGGATATTAATGATTAGTGTTGATCCTATGGCACTTAAGGCATCAAGCTATTTTGTTTTCAATGTCATGCTTCAAATCAGCCTAGTGAAACAACTATCTCAACTTTGCATCCATCTTTTTCACTCTAGGGTGTGCTTAGTAAATGGATCAATGAAACTTCGATGATATAAAATTACATAAGTCAGCTCATGCAGGAACATAAATACACCCCTATGATTCAAAATACCATTTTCTCAAGTTTATATCCCACATACTTTCTCTTTAGGTCCCTCTCTAAATCTTGCATCTATAACACTTCTTAGTAAAAAATTGTCCTTAGGAGTTACTTAAGGATTAGGCTTCAAAATTATATCTATAACCTCATTTTTGTCAAATTATCTTGTATCATGATAAAATCATATATAAAAAATTTCTCCTTAATATACAAGATCTTTTAGTCATACTCACAAAAAAGTTTCATCCAATTCCATAGGTGGGTGTCAAGGTTATATTGACTAAAAATGTGTTACAGGCTCAAGTGATTTGTCCTCAACACAAAGTGACAACCAAGAAGAAAGTATTACCATTTAAAAAGAGTGTGCACTATAGTTACAAACTCAAGGTTGTGTGTTGGACATATCATCTTGATTTAACTTATTTGGGAATAATGGAGTTTTATTCCTATTTTAGTTAAGGGTCTAGATTAATAAATCAGTACATAATATAACAATAAATACAGTTCTAATTTGTGTAAATGTTTTTCTTTTTCACTTTCTAAAAATAGAAATAAATAAGAAGAAATATAACTTAGCTAGAAAATAGACTGAGATGACTGATACAAAGGCTAAAAATGGTTGTGCAAGATTGAAAAGGTGTCATAAACCTAAACCTAGATTTCATTGGGTGAAAGGATTGGAGTGCCAAAAAGTGGATGCTTTGGTGTTTGGCATTGTTTTCCATTCTTAATACTATTATCCAAACTAATCATAGAGACCTAAGACTTTTTAGGTAGTTACGTTGTGCCTATGAAAAATTGAGCACTGGTTGTCGATGAAACTCACTTTAGAGCTAATTTTGTCTTTAAACCTAACCCTCCATCATGCTTGATAAAATAACATTTGAGTCACTTGAGAAAAAAGGGGGGTTACTGTGAAATATGTACTAAACATGCAATCTACACCCCTTGTGTGGGTACATTGCCTACATACCAATACTCTGAAGATGGATCAAGGCATATGTAGTTCTCCCACCTAGTGTGTTTTATGCAATAGTGTGATGTGGATGAAAATGCCAAATTGATAGTGTTTGAGGTGGATAGGGATTGGTATGAGGATTTGAGTAGGTTTGTAGTTGTGTTGGGTGACTATGTGTAAAGAATAGGGAATTTTTCCTTAGTGCTTTATTTTTATTCTTATTTACTTTGTAAGTTTGGTCACCTCCCTTTGTAAATGAGCTTTGAATGGGATTTTATAGGGAAAAATTGGTCATGGGTTAGATGTATTCATGCTATTCTAACCTAATTAAGGATAAGGACTAGATGGAAATGACTATTGGGGATCAAAGTGCAAATGGATAAGACCGCAAAAAATGGGACACTTCTCTATGGGGTGCTATAGTCCAAATAGGGCACTCCTATCCTATAAGCTTAGGACCTAGGTGAAGAGGATTGACATAGGGAATACTATGTAGCTGAGGTGGAATGACTGTTCATAAGGTTTTGGATGATTGGTAATGAGAAAAAGGTGTCTATAAGGGTTGTAATAGCATAAAAAAAGGACCTATGGATGGGGTGTCACAAACCACACCAAAACTACCAATTTGGACATTTTATATGACTACATTTCCCCCCCTTTATTTTAATGATGTAACAAAGCAAAATACTAAGATACATAAAAAATATAAAGTGTACCTAAACTTACCTATAAGGGTGAATCCCATGAAGATGTGTGATGCTAAGTGTGCATAGAGAGAGCACAGTGTGAATCATACATCTATAAGAGAAAATAAGGAGTAGATTAGTTCTTACTAGACATGTTATGTCTAAAATAATAATGTATAAAGGTTGGGTAAAAGAGAGAGAAAGAGAAAGGAATGAATACACCTCATTGGGTATGTGAAACAATACAAAACCCATTGTGATGTTGAGTGATGATGGGTATGTGCTACACTAAGAGTAATATCATGAATGGAGCTAAGTGATCACTTCCCTGAGGGTGGCTCAAGAATACAAAGGCTAGCCCTTTATCTCCATCATTTCCCATTATGTAGTGAAGCTATGTGATCATGAATTATAATCAATGTTTGGACTATGTGTCTAATCCCTCTGAGTAGGTGGCTCAATAATACAAAGGCTAGCTAGTCCTTTAGATCCATCATTGCCTACTAGGTGTGAATTGTGAACTGATATTGGTATAAATGTGTGTCATATGATATGGCTCATGAAGACCATGAATGCTCTATAATCTAACAATGTAGTATGGATAGCCGAATGTGTACTTAGAACTAGGCTAATCATGGCCACTCCAAAAGGTGGAGATTAGGCTTGTAAAAAAGCCACTCTAAAACTGATAACTAGGCTTATATGAAATCCACTCTGAAATGATGCCAACCACCTACAGATGGAATAAGGAACACAACTACTTAGAATACCTAGGTAATACAATAAACTAGAAAGAAAAGAAGGCAAATGTACTATGTACATTGTCCATAATCACTAGTGTCTATAACATGGATTCTAATTTGGAAGTTGTACCAATTACCCAATATAAAACTAGAATCAAGAGCCATCATGCCATACATGATGCCCCCTATATCTAGATAATCTGAGTAAAACTATTATAAAAGTACCCAATCTAAACTAGACTATAGTTGACAAAACCATAATTGACCTTACCTTTCTATCTATTTATAAAAATTCTATGTTTTTGACTGTTTGGACAAGAGGTCCAAAAAGAGGAAATTTTATTATAGGGCACTGTAGTCCAAATGGGACACTCTTTTCCTTTACTATTTTTGATGATTGTTCTTTGTTCATCCATATTTTTTGGGTCTATTATACATGTTTTGAATTCTAATTGCTATTTTTAGTGTTCTAAAAACTAATTTTGATTGATAAAGGAGTCTAATCTCTATGATAAAACCCCTATTTTTTGCCCCCTATTTTGAGGGTAGGAATGAAGACCCTACAATGACTACCCTAGAATAGAGATCCCTACAAGTGTGTTATGCTGCAAAAGACATGATATAGCAATGATGATAAAAATATGTCTCAAGATATAACATAGTTTATGTTGGAGATTATTAGATTAATATGTGTATGCCTAGATAGATGTAACAATGTAATATTATGTGTAGTATACTAAAATAAAACTAGAAATTTGATTATTTTTCAAGGAGGGATGGAACATGACATCCATCATGGATTCCAAGAAGGAAAGATAATACATGATGTAGATCATGACATTTTAAACAACTGAGAAGCAAATAATAAAACAAGGCAAAAAGTAAGAAGCATACCAAAGAGGTCAAGGGGCCAAGCAAACAAGGGACATGGGCACATATCACTTAAACTGGGAAAGCAAACATACAAGGCATATTCAAATGCCCACATATGCATACAATTATAAATAAGCAAGATTGGCATGAGGGCCACAAGCACATACAATAGTAAAAGTGAAGGACATTGACAAATTTCCTAAGGCACACACAAGTAAAAAAATAGGATCTAAGAAATGCAATCACATCTAGGTACTCAAAGAAATAAAGGAAGACATGTAAATGCTATAAATACTATCACATCTAACTGATCAAAGAAAGAAGTGAAAGTATGCAAAACATGTAATATATGACTAGGTAGATGCTAATAAATACACAAGTGCTATATACTAGTGAGTGTTGATAGAATAATTTGTGTAAGCTAGTAATTAATGTACATCAACATGATAAATAGAGTGTGTGGTGTAGGAATGACATAACCTGGATGGTGTAGTCATGTAGAAGATGCCCCCAGTGGGTAGATATGTTGATGTATGTCTCAAATGTAAAAGTAGGATGTCCCCTCAATGGGTAGAGTGAAGCAATACAAGATTTGGGTGTCATTGTACATACTCAAATAAGATCAAGTGAAGCATGGTAATGTAGATAAATCACAAACAATAGCATAGAATAATAAAATATAAGTCTAACATGGTAGTAGAAATTTAAAGTATGGATAATGCATACAGTTGAAAAGTTTTTGGTGTTTTGAGTTATTTGAATGTTTTTGTATTTTGACATGTTATATTGTTTTTGGTTTTTTAAAATATTATATTATTTTTGGTATTTTGAAATAAGCTATGTATAAGTAAGTAAAAAGAAATTATGTACAAGTAAGCTAAGAAATTATATATAAGAAAGATTGAGAATAAATGATACTAATCGATGAGTCTCATAAGATATTCCCTATTATTTCACTAAATTTTGTCTATTTCAAGTCTAAAGGGAAAAAAATAATGATAGGGATAAGTGATTAGAATTAACCTAGATTGGTTTGCGCACATTATCTAGACATTGTGAGCACTCCTTTTTGGTTGAGGAGGGTTACCTGCAAGTAAGAAAGCACTACCACAAAATGTTTGTTAGTAGTTAAATGAGTGGGTTGCTAAGACACGTGCTTGTTCTAAGAAGTGTGAAACTTCTTTAGAGATGAAATTCCACTTTTGAGAGAAAAAAGAGTAACAAATAACTAAAAGAGAGGTAAAGAGAGATAATATTACCATTATTCACAACTTGGGTGTAGCAGAGAGTGTCAGGGTGTAAGCAGTATACTTTGTTTATATTTTAGAAGTTATTTGGTTAGGTTTTGAAGAGGTTAGGGAATCCATAGTCATCAATGTTGGTAAGGGAGTGATCTATATCAGTTATACTACCAAGGTCAGTGGTGAAAGTGACTGATGTTGATTAGGCTATCAAGGTTGGTAGGGGCAATAATTGCCTAGGGGCTTGCAGAAGGCTTCTCTAGGTCTAGGAAATGGTTTTGATCAAGTTTGGGAGGTTGGGGAGAGTTATGAGAGAGAGAGAGAGAGTATGGTTTGGGTAGATCTAGTTTGAGGTTTGGTGTGTTAGGTTAAGGGGAAACAAGTAAGGAATCTTTATAACTCCCTCATGGGGGTAAAGTCAAGAGTATGTAAAGTAATGAACAATTGATATGAAGTGATAGGAAAGTAAATAATTAAAAGACCTACATTGTAAGTGATGTACTTAGCTATAGTATTCATTGAATGATAAGTTCTAGATTGATGGTCCCTATCAGGTAGTCTAAACTGATGGCCTAAACAAAGAGAATGAGTGGGTATTGTTGGTCCTCAAGAGCTTAGTTCTTGATCATGATTGACTTACACAAGATGATGTAAGCCAAGATGTCAAAAGTTGAATGCCCAAAGCTTGAATGCAAGTAAGAATGATGTTTTTAAATTTCTATTAACCTGAACTTCAAGTTGGAGTTTAGCTTATATCACCAACATTGGTGATCCAACTGACATTGGCCATGGGTTGACCAACATCAACGACCCTAGAATGGGTAAAACTTACTATTTTTGGCCTATTTTCTATTAATTTTCATTCCAAGTGTGGCACCCATTATAAAATGGTAAAAATAAGAGGTTAAGAAGGAGGTAACTGACTGGGAATTTAGTTTGGAAGTGAGAATAAGTCTTGAGTGGTTAGGATGAGGGGACCAAGTCTTGAGGTGACTCATCAAGTGAGAATTAGTAATAGGGTGAGGTGGCTAGGTAAGGTGGCAAAAGGGTTTTTTAATTAAATTAATTAAGTATTTTTATATTAATTAAATGCATGAAGGGAAAAAGCATGGGTTAAGGAGGTTAATTTTTATTATTAAAAAATGGGCTAGAAGGGGTTTTGACATAGGGAGTTACACACATGTGTGACATAATTTTGGTGTCTACATTTTCCCATTTTTATCTTTTAATTTGTATTAAGAAGTTTTTAATACAAAAATAAGAGTTGTATGCTCCAAGTATTGGATGAGGTATCCCCCCTCAAAATGAGAATTGACAGAGGAAAAACCAGAATTGGGTACTGATTTGATAAAAAAGTAATTGGGTGAGTGGTGGAGAATTGAGTATCACTTTGTATGTGTATACTAATATGAGATATATTTGATAAATTCAATAATAGGCAAGGTTGAGGACCAAAATAGAAATAACCAAAGCACAACTTATAAGTGATAGCTGGTAGGTTGAAATTATCAAAGTTATAGCTCTAATGGTCAATATCACCCAAGTATCCAAGGTAGGAAGTGCCCTTGAGAAACACAAAAGGGTTGAAGGTGATAGGATGAGGTTGGTTACCATCTAAAACACCCAATCAATAATAGCTAACTATAGTTGATTAACATAAGTGATTAAGATAAACAATGCCAGGTTGGTGTAAAAGGGTCAATGAGAGAGGACATAGTTACAATCTCCAAGCAAAGTCATCGTGGGTGAAGATTTAAGTGATCTCCAATGGAATTTGTCATGGTGGGGGAGATATATGTGATCTCTAGTTATCCTTGAGTATGGGTAAAGTCTAAAAAGTTAGGGTTGATTTTTTGGGGAAAACATTATTGCAATGGTGCTAACATCAGTGACATTATTGATATTGGTAATAAACAATGTTGACATTGGCACATTAGGGTAACATTTTTGATTTGATAGGCATAAGCACTGACATCATCAGATTAGGTTAAGAATGATAACATGGTGACCAACCAAACCTAAAAAAAGGGGGTTTGACAGCTGACCAAACTCATTTACAACTTTGTGATTGGAGAGAAAAATAGAGCTGTGAGATCAACTAATATGGTAGAGCAAGGAGGGGACCTAATAGTGGGTGCACCACCATAAGAGCCAACTGTGCCAGCCAGGAGGAGATGGAGAGATGAGGCAAGAGTCTTTGATATTTATTTTGAAATTTGATTTGGGTATTTGTTATTTTTAGGTTAATTTAGAGGTGGGGGTGTAGAAAATGTTAATAGTGGGTAGAAAATAGGTTAGGGTAGTTTTAGGATAAGTTTGGGGGTTTTTTGGGTAGGTTTTTAGGTTAAATTTATAATATTAGGTTTAGATCATTCAGCCCTAGGGCTGAAATAGTCACCAATGTTAGTGAGGTCCACTGATGTTGATCAACATGGCACCAATGTCAGTAGGTGCCTGCCAACATTGGCCAATACTTAGGCCTACAAAGTGTTGACATTGGCATGAATGTCGATGTCGATGACTATGAATAACTATCAAAATATGAGAAAGGCCTAGTTTGGATCCCTAGTCAAAGTTAGAGACTAGCTTAATGGCCTAACTAGCCTCAGAAGACACCATGTTGATTGAGTGACACCTACATAGCCTAGTTTAGGGCCTTAGGCCAATGTAGTTCTCCTAAAGCCTAGGAAAAAGATCTAAGGTACAGTTAATAGGTATGGTAGGGGAAATGGGTAAAAAGGTAGGTTGAGATAGGTTATGAGGTTTAGGGATTAAGAGATAGGGCATAGTGTCAAGAGTTATGGATATAGGCCATTATTGTGATAAGGTGGGTAGGCCTAGGGTGGAGAGAGAAAAAAGATAATAAAGCCTAGGGTAGAGAGAGAGGTAATGAAACCTAGGGTAGAGAGAAAAGAGTAGGGTAGTTAGTTAGGTGGGTATATGGTTGAGCTAATCTCATAAGACCTCATGTTGATTAAGTGCTACCTACATAGCCTAGTTTAGGCCCTCAGACCAATATAGTTCTCCCAAAAAGAAGGAAAAAAGATAGTGATAGAGTATATTATAAAGTATGTGACTTGAGTTTTATGTGTATGGATATAAGTGAGGATAGAGCTGACATTATGGGATCTTTTATTGAGGCTTTTGGCATGTATGAGGAGGGATGTCACTCCTAATGAGTGGGAGAACATGGTAGCTATGGGGTTAGGAGGAGTGTAATGGTATTGTCAAGTCACCCAAGATGTGTCCCTTATGATAGTATTGATTGAGAGGTAGGATCACACCACCAACACCTTCCATCTACCGACCATAGAGTTGACAGTGACTCAAGAGGATGTCTATAGGATTTTATAGCTACCACTCTAGGGTAAGGATATCTTTACATGCTCAATAGAGGAGCATGATATCCACATGGTGGCCTTGTATGGCAAGCATGTTAGTGAGGTGACTTATCATTCTATGAGTTTCACCTACAAGCCACTGTATATGGATGATGAGGAGTAACATCGACTAAGCATCCTAATGATGATCAAGATCATGATGTATGCATTACTAGATGAAGATGGTGGCAAATTTTTGATTGCATTGATAGGTGTGCTTACATAGATGGTGGAGTAGTAGACTATGTTTGCCAGGTGTCCAGTATTTTTAGCATAGTTATACACAGAGATGTGGGGTTTGAGACTAAAATAGTGATATAGTTTTTGTGTCGGCCATCTACTACACTATTATATGTACGAGCGCATCATGGTGACATGAACATTGGGGTTACCTACCATGATTCTAGATAGCTTTAGGGTTAGTTTTAGATGGTGGAGAGAGGGCATAACATAGACCCAAGTGGATGGTGTAGTGCATGACATTGCCTATTATAGGTGTATGATTGAGGGTTTGATCCTTGCTAATATTTTTTGGAGACCCTACCTAACATACCCAATTTTTAGAGGATAGGCACAGTAGCTTGTTGGTTTGTAGAGCTCACTATGGGTTAGGGGGAGATGAGCTAGTGAATTGGAGATGCTACCTATGACATGGGTTAGGAGGTAGTTTTGTCTAGTTCAGGATATTTTACTTTCCTTCCCTTGATATAGGAAGGATGAGATAGAGGTACCCCTACCATTGTCCCAAGAGATAGATGGGCTAGATTTTGAGGAGATGCTAGCAGGGTTAGGTGTTGGAGATCCCAAATACACAATGGCATATAAATCTTGGTGGGCAGGTTTACATCCCATGGTGGAGGTCAAGAGGTCACAACTAGATTTATAAGGGTTGGTGAGAGAGAGGGATGTAGTAGTACAGGCTCAAAATGTAATAGTGCAAGCTAGAGATATAGCCCAGGCACATGTATTAGCCTTACAAGGGTAGGTGGTGACATTATAGGGTTAGGTTGGGGCACTACAGGGCTAGATTATAGTATTATAGGGCTAGGTTACAGTCTTATAAGGTTAAGTGACTATAGTGATAATAGAGAGGGATAGTCAAAGAGTAGTAGGTCAGACTGATCCTCCTCCACCATAGGGACTAGTACTGGTTGGGCCATCATTAGTAGGTGCCATGAGACCACTATAGACCATGTCTCTAGCTAGATATATGACCACCCTAGATGAGATTGCATATTATGAGAGGGCTATCAGGGAATTTCTATAGATTTAGAGATATCCAGTGTTTAGAGAGCAAGATTGGTCTATGTCATGTACCACAACTTTTATCTCATGAATACATATATGAGTGGAGAGTGGTGATGACATTGCTTCCTCATGACCATGTGGAGAGCCTTGAGGACCCTCAAGGTTAGAGTTTGCCATTTTAGATTATATATGTTACATGTCTACTGGCTTTTGAGCTGAAGATGTGAGATGTATATTTTGAGATAGAGAGATGATATTATGATGACGTTGTTATGGACATGTATTGATCCTATATATATATATGAGATGTTCATTTATTATGATTTTGAGATGTATGTATTGTGATAGATGACAATGATATGGATGATGATTATTTTATGCTATGTTAATTTTGATATTAATGTTGATCATGTTAATTGAGTTAGACTAGCCTTTCCCATATATGTGATGGTATATGCATAGTTGGTTTGTTAGTTTCATCTTAGCATTTTTCCATATTTTATGATGGTATATGCTTAAAATGAATAAATTGGTTATGTTAGTTTATTTCAACTTTTTTCCATATTTAAGATGTTGTATGCATAAAATAAATGAGTAGGATTTGATAGTGTTGGTATGACATTGTTTCTTCATCTCAATAAAGAGATTGACATGTGGTTTAGATGGGAAAATAAAGAGGTAGAATGCTCGTGCACTAGCAAAGACCATAAATAGAACATAAATAGGCTCAAGAAAATGAGCCTTTGTCATGTCTTATATATTTGAACCATTGTGTTTGTTAGAGAAGAATCATGTTTACCTTATGTTAAGTGAGCTTCAGAGTCCCTTGAAAGAGTATGAGGGAAAAATGTTGCGAGAACATAACCTATAAAGTGGGAATGATATGCCCTTGTTTGTGGGTGACCTGAGAGCTATTATAGGCAATTCCATGACTTAAAGATTTTTTTTTGGTGTAAGTTGATCAATGTGGGAAGCCTACAATAGGATTTTATATAGGTTAAAGTCATATAAAGTTGATCAACATGAGAATACTTTTTTATTTGTATTTCCCTTTGAGAACAAAGCTTGGCTTAGCCATCTTTGAAGGGAGTGGTCTAAGCATTTGTTTGTTTTAAAGTTTAAATAGCTATCCTTCAGGGGAGAAATCTATTGATAGTAACAAAGGGAAGTTACATAGTTGTCCTTCAAGGGAGAAATCTACGTTGAGAAGCATGACCTTAGAGTTTATAACCTGTCACATATCCCATTTTTTTTTTACTTTTAGTCATGGACAAGACTATAGAGGCTTAGGAGTTTTCCAATTTGAGGGCAACACCATACGACTGCGTAAGTTAACTAAGTGTATATGAGTAAGGGTGAAAAGGAAGGGAAATGAATGTAATAGGGATGCTCAAGGGATGAGCTAAAGTTAAACATGAGGTGAATCGATGCTTGTTTAAAAAGATAATGGTCATAGGTATAAGGCATTTAAAGACTTGGGTTCTCGCCTTCCTTAAAGAGAAGATAAGCAATAAGTTTTCGAGCCATACATATGAGTTATGATATAAGGTCCAAGCCAATTAGGAGCAAACTTACCCCATTTGTTTTTCTCCATGTTCATCACATGTTGATTTTCTTTTAAGATGAGATCTCCTATATTGAAATTTTCTCTTTGAGGTTTTTTTTATAAACACATTTGATACGATCTTGATAGATTTGGAGGTGGTTGAGGGCTATGAGACAATGCTCATCAAATAATTCAAGTTCATCCAAACATTCTTAGCAAAAGTCATCGATAGTAAGTATGTCTTGTAGAGAAATTCAAAGAGAAGGAATCTAAATGTCAAGAGGCAAAACAGCCTCCATCCCATATACCAAGGAAAAAGGTGTACCACCCATAGGGGTTCGAATGCTAGTGCAATAAGCCCATAAATTAAAAGGAATGTGCATGTGTCAGTCCTTGCTTGTATCATTGACTAACTTCATGATAATTTTGGTCAATGTTTTGTTAGAAGCTTTTGCCTGTCCATTAGCTTATGGATAATATGGTGATGAGAAGCTTAATTTGATTTCAAATGTATCACAAAGACTTTAAACAATCTTATTTTTGAAATATTTTATATTATCTATTATAATTTTATGAGGGACACCAAAATGACAGATGATGTAATGGTTAATGAAGTCAACAATTTTGTTAGCTTTAGTGGAGATGAGAGGGATGGCCTCAACCCACTTGGTGAAGTATTCAATGGTAGTAATGATATAATGATGATGGAGGGATGAATGAGGGTTAATCTCCCTAATTATATCTAAGCCCCATTGGGAGAAGGGCCAAAAGTCTTTGGTGACTTGTAATGCATGGCTTGGAATGTGAAGGAGGTTAGTGTGTTGTTGACACTTGATGCAATGTTGAACATAATTAACATAGTCTTGATGAAGTGATACGCTTGGAAACTACGTGACCATTGAAATTCCCACCATAAATACTAGTATGTACTTCTTTAATGGAGAAGGGAGTCTTAGTACTAGTGAGGAATCTAAAGAGAAGACCATAAAAACCTCATTTGTATAGAAGCCCCCCTAATATAGTATAATGAGTGGCATATTTTATGAAGGAATGTTTCCTATTTTTAGGGAGATCAAAATGGGTAATAGAGAAGGAAAGATAATATGTGAGTTGATTGTACCATAAGTCATGTGGGTTAGAGGTTACATTTACAACAAAGAGGATGTTAGATGATACATAAGAGGGTAATGTTAAGTGATGCATGTGACATACATTCTCAAGGAAGAGGATGAAGAGGGTATGTGTGAAGCAAGTGAAACCATCGTGTCAACAAACTTGTTTGTAGTTTGAGGAATAGTTTGTAAGAGATAAGAGTCAAATGATCCAAATAGGGTATTTACACGATGTTCATACCACTATAGAATTTCATTTTTGCATAGGTAGGAACCATTAACCTAGTTAACCACTAGATAAGAATCACTAAAAATGGTTATGGATTTGATACCCAAGAAGAGGGATATTTGAAGTCCTAGAATCAGCCTCATATTTAGCCATATTGTTAGTGCATTCAAAATCTAGTTTAAATGACAAAGGCATAAGTTCAACATCTAGAGGGATAAAAATGACCTCTACACCCCCAATATATTGACATTTAGATCTGTCAAAGAACATCATAATTTGATAGAGATGTCATCAGTGGAGATTGTTGTTATGGATTCATCAGGGAATTCAAGGTTTGAAGGTTGATTGTCAGGTAAAGGGGTAGTAGCTAGCTAGTTAATGATCATTTGCCCCTTAATAAACTTTTTTAAAATGAATTCTAAGTCAAATTTAGTAAGAAGCATGAGCCACCGAGCTACACATTAGTTATGATATGGTTTGGAATGCATGTATTTGAGGGGATCAGTATGGGTGACCATATAGATTTTGTGATTTAGGAGATAATGGCAAATCTTGGAGGTAGAAAAGACCAACATGAGGTAAATATTTTTAGTATGGGTATATCAAGTCTCATAATCAATAAGTGTGTAGTTTATGTAGTAATCCACCTACTCTCAATGTTGGTCATCTCGATGTGTAATCATAGCACCCAGAGAATGGTCTGTTGTGGAGATGTATAGGTAGAAAGCCTAATCTTCCTTAGGTGGAATAAGAACTAGTGGGGAAAGGAGATATTATTTAAGTACATCAAAATCTTCCTATAAATTTGTATTTTAATGAAAGGAGATATCTTTTTTGAGGAGATGGTGAAAGGGTTGGCAATGATCTGACAATTGGGAAATGAAACAGTGAATTGACTAAAGTTTTCCTTATAGGATATGGAGTTGTTTAATATTAGTAGGTGGAGGCATCTCTAGGATTGCTCTAACCTTAGAAGGATTGACCTTTATGCCACAAAGAGAAATGATAAAACCTAAGATCTTACTGAAAATAACTCTAAAGACACATTTCTTTGGGTTTAATCGAATGTTATATTGGAAAAGATGAGTAAATATGGTTTTGAGAATCATCAAGTGGTCTTGATAAAGTTTAGATTTGTTGAGTAAGTCATCCACATAATCTTCCATGATTTTTTATAGAAGATCATAAAAGATGCAGGTCATATCCCATTGATAGGTCATACCAGTGTTCTTCAGGCCAAAAGGCATGACTCAATAGTAGAAAGCTCCCCATGGGGTAATGAAGGTTGTCTTATGTTGATCCTCAGGAGAAATAAGGATTTGATTATATCCAAAGAATCTATCCGTAATTAATAACATCTCATGGCTAGCTTTTAGATCAACAAGTTGGTCGATACTTGGCAATGGGAAGTCATCTTTTGGAAAAGTGAGGTTTAAATCATTATAGTTAGTATAAATGTAGATTCTCCTAATTGATTTTGTGATAGGAACAATATTGGAAATCCATTGCGAGTAGTTGATAGTTTGGATAAAGCCAATAGAAAGGAGGCATTGGAGCTCTTCTTTGACAAGGAGAGCAATATGAGGATGCATCTTGCGAAGCTTCTACTTAACAGGTTTAGCATTTTGATTGGTGATAATATTATGGGTGATGATAGAGGGGTCAATACTTGGCATGTCATTATAAGACCAAGTGAAGGCATTGTTATGGTCCTTAATAAATGTGGCATAATTAGCTTGTTTAGAGGAATCTAAATATTGGCCAATCTTAAGGATGTGAGGGTTATCGTGAGAGGGTAGGTTGATGTCAATGGTTGATTCATTTAACATAGCTTGTGTTTTAGATGGGAGTGATCATTGGATATAGGAATCATCCACACCCATGTAGGTGAGAATTTCATAATCATATTGACATTGGATAGTGTTAATAGTGGGAGAGTCTTCATCAATTATTTTAGGATGAACGAGAGGAAGGGACCTTGTTTCCTTACCCTAGAAATATGTGAGAGGGCCCAAATGGATGGCATTTAAAAAAAAAACTAGGAGGTATAGATACCTCTAATTCGGTAGGTGATGGTGGAGAAGGAGAGATTAGCTCTTCAATAATTGGTACATGGGAAGCTTTAATGAGTTTAGTTGGTTCATCATATCCCACTCTATGCCTCTTTTTGGCATTTTCAATGGTTTGGCTTGTGGGATATTCAATAGGTGTATGGACCCTTGTTCATAACAACCCAAACCAAATCCTTTTCAAGCACACATATAGAGATATTTGTGAGTGAATCTAGGGTTAATCAAGAGAGAGAAGTCACAAGTAAATGGTTGTTGAAAATAAGATGGATTGCTGATAACAAGAGCTTGATTAATTCCCCCATATGTGAAATTGGTTTGAAGGTTAGGGGGCCCATAAAGGATGACCATCCCAATATGAGGATCATAATTTGGGTACATGTAAATCCTTCCATAATCTTTTGGAGTATAGAACATGTCGAGTGTCAACAAATGATATTCATCGAGTGACAAACATTGAAAAGTTTCCTCCATGAGATCCTTATTAGGGATTTGTGTTACTGGTATCTAAGTAACCATGGGATTGGAGCTTATGTAAGATTCAAAAGTATCATGGGGGAAGATGATATTTTAAATTAAATGAGAACATCATTGGGACTATAAGTCATGTTGCATTTTTTAAATAGAGGCAGGTCAGTAGGTATAACATGTACTTGTCCATCATGTTCAAACTTGACATAATGATGCAAAGTTGAGGGTACACATGTTATAAAATGTATCTAAGGTCATCCAAGTAGTATGTTATATTGGAAATATCCTTTACACAATATAGAAGATCTCAATAATAGTCTGAGGACCTAAATGGATATGTAAGACAATAGTGCCCACTGTAGTAGCTAAAGTATCATTAAAGGAGTGGAGTACTGCATCAGCTTTAGACATGCAATTATTGGGAAGGGCTAGCTATTTATAGGCATGGGTGGAAATAATATTAATACTATCTCCCCCATCAATTATGACTCTCTTGACATGAGTTTGATAATTATATGTAGTAATAAAAAGGGTAGAAGCTTGATCTTCAAGGTGAAGTGGAATTTCTAAATTACTAAAAGAAATTAGGGAGATGGAATTAAGGGAACTGACCAAAGCTACAAGAGGTTAGGGATCATTTTCTTGTACCTCAATCAATTTCAAGTCAATAATCAAAGATTGATGATGTTGGGATGAGTTTTGGATTAACTTATAAAAAGACATTTTCATAGGATTTTGGTGAAGTTGTCTCACCATTGAGCTTTGAATAATGTCCAAAGATGTTGATTTAGGAACACCCAAGATGGAAATATTAGGATTAGGAAGAGGAGTGTGTTTGATGAAGGGATGAGCCCAAGGAGTAGTGATCTTTTCCTTAGCTTTATCTTTTTGGTTTTGTGACCGTGTGGCCACATTAACTATGTTGATTTGAAATGTCGATGAAGGAAGTGGTAAAGGGGTTATGATGACATCTTTAGGTCTGAATTTAGGTGGAATGGTAAGAGGCAATAAGGATGAAAAATGTGGAGTAATAGGAAGGTTAACAAGAGTATCATTGAAGTGTTTTTGAATGACTATTGTGAGGGATTTATAACTTTTAGTATCATGCCTAGGTAAATGATGATATAAACACACTTGTGTATCATTAAACAAAGATGGCTTCATTCTAAGAGGAATATAAGGCTTAATGGGAGTAATATTTATTATATAATATTGAAATAACTAATGTAGGAAAAATCTCTAAGAGCCTGCAAGTGGGCTCACACTTATTATGCTAGTAGGAGTGGACACCTTCTTATATTTTGGTGTTGAAAAGGTAATTTTACGTGGTGCTTTGTTTGGTGATGGTGTAGTTACATGTTTTGTTATCACTTTCTTAGTGTTATATGTGAAAGGCCTACCAGATGGAAAAGGTAGGAGTGGAAGTAATTTAACCTTTTGTTTGTCTTGGGTCAGCAATATTCCAACTATAGTATAGGGGTGTGGTCCTAAAATGGATGGTAAAGTTGAAGGATAAATAAGAGATCGACGAGATCTAGGAAGCTTAATATTTTTTTATAATTCAGGTCATGAAACTCCAACTTATGGTTGAGGAGTTAAATCTAACTTCACTTGTGGATAAATTAAATTAGAGATGGGGCATACGCCTAAGGGCCTGATCTACTTTAATGTGGTAGATTCCTACAAGGGTGAGGGTTCTAACATAGATGGCTAAACTTCAGGTGCTTCTGGTGAAGAAGCTTTAAATTTTGTAAAGACCTTAGGGTAAGGGGTAGTGAGAGGGTTGGAAGTAAAGGTTGAAATTCATTGTGGTGGATAAGGAGTTTTAAGCTGGTCCCAAAATGTTGCATGATCTAACTTCATGGAGTTAAGAAATTTTAAATTTTTTACCAAACATGAGAAGGGTTTAGACGAAGTTGACATAGGCCTTACGGTTATGTCTTTAGAAGGTTGATGTGTTTGGGAAAGAGGGAAATTGTTGGTTTCTACTACTTTAAGCTAAAGATGAGAAATAACTACAATGGGGTCCTCTTCAACAGAGATGGGAGAAGAGACATGGTCTACCATGGGTGGAGGAGAGGTGGGTGAAGAAGGTTCCTCGAGAGGGTAAAGCATAGGTATTAGGGATCCCTCAATATGGGGGTGAGGCATAGGTAAAATAAGGGGTAAGAGTGGTATAATTGGAGTAGGCATAATATGTCTCTTGTCTATTGTGGGAGTAGATAATACTGACTTCTCTAAGTGCAAAGGTGGAGTGGATGGGGTACTACTCTATATAGGTGAAGGAGAGGTAGGTGAAGAAGGTTCCTCAAGAGGGTATAATGTAGGAATGATATTCCCTTCAACATGTGGTTGAGGAATGGGTAGGGTGTGGTATTCAAGTGGTAAGAGGATAGGTAATATTGGTGCAAAAGGATTTGGCATTACAAGCTCCTTAGGTGGAAAAAGAAGTGGTAAAGGAGGCTCTTCCTCTTGAAGGAGTAGAACATGTGAAATAAGATATTATATTTGAAGAAGAATAATAGGAAAAATAGATGCCACTGAATGTAAGGGAGGAGTCAATGAAATGGATGTCTCTTATTGAGGGGAAGGTTGAACTAGAGGTAAAGGAAATACGATATTAACCATATGGATATTATGATCACCTAAGTTAGTTGTGGTCTGAAAAATATTTTGATTTGATGAATGGTTAGGAAAAGGGTGTTTCAACACATACATACTTTGATTAGGGGGTGCATTAAGATTATCCAAGACAAGATCACCCCTATCAAGCATATCTTGAACAATGTTCTTGAATGTCTTATAGTTATTTGAATTGTGGCCTTTAACTCGATGGTAATTATAAAACTAATCTTCCTTATACCAAGTTGGGATATGATGGTAAGGGTCAAAATATATAGGAGGTTTGATCTGAGAAAGGGTTATAACCCCTTGTTGTAAGAGTTTTTCCCAAATGGATGTATATGACTCCCCAATGGGAGTGTATTGTCTTTGTTCATACCATTGTTAGAATTGCTTGGTCAGATTTTGAGAAGTTAAGGAATTTGATTGGTTTGTGGTTTTGGAAGAAGCTGACTTAATGACCACCACATTGGTAGAGCCTTTATATTTTTGGTTAGAAGGAGAAGTTTTAGAGGAGGAGGAGTCATTTGATTTGGAATTGGGATTCTTACTATGAAACTTAACTTTGCCTTCATCTATAGCGTGAACCTCAAGAATCTGTGCCATTATAAATGCCTCATAAAATGTGCAAAAAGTTTGTACCTAGAGTGTGGATGAGATGTGCTTAGTACATGCCCTTGAGAAGATCTCAATAAGCTCAGGTTGGGGTAAGGATAAGGAGATTTGATTGATCAAGCTTCTCCAGTGAGTGACAAAATCTGTAATAGACTTGTCATCAAATTATTTGATAGAATAAAGGTTTGTTATAAAAACCTTTTTAGAAATGTTAATAGAGAAATGGTCTAGGAATATTTATGTAATTTGGGTAAATTAGAAAAGGGAGTGCTAAGGTATAGAGCTATACCAATCTAATGTATAACTTGAAAGAGACATAGGGAAAGTACAAAGTAGTAACACATCATCATGCCTTATTAAATAACAAGAATTTTCAAATGCTCACAAGTGTTATTGTGGGTCCTCTTTACTCTAGAAACAAGTAAATTTAGGGATTTACCATTGGCTTGGATAAGGGATAATAGGCAAAGAAGTATGGATGGGTTCACTGCATATCTAATCATAAGACAACACATTCTTTAAACTAGAAATGGATGTCTCAAGATTAGACATCTTGTCCATCAGCATCTTAATGAGGTCTAAAGGGGGATTAGTTTGGGAGATACCTCCTAAATTATAGGGAACCTTATAGGAAGTAGAGGGAGCATATGACATAGCTTGTTGAGGTTGTGCTGGGGTAACATAAGGATAATGAGTCATAGGCTAGGTTTTGGAAATAAAAGGGGCTTGTCCCATTAGGTTATAGATTATGCTTTGGTTGGTTGTTATTACAAGTTGGATTATTGGTATTTTTAGACTAGAAGAAGGGTGAGTCATAACCTAGGTAATTATAGGTGTTAGGGTAGATGGAATAGGTACTACTAAATTCTAAAGTGGGGTAAGACTTGATTAAATTGGTTATGGTTGTGAAAGTAGGGAAGTCATACCAAGGTTTAGGTGGGATTAGGCAATTGGCAATGTTAAACTTTGGACATTATTTATAGTTGGGTTACTCATTGAAGTGGCGGTTTAGGTAACCATGGGGAAAATAGTGGAGGCAACTAAAACCAAAGTTGTCTCCATTAGAGAGGTGAACATACCATAGATTGGTTCGCCCAAAGAATTATGGGTTTAGCTCATAGAAAGGTAATGCTGAAGGGCTGCCACATTACAATTAAGAAATTTAATAAAATCTTGATCTCCCTCAAGCATAATGGGAATTTGGTTAGGGATGGGAGTATGCTCTGTATCTAAAGTATGCTCCATGATAGAATCTAAAGTGAGAGGGGAAGGTGGAAGTGGTTGCCAACTTGCATAATCGAAAAGAATTTTGGCTTGAGCTCACATCAATACCATTCAAGAGGAAGTATAAATAGTCTTACTACCCTATATTAGTGACATAATAAGGAAAAACTAGGTTTAAGTGTGGGTAAGTGGGTTATTTTAGCTTGCTATTTTGAGTAGATGGAATTACATAGTCACTGACATTGGTTGCTTGACCGATGTAAGTAGGAAATTTTACTGACATCATTGGATTAACTGATGTCAGTAGGTAAAATTCATCGATGCTAGTAGAGTTAACTGATGTTGGTCATTATGATATCCTAGGAGGTAGAAAATCCAATGTTTTATAAATCTATAAGTTGAAAATGGTTAAATAGTGGATGCAAAAGGTATGTGTAAGAAGGAAGAACACTCTAAAAACTTGAGATAATAGGTTATACAAATTGAGTATTAGAAATTGCTTTGATTTTGTGAATCAATAGGAAAACATCCTTACCAACTCCAAAATATAGAAGGTAATAAAAAAGTAGAAAAAAACATGCAACCAATAACTATTAAGTCCTAGAGATTAATTTTTAGTCTTGTGTTGGCTTATGCCTTAACCAGATAGTGAAAAGAGAATTTGGTTATTGAAGGTACTAAAAAGTAATCTAGAGCTAGTTTCAGGTTAGTTTTAGTCCTATAGAGGAAATTTGTGTTAGACTAGGTACGTGGCTTGTTATAGGAGCTTGCTCTCTTCACTTCACAAGCCTGGAGCTTAAACCTGGAGCTGAGCTAGGCTGCTTAGCCAAAATATACCTTCTATCTAGAGTTTATACTCTGATAGAGAATGGAGTGGGTTCTCCCCTTGGTGGTGAAATCTAAGTAGGATAGCTGAGTAGGGTAAGGTGATCCACTAGGTGATGAAATCCTGATGGGCCTTTTCTTAGGTGAGTTTAGATGTTTGTTTGTGTGAATTTGATTTGGTTGTGTAACATAGATGCACTATAATTTATTCAAAATTCTTGTAATTAACTAGGTGAGTTAATATGTAACAAGCAAATAATGAAATGTAGTAAGTTTTAGAGCCAAATCTAAAATGTTTAGATTTGAATGCAAACAAAGATGAAATATAAGTAGAGAATGAAATTCACTATCCTAATGTGTAGGAAAGAATAAGTAAAGAAGAGATTCTTTTTAAATTGCAAAAAAAATGATAAATTGCTTTTAGAGGCAAAGAGAAAAGAAATAAAATTTTAGTTTAATGCTTTTCAAAGAGAAAATAAAATGTTGAATTTTTCATTTTAAGAGAAAAGAGAAGGAGAAAGTGCAAGAAATGAAATTTTAATTATAATGCATCTATATGAATGCTTAAAACAATAAATGAACCCAAGGAAAACTCTAAGGTCCCACTGACATGCTAGAAATGTTTCACTAAATTTTGTCTATTTTAAGTCTAAAGGAAAATAGAAAAGAATGATAGGGATAAGTGATTAGAATGAACCTAGATTGGTTTATGCACTGTATCTAGACATTGTGAGAACTCCAATTTGGCTGGGGAGGACTACCTGCAAGTAAGAAAACACTACTAAAAGATGCTTGTTAGTAGTTAAATGGGTGGGCTACCAAGCTATGTGCCTATTATAGGAAGTGTGGAACTTCCTTAGAGATGATAGTCCACGTTTGAGAGATAAAACAGTAATAAATAACTAAAAGAGAGGTAAAGAGAGAGTGAAAAAGAGATAATATTACCATTACTCACAACTTGAGTACAACAAAGAGTGTCAGGGTACAGGTGGTATACTTTTTTTGTATTTTAAAAGTTGTTTGGTTTGGTTTTGAAGAGGTTAGGGAATCCATAATCACCAACATCGATAGGGGAGTGACCGATATCGATTATACTAAAGTGATTGATGTCGGTTAGCCTATCGAGGTTGACAAGGAAATAATTGCCTAGGGGCTTCCAGAAGGCTTTTTTGGGTCTGAGAAATGGTTTTGATCAAGTCTAAGAGGTTGGGGAGAGTTATAAGAGAGTATGGTTTGGGTAGATCTGGTCTGAGGTTTGGTGTGTCAGGTCAAGGGGAAATAGGTAAAGAAGCTTTATAACTCCCTCATGGGGGTTTAGTCAGGAGTATGTAAAGCAATGAATAATAGATATGAAGTGATAGAAAAGTAAATACTTAAAATACCTATATAATAAGTGATGTACTTTGCTACAGTAGTCACTAAATAATAAGTGATAGATTGATGGTCCTTATTAGGTAGTCTAAACTGATGGCCTAAATAGAGAGAACAAGTGGATGTTGTTGGTCCTCAAGAGCTCAGTTCTTGATTCTGATTGATTTACATAAGATGGCAATAAGCTAGGATGTCAAAAGTTGAATGCCCAAAGCTTGAATGCAAGTAAGAATGATTTTATTTAATTTTTTCTAACCTAAACTTTAGGTTGTAGTTTGGCTTATATCATCGATGTCGGTGATCCTATTGACATCAGCCATGGGTTGATCGACATTGGTGGCCTTAGAATAGGTAAACCTTGCTATTTTTGGCCTATTTTTTGTTTCCTTCATGTCAAGTGTGGAACCCATTACAAAATGGTAAAAATAAGAGGTTAAAAAGGAGGTAGTTGATTAGGAATTTAGTTTGGAAGTGAGAATAAGTCTTGGGTGGTTAGGATGAGGGGACCAAGTCTTGAGATGACCCATCAAGTGAGAACTAGTCATAGGCTGAGGTGGCTAGGTAAGGTGGCAAAATGGGTTTTTAATTAACTTAATTAAGTATTTTTAAATTAATTAAATGTGTGAGGGAAAAAAACATGGGTTAGGGAGGTTACTTATTATTAAAAAATAGGCTAGAAGGGGTTTTGACAGAGGGAGTTACACATGTGTGTGTGACATAATTTTGGTATCTACACTTATCATGATATCCTATATCAAAGAGATAGATCATGAATGATCATGAAACATGATGAAAGGGCTAAAATTGTGACTTTAAAAGATGTGTATGCTATAAGTGCTTTAAAATATCTATAGTGGAAACTAACTATGGGGTCCCCCTATAACTCTGAGAAGTAGATGCAACTATGGGGCTCTTAGAGACCCATTTGGTAGTAGAATAAGCTCTCTTAGAATGTGATTTATGTGTAGAGGCTTGAGACCTCAATGATATTACACTAGGTGTGAATACTATAGCTCAAAACTATCTACATTCATACTACTATCATGGATGTAGTGGTTACTCTAATAGAGGGCTCGATGGAAGTGTATAAACTCTCTATGCTGGTGAGGGAGGCCTTGACTATGTCTAAACCTTAACTAGAGGAAGAACTGTAACTGGTGAAGGAGCTAAAAATGGTGACTACAAAGTAGGAGATGGATCTAAAGTGGGGAGTGGTAAATCATGTGAAACTCCACCAACTATAACAATTTGATAAGCGTGAATGCATTTCATGCATCTATGAATTGTAGAAGGTACTACATGAAATTTATGGATTCATGGTTGACCAAGCAACATGTTGAAGACTCATACACTAGGGATAATAGTAAATGGTGTGGCCATATGTGTTGGACTAACCTATAGAGGAAGTAAAATCTCACCCAATGAAATCTATATGTGTCTACTAAATCCAATGATAACTATGTCTGTTAGGGTGATATCCTACTCTCAATATCCCAAATGCTGAAGTAATGTCATAGTACACATGTTCACACTGGATCCATTGTATATGAGATCATTATGAATGGGATGGTGATCAATGTAAGCTCTAATAAAGAGTTCATAATAATCTAAATCATCCTCATTTATCTCCTGCTCTGAGAAGGGATTGAAGGTCTAGTTAGAACTCTTAAATTATACACACCAATCATGTTGCTCAAAGGATGTGACTCAACTGAAGGTGCTTGGTATGTAGCTAGTGTAGGGTGTGAATGATATGTATGTTAAACACCTAATTTTATCCCTATCTCCTATTTAGAATGCTTTAGGAAAGGATCTTAAAAAAAATTTAGAGCCTTATCTTATGTTTATTTTGCTTGAAGAGGTTCAACTAGACTTCCAAGATCAATAAGGTTTCCATATATCAAGTCATATATCTTGTGTCACAAAATAATGCATCTATTTATTATATGGCTTGGTGCCCTATAAAAATCAGAGAATGCATTCTGATCATATCCATATGGAAGAGGCTTTGTCAAAATAACTTCTTGAATAGGAGGGAGAGATAGGACATTGCATTCCAAAAGCTATTGTAAGACTCTAGTTGGAGATACTGGTAGATTGGAAAAGGCTCATCGAGGAGGTAGTGATAAAACCACTCAATGAGGGGACTCTTAATCCACATTAACTGTAGGTTGATTTTTATTTTTTCTATCATTAACCTTTTCTTTGTAAGGGACTTTATTGTTACTCTTGTCTATTATTTTTGATATGCTTGTGCACTTGTGTTTTCCCATTAAAAGTAATTTGAATTCCCTTTCATGTAGTGTATGGCATAAATTAGTGAAGGAAGATTTTTTTTTGAACATTATTGACTCATGCAAAGATGGCAGAAGACTTTATTTGAAGAGATCTTATAATTCTTGATCGGCCATGGGGCTAGTCATTTTAGCCAATATAGTCTTATATCTAAGAACATAATATGTGAGATGCTCATTTGACCTTTGTTTCTATTATGAAACATGGGCATAAGAAACCTTGTCATGTATGTTAATGCTAAAATGACTTAGTAACATGTTAGATAAAGGATCGAATGCTTTGACCGACTGATTTAGTAGACTATAAAACCATTGTAGAGCATAATCCTTTAAACTCCATGGAAATAACTTGGTTAGTAACTGGTCATTTGGCATATATTCCAAGCATGTTTCATGAAAATATCTCAAGTGTGTCTTTAGATCACCCTTGCCATCATATAGAGTAAGCTCGGATTGAACAAAACCTATTGTTAAGGGTGTAGAAGCAATATGGCATGCCAATAGTGTATGAAGTAGAAAAAAAGAGTCCAAAGCCTGTGTTGGTCTAGAGACACCTTGCTCAAGATGTATCACCTTAGATTGAAGAGATTTAATCTTTTACATAAGGGAAACCACTTTAGGAGGTGAAAATGTACTATTCATAATTGGTGGTGCCACATAGGAAGGTTGGGTTGCTATAGGGGGTTGTTGAGACATAGTTGCCCCATAGTGTCATTTATAATTTTTTATTCTGTGGCTTGAGAGGATTGACTATTGTTTTCTTTTTTTTATTCTTCTGATAGTATTTTAAGCATATCATCTTGCATATAAATATTTTTAGTTAAAAGGTCTTGAATCTCCCTCTTGTCAATTTCATCAAAGCTGATATATTTGGCCACTATTAAAGTAGGAAAATAAAGTGAAAGTGGACTAAATTTTTTGCAATAAGTTGTAATAATAAAAATGAGATGGAAGGAAAGTACTAAATAAAGGAAATGTAAATTCCTAAAAATAAAAAACTAGTATATGCATAAAAAAGATATGAATCTCACTAACATGTAATGTGAAAACTCAAAAGCATATGGACCTAGTATATTCAACTAGGGTTTGAAAGAAATGACTTTGAAAATTACTATGGTGAATTTTAAAAATTTAATGTGAAATTCTAATTTATATATGCAAGAAAAATCAGAAGAATATTGCTAAAATCAACAAGGAATTTTCCCTAGGGTTTCTAGGGTTTTTGTGCACAAATGAAGTAAGTCAAATTCACCAAATGATTTAACTTATTTGGTAATAATAGATTTTTATTACTATTTTAGTTAAGGGTTTGGATTAATAAATAAGTATAACATATAGCAATAAATATAGTCCTAATTTGTGTAACTATTTGTCTTTTTCACCTTTTTAAAAATAACAATAAATAAGAAGAAATATAACTTAGCTAGAAAATATATTGAGATGGATAATACAGAGGTTGGAAATGGCTATGAAGGACTAGAAAATAATGATAAACATGAATCTAGATTTTTTTGGGTGAAAGGATGGGAACAGTAAAAAGTGGATGCTTTAGTGTCTAACATTGTTGTCCATTCTTGCCACTATTTTCTAAACTGATTATAGAGACCTAAAACTTTATAGGTAGTTGTGTTGTGCCTATGTGAGCATGCCTATGAAAAATCAAGCATTGGCTATTGAGAAAACTCACTTTGTATTTGATTTTGTCTTTAAAGCCTAACCCTCTAATGCTTGACAAAATGACATTTGAGTCACTTGAAAGAAAGGGGGGTTAGTGTGAAAGATTTACTAAATGTGTAATCTACACCCTTTGTGTGGTCATGCTACTTACATACCAATACTCTAAAGAAGGATCAATCCATGTGTAGTTCTCCCACATAGTGTGCTTTATGTAATAGTGTGATGCAGATGCAAATGCCAAATTGATAGTGTTTGAGGTGGCTAGGAATTAGTATGAGGATTTGAGTAGGTTTGTAGGCTTGTTGGATGATAGTGTAAAAATAATAGGGTAGTTTGCCTTATCACTTTATTTGTATTCTTGATTTCTTTATAAGTTTGGTCACCTCCCTCTATAAATGAGCTTTGAGTGGGATTTTATAGGGAACAATTAGTCATGGGTCAGATGTATTCATATTAGGATAACCTAATTAAGGAAACAGGCCAGATAAAAATGAAGATTGGGGTTCAAAGTAAAAATGGGCAAGACCACCAAAAATGGGACACTTCTTTATGGGGTGTTATAGTCTAAATGGGGTGCTCTTGTCCTATAGGCTCAAGACCTGGGAGAATAGGATTGACATGTGGAATACTATCTAGCTGAGGTGGAATGACCATTTAGAAGGTTTTGGAGGATTCGAAATGAGCAAAAAGGTGTCTATAAGGGTCATAAGAGCATGAAAAAAGGACCTATGGATGGGGTGTCACAAGCCACACTCAAACTACCAATTTGGACATTTTATATGACTACATAACCCATATTCCTTGAGTTTCATAGACTCATAGGCAATCACTCTACCACCTTGCTTAAGGATGGATCTTAACCTTCAAAACGAGTCATAAATATAGATGAATAAATATTCAAGTGGATCAAGTACTGCTAAGATGGGTATTCTAGTGAGATGCTCCTTAAAAAATTAGAAGTCTTACTCACACTTATTTATCCAAAAAAAATTCTACCCTTTCATTTGAATTGAAGTGATGGGGTTCACAATATGAAAAAGCTTATCAATGAAATAATGGTATTATCCTTCCAAACCCATGAATATATGTACTGATCTATGTATAGCTCTCAAATAGCTAAGCTTACTCCTCATTCACTCTACTATGTAGGGTGTGCACCTATAACCCAATATTATTCATTCCTTACCCAAAGTTTTCTCATAGTCATATGAAAAGTCTCATGCTATATCATAGATTTTTATTCCTTAAATCCTGTACATTGCACTTCATAGCTCATAAACTTATGTACCAAATAATTTATACATTAGATCACTGACTTATTCACTCTGTACATCGTAAAACTCTATGAAACTTCAAATATCGCACCATAACTCATATCCCTACATGCGTAACCAATTCTTGAACTCCACAACACATCCATGTGTCACCTTTACTCAAACACATGCTTCAAGTGGTTCACCAACTATCATCTAACCTAGAAGATGAACCAAAGTAACCATCTTCTTAGTAGCTGATAATTGTTATAACCACTCTTTTATTCTAGATGTACATGTATGTAGCATACACATCTAGACTTAGGTTTATGCTCCATATAATCATTATATATATATATATATCATGTTCCATATATCATTTCTATAAAACATGCACTCTAGCACATTGTATCAATTTTACCTATTATCTATCAATGAATATAAGTTGCATTTCCTACAAGTAATACTTTTACTCCATTAAATGTGTTTAGTTGTTTATTTCTGAATTAGCTTTACCCATTCACTCAACACAACCAAAATTCAATTTTCCCCCACACCCTTGGTCTAAGCCCCATGGTGCAAATCATTGGTATTAGAGCTAAAATTATCTATTCCTTTCTATGACTATAAACACACGAGCACAACTCTAGAAGAAAGGTTTATCAATTAGTTCTATTTCATAATATCCAAATGAATGTCATATAAAAAGTAAGATGGTTGACACATATAATAAATCGAAGGGAGACCTCAAGGTATGAAATCTCATCATTGATGCACTAGAGGCATAATACACTAAACCATTTTGCTACTTTTATGAATTGATGGTACAACTCAATCTGACACCTTCTACCACACATCCATAATTCACTCAATAATGGTTTAAAAAATAAACCCCCTTCAAAGTTAAAGTAAATCTCAACATCCCTTTGTTGAAAGGCAAGATTAAATACAAAACACTGAATCCCTATATTTAAAAATTCAAGGCACACTTCTTAGTCAATTCTTTCACTGATACTGAGAAGATCACCTTCATAGTACCAAAGATGTTCATACCAATCATTCACTGGGGGGAAAGCTTCAACATGAAATACACATAAGAGTGTGTTCTAATTAAATCTTGGATAAATTTTATTGATGTGATGAAGGATTAATACTACCCTATGCACCACTTTGAATATGAATACATCAAGTTCTAAAAACTACACCAGTGTAAATAGCAGTCCATAAGAGACTACACCAATATTTTACTTGACTACTTTGTGCACCTACAAGAAAACATGAGTTAAAAACATAAGGTGATAAAGTACATCAATGGACTCTCACCTTATATCTATGAAAAGTTAGATTTCTTAACTTTTGACACTTTGGGGTAAGATATCATAATGATGTAAAGATCAAGCCAAGGCAAAGATGAAGAAACATGTCACCTCTTCATAAAATGTAGTGTACAAAGCCTAGATTTTTCACAAATCCACATTACATTCTTCTATAGAGAGATAATAACACACTTCTCACAAAGGAGAGTAGCACCAAAAGACTGCTCAACCCTTGAAGGCTCCATCATCTTCTACTTTAGATAGAGGTAAAAAGAATAAGTTCAATGATAATTGGTGACATCACCATTACTTATCCACTCATAATGATTATGAATGTCATGTCCAACAATACCTACTCACACCATCTACATCAGGACCCACATCAATAAAAAATACTGATATATATGCCTCTTGTCTAAGAACCAACACCACTATGATTAACATATATAAAGATCATGATTTTTTCTTCCACACCAATTCTAGGTGAAGGGTTAGCCTCTCCATGTCATAATTTATAGTGGTGTCTAGAAAAACATCATCATGCAATCCATATCTCAATGCCTTAGTCTTACCACTTATGTGCATCCAAATCCATACTCCTTAGGATGGTTCTAGTAGGGGAAATATATATAGGTTTAGTGGTAATGTACTTTTTAGTATAAAGTCAAGCCTATGGAGGACAACATAACTTTTGAAATTTCACCTTTGGAGGTCTACAACGTTTTATTAGGGAGACCATACTTGTATGACCATGAATCTACATATCGAGCCAAGACACAATAATGGACTATTCATGTGCAAAATCACTTCTACAACCTTTTTGAGTTAATGCCCACAAGAAATTTCATGAGATTGTCTTACATACATATAATTTCATATTCCTCATGGTCTAACCTAATACACCTACATAGTCAAATCTAAAACACACCTTGGTAATGCACAACACTCACACATCATCATAGTAACAATAGATCAATAAGTTACTAGAGTATAGTAGAAAATTATTCATATAAATTGAAGGCATTCTAACACACTGTGAAGTAAATCACCACATCAATTTGGTTCCTATATCCCCTCTTTTGAATATCCCCATCTATTACATACCAATTTGGGAGAATAATGAAGTCTAGTGATAGATTCAAGAGCTTCTTGATCAGGGCAAGATTAGGTCTAGTTATTCACCTTATGGGAGTTTGATAGTCCTCACACCCAAGAAGGATGGGTCTTGGTGACTTTGCATAGACTATTGTGAACTTTAAAAAATCATGGTTAAGAATTAGTGTCCACTATCATGTATTGATGACCTTCTGGACCAGCTCAAAGGTGCATAATACTTCACCAATATTAACTTGAAGTTAGGTTACCATCAGGTTTCAATTCATCTTGAAGATGTTTATAAGATATAATTCAAGATATGAGAAGGATTGTTTAAATGGTTGGTCATGCCTTTTAGCCTCATAAATGCACCAACCTATTTCATACACTTAATAGATGATCTACTTAGGCCTTTTCTCCACTCCTTTGTCATCTTCTACTTGGATGAAATTCTTATATTCAACAAGACTTGGAAGGAGCATATAGAAAAAATATCACATGTCTTAGACACTTTTCACCAACACAATTTTCAATCCAAATTAGCAAAGTGTACATTTTACACCATATAGATCCAATACTTGGGTTACATCATTGATCACACTAGTATCAAATTAGTTCTAAAGAAGATTAAAGTGATCCAAGATTAGCCTCCTCCATGCAATCTCATAGAATTAAAGAGTTTTATTGGACTTGATAAATTATATTATAGGTTCATCCTTAGATTCTATCACATCTCTTAGGCTCTTAGTCATATTACACATGCCAAAGCCAAGTTTGACTTGACACATGCATAAAAATGTGATTTTGATTCACTCAAATAATGCCTCTGTATAGTTATTATTATTGTAATGCCTAACATTGCATAAACTTTTGAAATTTACACTGATATGTCTAACTATGTACTTGATGTATTATACATGTAACATGGACATCTAATCACATACCACTCTGAGACATTCAATAACACTATATAAAGGTACTCAACCTATGAGAAAGAATTATATGCTATTGTGAAAGTAATTAAGCAATAGTGACACTACATTATCAATAAGGAGACAATTATTCATCAGACCATAAACCATTTTAGTTCTTACAGTCAATTACTAATGCTTTCTATCTTGTAAGAACCCATTGAGTCTCAATCTCTTTGAGTACATGCCTTAAGGGGTACACTAGGAAAGGGGTGGGTAGACCATTAGTGCTTCATAGGATTTTTGTCCTTTAATATCACTTATTATCATTATAATCATCTCTTAAAAACATTCCCCTAAGATTTTACTCCTATTTTTCACCCTCCTATAGTCATTTACCACCTTCATTAGCACTTCCCTAACCTAAAACCCTTTTTGAAAATTTACGTTACACTTTTTATCCCATCAACCTTGTACTCTAATTTATTAAACGTATCAGGGTCTAGCTCAACCCTAGGATTACCTAGTTCTTGACCTAATTTATTTTTGTCAATAATGACATTAGTTCAACTGGGTTGACCCTATTGGCCTAAGGTTTCATAAAGTATTAGGGTTAGATCTACCTATATAAACACATCTATTTTGCCATTCTTAGAGAGAAAGCATGAGTTAATTATTTATTTGTGCTTCTTTACAATCTTCTCTTCCACCATTCTAATTGAAGAGTCTTAGCTTAGCATTTCTACTTGGAGAAGAATCTTATCTTGTGGAGAAGTCTTGGATGCTTTGGCCTTTATTAGTGATCCTTAAAAACCATAATAACCTCTTTCAAAGCACCTTTGGTTAAGGCAAATATTGAGTCTCTATGGGTTCATATTCAAGTTAAGTATCTATAACTTCTCTCCTCTCTTTAGTAGATAGAAGTAGCATAAGTAATGGCTTTTTAATATATTGCTTTTTCCATGCATTAGGTTCTTACACATACATAAATTAATTAGGAGTATCTTATGCATGTTTACTAATCCCCACTTTGTGCCACAAGATTTAGTGAGCACTATATTATAATTTTATTCACTTGTTATTAGTTTAGTGAATATGAAAATATAGGACCTAGTTAGGGTTATTACATAGTTTTGCTTGACTAGATGATTTAAAACCCTTGCTAGTGATATTATTATGGTAAGAGATCCCTTGGCTAGGTATAGTGGATTCATCTTGGTCATGAGCTCAAATATATAATGTATCAAAAATAAAAAGTGTAAGTAGGATTTATCTTCTCTAAGCTATGATTGATTTATTGATCTATTGCATTTCCCATTGCATACATTCTAGTGAACACAATGTGAATCTAACCTTTGTAAGTTTTCTTTCACACTATCATTTTTATTATCTTATTTATTTTTCTATATTTTTAGTAATATATTGAACCAATCAAAATAGTTCTAACTCTCTATACATAGGTTTAACACACAATCACATCAAAATGACTCTATTCTATTTGTGCAGGTCTTCATCAGATACAAGTTACTGGATTAAATAGGTTGATATAGTACTCATTTTTAGTTCTAGATAAGCATACAGAGTCAAATAGGTTAACTTTTTCATCTTATTCTCTCCACTAGTATAGAGGTTAATGAACACTACTAAATAGGTTGACTTTGTCATCTTATTCTTATTTATCACATAAGGTTTTGTAGAACTGGGTCAAACCAATCAACTTAGTTCACAAAATTTGAAAGTAGTAATTAAGGCACTTTAGCATAAAATTTGAAATCTTAACCATATTTAAGCCTACCAAGGTTCCTATCTTTCCTCTCTTTGTCATTTTAGTACCTTTTCTAGTTCTATTTTGTACAAGTTAGCAATCTTCAATACTGCAATCCTATAGTCAACTAGGTTGACCTAGTTGACTTAGTTCTAAAGTCTATATTCTATATAAAAGACACAGTCAACCCATTTAAAACTATTCTTAAAGAATTTTATTTTTCACTATAGTAGTGACCTAGTTGACTCTAATCTATGTTGTTTTCATATAGTATTACCTAAACTGACTTTGTACTATTCTTCATCAAAGAATTAACAACTATTTACTAATAATTAATTCACAGTTCCTTTTCAACTATTTGCATGCTTCGAGTAACTTAGTCTAAATAGGTGATTTTTTAAATTAACATTTAGTTACACTATTGTACTCTTTTACACACACTACCAAATCACATAACATTCAAAACACATTTAACCACTTGTCTTCCCAAGGCCTACCTACTTGGATTTCATCACTAAGGGGGATGTCGATTTGGTTTTCTGGCCAAGTATAAATACATGGTTAATGGTATATATTGGTGACCCCCCTGACACCATTATCATTTTAGTATTATGAAGTGAAGGGATAGGCCCCAATACAAATCTAGTACCATTGCCAACACGGATCCATTTTAACACAAACATCCTGAAACCATCCATAGATTAATTTTCTAGTTCCCTATTCTAGCGAACTCTCTTATCACACTTAAATAAATAATTTATAATAATATAATAACACTTAGGATGACCACATAGTTAGCATTTATTTTTTAGTTGATTACTTTATCTTTGATCATTGCGTGTTGTATTTAAAAAAACTTGCATTAACTAGAACTGGTGTAAGGTTTTGTGTTGTGTGACCCAATTGGATCACTCATAATAATACAAATATTTGTGTATTTGATTTCATTTTTACTTCACTTATATTAATTTTTTTTCCTATTTTAGCACATTGTCATTCTGGTCAATACAGTCTCTTACATACTATATCTTTCTTCCTACCTATAGTACATAGTCACCCATCATGACTATGTCTCTTATCTTTGTATTCTACCCTCTGTCTAGTAGTACATAGTCAACCCATTTAGCTTTGTACCCTTTTCAACCTCTATCCAATAGTACTCTATCAACCCAATCAACCTTGTACTTGATTACTGAGCTTGCCTTTCTATTTGGCTAACTTCAATCTTTGCCTAGTTAATTTAGTTCTTTATCCTTGATCTATTTTTCTTCTTGATTAAAATCTTAATCCTTTCATCAAACATCATGAAATGCCTTATCAAAATCTTCTTGGACAACCTAAATCTATTTAAACACTATATGTGATATTATTTTCTCCCTTTCCTTGCCTCTCAAGAGAACCCTCACTCTTGGAGTGCTTCTTCCCTCCTTCATCTATGGATTTTAACATGGTTCAAATCATGCCTCAAGATTAATTAGGTGGATTTGATCCTTTTTATACCCATCAAGATAATTCTCATATTCAAACATCTCAACACAATGTGGGAGAAATTGACATAAGTCTATCCAACAATCCTAATAGTAATCCACCTCCCAATGACCCCCCTAATACTAATTTGGGGAGTTGGCATACAAACAATAACCCTATAATTGATATAACTCAACTTCTTGCATAAGTCGTGCAACAAATGAACATCATGAAAAAATTTAAAACCTCTTAAATGATGCAATTAAAATGTCATTTGATCAATATGGATAATCAACCTCTAGTTATAATTCCTTAAACTAATCAAAACTTTATTCCTCCACCTCTTAAAGTTACCTTAGGAAATGTTTTTGATAAAGTAAGGCAACAAACTATGGGCTGAACCCTATATAATCAAAAGAGACAAGAAGGCAAATAAACAAAAAATGCCTTCAGAGAGACGATGGCATAGCCGAGAACAATAGATAGAAACAAAACATAAGCCATGGGAAGACCAGAGTCAGAGAGGTCTCCCCTTACATAACTATTGATTTGATAAGATCATTGAGTTTCTCATTCTTCGCATTGTTAGTATACCTAGTATTACCCACCACTTCCAGCATAGACATGTTTAGTAGAATTGTATTACAAAGCTCTTTTTCGAAGACCTTCTCCATGTTTTGAATGTGGTCCTTCAGGGCCCCAATTTTAGTTTTCCAATTAGTTTCATTCTCAGTGCCTTCACTAGCTTCCTCGACATACATTTTCCCCTTATTGTCAGCAGTTCTCATAGTGTCAGCACCCTACTCCTCAGTAACCTCAAAATCCCTAGTAGCCTGCTTCCCTCCAGTGTCCTCTAAAATTTCTTGGATTTCTAGCTCCTCAGACTCTTCCTCTTGGGTTGCTTCTTCTGAAGCACTTTCTGAATAATCAATTAGTCTAGCCTATGGGGCTGGTTTACCAGTAATCCACCCTTACCTTCGCACTCTAGAGGGGAATCCTTCCTTATTAATTTTGGAAGGCTTGTGAGATTTTCCACATTGGTCCCCCATGGCCCTACCCAGATTCCTATGGGTCCCTTTTGTAGTCTCTTTAATATTTTCTTCCTCTTCATCAACCTTTCTCTTCTTTCCCTTCTTGCTTGCAAAGGAGCCAGGTATCAACAGGGGTCTTTTCAGGGTCATCAATACACCTCATTCCTGACAAGTCATCTTATTTTGAATGATCTCCCTAATGTTTAAGGGAAATGAACACCTTTTCACCACACCCTCCAACTTGAAAATTGTTGACCAAGGTTGGCACAAGCATCAGTGACCCTGTTGCCTTCTCTGTAGGTATGGGAAATCTCAACTTCGAAAAACTTTTGTAAAAGAAATTGGATATCAGTAATGATGTCTTTTAGCTTGATTCCCACATTTGAAGCTTTATTAATGACATCTATGACCATCTTAGAGTCTCCTTGTATATTCAAGTTCCTTATTCCTAGGGATATAGCTAACTTTAATCCCCATAGTAAAGCCATTGCTTCAGCATAGTTGTTGCTTTGGCATCCAATTCCACTAGCATAGACAACAAACATCCATCCTTTATCATTCCTTATAATTCCTCCTCCACTAGCTTTACCATCCAACTTGGATGCCCCATCAAAGTTGAGTTTCATCCAGTTAGGTTTAGGGGGAATCCATTTAGTATTAAGTCTGTAGAATTTTGGATTTATTATACCCAGTGATCTAGTTTAAAACCTTTCATTTGGCTGAAATTTGGCTTTCAATTTGAGATAGAGGTTTCTCCACAACATGAATATGAGCTATTATAACACTTTCCATAATGGTCTTAGCAAAGGAGTTAAACACCTGAGAAGCATTTCTAGCAGTGTCCTTGAAAATTTTGTGATTGTGCTCTTTCCATAAAGTCCAACTCAAACATGGCAGAGCTTGCTTCCATAATTCCATAAGCTAGGGATGTGTGAAGGTTGGGTTCTACCTGAGAATTACTTCTTTAAGGTTAGAATTGCAGACCCATTCAATACCAAAGTTAAGTATTGTGCCCCATAATTCCTAGGCAAACTCACAGTGGATAAAGAGGTGTGAAACTAATTCCTCTTTTGAACCACATAGGAAACATTTGTTAACCAAAGTAAACCCTCCCTTTTGAAGGTTATCTTGAGTAAGGATTTTCTTATGAGTAGTAGCCCACCAAAACATGTTAATTTTTGGAATAAGTTTATGATTCCAAACCTTTTTCCATACATCTTTATTCTGAGCTTCAGGAATGAGTAGATGGTAAGCAGATTTGATAGAGAACGATCCTTTCTTATCTAGCCACCAGTATTATTCATCCTCCCAGGGAAAGAGAGGGATTATGATCTCTTGAATGCACTACTAGATCTCCTGAACTCTTGAGAAAAGCTTATGCTGGTGCACACAACAATCCAACAGATTTTTATAGCTCCTCATCCCATTGTTATTTTCCATATAATCACTGACCCTATCTCCAAAAAATTGGGTAGTCAAGTCAGCAATCTCTCCATAGTTTCCTTGTGTGATGAGAGCTTTGTCCTTTAACCAGATATCATCCCAAAATTTAATATGCTAGCCATTTCCAAGTTTCCATCTAATTCCCTATTTGAGAAGGCTTCTACTTTTTAGCATTTTATTCCATATCACAGATCCCTGGGTTAATCCCGTCTGTTGAAGGAAGTTGGAATCATCAATGCTATGCATGTATTTGGCATACATTATTTCCCCCCAATCATTATTTTTATGGATTAGGTTCAAACTAACTTTTGAGAGAAGGGCTTTGTTCATGTTCCTGATGGACCTAATATTAAGTCCACCATGAGATTTTGGAAGACACACTTTTTCCCATCTGACTAAAGACATTCTCTATTTGTCTTCCACTCCCGTCCATAAAAATTTCCTTTGGATCTATTCCAGTTTCTCAGTAAAATATGCAAGAATTTTAAAAAGGGGTAGGAAGTATGTAGGAATACCTTGCAACAAAGCCCGAAGAAGTTGCAATTTACCAACACTGTTGAGTAGTTTCCCCTTCCAACCAAGAAGTTTCCTCTACATTCTTTCCACAATTCCATTCCAAAATCTAGGAGATACCTCTTTGACCGAGAGTGGGAGACCTACGTAGGTAGATGGTAGGACAGCTTTAGTACATTCTAATATATCAATGATTATATGTCTAAGTTCATTAGGAGTGTTGAAGAAATACACATTTCTTTTCTAGAAATTTATCCTTTGTCCTGACTCTTTGAAATGTTATTACCTAACCTATCATGAATAAAAAGATGCTTCAAAACATCTAAAATAAGCCTTTAGCCACCTTCATCATTTCCATTGATATTGGTAACATCTCTAAAACTATCAAGTATGATGGGACTAAAGACATTGCATCCTTTCTTAAAACATTTGGTAATCTTTATAAAGAGGGGATCTAAACTAATAATTATACCACCACCAAACCGCTCGTTAAAACCTTCACAACTAATGTATTGGAATGGTATAACCAACTTCCCCAACATTCCATCTTGCAACTAAAGGATTTAGTCAATCCTCTAGTTAAATAATTTCAACACAATGATCTTCCCAAAAATTTCCTTAGCCACTTCATCAATGGTAAGCAATCTCCTACTACATCAGCTCATAATTTTATCAAATGATGGAAATATTTAGCCCACAAGGCTGACCATAAATTGACTAATGACAATCTATTTAAACTCTTTATAAATGCTTTAAATCCTTATCTTCAATATAAGTTTCAAAAAATTTCCCCTCAAATGCTTGATGAAGCTCTTGAGCAAGCCAAACATCAAGATTTCTTAATGAAGCAATTCAAACCTAATACCAAATTCCTTAAGGGATATTTTCAAAATTCTATCAATGCCATCATTGGAAATAGATGGGGGCCAATTATATAGAGTTTTTTGGCAACCCTATAAAGTTTATTAATGGGCTCCCCATATATATAGATATGGGTATTCACTACACTCACCCAATATATAAATTCTCTATATGGAGATTATATAATGGATATGGTGGCATGATCTATTTTCACTATATTTAATGGGACCCCCACCCCCACCCCATTTATAGACATATAGTGTTTAATGGGGATTTTTAAATTTAGATTAACTATATAGATGGGGGCACCCCCAACTATATATATGTCTAGGGGTAAAAAGATATATATATATATATATATATATATATATATATATATATATATTGGCCATAATCTTTTGTCCTTTCAGATCAAATCAAACCAGGAGTTATCAAGGCTGATAATCCCCCATCTTCTCACATGCCATTAACTATGCAACAAATGAAACAATTCTTAGTGCCATATAAACCCTTTAATTATCTAAATAATCATCCTAAATGGTATGAACTTAATCAATTTTGTTGGTTCCACGTTTATATTGGTCATTCCCATGAATCTTGTAGAGGGCTTACCAAATTTACTATCTCTTATATACTTGGTGATTCTTTCAATCATGAAGCCATGATCCAACTCCATTGTCAAGAATACCACATTGCTTCTAAAAGTTAACAAGCTCCCAAATATTCCTCTCCTAATAACCAAAAAACTTTCCCCACATATACCACTTAATAAACTACAAAAGATGTTTGTGTCATTAATGTAAACTATGACCAATATTACAACTCTCAATATGTTAACACAACTAAGGTTATTTATCATTGTAAACTAGATCAAAAAGATCCTATCACCAAACATAAGAATCCCTATTTGGAATAGAAACTTCTCAAAGACACTACAACCACTTATCTAACTTTGGAAGCTAACGAGGAACCATCTCCTTCTTATGAACACCCAAACACTTTCATTCCTTCAAAATATACCTTACCTTCTAAAACTCACATTGTTTCTTCTTCTAAATCCTACTAGAAATTTTTAGAAGATATCAAATCCATGCCTTTCAAGATTACCTGCATGGAGTTAGTTCATACCTACCCTTATCATTGCAAATTCCTCATACAATAATTGTAATAAATTGAAGCTCCATCTTTTATAGATGAAGAATCACCCTCTCTTGAGCCTCAACCTACCGACATGTATAATGTTGATATTTTTGTGCCAAAAGTATCAAAAGATATTATACCCTAAGGGAGACCCATTAATTTTTGTGAAAAGTTTTAAAAGTGACTAAGAAACCCTTTTAAAATGCCTAGCAAAAAATGGAGATTTGGGTTCATTTTTCAACTTGTAAGGTTGTAGAGTGTTCTCAAACCTTCACTTCTTGATTACCCTATACCCAATAGAAACCATAAATCTGATTGAAATTTGAAAATTTACAAGTTGAAAAATGTAATTAGAACCCCACCTTTTACTCTTACCTAATACCTATAAAAATTGAAACTATGGTTGCACTTTGTAACTTTGTAAATTTACCAAGTGTAACTCAAGTTCTATTTTCTGGCATTTTTCATACCAATAATAACTAAAACTTTGAATTCACTTTGAAACTGTTCAAAGTTATAAAGTGTAACACGAGTTCTGCTTTTTGCCCTTCCTCCCTACCCAATAGAAATCAAAACTTTTGCTATACTTTATAACTTACAGAGTGCAAAGTGTAAATGAGATTTTAAAATTTGCTTCCATGAGACCAAACCACTTGGTATAAAGTGGAGATCAAAATTCAAAATACAAATTTTCAACTTGCAAAATTGGATGATAAGCCTAAAACTCCACTTTCTTGATATTTACCCAACCACCACCTTACTTAGCATTTATTGTGAGTCTTATTAATAGAATTAGGTTTTTTGGTCAATGTTAACATCTAAAAATTGAAATTAGATCTCTATGTGCAAGAAATGCTATGAACCAAATGTTATGTGATGCTAAATAATGCCAATGCCAATGCCACACATCAAACTCCACCATTACCATCCCCTACACATAAACAAGATATTCCTCTAGAGCATCCTGCATTTCCTTCAATCCCTATAGTTTTTTTTCCATGAAATCTAGGGTGTTTTGCTGGGTTTAGGTTTTTACCTTTGAAATTTTTAGAAATTTATTACCATTAACAATATCATTTGTAATTTACTATTTCTTTCATTTTGAATGTTGTTAGTCTAGATTACTCTTTAAAATTTCTTATAGGTTTTGTGTCATACTATCAAAATCTAGAATATTCCTCACAAATCCCATCCACACAAATTTTGACATAAACCCCTATTGATTTTGAAAGATCAAACCTCATAGAGATCCAAGTTGTTAAAACACATACGAAAACTTGATGGAAATTTCCTTTGTCCTAAAAACTCTATGTTCCCATCAGAGATCCAAATTTCTTATGAAAACCAAAAACCCCACTAAACTTTTCATCATAATTTATAATTAAAAATTACAAGTCAAAACCCTACCAAACATTTTAGTTGCAATTACACATTATATCTCCACTAGAATTTTTAATTATAATAACAAGTCAAAACCCTAACCAAATTTATAGTTGGTTTTCCCAAGCCATTTTTCCTAGAGTATATGTCTAAAATAGAGATGAAGTTAAAGTCAAAGGGACCTAGTGTCCCATCCAGCCTAGACACAAAATATAAATGAGATCACTGACATAGATCTAGGTCATATAAACCTAACATATTTTTAGAACAAAATAAATGATAAATTCAATAATGATTGGATTCAAAGCATCTATGATAGTGGGTTTCCCCAGGAAGTAGCTTTACCACTCTCAGTATAAATCCCTGAGTTTGTGCTCACAATGAAAAAACACTATGATGATGAGAAGAGGGAGGTGGTGAATGATAAATGATAAAATATTATAAGTTTAGACCCTAATTTCATTGACACCATGTTCCTAATTCTATAATATGAAATCTATCTAGATATAACCCCTGACTCTTGCCAAAAGTTCTACCAAGATAATAATGTAGCTTGTCTATGTGTTTTAAACAAATAATGGATAAAACCCCCTAGAACTACATCCATAATGATGCCTAGGACCTTATCCAGAATAAACCTAAAGGATGAAGTATGATACATTATCATACTCTTGCATAGAGTTACAAGGAGCCTAAATGCCAAAAATTATTGAGATTAGATGTACCAGTATATCTAGGTAATCCACCAAGACAAATAATACATTCAATGGGCCCAATTTATTTCTAACTCCATTCACAAACAGTTGATGGAGGTCCAAACTATAGGAAATTTTTATATGACATCATACCCTATATATATTATTTAAAAGGAGGGCATTCCTAAGATTGAACACAATGCCTGATCAAATAAACAAGGTCTTTAACTAATACCCTGAACTTATCCTTGAGGCAAGTAAATAAAATTTAATAACGGTCAATGATGCTTTTGTATAATACATCATAATTATGTTTGAAAAGGAGATAGGAAGGAGAAGATTTTTTGATGCTACAACTACAAAAATTACTAGGTGGGGGGAATTTTTCATTCAGTTGCCCACATATTCATATATTAGAGTGGGTGGTTTTAATAGTTGTCTCTACACCCTTCTAAGCTATGTAAGTGATAAATGGTCCCTAATGGAACTTGTGAGGTAACTTGAAGAAACCCATAAGTTTTTATCAAGCAAGCATAAGTCAGGAATCCACTTCCCTATCATCATAAGGAGATATACCTTCCCTTCCCTATAAAAAAACAAATTTGTGGATGCTGAGATGACTCAAATGACCTTGAGAGATCTCCATGCAAGACCTTTTTATGATGTGACTAGATATGTTACCAATATAGTAGGTACCACATATTCCCACATCCCTTTCTATGAATATTAACGAGAAGATATGCAAGATGAAGAGGAGGTTAGATTAAGAGATTATTCAATGATGAACCTAGAGAAAATCAAAGACTAAAACATGGATCTTGTCCCTGAAGACTAGAAATATGATGAGTAGTCAGTAGACAAGGTCTATTATGACAACAAAAACTATCTCTAGCCTCTCCCACTAGTTAGGTAGTCTATACCTAAATCCTTCTCATTGATGGATAGGACTACCCAGGTTATAAAAAGAATAGTAAACTAGTTGAGGATCAAAGGGGTCAAAATAATAAAATAGACCCTAAGTATTTCAAATAGGTTGAAATAAGTGAAGGATAAATATGTAGTGAAAATAATAGTAGAGGGTTCTAGTATTTGAACCCAAGTATACCAAGTAGTAAGGCTAATTGTGTCACACAAGTAAAAGCAAAAGTAGAAGGCAAAAAGGGAACCTTCCAATGTCTATGAGCTAGTAACCCAACCTATGGATCAACCATTATCAACTTCTATGGAGGAGACACTTACTGCTTAACTAACACATATAGTCCCTCTTCCTATCTCCACTATTTAACCAACCACAATACTCCTTCCTCCTATCTGCACTACCCAATCATCTCAAGAATTTACTATTATTTTTCCACCATCTTACATGTTTAAGTGACTCCCTTGGCATTAATATAATCAACATAATTGGATACTCAAAATTCAACCTCATCCTTAATATCCACTACCACTCTTTTAATCACTAATACCACCCAATAATATATGGTTATATATTCAGTCATTCTAATTGTAATCCCACTAGCCATACCAACCACTAGGATAGATACCACTTAATTTTCATTACGAATAACACTCCCCATTTCATCTACTATAAGTGTTCTCATTACGTTGGTTGATTCATTTACTGTCTTAGATTCCACCCTTCCATAGGTTCCCTATTCCAGCTATCCATGCCTACCTTTCCACTCGTGTCACTTATAGCTTCCACACCCCTGATAAATACATATATACCCACTTCACCTATTCAAATACCCATTTATTCCACTCCCAAAGTAACCAAATCCCCCACCAAAGAGGTGGAGATATAAGGAACCACTAATACAACTGTGGCTACTCAACCCACAAATGGGAAAGAGATAACCAAATCATCAACCAAGGATTCATTGACAATATCAATGATAGATACAACAATTGTAATGGTAACCACTTGTGTAATAGCTTTGGCTACAAATTCATATATGATAATGTTCATTTCAGCTATAGATTCATAGGTTGCCACTCTAAGTTGGATAACATAATCAGTAGAAAAGAAAAAGAAATAAATGGTGTTTCCCAACACTCTAGACTTTGGTCTTTTGGAGGCATCCAAATGACAAAAGATAGGCCCTAGGACCATCTTTATAATATCATATGATGTAGTAAGGGAAAGATATGTGGAAATAGTAGTTACCACACTAGACAAATAAAAATAATATATGGTGGTGGGGGATTATCAAATATCTAAAGTGCACCTGGCTCATCCAATAAGAGAGGGACTGAAGCATGATGTTTAGTCAAATATTAACTATCTTTTTGAGAATATGGATAGTGACAAGGTCGCTAAAAATGAATTGAAGAATAAAGTTGAGCAGTTGACAACTTCCTTAAAGAAGTTCATCGAGCCTGTAGCCCAACCAACTCAATCTAATTCTCAATTCCCTGATAAAGAAACATTTGAAGAAATGACAAATATTAGTACCATGGGAAGGGACATAAAATACTAGGTTGATGAAATCATAATAAAGGAAACAAAGTGATAGATATGGAAATTGACTATTACGAGACTTTGAAGGATGATCATGCATTTCTAAAAGTAGAGATAAGCATATATGAGGAAGTGATTGAAAGACTAAACCTATTATTTCTAAAATTTTAGGATATTAACCTAATTGAGACTGATACCCTCATATCAAAAAAGATATTAAAGAGTTTTTTAAATAATTAAGAGTTTGATAGGTGGCTCATTTTAGAATCAAGATACTCACTAAGAGTATTAATAAGGAAAAAGGTACACGGGACAAGGCCACATATACAATTTATGATATTGAATATTTATTTGGTAAATTATCATGTGAATTAATAGATCACCAAGGTTAACCCCTTCTTATTCAATAGGTTCAAGACAAATTCAAGTGGGTAATCAAGAGAGAGTTAGCATGGGATACAACTTTCAACTTGAGTTCTATCCACCAATTCATTACATATCACAATACACTAGACTAGATGGGAAAAGATACTCAATTCTATAGAGTTACATATATGGAGATATCTAAAGTAATAGAAGAATTTGAGATCAAAATCATTTACAAACTTGGTCCTAATAAATAACATATTCAATATATCTTCAAAATCTTTAATGCTTATATCGAGAAGATACAAGCAAAAAAAGACAAGGATTTTTCAGGGGTCATGGTTTTCGATTAATTTTTTCAATTACTTGTAAAATACATTCTTTATATTACTTTTTTTATTGTAAGAAACATTTTAAATTTACAAGTTATAAATTACAACTATCATTTTGATAGCTCTTTTTGAGAAAGAACCACTTGTAATTTATAATTATCTTTTTGTTAGGATTTAGTTGTAAAAGTGCAAACTTTTAATTCACACTTTTCATTTTGACAAGTTTGAATTTCTTTAATTTCAAAAAATCATGTTGTAATTTACACTTTCCTTTTTATCAAGTTGAGTGAATTAAAAATTTGTAAAAGTCTTCACTTCAAATTACAATTAGGTTTTTCAAGTTATAACTTAAAATATCTAAAATCAATCAATATTTACCAAATAATGGTTCATTTTTGGAACATCATTTATTGGGAGAGATAACAACATCTTACCTCAAAGAATAAATTATTCAACTAGAGTATTCTAATGGATTTATAGAACTGGCACTGAATGTGATCATAATGCTCATGAGACATAATCAAGATCATAATTGGTTAAGGGATAAAAGTGTTCAGGTTAAAACAAGCCCAAGATATAAAAATAATATGGTTCTCGAAGAGAATGGTTTAAAGAATATGGTTCTCAAGGAAAATAGTCTAGAGTAGGATAAAATATGTTTAGAGTGCCAATGTTCATAAAGCTCCCACTATCTAGAGTCATGAAAGTAATAAGGCTCTTATAAGAGTGGTCTAGGGTAGTATAAAATGGTAAGATAAAATACTTCAAGACAAATCTCCCCCAAGTAAGGGGTCTTGTAGACAATGGTTCAAAGCTATTCATGTGTAGAACCTCTTAAGGTACATGATGTTTACGAGCTCTAGAAGTTCTTCACCATTGAGAGTAGCCAATTGATATGCCCCTAGTCTATAATTTGTCATGATAACATATGGTCCTAACTAATTAGGTTAAAATTTACCTTTCTTCTTATAATTCAACATTTGTGTTTTTTTGGTTCTCTTTCAAGACCAAATCACCAATTTCAAACTCCCAAGGGAGAATGTGCTTATTGTAGCTTTTCCATAATCTATTCTGATAGGCCTACAAGTTTTCTAGGGTAGATAAATGTTTACCATCAAGAAGTTATAGTTATTTCAACCTTGATACTCTATAGTCTTCATCATCTTCAATGCATTCCAATGATACTTGTAATGATGGAAACTCAATATCAATCGAGATAATAGCTTTTGTGCCATAGGAAAGGGAGTATGGAATGGATCCTATAGGTGTTTGATGATTATTTTTATAAGCCTAGAGGGAAAGAAATATTTCCAAGTGATAATTATGGCCAACATCATTGATAATCTTCTTTAAAATGGATACAATGGTCTTATTTGATGCCTCAAATTATCCATTTCCTTGTGGGTTATATGGATTTGATTTCTTGTGCTTGATTTTGAATTTTACACAAAGGTCTTTCACATATTTATTTAAAAAGGATATATCATTATCACATATAATGCGAGATGGAATGCCATATCGATAGATGCTATGATAGTGGCTGAATTTGGATATCTACCTCTTGGTAATGTAAGTGAGAGGAATGGCCTCAATCCACTTAGTAAAGTATTCAGTAATAGTCAAAATATGTTTATGGCCATATGAGGATGTTGGGTTTATTTTAATGATGAGATCGAGGCCCCATGTTGAAAATGAATAAGGTGTTGTGATTGGATGTAGTGGTAAAGAATGTGCATGTATCAAGTTTTCATGTTACTAACAAGGAATATACTTCCTTACATAATTTTGAGAATCAATTTCTATTTTTGGCCAATAATAGCCTATTATGAGGAGTTTATTTTTTAAGACTACACCATTGGTATGGGGCCCACACATTCCTTCATGAATCTCCCTCAATGCTAGCTTGGATTCCCCTAAAGATAAACAATGAAGAAGAATTCCATCATAGATTTTATGATAAATCATGTTTCCAAAGAGGGTATAATGTGATAAATGGTGAAGGAATAGTTTTTATATTATTGGATAGGTTAGCTAGGAAAATATGATCATGGAAGTAGTTATAAAAATATTGGAACCATGGTAGTTTAGGTGGGGGATTGAGACCAACAATGGTGCATAATTTTTCCAAATCTAGTATAATATATGTAGGCTAAAGAAGATTTTCAAATATTAGGAAGTGATACTCTTTAGCACTACCATCAATATATATCATGGACCCAATCATTGCCATTGCATTAGCTGATATGTTATTAGCTCTTGGCACTTGTTCGAACTACATAAATTTAAAATAAACCTTGAGATTGTCCCTAATTTTCTTATAAGGAACAAGCTTGTCATCTCTAGTTTTATATTGATTGGTGGTCTGATTAATGATCAACTACGAATCACCATAGACTTGTAAATGCTATATATCCCATTGAGTTAAAATATGAAGTCCTACGATCAATGCCTCATACTCATCCATATTGTGGGTACAATTGAAATTAATGTGGAATACTTTGAGAATTAGGTCCCCTTATGGTGTAATCAATAATATGTTAGATATAAATCCATGGGATGTAAAGGAGATATAAAAATATAGCTTCCAGTGTTCAGGCTCCCTTGATCCTTATTCTATTATCATAATATAATCATCTAGAAAGTTGAATCTAAGAGGTTGAGAATCTTTAAAATGGGATTTTTCAAGTTGATCCACAATAACCTACCCCTTGATAGATTTTTTATTTTGACACTCAATGTCAAATTCACTTAGAAGCATAACCCATTTAGCCATGTATCATTAAAGAGCTACTTTGGATAATAAGAATTTGAGAGGATCCACCTTGGTGATGATAATAGTTTTATTGTTAGCATAGAATGCCATAATTTTTGGGTTATAAATACCATAGCTAAACACACCTCCATAATAGGCATATTATTGTTTTCATAAACCACCAGAGTGTGGCTTAAATAATAGACTACATGTTCTTTACCTTGATCATCATATTGGGATAAAAGTTCCCCCAATGCATGCTTAGTTTTTGATACATAAATAAGTAGTGATCTTCCAAGTGTTAGTGGTCTCAAGACTAGTGGATTGGCCAAATGTGTATTGAGCTTCACAAATTCTATATGACAATATTTATCCCATTGAAACATGAACCCTTTCTTAAAGAGATGGGTAAATGGGTGGAACTTATTTGTTAGTTGAGAAATGATCCTATGTATAAATTAGATCTTTTTTTGCAAGCTTTATAGCTATTTAAGATTGGAAGGTGGAGGCATTTACATAATGGAACTGACCTTTATATGGTTGACTTCGATCCCACTTTGTGATATAATAAAACCTATCAGTTTTCCTAAAGTGATTCCAAAGACACACTTCAAATTTAAGTGGACTTTATATTCATGAAGCCTCTCAAATATTCTTCATAAAATGTTAGGATGTCTAGCTCTTGTTCTTGATTTTGCCAGTATGTCATCACTATAGTCCTTAATAATATCATGCATCATGTCATGGAAGATGATAGTCATGACACATTGATATGTAGCTCCAGAGTTCTTCAATCTAAATATCATGAGTTGGTAACATAATGTTCCCCACAGAGCGGTGAACACAATCTTGTGTTGATATTTTTGGGCTATCTTGATTTATTGTATCCAAAAAATCATCCATTAAGGACAACATCTCATACCCAGTAGTTGAGTCAATGATCATGGTGATGTTAGGTAGAGGAAAATCATCTTTATGCATGTTTTGTTGATATATCTAAAATTAGTACAAAGGCATATACCCTGTGTCTTCTTACTCACTAGAAATATATTTAAAATCCATTTAGAATGGTCCAATAGTCTAATAAAACCTACTCCTAGTAACTTCTCTAATTTTACTTAAACCAATAGGACCATGCATGGATGTATCTTCCTTAATTTCTACTTGACTAGTTCAACATTGGGATGGACAATAAGGCAATGCATAACCAATTCAGGGTCTAAGCCTAGCTTGTTAGAGTATGCCCATGTAAAGATGTCAATAAAATCCTTCAATATGGATATAATATGTTCATGTTCTACTTCAGTAAAGTAAGCTCCAAGATAAACAATTTTGGGATCATCATATGTTCCCAGGTTCACTTTTGTCATGTTTTTCATAAGGAGTGTGGATCCATATTTTAAAATTGTAGGTAAGGTGTGATCTTGATCATCTTCTTATACTGAAAATTCTTATTGTTCCTAAAAAATATCTATATAATGTGATGAATCAAAATCCACCATCTCAGGTAGTGGCCAAGTAGAAAAGACCTCTAGAAACTCAAGAGTGAGATGCTAAAAAAATTGTTGTTGTTCTAAAGAGATACTTGTACTAGCTATAGAGATAGAACTTGATAGACATTCTACATCTTGAGGGGATGAGAAAATTTTCCCACTTGAGAGTGCTTGAAATATGTTTTTACTCAAAGGTTTTTCCTTTTATTTACTTTTGCCCTTATCAATGAGTGACTCAAAGAGGTTTTCACCTGAAGATATCGATGTTTTATATTTAATGTGACCAAGAAAGTTTACCTTATATCCAATGTAGGTAGAAGGATCCAATGAAAAATCAAAGCCTTATTTATGATTACCAATGGGCAATCCCTATCTTAGGCCCATGTATTCTACAATTTATTCTTCATTTTGAAATTCATCAAGACATATGACCAAATTTTGTTGGTCCCAACAAATGAGTTTGGGACAACAAAGGCATAAGGAACAATGAGGTTCTACTTCAAGATGAGAAGCTCCAATATGGTTATGGGGTCTATTCTCTAATAAGGGAAGATCCAATTTGGGATCTTGTTTCAAGGTAAAAAGATATAATAATTAAGGCAATAATGGCATTAGAATCAAATAGGTCCATGTTAGCAAGCTTATTGAAAAGGCAATAATGGGATGTTGTGTCACTACCATGAGTTTCATCACTAGTCAATTTAGAAGAATCACTATCAAAATTCATGAGGTCACCCCTAGGTGGTAAAAATTTGAGGTGATGATTCCAATTAATTATTCCAAATGATAAGGTAATAGGATTTTTTGTGCTCATGGGCCAAGGCCCTTTCCTATATAATCAAGATGACCCATGATCTAATTAGGGATAGGAAACTTAGGATTTTTAAATCAATTAAAAAGACCTTCAAAATATAACTAGTGTCCCTTGGTAAAATCCTCTTGATCCTATTTTGGCATAGTATTAGGTACAAATACCATATGATGTTTCCATTAATGTTTCTTTTATTACCAAATCATGATGGGCCTGTTAGTGTACTTTGAAGGTTTAGGATTACCAAATGTTATAGGAGACTTTGGAAACTTTTCAACATGGAAGGCATCCTTAAGAAAATACATGGAGATACATACGTCTTCTATCACAACTTGTTTTTCAAAAACTATGGGAAATGGATCAGCCAAAGTAGAAGTGAGATCACTAGGGTTTATATAATTAGATGGAGGTGGATATGAAACTATTACCTTGTTCTTCTTTGTAATGAATTAATAACCTAGATAATAGTTATAATTATAGAACTCAGCCTTAAGATGTTTACAATATGGATAAGGTTGTTGATTGGTAGGAATAGTGACCTCGATCCCATCATGGGGAAACTTAAGGCACTGATGTAAGGTAGATGGAAAGGCCTATACTTCATGGATCCAAGGATTACCAAGAAGTATGTTATAATGCAATTCAATGTCCATAATATGAAGCAATGTGTGGTGGGAAACATACCCAACAATGATTGGAAACCAAATAATACTAGTAGACTCCCTCTTAGTGTTGTCATAAACCTTGGTGATTATCTTTGGTTACATGTATTTTATAGTGTAGCCCAATCTTTGTACCAAATTAAGAGATATGATGTTTATCCCTAAACCACTATCTATAATAACTTAGTTGATCTTATGATTTTTAATGATTATCTCAATGTAAAATGGGTTGTTATGGCTCCATCCAAGTGTGGACATGTCTTTTTGATCAAATATTACTTGACAAAACAAAGACAAATGTCTCACAAGGTTTTGGAATTATTCAGGATTTATATCAATAGGAATAGTGGACTATTGTATAAGTTTATTCAAGATAGTTCTATGGACTTCAGATGTACACAAGAGATCTAGAATGGAAATCTATGCAAGAGTTTTTCTCAGTTAGTTTGATAGACTATAAGGCTTCTCAACCTTGGGATGAGTTAGTTTGGCTTTGACTAGTACAATATTCAGATTTGGATTGATGGCACAATGTTCAAATTAGATTTTATATTAAAATAAGGGGGTGAAGGGCCATCCAGAGTAACTCACAAGTGTCTAGTTGTGACTACACAACTTATAGGTAGCAAAGAGCCAATGTAATTAGAAGATGAAGGCAATGGGCCTTGAAGGGTGAATTACAGGCATCTAGTTGTATTATTGTAAATTTGAGTCAATAAAGAGCCATTATAATTAGAGGAGTGTTATCCAAAAATATTAACCCATGAAAATGGAGTCGTAACATAATTACATGAACTTGACATGATATTGCTAGAAGGAGAGGGTGTTGGCATTATAATAGTGGGTCTCGTACTACAAGGAGTATGAGATTACTCATGTAGTTTGATAGTAACAATGGCAATGTGGGTTATAGAAATGCATCCCATGATATTTTTATAGTCATAAGGCATGTTGTTGTAACCCCAATTGTTAGTATGGGTATTATGATCATGATTATGCTCATTACAATTTTGACCCAGATTCTAGTTATGATTCTACCTCTAGTTCTATCCTTGGTTTTGTCCTTGGTGTTGGTTTTTTTGTGGTGGCTATTGTTGATTATGTTGGGGAAAGGGGTCCTTGTAGATTCTCATATCCTTATTAGTGTCCAATGGGGCTAGTTTAATCTTAACTTCACCACTCTTAATGAGATCTTAAATAATGTGTCACAATTGGATGCAATGATAAACACTGTGACCAATAACATGATGAAAATTTCACCATTCATTCTCTTTCTTACCAATCTAGTTTTGGTTGATCTTATGGAAATGGCCTTGGTATTGTCCATATAATCAGGTTAGCTATTACAAGATTTTGGAATACTTTTTCAATTAGTTTTCCTAATTTGTTAAAGACTCTAAAACTACTATGAAATTTATTCCATGGAGGTTATATTTACCAATTAGGTGGTGGATTAGGGGGAGCCAATTGTACATTTGGAGCTGCTAGATCTTGCACCATTGGCACGTGCCTTAATTTAGACACCCCATTATTAACCATGTTTTTTTCTTGTTAAATACCTTAGGCTTATCCTGTACAACCATTTGAACCAAACATTAGGTTTAATTTGATGTTTAACCCTACGTGAAAATCTTGACAAGGCCCTTGGCAATAAGATCCTTCTCAATCTACACCACTTTGTTGATAATATCCTCAAATGAGTTAGCACAAGATATCCCTAGATTGTGCACAACCTCAGGATGTAAGTTCTATGTAAATATGTCCTCTAACTATTTTTATGGTAAATTATGTTGGAAGCAACTTTTTAATGCTCTCCATCTCTATAGATAAGCAACAAAACTCTCTCCATCAGGTTGTTTAGCTTTACACAAGTCAACAATGGTCAATTCATGCTCAATGTTGTATGCTAAGTGGTTGAATTTTTTTTAGATAAGTCATTCCAATCCACAATCGATCCTTTAGGTAACTTGAGTAGCCAATATAAATCTTGCCCCACTAAATTTTATAGGAATAATCAAAGTAAACACTACTATAAGCAACCTCTTGGCATAATATGAAAAATGACTAAATGTGTTCATGTGGGTCCCCCTTTCCTTTATATTTATCAAACTTTGGTGCCTCAAAATGAGATGGAAAGGGGACTTGGATAACACTTAAATCAAATGGATATGGACATATCTCATCAAATTTATACTTTTTAACTCTATTATTCATCTCTAATCATGTCACAATCTCTTTCAAGGAGTTCACCTATTGCATGTTTGGTGAATTTGTGGGTATAACATAATTTTTTTGAAGTAAAATGTGACCCTACTATTGTTGGGGTGCAATGTGCCCCTATAATTATTGTTGGGTTGGTATGTGCCCCTGTTGTTGCATGGATTTTTTAGGGATATACACCCTATGATCCATATCTTGGTTTTGGTTTGATCCTAGAGTTGAGTAAATGGGTTATTGATTCCTTATAATCTATCGCTTTGAATTATATTTTCTATGTTGATTTTTGGGAGTCCTTGGTCTATTTACCAATGTATGTGTTGGTTGAGATAAACTAGCTAAATTATTTTGAGGGATCTCCTAAATTCAAATTGAATGTTTGGGTCTCTATGTTTTCAAAGTGATAAAAGGTTATTGATGATTAAAAAAGGTATGTTATATGTTTAGTGAAACATTTTTCACAACCTCTTATGTATTGTTCTATTCATGTGAGATACATTTATCTATCATTGTTGTGTTATCAACCAATGTTTGTTATGTAGTTTCAATAACATTTCCTTGTTCTTTGGAATCATCATTGTAAATTTAAGTAGCAACTAGAGAGTCTGTTAAGTTTGAGATAAGTTGGCCTCCACATCATTGATTTATTTTCTTAATCTTGGTGATAAGATATTGATTAGTTGGTTTTGACTCTATAAGTATTTCCTTGCCCTTATGATAAGAATAAGGTATGATTGTGATCATGTCATTTATGAAAGATTACTCTCATTGTTGTTTTCCTTCTCTAACTAAGGTGTGTAATTACTCCATGGGAAAGTCTAAGGGTAGTCTAGCATCAAATTCGATCAACCTTAAGAGGGATTCATCTTTGTCCTTTTGGGGTTGATACTCAAGGTAATATTCCCTAGATCCTACATTCATAAGAATGTACTAAAATATAAAAAAATTATCTTTACCATCATAAAAATGCTCATCCTCATAGCTAGGGCCATAAAATATCAAACTATGAGTAAACCTTTGAGTCATGTCTAGAAAGTTTTGTTTCCTATGTTTGACTAGATTTGGAACAATGTTTAAAAACATATAAATAAGGTATGGATTTTGACCTTTTTATAAACAATTAATAAGGTACCAAAGACATTATAATATGAGGGTGGCATAGTACTACACATAATTATAATAATGTGTTCACAAAATTACTCAACCCTTGGTAAAGTTAAAATCATATAAATTAGAAGAGGGTATGATAACTCAACAATCTAAAGTGTAAATTAGCACACCAAAGCTTAGATTTAGAGATGTGTCAATATTTTAAAAGCTAGTTCAACTTTGATGAGTTGCTACTAGGAAACTAGAAGAAATCCCTTCAGATTAGGAAGGAGACAATATGAACCAATAAACTCAAGATGTGAAAACATGCAAGAATTCCTAAGTATAAAGCTAGAACCAAATGGATAGCACAATGCCACCACATGGTAATAGGAATGGCATTATAAAATATGTTTTATAACTTAGAGTGTGATTAATGCACAAGATGAACTAAGTTCACCAATGATGAAAATGAATGATGAGTCTATAAATGACCTTCAATCCAAATGGGAAATTAAAACCAATTTCTCTTGAGTCAAGTGAAAATGGCAAACCCACAAAACACATCAACCTTATGAAATTAAAAAGGTATAATTTAAAATTTGAAATACCAATGAAGTACTTAAAGATTTTGGGCAAGTGGTTTAGACTCAAATGGGAATCATAACTATATCAATTAAATGATATGAGACACAATGTGATCAATGCACAAGATGATCTAAGTTCACCAATGATGAAAATAGACGATGAGTCTATAAATGACCTTCAATACAAATGGGAAATTAAATCCAATTTCTCTCAAGTCAATTTCAAATTTCAAACCCACAAAACACATCAACCTTATGAAATAAAAAAGGTTCAATTTCAAATTTGAACTATCAATGAATTACTTAAATATTTTGGGCAAGTGGTTTAGACTCAAATGGGTAGCATAACTATGCCAATTAGATGATTTGACACATAATGTTTAAGATGACAAATATGATTAAGGAAAATATGATTTTCACTTGGATAATGTAATGCTTATTTGTTCAAGAAATGGTGGATAATGTGTTTGGTTATGATGTTTTTTTACAAGCAATTTTTGTCTCTAATCAAGATCAAGTAAGCTAAGACCAAAAGACAAATGCAACTAAGTAATCATCTTAAGCCCTAAAATGACAAAGTTTGATTTTTATTGTTGAAGTACATCTATAAATGTATACTTGTAAGGAAATTAAGTGTTCATCTAAAATAAAAGTGCATTATATGGTAGGGTATTTTACACCCCCCTTATTCCAAGTGACAATATAGTGACATGGACCTTTGGGTGCACCCTACATCAACAATACTCCATATCAAGTGGGAATTTCTAAAACTTACAATTTACAACTATCTAGATGGTCCTAAGTGTAGTTAACACAAGGGATGCAACATGTAAATTGAGTTCAAACCAATCAAATTATCATGCAAGGGTTTATTCCTTTGAATGATGATTTCATTTGTGTACCACTTAGTGGAATCCCTTGATTGACTAACCCTGACTCAAACTTTCATTACTAAAGGATAGGTTAGCCTCTCAACCCTTTGGCTCTAGCATTATGTGTACCCTAATTTATTTACCCCACTGTGGAGTGAGGTTGAAACACTACCAGTAGATGAATCCCTAAGTCAATGCTTCCTTAGATAACTTATGGGAGGTAATGACATCCTCTTCACAAGCTAATTTTCATTAAATAAAATATAAGTAAAAAGGCTTTAGGGTTGTTTTTAGATCACCCAAACCATACAAGTTTTAGGGAGAGCCTAGAAAACTTCCTTTTTACACCTTGAACAAAGGCACAATTATAATGAAAAGGCACTTTTTATCACTTGAGTTCCCTATAGGGGATAAGGGGAGAGCATACACACACAATTATTTTGCTCAAACAATATAACAATCAAGTGATAGATGAATTATATATAAAAAAACACACTTTTGAAAAAAAAATTGCAACTTTGAAGTGAGTTTGGTTTTAAGCATAAAATTGAAATGTTTGGTGATGTTCTTGGCCCCTTGGCCTTAGTTTGAAAAAGCTTTGAAAAACAGACACTTAAACAATCAAATAAACCATGAAATTTTCCTTGTAAACACCAAAGTAAAGGTTCATAATTCTTTTTAAACACCAAAGGGAAGGTTGAAAGACTTAATTATACTGAAATAAACACTTTTCCTTATAGGTCCTATAATAAAAATTAAAGATTCTTGTTTAGATTTAAAGCACATTTTCAAATGAAATAGGCATCTTTAGATTGTTGCTCTTGGGTCTATGGTTTTTTTCAAAAACATAGAGACTGATGTCGATCACTACTGACCAATGCTAGTTGCTAAAATATTGATTCTAGTCATATCTTAATGATGTTCAATCAAAACCAAGTGATGCCAATCACTTATGAACTTGAAGGTAGGAAAATATTTGTACAAAAAAGCACTTGTTAGACTTGTTAGGATAAAATCTCCAAAAGACAAACTTTTGGATCAATATTATGTTCAGACCAGAGACTTAGAAATCTAATTTTGATAAAAAAAACTTGAATAAAGCTCAAAAATTGAAAATTTTATCCATTTTTTCCCCTACAACCCAACCAATGGTAGTTGGCCCTAACTGATGTCGATCACCCAGAACCAAGATCAGTCACTGTGTGACTTGTGTGTACAAAAAAATTAGAAACACTAGAAAATGAGCATAAAAAATATTGTTAAAGGATTTTTTAATGACTTTAATGGAAATATGAGATTACCAAAGTGTCTTCCTTTCTTGAATGGATGCTATGGTCCCATCGAGCATGCCAAAATGTAGTGTTAGATTACAAAGAGGATTAGTTCAAACATTAGTCATTAAAACACAAAAGAATACATAAGAACTAACAATTTAATCCAACCTATTCAATGGGGTTTACAATTGAAAATAAGAAGCAATTTAAAAAAATCACATATTTATATTACCTTCCGAAGTGATTCCACCATAAAAAATTAGCTCAAAACATGTTTTTCCCCTTGATTTGGTGTTCTTGTCTTTATCAACAATGGATACCAAGCTCGTCCATCATCTCAAGTTCACCATGCATAACCTAGGCTAATTATATGAAATCACTAATACTCCTATCAATTGAAGCTATCCTATTGCAAATAAATCATTAATCAAACTATACAAATGACTTGTGGAGAGAATCCTACATTATGAGTTTACACAAATTAAGCTTAAAAATGGCATTTGATGCCCTTCTATTTATAGATTTTTTAAATTGTTGAGGATAAACCATGATCATCCATCTCAATATCAATATGTGTGTCTATGAATTAATCCAATTATGTAATTAGAATACATAAATATCCTCATAAATATTTAGGAGGAAGAAACATTAATTAGGCATGGGTAATCATAATATTGATATTTGTTGCATTTATGGATTAAGGAAGACACCCATTGATCATGTCATTAGGTGATGCAGATATTTAGAATCAATTTACAATAAAGAAATATTCAATTTGATCCATGGAATTATTATTTAAGATCATAATTTGATTTAATTTACCTAAGTAAGATCAATCAATTTTATTACAATTCTTTAGAAATTGCTGGATAATTAATCAAACTAGTTATAAAGTCATATTATTGGGTTATAATTTGACTCAAAAATAATTGGAATGAAATGTTATATGAGTACGAATAGTTATCCCATTTAAGATGTTTTTGACACAAAATAACAAAGACACATGATTGTGATTACAAATTAGAAGAAAAAATTGATCTAGAGCACCAAAATACAAAATCATCATTTTGACTCAAAATGATTTAAGAAAATTTAGGAATCACATAAAATGCATTGCCTGATTTAGGGATACATTAGCCTAAATTGACACTTATATATCACAAGCTCGAACCATTTAGCACGTTTAAGTTATTTTTAGCCTAAATTTTTCATTTGAGTGCAATTTGATTAAGATTGACAATTTTAACACAAAGGTGTTAGGAATTGGATGTCTAAAAACTCCACTTGATTCTTCCCAACCAACTCAATCTCTCTCTTAGTTTCTCGATAAAGAAACATTTGATGCAATGATAGATATTGGTACCATGGGAAGAGATACAAAATATTGAGCTGAAGAACTAATCACAAAAGGGAACTAAGTGATAGGACTATCCATGGATTACTAAAAGACTTTGAAAGATGATCTTTTATCTCTAAAGGCAAAAATAAGTAAATATGAAGAAGAGGTTGAAAGGATGAACCTTTACTTTCCCAAATTATAGGCCATTTACTTGATTGAAAGTGACACCCTCATGTATGAAAAGATAATAAAAAATCCTTTGGAACATGATGAGATGGGAGGGCAGATAGATTCAAAATTAAAATACTCAATGAAAATATTGACAAGGCCAATAACACATGTGACAAGGCCATAGATTCAATGTATGACATTGAAGATTCAATTTACAAATTGTCATGTGATGCATCAGATTACCAAGATAAACCTCTTCTTGTTCAAGAGGACCAAGATAAATTTAAAGAGGTAATTAATAAATAATTAGTGCAAGACACAAATTTTAATTTGAATTTCATCCATCGGTTCATCAAGTACCACAATACACTTGATCAGATGGGGAAGGATATCTAAGTCTATAGAGACTCTTCTAGATAACTATCCGAGGTAAAAAAATAATGTGATATCAATAATCTTTACATAATTTGTCCTTACAAAGAGAGTCTACAAGAGATATCCAGCAGCTTTGATGCTTATATCGAGAATATACAAACAAAAAAGGATAGAATCCTCAGAAGTCACTGTTGTGGATTGATTATTTAATTATTTATGAAAATAGATTCTATAAACTTCAAATTTTATAAGATATATAGTAAATTTTCAAGTTGCAAATTATAACTATCATTTTGACAGCTCTTAAATTTAAGTTGAAAAAAGAGATACTTATAATTTTCAATTATCTTTATGTCAAGCTTTAGTTGAAAAAATGCAACTTATGTTTCGCACTTTTCCTTTTGAAAAGTTGAATGGATTTATTTGTAAAATATCACATTATAATTTGCACTTTATTTTTTATCAATTTGAAGGAATTAAAAGTCTCAACTGCAAATTGCAAGTTAGGTCTTACAAGTTTAGTTTTAAAATATCCAAATATTAAAAAGCATTCAATTTTTGACCAAGTCATGAAGTTCATTTTGGTTCCCTATTTCTTGGGAGAGATTTCTCTAATAGAACTCAAGGAGAGATTGTTTAACTAAAAGACTCCAATAGATTTTTATCCTCTTTGAACACTTGGTGAAGTGCCAAGCCATTGTAGATTCCTCTTCTTCCTTATACTCCACTAAATAAGCCTTTTCAAGTTGGGAATGATGACATTTGTATGGAGTTAACTTGATTTCTTGCTTCAAAACTGAGTGTAAGCATTTTTGACTTCTTCTCTCTTAAGGGAGTGATTTTTTGTATAAATATGGGTTTCCTACATAGCCCATATATATTTTTGTTGATAGACATTTTTTTTGCCTTTGAGGAATTTATCTACATGCTGTAACCTAGAGAATACTAATACACTAAAGTTTTACCTTCCTTGTCTTGTGTTATCTTTGTGCATGTATGGATTTTATTAAATTTTTGAATGATATAAGTCTTATTTAAGTTATATAATAATCATTTGTGGTAATTATCTTTCCCTTTTAAAATATTATTGACAAAAATCAAGAATTTTTTTCCTTTTTTGATAGAATACCCAATATTACCTTTGATCTCATACTTGTGTAAGATTGTACTTAAAGAGATTTTAATTTATTATTGTTCAATTATGTTAAATCAAAACAAGCATTCATTTCGACTAGAACCTTTTGGTGCATCATCATTTTCTAGTTTTTAAATTCCTTCTAAACTCTTTTCCTTTACAAGTTAAAACCTTATTCAGGAGTAATATCATTAAGAAGCTACAATTTAGAGTGAATTGGTCATGTATCAGTTGCACTAAGATTAGGGAAAGGAATCTAGCCTTCTCCAAAGGTTCACCTCAATTTTCCAAGGTCCATATCTTGGAGGTGATCCCATTATGTCATTAGATTTACCATGTACTACAATTCATACTATAATAAAACACAAATGGGTGTAAAATCTAATTGATAAAAAATACTCTTAGAGGATGACCCATTATCCATGATAATAGTTAAATGAAGTCTAATCATGAAATGACATTAGTTATGAAAAATAGGCATATGTATTCTCTTGTAATTGATTGTCAACCCATTTTAAAAATATTCTATAATAGTAATGATGAAATAGTGAGTCTTTAATGATTTTGGATTTATCTTTCTTACCAAATCAAATCCCAAAGAGAAAATGGCCATGATGACATATTATGTTATAACTCTTGTGAAGGTGCATGGATAAAATTATATGGCATTGACATTATACGAATAAGTTTGTATTGTATTGACATTATTGATACATTGTAGGCCAATAATAACCCATCTATAAAAATATAAGACATGGATTTTCTACTAAAGTGTCCCCAACATTCACCATTGTGTATATTTTGTAAAGCTAGTTTGACCCCCTCAAGACCAAAATACTAAAGAAAATATTTGTCAAATGATCATTTTAAAGGAGTCCGTCTAATTATAGCATATATTCTTTCATCTCTTTTCAATTTAATCTTGTCATTTCATGAAAATTTTCCTAGGGTAATCACTTATATAAGAAATTATATTTTTTTAAGACCATTCTCAATACCTACACTTCATGTAACAACTAATACTACTAAGGTGTCAACATATGTCATTGCATTTAAGGGATATTGTAAACTTTTAATGGAAAAAGTAGCCTAATAATCAATGTTATATAGGAACAAGATAAGCTGCACTGTCTATATATTTTGATTGATAATCATTTATGAGAGGTGCGATCTCAATCATGATATTATCAAAGTATGACATTAAACACCACGCCATATCTCTATATGGGATCAAATTTCACTCATTTTATGATAAAAATATAAAACTTGGTTGAATACATACACTTAAATATATTTTATTTGTAATGTGTACACATCATATAACCCCATAAATAATGCCTCATATTTTGTTATGTTATTTTTGCATCAAACCCTAAGTGGTATGCCAATGGCATAGGATTTTCCTGAGGATTGATTATAACTATTCCTAACCCAATATATGAGTCATATTTAAATTCATAAAAGTACATATTCTAAGTATCATCACAAATATGATATGTAATAAAATCATCTCAAAAACTATCATTGATCTGTGTTATGTCAAGTAGTGGTGCAACAACTAATTGATATGTAATTACTTGTCCTTTTATGGATTTTTGATATATAAAATTTAATTAAAATTCCACAAGTAAAATTATTCACTTAGTTATGCATCTTAAAAATATGGATTCATCATGAGATACTTGATTGGATCCACTTTTGTGATGAGATGTGTCTCATTGTTAAGCTAATTGTCCATGCTTTTATGTTGTAAAAAAAATCAGGCACAACTTCTCCATTGCATTACAATTTTTATTGTAATCCAAAAGTGTAAAAATAATGTAGAAAATTACAAATTATTTATTATCATCATCATATTGTGTACGCAAATCTCCTAAAGCATGTTCCTAATAAAAATGAACACTTTTAAAGGCTTGTCCATTATTGAAGGCATCATTATTAGTGGATTAAGGACATATTTTTTTATTTCATCAAAAATATTTTTTAAATATTCATCCCATTTTAAATTTTTATATTTATTTAGTAATCATTTAAATGGTCCTCTACTTGTTAATTGAGCCATAAATCATCGTATTGCCTGAATTATCCCTTGTAAAAAACTTAACTAATTTAATCCCTTAGGTGAAGGAATTTACAAAACATGCTTTAATTTATTTGGATAAAATTATATACCTCATTGGGATATGAATAAAATAACAATTTAATCCCTTAGGCGAAGGAATTTACAAAACATACTTTAATTTATTTGGATAAAATTATCTACCTCATTGGGATATGAATAAAATAACAATTTTATACCTCAAATGCACATTAATTTAGATTTAAGTGCATATTTTATTTATAAAAGTGTTCAAATATTTATCATAAATATATAACATAATCTTATCAATGTTTGGATTTTTCATTTAATTTATCAATAAAATGTTATACAATTTTATGTATAAGGTCATGAAAGACATGTACCATAGCCCTTTGATAAGTAGTTATTGCACTCTCATAAATATGAAGGGCATAACCACAAAAATAAAAATTTCCCCATAGTGTTGTAAATATTATTTTGGGTTAATCATCAGAACTAATATTTATTTAGCCATATACCAAAAAACCATCCATAAATGATAACACTTCATAAAAGGTTGTGGAGTTGATAATCATATCACTATTAGGTAAGGGGAAATCATCCTTAGGATAAAATTTATTCAGATACTGAAAATCTATACAAATTTTAATGTTTAATAGGCTTGGCAATGAGACACATTATAAATCCACTTAGATTAATAAATTGGTCTAATAAATCTTGCATCAAGAAGTTTTTTAGTTTCATATCTAACAAACAAAGCTACTTTCAAATGTATCTTATTGAATTTTCATTTGAACAGATTTGCATCGAGTTGATAACTATATTGTGTGATGTAATTAATGTATTTATGCTCAACTTATTTGAATAACATTAATAAAATAATTTAGGGAAATCATGTAATACCTCTCTAAAGGATTTATCATAATCATACTTAAGCATTACTATAAGAAGGACCGGTCATTGATCTTTATTAATGTTGTAATTTAATATGAATATATCTTTATTTAAAAACATTGGTAGATCTTCCACACATGACATGGTAGGAATTTTATTAGGGCCATCTAATTAGACATCATAATGTGAAATTCCAATCTCTCCAAAATATACATGGAAATTTCTTGTAGTTATTATGATATAAGGGACATCATCATAAGCTCCCAAAAATTCCAAGAGATAATCATCATAAGAAAACCCATCCAATATCCAATTTTTTTAGTGAATGTGTATCACCAATGAGCTCAAGACATATTAAATATAGAGTTACTATATGATGACCTTATTATGTAGGATTGGATGCTGCTATAAGAAATTATGTGTAGATATTTTTTTTATCACTTTCCTTTTCAAAATTTGAATCATTCTTATATCACAGGCCTTGTCTACCTTTATGATTAGATGGGGGCACTATGTGAATAATGCATTATGATTACTTTCCCAATCATTATCTGATGCAACCTAAAAATTTGCATATGTTTTAATCTAAAGCTGTATTGAATTAAGTATTTTATTTTTTAAAGAGGTGTGACCTTAGTAGATACCAATATGTTTATATCATCATTCAAAATTGAATTCCTATGATCTTGAGCCTTGAGGAGAAGAATATAATTGTGTGAGATCATAAACCATTAAGGGTTACTAATGAGGTATGTAATTTTCCATAGGTTGATTCATTACATGGTGATTTTTTGTTTCATGATCCATAGGACAAATGCATATACATACTTCATGACTAAATTTGATACATGCATGTAAGGTAAAAGGAACTACATTCATATCTTGGATCCAATGTCTACATAGTATAAGATTGTAGTTAAGATCATTGGGCATACCCTATTAGATATATAATGATAATCAATATAATTTATGTAATAAATTTCCAAGGTATGTTATCAAAGCCCAAAATAATCATATTAGAATAAAAAAGGTATTTGGCTCTAATAACAAGTAAATGAAGAAAGGATATATTTAAAATATTGAGCCCTTATCCATTATCCACCAAAACGCACTTAACTCCATTATTTAATATTCACACTTGATTATGCAATATGATATGTTGATTAATAATATGTTTAGGAGGTAAGTATTTTTTCTCAAAATAAATGCTATCCTTAATCCACCATAATGTGTTGATAATAAATGCAAAATAAGTAGATTCCACATCATTTGGTAAGGTAGTATCATGTCAAACTACATGAAGAATATACTTATAGATGGTAAACCATTTGACTAAACCTAAGATATATATTTTTGATAGATTAGTCTTAATTTTATCAATGAAATCATAGTCTCTAGTAATATTAACTTTCAACTTAGGGGGAGAAGGAAGATTAGGAGGGATAGGTTGATAGCTTCCACTTTGTTCTATAGGATGAGGTGCACTACCTATTTATGTCTTGATAATCTAGAGGTCAAAATACAATATAAGTCTAGGAAAAATAATGGGGGAGGGATGATAGCTATCATTATGTTGAGGTCTAAGGGAAAGAGTTAAAAGAGTCATATATGCCCTGTTAGGATACCTACAACAATCAATATGCTCTGATACCAACTGTTAGGAGACCCCTTATCCAACAGAAGCACAATTGATTACTTTCTTATAAGCAATTAAACACAAAATTATACCAGAAAGATAAAGTAACTAAAAACTTGAGACAACAAAGAATTTGAGAGACAATACACACACTTGTATTAAATATTACTAGAAGAAAATACAATAAGGAAGATGCCACTTCTTCCTCCACCTCAAAGGCTTGCCACACCTCAAGACCTTCCATCTCTCTCTTGCTCAACACAAAACCAACTCTACAACTTGAGTTGCTATCCCTCCTTGAATGCTTCAGCTGATCTCCTTGACCTTACACTTGTAGATCTCCTTGACCTTGCTTGCTTCAATGCTTTTACTTGCCTTCTTGATAATTACAATACATGCCTCATGGGTCTTTAAATAGGATCCCATGGTTACAAAAATATAAATCTAACTACAATAATTAGACATGTAGCTCGTGACTATAATTAGTCATTTGACATGCAAACACTCACTTCACTTAACTGACTGTTCGTCAACAGTAGTTCTGGAAATACACAGGCGACCGACGTCGGTCCCTACTTGCCTGGTGCTGCTGACGTCGGTCGACATCCTACCATCACCGGTTTCCTTCTCCACTGTCTATGACCGATGTCGGTTATACTACCGATGCCGGTTCCTTTGGTTCTTTAGCATCCTCTTCTTGTGTCTGCAAACAGTTGAAGATTTTAGCTCCACACCCTAACAATCTCCCACTTGGAGATAAATAGCTACTACTGTACGTGTACCTGTACACCATCTATTTTGTTCCTTAGGCACTGTATCCCTCTTCAAAGTCACCCTTGAAGACCAACCACCACTGAAACCTGTGATGCTGAACCTGTCACTTATGCCAAAAGAATTTTGATGCTCCCAAATTCTTCATGACATACTTCTGAACCAACTCTACCCTTAGCTCAGAAAACTCCCTGTATATGAAACCCTGCAACAAGTAACACAATACAGTAACAGGATAATGTAGCTAATATTATCCAACCTGGTAAAGATAAAATACAATGGTCAAACCTCCATTGTTCTGTAGCCTAATCAAGACCATATACCATAGCCTTTTGTCTCATGTGTCCATCCACTCTCTTCTCTAAAAAATGGAAATCCATCCCTCTATCCAGTGCTTTATTCCAGCTAAAAAATCTACCTACAAATACCTGTTTGGTTCTTCTCCAAGGACTCACACTCCTCATCCATGCCAAGCTCCCACTGTTTCTAGATTCTACCTGCATTGCTTCTTCCATCTTCCTAGTTCATGACTATCAATAAGCAATATAAAGAAGGTGAACAACGAATATGAGGTTCACTTACCATTTTGACCTCCATATGGGTGTTTGAGACTTATGGATCCACCCAACATCTGTTCCAGTGACCGATCTCAGCCATCTCCCAATCTGCTCCCGACCGATGTCAGTTCCCTGCACTGACCCTAACTGTCGATGTTGTTTCCCTGGCTGACACTGGTGTCCCCCCTGCCGACGTCGGTCCTTATGACCAACATCAAACTTCTCTTGCTCGACCTAATGACCCTGCTGGTCTGCACATGACCGATGTCGGTATTTGGCTGATCAATGTCGGTCCCATGTGACTGACATCGGCATCTGTGTGTTCCTGTAAGTGATGAAATTTTCATCCGTGAGATCTTCTTAGATCAAACCTCTATCCATACTGCCCTGCTCAGATTTATTCAGCTCCTGTGATTGATCTCTATCCTTCATCTCCTCCGTAAACACCAAGGCTTCTTTGTTCCTGTCAAAAGCATCAAATTTCCTTTTTCTGCAATGAACTCTATCTATGCTTTCTGAATCTGAATGCATACCTTTTTATTCAAGAACATCCATTCCCTTCTTATTCACGTGACCAAGCCTATTAGACCACATCTTTGAATCTACACCAAAAGTAGAATCAATAATACAAGTAGGTAGATAAAGAGTACCTACTTTCTTACCTCTTGCTAGAACAAGTGCTCCCTTGGTAACCTTCCAAGAGTCCATTGTGAGGGTTATTGTGCATCCCTCATCTCCCAACCTTCCTACAAAAATTAAACTCTGCTTCAGAATTGGAACATGCATGACCTCCTTCAACACCCATGTGTTGTCAATCTGCAATCTCAGTTTCACTTTCCCTTTGCCAACTATCTGACAAGGTGCACCATCCCCTAAATAGAGCACTCCAAAGTCTCCCTGTTCATACTCATGAAACAAATCTATGTTTGGGGATGCATGAAAAGATGAACTAGAATCTAAAATCCATGATCCTACCTGACTATCCAAAGAAAGTATGAGAGCATCTTGTACCACAATATTTGCATCCTTTGCTTCTTCAGTACCTGCATGTTGATTCTCTTTATCTCTCAACAAACACTCCTTCTTTGTATGTCCTTTCTTTCCACAAAACCAACAGGTAATACCTTTGGACTTAGATCTCCTTCTCGACCTTGATTTCCCTTGCTCAACCTTCTCCCTTTGCCTTCCCCTACTTTTTGCACTTAGAGCATTCCCTGATGATTCACCTGTGCTTTTCTTGCGTATTTCTTCATTCAAGATCACACTCACAACATCATCAACTTTTAAGATTTTAGAAGCAGATGCAGAATTACTTACTGCCATAACCAAATCATCCCAACTTTTAGGCAAAGAACATAAAATCAAGAGAGCCTTTACCTCATCATCAAAAACAATATTGACTAAAGCTAATTGGTTTACCAAACCATGGAAATCACTGAGATGAGTATGTACCGATCCACCTTCCTGCATTTGCAAAGTAAATAGCTGCTTCATAAGATATACCTTATTAGAAGCCGAGGGCTTTTCATATAAATTCACCAAGGACTGTATCAACTCTTCCGTTGTTTTGCACTATGATGAGCTGAAAATCATAGATGATGCAAGGCTCAACCTTATGGAATCGAGAGCCTTCCAATCAAGAACACTCCATTCTTCATCCTTCATATCTGTGGGCTTGCATGCAACCCCACCCAATAGTAAGTACAAATCCTTCTGATACAAATAGTCTTCAATCTGCATCCTCCAATGTTGATAATTCTTGCCATTAAACTTCTCCATTCGTAGCTTACTTTCTTCTGCCATTGCTGAACTCCCACTCAATCAGAAAACCCTGTGAATGACCTGTAATCAAAAACAATAACCTGCTTCCTGCAAATCATAGCTCTGATACCAACTGTTATGAAAACCTACAACAATCAATATGCTCTGATACCAACTGTTTAGAGACCCCTTATCCAATGGAAGCACAATTGATTACTTTCTTATAAGCAATTAAACACAGAATTATACCAGAAAGATAAAGTAACTAGAAACTTGAGACAACAAAGAATTTGAGAGACAATACACACACTTGTATTAAATATTACTAGAAGAAAATACAATAAGAAAGATACCACTTCTTCCTCCACCTCAAAGGCTTGCCACACCTCAAGACCTTCTTCACTCTCTCTCTTGCTCAACACAAAACCAACTCTACAACCTGAGTTGCTATCCCTCCTTGAATGCTTCAGCTAATCTCCTTGACCTTACACCTGTAGATCTCCTTGACCTTGCTTGCTTCAATGCTTTTACTTACCTTCTTGATAATTATAATACATGCCTCATGGGTCTTTTAATAGGATCCCATGGTTACAAAAATAGAAATCTAACTACAATAATTAGACACACAGCTCGTGACTATAATTAGTCATTTGACATGCAAACACTCGCTTCACTTAACTGACTGTTCATCAACAACAGTTTTGGAAATACACAAGCGACCGACGTCGGTCCCTACTTCCCTGGTGCTGTCGATGTCGACCGACATCCTGCCATTGTTGGTTTCCTTCTCCACTGTCTGTGACCGACGCCGGTTATACTGCCGACGCTGGTTTCTCTGGTTTTTTAGCATCCTCTTCTTGTGTCTACAAACAGTTGAAGCTTTTAGCTCCACACCCTAACATGCCCTTTCCTATTGAGTAGTAACAAAAAACATCTTAGATTCAATATTCATACAATATGTGTTACTAAGGATAAATAATTATTTATAATTATTAATTTCATCCTTTATTTTATTTTAAATAATGTTAACATATTTAATTGCATGCATTGTAAATATATTACTTAATTTAGGAAATAAAAATGTAATCATGACAACCATTCCTTGAATCATAAAATATGCTTGATCAAAGTCTATTATAGATATCCCAGGGTTTGTATGTATGGATAAGGGGGAACTAGAAATAAAATATAAACTACCAATGGAAAATAAACCTAAAATCTTAAGAAATAAAGATGAAAGCTAAGAGAAGAATAACCCGAGGCTTATATCAAGTTCACTAGAATGTTTTATACATTTTTAGATTTAAGGTGGTCTAAATAAAATAAAAGTATTAAAAATCAAATTGTACAAGATATATCATACCATACAAATTTGAATTATTAAAGAGATATTGATTACACTTAAAAAATATATAAATGACCAAAAAAAGAGAGGAGAGAAGGAATTTATCTAATTTGATAATCTTTATTGCTCACTTCTTGTGTCTTAGTCATCATGAAAATTCTATGAAAACATTGTAACTATTCAAATTAGGAAGTAGACTATCAAAACTTACATGAATGATATTGTTGAAGCTTAAACACCTAGGATAAATAGTATTATCTGATATCTTTTGTAACTATCTTGGTTGACTATGCAAGTCTATTTTTCCATATATTTATATGCATTTATTTTTAGATGACTTTTGTTTACTTATTTTCTATCGGTCATGTGTGTAAATCTTATTTTTGTCTCTCCTTGTCTTGAAACTCTAGCTTTGATTTAGACACTAACTTGACTTATAAAAAGTGTTAGAAATATTGGTTGAAAAACCCTAACCACTTCATGATGACTGATTGAGTGTTGTACTCATTTAAATACTTTAAAAAGGGATCAAACCACATGTAGTTATCACAACTATGTATGTGTGTTATAAACCATGATCCACTAGAATGCAATGGATAGCTTTAGACTTTGGTACTTGGTAACATGAAAATTTAAACTTTTGATAACATTAATAATTGGCTCTAGGGATTCTTAGTTGAGGAATTTTTAAATGTGTATGTTTTTGTGATAATGTCTCAAGGATGTGTAAATATATTTCTTAATGTGAAAGTGTTTCTCTATATAATTTCCAAGTGAGTTTAAACCTTAATATATATTTGTATTGTATATGAATCTTTGGTATTTCCCCCATAATTGACATAATAAATGTGATTATGCCAGCCAAAGTGAGATGTTTGATTTTGAAAAATAATTGTTAAGGAACCTAGGACATTGTTGGAAAAGGAATACTCCTATGGTAAACACCAACATTTTATTATTTCTAAAATTATACAAAAAGGAAAAAATAGGGCTCTAAAATATGGTGACAGTCTACTTAGGATAAATGAGCATTCTGACATAAACCATAGAGTTATTTAATATGTGTGATAGATAATTGGGTTGTACAAGTCAATAAATATATAAACAGATAGGGGAAAGTGTGCACAAGAGTAAAATGTGTACACATAAGTCATATATGTCAAAAATGAGGTTCTCAAGTGTCAAATACCAAATTTATGTATCTAAGAAGTGAAGTAAAGATCAAGCTCATGATTTTTATATGTATCAGTAGTGAAAGGATTTTTTAATAATTGTTTATGATTTTTAGTTTGAATGATTATAAACATTTAATAAAATGGAGTTTATGTACATGGAGGATACATAATGCATATACATAATCAATGATTAATAAAATAAGATGTATTACTATAAGATGGTGGTTTTTTATTTTCCTTAAGCGTTTTCTAGGGTTTGAATGAGTCTTTATTTGTGCATGCCTATTATATTCATGTTTTTATCTATATCAATGGCTTGTAAGTGTTCTATTGTCATGCCTTGGGTGTGTTTTACCTTATTTTAGATAATACAAAAATTAAGTGGTTATATAGGTGTAAATATAGAGAATATAATAATGTTAAAGATATAAAATATTTGATAATTTTGATTTTGATAAATATAAAAAACTATTATTTTAGGAAATCACTAGAAATAAAAGTAACTAGTTCACACACAAATCTCTATTTTACTATTTTAGATATCAGACAGTGAAAACCAACAAAAGAGGTGATTATGTAGGTTAAGGATCAAGAACACAAATAAAAACTAGATTTGAATAGGTCCACTATAAGTGGATTGTAGCATAGGCTGCTTCTGCCTATTGATCATGAACTCATCCACATTGATTGTTATGGTTGATTGAAAAAAATATAGAAAGAATAAAAATCTATAAATGATAGATTAGAGGTATAAATAAAGAATATTTATGGATGCAGCCACTATAAGTGGACTCCAACATAGTGTATTTGAGTCCATCAACTATGAAATTATCCTTATTGACTATGGTAAAAAATTGTTTGTTATGCTATTTTCACCTGTGTTTACTGAGCAATATAAGATAAATTAACTTAGATTTTTCTAGTTAAAATCCAATATGTTTCTTATTTTTCTTGTAAAACCCTAAAATAACATTGATAAATTTAAAACTTATAAGAAAGAGGGGAGTGTAGTGGGCTAAGTTCATATAAATCGCCTAGTGATGATTGAGCACTCCATATGTATCCAATACTTGGAGGAGACAAGTCAAGATCATGTAATTATCCAATATGTAGAGTGATTATGAAATTGTGATCCTATAAATATATGTATGCAACTAGAAAAAGGATTTGATATTGAAAATGATGGATCTTAACTTGATTTGGAAAGATATTGAATGGGACTATGGATACTCCTTGTGAATTATCTTGAATTTAGAGATAATAGGGCATATTTTCTCAATATGCAATAGTGTGAATCATTAAGAGGCATAAATACCAAGTGGGGATAATGAATGACCTTTGATGTGTATTTATATGAAAATTCTTTGATAATTTCCTATAGATGATGATGTGAAACATGTAGGAAGACCCAAAATAATGAATTAAATTTTGGAAACTAGTTGTTATTTAGTGTAGGGCATGACAAGTATAAGTGGATAGGAGAATAGTTGCTCCTATCTACCTAGTGTAGACTTGTATAGGAGGATTAGGGATAAGTGTTATCTATTGGATATAGTTTGAAGGTTTTTTTAAATTGATTGAGTATTCAAAATTGAAATTTCTATGTAATAGTGAAAAAAAGGCTTGAGCCCACATATAGACAAAGGAATTAGATGAATGGTGAATAAGAGTCATGTATTTGTGCATAAGTCATATGGTTTATGATGTATCAAGAATCAACATTATCAATTACATGTGTCTAAATTTGTGTCTACATTCCATCTCCCCTTTATTCTAGTAATGAAATTTCTAGAGTAAATAATAAATAATTGATCTCGAGTGTGTATAACACACATTGTATTTGAGTAGATACTTTAATTGTGTAGGTCACTCAAATTTTACAAACCCTGAAACAACTCATGAAGTAGTCATTTTTTTCATTTTAAAATTTTAAAATCATTAAATTTTTAAAATTAAAAAGCTTGAAATGATAGTAAGGAAGGAGTACACATGTATGTATATGAAGCCAAATTACAAAGTAACCTATAACTAATGATATAAAATAAATTACCCACAAATGAAGCAGTTGGAGAATTTAAACTAATGGTGAATTAAGAGTGATCAAGTACCAATTTTGAATAACTAATCAAGCTCTTGAGTTGGAAAGATGCATTATTCTAACTCTCATGAAAAATAAGTAGTACCCAATGTTCTAATTGAAAGGGGTGAAACCACAATAGGTTCACTATAAGTGATGAAAATGTTATTTAGTGTCACTAGAATTAGACATACATCACTTGAAATAGAATATGGAACCAAAAAATGTGTTTGATAGAAGTAATTTTAAGGACATTGAGCATCATTATACCCCAATGTATATTACTTGCATAGATTCTGTTGATGCACATTTTGTGCTTCCTGTGTCACTAAGGAACAAAGGGAAAGTAAGAAATTCAATTTTGAGTCTTGAAAGACTCAAGGATTGAGTTGTTTATACAACTAATACTAGAAATAACATAAATAATAGAGATATGGTCACCACTTTGAAAGTCTACAAGCAGACCCTACTGTAGGGAAAATAGATGTTTATGTAGTGACACTTTTTTTTTATTAATATTTATAAAAGTGTTTCAATCTTTGCCAATTATTACCTAAAATATAAACAGACAATGGATATTTATAGCATGAATTGAGATAAAGTGATTCATGGGTGTTAGGATTGTGGAGCTAAAAGCTTCATTGATGCAAACAAGAGAGGAGGTTGTAGGAGAGTTGCTAAGTGTCAGAGACACCGGCGTCAGTCAGGCCAACCGACGTCGGTAGGATAGGGCAGGAAGGCAACCGACGTCGGTCAGAGATCAGCCAGCGTCGGCGACCCCCAGGCGGATAGGGACCGACGTTGGTCACCTATGTGGTTCGGACTGCGTCTATTACGGGCAGTTAGCTAACGAACCAAGTGTTTGCATGAAGAGATCTATTTTTACACTGAGAGCTGCGGATCTAATTATTGTAATTAGATGTCTAATTATTGTTTGGATGAGATCTATATAATAGACTCATGGTTGTATTGGAAAAGTGTGCTAGGGAGTAAGAGAGCATAATTATAAGCTCCTTCTGTGTGTGAGGTAGAGCAATGGTGCGTTCCTCCTAGTGCCTCAGTACCAGGTGTGTTGGTGCTGGATTGGAGAGCCAGCTGGGTTCTTCAAGAGTGTAGGATCTTGGTCACAGTTGCATGGCCTATATAGGAGATCTACATGGTAAGTAAGATCGTTGATCTGCAAGTGTATGTGTGTGCAAGGTCGAGGTTCACAGGTGAGCAGAACCGTTGTTTGATTTGCAGGTGTGCAAGGTCATATAGACAGCAACACAACAGGGAGCAGTATCAGGCAGGATCTACTTGGAGTACAGGTGTGTACTCGGATAGAGCGAGAGGAAGGCAAGGGAGTTCCTTCCATAAGTATGGTCTGTTGAATTGTAGGTTGTGCAGATTCATGGGAGATCTACTTGAAGTACCTTGAGTACTTGTGGAGCACGTGGAGTGCTTGTGGAGTGCGTGGAGCACTTGTGGTGTGCGTGGAGCACGGGAGGTGAACACCAACTCTGTATTTGAGTTGGGTGTTGGGACCTATGAGAGGGAGAGCTTTGGGGAGAAGAATTACTGTTCACTTGAGGTGTGGGAAACCTCTGTAAGGTGGTGGAGAAGAAGTGGCATCTTCTTTATTGTATTCTTTTCTATATAAAGTGTTAATACAAGTTGTGTATTGTCTCTCATATGCTGTGTTATTCTGAATTCTAATTACTTGTTGATTCTGGTTATTTCCACATATTAAGTTGCTTGAAGTTTGGTAATCAATTGTATGCTTCCGGTGTTTCGCATCCCTGACAAGTGGTATCAGAGCCTTGGTTGTAGGTTCTTGAGCTTGATACCAACAAGTGGTATCAGAACTAAGGTTGCAGGAAGTAGGGTTGTGTTTGGTTATAGGTCACTCTCAGGGGTTTCTGATTGAGTGGGAGTAGAGCAATGGCAGATCAAAGTAAGCTAAGAATGTAGGAGTTGAAAAGCACAGACGGTTACTCATGGTCTGATGGAAAGAAAGAGCAGGTAAAAGAACATTGTTGGTTGGTAGCAGATCAGCATGAAGAAATTGAAGATACAGATGTAGCAGGTGTTGTTGCACAGGATGTGTTTGCAGGTTTCTTGGATAAAGTTGAATCTTGGATAAAAGATTCGGTTGCCTCTTTCCATGCAGCCCCAGGTAGAGGAGCTGGTAAGCCTTGCCAAAGAATTGGCAAAGGGGAAGTAAAGCTGAAATTGCAGGTGGCCAACACACAGGTGTTGATGAAGGTCATGCAGGTCCCAGGTCTGGAGATATGGCTAATTTCATCAGAAAGATTGGGTGATGAGAGATGCACAAGAACTCTCATAGCGGATGCACTTGAATTAGCTGGTGGTAAGAAAATAGGTATACTTTATCTACTTGTTTATATTACTGATTCTTCTTCTATTGCAGAGACGTGGCTTCATAGGCTTGGTCACATGAGCAGGAAGGAGATGCATGTTCTTAAGCGGAAGACAGATATATTTGATAGGCTTAAGAACTGGAAAGCCTTGGTGTTCTTGGAGGAGATGGCAGACAGAGTTCAGTGGATGAGGCTGGATACATCTGAGCAGAGCAGTTTGGACATGTGTTTTGATCCAAAGGAGCTCGCAGGTAAAAAGTCATCACTCACAGGTGAACACAGACACCGATGTCGGTCAGGAGGAACTGGCATCGAACAGATAGGTGCCGATGTCGGTCATGTGCAGACTGAAGCCGGTGATGTCGGGCAGGGTAAGACCGACATCGGTCATGGGACCGATGTCGGCAGATGTAAGACCGATGTCGATCAGGAGGACTGACATTGGCAGCAGGGACACCAGCGTTGGCAGGCTGGTAGTCAGGTACAGACGCATGGGAACCGACGTCGGTCGGATGCAGACTGTGGGGTGACCGAGGTCAGTCACTGTAATGAATTTTGGGTGGACAGCATGCTGTCAAGGAGTCTCAAACACCCATACGGAGGACTGAAGGCGTAAGTAGGCCCTCAAATTCGTGTTCCTCTTCTTCATACTTGTTGTTGATTATAGAGCAGGAAGGATCCAGGAAATAGGTGTGAGCTAGGCAGGGTTATGATGCAGAACCAGACGGGAGTTTTTGGTAGGGTTGCCAGCTGGAAGAAAGCACAGAGACGAATGGATGCCTTAGTAGAAGAATAGAGAGAATGGATACGTGAGACGAAAGACCAGGTATATGGTCTTGAGGAGCTGCAGGACAATGGTACCGGGTTTGACAGGTGGAGGATGAAGCATGGCTTCAGTCAATGTCAGGGTAACTACTGTGGTTTGACTTACCAGGAAGATGATGGTCATGACATCATTCTGTTACTGTATGTGGATGGTATGTTTTGCTATAGCAGGTTTGTGCATACAGGGTTTTGTTGAGCTAAGGGTAAGATTAGTTCAATGGCATGTCAAGAGGAGTTTGGAGCAGCAAAATTCTTTGACATGGGAGGCATGGAGATCACAGGTTGATTTTGTCTCCAGTGGGAGCTGATGTGAATTAGGTGTTGGCGAGGTTCGGGATGCAGAACCAGAGCACACTAAGGGCTGAACAGGTACAGTGTCCAAAATCACATGAGGTCTGGTATAGACCTGAGTATTCCCATGCAGTGGGAGCTGTCAGAGTTAGGAGCCAATTCGGGGGAGTGGGTTCTCAGGTTTTCTGAGAGGGACCGGCAGCAGGTGTTGCTATGCAGGGTCAGGACTTCACTACAGGTGTTGTAGGTTTGGATGTGGCAGGGTACTCGGATGACAGGTGGTACACCACGGGATGTGTGGTGGGTTGTCTTTAGGTGGGAGCTTGAAGAGGGATACAAACCAGGAAATAGATTAGACAGAGTACAGGTATAGGTACAGTGCAGCTATTTATCTCCAAGTGGGAGATTGTTAGGATTGTGGAGCTAAAAGCTTCACTGATGCAAATAGGAGAGGAGGTTGCAGGAGAGTTGCTGAGTGTCAGAGACACCGGTGTCGGTCAGGCCAACCGACGTCGGCAGGATAGGGCAAGAAGGCAACCGACGTCGGTCAGAGATCGGCCGGCGTCGGTGACCCCAGGCGGACAGGGACCGACGTCGGTCGCCTGTGTGGTTCGGACTGCGTCTATTACAGGCAGTTAGCTAATGAACCAAGTGTTTGCATGAAGAGATCTATTTTTACATTGAGAGCTACGGATCTAATTATTGTAATTAGATGTCTAATTATTGTTTGGATGAGATCTATATAATAGACTCATGGTTGTATTGGAAAAGTGTGCTAGGGAGTAAGAGAGCATAATTATAAGCTCCTTCTGTGTGTGAGGTAGAGCAATGGTGCGTTCTTCCTAGTGCCTCAGTACCAGGTGTGTTGGTGCTGGATTGGAGAGCCAGCTGGGTTCTTCAGGAGTGTAGGATCTTGGTCACAGTTGCATGGCCTATATAGGAGATCTACATGGTAAGTAAGATCATTGATCTACAGGTGTATGTGTGTGCAAGGTCGAGGTTCACTAGTGAGCAGAACCATTGTTTGATTTGCAGGTGTGCAAGGTCATATAGATAGCAACACAATAGGGAGCAGTATCAGGCAGGATCTACTTGGAGTACAGGTGTGTACTCGGATAGAGCGAGAGGAAGGCAAGGGAGTTCCTTCCATAAGTATGGTCTGTTGAATTGCAAGTTGTTGCAGATTCATGGGAGATCTACTTGAAGTACCTTGAGTACTTGTGGAGCACGTGGAGTGCTTGTGGAGTGCGTGGAGCACTTGTGGTGTGTGTGGAGCACGGGAGGTGAACACCAACTCTGTATTTGAGTTGGGTGTTGGGACCTGTGAGAGGGAGAGCTTTGGGGAGAAGAATTACTGTTCACTTGAGGTGTGGGAAACCTCTGTAAGGTGGTGGAGAAGAAGTGGCATCTTCTTTATTGTATTCTTTTCTGTATAAAGTGTTAATACAAGTTGTGTATTGTCTCTCATATGCTGTGTTATTCTGAATTCTAGTTACTTGTTGATTCTGGTTATTTCTGCATATTAAGTTGCTTGAAGTTTGGTAATCAATTGTATGCTTCCGGTGTTTTGCATCCCTGACAATGGGTGGATCCAAGAGTGAGTAGGATAAGGTAGGAAATAGAATTTACTTGAGATGATCAAAAGTATTAGTCCTTATAACTTCTATGGCAACAACACATAAAACTAGCATCTACCAACTCTAGTGTAATGCTCAAAGATAAATAAATGTAGTTGAAATTTTAAGGGAAGGAAATGCACATATCTAAAACCATATATTGCATAAATATTATTGACTCACAGTAAATTACATAACACATTTAGTTGTAAATGAGAAAAAAACAAAGCAAATATACTATCAGATTTGTCAGCCTAGTGTTAAACTCAAGCTAACAAATGCATGTATGAAATGTAACTACCAAATTAATTTGTAGAAAATAAACTATCAGTCATCTAAAATCATGAGGAGAAATAAATATAGAAATAAACAATTAAGCACTTTAGATAAACTTATGAATTCTTTGGCTCATTTGTATTAATTATTTCAAAAACTATTTCTATTTACAAATGAGGGGGAAACCCCTATTTATAGGCTAAAAAATGTCTAAGACAAGTTTAAATGGGTCCATAAAAGGTTCCAAAATAAACCAAGTGGCTTAAAATTCCACATTACAATGTAATATTTTTAATTTAAATTTACAAAATATAACATAATATCCCTAAGGCCTTAGAGGTTGTTGAGATGCCTGCTATTATTGTCTTTACTTCTTCTCTGCCTCCTTTGTTGTCCATATTTATGCACATGCTAGGTAATATTGATTGATCTAAGAAAATTTTAGGATCATGGGATGAAATAAGTTGGGTATCTCCTAGATGAGCTTGTCATGTTCTATGAGTATTGGCCTTAGTGATTCTTCAATTACATCTACTTTCTCAAGCCTCTGATTAGCCAATGCTACAATGCCCATTACCTTGATAGTAGTCTTCACACTAAATATGTATTTTTGAAATTTAGCCACAAATAACTTAATTTGGGCTCTAAACTCTTGATCATCCATGAAGGAGCCATCAGGCTTGGTCACCATGGTGATCATGACATCTTTCAAGAGTAAGGCTATCTTAAATACAATCTTCTCCAAGGATGTAGTTACATCCTTGACTTGATCAAGACACCTATATAAAATCCTCCTCCTATTCATGAGGATGGTCTGTGTAGGAATAATTTCCTCAAATGATAGAACCTTGAGGTTAGGGAACTTATTACTTCTTGCAACTCTAGCCAAGTTTGCCAACTTGGCATCATAAAGTGCAAGTTTTTGGTCAATCTTAATGACCACCTTGGATTGTAGGACCCCATATTATTGCCTCTTATTCATAAATTTATATAATTTAAATAAATTAATAAAAACATATATTATTGAAATTAAAGTGCCCTCTAGCATGATGGGCAGTGCTTGCTCCATCAAAATTTTTAATTCATGTTGCTTCCCATTCATCAAGGTAATGGTGGACTCTACTTGGGCCTAAACTAAGGACATATGGTCCTATACATATTATTACACCTCTCTAGGGTTGGATTTCCTCTTCCTTGTTAGAGTGAAGAGGGAATATTCACTCTCATGGACCATATCTAAGCTTGAATATGGTTGATCAACTTCTCTTCTAATCACTCTCTTCATAATGCCTATGGCTGCATCAAATCTCATGCTGACTTGAGGAGTAGAGAGGATTAATAGAGGCCACTCTTGCCTTAGTACCTATATGATATCCCTAACCTAATTTGAGGTAATAGTAATTTTTGGCTGAGTGGGAGGTGGATGAAATAGAGGAGCCTGGGTAGAAGAAGAGGCCAAGGTTATGGTAGGGATGGACAAGTTGGTCAGGTTTAATTGGACATGTGGGTCAAATAAAGATTCAGTAGGGCCCAAGTTAAAAAAAAAGGGGGCAAATTTTAAGGTACACTCATTTTTATAGTTGTGGTAATGTTGAGTGGCTTATGAAAGGGAAACTTCTTTGAGATGGGATTCAATGTTCTCATAGGAATAGGAGAACCAATAACAAGTGACTAAATTTTAGTGGTTGACTAGAAGGAAGCCATGTGTGCATTAGCATGAGTAATGAAATGGGGGAAGGTGAACCTAAAGGAATCACTAGCTTGGATCATACTAGTGTTAGTTGAGGATTGAGTGGTAGTGGTAGCTGAAGTGGAAGATAATGGATCCAATGGGGAAGCAAAAGTAAAAGCAGAGGTAGAAGTAGTTGAAAAAGAAGGAAATGATGTTTTACTTATAATGGGTGTTTTAGGGGATGATGGAGGAGGAAATGCTCCTCTCATGGTATTTTTGGGAGACTTCTTTCTCTTGCAAACCTTTTCTATATTTCTCCTTGATAGTGCTTGTAGTTATTCCATTGAGAGCTCAATTCCCTACTAAAACTCTTTGAGGTCAATGACACCAAGGTTAGGTTTACCTAGGTTCTATATGGTATCTCTCATAGTAGATGTAGATACAAATGTAGGCCCTTGGGAGGGGTCTAGTTAGCTATTAGTCCCTTCTTGATCAGAGCTTGTAAGCATTCCCATGCTACTTGGAGTGTCCTACAATGGAGGTCTACATGGTTGGTTCCTAATGAGAGGAATTTTGTCTTCTTCTTCCTCCTCTTGTCTCTCCTCATAATCTACATCAAACATATTTCCATGAGTTGGTGGAAGTTGAGGCCTTAGTATGTCTTCTTTATTTTCTCTATCTAGCCTCATTTCAATCTTGATATTCTTCCTTGATACATTTATTAGGACCACATCATCATTAATTACATCTTTATAAATCCATTCATGCACTTATTCTTGGTGCTTATATTCCATAGTTGTGCATTTATTGAATTTGATTAGGTATTTAGTGATGATGCCATTTGGATCCCATGGCTTGAATTCATCCTTTGGCAATAGGTATGAGTCCCTACGCCTTAAAGCCACAATAACATCATGGCATTTTATAATTGTGGTCCTCCCCATCTTGTATGGGAATTTATGGGGGATGGTCTTCTTCTTACCCTTAAATATTCCATCAAACTAGGCCATCTCCTCCTTAGCCAATTTCATGGGTACATATCTCAGAACTTAAGGTGAGCCACCATTACCCCTTATACCCTGATGATCATGCAGTTTGGGTATAGTTAGTAGATGCCCATTTTCCTCAATATTTGTCTAACCTCCAAGATAACCCTCAACATTTCACACTTAGTGATAGACTTGTAGACAACTAGGTAGAAGTCTTCTATAATTAACTTGATGTTGCACAAGAAGAGGTGGATGTGCATTATATAGAATAATTATGTCACAACCTATGGTCATGTGGGGGACCATGAATTTTGACCTAATTGGGTAATTTCACAAATTATATCTAGTAGATAGCTCATCATGAATAATGAAGCCCCATTTTTACAAGTATCATTCATTTCATAAACTAGATTGTTTTTGATGATGTCTCCAAGTGAAGGAATCTATTGATCCTCTAGGATTATATATAGTAGTGGGATAGTTTTGATATTCACACAACTAATGTGCACATTTCCATATATCCTATTAAGCAGAGCCAAGCCAATCCTGACTCCCTTCCTAAATTAATGAATAAGTATTCTCCTAGGTCATCCATAAAGGCAACCCCATTTGGGTCAATTTCCCATGATGTCAAGACTTTATCTAATTTGTACGCCTCATACCAATTGTCAATGATGCACTGGTTGTAGTCTAGTTATGACAGAGGTAGGTCATAACATTTATCAAAGCTAGGCCATATAATTAAATCAATAGAGAGTCCTTTTTTCATGGATTTTAACAACCCATCATCACATCTTGACCTCCTAAAGATCTCATAAACTAGGTTTGTGCTAGGCATGACCTCTAACTTTACTACGACCTTATGGAGACTAGTATTTTAGATTGCAAGGATGTCTAAAGTCAATTAGATTATGTGAGGCATTGTCTTAGCCTCATCAACATATTTAGATACTTATAAATTGAATTATATGTTGTTATAATGTTTGTCCCCTAAGTTTATGGCCTTGCTGATGAACTATGTGTCTTTAAACACAACTAAATTTCCATACTAGAATAGAAAGTCATCATTCCTAAATACAATACTCTTACCTAAAGTGGAAGGTCCTACTTGTTCCATATTTATAATATCCTGGGTAGAAATTTACATCCTCTTGTATCTCTCTATAAATTTAGAGCTATGATAATGGTGGTTAGGGTGTAATTTGTGGATAACTCAAGATTTGTCGCACTAGGAGAGCGCAACTATCAGGGAGAGAAAATGCATATAGCTTCAAGTATAAATGTAGGTAGTAATAGTTGAGTTGAGTATCCTTTTGAAATATTTATTTGATTAATGAAATTCCAATCATGATTATATTTCATGCCATATTAATGGTAAGGTCATCAACTTTGCATTTAAAATACCCTGAACTATTATTTTTGGCATTTAATTGCTTTAAAATTAAAATTTAACATTGATTTGCCTTTGATTTCCCATTAATTTTAGATTTAAATATAAAGATCACCACATTTTGATATGTGTCATGCCACTTTGGATCCATCTAAGAATTCATGGGGTTTGGTTGTGACTGAGCTACTTAGTTAGCTTAATTATGGACATATGACACTGTTTGATTACTCACAAGCTCTCAAAATACAACATAGTGTGATGACTCATTTTTATCCTACCGCATGGAATATTTTAATTCATGGAAAGAATTTGGGAGGCCTTATAATTTTTATTATTTATAGTAGTGTCATGTGTCACTTTAATGCATAATAGGGATTTTCCTTGCTATATAGCTTTTTCACAAGCAATCACAACTTTGCTTTGATAGGTGTTGCCTTTAGAAGACTCTCAAATAACTATCATAAACTTGGTGATAATCATGTGGCTTAGATAGAGACACAAATATATCTTAGAGGTGATACTATTGATCTTAGAATGTAGCTTCATGGGAATGATAAGTGGCATCATTGCATAGGTCTAGAGGGGATTGAATCACTTTGGTAGGTTGTTCATTTTTATACCAGGTGTCATTCTGAGAAGGAGACTTTGATAGTTATACACCTTTGGGCCTTGATTAGATGACTCAAGTGAATTCATATGTTTGCCTTTTGATCTCTCATGAGCTATATATCAAATGCAATGTGGTATGGACACATGTAGATCTTAGATAAACTTAAAGGGGACATGCTCCACTTCATAAGGTTACTTGGATTTTATTGGTCATGATTGAGACACACAATGTCATATCATGAGATTCTAGGTTGTAGTGGAACATGTGGGGTATGAATGGTGGCTTGGATTAAATGGGATTACTCATGGGGGGCTAAGATATTGACACGTAACCATGGATTTGTATTCTAATGACTATTTTTCTCACAAGATCTCTATATCGCACCATGTAACTCATGAACTCAATATATTTACTTCAAATTTATTACATGGGGCACAATAAATCATTAAGGCATCAATAAGCATGGTGAGGTAGACACATGTCCTCTTTAGTTTGGATTATTTAATTTGACATCCCATGAGGCATCATAAACTGCTACTTTAACTTTGACATCCTATGAGATCAAGCAAGAAACTAAGTTAGACTTCTAAAAATTTCAAATGCCCATCCTAAGCAAATTAAAACAAATTTAAAGCAAAATTTTACAAGTAAATTATTCAAAAAATATATAAGGTTAGTCCAACTAAGATTAGGTGAAGCTTGTTGTGTTCATGCCAATGGAAGAACAAAGTAGAAAATCCTTAGTGAAGGCCCATCTACACATTCTGAAGTCTTAATGGTTAATGATTCATTATTGAGTGAAAACTTGAAGGACTTTCAATAGCTTGAAATTTTATAAGCGTCAATCCTTATTGTAAAATGAATGATTAACTAGAAATTACTAGGAAGTATTAAATAAATTTTCTATGTAGTCAAATGTTCTAGCAAGCTTGGTATCTTGGGAATTTTTGGAAAATTTGAGAAAGGAGGGTCTCCATTCTGGGAATAATGGGTAGTTGATCATAAACAAATTGAAAACTCTATAGGGAAACATTGCAAAATGTTAGAATCTAGATCCCATGTTCAAAGATGAATCAAAATTTAATTATCTCATTATGATATTTAGTCAGTATAAAAACTAGTTTTTAGAACTAATGAAAGCCCATAGGTTGGAAATAGAGTTTAAACCTTATAAACAATCATAATATGTGTGTGCTTCAAGGTTCATTAACCATTGCCATTGGGTTCTAAAATGATAACTTTAAAGCTTAAAAACATAAAAAATGTGATAACTTAATAAGTATTTAGATTTTATATAATAATGATTATCATAGTTAGGTATGGCTTGCGTATTGCTCTGCTGATAGTTAGGCATCCATATCCCTGACAAAGATACCTTTAACTCCACTCCAGATCTTGATCTACTACTAACCAGACATCCATAACCCTAATAGAGATTGCCTAAATCACCATTCATGGAGTATGAAGTAGTTTATGATTTCACTTCATTGGTGTATCATTTTTTTTCTTTTTCTTTTATACTTGCATCCATAAACCATAATGGTTGCGAGCCAGAATTAACTAGGTATAAGGGAATTATCAAGACATAGTATGAATGTTATTCACTCTCAAATAGATATTTACACCCATTCAATTTATTTTGGTAAATTTAAGTGATAGTATGATGGTCCACATGGATTCAATCTCTTGTTTAATAAAATGATTATTCATCTAAACTATATTATAGCCTTAAAATAACTTAGTATTTTCATGAGAAAACAAATTTCTAATTAACCCCACCCAAATTTTCTAAATTGAAACACTAATAGGTTTTCAAACTTTGGATAGTTGATATTTAAGACCAACAATCCTATCTTCCCTTTTTAGGATCAGATTAACACAAATCGAGCCAATGAATTTTTGTCTAGAGGATTATTACTAAGCTACACCACATAATAGAAAAAAAAGGCAAACATAAAGTGATAAAGGATAAAATAGGAAAGCAAAGCAGGAAAGCAAGAAAGAAAATAATAGGAAAGTAAAAGTAAAAGAAAAAGAAAACTACACTACTCCTACCTACTCTAACTCTAAACAAGCTTATGGTTCTTCTAAAAATTGTGATAGAGTAATAGAGAAATAATGTTTAAGATATTTCCCATTGACTGGCAAGGCTAGGTCATTTCCTTTTAGGCCTTTGAGATTGAATGCATTTTCACCCAGTATTCTTGCCACTTGGTATGGTCTAATCTAGAGAGGAGTGAACTTGTCATGTTGTAATTTCTTCTTGTGGGCTTGTCCCATAGTAGGACTAAGTCTAATATTTATAATGATTTAACTTTGGATCAATTTTTGAACCATCTCTTCACAACATCCTGATGCTTGATGAAGCTTTGTAATCCTTTGTCCTTAGAATCTTCCATTTGGATGATGTTTAACATCATGGATTTCACTCTTTCATCATCTTCCATATACTCATACATGAAATCATAGGTGGGTAGCTTTAGCATGATAGGAAAAATAGGTTGTTACTCATAGAATAGTAGGAATGGGAATGCCTTGAGTGCTTGCTTATATCTGGTTCTATTTACCCATAAAGCATATTCTCTGGATTAATTTTCTATAGACTTATTGATGGCATTCATCAAGTTCTTTTTGGTGGAATCAACAACTCCATTGACCTAAGGGTAGTAGTTTGAATTATACTTGATGATTATCTAATTTTCATAGGCCCATTTGGTGAATTTAGCTGAGGTAAAGGCTAGGCCATTATCACATACAAAAGATAGGGGAATTCCAAATTGGGTAATGACATTTTCTTCTAGAATCTTGATGACATCTATTGCTCTACTATTCTTGGTCGCTACTACTTCAGTCCACTTAGTGTAATAATCCATAGTAGTGAGTAAAAATTTATGTCCCATTAAGGAGTTAGGATTGATAACTCCCATGAAGTTAAGGCCCCATTATGCAAAATTCTTTGCTTCAATTACTGGTTGGAAAGGCATGGTTTTCTTTGTCTCTCTTTGATCAAACACTTGACATTGGTGACATGTTCTCACATGAGTGTGCACATCCTTGAATATGGTTGGGTAATAATAGCCAACTCTTAATATCTTGTGCACTATGGTATGCCCTAAAAGGTGAAGACTTTTAAGCTTGTCATGGAAGTTATCCATGATCTTAGTGGATTCATCTCTAAAAACACACCTCAAATAGACTCCTTCATACTTTTTCTATAGAGAACTCCTCTTTTGATCATAAAATGGGATGATATTATCTTGAGGGCCCTTTTTTCCTCTTTTTTAAGGTGTGGGGGACATGGTCCATATAGTATATAATGGATAATATCTTTATACAAATCACCTTTGGGTAACTGACTCACTTATGCTTGCAAAACATCAATGTGAGGATCAATGTTTGCAATAAGCTACATTAGACCTTAACCCCTAACTAACTTAGTAGATTTTAATTCTAAGTCATATTCTTGAAGTTTGGTCATCCACTTCCCTCTTCATTCTCCAAGTTCATTCTATCCTAGCATTAATTTGATAGCAAGATCAGACATTATGACATATGTCTTATTTCTCAAGATGTAGTGTATGAACTTCTTATAGCCTTTACTAGTACATAGGCTTGCCTATCCTCAATAAGATAATTCAATTCCACATTTTTCAAATTAGTGATCATGATGAATATGGGGTGATCTTTGTCATCCTCTTTCTATGTCAAGACAAAAACAATAGTATGATTAGAATAAAAAGAGTATAGATATAAATATTTATTAAAATCAAGACTTATCAGGAAGGATCTTGAATAATGGCATCCTTGATGTCTTCAAAGGCCTTTTTTGCTTTGATAGTCTTCTTGTACCCCAAAAAATATCACTCATTTTTGGGACAACATTTGAACTATTTTTGTCCTACAGACCAAAATTGTCTCTTCCTTTTCCAAAATTTGTCCTGGGCATTCAAATTCCTCATTTTTCAAGCTTCTCAAGAATCTACAGACTCTGCAGGAAGAGAAATCTACAGACTCTACAAGAAAAGAAAATCTACGGACTCTGCAGGCCAAGTTCAATGGGCTTTGTAGGTTGATTTATATTGACTTAGTTTCTATAGACTCTATAAGTAGGTTCATTTCTATAGGTTCAAAGGCTTCTATAGGCAAGTTCAATCAAAAAAATTAGTTTCCAACACTTAGTCATTTTTGGGATTGTTTCAGCACCTTGGTTCAATAAAAAATGTCCATCGACAAGCATCTAAGCAAGCATCCAACCATTAAACCATTAAACTATTAAACCTTGAACCATTTTGGTTCAACAAGCTCAAAGGTTCAATGTCATCGGCAAGAGTTGAGCACTTCATCAAAGTTTCAAAGTTTAACTGCTTCAAGGTTCAATGGCTTCAAAACACTTATAAAAAAGAAGGCTTGAACCATTGAACCACTTTGGTTTAAAGGTTCAACGGGTTCAAGGTTCAACAGGTTCAATGCATTTGGTTCAACAAAGGAATTTCCAAAGGACTTAGCCAAATCAAAGGGAATGAACCATTAAACCATTGAACCAAAGCTTGGTTCAATAGTTGGTTCAATGCTTTGGTTCAATCAAATAGTTCACTTAGTCGGTTCATCAAATGGTTCATCCACTTGGTTCATCAACTTAGTTCAAAGCTTGGTTCATCAGCTTGGTTCAATCAAAGGGATCATCAGCTTGGTTCAAAGTGTGGTTCAAAGCTTGGTTCAATAGTTGGTTCAAAGGAGTGGTTCAAAGCAAAAGTTCACAAGAGCCTCCTGAAGGACAAGTGCCCTTGCAGAGGACACTTGGTTGACAAAAGCACCCTTCAGAAGGGTCATTTTCAAGGAAGCTACAAAGGTAATTCTTTCAAATTTTTATTTAAGGCAGTCAAAAAAGACTAAGGCAAGAAAAGATTCTTTTAGAATTTTTGTCTGAAGGAATTCCTTTGAACAAAAAGTCTGAAGGAATTCAAGAAAGAAGCTATGGGCAGAAAGCCCAAAGAAATTTCCAAAGAGACAAATCAATTGAAACAATTTTGTGGAATTTTTTTCATGGGAAAATGCTTGCCAAGAAAGCCTAGGGAAAATGTCTACAAACTTTTTGGCCACAGGAAAGTGTCCATGGAAAAAGCTCGCGAGAAAGCTCCATAGGACTGCCAAAGATAAAAGGCCACCGAAGGACCCCAAAGGATAGGTGCCCTTGTGGGGGACTCTCAGCTACCAACTTAAAGGACACTCCCCCAATGCGGAAGGGTCACCTTCCCTTTAGGAGGATGCAAAATAGGAAAGCCAAAGAAGGACCAAGGGGTGACACACCCAAAGATGTCAAATTTAAGAACAATGACCTAACCATTGAAAGTGTATTGACGGGTACGTGAACATCAATTTCAAAGCTCATAAAATAGCTGTTGATCCTTGCAATCTACAGACCCGAATGCATTCACAAGCTTTAAGGCCAAGATCAATAGGAAGCGATTAAGGAACAGAGTATCAAATTGAATCAAGGACCTGATTTAATTAACCAAAAAAGGAGGAATGATGAAGAAGGATCAGATCGCCAGATGGACATTGAAAGATGCAAACTTTCAATGATGTGACTTGTTTCTCTACATTGAGAAAATCAAATGGGTAGATGCCCCTAAATTCTAGCCTATCTTCTTAACAAATTTCAATGCAACATGATGTGTTACTATTCCTGAGTCCTTCTTGAAGAGGCTATATAAGGGACACTCTTTTATTGTAAATGAATCTCTTTTTGACAATCAAAAACAAAACTCTACCCAAATTGAAAGGCATTACTGAGACTTTGAGCTCAGACTGTTGATCATATTTTGTTATTGGAATAAGAAAGCAAGTGACTTTTAAGACTTTGTGTTGTGATATCTTTGTTGTTGGGGAAACTATTCTTATGTCTTTTTCCCTAATATATTTTTTTTTCCTTGAATTCAACAAGCAAAATTAGTGACAGTAGTTAGGAGGTGTCTTGAAGTCAACTATGGAGAGACTTTGTGCCCCCATAATTGCCTTTAGTGTGTTTTATTTTCATTTCTATGTAAAGGACCTTGGGATGACTTTGTGCCCTCATTGTCCTTCGTATCTTACTCTTGAGCAATTCAGGTGGAGACTTTGTGCTACATCTCAATTTGCTGGTTACTACGTCTTTGGTTACATTTTGCTTTTACTATCAAGAGTATTCTTGTGGCTTGCTAAATAGTAATTCTAAAAGAAGAGGAGTGCTTTCTATCATTTCCCTTGAGTTTTTCCTTTGATTTGCACACACCATCTCTGAAGAAAGAGAGATGGATGGTTTGTCCTACCCTTGAGTATTATTTTCTATTTATATATATACATATATATATATATGTATATATATATATATGTATATATATATGTATGTATGTATGTATATATATATATGTATGTATATATATATATATATATATATATATATATATATATATATATATATATATATATATATATATAGGGAACCTCCCCTTGATGAGAGGAGAGATTAGTCCCCTTTTGATGTGGTAAACCTACATATTTGGATGACCAATCTTCCTACTTTGGCTGATCAGACCTATTTTGTTTATCAGTATGCTGATTGACAAAATATTCAACCAATAATTTTTGGTGACTCTACTAGGGATATACATAAATTTGTATGATTTAGAACCTCAAGTTTTAGATTGAAACATCACTTGTGTCTTACCCATTATCATTATAACCCTTATCCATTACAAATTCTGGTGGCTCCATTACTTGTCTTACCCAATATCCATTTATAGCCTTACCATCTTCCTCCACCTCTGTTATTTTATTTGGTCTGCAAAACTAGAGCTACTGGGAAAGAGTGCACAATTTAAAGCCTCAATCTTCAAACTAAAGCAAGGTCAATTCTTTTCCATTTTTGTTTCACAATTTGACAGATTCAAGGTATACACGAAGCCAAAGGGCTAAAGGTATTGTTGACCCTGTATTCAAGTTGGTACAACAAAGTGATTTTGATCTATTTCTTTCACCATCTTGCCTCCAACAAACCAAGAGCTTTCCTCCTACTAAATTCAAATCTCCATTGCCAGATGAAGTATTCACTTCTACTATTGATAAAGCTTTGCTAGTAATTACCCCTCTGAGTTTTTTCATTCCTCCTTTTCATAATCCTATAATGGTAGTTCAAGCCCCCTGGGGTATTACTTTTGGTCCTCTCAATCTTATTCCACCTCTACATGAGTTTTCATGCAGTTCAAGGAAGAATTTCCCCAAATTCTATGGTGATGGAAAAGTTCATCCTAATGAACACATTGTAGCCTTTAGCATAGCCTATGGCGTAATTGGAGTAGAATTTGAAGATGTATCAGTTAGGCTATTTGTAGAAACATTACAAGGTGCTGCTACAGATTAGTTTTATCATCTATAGGCTTGGTCAGTAATTGATTAGAATACCCTCAAAGATAAGTTTGAAGCTAGATTCAAACCTATAGAAGATGCACATGCACTTCTGGCTCAACTTACACAGATGAAGAAAGAGCCTCATGAACCAATGAGAGACTTTATAGCCAAATTTGACAAATTGAGGAACATAATTCTTGTAATTACTCAACCTACAACTGAGAATCTCAAATGCTTCTTCATTAATTCTTAGTTGCTTGAAGTCAATTTTCTTTTGAGACGTGTTGGTCAAATAGATCTTGTTTTAGCTCAACATTTGGCTGCTAAGGTAGAAGATGATCTCATCTTAGCAGGAAAGATAAGAAGAGATCCAAATAGAAATAGACCTTCATCATCTTCTGAATATGCATCTACAAGCACCACAGATCCAATGGTGCAGAAGTTGGCAAATGAGTTGCTTGCTCTCAAAAATAAAATGGCACAGGAATGTCTTCTTCTCCTTCATACAAAGATATGCCAGAAGGACATTCCCAAATTAGTCATATCAGGGAAATGTTGCTAGGAATCAAGGGCAACAAAATCATCTTCCTCTCCCACAAGGGAAACTTACTCTGGAAGCTCCTCCAACCAATTCAACAATGGGATATCTTGAATTAGAATCAGAGTTCTCTTTCCAGCTTGAATTGAATCAAGAAAATGACACCGATCTCTTTATAGAAAATTAAGAAGAATCAGCTGGCAACTCCCACATTGGTTTTCTAAATTACTAGGATAAACCCAAAAGCAAACGAGAAACTTTTGATGGATCATATGTAGTGTTTACTAGGTCTAACTACTAAAGAAAATCCCAAGATGATTAACATTGGTAAGTGCTGCACCCTTGAAGAAAGATTCAAGTTCACCACTTTACTCCATCAATACATGGATGTCTTAGCATATTCTTATAAAGACCTGAAGTCTCTTAGACCTGATCAAATTTGCCATGACATTTTCTCAAGGCTGATTCAATTCCCTATAAGCAAAAATCCAGACAGTACAATCTAAAAATATCAGGTACTATTCTATCTGAGATATAAAAAAATTTAAATGCTAGAATTATCTTTCCAATCCATCATTCCACATGGATTGTAAACATAGTGCCTATAATGAATAAGAATTGTTAAATTCACATTTGTGTAGATTTTATGAATATGAATCAGTCATCTTTAAAAGATAATTATCCTTTACCAATCATGGATCAAGTGCTTTAAATAGTGACAGGTTCAGAGATGTTATCAATGTTGGATGGCTTCTTAGGATATAATCAAGTTGAAGTTGGTGAAGTAGACCAACACAAGACTGCATTCACCACACCTTGGGGTACATTTTCATATAGAAGGATGCCTTTTGGCTTGATAAATGTTGGTGCTACCTTTCAGAGAGAAATAGACTTGGCTTTCAAGGATGAGATAGGTAAATTCATAGTGGTATACTTTGATGACTTGAATATCTTTTCAAAATGTCGATCTGATCATGTACGCCACTTATAACAAGTGCTGGAGTGCTACTGCCAGAATGGTATTTCCTTGAACCCCAAGAAGTTTATTTTTGGAGTAATAGAGGGGAAACTCCTCAGACACATTGTGTCTAAAGAAGGCATAAAGATTGACTCAAACAGAGTCAAGTCTATTCAAGAGCTTAATTTTCCTACAAGTAAAAATGTTGTTCACTCTTTCTTTAGAAAAGTGAATTTTTTATGGAGGTTCATCCCTAAATTTGGTAAGAAGACTAGACACATTGTGAACATGATGAAAGGGAAGATCACCTTCAGCTAGACTAAAGAAGGCAAGTCAACATTTCAGGATATCAAGACTGCCATTACCCATGCCCTTACCTTGGTTTGTCTAGATTACAACAAAGATTTCATCATATACAGCTATGCTTCTGAACACATGCTTTCAAAAATTCTTGTTCAACAGGACAAAGAAGGTATGGAATCTCCTATTTATTTCATGAGTTGCCCTCTCAAAACTCATGAGATGAAGTATTAAAATGTAGAGAAGCATGCTTATGCATTGGTGAAAGCAATCAAACATTTTTGCTTCTATATTCTGAATTCACACACTACTACCTTAGTTCCTGACACTACAGTCAAGTCCATATTAACTCAGTAGGAGTTTGGGACAAGAAGAGGCAATTAGATTGCAAAGATCTAAGAGTTTGATTTAGACATCAAGCCAACAAAGCTGGTCATGGGAAAAGGTCCATGTCAATTAATTGTTAATAATAAGCCAAAAGACACACAGAATGAAGCTGAAGCAAAAGATACACCAATAGTCCTTTTTGTCTCCACTACCAATGAGTGGTATTCAGGTATTGCTCATTTTCTTACTTATGGTGAATGTCTTTCTCATTTGTCTTATAAAGAAAGGAGGACTATCAAGTTGAAAGCTGCCAATTTTATCCTTTGGGACAATGGCTTGTACAAGAGAAGCATAGATGGAGTATTCCTCTGCTGTGTAGACAAAGAGCAACAAAGCCAAATTTTGAAATCTTTCCACAATCTAGCTTGTGGAGGACCTTTTTTTGCTCCTGTGACTGCTCACAAGATTTTGTGAGCTAGGTATTATTGGCCAACTCTTTTCCAAGATGCATATAAGTGGGTAAGAAAATGTGAACTTTGCCAGCAATTTGTTGGAAGACCCAAGTTGGCTGCCTTGCCTCTCAAGCTAGTGATCATAGAGGAACCTTTCCAGCAATGGGGGATTGATTTTATTGGAACTATAAGCCCATCTTCAAGTGCTGGATATGATTATGTCATTATAGCAACTAACTATTTCACCAAGTGGATAGAAGCAATCCCAACTAAGCATGCTACTTCAGAAGTTGTATGCAATTTCTTCAAGGAGAATATCATTTCCAGGTTTGGAGTTCCAACCAAAATTGTTACTGATAATGCAGCTTGTTTCACCTCTTAGGAGATTACACAATTTTATTTCCATTATAGAATTATACTCTCTCACTCTTCTGATTATTTTCCACAAGGGAATGGACAAGCAGAATCTAACAATAAGAACCTGGTAACTATCATCAAGAAGCTAGCAGATGACAATCAAAGGACATGGCATAAAGTATTGGTTGATGCTCTATGGGTAGACATAATCACACCAAAGAGGGCAATTGGTATGTCTCCTTTTCAACTTTTTTATGGTATCAATGCCGAGATACCAATCACCTTAGAATTGCTAGCCTTGAAATTGGCAAAGAAAATTGAAGATCAGACATATGAAAGCTCTCTTGATAATAGAATCATGTGCCTGACTGAGCTAGATGAATAGAGAACCATGGTGGTGGACCAAATTGTTGCTCATCAAAGTCTGGTAAAGAAACTCTTTGACTAGAAGGTCAAAAATTGTGATTTCCATATTGGGGATCAAGTCCTGCTGTGGGACAAAAGAAGAGAACCAAAAGGGATGCATGAAAAGTTTGACTTCCTTTGGAGAGGCCCATTTATAATTCATCAACACATTGGTGAAAATAGCTTTTTATTGAAATATCAAGATGACACACTCTTTTCTCTACCTCATAATGGGTAGCATCTGAAACACTTCAACTCTTGAAGTATCAGATCATTGCATCTGTATATATGTATATTTGTATAGTTTTTAATTCTATTTTGTTTTATTTGTTTTCATTTTTGATGCCTTTCATTTCTGGGTAGCATGACTCCATAACTTAATGGTACACATGAAGACACTCGATATTTTGGATTCTACTCCCTTCAATTATTTTTGCAATTGATAAAAGTTCCCCAACTAGAGCCAGTTGTTGTACCCCAAAAAATATCCCTCATTTTTGGGACAACTTTTGAACTATTTTGGTCCTACAGACCAAAATTGTCTCTTCCTTTTCTGAAATTTGTCTTAGGCATTCAAATTCCTTATTTTCAAGCATCTCAAGAATCTACAGACTCTGCAAGAAGAGAAATCTATGGACTCTACAGGAAAAGAAAATCTACAGACTCTGTAAGCCAAGTTCAATGGGCTTTATAGATTGATTTCTATGGACTTGGTTTCTACAGACTCTACAGGCAGGTTCATTTCTATAGGTTCAAAGGCTTCTACAAGCGGGTTTAATTAAAAGAATCAGTTTCCAACACTTAGTCATTTTTGGGATTGGTTCAATGCCTTAGTTTAATCGAAAATGTCCATCAGTAAGCATCTAAGCAAGGATCCAACCATTGAACCGTTGAACCTTGAACCATTTTGGTTCAACGGGTTCAACAAGTTCAAAGATTCAACATCATCAGCAAGAGTTAAGTGCTTCATCAAAGTTTCAAAGTTTAACCACTTCAAGGTTTAATGGCTTCAAAACACTTATCAAAAAGAAGAAGGATTGAACCATTGAACATTTGAACCACTTTGGTTTAAATGTTCAATGGGTTTAAGGTTCAACAAGTTCAACGCATTTGGTTCAATGAAGGAATTTCCAAAGGACTTAGCCAAATCAAAGGGAATGAACCATTGAACCATTAAACCAAATCTTGGTTCAATGGTTGGTTTAATGCTTTGGTTCAATCAAATAGTTCACTAAGTTTGTTCATCAAATGGTTCATCCGCTTGGTTTAAAGCTTGGTTCATCAGCTTAGTTCAAAGCTTGGTTCATCAGCTTGGTTCAATCATAGGGATCATCGACTTGGTTTAAAGCATGGTTTAAAGCTTGGTTCAATGGTTGGTTCAAAGGAGTGGTTCAAAGCAAAAGTTCAAAAGAGCCTTCCGAAGGACAAGTGCCCTTGCGGAGGGCACTTGGTCGACAAAAGCACCCTTCAAAAGGGTCATTTTCAAGGAAGCCGCAAAGGTAATTCTTTCAAATTTTTGTTTAAGGTAGTCAAAAAATACTAAGGCAAGAAACAATTCTTTCAAACTTTTTATCCAAAGGAATTCTTTCAGACAAAAAGTTTGAAGGAATTCAAGAAAGAAGCTACGGGCAGAAAGCCCGAAGAAATTTCCAAAGAGACAAATCAATTGGAACAATTTTGCAGACTTTTTGTCCATGGGAAGTTGTTTGCAAATTTTTTGTCCATAGGAAAATGCCCATGGAGAAATCCCAGGGAAAATGTCCACGAAATTTTTGTCTACAAGAAAGTGTCCACGGAAAAAGCCTGCGAGAAAGCTCCATAGGAATGCCAAAGATAAAAGGCCACCGAAGGACCCCAAAGGGTAGGTGCCCTTGTGGGGGACTCTTAGCTACCAACTTAAAGGACACTCCCCCAAAGCCGAAGGGTCACCTTCCCTTTAGGAGGATGCAAAATAGGAAAGCCAAAGAAGGACCAAGGGGTGACACACCCAAAGACGTCAAATTTAAGAACAACGAACTAACCATTGAAAGCGTATTGACAGGTACGTGAACATCAATTTCAAAGCTCATAAAATAGCTATTGATTCTTGCAATCTATAGACCCAAATGCATTCACAAGCTTTAAGGCCAAGATCAGTAGGAAGCAATTAAGGAACATAGTATTAAATTGAATCAAGGACCCAATTCAATTAACCATAAAAGAAGGAATGATGAAGAAGGATCAAATCACTAGATGGACATTGAAAGATCCAAACTTTCAATAGCATGACTTGTTTCTCTAAATTAAGAAAAGTAAATGGGTAGATGCCCCTAAATTCTAGCTTGTCTTCTTAACAAATTTCAATGCAACATGATGTGTTACTGTTCCCGAGTCCTTCTTGAAGAGGCTATATAAGGGACACTCTTTTATTGTAAATGAATCTCTTTTTGACAATCAAAAATGAAACTCTACCCAAATTGAAAGGCATTACTGAGACTTTGAGCTCAGAATATTGATCATATTTTGTTATTGGAATAAGAAAGCAAGTGACTTCTCAGACTTTGTGCTATGATATCTTTGTTGTTGGGGAAACTATTCTTATGTCTTTTTCCTTAATATATTTTTTTTCCTTTAATTTAACAAGCAAAATTAGTGACAGTAGTCAGGAAGGTGTCCTGAAGTCAATTGTGGAGAGACTTTGTGCCCCCATAATTGTCTTTAGTGTGTTTTCTTTTCATTTTTGTGTAAAGGACCTTGGGATGACTTTGTGCCCTCATTATCCTTCGTATCTTACTCTTGATAAATTCAAGTGGAGACTTTGTGCTACATCTCAATTTGTTAGTTACTATGTCTTTGGTTACATTTTGCTTTTACTACCATGAGTATTCTTGTGGCTTGCTGAATAGTACTTTTGAAAGAAGACGAGTGATTTTTGTCATTTCCCTTGAGTTTTTCCTTTGATTTGCATGCATCATCTCTAAAGAAAGAGAGATGGATGGTTTGCCCTACTCTTGAGTATTATTCCATAGGGAACCTCCCCTTGATAAGAGGAGAGATTAGTCCCCTTTTGATGTGGTAAACCTACACATTTGGACAACCAATCTTCCTAATTTGGCTTATCATACCTATTTTGTTTATCAGTACACTGATAGACAAAATATTCAACCAACAAGTCCACTATATCTTCACATCTTTCTTCAGCATGGCATTGAGTGACCTAAAAATCTTTACAAAGCCAAAGATAATCTTTATTACAAAATTGATCTTGCCAAAGAAAGATTTCAAACATTTTTTTCTATTGGGAACTTCTAACTTTAAAATTGCATTGATCTTATCAAGGTCAATAATTATACTTTCTTGAGTGATTACATGTCCTAGGAACTTACCTTCAGTCACACAAAAGATACTATTCTTTGGGTTCAAGGAAATGCCATACCTTCTACACTTCTCTAGTACTTGTTCTAAATGCATCATGTGATCTTACCTATTTTTATAAAAACCATTAGATCATCCATGTAAATAATGATGCACTTACCAATTAAACCATGAAATGCATGGTCCATTTCTCACTAGAAATTTGTTCCTTTATTGATTAGTATAAATGGCATAGTTTGTAGGAAAATGTTCCCCACTTGGTGGTGAAGGCAATTTTCATTCTATCATTCTTATTCACCAAGACCTCATTGTAGCTTGAAAAACTATTAATAAATGACATTAGTATAGACCCACTCACAATTAAATGACTTCATCTAAGGATTACAAGGGATAATTATCCTTCTCTGAGGATCTATTTAGGTTTTAGAAATCTATACAGAGTAGGATTTATCCATTCTTCTTTTGGACAGGCACAAGATTGGTGACCCATATCGAGTGTCATATAGGGAAGATTATCCTGGCATCAAATTTTTTTTTAATTATTCTTAAAGTAGTGGTTATAACACCAAATTTATTAGCTTTTGTCTTTTCTTGCAAGTATTAAAGGATTATTTCAATGGGATAGTGTGAGTGATCATACTAGTGTCAAATATCTTGAAGTAATCATATGACCATCCATTGACATATTTAAACTTTGTTAGAATGGTATAATATCCCTTCAACTCTTCATCAATGCAAAATAAATCGATGTTGATATTTTTCACATCCTCAATATTTCCCAAGTTGACTCGATTGTAGTCTTTTTTTCTCACCTTGGGTTGTTTATCTTTTATTCTTTTCTTATCAAGATCAAACATCCTTTCTAATGAGATCATGCCTTTGGGGATTTTCTTCTCTTTAAGTTGGATCACTCCCTCTTCATTGTCCTTTAAACTTTATACAAGGCTTTCAATCTATTCATCAATGATGTGAGATTCTAATATGCCAGCACTACATAAGAAGTCAATTATTTGTTGGTCATCATCAAAGACTTGGAAGTGATTGAAATTATCTAACACAAAGGGGCATGAAATTATCTCCATAGTAAATTCTTACAATTTTAAAGCCTTCAGAGGCACCAAGTTTGCTACTATTGATGTTAGAGCATCTGTTAACTAGTTTTGTTCCCTCGAGAAGGAAACAATATTGAATGAGTCAAAATACTCAATAAAATCCTAATCTTTATATTTATACTTTCTTAAAAAAGAAATCTTACATTAATATTTAATCTTGACTTGGTTAACAACTAATTCAGAATCACCATAGACTAATAGTTATTTAACCTTATATTTAATTATAAATTAGAGTCCTAAAATAAGAGATTCATATTCTACTAAATTATTAGTGTAAGAGAACTATAATTAGGAGGCTAGATACTATTTAACTTTGAGATTTGTTAGAACAATACCAACACTTGAACCTTGATTTATTTAGTGCACCATCAAAGTGTAATATCCATGGATCTTTTCTTTCTTCCCTCATGCTATCACCTGTAATAATGGTAGTGGTTTCCAAAGTATAAAAACCTAAGTTAAAGGATTGGTAGTTTACCTTTTCATTCTTGGCATTATACTCAGTAATCATGTATTTCATCTTAGGCTCCTGATCCATCTTGATCTAGTTAAGAATCCCACGCCAAGGTAGCCACATGTGTGAACAAGTGGTGGACATATATTCATTTAAGGATTTGGTCTAGTTGTGACTCAGTAACAATATATAAGCTTTAGATATGTCAATGAATTTAATGTTGATGAAATAATAGATTTGGGCTCATGAGTGAGTTGCATATTGATATTCAATAATTCTACTACCACCTTTACTCTTGACTTGTCCAACTACACCACCACCTTTTCTGACTTGATTGGGTTTAAACCCAACTTTTAAAAAATTATTAAAGACATAATGTTAGTTGAAGCACCAAAATAAAGTAATAAATTATGGATATTCTTACCAAAAATTATAATGGTAAAAAAAAATGGAGGAAATTCATGTTTACTCTTATACATTACCACATTTTCATGATCCTATTTATCCTTGCTAGAGCTAGGCTTTTCATTTAGTTATTTCAATAGTAGATCACATTGTTCAATGATTTGTGTGAGTTTGTGCAATTTTATGTTTTCATTTATATTATTCATGTCTTCCACTATGTTGTATCCACCTTTTGATGTTGTGCAAGGATCTTTTGTTGCTAGCTAACTCTCCTTACCTTTAGGGTGTGGAGGATTATTATCTATCCTACCATTAGGGGGTATATCTAGTTTATTAGGTGGGTTAGAATTTGTCAAAGGTGGGTTTTTAACTTTACTTCTCAAGGCATAGTTACTCCTTTGGTATTTTTTAAAAGCACATATTTCATCGACATTGTCCTTAGGTTCATTTTCATCTTGACTAGGAAAGTCATACATATCAACCATAAGGATAATTTTTGAAGTTATAGAGGAATAATTAGTGTTATTAGAGCTCTTATCATTATTTTTATCATTTGAATTTAGCTTGAATCCCTCCATTTGGTTTTGGATGGATTCAAATGCATTGTAGAACTCAACACAATCTAGTTTTCCATTTCTAATAGTATTATGCACTCGGCACCAGTTAGGCAAGGCCATCTCACAAATGTTGATCTTAGGAAATTTGCTAAAAGGGTTCTCACTATTGTTGTTAGGCCTATTATATCTTTGGAAATTATAGCTTTTATTGGAACTCTCACCAGTATTTCCCATCCATTTCTTGATATCTAAGAAATAATTAATTAGTTTTTGTATAGTTATATAAATTGAATCTAACTCTCCCTTTAGAGCTAAGGGTTCTTTATTTGGGTTGAATTTTGGACATTGGTGTTGTAAATAATGTAGATCCTTAGTGTTCTTTAACAATATTTGTGTACTTTGAAACAATTAAGCCTATATATAATGAATTACACTAAAATTCTAAAAAGATGCATGAAAATAGTTGCATAGATGCCCTCCTTCTAGTGCCATCTTTTTCCTTCTTGTCGATGCACATTTTGTGTTCCAATGTCACTAGGGAACAAGGGGAAAGTAAAAAAATTCAATTTTGAGTCATATAAGTCTTAAGGTTTGAGTTGTTTATACAAATACTATTTAAAATAACACAAATACTAGAGATATGATCATAACTTTAAAAATTTGAAAGTAGACCCTGTTATAGGGACAACAAATGTTTATGCAGTGACACTTTTTCTTGCTAATCTTTTTAAAATTGTTTCATTATTTTCCAATTATTGCCCAAAATATAAATATACAATGGGTATTTACAAAATGAACTAAGATAAAGTGATTCATTGGTGGATCCAAGAGTGATTAGGGTGAGGTAGGAAAGAAAATTTACTTGAGATGATCAAAAGTATCAGTCCTCCTAACTTCTATGGGAATAATACATAAAACTAGCATCTACTAACTCTCGTAAAATTCTCATATCTAAATAAATGCACATATATAAAATCATATATTTCATAAATATTACCCACTCATAGTAAATTTCATAACACATTTAGTTTCAAATGAGAAGAAAACATATCAAATATACTATTAGATATGTCAGCCTAGTGTTAAACTCAAGATAAAAGATGCATATATGGAATGTAATTACCAAATTAATTTGTAGAAAATAAAATATTAGTCATGTAAAAGTGTAAGGAACATTAAAAATATAAATAAAAAATTAAAAACTTCATGACTCATTTGTATTAATTCTTGCTCCAACTATTTATACTTAAAAATGAGGGGGAAACCCCTATTTATAGGCTTCAAAATGTCTAATACAAGCTTAAATGGGCCCACAAAAGGTGAAAAAATACACCCAAGTGGCTTAAATTTCCAAATTACAATGGAATATTCTTAATTCAAACTTACAAAATATAATAGAATATCCCCAAGGCCCTGGAAGTTGTTGAGATACCTGATGTTATTGTCTCTACTTATTCTCCACCTCCTCTTTTGTCCATACTTATGCACATACTTGGTAATCTTGATTGATATAATAAAATTCTAGGATCATGGGTTGAAATAAGCCAAGTATCTCTTGGATGATCTTACCATGTTTTAGGAGTATTGGCCTTAGTGATTCTTCAATTGCATCCACTTTCTTTAGCCTCTAATTGGCTAATGCTAAAATGCCCATTACCTCAGTAGTAGTCTTCACACTAGCTACATCCTACTAAAATTTTTCCATAAATACCTTCATTTGGGCTCTAAAATCCTGATCATCCATGAAGGGGTCATCAGGGTTGGTCACTTAGTGACCATGGCATCTTTAAGTAGCAAGGCTTTCTTAAACTCGTTCTTCTCCAAGGATGTAGTTGCATCCTTGAATTGATCAAGCCACCTCTTCAAAATACTCCTCATATTAATGAGGATGGTCTATGTAGGAATAATGTCCTTAAGTGGTAGAATTTTGAGGTTAGGAAACTTATTACTTCTTGAAACTCTAGCCAAGTTTTCCAACTTGGCATCATAAAGTGAAAGTTTCTAGTCAAACTTAATGACCACCTTAGATTGTAAGACCACATATTCTTACCTCTTATTCATAAATTTATAAAAGTTAAAGACATTAATAACAACATTTATTATTTAAATTAAAGTTCCTTTTAGCATAGTGGGAAGTGATTGCTCCTTTAGCCTTTTCAATTCCTGTTGCATCCCCTTCATCAAGGCAATGGTGGACTTTGTTTGGGTCTCAACTAAGGACACAGGGTCTTTTACATATTCTTCCACCACTCTAGATATTTAAAACATGAACTAAGATAAAGTGATTCATGGGTGGATCCAAGAGTTAGTAAGGTAAGGAATGAAAGAGAATTTGCTTGAGATGATCAAAAGTATCAATCCTTCTAACTTCTATGGCAATAATACATAAAACTAGCATCTTCCAACACTATAAAAATGCTCATATATAATTAAATATTATTTAATCTTCAAGGGAATGAAATACACATATCTAAAATCATATATTACATAAATATTACCCAATCATAGTAAATTTCATAGCACATTTAGTCTCAAATAAGAAGAAAATAGAGAAAACATACTATCATATTTGTTAGCCTAGTGTTAAAATCAAGCTAACAAATGCATATATGAATGTAAATGCCAAATTAATTTGTATAAAATAAAATATTAGTAATTTAAAAGTGTAAGGAACATCTACTACTAAAATAAAAAATTAAGCACTTTAGACAAACTTTCAAATTCTTTGGATCATTTTTACTAATTCTTGAAAAAACTATTTCTACTTACAAATGAGGGGGAAACACCTATATATAGGCTTCAAAATTTCCAATAAAAACTTAAATGGGCCCAAAAAATGTGAAAAAATACATCCAAGTGGATTAAATTACCATATTACAATGGAATATTCTTAATTCAAATTTATAAAATATAATAGAACATCCCTAAGGCCCTAGAGATTGTTGAGATGCTTGTTTCTACTATCTTTGATTCTTCTCTACCTCCTCTTTTGTCCATACTTATGGACATGCCTAGTAATATTGATTTATATAAAAAAATTATAGAATCATGAGTTGAAACAAGTCAGGTGTCTCCTAGATGATCTTGCCATGTTCTATGAGTATTGGCCTTACTGATTCTTAAATTGCATCCACTTTCTTTAACCTCTAATTGACCAATATTATAATGTCCATTACCTTGGTAGCACTCTTCACACTAGCTACATCCTACTAAAATTTTTCCACAAATATATTAATTTAGGATCCGAACTCTTGATCATCTATGAAGGAGCCATCAGGCCTAGTCATCTTAGTGACCATGGAATCCTTCAGCAGTAAGGCTTTCTTAAACTCAATCTTCTCTAAAGATGTAGTTGCATCCTTTAATTGATCAAGACACCTCTTACAAATCCTTATCCTTTTCATGATGATGGTCTATGCAAGAATAATGTCCTTAAGTGGTAGAACCTTGAGGTCAGGGAACTTATTACTTCTTGAAACTCTAGCCAAATTTGCCAACTTGGCATCATAAAGTGAAAGTTTTTTGGTCAAGATTAATGACCACCTTGGATTGTAGGACCCCAATTTATTGCCTGTTATTCACAACTTTATATAATTTGAAGACATTAATAATAACATTTATTATTTAAATTAAAGTGACCTCTATCATAGTGGGAAGTTCTTACTCCTTCAACCTTTTCAATTCCTGTTGCATCCCCTTCATCAAGGAAATGGTGGACTCTACTTGGGCCTAAATTGAGGACATAGGGTCCTCTACATATTCTTCCACCACTTTAGTGCTGACCTTCCTCTTCCTTGTCAAAGTAAAGAGGGAATATTCACTCTCATGAACCATAGTTAATCTTGATTGTGGCTTCTCAACTTGTATTCTAACCATTCACTTCATAGCTACTATGGCTACATCAAATCTCATTCAAAATTGAGGAGTGGAGAGGACTACTTGAGGCCTCTCTTGCCTTGCTACCTGTATGATATCCCTAACCTAATTTAGGGAAACATTTATTATTGGCTAAGTGGGAGGTGGTTGTAATAGAGGAGCATAGGTAGAATAAGAGGCTAAGGCTATGGTAGGGATGAACAAGTTGGTTGGGTCCAATTTCCTAAGTGGGTCAAATAAAGATTTGGTAGGGCCCAAGTTGAAAATAAATGAAGGAAGCTTTGAAGGCACACTCATTTTTGTAGTTGTAGTAATGTTGAGTGGATTATGAAAGGGGAACATATTTGAGATGGGATTTAATGGTCTCATAGGCATAGGAGAACTAATAAAAAGTGAAGCACTTATAGTGGTTACTTAGGAGGAAGCCATGTGTGCAATAACATGAGCAATGAAATGGGGGAAGGTAAACTCAAAGGAAGCACGAGATTAGATCATGATAGTTTCATTTAAGGATCGAGTGGTAGTAGTAGTTGAATTGAAAGATAATAAATATAATGGGGAAGAAAATGTGAAAGTGGAAGTAGAAGCAAAGGTAAAAAGATTTGAAAAAGAAGGTAGTGATTTTGTACTTATAGTAGAATTTTGGGGGGTTGATGGAGGAGGCACTACTCCTCTCATGGTAGTTTTGGGAGAATTATTTCTCTTGTAAACCTTTTCTATATTTCTCCTTGATAGTGCCTACAATTATTTTATTAAGAGCTTAATGCCTTGTTACAACTATTTAAGGTTAATGACACTAGGGTTAGGTTGACCCAGACCTCTATGGAAGATCCCATAATAGATACAAATATAAATATAGGCCCTTTAGAGGGGTCTATTTGGTTGTTAATCCCTTCTTTCTTAGAATTTGTAGGCATGCTCAAGCTGCTTGGAGTGGCCTATAGTGGAGGTCTAAATTATTGGTTCCTAATGAGAGGAAAATTGTCTTCTTCCTCCTCTTTTCTCTCCTCTTAATCTACACTGAACATACTTCCTTGAGTTGGTGGAAGTTGAGGCCTTATGATGTATTTGTTATTCTTCTCTCTATCTAGCCTCATTTTGAGCTTGATATTCTTGCTGTATTTAGTAGAAACACCTCCTCATTCATTTCATATTTATAAATCCATTTGTGCACTTATTCTTAGTGTTTATATTCTATATTTATGTCTTTATTTAATTTGAGCAGGCATTTGGAAATGACACCATTTGTATCCCATGGATTGAAGTCATCCTTGGGTAATAGGTATGAGTCCCTATACCTTATAGCCATAACAACACCATGCCATTTTATAATTGTGGTCCTCTTTAGCTTGTATGGGACTTTATGGGGGATGATCTTCTTCTTACCCTTAAATATGCTATCAAATCCATGTAGCAATTGATAGGCCATCTCCTCCTTAGCCAATTTCATGGGTACACATCTTGGTACATTAAGGGGAGACACCATCACCCCTTCTACCCTAATGACCATGCAATCTAGGTATAGCTCATAGTACCCATTTCCATTAGTGTTTTTATAACCTTTGAGGGAACCCTCAACATTTTATACTTAGTGATAGATGTATAGACAATTGAGTAAAAGTATTATACAATTACCTTGATGTTGTGCTAGAAGTGACAGATGTGTATTACAAAGAATAATCGTGGCACAACCTCTGATCACATGGGAACCATGAATTCTAACCTAATTGGGTAGTTGTGTAGATTGAATCCAATAGGTATTTCATCATAAATAATGGATCCCCATTATTTCAAGTATCATTCATTACATAAACTAGATTATTGTTGATGATGTCTCCAAGTGAAATAATCTATTGATCCTCCAAGATTATCTACAACCGTGAGATAGTGGATAGTTATTATATCCGCCAATGAGTGAATTACCATATATCTTATTGAGGAAATCCAAGCCACTATTGAATACCTTACTAAATTGATTAATAGGTATGTTCCCTAGGTCATCCATAAAGATAACCCCATTTCAGTTAGTTACCCATGATGTTAGGACTTTTTCTTGTTTTTTGCACCTTGTAAAAATTATCAATGATGCTCTAGTTATAGTCTAGATATGGCAAAGGTAGGTCATAATATTTTTTAAAGCTAGGACCTATGATTAAAGTAATCAAGATACCTTATTTCATGTATTTATCAATGTATCCTCATATCTTGACCTCTTAATTATCTCATAAACTAGGTCTACATAAGGCATGACCTATGGCTTCATTTCGGCCATGTGGAGATTGGCAGATTGGATTTCAAGGATGTCAAAAGATAATTGTATTATGTGAGGAATTGTCTTGGCCCCATAAACATATTTACCTACTTATAAATTGAGTTAGATGTTGCTATAATGCACATCCATTGAGTTTATGGCCTTGGGGATGAATTATATGTCTTTGAACACAACTAAATTTCCATACTTGAATAGAAAGTCATCATTACCAAATATAATGATCTTGCCTAAGTGGAGGATCCTATCTATTCCATCTCTATAATATCCTAGGTAGAAATTTATGTCCTCTTGTATCTCTCTACAACTTTGGAGCTTTGATAATGGCAGTCTGGGTGTAATCTATCAATAACTCAAGCTTTGTCATACTAAGAGAATGCAAATACCAAGGAGAGAAAACACATATAGCTTCAAGTGAAAATGTAAGTATTAATAGTTGATTTGAGTATCCTTTTAAAATATTGCTTTGATTAATGTAATGTTGATGGTAATTCTAGTTTATTCCATATTAATGGTGATCTCATCAACTTTGTATTTAAAACAACTTGAACTGTTAAATTTGGAATTTAATTACATTAAAATTCAAATTTATCACTAATTTTCCTTTGATTTTCCATATATTTTATATTTAAATCTAAATATCACAACATTTTGACATGTGGCATGCCACTTTGGATCTAGCTAGGCACTCATGGGGTTTGGTTATGACTGAGCTACTTAGTTGGCTTAAATATAGACACATGACACTTTTTGATTGCTTGAAAGCTCTAAAAATGAAGCATAGTGTGATGAATCGTTGTTATCCTACCATGTGGCATATTTTAATTAGTGGTGAGCTCTCAAGTAGCCTTTTAGTTTTTATTGGTTATGGAAATGCCACATGTCACTTTTGTGCACAATCAAGCTTTTCCTTTCGAGGTAACTCTTTCATGACCAATCATAGATTTGCATTGATAGGTATCACCTTCAAAAGGCTCTAAAAAACTATCAGTAACTTAGGGCTAGTCATGTGGCTCAGATGTAAACATACATCTCTCTTAGAGGAGATCTTATTGATCTTAGAATATAATTTCATAGGAATGACAAGCAGCATCATCAAATGGATCCAAAGGGGCCACACATCGCTTCAGTAGGGTATTGTTTATTCTTATACCAAGTGTCATTCTCAGAAGGAGCCTTGGATAGTTAAATATCATTGGGCCTTGATCAAATAGATCAAGTGCATACACATATTCACCTTGTGAGCTCTCATGAGCTTTAGATTAGGTGTGATGTATTGTAGACATAGGTCAATCTTTGATGAACTTGAATGGGACATGTGTCACTTTAGAAGGTTACTCATATCTAGATATTCATGATTGAGACACATGGTGGAAACTTGTGATATTATAAGTTTTAATGGGATGCATGGGGGACACGTGGTGGCTTGGATTGAATGGGCTTACTTGTGAGGGGCTAAGGTCTTGACACATAGCCTTGGATTTTAATTCCAATGGCTAGTCTTCTCATGAGCTCTCTAGATGGCACAATGTAACTCATGAACTCAATATATTTAATCCAAGTGTTCTACATAGGGAACAATGAATCATTAAGGCATCACAAAGCCTAGTAAGGTAGAAACTTATCCTCTTTACATTGCAATCTTTAATTTGATGTCCCACAAGGTGTCGCAAATTACTAAGTTAACTTTGTCATCCTAAAAGATTAAGAGAGAGACTAAGTTAGACTTTTTAAAATGTCAAATGCCTATCCTAAGCAAATTAAAATAAGTTTAAAGAAAAACTTTACAATTAAATGCTTTAAAAAAAATATAAGGTTAGTTCAAATAAGATTTGGTGAAGCTTGTTGTGTTCATGCTAATTGGAGAACCAAGTAGAACATCCTTAGCGAAGGCCCCTCTACACATTATGAAGTGTCAATGGTTAATGATTCATTATTTAGTGAAAACTTGAAGGAATTATAATAACTTAAATATTTCTAAGAGTCAATCCTTATTGTAAAATGAATGATAAATGAGAAATTACTAGGAAGTATTAAATCAATTTTATATCCAGTCAAATGTTTTAACAAGCTTTGCATCTTGGGCATTATTGGAAAATTTGAGAAAGGAGGGTTCACATTCTAGGAATAAGGGGTAGTTGATCATTAAAATATTCAAATCACATCGTTGCATACAAATATAAATTATATTTTACATGATCAAAAGAGAATGAATAATATTCCTACTCCCATCATGACTTCATAGCTCATATAATTTGATTTTATTTTTTTCCCCTTTGAATTATAACTTTGAACTTTGGAAGATGTGCATGAACAAGTATCATGATTTTTGAAACTTGAAACTTTAAATTTTTTCCATTTTAATCTTTAAATTTATAATTTTTTTTATTTTTAATAATCATGAAAATGAATGAGTATCATGCTCCCATGAATATGTACCAATGATATATAATTCTATGCATCTATATGCATAATTTTACTTGTATTTACAACCTACAACTTTGATCTTGTAAATATTTTTCACATTCCCATGCGTATGCCTTCAATTGTGTATAATTATACAATTTTAAGTCTTTGAAAAGTGAGTGCATATGCACATAATATGTCCCTAAAATATATATCAATGTTCTAATATATATTATATGTTTGATTTCTTAATAACTCTGAATCTTTGAAAAATTGTACCTTGTTATAGAATCTTATTTTTCATTATTTTGAATATTTGAAAACCTATAATATGTATCTTTGAAACTTGTAATATATCCCAAATTTAATTTTTTTTTATTCATGGAGGCTTATATCTTTAAAAAGACCCCATTGTGATGCTTCCAAATTTAGATGAGGGATGCAACCTAAAATTCACTCATCTCAAAAGAAGAGTCATATATATGATGCGATAAATATAAAATCATGTAGTAATTATGTCATAATGTTAGAGATTATGTAATAATATTAATTTAATTATCATTAAAACATGTATATAACATATTAAATGCAAGTAATATAAAGTGTCATGTATAAAGAGATATATCAATGAAGCACACAACAACCTAGTCATAGTGAAAGTACATAAAATGTGTCATGGTACTTGTAGCTCCAAGAATCTAAATGGGACCACTAGTGTCTAGTTGGGGGGTACATAGGGTACTAAAATAAACCACTAAGAGGCTAGAAGGATCAAAGCTTATATGGGCTATAGGGGATCCATATTGGCTATCTTTTTTTCAACTTGCACCAAACTATAGATATACTTGTAAACCAAGTTAGGGATAATATGATCAAGCACACAAAGGATGTAGGTATCTATATCAGATCTAACCACAATAAATTAAGTAGCTAAGACTAGACAATTGATTGCATATGAATTACATAAAAAATAATGCCAAGTAAAGAGATCTCATAAATGATATGTAAATCTAGAAGCTAAGGCACTTTCAGGCCAACTGAAAGATGTTTTAAGCAATACAGATTTTTTAAAGAAAGGGTTCAATAGCATTCATAGTCTAGGTTTGAGATATATTTCACTTTCAACACTATTATCTTATAACAATGCAATGTTTTAGTTTAGCAAGAGAGATATTGTTTAATCAAGTTATATAGATTATTTTAAGCATGTAGATTCCTACTATGTAATGAAAAATGTTTTCAATGCAAGCATAACATGTAATGGAAAATATTTAAAGCAATGAAGATATCATTTAAACACATATAAATTCATGAAATTTAGAAACTATTCTAAATAATGCACAAAATAACCAAATCACTAAAATAAATCAAACCCTAACATGCATACTATTTCAAATAAACAAAGAGTTTCACTTTGAAAATAAAAGTGTCATATCAAACTCAATAAATATGTGAAAATTTCTTACCAACTAATTATCCAAGATAGGAAACAAGAGAGGAAGATGATCGGGATGTGTGTGAGCTGAGTCTAGACCAAGAGCCAAAAGTTATGGAGGAGGTGAAAGAGAAGCTACTAATCTATGAAAGATCCAATTCAAGGAGCATAAGAGATAGGTGTAATGGATTATTTAGGGAGAAATTATAAACCTAAAATATTTAAGAACATTATAGGTAGCAATGTGAATCACCAAGAATAGCTAAAATAGAGTAGGGCATACCCTATCACAAAGAAAGCTATCATGACAACAAATAACCAAGAGAGATTCAAGGAGGAAACCATGATTTGAGTGTGATGATTAAGTGGAAATATTAGAGAAATAATATAGGAGATATATTTGAGAGAAGAGAACCAAATTAATGAGAAAGAAGGATATATCTCAACCCTAATCTACTAAACAATCAAAAACTAGTCATTTGGGTCCAAACTGAGGCCTTTTTCACAAGTTATATCTAGGCCATAGCCTAATCCATGGCTTTTATTAAGGAAACATGTGTCCTAGTCTATGAGTTTCCTCCATGAAATACATCTTGGGTCAAATAGCTATTTAGGGTGGTCAATAAGACTCATAAAAGGCCCCAAGGGGTCCCTAGAGAGTCTATCTTGTGTGAGAAAGGACCAAGATGGATTGAGGATGTGTAGGGGCTGAGAATATCATGAATGAAATATCCAAGAGAATGGTGAATATCTTTAGGAAAGATAACCAAGGTTATTAGTCTGCACATGAGCTGATGTGTAATCATAGGGAGGAGTAGGGTCATGGGAAGTATGATTACATGTGCCTATACAAATAGTTAGTGTTTGAATGAATAAGGAGTGATGTGAAATACCTAGAAGACATATAAAATCAAAAGAAATCAATAAATAAAAAATAAAAAATAAAACATTAATTTCACTTACCAGATAAGGATGGTGATGGAAGAAGTTGATGGTGTTATCCATGGGTGAGAGTGAAAATGTTGTATGATCCAATTCCAATTCCATCTCTAATTTTAGCTCTTATAAATAAGGGATAAAAGTGATATAAAATCAAATTATACTATCCATAATGATATTCACTAAGGCTTCAGCCTAGTGTTCTCCCTATAAGGGATATGGGTGAATAAGATGTCCTCAAAGAAGGAGAGAAAATCATGTGCCACCTCAAAGAGGGGGAGAAACTTAGAGCTAAGGATTCCCTAGATGTTAGTGAGTTGAGACATGGATAAGAGTGAGTTAGATAATAAATACACATATAACACACCTAACTCTAGGCATCTACCAAGGTGATAATGATTATATGATACTTAATCACATTATTCATCTCACTGGTAAGGAAGAAACTAGCTATAACAAGCTCATGGCCCCATGGATCATTGATAACCCAAGTTATAGATACCAATCCTATGTTACCCTAACTACCACCATCTATGTGAATCAACACTAAGAGGTGTACCATGATGGGGGTTGAGGATGGAAGCCTAGAAACTACCAAAAGGCAATCTCAAATCAAGGTAGTATAAGTGAGTTGCATGATGGAAAAAAAGAATGAAACTAAATCACAACCAAAGTGGTTGACCAACATCAAACATGGGAAGAGGTAACTAGGGAAAGTGAGGTAAGTTTAGAGAAGACAAATAAAAATCAAAAAGATTAGAGAAAGTACCGAACCACCATAGCTATTTGATGACCCTACCTACAACCATGATGAAAACAATATAGAGGGAGTTAGAATGGATTGACTATATAAAGTAGAGAAATGACTAGATAAAATAATTAAAGCAAACAAATTCTATCCTTGGGTACCCATGAGATGGGGCATGGGACTGAGAGGTCAATGAGGACTAGGAAGGTGTTCTAGTGACCAAAATAGGGCTAGAATAGGCCCAAATAAGCCTCAAATTAAAAAACAAAGGCATTCAATGTGATAAAAATGTGCCAAGACCCCTAATATGGAGATTTTTGGGTTTATAATGTAAAAAAGGGAAAAACACATATAAAGGGCCTACAAAAAGAAAGAAAAAGGGCTAAAAAGAGTAAAAAAAATCATTTTCACTCTTATTTTCTCTTTGAAAGAGCCAAAGGAGAGCCCACAAGCAAGAAAAGCCCAAATAGAGAAAACAAGGACATGGGAGCACACCACAGATGAATAGGATGGTTTGGGTAAGTCCTCTAACTAGATTTTTTTGTAAATTTTGTTTATTTTTGGGTTTTGGGAGGCCATAAACATATTTTGACTCATTATAAATGATTCCATGGATGAATTAGATGAAATAAATAGTTATAATGATGGGCTTGGTAAGATAGAGTATCTTAGATAAATGGAAGGTCAAATCATGCCCTAAAGGAGGAGAAATGGGGAACCCTAAGGCTCTCAAAGGTGCCATGCCCTAGGTCATAGGGGCTATGTCTTGGCTCACTACTAGGTCATTAATTTTACCAAAAATCCATGACTTATGGTAGTGAGGCCCCAAGATAGGCCCCAAGGAGCCTAGAGGCTAGAGTATAGGGTGACTACCACTCTCTTGGCTAGGAGTTGTCCAATGTATGGAGGGAGGATAGAGATATGCCTAGGGCCAATATATCCTAGGTAGACTATACCAATAACTAGATCACATCTAATGCATGGGGGTAGTTAGATTAACACAAACTTACTTATGTCTTGGGCTTACAAGAAGATCCCACTAACATGGTTGATGACACCATAGGGTAGTGATGCATACCCTGTACTAGAGGATGGCACTACATGGGATTCATGATTTGTAGATAGGGTTTGGATTATGTGGACCACCTTAGATTTTGATGTATTAGGTAGCTACATCTATGGTCCCTATAGATCCATGGTATTTCCAGAGGATGTAGGGGTAGAGACTTATATGGGACAAGATGAGATCTGAGGTCCATAAGGGCTATACCATCATCTAGGGAGATAGGATCTGGGGGTTCAAGATAGACAAGCATATCCTAGGCTATTTAGGGTTGAGCATAACATGTAGCCAAGATAGAGATAGGGGGATAATATTGGAGATATATAATTATGTTGAGGACCAATGACACTAAGAGGAGTAGGACCTACTAGAGGGCCACAAAGGCCATCAACACTACCAAGTAAGACACATGTATTTTCTAGATAACACTATATCTATTTACTCATGATTTATGAGAGCCAATATGTTACTAAAATATGCACTCTTTATGTGTGTATAGAAGACCACCTAACTAGACTAGACCTTGGGTGGACCTACTACAGAGGGATCTATTCCTTGATGTGGTAGTCACACCACTAATGGAGTGGGTGATGCATATACTAGTAGGGGCAAAGCCACATACTCACTTCTGGTAGGTGGGTACACGAACCTCACTTAAGCTAGGAAGGGAATGATTCTAGATACCATAGATAGAGGTATAGTCAACATGACATGAGGAAGTCATAGTATGACTATAGATGGATATAGAATAACATGAAGTAGATATAACATGAGCCAAGACATGACTAGCTAGAGAAGAGGTAGAGATAATTTAACTATGGGATGACATAGCCCAAACTCATACTAGAGGAGTGGACACACCTAGAGATGATGTAGATTGACTGATAGCCTTGGAATAGATAGTGGATTAACTAATCACTAGGTAGAAATTAAGGTCTCCACCAGAGGCATGACTACTAGATACATGTGATTAGTTAGTAGGAATTGCTAATAAAGAACCTGCATACACACACATATAGAAGTGATATAAAGGTTAATGGTGCTAAAAGAGAGGAAAGGTTCATCTTACCACCATGGGATATTTTCTTGGAGTGCCATGCAGGCCCTAGACATGAAATTTATTAAGGTAAAACCCATTGATCAGGTGTTATAGGGGTTTGACTTCAAGAATCGAGAGATAATAAGCCCCATTCTCTATAGAGGTAGTGATAACAAAAGGGCCAAACCACTTATGCATGATTTTTCATTTCTTAAAGTTCTCCTTGTCTAAAATGAGGACCGTATCACCTACATTTAATTGATGAGGGTGCACTAACTTATTGAATTAGTTGCATTGATGGTGCTCATAAAAAAATTTGTGCTAAAGAGTGGCCAGGCATCACTCATCTAATTGCTCAATCTTGGTGAGGTGAGTCATGTGTTCTTCCTCATTAGAAAGAGATCTAAATGTCTTAATCTATAGTAAAAGGATTAAGACCTCTAAAGGAAGAACAACCTCAAACCCATATATGAGTGAGTATGCGGTTGCCCCCATGGCCATTTAGAAGCTAATATAATAGGCCTAAAGGGTAGGATAGAGCATGAGATGCCAATACCTCTTAGAATGTGCAATGGTATGAAGAAGCATATTATTCAAAGTTTTATTTGAATATTTTTATTTCTTATTTCTATGTGGGTAATGGGTAGAGGAAAAATGGAGATTGAACCTAAAGTTTTTAGTGAGATCATGCATCTCAAGGCTTTAAAAGCTTAGGCCATTATCAACCATAATCATAATATGGACCCAAAATCTACAAATAAGCTAGTTCAGGATGAACTTAGTGATGATCTTCCCACACATGTTACTAAGAAGCATGACCTCAACCCACTTTATAAAATAGTTAGTGGTAGTGATGAAATAATGATAGCCATTATAAGAGGCAGGTTTGAACTTATCGACAAATTTGAGAGCCTAAAATTATAAAGTCCAAGGGGTAGAGAAAAAGTGTAAGAGTCCTACAAGAGCATTGATGGCATCCCTAATGACTTGGTACATCTTACACTTCTTGGCATATTGGACTACATCCTTAACAAGAGTGGGCTAATAATAGCCCATCATAATAATACACTGCATGGTGGCTTTCCCTCCTAAGTTGTCACCATAAATTCTCCTTTGAGACTCTTATAACATGAGAGGAGTATCTTCAAGGGTGAGGCACTGCATCAACACACCATTGATACCCATCTTTAATAAGATGATACCAATGGTGACATAGTAAATAACAAACTTATATATCTAATAACATTCCTATAAAGTGTCGATGGGATAAGATTGGGTCTCAAGGTAATGGATGATGTCGTGATACCAATCATACTTGGAGACCTCAACATGGTCAACCAAGTAGATCATCTCATCAAGAAAGCTATCATCAATCAATTCCATGCTAAGGTTGGGTAGTAGGCACTTTGGTAAGTTGGTCAGCCATAGCCAATCCCTTGGTGGAATTTTGGTTAATAATATAGATGTCAAACTTCTAAAGAATCATGATCCACCTCATAGTTCTACCAGTAAAGTGTATCTTGTTGAGCAAGTATTAGAGTGGATTCGACTAGATAATTAGGTTGGTGGTTTAGCCCAACATGTAATGTCTCAACTTCTTTGTGGTAAATATGAGGGAGGGGTATTATCACTCAACAAGAGAATAGTTGAGGTTAGGGATAAATAACATGTGAGAGATGTAGTAAACAACTATCTCTGTTAGTGTCATCCTTTTGACATAGCATGCCCCTAATGGAAATATTAGTGATAGAGGTGTACAAGATGAAATCTCACCCCTCAATGGGTGACATTAGGATGGAAGGATTATAAAGCATGTACTTCAATTACTCAAAATCCACTTGGACTTTAGTAGACCATAAGAACGAAGTGTTCTTATGTAGGAGTTGTGTGAGGGGTATGGATTTATGAGCATACTCCTCAAAGAAACATATAAGGAATTTGAGTCTTCCAAATAAGTAATACAATTGAACAAGGTTGTATGGGGGAGGCATCTCAAGGATTTCCTTAATCTTCTTATGATCCAATTTAATGCCCCTCTATGAAATAAGGAAGCCAATAAGTTTTCAATTATAAACACCAAAAATGCACTTCTCAGGGTTGAGGATAATGTGATACTCCTTAAGATGCTCAAAGATGATCTAAATGTCTCACACATACTCATCCTACTTATGATATTTTTTGAGGTCATTGATGTATCACTCCAAAATATTGTGGATGAGGTCTTGAAAAATGTGGGTCATGGCATGCTGATACGTGGCCCTAACATTCTTTAGATTGAAAGGCATGATGGCATAATATAAGGTACCCCATAGGTAGTTAATGTTGTCTTGTGCTAGTATTTAGGTGAAATATAAATTTTGTTTTACCCAAAGAACCCATCCATGAGGGACATGATCTCAAAGATAGTGGTGAAATCAAAAACTTGGTTGATCAAAGGAGTAAGAAAATTATCCTTTGGACAAGCCATATTGAGATCCTAAAATTTGATGCAAATTTTAATGGCTCCATTCTTCTTGAGAATAGGAATGATATTGGAGATCCATTGAGGGTAGTTGACAACTTGGATAAATATAACTTGAATGAGTTTCTTAATCTCAACCTTGACTAACTAGGAAAATTTAAGCACTATTGGTCATTGATTTTAGTGAATGGGCTAGGTCCCATCATACATAATGAGATTAAAAAAAACAATGCTAAGATCCATGCCCTTCATATTAGTGTATTCTCAAGTGAATACATCTAAAAAATTTCACAAGAAGGTGATTAAGACATCCTATTCCTCTAGAACAAGGCTAGTGTTAATCTTGATAACCTTTGACCTTGTTAAAGTGCCAAGGTTGACATATATAGATCCTTAAACATATATAACATTTATTTACTCAAAACACTTAGGCATGGGAGGGAACAATTGATTTAACACTTCAGGTTCAACTACCAATACAAACTATGGGGATGCCATGGGTTGGTCCATCAGTGAGAAAGATCTCTAAACCAACATGATCAAAGGGATAATGGTATTTATGGAAAACACACATGAGATTAGTGTAAGAATTTTTCTCTTTTAATAGGTTGCATGTTGTAATATGAATGAAATAAAACTTGATATTGTACTCAACTACTCTAATGGTCTCAGTGAGAGACACATTGAGAGAGCCTATACTCTAATGGAAAAAGCATGAAATGAGGAGAAGCTCAACATCTAGGGAGACATATTGAAAGAGGTATCTAAGAAGATAAGAGTTAATTGGGAATCATAGAGCAGAAGAGGGAGTCAAATGAAATGTGCCAAACTCCAAAGGAATGAACATGGATTGGTACTCAGCTAGATCACAACACTCATCCTTGAGAAAATGAGAATCAAAAATAGGGGGTGTGTGAGAATCCATAGATCCCCATGAGGAGACAACCAAAGAATCACTTAAGGGATTTATCTTTACATAGAGAAATTACTAGAGATCTAGGTCAGTCTCCATGTTATGAAACTCAAATTCATGCATGAAATGCACCATGTAAAACATGGCTAGTGCAATGGCCTGCATGGTAGTGATCCAAGGATGACTAAGAATAATTTTATATGAAAGATCAAGGTCTAACATACAAAAATTTACCTTGACTATTTTAGGGCCAAACTTGACCTAAAGTTTCACATTCCCCACTAGCATAACTATGTTGTTCTAGAAACCAACATAGTTATGGTGATAATTAGAGAGATTCTTCCACCTGATCTCAATCTCATTAAACACATGTAGGGGCATGATATTCAATGCATATTCTTCATCAATGTTGTACCACTTAACTCAATAGTCATCAGCATAAGTATTAATATAGAGAGGGAAATGAACCCTTTTTTCAAGAACCTAATCATCTAGTAAAGAACTTGGGTTGAAAGTTAAGATAGGAGGATGAGGGTATGTAGATGCATTACAGTTGAACAACACTTTGATTTCATCATGCATCAGACCCTCATGAGAGATACTAAGATCATCAAAGATGAGTCCCCTTTACTTGGGGAAAAGGTGAAGAAGGTCCCAAATGGAGATCCTAGCTAAAAGTCCCTATAACTCTTTGATGATGGATTAAGCATGCTATCAATCATAAGGAGGGATGTTATGCCTAAAGTCAAATCTGAATTTTGGATTCCCTACCCCTATGGGCTAGATAGGAAGCCTAACATGACTATTATTTATAATAAGGTTAGTGAACTGACTAAATCACATGTTGACAAAGTATTCATACCCAATAGAGGCCATGTCAGTATAAGTAATGACCTTATTTCTCTTGTGCTTGGTTTTCCCTCTTGGGTTAGCCTAGGAAGAAGAGTCAAAATAGGTGGAAGAGAAAGAAGGAGAATTAAGGGTATTAGCCTTTAATTTATTTTTTTTCTATTAATTATTCTTATCCTTATCATGGTTAGATAGAGGTTCTTTAAACACATTCAATTTGTAGTTGGGTTCTTTAAGAGGAGAAATTTGAGACAGAGGTGATTCTTTCACATTAGACTTTTGGGTAGCACAATTGGCATCATCATGCCCATTCATTCGATGGTAATTGAAAAAATTGGTGGGTCATAAGGAAACATCATTAATTATTTTTTTGTGCTTGATTTATAAGTCTTATTTTAAATTGGCTTCTTGATTAAATCATTCACCTCATGGCTATCCTTCTTGTCCTTCTTCTTAGGAGGAGAATCAATGACACCATCACCAATCACATTATGGTTATGATCATGCAAAGAAGATGAATTTTGGGAAGGTACAAGCCATATTCCCATATACACCTTAAATACTTCAATCTTTAGACACTCATTACTAGCTTCATCATATGAGGTGAGCTCATGCTTGAGGACCTCAAGGTGAACCTCTTGCCTTAATGCTCATGTGAACATATCATAAAGTTAGTCATTTAAGAACCTAGTTTTGCATGTATGGATGGTTAAATGCCACCTACACACAAAATAAAAGTTTGAATCACCCTTGGCCTACACCATGGAGGTAAGTGATTATATGATGAGGTTAAAGGGTTTATAAATATCAAAACACTAGAGGAAGTCATCCAAAAGGAGCTAGAAACTAGAGAGAGAATTTGGAGGTAAATTCTAAAACCAAACAAAAACTTCAAATTGTAGAGAATGAGTGAAGAGATCCAACATCATGTTTTCATCCTATTTTAAATATATACACACCATAATGAATGCGATAATATTGTTTGTGGGATTGGAGTCCCGAGTCCTATTGAACTTAGGTAGTTTAGGGATAAGAGTATGAAGGGGAATATCATGCACACAAGGGGCTAGAGGAATCTGATGGAGATACTCATAGGAATGGTTGATAATGAGGATGGTGATGAGATATAATAAGGGGTTCATGATTGTAATTATGTTTCCTATGCCCATAGACATCATCATAACCATGATCATAGAGAGGATGATGTTGAGGTGGTTCTTAATAGGGAAGATACTTATGGTGAAAATTATCTCTACCATGATGTGGGGAATGACCATGGGAAGGGTAATGTTTGACATGGGGATGATGGGAATATATGGCATACCTATGGAAGTGATCATGATGACCAAGGTCTCCATGATGTTGGTCACATGCCATTAGATGAAGGTCAATCAAAGAGCATTGATGCTACTAGTAAGCATCCCATAGATCTCTAGTCTATAGGTGGTGATCAAAATTAACACGCTCATTAAAAAATCTTAAGAAATGGATAGGAGGATGGGAGTACTATTTATGATAAATATATCTCATTGAGTGGGAATACCTATGACCCACAACATGGATATGAGGGTTTTTTTGATATAGAGTCTCTTACCTAGAAAGAGATGGGGAACTCAAATGAGAACTAGCTGAGGCACTCAAAACTAAATGGGTGCAAGAATTGTCTCTAGAGGAAGCATGCCATCAAATCATGGGGGGAGAAGGATGCACTTCATTCACCTAAAGTCATATATGAAAATCATCAATTATCACACATAGCTCATCAAGACATAGTCACATAAGGGGATCCTCATCACCTTGGATGGGTGAATGAGATGTGGCACAAGGAAGAGAAAAAAAACCTTAGATGAATGAATCTCATACTTGTAAAAGGGAGATCGAGTCCATTGGTTATAGTCCTACTAATGATGTTTCATTTCAAGTATGATAGGGTGAAGACTACCATATTGGGTCAAGGGAATCTATTGGATCCTATGGTGTCTATGGAATTTCATTGTATCCATGGCTTGCTCATGAGTGAGCTCAAAGATCAGACCCTAAATCCAATATGAGTGGCATCCCAAGGGTGGAAGGCTAACCATGGATTTAATGAATCAAGAGTAACATGGAAGAAAACAAAAATTTCAAACTAATAGAGAACCAAAAGGGAAAATAACATAAAACCAAAGTAAGATAAAATAACCAATGCAAGATCTAAAACACAACTAAAATCAAATCCTAATAACTAACAGAGGGAATTTGGCTAAGAGAGATATAAATGGGTTATAACTAGCATGGGACTATATGTGGGGTCTCACTGAGCATGCTAAAATGTAGCTCTTAGAATATAAATAGAACTAATGGTGTTTTTTAGGGTGTACACAAGGTACTAAAACAAACCACTAAGAGGCTAGAGGTCTCAAGGCTCCTATGGGCTACATGAGATCTATAGTGGTTGTTCAGTTTGCCAACTTGCACGAAGATATAGATAGACTTGTAAACTAGGTTATGGTTAATACAATCAATCACACAAAGGATGTAGGTATCTCTAGTGGATTTAACCATAGTAAATTAAGTGTCTAGGACTAGACAGCTTATTACATACTAATGCAAACAATAATCACACTTATTTCACACTTTGTTTTTTTGTCCTTGATTCACTTCTTTGCTTATAGTCACTAGTTCATAGTTCACTTACTATTCTAAGATGTTTAGGCCTATATTATGGTTATTAGTGAATTTAAAAACTTCAATTTACTTCTCATTATATGTCCTAATCCACTTACCAACTCCTCATCATTCCTTATGTTCCAAACACTGCCTCTACCTGTTAGATACTCAGTCCCTAACAGACCCCCTTTTTTTAGCACAATTTATTTATATATAAATATATGTGGATAATTTTATAGAAATTAATTATCAATTCAAATAAAATATATTGATCTCTATTACCCTATTAAGATTAATCCTCAAATTTATTAGGGAAGTCACCTTACTAGTCACTTATATCCCTCTATTAGGCCTAATTAGACTTATTCTACACTTTCACACACATAGGTGTCTATAGTCACACATATCCATGACCACTAGTCCAAAAACCTAAAAAATATTTTAATATATATGTAAACCTTTCAAACAACAAATTTTTTAAGATTTTTTTTCATTTTAAATGTCTAAAAAATGCATTTAAAATTTGAAACTCGAGATTAGGGCTTGACAATGATAGTCAGAGTTGAGAGCAATCAAATGGTTGATTCACACTTAAAACAAGGTTTCAAGTTTATGTAGCTATCAATTCATCCCTATGACATTGGATTGACACTCTTCCAATCATTATAATGATTTTTCAATGCTTGTGTTCCCATGTTTTATTATGTTCTTAATTCCCTTAAAAACACACAACCTTATCTACAGTCACCTTTTTAAAGTTATAAGAACCTCTATTTATAGTTGATTGGAATATAGATATGGTTTTATGCTTTATAAAATTTCAAAAAGATTAAATAAACTCATTTTACCATCTATAATTCATTTCCTCCAAGTCTCTATTCAATTCTTCCTACCTTTTCTTGTGCACACAGACTTTACAATTATAGAAAACTAAACCTGTAGATGCTCTTACAAGAGTATTTAGTCTCAAATATGTTTCTTTTAAAACATTACTCATTATTTTTTTAGGTCCAAATCCATAAAATACCATACAATTTATCCTTGGGTGTTAACCACCTATCCCGAAAAACTTCTATTCTATTATATACTAAATCATTGTGTCTTATGTCTAAGTATAAATACAATCTGCATGATCCTTTTGAATAATTTCCTACATTATATGATTATAAAAATAACATTTAATGTTATATGATGCCAATATTAAGTCTTTAATATACCTAATGTCATTATAAAATCCGTATTTAGTTTACAACAATCCTATAGGTAACCATTACCTTGGTTGGTTTATGACACTATGCAAAGTCTATATTCAACAGGGTTGTAAGAATTTTTGTGTAAAATGACATGAAACAAAGAAAATAATTTACACAAACACATTAAAAAATTATCACATACACTCACCAATGAAACTAAAATTCTATAAATATAATATTATCACCTTGCCTTCATTGAGAAAAACATTGTCAATCTCTTGAGAATGCACAGAAAATAGGATCATCAGTCCTTCACCAATACTTTTTAGAGCTTCTATTAATTATTTTATTTTTTGGGTCTCACCCCATTATTAATTATAATATATGATCATAACTAAATTTAAAACCAAATTTTTACAAGTTTTATATCAAAACCAACTTTCTAACTACTTTTCCAATGATCATGTGCATAGACATTTGGCACCTTGGCAAGAGTCCTAAGGTTGATTATTTGTACAAGTGAACCATGAAAATTTAAAATGTATCCATGATGTAATTATTATTTATTTATAATCATTTTATACCTTCAATACCTATGAACAACCTTCTATCACATATATTTTAGACTAAATTATTCAAAAATTCAAATATGACAAAAAGGTGGGAAAACTAAACTTGAAATTCTAAACCTACCTAGCACTTATAGACCACCTAGAAAGTATTATAAGGTGATTTAAATGATTCATAACAACTTTCACTATCCTAAATAGGCTATTTAACTACAAAATACTAAATAAACCAAAATTCCTATAGTAAACATCATATGGGGTCATCTAAGAAGGATGCTTCTACATCATACTCCTAGGATATGAAAATAAACTTTCCTCAAAATTTGGTACACTTGTCCTAATCTCCCAAACATTCCTCTCTCTATTTCTCTCTTTATATGCAAAATTACATGTCTTGGATCCCAAGGTCCATGTGTAGCACATAGACCTCTTTGTGCTTTGACCAATTACACCATGCTTACTCTGTTGAGGTAGATGTCTTGCATAGTGATATTTAGCTTGACCATATTCAACACCTGGTTCTTTTCTTGTAACCATCCTACACATGGAACACACACATCAAAGAAAAAAAACTCCTATTTATTTTTTTGGAAACCACTCTCTTGCTTTGGCATGCTTCTCTTATCCTTGCTTGAGTTTATTATCTTTGGAATGGTTGCTGATAGTTCCAAAATTTCTTACACAGTATAATCAACCTTTTTGTTCACTTATTTCTACTATCCACTCTCCAATTGATCATTACCTTCTTCTACCATAGCCAAATCCCTCATATAGCCAATTTATCAACAAATCCTCTTAGAAACTCCTTATTTTATATGGAGGACAAATGAAAGTACAAATTTGTAAGAAAATACTTAAAATATTCATCTAAAATAAACTTACATTACTGGTCTAAATGTATCATCTCCTTGTTACTCACTTGTAACTCCTTAAAATTATTTTCTACTGTTTTATGTTCTCTTAATGGCTTGACAACCTGCACTATCTTTTTCATTTCTTGACACTTACTTAAAATTGTTATGTTTTCATCCTTATTTCTACTATAATTTATTTCCTTGGGCATGTACTCCTCTCCAAGAAACTTGACACTTGGTGCCTCTCTCTATGCATTATCCTTTAATGGTTTTAATGTATGCCTATAGCCATCTTTATCAATAGTATAGGTGTTAGATATCCCATCATGAAATGTTCTCCTATCATAATACCATGATGCCCCAATAATTATGTGGAAAAAATAAATGAGAATGGCATCACATAATATCCTATCTTTATATCCACCTATCTACAAGTCTACTTGACACTGCTCACTCACTAGGACTTGATGACTATTATGAATCCATGAAACCTTGTATATGATTAGATGCTCACTTATTTCTAGGCATAGTTTAGACACCATAAATGAAGAGAATAAATTATCCATACTACCATTATCTCTAATAACCTTGCAACATTTACTTTTAATCATGCACATGGTTTAGAACAAAGTTTTCCTTTGTGGTGGTTCTCTCTCCTCTTGGCTATTTTTCAAGATAAATCTCCTCATTAAAATTCTCTCACCTATTTTAGGGTCCTCCATTTAGTTTTAAAATTCATTTAAACTCTCATCCTCTTATTTCACCACTTTATTTTTACTCTCACTCCAAGAGCTGCCACTTTGCACATCTTTAGGACACTCATAGGACCTATGCCTTGCAAACTTGTATTTAAATCACTTGCCTGCAACCACCCATTGGATATTTCTTTAACATAAGATCTACCACCTATATTTTATGAACTTGAATCCTCTGAACTAGTTCCCATATATCTGATTTGTCCTTACCATTAACTTATATTTTTTGGTTGCTCTCTTCTTTCTTGTTGTCTTCTTCCTCTATAGTTTCTTCCACCTCTTCCTCTATTCAATTGACTTTGCCTTATTTAAAACTTCTCTCATGAACTAAAGGCTACTTGATTATCCTCCTCAATATTCCTAGGTGACAAAATAATGATCTTATCTTGAATGGCAAACTTAAATCCATTCATGTACCTAGCTACCTTCTCAACATCATCTTCTATGTGGCCTACTCAAATGGTCAACTTGTAGAACTTCTCCATGTATTCCTTCACTATCATATCCTTATGCCTAAATTTTTTAAACATCTTAAAAAAGTGAGTCTGATAATCCTTAGGCATGAACTTGCTCTTCATCTTAGCCACCATCCTATCCCATGACTTTATCTTGTCTTTGGCTCTTCTTCTTCTCTCTTCCTGGATGCCATCCCACCACAATGATGCATGTCCTTTCAAAAAATTTACTTAAAATTTCACCTTATTATTTTTTTCACCTCTTTTTAATAAAATTATTTGTCCATGGATGTAATTCATTCAACCAACTCTTCCACATTATGGCTTCCCTCATACGTGGGCACTTCCATCTGAGGTTTTGAATTCACCATAAACATTGCTCTAATGAACATCTCTTCTACTCTTTCTTCATCATCTTCCTCTAATACCTATTCATGATAAATATCATCCTAAACATCAGATATATCACCTCTATTTACCTCCCTTCAATGTGCCAATTCCATGGCTTGCAATCTTGTTTGTAGGTTTCTAATCTCAACCACCATAGCATCCACTACTTGCAATCTCCTTTGGATAGACACTGCTGCTCCTCATACTATACCTAACATGATTATTTTATACCTTCCCAAGATATCCTAATCTCTGATACCAAAAATTATGTATACAATAATCACACTTCTTGCACACTTTGCTTTTTTGTCCTTGATTCACTTCTTTGCTTATAGTCACTAGTTCATAGTTCACATACTATTATAAGATGTTTAGGCCTATATTATGGTTATTGGTGACTTTATAAACTTCATTTTACTTCTCATTATACATCCTAATCCAATTAACAAATCCTCATCATTCATTATCTACCAAACACTACCTCTACTTGTTTGATACTCAGTCCTTAGTAGCCCCTTTTTTGGCACAATTTATATATATATAGATATATATGGATATTTTTGGAGAAATTAATGATCAATTTAAATAACATATATTTTTATCCATGATTTTATTAAGTTTCATCCTCAAATTCATCATGGAATTCAACTTTCTAGTCACTTATAGCCCTTTATTAGGCCTAATTAGGCCTGTTCTGCACTTTCACACATATAAGTGTCACTAGTTGCATGTATCCATGCCCACCGGTCCTCAAACCTCAAAAATATTTTAACATATATGTAAACCTTTAAAAATATAAAAAAAATTAATATTTTCCATCGATTGAAATGTCTACAAAATGCATTTAAGAATTGAAACTTGAGATTAGGGCTTGACAGTTACAGTTAGAGATAAGAGCAATCAAATGGTTTATTTACATTTAAAATAAGGTTTCAAATTTTTTTAACTATCCATTCACATATATGACATTGCAGTGACACTCTTCAAATAATTATAATTATTTGTTAATGCTTGTGTTCCCATGTTTGATTATGTTCTTAACTCCCTTGAAAACACACAACCTTACCTATAGTCACCTTTTGTAAGATACATGAACCTTTGTTTATAGTTTATTGGAATCCCAATATATTTTTGTGATTTTCTCAATGACACTGAGATTAAACACACTCTTTTTACAATTGGTAAATCATTTCCTCCAAGTCTCTATTTAACTCTTCCTACCTTTTCTTATATACATAAACTTTACAATTATAGAAAACTGAACCTGTAGATGCTCTTATAAGAGTCTTTAGTCTCCAATAGGTTTGTTTTAAAACCTTATTCACAATTTTCATAGGTCTAAATCCATATAATTTTTCCTTGGGTGTCAACCACCTATCCCAAAACACTTCCATTCCATTATATACTAAATCTTTTTGTCTTTGTCTGAGTATAAATACAATATGCATGATCCTTTTGAATACTTTATTGAATAATATGTTTCGACAAATAAAATTCAATGTTATTTGAGGCCAAATATTAAGTCTCAACTATACCTAAGGTCATTCTAAAATATTTATTTAATTTACAACAATCTTATGGATAACCATTATCTTGGTTGGTTTATGACACTTTGTGTAGAGTCTATATTCAATAAGGTTGTAAGAAGTTTCATGTAAAATGACATGAAATAAATAAGATAATTTGCATAAACAAATTTAAAATTTATCACATAAACTCACAAATTTAATTGATTTTTTTAAAATAGAATACTATCACCTTTCTTTCATTGAGCAAAACACTATCAATCTCTTGAAAATACATAGAAAACAGGATCATCAGTCCTTCAACATTTTTTAGAGATTCTAATCATTATTTTATTTTTTGGGTCTCACCCCATTTTTCATTAGAACACATGATCATAACTGAATTGAAAACCAAATTTTCACAAGTTTTATATCAAAACCAACTTTCTAACTACTTCTTCAACGGTCATGTACACAGACATTTGACACCTTAACAAAAGTCCCAAGTTTGATTGTCCATACAAGTGACCCATGACCATATAAAATGTATCTATGATTTAATTATTATTTATTTATAACCATTGGATACCTTTAAGACCTATGAAAAACCTTCTACACCTATTTTAGACTGAATTATTCAAAAATACAAATATGACAAAAAGGTAGGAAAATTGAATTTAAATTCTAAACCTACCTAACACTTATAAATCACTTGTAAATTTCTTGAGTAAAACTGAAATGAAATGATTCCTAAAAAATTTCATGAGCCTAAACAAGATACTTGACTATAAAATACTAAATAAACCAAAATTTATTGAGTAAACATCATTTAGAGTCATCCAAGAAGGATGCTCTGCATCACATATGAATTATGGAAACAACAATGCTAAGTAAAGAGAGATAATAATGGTATATAAATCTAGAATTTAAAGAAATTTTAGGCCAAATTAAATACATTTTAGGAAATAAAGACATTTTCAAGAAAGGGTTCAAGACAATGCCTAGTCTAGGTTTGAGTTATCTTTCACTTTCAACACTATTGTATTCTAACAATGCAATGCTTTAGTTTAGCAAGAGAGAGAGATTGTTTAAGCAAGTTGTATATATTATTTTGATCATGTATATTCATAATATTCAATTAAAAATGTTTCCAATACAATCATAACATATAATGGCAAATATCTCAAGCAATGAAGATATCATTTAACTACATATAAATTCATGAACTTCAAAAACTATTCTAAACAATGCACAAAATAAATAAATCACTAAAACAAATCAAACCCTAGCATGTATACTATTGAAAATAAAAAAAGAGTTTGAATTTTCAAATCAAATTTCCCTCATATCAAACTCAAGAGATATGTCCAAATTTTCTACCAACCGATTATCCAAGATAGGAAGCAAAAGAGGAAGAGGATCTGAGTGTGTGCAAGTTGAGTCCAGACCAAGAACCAAAATATATGGAAGAGGTAAAGGATAATTTACCAATATATGGAAGATCCAATGTAAGAAACACAAGAGATATGTGTAATGGATTCTTGAGGGAGCAAGGAGAAATGCACAAGCTTTAAGAGCACTATAGGTAGCAATGTGAATCACCAAAAATAGCTGTAATAAAGTAAGGCTTCCCTTGTCACAAATAAAGTTATCATATCAAGAAAGAAACAAGAGAGATATAAAGAGGCAACCAAGCTTTGAGTGTGATTATCAATTTGGAAGATCAAATCAAGAATGTAGGAGATAGATCTAAGAGAAGAGACTCAAATGAATGAGAAAAAGACATATATTTCAACCCTAATCTACCAAACAACTAAAAACTAGCCATTTGGTTCCAAAATGGGGCCTTTTTCAAACATTCTTCTTACACCACAACTTTTTTGAAGGAAACATGCAACTTAGGATGTGGTTTCCCTCCTTAGGTCATGAATTAGGTCAAATAACTACCTAGGGTGGTTAATGAGCCTCTAAAAGTGCCCCAATGGATCCCTAGAGAGTCCATCTAGCATGAGAAAGGACTAAGATGGACTGAAGATCTATAGGGGATGAGAATATCATGCAAGAAATGTCTAAATGAGTGGTAAATATCACCAAGTAGGATAACTAGGGTTGGTAGTCTGTATATGAGTCAGTGTGTAATCATAGGGAGGAGTAGGGTCATAGGAAGTATGATTGCATATGATATAAATTCATCATTCCCAAATTCAATAATATTACCTAGAGTGAAGGGTCTTATCTATGCCATATCTACAATATCCTAGGTATAAATTTAGATCCTTTTATATCTCTTGACAACTTTATATCTTTGATAATGGAGGTCCAAGTGCAATCTATGGATTATTCAAGCTTTTTCTCACTAGGAGAATGCAAATAGCAGGGTGAGTAAACATGTATAGATTTAAGTGAAAATTTAGGTAATAATAGTTGAGTTAAGTATCCTTTTGAAATATTGTTTTGATTAATGAAACACTGATGGTGATTCTATTTCATGTTGTATTAATGGTGAGCTCATCAAATTCATATTGAAACAACCTGAACTATTGGTTTTAGCATTTAATTACTTTAGAATTCAAATTTAGTTTTGATTTACCTTGATTTGTCATCAGTTTTAGATTTAAAACTAAATATCACTACATTTTGACATGTGGTGTGATAATTTAGATCTAGTTAGGCACTCATAGGGTTTGGTTGTGACTAAGCTATTTAGTATGTGACATATTTTAATTTATGGAAAACTCTTAGGTAGACTTTTAGTGTTAATTGGTTATGGGAGTACCATGTGTCACATTCATGAAAAATTGATATTTTCCTTGTGAAGTGGCTATTTCATGGGAAATCATGGCTTTGCTTTGATAGGTGTCACCTTCTAAAGGCTCTTAGACAACTATCAACAACTTGGTACTAATAATGTGGCTCAGACAGAGACACACATCTCTCTTAGAGGAGATCCTATTGATATCAAAATGAAACCTCATGGGAATAAAAAGTGACATCATCATGTGGGTCCAGAGGGGACACACATCGTTTAGGTTGGTTTTTACTCATTCTTTTGCCAAGCGTCATTCTCAAAAGGATCCTTGGATAGTTGTATACCATTAGGACTTGATCAAATGGATTGGGTATATCCATGTGTTTGCCTTATAATATCTCACAAGATTTGGATTAGATGTAATGCAATGTGAACACACATCTATCTCAAATGAAATTGAATGGGACACACATTGCTTTGGAAGTTTACTTAGATCTGGTTGGTTATAATTAAGACATGTAGTATAATCTCATGAGCTTCTAGATTATAGTGTGATGCATGTGGATGTGTGGTAGCTTGGATTTAATGGGATTAATCATTGGGGGATAAGGTCTTAACATGTAGCCTTATATTTTAATTCTAATGGATAGTCTTCTCATGAGCTCTCTAGATTGTGCCACGTAGCTCACAAACTTAGTGAATTTAATCCAAATGTCCTACATAGGGAACAATGAATTATGAAGGCATCATGAACCCCAATGAGGTGGAAACCTATCCTATTTAGGTTTTAGTCTTTAATTTCATGTCTTGTGAGGCATCACAAACTGCTACTTTAACCTTGATATCCTATGATATCAAGTGAGAGACTAAGTTATACTTTTGAAAACATCAAATGCCTATTAAAAAAAATTTTAAAAAGTTTAAATAAAAAATTTACAAGTAAATGCTTTAAAAAAATATAAGGTTAGTCCAACTAAGATTAGGTAAAGCTTGTTGTGTTCATACCAATTGGAGAACCAAGTAGAACATCCTTAGCAATGGCCCCTCAGCACATTTTAAAGTGTCAATGGCTAATGATTCATTATTGAGTGAAAACTTGAATGAAATACAATAAATTGAATATTTATAAGCATCAATCCTTATTTAAAAATGAATGATTAACCAAAAATTTCTAGGAAGTATTAAATCAATTTTCTATGTAGTCAAATGTTTTAGAAAGCTTGGCATCTTAGGCATTTTTGGAAAACTTGAGAAAGGAGGGTCCCCATTCTGGGAATATGGGTTAGTTTATCATCAAAAGATTCAAATCACATCATTAAATCCAAATATAAATTACGTTTTACATGATCAAAATAGAATGAATAATATTCCTGCTCCCATCATGACTTCATAGCTTATATAATTTGATTTTATTTTTCCCCCTTTGAATTATAACTTTAAATTTTTGAAGATGTGCATGAACAAGTATCATAATTTTTTCAACTTGAAACTTTATAAAACTTTTCCACTTTAATCTTTAAATTTTTAAATTTTTTATTTTTAATAATCATGAACATGAATGAGTATCACACTCCCATGAATATGTGCCAATGATATAAAATGTTATGCATATATATGCATAATTTTACTTATATTTACAACCTATGACTTTGATTTTATAATTATTTTTCACATTCCCATGTAGATGCCTTCAAATGTGTATAATTATATGATTTAAGTCTTTGAAAAGTGAGTTCATATGCACATAATATTTCCCTAAAATATATGTTAATGTGCCAATATATGTTATATGTTTGATTTCTGAATAACTCTGAATCTTTGAAAAATTGTACCTTGTTATAAAATCTTATTTTTCATTATTTTGAATATTTGAAAAACTATACTATGTATCTTTGAAACTTGTAATATATCCCAAATTTAATTTTTTTTTATTCATGGAGGCTTATATCTTTAAGACAAACCCACTATGATGCCCCCAATTTTAGATGAGGGATGCAACCTAAAATTCACTCATCTCAAAAGAAGAGTCATATGTATCATGTGATAAATATAAAATCATGTAGTAATTATGTCATAATGTTGGAGAGTATGTCATAATAGTAATTTAATTGTCATTAAAACATGTATATAAAATATTAAATGCAAGTCATATAAAGTGTCATGTATAGAGAGATATATCAATGAAGCACACAATAAATTAATCATAGTGAAAGTGCATAAAATGTGTCATGTCACTACTAATCAAGCTAAACAAGCACACAAGCACAACATATAATACTATCACACAATGTCACATAATAAGGCCAAGGGCCATATACAAGGGACATATTTAAAGTCACATTTTGAAATACTACACACATAGGGATAAGGGCCATCATTAATGGACATATTAAAATGTTGCAAAAGAAAATATTACACACACAAGGCCAATGGCCATAATAAATGGACATGTTCAAATTTCACACAATAAAAATATTTACACATAAAACTAATGCCCAAAACCAATGGACATGTTAAAATATCACACAAACTAGGAAAAAATATCATAGATATCTTCAAGAAATTTTTACATAGGGCCCAAAAGATACACACAATAAGAAAGAAATGTTAAGCTTACCATGAAAGAAAGTAAACAACATCAAATTAGAATAGAAAAAGTGAAACTAATCTATTCCATCCATATGTATCAATGTCATATTATATAAAAGTAGCATATCCATGTAACACACGGTAAAATTTGAGTGATTATAAAGACACTTGTAATATATGTAGTTCAATATTACATTTGAGGTCATTAATAGATATAACCTATTACAATGTATCCTATAGAAATATATGCCTTCAAAATAAGCATGGCCATTGGGTAGAAGGGATTTTATCATATAAAAATTCATATACAATATATGTCCTATAACACACTCATATACCCCGTGAGATGCATGTGTGTATATATAAAAATAATATACTATCTACCAAATTGTTTTATAAAATAAAATATGTAAAGAATTAAAATATCATCTCATATCATGCCCAGGTCTTCATTTTTTATTTTTTGATTTAAAAAAATAAAATTAAACATTCATTTTTTCAAAGTTTTGATATATATATATATATATATATTTTTTTTTTTCATTTTTGATATTTTGATAAGGAATCCTAGCCTATTATCCCATAAATGAGGGGATCATAGATTTCAAAGATGAATTTTCATTTGAAAAAGATGATATATGTGGATGTGTTTGAATCTAAAAAGACATCAAGTGATATAGTGTAAATGTCTTGGTGATTTATTATAAAATCTATTGCCACATGTGTAACTTAAGAAGGTGTAGACTCGATGGGGTTTTATGTATAGTATGAGGTCTTTTTGCATGTATTCATTATGGAACATGTTGAAATACCACATGAGTTACCTTAGGATGGATTATAGAATATTTATATTTATTTAAACCCATAGTAAATTTTAATAAATCTTGTACATTAGGAGGGTGTACCACTTTATTATAAACTAGTTGTATAAAAATATTATGTATAGGTGCAATAATTGATTATACACTATGATCTTGAATGGGTTAATAAATTATATTTTTATGGTGATCTTAAATAGGTGTCACAACCAATTATGTTGGTGGTGGGGGAGGAGGAGTTACTAATGACTATAGAGGGTAATCATATTAAATTCCTTAAAAATTGACCACTTGATTACAATGCACTTGAGTTATTTGTGCACTATAGATGGTACTAATGGAGATTTTATATCCTTAGGAATACAAAAAAAATGTGTAAAACCGTTATACTTGAAAATAATAGAAATGGAGTATCTATTATTGATAAACCAACCTAGATAGGTGGTAATATATACCTAATTATTTCTACTCATTTCTTAATTAAGGAAGAAGGTAAGACATTAGTAATAAGGGTGTGGTAGACGAACCTAGTTGTTATGCATGCATGATCAAGTGTGTAAATCTCCTTTTTATCTTGTAAGGATGACCTATAGATAAAAAATCACTAACAAAAGGGTTTGTTAGAAATATAATTAGGTGGACTACCTAGCGTGAGCTAGATCTAAGAAGTATGAGCTTGTTAGGAGGCTATCAATCCACTCTTTGATAACAATTAAGCTGAAAGAGATAAAATAAAGTTACTTGCATAAAAAAATAAAAAGTAATTAACATGAAATATAAGAAAAAATGAATGCTTTTTAGATAAAATAACTAAATATAGCAATAGCAGGTTAATACTAGTGTTAAAATAGATCAAGTTAGGTTCATAAAATTAGGCAAGGGTATGTGAATAAGTAGGGACACATAAAGTTGGATTTAGTTGGGGGTAAGGGGTTACAAATAACTTGATATTTATTACCATAGTGACCATTAGTGGTTAATATAATTGTCAATAGTTGGGTAACCATTGACGGTTGGAGGTGATCATCAGTAGTTATGCTGACCATTAGTGGTTGCCTATGGATTTTGAAGGTACTCAAAAGGGAGTTGTAGAATGGATTAATGATAAGGTAAGGGTTTGTTAAGGATCTAGTTAGGGATAGGGAAGTTATAATATAGGTGTAGGAGGTCTGATTTAGGCCTAAAATTTAAAAACCAAACAAATAAAGCTAAACTACAAATTATACCTATTGTTTACTAAATGGTTTATGACTAATGGTTGAAGTAATTTTGGTAGAGTAATGATACTTTGCCTCAAGAGAAATTTTGGAAGAGGTTATAATCTCTTTTTTAGTTGATAAATTTTTGAAAGGAAGATTATTTGGAAAGCTTGAATACCTATATGATAGAATGTTTGTGATGATGGATCCATTTCACCTCTTACTCCCCTCCTTTAATAGGAAAAAAGAGATGGAGAATAGAATGTTCCTTAGGAGGTTGGATTACTATTTTTGATGTTTGGGAGTTCATTATCAATGAATAAGGTAGACATATTTAATTATTTCATGTTAACTTACACATAGTTGGTGTTTATGTAAGAACAAGGAAGACCTCATCATTGATAATTAGCCTAACCATCGGTGGTCAAGCTGACCATTAGTGGTTGAGGGTTTAGAGGAAAATTGGTCAGGGTGAGTCAAAAATCATTAAGTAAAGGTTAAGTTAGTGAGTTTAGTTAGCTAAGTAGCTAACTTGACTTAGGGTTGATGGGTCAATTAGGGGGTTCTAGAACCAAGATTTAATGAGGTTTTTTAGTGTCTACATTTTCCTCCTTTTTGTTATGAAACTTTGAATTAACAAGATAGAAAATAAAAATAAATTTCTAGTCAAAGGTCTGGTTACCCCAAGTATGGGAGGAGGTGTTCCCCCTCATACTAGGATTCGATGAGGTGAAACCAAAATTGAGTCAGGGTTTAACAAGTAGTTTATGATGAGTCACAAGGTTGGTTGGGCATGCAAACATGTTTACAAAATATGATTAAGTGAGATAGTCAAGATCATGCAAAGACTAAAGTTGCAATCATTTGTAAAAATAAGGTTAGTTCTAGAAGGACTGGTTATAAGGTAATCAGTCCATAGTATTAGACATAGATGATTAGGTCATTCCTTTCAAAGTATCCTAGATAGAGTCAATGTTTTCATAGGTATCTAAGTTAGGAAGTTCTCCTTTGAAAAACACAAATGGTCTGGTGTGCACTAGGTGGTATAAATTTCAAATATTTAACATGGCAAGGTTGGTCAGTGTAGTAAAAAATGACCAAGGCAAGATCATTATAATAAATGTGATAGTTGAGGCAAAAATAGCCAACATTGAGGTGGATGTGGTCTAATGGTTGGTTGGATAAGGGTAATCTCCCATAAGTTTGTTTTGGTTTTGTGGAGAAGGTCATCTCAAAAAATGAGGCACTAAGGTGTTGGTGCTTGAAAATTTTAAAATATGGGTTTCTTAACCATCAATTGTTAGGGGTCCCAAACTCAACCACCGATAGTTACCCTGATTATCGATGGTCAGGGGGAAACCCTAAAACTATAGAACATAAAAAGTGAAAATAAAAATTCATTTTCACTTTTTGCTATTTGACTTTTAGTGACTTCTATATGTTTGGTGAGTTGGTAGTTTATGAGTGATATTATTGATGAGGTGGGGTTGAGGTGCTAATTTGGTAATTGTTGATTGGGGTGGGATTAACTAGATGGTTGACTATAACTAACTACTATATCGATGATGCATGGTGGATGAGGATGTGGCTAGGTAGCAGGATTCATCTTTGACAGTGGTTGAGGAATGAGGTAAGTGGTGTTTTTAAATTATTAAATTAGTTGATTAAGTCATTTTAAATCTAAATTTGGCTATTTTGGGTTTATTTTGGTAGGTTTTTAAGGGTTTTTTCCCTAATTATAGGTTTTGGGTTGATTGGTAAAATTAGCAGGTGAAACTCAAAATTGAGGGAGTAGTTGGGTTGGGGGTAGGGTAAAGGACAGGGATGGGTGGTTTATTTATTGAATTTGTTATTTTGGGTGAGTTTTAGGAAAGGATGTATGGGTATTTTATACCAATGGTCACACAAAAGGTGTGGGTATTTTACCTATAGGCCATTATAATAGAGGGCTCAAGATGAGATGTATTTGATGATGATGATGATGATGATGATGGTAGTTCTTATTTTGCATTACCTGATTAGAGTAATGGGTGGTTTCCTTATCTACGACTAGGAGTGTTGGTAGAGATGTTACTTTGAAGGATAGTGTTTAGGTGAGAACTAATTTAGTTTAGTTTATATATATAGGGAGCTTTGGGGATTTTAAGCTCATCGATGATATGGGATCAGTGTGGGGTTTGTGCTCCATTATTGGGCCATATAACATAAAAAGTGAAAATGAAAAATCATTTTCTCTTTTTTCTATTTGACTTCTAGTGACTTCCATGTGTTTAACAAGTTGGTGGTTTGTGATTAACAATACTAATGAGGTAGGGTCAAGGTGTTGACTTGTAAATTATTGGTTGGAGGTGGGATTGACTAGATGGTTGAGTGGACCTAATTACTGGATCAATGATGCAGGGTGGATGAGGAAATGGCTAGGTAGCAGGATATGAGATTCATCCTTGAAAATGGTTGAGGAATGAGTTAGGTGGTGTTTTTAAATTGTTATATTAGTTTATTAGGTCATTTTGAAGTTGAATTTGGTTATTTTGTGTTTGTTTTGGTAGGGTTTTTGGAGGGTTTTCCCTAATTTTAGGTTTTGGGTTAATTGGTAAAATTAGCTAATGAAACTCAAAATTACGGGAGTAATTAGGTTAGGGGTAGGGTTGAGGGTAGGGGTGGGTGGTTTATTTATTGAATTTGTTTTTTTGGGTGAGTTTTAGGAAGGGAGGTAAGGGTATTTTCTATTGGTGGTCACATAAAAGGTGTGGGTATTTTCCCTATAGGCCATTGTACCAAAGGGCTCAAGATGAGAGGCATTTGATGATGATGATGATGATGATGATAATGATGATGATGATGATGATGATGATGATGATGGTCATTTCCTATTTTGCAGTGCTTAATTCGATTAGTGGATAGTTTCCTTATTTACTACTAGGATTGTTGGTGGAGATGTTACTTGGTAGGATAGTGTTTGGGTGGGTAACAATTTTGTTAGTTTAGATATACAAGGAGCTTTAGGGATTCTAAGCTCATCAGTGGTATGGGATTAGTGTGGGATTTGGGCCCATGAGCATATTAGGGTTCTGAGGTTGATCAAGCTACCATGGGAAGGTTACACCCAGATGTATTTAAGAGTGGGCTTCATATGGTGGAGGGGTGACTACAAACTCATAGGAGCTAGAGGAGGTGAGAGAGATATTGACTTGTTCAAGGATGCATTAGATGGCTTAGTTGTGGGAGATGTGTTTTTGAAAGCTATATGTTGGATTTCTTAGGTGGGCCCTTTATAGCTATCATAATTGTCATTATAAATCTAGAGATGGATCTATGAGAGGAAAGAGGGTAAGATTGAGCTCATCCCATTTGACATAGTTCATAGGTAGTTTATCCTATTGTAGGGGATTTTAGGTCTATTCCTAAGAAATAGGAGGGAGGATGCTGAGTATTTACTACCTAAGCCATAACTAGAGGAAGTGGTCCTAGATCATGAGGATATGCTTGTTAGAGTAGGGGTTAATGATAGTTTTTTTGATGGATATGGGACATAATACCAATATTTTTATACAAAAACTAATTTTGGGTGGGATGATGGGGGATAATAGGCCATGGATGTGGATCCAAATAGTGGGGGTCTATAGGTATAGGTACAAGGTGGTGTCCTTGATGGATAGGTAGAAGTAACACAAGCTACTACACAAACATAGATTACTACATTATAGGGGTAGGTGGCCACATTACAAGGCTAGATTATGATATTATAGGGTTTAATTGCCACCGTGAAAGGTGAGAGGGATCAGGCTAAGAGCTCACTAGGCTTAGTGACCCAGGAGAGGGACACTTTGAGATAGAGGGGAGGAGAAGTGGTGGTTCCAATAAGACCACCAGGTACCATCCCTATGACATGGTATTTGGCCATAGTGGAGGATTTGAGGTATTATGAGGTGATAGTTATGGCATAATGTCTTGAGCAGCCCTAATGGGGTGAGTACAGAGCCAACTTAGTAGGTGGGGTAGTTATGGTGACTCTAGGTCAATGGGTCACTTCATTGGGTGGATAGGTAGGCATCTTAAGAGGACCAGCACTAGATGGTAGTGGTAGTGGTGCCCTAGGGGCATGATATGATATTATAGGATGTAGAGATATAGATGTACATGATTTTGATAATAGCTTGCATGTTGATGTAATGAGATGTACATGTTTTAAGAGAGAGATAAACATTATTACATGTATTATTTATTTTGATTACATGATATATATGATGTTTATGATGTTCATAATGATATAAAAATGTGGTTTATATCTAGATGTGATGTATGTTTCATGGTTCATGGTGCACATGTTTTGATGCTTTATGCTTTATGCTTTATTGAGATGTGGACTCGGTAGCTTAGGCATGTGATGATTATGGATTATGTTTTATGATAGATGACTATGATGTTTATGATGATGTGTGGTTTGATTATAGTTATTGATATGGTTTATGATATGATGTTTTAGTTTTGTTCATGGATATGTGATGTGGTGATTATGGTGGTGATGTTAATAAAATCACACAAAAAAAAGTTAGATTAAAAAACTAGATATGGGAAAAGAGATAAGAATCATGAGACATATGTCTACATGAACCAATGATGAGAGGACAAGAAAAAAGCATGATGTTTTTTTATTGGTAAGCACAAAATAAACACTAAAGTTAGATTGGATTAAGGAGCATAAGCTTTTCTAATGCTTTTTGATTAAAAGGTGTCTTGATCACATTGTGTCAAGTAAGCTCCTAATCCCTTGATCTATAAATGGTATAATGGGGAGATGGATGGTAGGTGAAGGGTAAATCGGTGATAGGTAAGGTAACCTTATGTGGGTTAGTTTGCCCCTTCTATATTTGACCTAAGAACCATAATAGATAAGTTCATGTCTTCATGAAAGGTGTAGATTGATTGATGCAAGAAGCCTACTAATGCTATGTATGAAAGCTAATTATAGCTTCCTTAGGATAACTTGTTCTGATTTTGATATAGGGTCTTTTATTATTGTTATTATTTTGATTAGTTTGTGAATTTGATTGATGTGGGAAGCTTCAAATGATTTATTTTAAAAAAATTGGCTTAGCCACCCTTCAAGGGAGTGGTCTAAGTTTGGGTTTGTTTATTTGGTAGCTATCCTTCAAGGGAGAAATCTATCTTTTTAAGCAATTTAGTTTTTTTGGGAAGTTATCCTTTGAGGAAGTAGTTTCCAATGCTAGAGACATGTGACCTAAGTGATATTTTGGTATTCCAAATTGTTTTGATGCTAGGTTTAGAAATGGACAAGTCTACATAGGCTTAGAGGTTTACCTTTATGAGGGCAACACTTTAGCACAAAAGGTTAATGATAGGTGAAAGGGGTGGTTTTGAGAGAAAATGACCATGGGATTCCATCTGATTAGAGAGAAAAGTATCCATGAAAACCATGTTATGGGTAGAGCTAGGGTACCCATATTTATGATTAGGCTATAACTTTGATGGTTAATCACATGGTTTTATGTTGTGACTGTCCTCAAAGGGATAGTGATAGGCAAGTGAAGGTGAAATTTTTGTAATCAAGCGATGAGCTTAAGTTAGACAAAAATGTGAGTTTAATCCTTATTTAAAAAAAGAAAGGACACAAATGTGAAGCATTGAGAGGCTTAGTATCTAGTTTGCTTTCGAGAGAGGATAAATAGTAAGCTCATGATCCATGCTTATGGGTTATGATGTAGGGTCCAAGCCAATTGAAAAAAACTTACCTCTTTTGCTTTTATCCATATTGGTTACATGTTGGTTGCCCTTGAGAATGAGGTCTCCAATATTAAATTCTCATTCTTTTAGGTGCTTGTTATAGGTGTGCTTAATTCGCTCTTGGTAGACACAAAGATAGTTAAGTACTAAGAGGAAATGCTCATCAAGTAGATCAAATCATGCTAGATGTTCTTGATAATAGTCACTCTCAAAAATGATGTCTTGTTATTTCTATCTAATTTTTTATTTTTCCTTAGTGTGAAAAGAAAGAAACTAGTAAAGGGGTTTATAGAAGAATTCCTAGTTTTTGTGCACTTGTTGAAGTCTAGAATTTATGAGAACTCTTCTTTGTCTAAGGAATAATACCTAAAAATAAGAAAAAACTTAAACACACTTATTTGTTAGACAAGTAGATAGGTGGATTACCTATTGTGAGCTAGATCCTAGAAGCGAAAGCTTTCTAGGAGGCTGTCAATCCACCTACTTTAAAACAAGTTAAGTTTGATAAAATAAATGAAATGTATCATAACATAAAAGTAATATATATAAATAACTAAATACATTAAATGGAATTATAAAAGGATAAATTACATGTATTGATTCACATAAGATTTCTAAAATTAAATACAAGCATGATTTAATGCTTTGCTAAGAAGTAAAATAGAGAAGTAAAGAAAGTAACATAATATGAAAGTACTAATCTAAAGAGATAAATACTTTAAATGAAATGAAAAGTATTTTAACAAGATTAACATTAGATAAATGTTGACATGTTAAATAAATATGAGGTCAAGGAGTCAAGGTTATGGTTATGGTTCAAGATAATCAAAAGAAGGTAAAGGGTAGATATGGTAAAGGGATAAAGGGTGAAGAGGTAAATGGGTGAAAGGGGTAAGAAAGAAATAAGGATAAAGGATAAAGGATAAAGGGATAAATGGTGAATGGGTAAATGGGTGGAAAGGGTAAGAAATAAAGAAGGTAAAATGATAAAGGGATAAATGGTGAAGGGGTAATAAATAAAGAAGAGGTTAAGGGTAAAGGGATAAATGGTGAAGGGGTAAATGGAATAAAGAGAAAGAAGAGGTTAGGGGTAAAGAGGAAAAGGGGTGAAGGGAAAAGAAGAAGACCAAAGGAGATAAGAAATTGAAATATAATAAATAAAATAAAAGTTACCTTCCAAGCTTGAAGAAGAGTGTTGATGAAGATGTTGATATTGATGTTGTTGAAGAAATTTTGGTAGAGTTCCATTGCTTTGGACTTTTCTCCTCCAAGATGAGTGACCTCCCTCCAAAGTAGAAAACCTATAATAAGAATGCTTTAACCAAGAACAAACTTAACCATGGGTGAAGGGGGAGGGTCATATTTATAGCATTTGATGTCAAGAAACATGTGAAAAGAATGGAATAGTGAAATGTGGTTCCATTTTCTAAGTGGTCTCATAAGTGGTCATGAAAGACAAGGGGGTGAGATTCTCACTTAGTTAATAGGTTTATTATTTGGTTGGTTTCTCTCCCAACTTGCTAAAGAGTCCAAAATAAAGTGGGAATCATGCACATGGGATCATATGGGTCCAAAATACTTTCCACCACTCACTTATATCTTTTGGACAAGTGTCACATGAATTTTGGCACCATTCTCCATGCATGAGGACAAAAAACACATGTTGAATGATGGTCCCATAGGGAAAAATGTGCTATACCTCAAAAGAGGGGCCCTTTAGTGCTTAATGATGTCATTAGGTACCTTGGAGGAGGGTCCCACGTGGGGCATGATGTCCCACTTCAATCCACCTCACTTTCAATCCATATCACTTGCCATATCACCTTCCATGTCACTTTTCATGTAACTTGCCATGTAACATGCCATGCCATCATGAATAGTGATGGTGGGTCCCATGGTGAATATTGATAATGAATAGTACTTTTAAATAGTGATTTAGTTAGGTTCATAAGGGTTGGTTAAGGGTTAAGAAGGTTTAGGGGGTCTTTAGCGGGTCCCAAAGCATTCAACCATCAAAATCTATAAGTGTGCAATTTTCTAGTGTCTACATTTTGCCCTTTTTATTATGTAGCTTTGAATTAATAACCTAAAAAATTAAAAATGAATCACTTAGACAAATATTAGGGTGACCTACATATGGGAGGAGGTGGTCCCCCTCAAACTAGGAGTTGATGAGGAAAAATAGAATAGGGTACAGGTTTGATAAGCAGTTAGTGGGGAGGCACTAGGTAGTGCCACAAGGTAGTTGGGCATTAGAGACATAAACATGCACATAAGATGTGATGAAGTGAGGTATCCAAAATCACACACAAATGAAATTTTATAATAAGGGTCAAATTCTAATAGACAAGTGACCAATGTACCATGTGACCATAACTATGATTGGGTATACTGTTAGTAATTTAGATAAGATCAATGTTATTTATAGGTATCTGAGTTAGGAAGTGCTCCTTTGAAAAACACAAATGGTCTAGTTGTGCACTAGGTGGTGCAAATTCAATTGTTCAACATGGCAAGATTGGTCAGTATGGTTAAAAGGACGAAGTCAAGGTTTTTGTAAAGATATGCAATAGTTTGGGTCAAAATGGCTAACGTCAAGGTGGAGAAAGGTGAATGGGTGGGGATGGGTTGGTAGGGGGTCGTTGAGATGATTCCAAATGAACTAGGCCAAATGGATGCTACCTACATAGTTCTATGGACAAAATATCCAAAATAACTTTAGACCTAATGTAGTTCTTTAGTGGAGTTTAGATGGGCTACCCTAATGTGATATACCACATGGTTAGGTTTGGTTTGATAGTTTGGTAATGATGAGGTGTCATGGTGATAATCTCACATGCATTAGGATGAGAAAACATGGATGGGAAAGGTAGGATAAATAAGTGGGTAACAAAAAGGCCAAGCACATAAATGTCCTACAATGGAGCTAATCCAAAGAAGAGATACCTTTATGAGGAGGTTTAACCTTCTAAAATTGTGTGAGGGTATAAGCATAGTGATGGCATCTATCACTATGAGCTAAGTCTTAGGAGATGAGAATCTATCAGGATATGCATAGTCTTGTTGGTGAAAGGTTGTCATCACTATGAGTTGAGTTTTAAGGGTAGTAGCAAAGTGATAACCTGCAAAGAATTTCTTTAATGGTCAAGTAGATTCTATGAGGTAGAAAATCAATAGCATGGTGAGTGATAGAGGATGAACTATGCCTTACTCAAGAGCTACATATCTAGTATGGGAAAAAGGTGTCCATGTCTGCATCCTCTATCCCATTACCTTAGAACCAATGACTTTGGGTTCCACTCAGAAGAGGTGCTACCAGTAGGGAGCCATGTGGCCTAGGTTATTGAGTATATATCTAGATAAGATGGGGGAATTTATACTATGACAAGTATTTGGAATTTACTACCACCAACAATAATAGTAGTTTCAAAGGCATGACCATTATAATGGCCCATGGCTATAAGCTAATTTATGTCAACAGAGGCAAAGGTGATAATGATGCAAAAGACTATTAGGCCCACAAAGACTGCAAGATGACAAAGTAAGCAAAGACATAAAATGTAGATTGGATGATAAGGGTGATAAAAAGACATCATGACGGTGCATAATGAATTTATTGAGATGAACAATTAGATCAAGGGAAATGTGTCCATACAAAAAGGTAAGTAGATATGACTGTTTCAAGTGGGAAAACTATTCAAGGGAATCAATGATGTCATAAGACCCTTCCTATCGATGGAATGGATAATCATGTCAGTGAGGAAGAATGGTTAGGCATTTTATTTAAAGAAATCATGCTAAGGATGAATGTCTATCATTAAGTTATTTGGTTTTACAAGTTATAGAGAGTGTAAAGAAGTACACAATATTGAAGATGGAAAATAATGGGAACAATGGTGGAGATAATTAGCAACCCTCGTGACTTGAAATAATCAATATGGTGAATGTGCATATCTACCAGATATTTCAACATATAATGGAGATAATGGAAGTACTCTTAGACCAAGAAAAAGAGGAAAGACACCCGTGGCCCAAGATTGAGCCTAAATTCTTACCTCCTTAGCAATGAAGAAGGCAAAAATTTTGATACGTAAGATGTAGGGATGGAGAACATGACCATCAACCTATCTATGGAGGGAATCCTCACTATCTAAGGGGATGTTCATTAAGGCAACAAGAGGTAGTACCTATGCAAGTATAATAACTAAAGTAGAGCGATGTAATGGTTGTGATGATCAAGCAAGGTGAAAGACCTAGAGTGGAATATTATTCTCACCCTATGGGGATGAATGCAAAAGAGGATAATAGAGTATGCCCTTTAGTGGATGATGATATAAGGAATGTTATAAATTTTAGTTCAGGGAACAATCAAGTGGAAGGATGGCTAAACATAAATCTGGAGTCACCAAATAATTTACCTAATGCTTAGGTGGGAAAATAATGTAGTGGATGCCTTAGGTGAGGTGTGTATATTCTGATAACTTTGTATGTGATCTAGAGTTTAGTTTGGAAAAAGGTTCCAAGTTGTGATGAAACCTATTGCACAACATAGAGCTCATAGAGAGATTTCTGGCACTTCTTTTGGATCACAAAATGGAGTATGAATGCCCAGGTTATAGGCTACTAAAGTTATTTTTTGATAGGGAAAATAAAGAGGTGTCACAATTTTTATGTGACAAATGGACCAATCACCCATTGACACGTGGTAGTACATTTCTATATGGTCATGTAAAAAATTTGGTTAGTGTTTAGTTTGGTTTTAGCCTCCGATCTTTGACAGGTGATCATATGGAGAACTGTGGGCCTTGCTATTGGCTCATTGGGGGCCCTTAGTGAGGGTTGACACACTTGATTAAGGAGGGGTGCTTTGGCCTCCATCTCACATTCCATTAGATTTGAATTTGCTTTTAAACATATATTTTGTACCCACCAGATGCATGTGGGACAAATCAATTATATGTTTTAAATAGCTTGTAATATGTCTTTGCAATTTACTTCTACCATGCCCTATTACGCCACATGGGAGAACCAACACTTATCATGAAGGTCTAGCCAACTCATATTACCAAGTCGAGATCGAGATTGAAGGCTAAGTCAATCCTTCCACATGCCTCAAGATTGGAGACATCTACCAAGTCACATGCCGAGTCATAGAACTTGAGAATGGGTCATGCTGACTGAACATGCATGCCACATCCATCCAGCTCATGGAACGTGAGAATAGACATGCTGAATACCAAAGGCTAAGTTGGTAACCAACCAACAAACCCATACTATGTTTTAGTGCCTCAATCCCACCAAAAGGGGCATCAACAATGTTTAAGAGGCCACCATTCTTAAAAAAGACTTCAAAGCCATTTGAAATTGCCAATGTGGGACTAAAAAGATAGCCTAAGAACCCAGAAAGGGAGGTTAAAGACTTGAACCATGGACCTCCCATACAAAATGGATAAGTCTTGACTAACCAAGCTATGAGCTGGGAAATAATATAAAATATATGAACTTTTATTTGAAGGTAAGCTTCTTCCCACAGTGTATTGGAGAATATAGCCCCGTTTGTAGTATTTGGTCATTTTGGAGCCCTTAGAGGCCAAACCAGAGCTCAGAGTAAAATGATATGATATGATATGTGTTGTATATTCATTTACAAATTTTGGAGTTTTGGTGATGTCATTTTAAGCTTAGGAATTTGCCAATTTTGATTTGGAGAAGCCTCTAAATTTGATTTAGGAAGGTGAAGGATGTGTTGAGTTAGCCAAGGTCTTTCGAAGGTCTAAAACACTATTTTTACATAGATTAGATCTATTTTATTGATTGTAAGTATTATTTTATCTTACATATTTAGAAACATTAATGGATCATAAACAATTTATGTGTTTTTTAATCTTTGAATTCATTTTGGAATTTTATTTTTAGTTAATTTACAGATTATAATTTTAGATTTTAATCAGAATGCAAAATTTAATCATTTGATCATTTACAGGAAATTGAGTAAATGAAGAATTTGGAAAATCTGATGGTTTCAATGGATAATTGATGTGAACTTTCAATTCACCTTTATTTCAGTTTTGAAACTTGATTTAAATCAGATTTGAATCAATTTTTAATCATTCTAACATCTTAAAAGTTGAGAAAATTTTGCTTCTAATTTCATTTAAATTTTGGAATTGAGAACTTAAAATATCCTTTTAAATGATTTAAAAATTAGTGAAGTTCCTACTAATGTTTATAGATCAAATTTTGGTATCAGAGTAGTTAGAAAGTAGGGCTAGCTTCTAATTGTGTGATTTGATAGTTGCTTTCAGTTTATTGGTTATCAATATCACTTGATTATATTATAGTGTGCAATTGTGGAATCAGTGTGTTTGCAGGAAACCCTGGTCAAGTTGTCACATAAAGCTAAGATATAAGAGCTTGAAGCCATCAATACGTAGATTCAGGATGAGAATGCATTCCTAAAATGTAATCTCTTAGCTCTTGAAGAACAAGTTACAAGTTTGAAATCAGATATTGAATCTAAGGATGAGATTTTGATCAAATTGTAGTGTGGTGAACCAAAGACGGCAACACATTCTACTTCAGATGTAGAGACTATGATTGAGTGCACTATAATTATTCACCACGTAGTTCATCTTCGTCTTTCCATTTAGATTCAGATTCAAGTAATGATGATTTTGGTAGTTTTGAACAACACACTAAGGGTGTAGGATCTAAATTGTTGAATAAAATGGGCTTTAATGGAATAGGTCTTAGTCAAAATGGCCAAGGAATTACTAACCCAATACAGGTAGAGCATAAATCTCTTCATGTAGGTTTGGGTTACACTAGTGAGTAGGTGGATATTGGAGAAACTTCCTCCACAGCTAAAAGAAGACAATCTTCTGATAGCAAAGGTTCGAAGCCACTATTAGAGCATGTGTAGTGTAAGAGAACATGTAGAATAGGTATTGAGATTCCACTTCCTAGTTCCTACACTAGAGTTATCACTGATCTTTTGATCCACTTTTTATGTTTAAGAAATTTAAAATTAACATTCAGAAGATGATGCATTCATTTCCTTGCACTTTTTGTGGGATGCATAACCATAGTGTTGCATTTTGTTGGAAGAGACATGCTTTGATTAAGCAGATTGCAAGTGTTAATAATCATTCTCATCATGGCAAAGTGAGAAGAGGTAAAAGGGAGACCTCACCTAAGAAGGTTTTATGCACTCATTGCCATATGAGTGGACATCAGATTGATCATTGTTTTAAACTTAAATCATCTTCTCATTCTAGAAATGGTAAAACTAAAATGATTTATCAACCTATTAATAAGGTCAATGAAGTTAAATCAATCCATAATGATGTTAAGGATCCACTAAGGAAATCAAGTTAACTAGGCAAAAAATTTATTAAGTGGATTTATAATGCACTTATTTTTCAAAGCATTGTTAAGAATTATGTTAAAGGAAATAACAAGCTTTGATGATGCATTAGTAGAGCTTGTGAGAACACTTCAAGATATGTTTATCATTCAAAGTATTTCAATTCTCACCTTATGTCGAATAGCTCTATATTTTTAGAATCTCCTATTTATGCTGAGTTATCTATAAGATTTGAACTCATTTGATCAGTTGGAGATAATAATAGAATGCATGTTGTGGGTTGAGTTAATTCCCTTACAACACTTGTCTCCTATTTAATTGCTATTTTTGGAATGTATCTATTTTTGGCACATGGATGTATAGATGCATTGTAAGACCCTATGGGCATGTTTGGATGTTAGGCAATATACGCTTTATGTTGTTTGCATTTTCTTAGCATTATAAGTCCCATACCAGGGCATTGTATTATAACATGTCTACAACATTTATTGTATGTTATTGGCATTAACAAAATTGTTTTGTAGTTACATTGGGAATTATTTCAATTTATTGACAGTTCACTGCTTTATAAGATGTAACATGGGCAGATAGTTTTGATATGTTGTGATTAGTTTATTGGCAGTTGTAAATTCCTTTACTCATGCCATGTTGTGGGAATTTTCACTTGAGTTGTGAATCATTTATTTTGCTAATATTTTATCTCTTTCTATGATTGGGTTCTGTTTGATATGATGTAGTAGACCAATTATCAATTTTTAGGAGATAATAGACTTTTGGAGACCAAAAGCCTTTTTTATAGGGAGGTGTGATCCAAACTTCAGTTTAGAAAAAGATCCCAAGTCATGATGAAACCTATTGCATAGTGTAGAGCTCATTGAGAGATTTTTGGTGCATCTTTTGGATCAAAAAATGGAGTCTGAATGCCTAAGTTATAGGCTACTAAAGTTATTTTACGATAGGGAAAATAAGGAGGTGTCACAATTTGTATGCAAAAAATAGACCAATCACCCATTGACACATGGAATTACATTTCTATATAGTCATGTAAAAAATTTGGTTGGTGTTTGGTTTGGTTTTAGCCTCTGATCTTTGACAGGTAGTCATATGGAGAATCATGGGCCCCGTTATTGGCTCATTGGGGGCCCTCAGTGAGGGTCGACACACTTGATTAAGGAGGGGTACCTTGGCCTCCATATCACATTCCATTGCATTTAAATTTGTTCTTAAACCTATATTTTGTACCCACTGGATGCATGTGGGACAAATCAATTATATGTTTTAAATAGCTTGTAATATTTCTTTGTAATTTACTTCTACCATGCCCCATTACACCACATGGGAGAACCAACACTTACCATGAAGGTCTAGCCAACTCATATTACTGAGTCAAGATCAATATTGAAGGCTGAGTCAATCCTTCCACATGCCTCGAGATTGGAGACATCTACCAAGTCACATGCCAAGTCACATGCCGAGTCATAGAACTTGAGAATGGGTCACACTGACTGAACATGCATACCACATCCATCCAGCTCATGGAACGTGGGAATAGACATGCTGAATACCAAAGGATAAGTTGGTAACCAACCAAAAAACCCATACTATGCTTTAGCACATAAATCCCACCAAAAGGGGCATCAACAATGTTTAAGAGGCTGCCATTCTTTAAAAAGACTTTAAAGTTATTTGAAATTGCCAATGTGGGACTAAAAAGATAGCCTAAGCGCCCAAAAAGGGAGGCTGAAGACTTGAACCATGGACTTCCCATCCAAAAGGGATAAGTATTGACCAACCAAGCTACAGTCTAGGAAACAATATAAAAGCTATGAACTTTTATTTGAAGGTAAGCTTCTTCCCACTGTGTATTGGAGAATATAGCCTAGTTTACAGTATTTGGTCATTTTGGAGCCCTTAGAGGCCAAACCAGAGCTCAGAGTAAACTACAAACTTGTTTATAATTACAATATTCTCTATGTTGTATATTAATTTTCCCATTTTGGAGTTTTGGTAATGTAATTTTAAGCTTTAGAATTTTCTAATTTTAATTTGGAGAAGCCTCTGTGTGTGATTCAAGAAGGTGAAGGATGTGCTGAGTCAGCCAAGGTCTTTCGAAGGTCTAAAACACTATTTTTGTAGAGAGTAGATCTATTTTGTTGATTGTAAGTATTATTTTGGCTTGAAAATTTAGCAACATTAATGGATCAGTTTGATAAGAACTCGGGGACATAGGAATTTTGACTCCTGTAAACAATTTTTGTGTTTTTTATGTTTGAATTTGTTTTTGCATTTTAGTTTTAGTTAATTTGTAGATTATAATTTCAGATTTTAATCATAATGCAAAATTTAATCATTTGATCATTTATGATAAATTGAGTAAATCAGGAATTTGTAAAATCTGATGGTTTCAATGGATAATTGATGTGAACTTTCAATTCACCTTTATTTCAGTTTTGAAACTTGATTTTAATCAATTTTTAATCATTCCAACATCTTAAAAGTTGAGAAATTTTTGCTTCCAACTCAGTTTAAATTTTGTAATTGAGAACTTAAAAGATCCTTTTAAATGATTTAAAAAGTAGTGAAGTTCCTACTAATGTTTACGGATCAGTATATGTCATGTAACTCCTCACACCCTAAATAAAATATTACACAATGTACTATAAACATGTACAAAATGTGTTGGATGTCATTTTTTGAATGTTATTATGCTTAGAGTTATGTGAATACTCATGAATTATATAGTTATGGTTATAATTATTATATTTATGGTTGTTGTAATATCACTTAAGGTAAAACAGATGGGTAAAATAACAAACAACACTAATGGTAAAGTGAAGAATATAATTAAGAGAAAAATGTCATAATGAAAATATAAAATAATCACATTTGGATGAAAAGAGGGCATGATGGTTCTTCTGTGACAAAGTATAAAAATAAACTTGAAGTGGGCTTAGCCTAATGAACATAATCCCTATGAATGCATTGCATAAACACATTTTGAAGGCTAAATAAAGGTGTTGATCACACTCTATCAAGAACACTCAAAATGTGTAGAGGGCTTAAAGGTTGAAGAGGTGATGAATAGGGTAAAGGGAGTAGTTGGAAAGGGACAAAAGGAGGACCCATGCTTAATCGATAAATACATTAAAGGAAGAAATGGATGTCTTGAAGTAGTGATCCTGATCAGATTTCATGCATCAAAGTAAGAGAGCAGAGGACACAAGGAAGTAAACATGTATATGCACATATAATCAATGTGATGAGTGATCACACTCAAATGAGTGAGAAGTTGGAGTGTTAATGGGAGAAAATAAAGGAGATCCAATAAGGGATGAGGTGAAGGTAGACTAGGATATGGATGAAGAGATAGGTAGAGGAGACAATGAGGTCATAGATAAAGATGGATATGGAGAAAAATGGAAGGAACCAAGCATGGATATGGATGAGGAAAAAGGAAGGTTGGGAAGAACAAGGAATTCCATCAAGGGAGATAAGAAAAATGAAATAAAATGGAGAAAAGAGAAGAAAAATAAAAGGTAAAAGATGGGGGTTTGAGGAATGCACTAAAAAATGATAGATTGGAGAATTGAAAAGGATGGGGAGAGAAGTGTAACAGTCATGAAGGGTAAGGGGAGGATGAGAAATATAGTAGGCCATGATAGAATTTAAAATAGGTCTAGAAGAGACCAAAGAGAAAATAGTTTGGTGATGAGAATGAAAAATAAGGAAACACATAGAATAAATAGAAATAGGAGGGAAATGAGTGAAATGAGGACATAAAAAAGATGATATGAGAGTGAATAAGCAGGTGATGACATGACCAAGTAAGCATGGATGATGACAGGTAAGGAGAGGAACAATGAAGAAAACTAGATGGTGGTGTTGGAGATGAGAATGGGATGGAAAATGGGAAAGGGGTTAAAAATAAGGGGAAGCAAAGGATGGGTGGATAAGAAGTTGAAGAGATAAGGTATGTGTTAATCAGCTTGTTAGAAGAGATTGACAAGCTCAATGGGGGATTATAAGAGATTGACAAGCCAAAAAGTGGTGAGGTGGTGAAGAAATAGGGAAACATAATGAAATGGAATGAGATGAAAATAAGGGATGAAGATCAGGGATGATAAGAAGGAAAATGAATAATTGAATTAAGGATATAAATCACAAAAACTCACATAGATGCAAAAGATAAGTGAGTACCAAGATGGAAAGAGGTAAAGGGGAATGTAAAGTGCAAAAGGCTAGAATAGATAAGAAGAAAAGGGAAATTATGGAAGGCTTATCAAAGGATAAAGACCCAATTAGAAGCTAGTTATGGAGGAAAAAAATGGAAAAGGTGGGAATAATGGCAAATTGACAGAGAGTGGTGGCACACGTAAGAAAAAAAGGGATGCTAGAAGAAACATAAGAAATAGAAAGCATGATAGATTGAAAAGATGGGAAAGAGGAAAACAAAAATTAATAATTAGAATGAAGGTTGTTTAGAAGAAATGGAAATGTAGTAAGGATGTGGTAACAAAGAAGAGGAGGTAAAAGTGTCCATCAGTGTGCAAGGGTATAGGACAATGTGGAATTGGTGAGAAAAAGAGAGTGATGAAGAGGGTATGATAAATCACCAAGGGTAAGGGGAAATGATGAGGAAAAAAAAAAGAAAAAGGGGATAGATGGAAAGGTTGGTAAGAAGTGGAGAGCGAGATAAAAAAATGGGTGGGGAAGTGAGCCACAAAGCATGCACAAGGAAAAGTGACTAGGAGGTCAACAAAGTGGGGTAGATGGTATCTTTATGGGAGATAAGAGAGGTGGATGAGGAAGGTTTTCAAACCTTGTTTTAAAAGAGATTGATAAGTTGAAAAAGTGGTTAAAAGAGATTGACAAGTTGGAGGTAGGGAGATGGTGAAGAGATAAATAGAGAAGTGGAGGAAGATATTTTAGGGGAGAAAGGAATTTAAAATAAGGTATGTGGTTGAGCTAACCTCAATAACTGAGTGCTACCTACAGCATCCAAAAATACCTTAGGCCAATATAGTTCTCCTAGTAATGGGGGAAGCACAAAGAGTAATTACTAGATGATGTTAAATTATAAGGATGCTAGGAAGAATCCAAAGCCTCCCTGACATAAGATGCCCTAAACAAGAGGGTGCTATTAGTAATGGAAATTAATGAGAATAAAAAGGGAGGGTAATTAGTTTTTAGTGTTCGAACTGCCCTTAAAATTCAAGAAACACCTACATAGTCCATGGGAATCAACCCAATGTAGTTTAACAAGGGTTGGAGAATGGTGCTCAAATGGGTTTCCCCAATTTGATGGACCACATGGTCTAACTTTGTTGAAGGTTTATGGAGAAAGGGTATGCACCAAAGATGGGTTGAGGTTACAAAGAAAGGTATCTTCAAAAGGTGGGTTAATTTATCATAAATAAGGATTTGACGTTAATGTCATTCTGATGTTATTCATGGTCAAGGTTATGATGATTTGATGGATGATAGTGGTGTCACATAAGTGGGTTAGATAACCTTACTAAATGAAAAATCATGAGACATGGGTCCAATAGAATATATGACTCAATGATGAGAGAACAAAAAATGAGGTATAATACCTATTTGTTGATAAGTATTATAAAAAAAACAAAAAACTTGAAGTTGGACTGGCTCAAGGAACATAAGCCTTTCAAATGTTTCGCATTAACATGTGTTGGTTGATAAAAGAAGTTTCTTGATCACAGGGTGTCAAGTAACCTCAAAATCCCTTGATTTACAAATAGTATAAAGGGAAGATGGGTGATAGATGGTGTGAAGTAAAAAGGGTAATATGTATGGTAACTTTATGTGGGTAAGTTTGTGCCTTTTATAGGTGACCTAAGAATGATAATAGAAAAGTCCATGTCATAAACTAGATGTAGACTAATCAATGCGGGAAGTCTACATGTGAAAGTTGATTGCATCTTCCATATTATTATGCTATTTGAGAGCTAATTGTAGCTTTCAAGATTATTTAGAATTTTATTTAATTGTGATAGTGGGTCTTTTGCTTTATTGATGTATATGAGAAGATGTTCGATGTGGGAAGCTTCTAATAAATTGATCTATTTTTGATAAAGTTTAATTATCCATCCTTCAAGGGAGTGGTATAAGTATAGATGTTTTGTTTAATGCCTTTTGATAGACATCCTTTGAGGGAGCAGTCTACCTTTAGTGCAAGCAATTTTTATTTTGTTTTGGGTAGCTATCTTTCAAGGGAGAAGTTGGCAATGCTTAAGATATTGACCCAAGTAATATTTTGGTATCCAAATTATTTTTGGATGTGATGGTTTTAGACATGGACAAGTCTAACTATGCTCAAAGGTTTACCTTTATGAGGGAAAACCTTTAACACAAGAGGGTTAAATGATAGGTGAAAGGAGGTGTTTTGAGAGACAATGACCATGGGATTCCATCTTGTTAGAAATGAAAAGTATCCATGAGAGCCATGCTATGGGTAGAGACATGGTACCCATATATAGGATTAGGAAATGACTATGATGGTTGAGCACATGGTTCTATGTTTTAATCAATTATCCTAAAAAGGAGAGGAGGAAGATGGGTGAAGGTGAAAATATTGTTAATCAAGGGATGAGCTTAAGTTAGATGAAAAGTGAGCTTAATCCTTATTTAACAGAAGAACTGATGTAGATGTAAAGCATATAGAGGTTTATGTTCTAGTTTTCCTTTGATAGAGGATAAATGATAAGCTCCTGATCCATACTTATGGGTTATGATGTAAGGTCCAAGCCAATTGAAATCAAACTTACCTCATTTACTTTTCTCCATGTTAGTCACATGTTGGTTTTCCTTGAGGATGAGGTCTTCGATATTAAAGTCTCATAATTTTAAGTGATTTTTATAAGCATTCTTGATATATTCTTGATAGATATGGAGGTGGTTAAGCATTTTGAGGTGATGTTCATCAAGTAACTCAAGCTGAGCTAAACGATGCTGATGATAATATTCTTAAAAATAAGATCTTGCAAAGATATGCAAGAGGGAATTCGGACTTCAAGAGGAAAGAATACCTTTGATCCAAAGAATAGAGAGAAAGGGGTATCACCCATAGCAGTTTGAAAGCTAGTATGAGAGGCCAATAAAGTGAATGAGATGTGCAAGTTGCAATCCCAACCTATGATGACTTTGGTTAGCATTTTGTTAAGGATTTTGTTAGAGAATTATACCTATCCATTTTCTTGTGGATGGTAAGGTGAGGAAAAGCTTAATTTGATGCCAAATATATCACATAGACCTTAAACTTACTTGTTTTTGAAAGATTTTCCATTATCGGTGATGATCTTATGAGGAACACTGAAGTAAAAAATGATATGATGGTTGATAAAGTTGATAATGTTCTCCACTTTGGTCAAGATAAGATGAATAAATTCCACCCACTTGGTGAAATATTTAGTGGTTTTGATGATAGAGCTATGTCATTATGAATAATGGGGGTTGATTTTCCCAATGAGATTGATCCCCCATTATGAGAAAGGCCAAAAGTCCTTAGATACTTGGAGGCCATTAGCTAGCATGTGATGTAAATTAACACGTTTTTGACATTTAACACACTTTTTAACATAGTCAAAATAGTCTTGGTTGAGGTTGAACCAATAGTTTCCAAGGTGAAGGATACATTTAGCAACTACTAGACCACTAAAGTGTCCCCCACATATCCCATCATACATTTCTCTGATGGCATGGGAAGCTTCATGGCTACGTAAGAAACAAAGAAAGAGACCATCAAAACCATGTTTTTAAATTATTCCCCCTAGTATCATGTAACAAGAGTTACTCTAAACAAAGGTTCTTTGGGTATTCCTAGAGAGGTTGGGAGGAACGATGCCTAGGCTGAGGTAGTTAAAAGTTTGGTCATACTAAATGTCAGATAGGGATTCCTCCACATTAAAAATGGTAGGGGGTCAGATTGGTTAAAATATGGTGTGGTAAAAGGATTAATGGTGACAAATATTTTGGAATTAGAAGTCTGAGAAGGGATCTAGGAAGTAAGGCAAGTCATTGTGTCGATGAATTTGTTGGTAGATTAGGGAATAAATTAGACCTGGTAACATTCAAATGATGCTAAGAGTTTGTCAACTAAAAGTTTGTATTTTTTCAAGATGTCATTCTTACATTGATAAGATCCATTTACCTAGTTGACCATAAGCTAAGAATCACCAAAGACATTGATTATCTTAATTATTAAGGCTAGAGCAATTTAGAGACCTCTGATTAGGGCTTCATACTCAACCATATTATTGGTGCATTCAAAATCAAGTTTAAATGATAGAGGAAGGGGTTCACCATCAAAGGGGATAAGGATTATACCACCTCCCCCACCATTTTGACACTTTGACCCATCAAAGAACATAGTCATTTGGTAGGTTATGTCTTCTTGGGAAAGAGTAGCGATGGATTCATCTAGAAATTAAAGAGGAAGAGTTTGGTGATCTATCAATGGTTCTTTGGCCAATTGGTTGGCAATGACTTTCCCCTTAATCGCCTTTCATTTAAATAACTCAAGATCAAAATTTGCTAAGAGCATAAGCCACTTGGACATATGTTGGTTTTGGTATAGCTTGGAATGCATGTACTTGAGTGGGTCAGTGTTGGTTATGACATAGGTTTTATGGTTAAGAAGGTAGTGGTGGATTTTGGTGGAAATGAAATTCAAGGACAAGTACAGTTTCTCAATATGGGTATATCAAGTCTCGTATTCTACAAGCATTCAACTAATGTAGTATATGGCTTATTCTCTATGTTGTTCATCTCAGTGTGCCAACATTACCCCTAAGGAATGGTTGGTGGCAGAGATATATAAGTAAAAGGGGTGGTTATCCTTCAGGGGGATGAGGATAAGTGGTGAGAAAAAGTACTATTTGAGTGTTTCAAAGGATTTTTAACAATCTCTATTCCATTTGAAAAAGACATCCTTCTTTAGAAAGTGATGGAAAGGTTGGCATTGGTCTAAAAGCTAATAAATGAAATAGTGAATAGGTTGAAGCTTTCCTTGTAGGATATGGAGTTTCTTAAGGTTGGTAGGAGGATTCATTTCCAAGATTACCTTGACCTTGGTAGGGTCTACTTCTATTCCTTGAAGGGAGATGATAAAGCTAAGAAGCTTTCCTAAAAGGATCCCAAAAACACATTTTTTGTTGTTGAGTCTGACCTAGAAATGGATTAGGCATTCAAAGATAATGACAAGAAATTTTAGATGATCTTTATGAGATTTATATTTTATCAATAGATCATTGACATAATCCTCTATGATGGTGTGGATGAGGTCATGGAAGATGTAGATCATGGCTCGCTATTAGGTTGCACTAGTGTTCTTTAACCTGAAAGGCATGACTCTGTAGAATTTTTTTTTCCAAGGGGTGGTAAAGGCAATTTTATGATGATATTCAAGAGAAATAAAGATCTTATTATAACTCAAAAACCCATCCATGAGAGATGACATCTTGTGGCCAACTGTAAGATCAACACACTAGTCAATACTAGTTAGAGGAAAGTCATCCTTAGGGCAAGTGAGGTTAAGGTCACTAAAGTCCACACAAATTCATAGACCCCTAGTGTCTTTGGTGATAGGTATAATATTAAAGACCCATTAGGGGTAGTTAATGGGTTGAATTAAGTTTATAAATAGGAGATAATGAAGCTCTTTTTTGATGATAAGGATTATGCAAGGATGCATGTGTCAAATTTTATGTTTAATAAGATCGACATCATGATGAATGACTATGTTATGGGTAGAAATGGTGGGGTCAATCCCAAGAATATCAATGTAATACCAAGTGAAGGCTATGCTATGGTCTTGGAGGAAAGAGGAGAACTCTTGAAGTTATTTTGCATCTAGTGATTGGCCTAATTTGACAATGTGGGGGTTGTCCAGAGTTCCCAAGTTGATATTTATGGTGGATTAATTCAACATGGCTGAGGTGTTAGGAGGAAAGGATTTATGGATTGAAGAGTTTGGGGCACCAATGTAGGTGATAATAGAATCATCTTCTTGATGATAGATGGTGTTGATGGTAGAAGAGTTTTTTTCTATCATTTTAGGATGAATGAGAGGAAGAGTTTTAGTTTGACTATCCTTTCGATAGGTATGAGGGTCCAAATTGATAATATTGACTAAAAAAATTTAGGGGGAATGATGTCAAAATCCTTATACTTTAAAGGATGTTAGGTTGGTGAGGAGGGGATGTCTTCCTTGATGGTTTCAATAGGTTTGGGTAAATTGGTGGGTTCTTTATGTGGTATAAAACTAAGGCCAAATGACTCATGAGGTTTTTAGGTTTTGATCAAAAGTAAGTCATGAGGTCCTTGTTCATATCTACCAAGGCCAAATCCTTTCTAGGCACACCTATAAATGTATACTTTAGTGAATGTTGGTTTTTCAAGGTAGGAAAAGTCAGAGGTGAATGGTCAGATGGAAAAGGTAGTGATGGGAGCAAGAGTGGCCGATCAAGTCCACCATAGATGAAGTTCATTTGATGGTTAGGTGGACTAAAAGGGATGATTTTTCTAATGTTAGGGTCATAAGAAGGATCATGTTTAAGGTTCCCATATTCTTGAAGAGCAAAGAAAGCATCTAATGCTAAAAGGTGATACTTCCCTAACCAGAATCATTAGAACATAGATCCCAAGGGTTCCTCTATGGGGATCTATGAAGAAGGGATAGATGAGCTAGTTGATGTTTCATTGATGGTTGGTGGTTGGGGTGTAACTACTGAAGGTGCATTAGATGGGTATATGAGGACATCATTGAGGCAATAGGTCATATTTAATGTTAAGAAAGGATTTGGGTCTACTTGGATATAGATGACCTAACCCTTATGCTCAAACTTAATGCATTGATGGAGAGTAGAAAGAACACATTCTATGGAGTGAATCCAAGGTCATCCCAAAAAGATGTTGTATTAGAATTATCCTTCCACCACATAGAATAGTTCAAGGAGTGTGTGGGGTCCTACATGGATATGAAGGATAATGGTTCTCAAGGTAGTGGCCATAGTGTCATTAAAGGATCCAAGGATCACTATGGATTATGACATGATATTGTCTAGTAAGTTGAGTTGATCATAAGCATAGGAGGATATGATGTTAATGATAGCTCCCCCACCAATCATTACCCTTTTAACATGGGTTTGGTTTATGTAAGCAATAATAAAAGTTGGGATCTAGGTCATTAGGGTGGATGGAAGGTATTTTTGAATTCTTAAAGGTGACAAGGTTGGAAGTTTGGAGGGAACCAACAAATGTAGCTAGAGGTTGAGGGTCATTTGGTTGGACCTCTATGGATTAAAAAGCCTCTATGAGTGCTTGGAAGTGATGGGGAGAAGTAGAAATCAACTCATATAAGCTCATTTTTGCTAGGGTCTGGTGAAGCTACTTGAGGATAACTTTCTAGATAGATATTGTATATGGGTTAGATTATGGAGGGTTAGATTAGGGGCACCTAAGATAGACACCTTGGGCTTGCTTGAAGATGGAGATGGTTGGGTATGATTTGATTGTGAGTTTGAAGAGGGGTAAGTCTAAGGAATGAACACCTTAGCCTTCCCTTTACCCTTTTTTTATGATCTAGTGACCACATTGATATTATATATAGAAGGAGAAGGTGAGGTAGTAGAGTAGTCAAAGTCATGTTGGGTAGGTATGGTTATTGTTTGGATTGGTATGGGTGACATGGGAGGTTTTTTTGTTAATAGATCATCCTCATTGTAAAGGTGGTGGATGAGAGTTTGGAGAGCTTTGTAATTCTCCATATCATGGCCAAGTGTCCTATGGTATAAACAAATCAAATTGTTATTGAACCATAATGTTTGGGATGTGAATGGTTAAAGGGTTTGATTGGTGGTAAGCTCAAAGAAGATATTTTCAATAATCATTAGAGAATGGTTAAGTAAGACTCAATTAAAGGTGATAAAGGTTTAGTGGTTTTTTTTAGGTGTTGAGGTAGAAGGTTGTTTGGAAGTAGGTTTGGTGATAGGTATCTTAAGTAAGGTGGTATGCTTGGTTGATGGTTTTAATTTAGGCAAGATGGTTGGCAAGCTAGAGGTGGAGGATGGAAAGGTAGGTAACTTAGGTATTGCTGGTGCATTAAAAAGATTGTAATGAAATTAGTTCAAGAATTAAGTATAATAGCAAAATTATATCCAAATATGACTGAAATATATCCAAATATATGATAATAGATAAGCCACTTTGAGGGGGAAACCTACACAAGCTTTAATAAGAGCAGAATTCACAATATGATGATAAATAATTACCCACTACCTCTTATATATAGTCTATCTAGGCCATGGTTACTCCATAGGCCGACCTAATAATCAAAAAAAAGTATAGATAAATGTAATATAACATCAAAGAGGGATAAATAAGCCACAAGTCGGATAATACTATCCTCATATATGTGATAGGTTAGGGGTGTAGCATGCCCTTCCCCTTCAAACCAACATTGTCCTCAACGTTGAACAACTCTGGATGTTGTTGTAGAAAATCTTCACCTTCCCAAGTTGCATCTTCACTGCTCTAGTTTTTCCACTTGATCAAATATTCCCTAATCTCTTTGGTTCTCAACCTCTTAGTAAGTGTTTATAGGATCTTCTCTAGATCCAAAATGACTCATCCTTCTTCATCTAGTTCTGGGAGCTCTATCTAGGTAGAAACTTTCTGTCTAATGACCTTCTTCAAATAAGAAACATGAAATACTAGGTGTATGTGAGATGAATGAGGTAACTTGAGCTTGTAAGCCACACTTCCAATTTTTTGTAGAACCTGATAAGGGACATAATACTTAATAGCAAGTTTGTTGTCCTTTTTTTGTTACTTCAAGGACATCTGCTTATAAGGCTACAAATGAACAAATACCTAGTCACCAACCTCAAAATTTCACTCACTACGGTGTTGATATACTTGTTGATTCATCCTATTTTGTGCCAAGGCCAAATTCTCTCTCAAACTAGCCAAAACCTCTTATTGATGTTGAATGTGCTCTTCCACATCTCGAACCTTGGTGGGCACCTTTAATGAAGAAGTGATGGAAGGTGGATGGTAACCATATAGTGCTAGAAATGGAGACATTTTAGAAGAGGTATGGAAAGATGTGTTATACCATCATTCTATAAGTGGTAGCCATTTAACCCAATGTTCTTATTTATCTGATACAAAACAATGAAGATACCCCTTTAAACATTTGTTAACCACTTCAATTTGTCCATCAAATTAGGGGTGGTAAGATGAGATATGAGCTAGCTGAGCACCTAAACAAGAAAATAGTTCAGTTTAGAAATTACTAGTGAAAATAGGATCATGATCACTTACAATTATTTTTGGGGTTCCATGTAATTTGAGAACTACTTCCATAAAAATAGCCACTATTGTACTTGCTAAAAATGGGTGTGAGAGAGCACAAAAATGGGCATATTTTGTAAGCCTATCCACAATGACCAAAATAATATTCTTACCTTCAAAACAAGGCAACCCAGTGATGAAATCCATGGAAACCTTCTCCCACCTTTGACTAAGAATTGCTAACAGTTGTAACAGACTTGGGGTCTTAACTGTTTCACCTTTATTCTATTGGCATATCAAGCATTCTTCCACAAAATTTTGTACATCTCCCTTAAGTCCTTCCCAAAATAATTATTTCTTAATTATATGATAAGTTTTCAATAACCCTGAGTGTCCCCCAATTGGAGATGCATGCAACTTTGAAAGAATCTTATGCTTAATCTCTTAATTTTTTCACAATTATAACCTACCCTTATACCATAAGACATTACCTTTCCATTCAAATTTATTAGAGGATAAATTACCTTTCTGGAGATTCTAAATTAGAACATGTGTATCCCTATCTTGCTCCCATTCTAACCTAGCTTCATCCACCCAATCTACTTGCAACATAGACATTGCACAAAGTAATACTTTTGTGGATGCATCTTGTCTAGATAGTGCATATGCTACTAAATTATCTTTACCCTTCTTGTAGATGATTTGAAAATCATAACCCAACATTTTGTTTACCCATTTTTGTTGTTTCTCAGATGATAATCTTTGCTCCAAAAAGTAGTTGAGACTATCATGATCCATTTTCACCTTAAAGTGTCTACCCATCAGATAAGGCTTCCATTGTTTAACTGCATGAAGAATAGCCATCATTTCTTTCTCATAGATAGGTTTTTGTAGATTCTTACCTTTGAATTGATGACTTTCAAATGCAATGGGTCTTTTTTCTTGCATTAGTACTACCCCCAATCTAGACCCAAAAGCATCACATTCAACAGTGAATGTCTATGAGAAGTTTGGAGTAGCCAAAATTGGAGTGGTGCACATAGTTACTTTTAGTTTCTAAAATGCTTTGGTGGCATCATCATTCTAATGGAAAGCATCATTTTTTAGCAATGAAGTGAGTGGAGTTGCTATGCTACCATAACCTTTCATAAATCTTATATAGTAACTTGTTAGTCTAAGGAACCCTCGAAAGTTTTTCAGAGTTTTTGGCATGGGCCATTCCATTATCGCTTTGATCTTTTGGGGATAAACTTTGACACCTTCATGGTAAACAATGTGACTGAGGTACTCTACCTCCTATACTCCAAAAGCACATTTAGATGGATTCGTATAAAGTTGGTGCTTCTCTAAAACTATCAACACCTGTTTCACATGTTACAGATGTGCTTCCCATGTCTGACTATAAATCAATATGTCATCAAAGAAAACTAGCACAAACTTCCTTAAAAAAGGCCTAAAAATAGTGTTCATCAAGTGCTGAAAAGTAGATGGTGCATTTGTAAGACCAAAGGGAATTACCAAAAACTCATGATGGCCCTCATGTGTTCTAAAAGTAGTTTTATGAACATCTTCATCCTTGATTCTAATTTGATGGTACCCCAAGCAAAGATCCAATTTTGTGAAATAATTAGCACCATGCAACTCATCAAGTAAATCATCAATTAATGGAATAAGAAATTTATCTTTGATGGTGTACTTGTTGAGTTCCTTATAGTCTAGGCACATCCTCCATGTGTCATCCTTCTTCTACACCGTGACCACTGGTGATGAATATGCACTTTGGCTATGCTTGATGATCCCTGCCTCCAGCATCTCATGGACCATCTTTTCAATATCACTCTTTTGTGCATATGGATATCTATATGGTCTGATATTTGGTGGTTGACTACTTGGAATTAGTTGAATGACATGATCATGTTATCTTTTTGGTGGTAGTCCTTTTGGCATGGCCCCAAAAATAGATGAGTGGTCCTCAAGAATTATCTGTAGATCAGGATGTGTAGATACTTGTGTGGGTTGAACTTCTATGGAGCATAATCATGTAATAATACCCTCTACCCCCTTTTTTAGCATCTTGGTCATCTGATGTGAACTAATCAATTATATATATTTTGCATGTAATCCACGTAGTTCAATTTTCTTACCTTTAGAATGAAAACACATGAATAGTTCTTGGAAGTTCATCTCAATGGTACCTAAGGTTGTGAGCCATTGGAATCCCAAAACAATGTCTATGTTACCCATGGGAATAGAAAACATAGGAGAGTCAAAATTGTACCCACCCATAGTAAGCTTAATACTATGGCATTTACTTGAATAATTAATTGTATCACCATCTACAATCATGACCTAAAATTCTGGTTCTAGGTAGATGAAACAGTTCAATCAAGTGGCTAACTTATGGTTTATAAAGCTATGTGTGCTCCCTAAATCAATCAACACTGTCACCTTTTTTTTCTTGAGGAAACCCACCACCTTAAGAGTTTGTGGAGTGCTAATACCTGCAAGTGCATGACAAGAGATTGTAGGTTGGGAATCTTCAGGTACCTCTCTATATCTTCCTCATCATCATTGGAGGCATCATCTACTTCTTCATCTTTGTTTGGTCCTTTAATGTAGAATAACTTCTTATTAGTACATCTATGTCCTTTACTCCACTTGCTGTCACAATCAAAACATAATCCTTTTGCACGCTTCTCTTCAATTTGCTGAGGGGTCAATCTAGTGGGTGGAGGAAATGTTGGTGATGATATTATTGGGTGAATATTTTGTCATCAACTAACTGATGACAAAATGGGTATATCAACCATAGCATAGGGATATTTACACCATGAAAAGTATGGGTTTACCAGATCTAGATGAAGTAAATCTCTCCTCTCATCAAGGGGAGGTTCCCTATAAATATTTACGTGCTAGATATATGTATATAATTAAGCAGAAAATAACACATGGGGTGGTATAACAGCATCTACCTCTCTTTTTTCAGAGGTAATGGATAAAGAATAGAAAGAAGGATATTCTGATCCTTAGCTAACACTCCTCTTCTTTCAAGAATGGTATTAAATGGGGAGCAAAAAATCAACTGAAGTGACTAGGTCCACAAGAACACTTACATAAGCACAAAGTCTTCCATAGCTTCTTTCACCGATCTAGGACAGGTGTAACCGTAGAATGAAACGAAGCACAAATTCTTCACTTAAAACTACAAAAGATAATTGAATCTCGAAGATAAAAGTAGCTCAAAGTCTATCTTCTACCTTTTAAAAACACTCTCAGATAATATTAACACGCCCACTTTGCTTATTAAATTAGATAAACAAGAGATTATTAGGAAAGAGAACATAAGAAACTATTTTCTAGACAACACATATAACTTCAACACAAAGTCTAAAATAAACCTGCTTCTCATTCATTTAACAAAATATGATTTACAAGTTTGAGCACAAAGTCTCAAAAATTGCTTTAATTTTAGCAGAGTGCTTGCTCTCTATTTTTTCAAGATTTATTTACAAATGAGGTCTCCACTATATATAGGGAGAAAATCCTCAAAAACTAGAAAATAATAAAATACAAAAATATCTCAATCAAAGATGACTCATCTTTGACTTTGAGATATTTTTTTGAAATGTTTACAAGTAATTACATCTTACAAAATTGCATGCACTTTTCACAAAATAGAAGTGCATAAGGAAAGAAGAAGAAAGAAGGGAAAAAATTTAGTTCTTACTACCAAATTTTTTCATATGGGCATCGTACATAGTGATGGATGCTTGAATTTCTATGCTATCTGGCGCAACCATGTTCTTGAAGACAATTCTGTCTCTGATTAATCCATCCTTCAATGCTATGATGGCCTTAACATGACCAATTAACCTAGATTTTAGATTTTCCAAAGTTAACTAGGCATCTAGAATATTGTCCATAGAAGACATTGAGAAGGATTTTTCTTCAAAATCTCTCTGAATCATCTCTTTGAAATTCTGAATAATTTCTTCTGCCAGAAGGAACTAATTGTCCTTAGAGGTTAGGTCGCAAGGCAGCTCTTCTAGTTTATTTAGCAGGCTTAAGTCGCTTTTCTCACTAGCCTCCTTGAAAGCTTTGAGATCATCAATTAAATCTTTGAGTACCTGGATCCTGAAAATCAGTGACTCCTTGATATCAACATAAGAGTCCTTGTTGGAGATCACACCGATAGATATCAAAGTGCTTTTCTTTAGATCCTTCATCTCCTTCCATTTCTTAAGATCCTTTTCTGAATTATCAAACTCCTGAGAGATAAAAGAGACAAATTCATCCAACTCTACTCTTACCTTCCTCATCTTATCCGTCCTTTCTGCAACCTCTAATAGCAAAAAAATTCCCTGAGTATGCATTCTTTCAATATAATCCTCCAAGACTTTTCCCTTCAAGTAAGTCTTCTCTACTTTTTGAATGATTGGGTCATCTATGGAGAAGGCCTCTGGAGTTGCCGCTTCAGGGGGAAGAGTGAACCTTCTTATTACTATTGTTAGCTGCTCTGTCTTGGCCTTGTAATAATCCTTCATCTCCTTCTCTCGATCAAATTTCTGGACCATGATGTCCATAGTAGACTGAAGGTTGCTTTTCGTACCTTCGTGAGTAACTTTGTCGAGTTCAACACGAGAGATAGAATAGCTGCTCATTTCAAAACCCTTAAGGGTTGCATCTTGTGGAGGCTTGGTAATTTCTAGAAATTTTTGCCCTTTTTTCTCGACCAATTTCGAAAGGATCCTTGGCCTCTTAGGAGCTTTAGCTTTCACCGGCACTATTTTGCCAAAGTCAAAGTCATCTAGAGAGATGGCCAACTTCTTTCTTTTGGGGGTGAAAGCTATCATCCAAGACGAGAGAGAAGTATCTGCTATGGCAATAGTTCCTTCAGTTGGTGTTACTGCAGGAACTTCCACACTGCTAGTAGTGACAATGGTCATAGTTGGAGTAACTGATGAAACTGTACCAACTACTGATTCAGGCTCTTGTGTAGGGCTTTCTGCCAAGTTGAAAGAAGGAGATGATAAACTTGGAATGGACCTAGAAGAGTGAAGAGAACCTCTAGAAGCACCCTGAGGATCACCAAATATGACTTTGGAAGGAGAGGTGGCTCTAGAAGAGGGAACACTCATCAGAGAGATAGGAGAAGAGGGTACCATAGGAGACTGAGGGGGAGAAGGAGAGATGCTCTTAAGTGGCTACACTTCTTCTTGTGAGAGCGGAGGTCTAGTGCTTAGTTGCCCTGATGATTGATCATCTGTCTCCATTGGTTGGGCAGCCTATGTTTGAGGGCTCTATTTTTTGATTTTTTTTGCTGCCACTTCAGGCTCCTCAGTAGTCTTTGGTTTCTTAGACACAAAGATGATTCTAGGCTTGTGAGGCCTAGAAGGGGAAGGTACATCACCTTTGTTTTTGGTTCTATTCTCTACCTTCTTCTTCATCTCTGCTTAATATTCAGCCTCTGATCCTGTGGTAAATTATTTCAAGATGATCCCTTGGGAAATTGAAGGAATATGCAGTCGTAATTGTTGACTACTATCTAAGCCTCATCTGATACTCTCTTTTACTCAAGTTAAGGGTCAAAGAGACATAGAAATACAGTGAAGAAGGCATCATTTATCCTTTTAAAATGATGGGTTAACCCTTGCAGAGTCAGCTGAGGGTAATATGAGTACACTGGGGTTGTCTTTCTATCCCCCTCTATGGTTAAGCCCAAAAAAGTTTGCATTGCGGTAGCTATATACATAAGGTACGAAGTCATATAAAACTTGTAAGAAGTTTGTACCTTAGTTAGCTACTGATAGAGGGCATTGTTGATCTGCTCTCCCCAAAAAATGACTTGTTTGCCTTGGAAGATGATTTTAATGAATGGGTACATCCATTCATGGAATAGTGAAGAAGACAGGAGGCCTCGTACCCTGCTGAGAAGGGTGATCAAGTCACCAATCTCCTCAATGAAGTCACTCCTCAAAAATTTTTGCGGCCATCTCGATAAGTTGGTCCTAGGGGTCTTCAACCATTTGTAGTTCATTACTTTCTTTGCCCTCTTAGGGTCTTTGTCATATTCCTTCTAGGCGTTCACGAAGTCAATCTTGGTTACTTCGATGGCTGGAGGGCACATGAAGACTTTATCGATGAATTTGGGATCCAATCAAATCACCACATTGCCACTTCATCTGAGACTGTCCTGGTTTATTTGTTGTAGAAGTGAGCACATTGGAGAATGAACTCTATATGATGTGTTGCTACTGGAAAAGCTGCCACCAAGTGGATGTTGCTCTCGACAATCTTTTTTATCCCGGTGCTTGGGTTCATCGCCTTTGTTCAAGCTATGAATTCGAGCATGTCCATGTGGCCAATTTTGGTGTCCCAAATGTCATCAACATTTGAGGAGACCGACGTGAGTGAGAAGATGCCCTGATATTTGTATTTCATGGTATTCACCTTTTTTAGAGATGCTTTAGACATGGGAACTGGTTTTAGTCAGATAGGTGTCGATGAGCAAGAGTTCTCTGAAGGTGCTAGAAACATGATTATGAGATTAGAGGAAAGTGGATGAATAGGGAAACACAATTTAAGTGATCATGGCCAATGGAGGTCACTAAAAAAGGCTAGGTTGGAAAAAGGATTAAAAAATGAGGAAAAAAAAGAAAGAAAAAGACCACACGAAAAATCCTCTGGAGTTAAGAAAATTCGGAGGAGGGATGCACGGGTGGCAAAATTTATCGCCCCTAAAGGTTGGAGCAAAAGAGTGTAAGGGCGGCAAAATTTTCCACCCTTGCAAAGATGGCCTACACGGGTAGTGCTCTGCAAGGCCTGCACGGGCGGTGAAATTCACCGCCCTTGCAAGACAATAAATAAGTAGGGTAGGGGAAGCAAATTTTGCGACCCCTGCATACTAGACAGGCTTGGGCGGTGAATTTTGCTGCCCTTCCATGTCGGGCAAAGAGTGTGCGTGAGCGATGAAATTTGTCACTCATGCATGAAAGAGTGAGTGTGGGTGATGAAATTCATCGCTTGCGAAGGTGAGGACCACGGGGGTACAGGACACATAGACGAAAAAAATCACCGCCCTTGCGGGCTTTGGAAAAAACCTGAGGTACGGGCGGTAAAATTGTCGTCCATGTGGGTTTGAACAAAACCATGGGAAATAGAAGGGGATGACATTTTTAGCCATCCCTAACAAGTAGAAAGCTTCCATAATAACTTAAAAATGATAAAGAAACTAAGGAAGAATAAGAAAAACAAATGTAAAAAATAAGACCTACTTGGAAAGCCACACGTGCCACAAGCTCAAATCTACAAAAATATGCTTTAAATCGCTCGTCAAATGGCCCAGACACAAAAGGTAGGAGGAGAGGAGGAAGAAATGAGAAGAAATAGGGTTCAAATCAATTTATATGGGGTGAAAAATGACCCCAACAACCTGCCACATGTGGCAATAAATGTCGTGCACAAAAACTGAGGCATGCTTAGGTGGTAAAATTTGCCACCCTTGCATGTTTCGGTGAGTTTGAATGCAGGGGCAAAAAAAATTGCCACCCTTGTAGGTCAAGATGCAGGGGTGATGAAAATTGCCACCCTTGCAGGAAAAATGCAGAGGCGGCAAAATTTGCCACTCTTACAATACAAAGGTCAAAATGCACTGGCGGTAAAATTTTGCCATCTGTGCATGAAACAGAAGAAAAGACTAACTCTAGAAGAGGTAGTCTGAGGGAGGGGTTCCTTGGTCGCAACGAGATCATAACCACTCTCGCATTCCTAGGCTAAGATGAGAACAAATTCAAAATCTGTCTCAAAAGCAAACTTAGAGAGACAAAAGATGAAACAGACAAGTTTCGTAGAGGGTTGTTCCCAAAAATGGGCTAAGCTAATTTTGAAAACAACAGCTGGCTATTGTTGGGGAACTTCCATTAATCAAATTGATCAGCGAGAGTAGAGACCAGTCTCTAAGTGCCTTCATCCAAGCCATTGGGCTATGGAGTCAAGCTAAAAATGAAAGAAAAATAGACCAAACATAAAGACTATACATATATACAAATGGACTTCTCCAAGCCTCAAGGATTGAATAGCTTTAGATGTTGCCCGCTGTGAGGTAGTACGAATGGTGTTCCATCTTGGTACTCTAGCAAGAAACTAGCTTCACCATAGAGTTTTTGAATGGTGAACAGGTCTCTCCACAGGGAGTCAAATTTGCCATGCATCCCTTTTGGTTCTCGCCTCTTATCTCACAACAAGACTTGATCTCCGACTTGGAATTTGAAAACTATAGCTTTTTTTATCAAAGAGTGCCTTCACCCAGTTTTGATGCTTCGTAATTCGATCCACTACCATGGCTTGATGCTCATTTAGCTCATTTAGACACATGATTCTTTTGTCGATCGAGCTTTCAAAGGTTGAGTCTTTGATTGCTTTAGTTAACTTGAGCGATGACAGTTCAAGGGTGATGGGGATTTCTGCATTTAAACCATAAAGAAGCTAGAAAAGGGACATACCTATAGCCCTTTTGGGTGTTATTCTATCTTCCCATAAAGCATCATATAATGCTTTGTGCCATGTTCTTTGATTGTCGTCTACCAACTTTTTGATAATAGTGACCAGGTTTTTGTTACTCGATTCTGCTTGGCCATTTTCTTGAGGGAAATAATCTGAAGTATGGATAAGGTAATCCCATAATAAAAATAGAATTGAGTAATTTCATGTGATGAAAAATAGGCCGCATTATATGTTACAATCTTTAGTGGGACCCCAAATCTGGAGATGATATTTTCTTTGAGAAAGCTGCATACCACTTCAGACGTAACATGCTTAGTTGGGATGGCCTCCACCCACTTAGTAAAATAATCTATTGCCATGAGGACATAATCATGTTTGGCACTTGAAGATGGGTTGACTACCCCAATAAAGTCAATACCCCACTACTGAAACGGTTCCTCGATCACTATCGGCTTGAGAGGCAACGTACGAAGCCTAGGCTTCCCAACAAATTATTGGCATAATTCACACCTACGCACCCATTTGTAGGCATCCTGGAAAAGCATGGGCCAATAATACCTTGCTCATAGAATTTTGTGTTCTATCACCGGTGCAAAAAAATGTCCCTCACAGGCCAGATTATGGAAAGATTCGAAGAGTCTTTCTTGTTGCGCCTTGTCAACACAACGAAGAAATGCCCCGTCTAAGTTTCTCTTGTAAAGACCATTGTCCCACAGAACATAACCAACTACTTTAAATTTAACATTTCATTTCTCTTTAAAAGAAAGATGAATGGGACACTCACCATATGTTAGAAAATGAGTAATGTCAAAATACCACTCGTCAGTAGTGGCAACAAAGAGGATCGTAGGCATACCTTTGATCTCTACTTCTTCACTTTCTGCCTTACTTGGAATGTTCTTGGCGATCAACTGGCAAAGACCCTTTCCCCATACGAGCTTGGTTGGTTTGATGTCTAGATCAAACTCCTGAGTCTTGGCAATCTAGTTACCTCTCTTCGTACTAAACACCTGCTGAGTCAAAATGGATTTTACTATTGTGTCTGGTACAAGAACTTTGATGTGAGAGTTCAGGATATAAAACTTGAAATGCTTGACCGCTTTGACCATAGTGTATGCATGCTTCTCCATAAGGGAATATTTTAGCTCATGATCCTTGAGTGGACAACTCATGAATGAGATAGGAGATTTTGCACCTTCTGAATTTTGTTGGACCAAAATAGCTGATAGTGTATGTTCAGAGGCATAACTATATATTGTAAAACTTTTAGTATAATCTGGACAGACCAAGACTGGTGCATAGGTGATTGCTTCCTTAATCTCTTTAAATGCTAATTTACCCTCAGTAGTCCACCTAAATGTAGCATTGCCCTTCATCATGTTGACAATGTGACAGGTTTTCTCAGCAAACTCAGGAATAAACCTTTGAAAAAAATTCACCTTTCTAAAGAAAGAGTGAACTACGGTCTTACTAGTAGGCAGAGTAAGTTCTTGGATGGATTTGACTCTTTCTAAATCAATTTTAATACCTTCTCGAGACACGATGTGTCCGAGAAGTTTTCCTTCAGTTACTCCGAAGATAGATTTCTTTGGGTTTAAAGAGATACCGTTTTGATGATAGTGTTTTAGTATCTTTTACAAATGGTGAACATGCTCAGAACAATGTTTTGAAAACACTGTCAGATCATCCAGGTATACTACAATGAATTTTCCCATCTCATCTTTGAAAGCGAGGTCCATCACCCTTTGAAATGTGGCACCTACATTTATCAGACCAAAAGGCATTCTTCGGTAAGCGAATGTGCCCTAAGGTGTGGTGAACGTTGTCTTGTGCTGATCTGCTTTTTTGACTTCGACCTGATTGTACCCCAAAAAACCATCTAGTATTGATAACATTTCTGAATCTATTACCATCTACAGAACTTGATCCATGATGGGAAGAGGGTAGTTATCCTTTAAAGATAATTGGTTTAAGTTTTTAAAATCCACACAGATTCAAATTTTGCCATTCTTTTTTCTGACAGGCACTATGTTGGCAATCCATGTTGAGTGATGGATTGAAAAAATTATCTGGGCATCAAGCATCTTTTGTATCTCAACTAAAATAGTACCTGAGATTTTTGAATTATATTGCCTGGATTTTTGTTTGTAAGATACAAAATTGGCTTTTAGGAGAATGTCGTGACGGATGTCATTTGGCCTGAGTGATTTTAGATCATCGTAGGAATAGGCCAATACATCCATATATTGGTAGAGTAGACTAGCAAGCTTAAATCTTTCTTCGAGAGTGCATCATTTTCCAATGTTTACCATCCTAGAATCGTGCTTAGTTTTCAAGTTGACCTGATCAAAATCTTAAGAAAAATTTGAATATGTTTGCTGTTGTTTAATAAACTTGTCATGGTTATCAAACAACTTCTCTAAGGAAACCAGACCTTTGGGAATTTTATTCCCCCTAAGCTATAGGAAATCTTCACCTGTATTCATATTTGGCTCGAGAGTTACTTCACATTCTCGGAGTTCACTACCTTCAAAATGCAGTTGTTCAAAATTGTCCTTTTGCTCTAAGAAGGCAATGATTTGATCATCGTTGTTAAATACTTGCCAATGGCTGGCATTATCTGATACACTTGGCTAAAAGACCAGTTCAATAGTGTACCTATCTCCCTTAAAGTCTGGGTGAGGGACTAAAAGGGTGGCAGAGACAGCCAATGCATCTGCCTGGTCATTGAATTCCCTTAGAATGGTAGAGATGTTGAAAGCGTCAAAATTTTCAATCTGATCCCAGACCAGATTGCGATAGTGGCACAAACTTTCATTTTTCATTTGATAGAGGTTCCTCACTTGACAGACTATCAACTCATCATCCCCTTTAGCTGGAGTAGCCTAATGCCCCTTTCTCTGGCAGCCTATAGTCTGAGCAATAGGGACTCATACTCAGTTGTGTTATTGGTATTATTGAACTGTAATTTGTAAGACAAAGGAATAATGTCTCCCTGAGGAGATACCAGCACAACCCCAGCTCCTAAACTAGTAGAGGAGTAGCTGCTATCAAATTCTTAGGTCCATACCTTGTTAGAAGCTGCCTTTTCTTTAAAAATTCCTTTGTTTGGGGAAAGAGGTTCCTCCATGTGTTCATTCTAATTTTTCAATTTTCCCATTGCATCAGCTGAACACAATCTCAAGTCATTACTCGTAAGAGTTTCATCAGATGTCTCATGAGTTCTATCTGTAGATAAGAAGTAGTTGCCCATGCCCGAGGACTCAAATAAAATTTGAATTTCTGGTGTTGATGATTGGGTAACTACATACCTTGCTTCTTTTTCAAGAAGCAACTTCTTCATGACACCTTGAACTGGAATCCTTGCTTCTGATAAGTTTATATTTAGCTCACCTCCAACATCTTTGCAGAAATTTTGCCCAAGCAGGATGCTGTAAGATGCTGGAACATCGGCCACTAAAATCGTCATTTTTATCCACTTTTTCAAAAAATCCGTGAAGGCATATTGAGCATCCTTTATTTGACCAAGGAGGGGAACTTATTTTCTATGGAAAAACACCTCCCAAAAGTTTTGGTCAAAGTTAGGCTAAGAGAATCTGCCACTTTCGCAGACATGACATTATCTGAAGCTCCAGAGTCTATAATACAATTACTCAGTTTATAACCATTTATAAGTAGGGAAACATAGAAAGGTTCTATTTTCTCGGGAGCAACAGGAGTCACAACAAGATTATTTTGGGCCGGTTTATTTTTAAGGGGATCATGAATGGCTTTCAAAGAATCTTGTCCTACGAGGATGGCTTTGTTTTTTACATATTCTGCTAACCTATCAAACTGTTCTGGGTTAGCCCTCAAATATTCAACCTCTATCATTTAAATTTTAGTTTTTCTAACATGATCAATTATATCAAATAATTGAAAAGAACTTGAGACAGAGGAAGAGAGTCCATCATCAAGAATTTTAGTAGGTACAACACTAGTCTGAGCAACAAAAGTGGAAGGGATGGCATGGTTGGAGGAACTTACTTTTTTATGAATTACCTGCTCTTTTGATTATGGAGGCAATGGAGTCCCACGTTTAGCGATAGAAACGACTGGCCAGGGTTCCTTCTCTGCCTTTCTTTTGTCAGTCTACGAAGCTGACTAATTTTGAGATCTGGTAAAAATAGTGTAAGATCCATCCAAACCCTCCATTTTACTTCCAGCTTCATCTTAGTAATCCAAAAAAATGATATTAGAGTCGCCAGCTAATTCTTCTTCCTACTCATCAAAGAGATTAGCATCTTCTTGTCAGTCCAACTGAGGTTGAAACAAATTGTCATGCTTAGCCTCCAGGTAACCAACCGCTAAATTGGTAGGTGCTGCTTTAATGGCTAATCTCCCTAGAGGGGGAGGTAGGCGATTGGATTGCCCTTGGTTTTGGGTAGCATTACCCTGATACTACTAGTTTTGGAACGTTCTCTTGGATGCATCTCGATAGGTAGTAGTAGACGTACCTTGGGCTATTTGCCTCTTCAAAGCTATCAGTTCATTCATTAATTTTTGCACCATAAGATCCGTAGTACCTGAAGAACTTTCAGCAGATGAAGAGAATTTATTTTTACTAGGGTCTTTTTTGATCTTACCTGTCAGGATAAGATCATCCTCAATCTCAGTAGCCAAACTTTGAGCCAAGGCTAGATCCATAGGGCCAGCTTGCCTCAACAGGAAACTTACTTCGGGAAGCTACGAATTGATAAAAAACACTTGAGATTTTCTGGCGTGGGTTGAGCCACAGTTGGAATCTAGTTTCTCAACTTGTTGAATTTAGCTATGAAATCCCTCATGGGTTCCTGGGATTCTTTTTTCAACTGTGTTAGCTGAGCTAACAAAGCATGTGCATCTTCAGCAGGTTTAAACCTAGCTTCAAATTTAGACTTGAGTGTATCTCAGTCTATTACTGACTTGACCTATAGGTGATAAAACCAATCCGTGGTGGCTCCTTGCAAAGTTTCCATAAAAAGCCTAACTGCTACATCCTCGAATTCCATGTTGATCATGCCACATGCTATGGAGAAAGTGGTAATATGCTCATTGGGATGAACCTTTCCATCACCAAAAAACTTAGAAATTTTTTTCCTAGAACTACAAGGTAGTTCATGCAGAGGTGCAGTAAAATTAAGAGGACCAAAGGAATTACCCTATGAGCCTTGAGCCATTATGTTAGGATGATTAAATGGTGGGATAACAAACCTTGGTGGGGTATTTATAGGCAATGTGCAATTGACGATAGGAAAAGATGCTCTTCCTTGTGGGGGTGATCTGATAAGGTCAGGAGGGAGACTTTTAGATCGTTGGAGGAAAGGCGGTGGAGGAAACATGTCAAAATTGCTATGCTGTGCCAACTCAAACACAGGGTCAAAAACACCCTTAGATCTCAACTTCTGGTGTAGCGTGGAGTTTCCAAATTTTAAATGGAAAAGGGACTAAAAATGCTTCAAGTTGGAGCTTAAGGCTTCAAAATACGCATTTGTGTCCCCAACAAAGTTGCCTAAAAGCTGTTGGGTGAATATTTTGTCGTCAACTAATTAATGACAAAATGGGTATATCAACCACAGCATAGAGAGATTTACACCATGAAAAGTATGGGTTTACCAAATCTAGATGAAGTAAATCTCTCCTCTCATCAAGGGGAGGTTCCCTATAAATATTTACGTGCTGGATAAATGTATATAATTAAGCAAAAAATAACACATGGGGTTGTATAACAACATCTACCTCTCTTTTTTTAGAGGTAATGGATAAAGAACAAAAAGAAGGATATTCTGATCCTTAGCTAACAACACTCTTCTTTTAGGAATGGTATTAAACAGGGAGCAAAAAATCAACTGAAGTGACTAGGTCCACAAGAACACTTACGTAAGCACAAATTCTTTCATAGCTTCTTTCACCGATCTAGGATAGGCGTAACTGTAGAATGAAATGAAGCACAAAGTCTTCACCTGAAACTACAAAAGATAACTGAATCTCGAAGATAAAAGTAGCTCAAAGTCTATCTTCTACTTTTTAGAAACACTCTCAGATAATATTAACACACCCACTTTGCTTATTAAATTAGATAAACAAGAGATTATCAGGAAAGAGAACATAAGAAATTGTTTCCTAGACAACACAGATAACTTCAACACAAAGTTTGAAATAAACTTGCTTCTCATTTATTTAACAAAATATGATTTACAAGTTTGAGCACAAAGTCTCAAAAATTGCTTCAATTTCAGTAGAGTGCTTGCTCTCTATTTTTCCAAGATTTATTTACAAATGAGGTCTCCACTATATATAGGGAGAAAATCCTCAAAAACTAGAAAATAATAAAATACAAAAATATCTCAGTCAAAGATGACTCATCTTTGACTTTGAGATATTTTTATAAAATATTTACATGTAATTACATCTTACAAAATTGCATGCACTTTTCACAAAACAGAAGTGCATAAGGAAAGAAGAAGAAAGAAGGGGGAAAATTCAGTTCTTGCTACCAGATTTCTTCATATGGGCATCGTACATAGTGATGGATGCCTGAATTTCTACGTTGTCTGGCGTAATCATGTTCTTGGAGACAATTTTGGCTCTGATTAATGCATCTTTCAATGTTGTGATGGCCTTAGCATGACCAGTTAATCTGGATTTTAGATTTTCCAAAGTTAACTGGGCGTCTAGAATATTATCCATAGAAGACATTGAGAAGGATTTTTCTTCAAAATCTCTCTAAATCATCTCTTTGAAATTCTAAATCATTTCTTCTACTGGAAGGAACTGATTGTCCTTAGAGGTTAGGTCACAAGGCAGCTCTTCTAATTTATTTAGCAGGCTTAGGTCACTTTTTTCACTATCCTCCTTGAAAGCTTTGAGATCATCAATTAAATCTTTGAGTACCTGGATCCTAAAAATTAGTGACTCCTTGATCTCAACATAAGAGTCTTTGTTGGAGATGACACCGATAGATATCAAGGTGCTTTTCTTTAGATCCTTCATCTCCTTCCATTTGCTAAGATCTTTTTCTGAATTATCAATCTCCTGAGAGATAAGAGAGACAAAGTCATCCAACTCTACTCTTACCTTCCTCATCTTACCCATCCTTTCTGCAACCTCTAATAGCAAAGAAATTCCCTGAGTATGCATTTTTTCAATATAATCTTCCAAGACTTTTCCCTTCAAGTAAGTCTTCTCTACTTTTTGAATGACTGGGTCATCTACGGAGAAGGCCTCTGGAGTTGCCACTTCAAGGGGAAGAGTGAACCTTCTTATTACTACCGTTAGCTACTCTGTCTTGGCCTTGTAATAATCTTTCATCTCCTTCTCTCGGTCAAATTTCTAGACCATGATGTCCATAACAGATTGAAGGTCTCTTTTCACACCTTCGTGAGTAACTTTACTGAGTTCAACATGAGAGATGGAATAGCTGCTCATTTCAAAACCCTCAAGGGTTGCATCTTGTGGAGGCTTGGCAATTTTCAAAAAAATTTGCCTTTTTTCTTTGACCAATTTCAAGAGGATCCTTGGCCTCTTAGGAGCTTTAGCTTTCTCTAGCATTATTTTGCCAAAGTTGAAGTCATCTAGAGAGATGGCCAACTTCTTTTTTTTGGGGGTGAAAGCTGTCATCCAAGGCTGGAGAGAAGTATCTGCTGTGGCAATGGTTCCCTCAGTTGGTATTACTATGGTAGCTTCCACACTGCTAGTGGTGACAGTGGTCGTAGTTGAAGTAACCGGCGAAACTGTACCAACTGCTAATTTAGGCTCTTGTGTAGGGCTTTCTGCCAAGTTGAAAGAAGGAGATGATAAAATTGGAATGGACCCAGAAGAGCGAGGAGAACCTTCAGAAGCACCCTGAGAATCACCAAATATGACTCTAGAAGGAGAGGTAGCTCCAGAAGAGGGAACACTAATCGGAGAGATAAGAGAAGAGGGTACCATAAGAGACTAAGGGGGAGAAGGAGAGATGCTCTTAAGTGGTTGTGCTTCTTCCTGTGAGAGCGGAGGTCCAGTGCTTGGTTGCCCTGACGGTTGATCATCTATCTCCATTGGCTGGGTTGCCTGTGTTTGAGGGCTCTATTTTTTGGTTCCTTTTGTTGTCGCTTCAGGCTCCTCAGTAGTCTTTGGTTTCTTAGACACAAAGATGATTCTAGGCTTGTGAGGCCTAGAAGGGGAAGGTACATCACCTTTGGTTTTGGTTCTGTTCTCTACCTTCTTCATCTCTGCTTGATATTCAGCCTTTGATCCTGTGGCAAATTCTTTCAGGATGATCCCTTTGGCTGCTAACCAATCATTGGTGTTAGCCAATATTGGTTTGAATCTTTTTCTCAGAGAAGTCAGCTCTTTTTGAGACCACTAAGTTGGAGGAAGAGGGGAACCAACAACCTTTTCAGCTAGGTATTTGCTATTGATAATATTTCCATCATCGATCAGACCAGAGGGGATCTCTGTAAGCCTTAGATATTCAATCTAGTCTAGGGTTAGTCTGTAATAATCCATCTTTTTGATCTCTTTGGCTGTTCTCAAGTCGATCCAGATATCTTCAATCATGGGCTCATGAAACTAAGTCTTCCTTCTGATTTTGTCTTTGACTCTCTTGTAGTCAAAAATTTCTCTTCTTTTGAATGGTTTTAGAGTGACCATCTGCATTTCTATTTCCATGACTTTGGCTTTGGCTGCTATTGTAATGGAATACCTGCCAATTTTGATTAAAAACTTGAAGCCTAGTTTCTTCAGCTCCATTTGTCTGGTATGCACGACAATTAGTTGTTGACAAAGTTTCATTAGTACCAACTTATTTGAAGGGAACTTGGGGAGCATATAGGGGTAGCCTTGGAAAAAGCCAACCCAAAGATAGAAAAAGGTGGGAAATTGAAGGAACATGTAGCCATAATCGTTGACTACTATCCAAGCCTCATCTGATACTCTCTTCTGATCAAGCTAAGGGTCGAAGAGACATAGAAATACGGTGAAGAAGGCATCATTTATCCTTTTAAAATGATGGGTTGACCCTTGTAGAGTCAGCTGAAGGTAATATGAGTACATTGGGGTTGTCTTTCTATCCCCCTCTGTGGTTAAGCCCAAAAAAATTTGCATTGCGATAGCTATATACACAAGGTACGAAGTCATATAAAACTTGTAAGAAGTCTGTAACTTGGTTAGCTACTCATGGAGGGCATTACTGATCTACTCTCCTTAAAAGATGACCTATTTGCCTTGGAGGATGATTTTAATGAATGGGTACATCCATTCATAGAATAGTGAAGAAGACGGGAGGCCTCGTACCCTACTGAGAAGGGTGATAAAGTCACCAACATCCTCAATGAAGTCACTCCTTAGAAAGTTTCGTGGCCATCTCGATAAGTTGGTCCTGGGGGTCTTCAACCATTTGTAGTTCATTACTTTCTTTGCCCTCTCAGGGTCTTTTTTGTATTCCTTCTGGGCATTCACGAAGTCAATCTTGGTTACTTCAGTGGCTGGAGGGCACATGAAGACTTTATCGATGAATTCGGGATCCAGCCGAATCACCATGTTGTCACTGGCATCTGAGACTGGCCTGGTCTCTTTGTTGTAGAAGCGGGCACATTGGAGAATGAACTCTGTATGATGTGCTGCTACTAAAAAAGCTACCACCAGGTGGATGTTGCTCTCGATGATCCTTTTTATCCCGGTGCTTGGGTTCGTCACCTTTGTTTGAGCTATGAATTCGGCCATGTCGATGTGGCCAATTTTAGTGTCCTGGATGTCGTCGACATTTGAGGATACCGACGTGAGCGAGAAGATGCCCTGATATTTGTATTTCATGGTCTTTGCCTTTTTCAGAGATGCTTCAGACATGGGAATTGGTTTTAGTTGGATAGGTGTCAATGAGCAAGAGTTCTCTGAACGTGTTGGAAACATGATTACGAGATTAGAGGAAAGTGGACGAATGGAGAAAACATAATTTAAGTGATCATGGTTAATGAAGGTCACTTAAAAAGGCTGGGTTGGAAAAAAGACCAAAAAATGAGGAAGAAAAAGATGACACAAAAAATCCTCTAGAGTTAAGAAAATTTGGAGGGATGCATAGGGGACAAAATTTGTCGCCCCTGCAGGTTGGAACAAAAGAGTGTAAGGGTGGAAAAATTTGCTGCCCTTGTAGAGATGGCCTGCATGGGTGGTAAAATTTGCTTCCCTTGCAAGATAATAGATAAGTAGGATAGGGACAATGAATTTTGCTGCCCCTGCATATTAGACAGGCTTGGGCGGCAAATTTTGCCGCCCTTGCATGTCGGGCAAAGAGCGTGTGCGAGCGGCAAAATTCACCGCTCGTGCATGAAAGAGTGAGTGCAGGTAGTGAAATTCATCACCTATGAAGGTGAGGACCATGGGCATATGGGACACATGGGCGGCAAAAATCACTGCCATTGTGGGCTTTGGGAAAAACTCAAGGGGGTACGGGCAACAAAATTGCCATCCGTGCAGGTTCAAACAAAACCATGGAAAATGGAGGGGGACGACATTTTTAGCCATCTCAAATAGGTAAAAATCTTCCATAATAACTTAAAAATGATAAAGAAACTAAGGAAGAACAAGAAAAACAAATTTAAAAAACAAGACCTACCTGGAAAGCCGCGCGTGCCACAAGCTCGAATCTGTGAAAATGCGCTTCAAATCGCTCATCAAATGGCCCAAACGTAGAAGGCAGGAGGAGAGGAGGAAGTAATGAAAATAAATGGGGTTCAAATTGGTTTATATGAGGTGAAAAATGACCCTAAAAACCCATCGTGTGTGGCAATAAATGCCATGCATAGAAACCGAGGCATGCTTGGGTGGTAAAATTTGCCGCCCTTGCATGTTTCGATGAGTTCGAATGCAGGGGCGGCAAAAATTGCTGCCCTTGTAGGTCAAGATGTAGGGGTGGTAAAAATTGCTGCCCTTGCAGGAAAAATGCAGAGGTGACAAAATTTGTTGCCCTTGCATTACAAATGTCAAAATGCACTGGCGACAAAACTTTGCCGTTCGTGCACGAAATGAAAGAAAAGACTAACTCTAAAAGAGATAGTCTGAGGGAGGGGTTCCTTGGTCACAATGAGATCATAACCACTCTTGCATTCCTAGGCCAAGATGAGAATGAATTCAAAATTTGTCTTGAAATCAAACTTAGAGAGACAAAAGACGAAACAGACAAGTTTCGTAGGGGGTTGTTCCTAAAAACTGGCTAAGCTAATTTTGGAAACAACAGATATGCTATGATCTTTAAAGTGAGTGAATGACTGCTTCTTCTTGGCTATGAATTTTTCCTCACCTCTACGTGCCATGATAATAGAATCAGAAATCTTAAGTGGATTAAACATGTGTACCTCATGTTGAATGTGGTCCTTGAGTCTACCCAAAAATAGGTCATTCAAGTTTGCTTCAAAAATTGTCTCCACATGTAAGGACAGGTTTTGAAAATGATGAATATAATCCTTGACAGAGTTAGTTTGTCACAATTTTTCAAGTTGCCTGAAGTAATTCTTTGTCACACTATTTCCATAGTGTAATTGTAGCTCCTCTATAAAAACTGACTAGGTGACATTGAGAGTCATCTTTTTCTTTTGAGCACACAACCACTAATACCAATTTAATTGATCAGGTTCAAGATACAAGGATGCCATGGTAACCTTCTATCCACCTGGAATCTGATGTAGGTCAAAAAAACTCTCCATTTGGTTGATCTAATTGAGTGGATCTTTTCCATCAAATTTGCGCATATCCACCTTTGGTAATAGGTTCCTCTGTGGCCATGGAGTTAGATTTGAAGTAGATTGGTTAGGAGAACCACCCTGGTGGGATTGTAAAGTAGAGTTAGTTTGATGATTTGAATAATTAATGTTCAAATCCATCATGATATCTCCCAAACTATCTTGTATGGATTACATATTAGATTGTATGTCTTGCACCTCACTCTAAATGCCTTGCACACTATAGTCAAGCTGGCTCACTTTGTGATCTATGTCAGAAAACCCTGGTACAAATGGCCTAGAACATCCCCCTTATGACTCCATATCTTTCTTGTTAGGAGTTTTACCTAGAGTTTTATCACCCTTTCCTCGGCCCCGAGTTTGTGGACCTACCATAAAAGGGTTTTACAATGTCGACCCTTATTGGCACTTTTGACCCAACTTTGACCAAGTGATTTTGGAATTATTTCGGCCTCAAATAAAAATATACAAAGAACATACCATAGCCGAATTTTTCTAATATTTTCAAAAATGTAAATAACTCAAAATTTTTTTTTGAATTGCGCACTATAGAGTAATTTTATGAAAAATCGTAAAATAGCGATAACTTTTGTAAAACAAATCCAAATGAGCTGAAATTTTAATTAAAGATTAATTTTATTATTTTTAACCTCCAGTAAAAATTTTGAAGAGAAATTCGCAATATTTTTTAATATATCACAAAATTTAAAAATTTAGTGTTTCGCCCACAAGATTGCCCAAATCGCAGCTCTGATACCACTTGTAATGAAATTACTTCAAGAATTAAGTATAATAGTAGAATTATATCCAAATATGACTAAAATATATCCAAATATATGATAATAGATAAGCCACTTCGAGGGGGCAACCTCCACAAGCTTTAATAAGAGCAGAATTCACAACATGATGATAAATAATTACCCACTACCTCCTATATATAGTAATCAAAATAAAGCATAGATAAATGTAATATAACATCAAAGAGGGATAAGTAAGCCATAAGTCAGCCAATACTATCCTCATACATGTGATAGGTTAGGGGCATAAAGATGTGTATTAGGAAGCAAGTGTGAAGGTGTAACCAATAGAGGTGGTGGGGTTTTAGTAAAAAATAATGGGTTTCATGCTCAAGGTAGAGGGAAGAGGACCAAAAATTGAAGGCAAGGTTGAGGGAGGTAAAATCTAAGGCTTTGGGACTTTGGGTAGTTTTACTTCTTTGTTGGTTTTGAAGGGGGTTTGGTAACTTGGGTCTTGATTGGCTTAAGTGGTTGAGGGTTGGTTAGTTTGACAGAGGTTTTGGTTGGTTGGGTGGAGGTTTTAGTTAGTTGGTTATTAGAAGTGCTAGGTTTGTCCACCAAAGAAGGGGTTATATATTATAATTTGGTAACACAAGGGAGACCTAATTGTTGCCAAAAGGTGGTTTGATCCATGTTAGGGTTGGGGATAAATTCTAGTTTTTGCATTATCTTTGAGAAAGGTTTGATCCCTGAATGATGGGCCTAAAATATAATCTACTAGGTGGATACATATAGATGGTAACCTTGTCCTCTTCCTCAATCAAAAGATGTAAGGTTGGGATAGATGACTCTTCTATGAGAGTAGTAGATAGGGGCATTTCCTTCACAGGAATGATTTCTATGGGAGGGGAGAGTTGTATGGTAGTTGGTGAGGAAGGTAAGATGGTTGTGTGGTCCAGTGTGCTAGTCAAAGGGGAAGTTGGTAATTCTACTTCTGTAATGAATGAGGAAGGAGGAAGAGGTACTTCTTTAGTTTGGGTTTCCAAAAAGGTATAAGGTAACTTTGTTAATTCAATAAGTAGAGAGGGATTGGTATATTGGTGAGTGGTTTATCTATTAGTGAATGTGTCAAAAACCATGTTAACAATATAGGTATCAGAAGAGCACTCAATGTTGTTACTCTCATTGTGTTTAGGACTATGGTTTGGAAAAGGTTGCCTATAAATGTTAAGGGCTTAGTTGGGTGGTGCATTGGGGTTTTCTAATGTAAGATCCCCCTTGTCAATGAGGGATTAGACAAGGTATTTGAAGGTATTGCACCTATTGATATCATGTTCTATGACTCAGTGAAAGGCACAATGGTCATTTTAGTTATACCAACCCAACATGGGGTGAGAAAAATCAAACTATTAGGGTGGTTTAATTGGTATAAATTGGATGATATTATCTTTTAATAACTTTTTTAAAATAGAAGCATAGGGTTCACCAAGTGGAGTTAATTACTTCTAGTTGTTCTAAGTTTAGTTCCTTGGGTTTTGGTTTGAGGAATTAGAGTTGGAGGTTTAGTTCCTTAGGTTTTTTTGATTGGTAGATGGTGGAGGTGTGGCTTTGAAGATAATAGCATTTGTGATTCCTTTGTTCTTGGTGTTGGTATTAGGATAGTTGCTTGATTTAGAGGAAGAAGCCTCATTAGTTTTATATGTTGAGTTCTTATTTTTAAGTTTAAGCTTTCCTTCATTAATGGCTCAGTTATCTAGATTATGAGCCATGGTAAAAGATTCATCAAAGGTATGGAATATTTGGATATGTAATGTAGATGAGATGTGTTTAGCACATGCCCAAGCAAAGAGATCTATAAGTTTAAGTTGAGGCAAAGAAAATGAAATTTGGTTAATTAGGCTCTTCCAATAAGCTCCAAAATTGGCAATAGATTCATCCTCAAATTACTAGATGGAGTAGAGGTTAGTGATAGAAAACTTCTTGGATATATTGATCAAAAAGTGATCCAAGAAGTTTTGGGCTAGTTGGGTGAAGGAGAAGATGGAATTTTTGGGTAAGGCATTATACCAATCTAAGGCTAGGTTGGCTAGAGACATTGGGAAAGTGTCAAAAAAAAGGGCATCATTGTAGGTGATGAGATAATAAGCATGCCTAAATTACCTAAAGTTTTGTCCTCCTTTCTTTTAAATTTAAAGAACTTGAGAAGTTCCCATTGGGGAGGATATGTCTTAATGGGTATGGATGGGTGGGTGGGCTCACTGCAAATTCGGTCATAAGATAAGATATTGTGAGCACCCAAGATGGATAATCTAAGGTGGTATTATTTTCTATGATCATCTTCATGAAGTCTACTTGGGGTTAAGCACTCAAAATGTTTTAAGATGCATATTGTGGTGGTGGTTGAGAAACATGTTGATAGTGGGTAGAAGGTTGAAAGGTTACCACATATTGGTATGTAGATGCCAATGGTTGGGTAAAGGATATATATTGGTATGTGGATGTCAATGGTTTGGTAGAGCTGGGTGGTTGGTAGCAGGCATATACCCTTATGGGTTATGGAGATAACTAAAGGTTTCTTGTTGGGTAGGAGTGGTAGTTAGGTTAGTGGTTCATGGAAGGGTGATGACCTTTGTACTAATCAATGGTAACATGGAGGGTATGGATACTACAAGGATTTGAATTAGAGTAGTGTTTAATGGATTGGAGGTAACTAGAAGGAGATGGGTAGTGTTATACATAGGCACCCATATTATAGAGGAGTGATTGGTAGGAGGTAAAAGGGTAGTGGTAGTTTGGGTTGGTTGATTTTTAATGGTAGCCTCAAATGGGTTGTTGGTTAATGATAAGGCTTAGATAACTAAATTTTGAGTAGTACTCATGGTAGTGGAGGTATTCCCCATGAGGGAGAGAGGAATGCCATAAGGTAGATCTATAGGTGGGGTCAAAACTGAGAATCTGGTAAGATGTAGTTCTAAGGTAATGTTGTAAGGTTACATGATTATTGTTTAAGAAAGTAATAAAATTTGCATCTCTTGGGACTACCCTAATAGGACATTTTAGAGAGTGAGGGGAGTTTATGGATTCAAAAATGTGATCCATAGATATAGAGGTTGAAAAGGTTGGTTGATTTGGTGGTGATTTTTGTTCCTCAAGGTCCCTTCGCTATTGATGAGTAATAACCATATTATAAAATAGGAAAGGAATGATATGTTCTCACACCCCAAAATAAAGAGTAATAAAAGAAATTCAAGGCAAACAATGAATTCACCAAGAGTCTATTAGGTCTTGGGATTATTTTTAATCTCTCTTTTAGACTATACCTTAAAAAAGTGTGAAGGGGAAATTGGCTTGAATAGGTCCTAGGAAGCAATCTATGTTTGTTTTTAGGTTATGTTTAGGTGCTAGAAAAGAAGTCTGTATTATATTAAGTGCATGGATTGGTACTTGGGGCTTGCTCCCCTCACATCACAATATCACAACCAGTGCAGGCACTTAGCTAATATACTGATTAACAAAACTTATACTTAGCTATAGAAATGAGATATTTATCCCCTCGATGATTAAATCCAAGAAATATAACCCAAAAAGGGGAAGGTGATCTTCTAGGAATGAAATCCTAGTCAAGCCTTATCTCAAGTATGTTTGATGTGTTGATTGTATAAGTGGTTTGGTTTGTGTAAAATTTTTAGTTATACAATTAATTTTCTTTGCTTAATTAATTTAGGTTAACTAAAACAAGCAATCAAATAATGTATGTAGTTAATTTTAACCAAAAGGAAATTTTTGATTTATTTTCAATGAACACACAAATAACTAAAATGCACCTAAATACAAAATTAAAATTAAACCTAATCCTAGAATGAATGCTTCTTCTTTTTTTTAGTTTTTGATTTCTATAGAAATTTAAGGAAATTAAAATTTAAAGTTTTCTAAAAAAAATACAACTAAAACTTATGTTTTTTCAAGAAAGAAAGAAAACTTAATTTACTAAAAATGCAACTAAATGAATTTTACTAATGCAATTATAAAGATCCTAAAAATATATATGAACCCAAGAAAACTCAAGGGCCCCATCGTGCCTGCCAAAATGTTTCTATCTAATTTTTGCTTTTTCCCTAGTGTGAAAAGAAAGAAACTAGTAAATGGGTGTATAGAAGAATACCTAGTTTTTGTGCACTCACTGAAGTCTAGACTTAATGAGAACTCATCTTCAGCTAGGGAATAATACCTAAAAATAATAAAACACTTGAAAAAACTTATTTGTTAGACAAGTAGATAGGTGGATTACCTAGTGTGAGCTAGATCCTAGAAGCGAAAGCTTTCTAGGAGGCTGTCAATCCACCTACTTTAAAATAAGTTAAGTTTGATAAAATAAATGAAAGGTATCATAACATAAAATTAATAGATATAAATAACTAAATACATTAAATGAAATTATAAAAGGATAAATTAATTGTATTGATTCACATAAGATTTCTAAAATTAAATACAAGCATGATTTAATGCTTTGCTAAGAAGTAAAATAGAGTAATAAAGAAAGTAACATAACATGAAAGTACTAATCTAAAGATATAAATACTTTAAATGAAATTAAAATTATTTTAAGAAGATTAAAATTAAGATAAATCTTGACATGTTAAAGAAATGTGAGGTCAAGGAGTCAAGGTTATGGTTATGGTTCAAGATAATCAAAAGAAGGTAAAGGGTAAAGATGGTAAAGGGATTAAGGGTGAAGATATAAATGGGTGAAAGGGGTAAGAAAGAAACAAGGATAAAGGATAAAGGGATAAATGGTGAATGGGTAAATGGGTGGAAGGGGTAATAAAGAAAGAAGGCAAAAAGATAAAGGGATAAATGGTGAAGGGGTAAATGGGTGAAAGGGGTAAGCAATAAAGAAGAGGTTAAGGGTAAAGGGATAAATGGTGAAGGGGTAAATGGGTAAATGGAATAAAGAGAAAGAAGAGGTTAGGAGTAAAGAGGAAAATGGGTGAAGGGGAAAAAATAAGGCAAAGGGGGATAAGAAATTAAATTGCAATAAATAAAACAAAAGTTACCTTCCAAGATTGAATAAGAGTGTTGATGAAGATGTTGATATTGATGTTGTTGAAGCAATTTTGGCAGAGTTCCATTGCTTTTAAATTTTGTCCTCTAATATGAGTGGCCTCCTTCCAAAGTAGAAAAACTACAAGAATTCTTTAACCAAGAACCAACTTAACCATGGGTGAAGGGGTAGGGTCATATTTATAGCATTTGATGTCAAAAACATGCCAAAGGAGTGGAATAATGAAATGTGGCACCATTTTCCAAGTGGGATCATAAGTGGTCATGAAATACAAGGGGGGTGAGATTCTCACTTAGCTAATATATTTTTAATTTGGTTTTTTATCTCCCAACTTGCTAGAGAGTCCAAAATGAAGTGGGAATCATGAACATGGGTTCATATGGGTCAAAAATACTTTCCACCTCTCACTTCCATCTTTTGTCTAAGTTCCCCATGAATTTTGGCACAATTCTCCATGCATGAGGATAAAAAATACATGTTTAATGATGGTCCCATAGATAAAAATACACCATAATTCAAGGAGGGGCCATTTGGTGCTTAATGATGTCATTAGGTACCTTGGAGGAGGGTCTCATGGTGTATAGTGTAGTGAATGGTACTTTTGAATAGTGATTTGGTTAGGTTAAGAGGGGTTGGTTAAGGGTTAAGAATATTTAGGGGGTCTTTAGGGGGTCTTAAGGCATTCAACCATCAAAACATATAAGTGTGAAATTTTATAATGTCTACACTTTTAAGGATATACAAAGAGAAGGAATCTAGAATTGAAGAGGCAAAACTACCTCTGCTCCAAAGCCTAAAGAGAAAGGGGTAGAACTCGTAGAGGTTTGAATGCTAGTGTGATAGGCCCATAAATTGAAAGGGATGTGAAAGTATCAATCCTAACCTAAAGTACTAACTACTTTGGTTAACATTTTATTGAGGATCTTGTTAGAGGCTTCCACCTGTCCATTTGCTTATGGACGGTAAGGCAAGAAAAATCTTAACTTGATGCCAAATGCATCAAAAAGACCTTAGACTTGTTTGTTTTTGAAATGTTTTCCATTATTAGAGATAATATTATGGGGAACACTGAAATGATAGATGATTATAGGGAACACCAAAATGATAGATGATATGATGATTAATGAAGTCAACTATATTTTTAGCTTTGGTCGAGATGAGAGGAATGGCCTCCACCCATTTGGTGAAATACTCAGTGGTATTGATAATGGATTGGTTTCATTGTGAATAATGAGGATTTATTTACCTAATGAGATCAAGTCCCCATTGTGAGAAAGGCCAATAGTCTTTGGATAATTGAAGGCCATGGGTTGGTGCATGATGTAAATTAGTGGGTTGTTAACATTTAACATAATTATTTACATAATCATAGTAGTCTTAGTTGAGGGTGGTTCAATAGTAGCTAAGGTGAAGGATACATTTAGTGATGGCTAAACCACTAAAGTGCCTCCCATAGATTCTATCATATGTTTCCTTAATAGCATGAGAATCTTCATGACTATGTAGACAACAGAGAAGGAGGCCATTGAAACTACACTTGTAAAGGATTCCCCATAGTATGGTGTAACAAGAGGTACTCTAAATAAATTCTCTTTGATCATTCCTAAACAGGTTGGGAGGAATGATGTCGAGTTTGAGGTAGTTAAAGGTTTACTCATACCATATGTTTAATGGAGATTCTTCCACACTAAAAATGGTAGGGAGGTTAGAATAGATATAAGAAGGTGTGATAAAGTGATGAATGGTGAAAAAAATTTAAAATCAATAGGTATGGATGGGTTTTGAGAAGCAAGGGAAGCCATTGTATCCATGAACTTGTTGGTAGATCGTAGAATAGACTAGATAAGGTAATGATCAAATGATGCTAAGAGTACATCTACTAATTATTTGTACTTTTTCAAGACATCATTCTTACATTAATAGGATCCATTTATCTATTTGACCACAAGTTAGGAATTTCCAAAGACACTGATCTTCTTAACTCCCATGGCTAGAGCGATTTGGAGACCTATTACTAGGGATTCATACTTAGCCACATTGTTAGTGCACTCAAAATCAAGTTTTAAGGAAAAGGGAAGAGGTTCACCATAATGGGAATGAATATAACTCTTTCACCCCCATTATTCTAGCATTTCAAGCCATCAAAGAACATGTTCATTTAGTAAGTGGGGTCCTCCTAAGAAAGAGTCATAATGGATTCATCAGGAAATGCAATAAGTGGTTGGTTATCTGGTAAAGAATCTTTGTCCAATTTATCAATAATGAATTTCCATTTAATTTAATTTTCCTAGAGGAAATCAAGGTCAAACTCAGCTAGGAGCATGACCCACTTAGCCATACACTAGTTTTGGTATGGTTTAGAGTGCATGTACTTGAGTGGGTTAGTGTTAGTGATAACAAAAGTTTTGAGATTGAGAAGGTAACGATGAAATTTGGAAGCCACAAATATTAAGGTGAGAAAAATATTTTCAAAATGGGTGTATTGAGTCTCATACTCTATAAGTGTTCAACTTATATAGTAGACAAATTTCTCTTTGTTTTGTTCATCATGATGAGCAAGCATTAACCCTAAGGAATGGTCAGTGGTAGTAATATATAGGTAGAAGGGTTGGTCCTTTTTAGGAAGGGTAAGAATGGGTGTGGAAATGAGGTATTATTTGAGTGAATCAAAGGCTTGTTGGTAGTCCTTATTCCACTTAAAATATGTATCTTTATTGAGAAGATGGTGAAAGGGTTGACATCTATTTGATAACTAAGAGATGAAGTGAAGGATGGATTGGATCTTTCCCTATAAGCTATGGAGTTGATTAAGGTGTGTTGGAGGTGGCATCTCCAAAATTGATCTAACTTTGGTAGGTGTTGTAGCATAGAATTTCACCCTCATGGGAGAGTTTTTCAGGCTCTCTCACTCCTAACTATAATATTAGAGCAACCTCAGGCTATCAGTATCTTGTAGTGTGATTGAACCTTTGAAGAAAGTTGACTTCCTTTTGGTAGATCACCTAAAACTAATGTTTATACTTGGAAAAGAGGTAGAGAGGGGGATAAGGGCTCTAAGAAAGCCAACCAGGTGATGTACCAAAATAAAATGGGAAAATCCCATAAGCTTTAACTCACACTAGTTTTACAAAGTATAATACTGACTTACACAATGTCAAGATCAAGCTAGTTCCATTAATATTTCATGGATGAGGTTTAGTGAGAAAATGAATGAAAACAAATAAGAGTTATAAGACTCACTAAAATTTCACAGCAATGGTAGAAAGAACACTCAACCAAACCTACAAACAGTGTTGAAAAACACCCTAAACAAGGTTAGAAAGGAAGACCATGGATGAGGAAGATTATCCTTCACACAATGCCATAGTGTGAAACTCAATATACATATATCCAAGGTAAGAGATCGGCAAAGAAAATACTTTATTTTATCAAGAGGTAGTTCTTACAAATGCTTGATAGGGTTGAGCCCAATCAAGCTAAGCATATTTTTTAATATCTCTAAGAGTGTCATGTCTCCCAGAGAGATAGAAAAGTTTAAAAAGTAGGAACCCATTATATGAAAAAAATATTAGATATATATAGAGAAAGGGAAGAAATAAAGAAACGGCTTGCATGATAAAATGGAGAGAGGGGTCATAAATGGCTAAAAACACCACTATGTCCTTGCAACTACCTTGACTATGAGATGAGCTGTCTAAGATCACCATAAATTTCCTTGAGTCCCTCGTACATTCAAGTATCCCTTGATTAGAGTTGAGAGAGCCATGTTATGGGTAGATACATGTTCCTACCTGATGTGAATGAGTTGATCCTTATATTTAAAAATTGGCATGCCCCTTTTTGCCTTTGTATGTCCTACCTAAAAATGGATAAAATCCCCATTTTTTTAATCAGGGCCAAGCCATGTTGCCTCTGATCAAGTGGATACTTTTCATAGGTGAGAGCCATATAAAAGGACAAAGGCTTCTCCATTAATTTTCACCTACTAGCTCTTACTAGTCACTTGGGATTTCATTTATTTTGATTGGTAATTAGAAACTAATTTAGATCTTTGATTTACACCATCGATCTGCCTAACATGGATGCCTATGAGTTATCAATATCCTACCATTTGAGTGCATCCTTAACACCTATCATGTACACTTTCACCCTTGAGTTTCACTGACTCCCTTTGACCTATTTTGAATGCAAACAACTACTTGATGAGACCCATCTTTGACATCTATGAGAACATCTCAGGATTTCAAATTCAAATAGCTATTTTTTTAAACTTTTTGCTTTGAACAATACCTTCAGACATTTTGTCTAAAGGAATTAGGTCTTTAGGTTTGTTTTAATGGATAGTTCTTGTAGATAATTTTTTTGAATGAATTTAAAGAAATGACCCTATAGATTTATTGAAAAGGACTTTTTGAAAGGAAAGATACCCTTTGAAATTTTGAAAAGTGACCTTCCAGAAAGGAAAAATACCCTTCAATAATTTTGAAATGGTCCTTTTAATATTTGAAATGAGCCTTTGGCAAAATTGCAATAGTCCATTTACCTTTGAAAAATACCTTTAGAAAAGTTGCAATGGTCCACTTTGAAAAGAAAGTGACCCTTCAACTTTTTTTTATATAGGACCAATTTCCCCAAGAAAATACCCTTCAGATAAATTATTTGGGGCACTTTTCTTGGAAAAAATAATTTCTTCATAACTTTTATTTCAGACAAATAGTTCAAAATAATTCCAACACTTAGTTAAAAATAAAAATCCCAAAGAGAGAACACTTATCCAAAAGAAAACATTCCTTTGGGAAAATTATGCAGATAATTTCCCCAAAAGAAACCATTAAAATTAGCTCAATAAAAAGGCTTGAGAGAAAATAAATTCTTAGTCCTCACAAAATCTAAAAGAATGAATAAGGACTTAGCTAAATAATATATTTTACACTTAGCCCTTCAGCTTGCAAGCTTATCCTTGAACACTACTGCTAACCCTTGAAAAACTTTACTTGGATCCTCTCTATTTGTAAATGTTGGATCCATTTATATGCCTTTGATCCACTACGTCATCAAATCATGCAATAGCTTTATATGTGGGCCAAAATGGTCAAAATCTTTGGCAAATCTTAGGGAAGCATGCTTGTTATGCTTGAGCACCCAGATGACTTGCCTTATCTAGTCTATTGGGTATGGATTCATTAACCTCTACAACTGGGCTAGTCTAAAACTGAATACAAGGCCGACCCTTTCTAGAACTTCCTCTAGAAGAAATAAGGAAAACATAAAAAAGTTCCCAAGGCACTTGGGAAAGGAAAAATATAATAGAAAACAAATGTACACAAGGCACTTATTGAAAGGAAACTAGCCTAGAATAAAATAAAGACAACAAATAAAATGTACTTGAAACAATACTTGGAGGAATTTGAACAAAGCTAATCTAATATATACACCCTAAATCTATGTGTACCCTTTCCTCTTAGATCAAAGGGAAAGTTTGATACTTTTTTTGCATCATGAGATAAGGGATTTAATAATGCCTACAACTTCTTGACCGTCGATCTTGATGCCTACTTCTTTTTTCAACTATTAGCCTCTTTGTCATTATACTCAATGAGAAATAAGAAAATTTAACTAGGTTAGCTATGTGAATCTAGATAGTCTCAAATTCTTCATATGGCTCTTTAACTACAACATCCAATGGTGGATTGATAAGGTATAACTATTCAATTTCTAAGATGTCCTTAGTAGGATTAAGATTATTCTTTATTTTATGTTTTTTAGGTTCCTCAAGGAAATGATGGCCCATTTTAAAGCTCTAAAACAAGTCCATGTCTACAATGAACTCTTGAGGTGTTAGAGTTGAAAGACTACCCACTTCATCCCCTTTTATTTACTTGACAAGGTTGCTCTCCTTATATGCAACTAGACCATAGTTTCTTTAGAGAAGAAAATAACTAGCTCTCAATATCTCAAACAAGTCATCAAATGAGCCTTTCCACTGATTGGTAACCTCTTGCTACTCCATAAGTTCATCAATTTGATTAGCTATTTCATTAATTTACTCATCCTTTTTATAATGTGGTAGTTTATCCAAGGAATTAATAGCCTCAACCCCATCATTTTCAACATAAAGTGGTAGCTTTGCATCCTCAATAGTGCAATCTATTTCATGCACAACTAAAAAAGAGTCTTCAATATGTTCCCCTTCATTTAAGAAGGTTGAGTTCATTTTTATTTACTAAGGGGGGGGGACTATGGTGATTTCTTCCTCATAGTTACTCATGACATCCTCTTTGGATGCATATTCTTGGTTTTCCTCACAAAGGAGAGGATCTTTCTCAAAGAGTGGCATAATAGATTCTTGAAAACACTCAACAAAAGGTGAGAAAGGTTCAAGGAAGCTACCATAGGCTCCTAATTTTGTTCCTAAAGTTGCTCTAATTGGATCACCTTCACTTCCTCTTCCTAATTCTTTGCCTCTTGAAAGGCTCTCCATGAAGGAAAGGCTTTAATTTTTTGAGGGGAAAGGAGTGGAGGCTATAAGGTCTCTTGTCAAAATTTAGGAATGACCACCTTTTCCTTCTTCTTCCCACTGCTCTGAATGGATTTCTAAGATGGGAAAGATAAAGGTCTCCTTTGACCTTCTAATTCTACTTTTCCTCTTCTTTCTTTGTCTTCACTTCTAACTCTCTATTTTTTTTTTTTATGTTCTCTTGAAATATCTCCTCCTTAAGGTGGTTAGGAATAGAATAAGGCTCTTAAAGAGGAATGATGGAGGTTTGTAGGGGTTCATATCATTCTTTGTCTTGGACTCTTAATTCTAGATATACCTTCACTTGCCCACCCCATGACTTTACCACTTGGTTTCAACTTGGAACCTTAAAGGATTTCATAATGGGTTCTTGGGAAATAATGGAGCCTTGGATCTCAGTAGCCGGTTATTATACAACAAGCTCTTCAATTTTTTGATATCTCCTTTGAATAGATTTCTAAGAAGGATAGGTTTGAGGAACATATGAAGGATTTGTAAATTTTAAAGGAGCACTTGAAATGGTCACTTGAGGAGGAATGGATGGCTTATAATAAGGTTAAAGTGGTGTATATATAAGCATAAAAGGTTGGTGAGGTTGGCCTTGCTATTACTTAAGTCCTTTCATCTTGTATTCAATGATCTAAATGTAACTTCCTATATCCATCATGTCACCTGTGAGTTTGTTCCAATTTTATCTCTCAATAGGGGCCCATTCTTATTTTATTTTTCATAATGACCCTCTCACATAATGGATATAGTAAGTAGGGACATTTTGACCATAACATTTCTATGAGCAAAATTCTACATCATGCTTGTCAAGGCTTATTAGAGTCTGCCTAAGTGCTGATATGGATGACACATGATAGGGTTGATAAGGAGAAATATTATGATGGGCTTGTTGTCCATAGGAGGGATCAAGGATATATTCTTACATATATGGATCATAAGGAACTCACCAAGGTTCATCATAGCCTTGATAGGGGTGTTGATAGGGTAGATAGGCATTATATGGATTGTGAGGACCAAATTGGGATATTTTGATAAGGAGGCAAATAATAGGGATATTCACCATAGCTATTCATATTAGCCTCATATGTCAAGTGAGATGTAGGAGCTGATTAAAATCTATAAAGAGACAAACCTGGCCTGCTCATAACTAGAAGCTTTGATTTGGAACCACTATTAGTGCTAATTACTTGCTTCCAAAATTTGATAGAGGAGAGATACACCAAAAATATTCCTCACCTTGGTCCCATCAGGCATGCCAAAAAAAATTGTAGTGTAAAATTACACCCTTTTGGGATATGTTTTTAGGCTCTCTTACTCCCAACTACAATATTAGAGCAACCTCAGGCTGTGGGTATCTTATATTAAGGTTGAAACTTTAGCGAAGGTCAACTTTCTTTTGGTAGATCACCTAAAACTAATGTTTCTACTTGGAAAAGAGGTAGAGAGGGGTATAAGGTCTCTTAAGAAATCCAACTAGGTGATGTACCAAAATAAAATGGGAAACTCCCATAAGCTTGAACTCACACTAGTTTTTCAGAGGATAATACTGACTTGCATAATCTCAAGATCAAGCTAGTTGCATTAATATTTCATAGAGGAGGTTCAGGGAGAAATGAATGCAAACAAAAAGGATTTCTAAGACTCACTAAAAGATCACATCAATGGTAGAAAGAGAACTCAACTATACCTACAAATAGCATTAAAAAACTCCTTAAAAAAGGTTAGAAAGGAGGACCATGGATGAGGAAGATTATCCTTCACATAATGCCATAGTGTGCAACTCAATAGACACAAATCCAAGGCAAGAGATAGGAAAAGAAAATCCTTTATTGCATCAAGAGGTAGTTCTTAAAAATGCTTGACATGGTCAAGCCTAATCAAGATAAGCATATTTTGTAATATCTCTAAGAGTGTCCCATCTCATAGAGAGATAGAAAAGTCTAAAAATTGGGAACCCCTTAAATGTAAAAAACATGAGATATATATAGATAAAGGGAAGAGAGAAAGAAAGGGCTTGTGTGAGAAAATGGAGAGAGGGATCATAAATGGCTATAACCACCACTATGTCCTTGTAACTACCTTGACCATGAGATGAGCCATCTAAGATCACCACAAATTTCCTTGAGCCCCTCATGCATTCAAGTCTCCCTTGATTGGAGCTGAGAGAACCATGTAATGGGTAGTTTGATGTTCCCTCCTAACATTAATGAGTTGAGAATTTCATTTAAAACTTGGCATGCCCCTTTTTTCCTTTGCATGTCCTACTTAGAAAAGGATGAAAGCCCCATTATCTAAATCAAGACCTAGCCATGCTACCTCTGATCGAGTGAAAATTTATTAGAGGTGAGAACCATATCAAAGGACAAAGGCTTCTATATTAAGTCACACCTACCAGATCTCATCAGTCACTTGGGATTTCTTTTGTTTTGATTGGTCATTAGAAACTTACTCAAATCCTTGATTCACACCATCGATCTACCTGGCATGGATGTCTATGAGTCATTGATCTCCTATCAGTTGAATGCATCCTTAATACCTATCATGTACAATTTATGCTTAAGATTAAATGACTCCCTTTAAACTCTTATGAATACAAATGGCTACTTGATGAGACCCATCTTTGACATTTATGAGAACGCCTCAGGATTTCAAATTTAAATAGCTATTTTTTCAAACTTTTTGCTTTAAATAATTCTTTTAGACATTTTGTCTGAAGGAATTGGGTATTTGGGTTTTTTTCAATGGATAATTCTTGCAAATAATTTTTCTAAAGGAATTTAAATAAATGACCCTCTGACTTTGTTGAAAAGGACTTATCGAAGGGAAAGATACCCTTTGGACTTTTGAAAAGTGACCTTCTCGAAAGGAAAAATACCCTTCAAGAATTTTGAAATGGTCCTTTGAAGCTTTGAAATGATCCTTTGTCAAAATTTCAATGGTATATTTCCCTTTGAAAAATACCTTCAAAAAATTTGCAAGGGTCCATGTTGAAAAGAAAGTGACCCTTCGGCTTTTTTTTGTATAGGACAAATTTCCCCAAGAAAATACCCTTCGTAGAAATTGTTTGGATTACTTTACTTGGAAAAGATAATTTATTTTGAAATTTTTTTTAGACAAATTATCTGAAAGAATTATAACACTTAGTTGAAAACAAAAATCCTGAAGAGAGAACACTTAGCCAAAATAAAACATTCCTTCAGTAAAATTGTGTTGACAATTTTCCCAAAAGAAACCATGAAACTTAGCTCAATAAAAAGGCCTGAGAGAAAAGAAACACTTAGTCCCCATAAAGTTTGAAAGAATGAACAAGGACTTAGCTAAATAAAATATTTTTCATTTATCCCTTTGGCTTATAGGCTTATCCTTAAACACTACTGCTAACCCTAATTTTTTTTTGCTTGAATCCTCTCTATTTGCAAATTTTGGATCCATTTCTATGCCTTTGATCCACTACCACATCAAACCATGTGAGATATTTATATGTGGGTCGAAATTGGCCAACATTAGGGTCTACCTTGATTCCTTAAAGAGAGATGATAAATGCAAAAAGCTTTCCAGATAAGACCCCAAAAACACATTTTTTGGGGTTGAGTCTGACATGGAAATGGATTAGGCATTCAAAGGTGATTGTGAGAATGGCTAGATGATCCTTGCAGTATTTTTATTTCCCAAGGAGATCATCTATATAGTCCTTTATGATTTTATGGATGAGATCATGGAAGATGTAGGTCATCATATGGTGGTAGGTTGCTCTAGTGTTATTTAGACCAAATGGCATGACCTTGTAGCAGAAGGTTCCCCAAGGGGTGATAAAGGAAGTTTTATGCTGATCCTTGGGGGAGATAAAAATTTGATTATATCTTGAGAAACCATCCATGAGAGATAACATTTTATGGCTAGATATAAGATCAACAAGTTGGTCAATGTTAGGCAAAGGGAAGTCATCCTTTAGACAGGCAAGGTTAAGGTGACAAAATTCGATATAGAGGTGAAGTTCCCCTATAGGTTTGGTAATGGGAATTGTTGACGCAGTGGATTGTACCTGAGGTAGGATGTCTAGCTCCCACCCTTCCACACGTAACAATGGAACCTCCCCTCTCACCTATGGGATCAATGAAGCTAGAGGGGAGAGTCTCTAGATAAGGGCTAGATCCCTCTGATGTATCATTTAGGCTCTGGTTTCTCCTATCGCTAAAAAATAAAATGAAAAAAGGTGGGGGATGAAAAGGGAGAGAGAGATGCTGAAAATAGAACCTAAGGATAAAAATGAAAAGGTGATACACCAGAATATGTTGACCCACTCAGCCTGAACATACACTTTTCACCAGGAAGAAATGCCCATACACTTCATCTGAAGGGGGAAGCTTTTCTGCAATAGTGAGTTAGGGGTTTGTAGAGATATAGGGAGGAAGGAACTAGCAAAGGTGTTCTGAGACACACTTTGACAGCCTATTCACATGCACCTATATTCTTGTTGTAGACACTTCTGGCAAACTTGCAGAAAGGAGACTTCACAATGCACTGGACATGTTGTAATTGATCTGTGAAAAGCATGAAAGACAATGAATTAACACAAAAGAAGAACATAGACATATACTTTAAAGTGCAAGTCTAGATAGAGGTAAAAATGCTAAGTCCTAATTTAAGGTAAAATCTAGCAGTGCTCTACCTTACAAGCCTAAGATATTTTTGGGCAGAGTTTTGCCTTAAGTATGAGAGAATCCCCCCTTCTCAAATGAGAAATTTAAAATATATAGAAAGAGGAAGAGAACTTAGTGCTTTTTGGGAAAGACTTTGGCACTCTTTTTGCAAGCTGGCCCATGTGCGCTCTGAGCCTTGGGAAGAGGGAGCCATTTGATTATCAATTCCTGATTTGACTTTGGCATCCCAACATTAATGAGAAAACATGGCCATGCTTCTTTTTTGTGAACAGACTACTCCCTTCAAGGCATTTGCATGACTTGTCTGCTTATAAATACAAATTGGAGGAAACAAGCTGCACCACTTACTGTTTACACCTTTTGGTGACCATCTAGCAATAACTCGCCTCTTCTTTGCCACTTGGACTTCTTTGTCTCTTTCTACACCTTGTCTTCTTCCTGCTTTGTCTCTTACAAGTTGCTATTTTCCTTGGGCTCTCACTGCTTGCCATGGCCATTTTATACTAATTCTAGTGAGTGACACGTGGCGTATTCTACTGTAAAATGGGCAGGACATGTGGTAGCATCTGCTTGACTCATGGAAGCTTTAGGCACCCTTTAAAGGTCCTGAAAAAGAGGACATGTGTTAACTTCTACTCTCTTTAGTGATTCATCCAAGGCCCACCATAATTTTTGTGAGACAAAAGATAGAGACTGCAGGTGTTGACACTTGTCGGCTTCCACTGAGCCTTATAGGGGACACATGGCATGTTCTACTACTCCTAAAAAAGCATGTCAAAGCCTTCTAGGTTGCCACTTGGTGCCTTACGCACTCTAGATTTCCTAGTGTAAAATTGACATTCATGGGTCTGTCACAATTTGAAAACCAAGAACTAGTCTATCTTCTTAAAGTTGATAGCTTCTAGGACATCACCATCCTTAGCAAATTCCTTTGGGGCTTTTCCTTTGGCTTTTTGCTTTGATCTTTTTCCTGCAGACAACAAGTCTGTAAGAATTGCCTTGTGACTTTGCCTTCAGAAATTTCCTTTCGGGCTCTTTGGCTACAGCTTCTCCGAATTCCTTCAGATTTTTTGTCTGAAGGAATTCCTTTAGACAAAAAGTCCAAAGGATTTCTTCCTTTCCTCTACCAATTGCCTTAAAAAAAGGGCCCTTCAGGAAAGTTAAAAATGATCCTTCCAATTTTTTTTGAAATAACTTACCTTCGTGGCTTTCTTTGTGGCCTCTTTGAAGTGCTCCCTACCCTCTACAAGGGATCTTGAACCTAGAACTACCCTCCGCAAGGGTACTTGTCTTTCAGGACGCTTGAAAAATTTGTATTGAACTGCTCCTTTGAACCAACCATTGAACCAGTTCAACGGTTCAAATGATTGTTGAACCAAGGCTTTGAACCGAGCGTTAAACCAAGCTTGTTGAACCATCTAACTAAACCAAGTCGTTGAACTAACTGAGTGAACCGAGTGATTGAACCATCTGATTGAACTGAAGCATTGAACCAAGGCATTGAACTAATGCATTAAACCAAGCTGATGAACCATTTGATTGAACCTATCGATGAACTTAGCCGATTGAACTAAAGCATTGAACCGAAGCATTAAACTAAGGCATTTAATTGAAGCATTAAACCAGTCCAATGGTTCAAAGATTCAAAGATGCCAATTTTCCTTATGAATTTCCTTAAACAAGAGTCTGAAGAAGCTCTATAAAACCTTGCACTCTCTGAACTAGTTCTTCATCTGCCAAATGACTACACCTGTAGAGTTCTTAAAAATCCAAGCTCTATAGAGTCCATAGAAATGGACCTGCAAAGTCCATAAAAAACTTGCAAATTTTGTAGAAATCACTAGATTCATGCAAAATCAAAAAATGAAATGGCCCAGAATAGAAGGGATAGAAGGGGACCAATTTTTGGCCTATTGGGAAAAAAATGGTCAACAAATTGGTGACTCCCAGGGGAAGCATGCCTGTTATGCTTAGAGACCAGTTGCCTTAAAGTCCATTAGGAATGGAGTCAGATGCAACTTTGAAAGAGTTATCCACTACCTTGAGGGATCTCAGAATCAAACATGAAGCCTTTTACCCCACACACAAAGGAAAACACACATAAGGCTAAAAACACTACTTGTGTAAACTGTACTTAGGGAAAGCAGGAAAAGAAACTGAAAGAAAATTACTATGTACAACTAACTAGGTACATCTGCCTCCCTCCTAGATCAAAGGGAAAATTTATTAAGCCCCCTTCCTGGCAAGAAGACTTATGGTGCCAAAAAAGTGGCTGAAAGAAAAGGAGATTTGGTGACTTGCTCCTCTTGCCTGTCACTTAGATTGGCTTACATCTAAGTGGATCAGATTCAAACATGCTTCCAACATATACATACTCTATTTGTTCTTTGAAGCTAGTTGAATGCTGGTTCTCCATGCTGGTGAACTTCACCAAGAAATTTGTGGCTATTGCCTCATCACCATAAGCCCTTTGTAGTGCATGGTCCCTTTGCAATGTATCATGGTTTGACTTGTTCCCTTCTGCTTCACTAAACACCCTATCAAACTCATCCTCTACTTCCTCTTGGCATTCTTGAAGAAGGGTGACTATTTTGATGTCTGAAATGGAGTCACAAATTGATTGATCATCCCATAAAACATCACCTCTCTGTTCAAAACTTTCCTCTCCAAGGCTTTCCTCAAGGGAGATAGACCTCTCCTTTTCCTGCTCAAAGATCAGAGTTTATAGATGTTCAAAGGCATCCATCTAGTCCTCCTCTAATTATTGCTCCTTGATGTAGTAGTCTTCCTCATTGAAACAACAAGGAAGTTCATCAAACAAAGGGGGAGAGAGCTCACCATGCTTATGTTCCTCCTCATATTGCTGAAACATCTGAATCTATGCATGCCCTGTGTCTTCTCCATTACTAATGAGGTCTTCACAAGGAGCATCGATGATGATTTCTTCTTCATTGTCGCTCATGATAACCTCCTGGAAAGCTACAAATTGGATCTTTTCTTCCTCACTTGCCTCCTGTAGAAGAGGTTCCTCCTTGAGAAGGGATGAAGTGAAAAAACCATGTGGAAGGGGAGGCAGTCCTTGAGCTAGAATCGAATGATTCACCTCCTTCCATTTGGTCAGTACTTCATCAATATTAGGTGTGGCCTAATAGCTCTCTTGGAAGTGTGTAGATGGGGTGTGTTTAGACATAGAATGTGCCATTGGGTCTGAACCATCCATCACACATTGGCTAAGGAATCTCTCTCTAGATTCTAACTCTGTAATTCTTCTGGCCATATCCTCTTAGAAGAGCCTTTTTTGGAGGTCACCAACATCATCATGAGCAGGAGCATCCTCATCTTCTTCAAGTTTTTGAGCAAAACCTTTCTTCTCCTCTTTCCTGCCCCATGATTTTATTGTTTTCTTCCAGTCTAGGATCTCAGAATTGGAATTTTGCTCCTGTGAATAGGCAACAACTTTGTTTTCTTGAAGGTCCTAGGGCTCCTCCACAAGGTATAAGAGTTACATCTCTCTTTCACATAGCAGTCTCATCTTAGCCTCTAAATCCTCAATTTTCTTGGCTAGATTATCCTAAAAGAGTCTTTCTTAGAGGTCACCAACATCATCATGTTGAGTAGGAGCAGTTTTGAGAGAGATGTGTTGGTTCATAAAGTTTCCCCAAAAAGAAGATTCATGATCTAAGGAATTTAAAAGGTTCATCTCCATGGGAGGTTATTCTAGTTCCCTTTGATGCTTAAAGGCTAGGCACATGGGGTTAAGAGTAGGGTTGATTAATGCATTAGATGAGCTAGAATGAGTAAGTGCCATCTAGTAGAAATAATTTGGTGCACAAGAGGGGGCTTTCTTTAGGATAGGAGGGGGCACACAAGGCTGACTACCTTGCATGAATGGATTCCTCCATTTTACTACCTCCTCCTCGATGGATTGCAAGGCCTAAACTTGTCTAAACAAGCACTCCTCTTTATATATTAGATCTTGTTGATATCCATACTGCTCATCCAGTCTATCGATTTCCATTACCTGCTTCTCAAGCTCCAGCGCCATTTCCATTATCATTGAAGGGAAACTAGGAGAGCTACTTAAGGTGATTCTCTGAATATCTTAAGTTTGATCGAAGTCATATGAAGGAATACAAGGCCCATGATTTTGTGCAAAGGAATTATACATATAAAAATAAGATTTTCTTGATGGCACGTAGACTACTTAACTAGATAATTTAACTCAGAGTCACCATTGGTGTTGATGCAAAAGCCTCCAAAGGCTAGCTGGTTGAAGAACACACCAAAAATTATTCAACTCTATGGACACAACTTATCCTAGTTGGTACCATCGGGCATGCCAAAAACTGTTGATGCAATGGATTACACTCAAGGCAGGATACCTAACTCCCACCCTTCCACATGCAATAATGGAAACTCCCCTCTCGCTTGTGGGACCAGTGAAGCTAGAGGGGAGAGTCTCTAGATAAGGGATAACTCCCTCTGATGTATCATTTAGGCCCTAGTTTCTCCTACTGCTAACAAATAAAATGAAAAAAGGGGAGATGAAAAGGGAGAGAGATGCTAAAAATAGAACCTAAGCCTAAAAATGAAAAGGTGATACACTAGAAAATGTTGACCCACTCAGCCTAAACATACACTTTTCACTAGGAAGAAATGCCCATACACTTCATCTGAAGGGGGAAGATCTTCTATAATAGAGTTAAGGGTCTGTAGAGATATAGGGAGGAAGGAAATAGCAAAGGTGTTTTGAGACACACTTTGATAGCCTATTCACATGTGCCTATATTCTTGTTGTAGAGACTTCTGGCAAACCTACAGAAAGGAGACTTTACAATGCACTGGACATGCTATAATCGATCTATGAAAAGCATGAAAGACAATGACTTAACACAAAATAATAACAAAGACATATACTTTAAATTTCAAGTTTAGATAGAGGTAAAAATACTAAGTCCTGATTCAAGGTAAAAGCTAGCAGTGCTCTGCCTTACAACCCTGAGAGATTTTTGGGTAGAGTTTTGCCTTAAGGTTGAGAGAATCCCCCCTTCTCAAATGAGAAATTTACAATATATAGAAAGAGGAAGAGAACTTGGTACTTTCTAGGAAAGACTTTGGTACTCTTTTTGTAAGCTGGCCCATGTGCACTCTGAGCCTTGGGAAGAGGGAGCCATTTGATTCTTGGTTCCTACTTTGACTTTGGCATCCCAACATTAATGAGAAAACATGGCTACACTTCTTTTATATGAATAGACTACTCCCTTCAAGGAATTTGCATGACTTGTCTACTTATAAATGTAAACTAGAGGAAACAAGTTACATCCCTTACTATTTGTGCCATTTGGTTACCATCTAGCAATAACTCACCTCCTCTTTTCCACTTGGACTACTTTGTCTCTTTCTACACCTTGTCTTCTTCTTGCTTTGTTTCCTACAGGTCACTGTGTTCCTTAGGCTGTCACTACTTGCCTTGGCCATTTTCTATCGATTCTAGTGAGTGACATGTGGTGCATTCTACTGTAAAATGGGTAGGACACATGGCAACATCTGCTTGACTCATGGAAGCTTTAGGCACCCTTTGAAGGTCCTACAAAAGAGGACATGTGTCAGCTTCCACTCTCTTTAGTGATTCATCTAAGGCCAACCATAGTTTTCATGGGATAAAAGAGAGAGACTGCGGGTGTTGACACTTGTCAACTTCCATCGAGCCTTGTAGGGGACATGTGGCACATTCCTTTTCTCCTAAAAAATCATGTCAAAGCCTTTCATGGTTGCCACTTGGCGCCTTCTGTGCTCTAGATTTCTTGGTGTAAAATTGACATTTATGGGCCTGTCACAGTTTAAAAACCAATGGCTAGTCTATCTTCTTAAAGTTGATGGCTTTCAAGATGTCACCATCCTTTGAAAAATGTTTTAGGCCTTTTCCTTTAGCTTTCTACTTTGGGCTTTTTCTCGCGAACAAAAAGTCTGCAAGAATTGCCTTGTTACTTTGCCTTTGGAAATTTCCTTTCAGGCTCTTTGGCTACAACTTCTCTAAATTCCTTCAGACTTTTTGTTTAAAGGAATTCCTTTAGACAAAAAGTCTAAAGGATTTATTCCTTGCCTCTGCTGACTGTCTTCAAAAATGTGCCCTTCGAGAAAGTTAAAAATGATCCTTTTGAAGGGCATTTTCTTTGCCTTAAAAAATTTCCAAAAGAACTTACCTTCGTGGCTTTCTTTGTGGCCTCTTTGAAGTTCTCCCTACCCTCTGCAAGGGCTCTTGAACCTAGAACTACCCTTTGTAGGGGCACTTGTCCTTCAGGAGGCTTGAACCTTTCACATTGAACTGCTCCTTTGAACCAACCATTGAACCACTTCAATGGTTCAAACAATTGTTGAGCCAAGGCTTTGAACCGAGCATTGAACCAAGCTTATTGAACCATCTGACTGAACCAAGCCATTAAAATGACTGAGTGAATCAAGTGATTGAACCATCTGATTGAACTCAAGCATTGAACCAAGGCATTGAACCAATGCATTGAACCAAGCCGATGAACCATTTGATTGAACCTGCCGATGAACTTAGCCGATTGAACTAAAGCATTAAACCCACTAAATTGAACCAAGCCCTTTGAACTGAGCATTAAACTTTGTATTTGAACTAAAACATTGAACCGAAGCATTAAACTAGTTTAATGGTTCAACGGTTTAAAGATGCCAATTTTCCTTGTGAATTTATTTAGATAAGAGTATGAAGAAACTCTGTAAAACCTTGCACTCTCTGAACTGGTTCCTCATCTTCCAAATGACTACACGACAGAGTTCTTATAAATCCAAGCTCTATAGAGTCCATAAAAATAGACCTACAGAGTCTATAAAAATTTCCAGATTCATGCAAAATCAACAAATGAAATGGCCCAAAATAGTAGGGACAAAAGGGGACCAATTTTTGGCCTATTGGGCAAAAAATGTTCAACAAGAATGATATTGGAAACCCATTAGGGATAGTTAATGGGTTTAATAAAATTGATAGATAAGAAACATTGAAACTCTTCTTTGATTAAAAGGGTGATTTGAGGGTGTATCCTATAAAGATTGTATTGAATAGGCTTAGCATCAAGATGGGTGACAATGTTATGTAGGGATATGAAAGGGTTAATTATTGGCATATCCTAATAAGACCAATCAAATTTTATGCTTTAGTCTTGAAGGAAAGAAGGGTAATCTTGTTGCTTCATAGAATCTAAGGATTGACCAATCTTTACAATGTGAGAGTTTTCCTAAGTACCTAAGTTGACATTGATAGTAGATTCATTCAACATGGTTTGGTTCTTAAAAAGAAGGGATTTATAGATAAAATAATCCCACACACTAAGGTAGGTGAGAATAGAATCATCATTCTAATGTTAGATGGTGTTGATGGTAGGAGAATCATTTTCTACAATTTTAGGATGAATGAGAGGAAGGGTTTTAGTTTGACTACCCTTTTGATAGGTAAGGGGGCCTAAATTAACAATATTGACTAAAAAAAATTAGGAGAAATTATTTAGAAATATTCAAACTTCAAAGGAGATTGGGTTGGTGAGGATGGGATATCCTCATAAATGGTGGTGATGGGTTTGGGTGAATTGGTGGGTTCTTCTAGTGGGATGAACCTAAGTCCAAATAACTCACAAGTGTTTTGGGTTTTGATCAAAGGTAACTCATCAGGTCCATGTTCATAAAGAACTAGGCCAAATCCCTTCTATGCACACCTATGAAGGTAAAATTTAGAAATTGTCGGTTTGTCTAGATAGGAGAAGTTAGAGGTAAATGGTTAAGAGATAGAGGTAGTGATGGAAGAAAAAGATGGATGATAAAGTCCCCCATAGATTAAGTTGGTTTGATGGTTGAGAGGCCTAAAAAGAATGATGGTTCTAATGTTGGGGTCATAACTAGGATCATGGTCAAGGTTCCTATACTCTTGAGGAGTAAGAAAAACATCTAAGGCTAAAAGATGATACTCTCTCAATGAGAGACATTGAAATGTGAGTTCCAAGGGGTCCTCTATAGGGATCTGAGAAGAAGGGATAGATGAGCTAGTTGAAGCTTCATCTAGATAGGGGTAAATTTGCTATTTATTGGTGGTAAGGTGTATGAGGGAGGAAGAATAATTTCTTTAGGTTGATATGTCATGTTTTAAGATGTGAAAGGATTAGGGTAATATTTTATGGTAATGACTTGATCCTCATGTTAGAATTTTACACATCGATGTAAGGTAGATGGGACATAATTCATGGCATGGATCCAAGGGCATCCAAGTAAAATGTTGTATTATAACTCACCTTATACAACTTAAAAAATTTCTAGAATTGTGTAAGGTCCCAAGTGGATGTGGAGGATGACTATCCCCAAGGTAGTGGCCATATTATCATTAAAGGAGTGGAGGACCGCTTCAATTTTTGACATGATATTCTTAAGCATTTAGAATTGGTCATAATCATGAGAGGAGATAATGTTAATACTAGTTCTTCCATCAATCATCACCCTTTTTATGTGGGTTTGATTGATGTATGCAGTGTAAGAAAGGAAGATCAAGATATTTAGAATAAATAGAAGGTATTTCTAAATCTTAGAATGTGATAAAGGTAAAAAGTTGAAGGGTTTTGAAAAAGGATGCAAGAGGTTGAGGGTATTTTGGTTGAACCTCTATCAATTTTATGGCCTTTATCAATGCTTGGTGATGATGGGGTAAGGTGTTGATTAGTTTGTAAAGGCTCATCTTCATCGATGTCTGCTGAAGATGTTTTATCATTACTCATTGGATAGATTCAGAAGGGTTAGAAGGAGAGGCACCCAAAATGGATATTTTGGGTTTTGGTGAAGGTGAATGTAAAGGTGAGGATATTTGGGTTCATTTGGAAGGTTGAGGGGTGGAAGCATATGTCCATGGTATGGACACTTTGGCCTTTACCTTAACTTTTTATTGGAACCTAAATCAGGTAACCATATGGATAGTGTGGATTAGGGAAGGTGTTGGGCTAGAAAGTTCCTTTGAATCCTCATTACTCTTGGGTGAGAGTGGAGGAGTAGGTAAATTTTGGATGGTTTTATTTGGTGGTTGGGTTGGTAATAGGCTCAAGGGAGGTTCATCTAATAACAAATCATCCTCACCCCATAAGTTATGGATAAGTGTTTACAGAGATTTATAGTTCTTCATGTCGTGTCCAAGTATCCTATGGTATGAGAAGATTAGATTGTCACTAAACCAAGATGGTTTAGGACTTGAAGGTTCAAAGGGTTTAATAGGTGGAAGGATTAAGAAATAATTTTAAAATAACCTTTATAAAATGATCGAATAATATTTGAGCAAAGGTGTTGAGGGTATTAGGTTTTTGGTTTTAAGAGTGAGGGAATTCTTAGAAGTAGGCTCACCATAGAAGTTTTAGGTGGTGGAATGGTTTTTATAGGTGGTTTTAGTTTGGATTGCTTGGTTATGGTTGTTTTTAAGGTGGAATATTTAGAGGTGGATGGTGAAGGTTTGGTGATAGGTGGGAAGGTAGAGGTAGATAGATTAGTTAAAAATGATGGGGATTTTGATGATTTGGAGGGTGTAGGTAAAGGCATAATGAAATGAGGAGGTGTGGTTTGGGTATTTCTATGAGGGTTCACCTTCTTGGTCAAAGGATGATCTCTTAGGATGGTAGAAGGATGGGGTCCTAAGATATAAGGTAAGTGCGAAAGGGGTGGTATGGGTCTGGTTCAAGGTGGGAGTTTAGGTGGTTTCACCTTCTTAGTTGGTTTGGTTGGGGTTTACTTTGGTGGACTAGATGGGGTTAATTCCAACTTAAAATATGGTTGAACAAGGCTAGGTGTAGGAATTATTCCTATATTCTTGATAGGTTTGGTTAGAGAGGTGTAAGTGATTTGACAATTTTAGATGGAGCTAGTTTGGATGGTTTTCTTATGGTTTTTGAGGGAGAAATGTTTAATGAATGGATTTATGTGAAGATAGGTTTGATAGTGGATTCAAGTGAGGTTGAATGATCATGTTTATTTTGATAGGGGAGCTCAAGATGATGCTAAAAGGTAGCTCTATCTAGGTTGAAAAGTGAACTCTAGACTTTGGACCAATCTAGAAAAAGGCTTGTAAATGTGTTTGATCCCTTGGTCATTGGTTTCAAATATTAAGATCATGGGTTGAGGTGAGGGAATGGTTTCACCACCTTTGTTCTTAATATTAGGTTCCAAGATTTGGGAGGATGTTCCCTCCATGGAAGGAGTAGACAAGGTAATCTCTTATTTTGGGATGGTTTCTAAAGAGAGAATGGGTGGTTTTATGATAGGGGAGGAAGGTGTGATGGCCTCAAGTGAAGGAATGAATATGGTTATTTCCTTTATTTGGGTGTCTAAATTAATGGTCTGTAATTCCACCACTTCAATAAGTGGAGTGGGGGAAGAGGTAGTTGAAGCAATGGTTACCTCCTTTGGTATTTCTATCAAAGGAGATGTGGATAGGTCCATGGTCTCATCAATTAAGGAAAGAGGGGTGGTTTCTTCCTTTGTTTTGGTGTCCAAAAGAATAGAGTGTGAGTCCACCACTCCAATGAGTGGAATGGAGGAATAAGTAGTTGAGGCAATGGTCTCCTCAATGATAGGTTCACTGATAATGACATTGACCATATGGACCTCATGAGCATGAGATGATTCTAGTTTGTTATCATCATAATTGGTAGAAGGGGCATGATTGGGGAAAGGTTTTCAAAAGATGTTAAGGGAATGATTTAGGGGTGCATTGGGATTATCAAATACAAGTTCTCCCTTATCAATCATGTTTTGGATAATGGTTTTAAAGGTGTTACATCTACTAACATCATGTCCAATGACATGGTGGAAAGTACATAGATCATTCTCATTGTGCCAACTAGGTGTTGGGAGAGACATCAAATTATTGGGGAGGTTTTATGGGAGGAAGTTGTATGATGTTGGCTTTGAGAAATTTATCCAAAACTAAAGCATAAAACTCCCCTATCAGAGTATATTATTTGGGTCAAATTGATTTTGATTTTGGTTTTGTTGGTTGGAAAATTTAGAGTTAGTTTGGTTGGATTGGTTGATAATTGGTGGTGGAGTGGTTTTAAGGAAACCAATTTGACATATGCCTTTGGTTTAGTCTTGGGATAGTTAAATCGATTGGTGGTTTTGGATGAGGAATTATAATTGAATTTGAATCTAGAATATTTATTTCTTAGTTTCAATTTCCCCTCATAAATGGATCTGATTTCTAATTTGTGTAACATGGTGAAAGCCTCATCAAAGGTCTTGAAAGTCTAAACTTGAAGAGTAGGAGCAATGTGTTTGGCACAACCCTAGGAGAATAATTTAATCAACTTAGGTTGGGGTAAAGAGAAAGAGATCTAGTTGATAAGACTTCTCCATTTGGTTATGAAATCAAAAATTGATTCATCATCAAATTGCCTAATGGAGTAGAGGTTAGTGATATAGACCTTCTTAGATATATTGACTGAGAAATGATTTAAAAATGTTTGGGGAAGTTGGGAAAAGGAAAATATGGAGTTCTTGGTGAGATAACTATGCCAATCCAAGGATAGTCCAAATAAAGACATGGGAAAAGTGTGAAGGAGAAGAGCATAATTATATGCAATCAAATAACAATAATGGAGAAATTCTCTTAAGTGTTGTTGGGGGTCCTCCTTGCTTTAGAACTTGGAAAACTTGGGTAGTTCCCATTGAGGAGGATAAGATCAAATAGGGATGGATGGATGGATAGGTTCATTATAGATTTTATCATAAGATAAAATTTATGAGCCCTATAGATAGATGACTCTAGGTTAGTCATTTTGTCCATTAACATTTTGACTACATCTATTTAGGGTTGGGAAACTCTATAATTATATGGTAATTTTGGTTGAGGTTGGGTGGAAACAATATATGGATAAGTGGTATAAGGTTGAACATATAACACATATTGGTATGTGGTCATTAAAGGTTAGGATGATGCCACATAAGGGTTAATGAGCACAAAATATTAGGAAGAAGGTGCTATGTATCCTTTTGTATTAGGAACATATTGGTAAGATGTCATAGGTATTTATTGAGGGATTGATATGGGTTGATTTAGAGGTATGGATAGATTAATTGATTGGGGTTGAGTGGTAACTCTTGTGATAATAGGTGGAAGGGTAGGAGGTATGGAAAGCACCAAATTTTGAAGTGGGGTAGAAATTAGTGGGTTGGTAGTGATAATGGGAATGGTGGAAATAGGATTAGAATATACCCCCATGGTGGATGAAGTATGGGTAACAAGAGGTGAGGTTTCCCTTATATGGGAGGTGTTAGTTGGTGTAAGGGGTGTTTGGCTATTAGTTGGGATGTTGGATTGAGTTTGGGTGGTGTTAGTGGATGGGATATTAGTGGAAGAAGATGTTTGTGTGATCATAGGTTGGGTATAGGTCGCACCAACCATAAGATGGGGAGGCATACCATAAGGTGGATTTGTGTGAGGAACCAAAGCAATAGAGGTATGGTGAGATAAGGTGTTAAGGTAATTTTGAAGGGCTACGAGGTTGTTATCAAGGAAGGTATCAAAATCTGCATCACCCTCAACAACTATCCAAGGCATGGTAGGAGGGGGAGAAAGATGATAAGAAAACTCTACATCAGAATTATACTCCATGGAAGAGGAAGAAGAGCAAGGTGGTTCTTGGTTGTTTTGGTTCCTCAACTATTGTCTAGTAAAAACCATGTGAGGAATAAAAAATAAATGATAGAAATCTCTCAACTCAAACATAAAGCAAAAATAGGAAAATAATCTTAAGGCAACCAAAACATACACTAAAGGGCATTTAACAACTTAGGATACTTTTTAGATCACTTTTGGATTATGCCTTAGAAAATATGAAGAGGGAATTTGGTTTGTAGATCAGGTACTAGAAAGGAAGTCTAAAGTTAGTTTCAGGTGTTAAAGGCTCTCAAAAATATATATTGAAAGTTAGTACATGGCTTGATATTGAGGCCTACCCCTTCACTTCATATACTATAGTGATAAGGGTGTTGGGTGCTAAGCCAAGATATACTAATTTTTAGAGTTTAGACTCAATCAGAGAGTTAAGTTTTGGTTTCTCTTCTTGGTAATGACCTCCAAGTAAGATAGCCAAAGGTTAAGCTATACTGATAAGTGATGAAATCTTAGTTGGGCCTTATGTAAATTGTTTTGATGTGTTGATTGATTATGTGGTTTGGTAAAGTGTGTGATAACAAGAGTGAAACTATGATTGATTACTTTTGTCTTTAAGTTACTAAATGAACTAAAAACAAGCATGTAATCAATGTATGCAAGGTTTATTTTAAGCTCAAAATAAATTTTAGATTTCATTATATGAGCATATAATAAATGAATAAAAGGGCACCTAGATTATGCTAGGGTCCCACCAAGCATGCCAAAATGTTTCTCTTAATTTCTACTCATTTCTTAATTAAGGAAGAAGGTAAGAAACTAGTAATAAGGGTGTGGTAGAAGAACCTAGTTTTTATGTACACATGATCTAGAAGAGTGTGGAGAGTTCATTTTTTATCTTGGAAGGATGACCTATAGATAAAAAATCACTAACAAAAGGGGTTATTAGAAAGATAGTTAGGTGGACTGCCTAGCGTGAGCTAGATCGAAGAAGCATGAGCTTGTTAGGAGGCTGTTAATCCACTCTTTGATAACAATTAAGTTAAAAAAGATCAAATGAAATTACTTTCATCAAATAATACAAATTAACTGACATGAAATATAAGAAAAAATGAATGATTGTTAGATAAAATAACTAAATATAACAATAATAGGTTAATATTAGTGCTAAAATATATTAGTTCAGGTTCAAAAAATTAGGCAGGGGTCTGTAAACAGGCAGGGATGCAAAAAGTTAGATTTTGTTGGGGGTAAGTGGTTAGAAATAACTTGATGTTATCTCTTACCATAGTGACCATTGATGATTAGGGTGACCATTGATGATTAAGTTGACCATCGGTTGTTGGGTAACTATCAACGGTTGGAGGTGACTATCGATGATTATGCTGACCATCAATGGTTGCCTATAGATTTTGAAGGTAGTCAAAAGGGAGTTGAAAAATGGGTCAATGATTAGGTAAGGGTTTTTTAAGGATCTGATTAGGGATAAGAAAGTTAGGATATAGGTGTAAGAGATCTGATTTAGGCCTAAAAGTTAGAAACCAAATAAACAAAGCTAAAATACAAACTATACCTGGTGCTTGTTAAATGGTTGATGGTTGATGGATAGAGCAATTTTGGTAGAGTAACAATACTTTACCTCAAGTGAAAATTTGGTATAGGTTTAGATATCTATTGTAGTTATTGAATTGATGGAAGAAAGACTAGCTGGAAAGCTTGAATACCTGTATGTTAAATTTTTTGTGATGATGGATCTATTTCACCTCTTACTCCCCTCCTTTTATAGGCAACGAGAGATGGAGGATATAAGGTTCTATAGGAGGTTGGATTTCTAATTTTGATTCTTGGGAGTTCATTAGTAATGGTCAAGGTGGACATTTTTAATTATGCCATGCTAGTTTACACATAACTGGTATTTGTGTAAGAATAAGGAAGACCTAACTATCAACGGTCAGCCTAACCATTGGTGGTCAAGATGACTATCAATGGTCAAGGGTTTAGAGGAAAATTGGTCAATGTGAGTTAAAAAGGGCTAGGTAATGGTTAAGTTAGTGATTTAGTGAGTTTTTCTAGATAAGTAGCTAACTTGACTCAGGGTCTGATGGGTTGGTTAGTGGGTCCTAAGGTATTTTGACATCTAGAACCATCATGTGTAGTTTTTTAGTGTCTACAAGGGAGGAGGAGTTACTAATGACTATAGATGGTAATCATATTGAATGCCTTAAAAATTTACTGCTTGATTACAATGTATTTACTTGAGGCATTTGTGCACTATAGATGGTACTACATGGATATTTTATATCCATAGGCATATAAATCAAATGTGTAATACCCTTATATTTGGAAATAATAGAAACAAAGTATCCATTATTGATAAACCAACTTAGAGAGGTAGTAATATATACCTAATATTTTTATATGTATTCACATCAATATCCTTGACTACTCTTGATATATCTTGTATATCCTATTATGTGTACCCAGTATTGTGAAGGAGTGTCATTATAATCGCATTTTAATTTTATCCATCTAAAATCATGATATTATGGATAGGTTGGTTATTGATGTATACTCTAACAAAGAGTGCATGTCTATCTAAGTCATTACCATTGATTTCATTATCATTACATATGATCATTACATGTGTTAATATGCCTGTAAATGTTCTAATAATTCCATCTATTGGATACCCATATGTATTAGGAGGAGGATACACATTATATGCATGATGTACTACTGAGTTATCTACATTTTTTGTTGTTTGATGATGTGGAAAATTATTTTTGAAGATTTTTATTTTTTCATTGTCATTCTATTGTGTTATATCTTCTTATGTGGTTGTGCTTAGCTTAATAGTATTATCATAAATATTATATTGTATCTCATGCCTTAGTAGCCTATAACACTTATTTTTAGAATAATTAATCCATATGTGGTATTTAAAATATTCATTACTATTTAAGCCTTTAAGTTGAGGCTTAAATAAATCAATCTCAAATGGAGGAAGCAGAGATATGAGATTGAAATCAATTAGTTTTTGTAAAAATATATAAGGAGGTTGTGGTAACCTTGTAAATTGTATCCTTAGAGTTGTCAATTGAAGCTTGTTTAATTTGGATTCATTATTGCTTTCATTATATTTTAAGTTGTAGTTTGGATTGATTTTAAAATTAATATTTGAATATTTAAATATGGGATGGTGAGTGGAGTAGGAATGGGCAAGTGAATGGGAATTGTTTTTGAATGGCGACTTAGACCAATTTATGGGATACGGAGATGGGTTATCCAAAAAGGTAGGGTGGATCCCTCTCTCCTATTGACTGGGTTACACCTTATGTTTGTACATGTTGACACCTCAATGGGGGAACATCTAGAAAAACCAATATCAAAAGATTCATTTGGGAAAGGAAAAAGAAAGGCCACCTAATTTGATAAGCTGAAAGACAAGTTGTCAAATCCAAAGGAATTTTGACCAAGTGAATAACTTCTGACCTCAAAGGATGAGAAGGGCATTCACATCAAAATCTATAAATAATTGATGCAAAGACCTCTTCAAGAATGGAATTTTCTCTTGTAGGCAAATTTATAGGGACTAGACCTGATATAGATGTGTCAAAAAATTGGGTGAAAAAATGGAAAATGAAAAGCTTTATGGAAATTTATGCCATGAATAATGGTTTCTTATTGATCAAATTGAGAAATGTGGAAGATTGTGCTTAGATCCTAGTTAGAGGACCTTACTTTTTTAGTAGATTAGGCCTATTCTTAAAGTAATGGAAACCAAATTTTGATTCAGAGAGGGAAGATGTAAATATTATGCCTATTTGGGTAAGGTTACCAGGCCTACCATTGGATTTTTTTATGAATACATTTTCATCAACATCGCTAAGACTTTTAGATATCTGATAGCATTAGATGGAATAATAAAATTAAGAACCAAGTTTATGGATGCCAAATTTTGGATTAATGCTTTTATTAATAAAAAACTCCCTAAATGTGTTTTTATTCATAGCCCAATAGGGGAATGGAATCAAAATATAAAATATGAATAATCATCTATGCTTTTTTCTACATGTAACAAGTAGGGACATGTTTGGAAACTATTCCCTCAAGAACCTAATATAGGTTTTCAAATGAATAGTAGGGAAAAATAGAACTAGAGGAAGAAAGATCAGATCAATGATGAAGAAAATCCTAAATATGGAGAAATGGAGAGATCATATAAAAACATAAGAGGGAATGCCATTAATGTTGATCAACCTATGGTAGTCTAAAAGGATCAAATTTTACAAGAAGAGGAAAAATAAAAGGGTAAGAACTTAAGTGAATAAGGTTCTACTCAAAAGTTAATGAAAGATTTAGACAAGGGGAAAGAATTAATGGATTCAATAGAGAGAGAAAACTTGATTGAAAACTCTAGTATAATCAAATTTAGTGAGGGAGAGGAATTGATTGAATCCCCAAAATATCAAAATGGTCTAATTGATCTCTAGGATATTCAGAGTCAAGTGTAAGGATATATGGAGATCAAATGCATAAAATACAATTCATTCAATCTTTCAATTTAATATTTCTCTTCCCCTATCATCTTTAACAAATTTGATTGTGTCCTCTCTTTAGGGGAAGTAGTGGACTTAAAAAAAATTTATCCCTTACTCAAACAAAGGCACCATAATCATTTTAGAAGGGGTAGAGTCAGTCGGAAAGTCTCTTTATAAAGACAAAATTGAAAAGTTCTTTAGTTTTAAAAAAGTAGGAAGTGAATCATCCCCCTTTAAAAATAAAGGATAAAGTAACTTCAACTCCAACCACGTCTATAATAAGGGGGGAAAGAGTAGATCAATAGGTTCTCCTCTAAACTTAAGTAGGACCTATAGAAAAGAGGTATTTAGAATAGTTACAAAAGGATAAGTAGTGGAGGATCCCAATCAAGTCTCCCCTTCAAAGGGATAAAATCTCAGCATAAGAAATTATCATGAAAGTTATTTTGTGTAATATCAGAGTTTTAAAGGGTAGTAATAAACATAGAGTATTTAGGGATTTTAGAAAGATTCATAATACAATGATCTTAACAATACAAGAAACATAAATAGAGGAATTTTTTTTTTAGGAAAAAAAATAAATTCTTTGGAAGGAAGTGGAAGATACATGTGTAAGCTCTTTAGGATATTATAGAGGGTTATCCACTTTATAAAATAAAAAAATAATTATAGGAGATGTGGTGAGTAGATCTATACATCATTTAGCTATGTTGTTTACAAATAAGGAGGATGGAACAATATGGATTTTTTCAAATATTTATGTGCCTAATTCTACTAGTGGTCAAAAAATACTTTAGGTGGAACTTTAGATATTCAAATCTAATTGTAAAGACATGTTATGGATTTTAACATGATATTTTAATATTCCACTTACATCGGAGGAAAAAATAGGAGGAAATCATATATTTTCAGAAAGCATGGAGGACTTAGCCTCTTTCATAACTGATTGTAATTTGTTAGATATAGACCTGAGAGGTACCCCTTTCACTCAGTCAAATAGAAGATTAGGATAAAATCTTATCCAAGTAATAATAAATAGGTTTTTGGTCTATTTGGAGTGGATCATCTTAAAATATTTATTCTTAATCCCTTTCCCTAGAATATGTTCAGATCATAATGGTGGGCTATTGAGGCACATGGATCAGTCATGTATAGACTAATTATGAAGATGAAAAATGTCAAAAGAGAGATTAAAGTATGGAGCAAGGAGGTTTTTGCAAACATTTTTTTTTCTCACAATAAGGGATTAAGGGAAGAACTATCTAACTTAGAATCTAATGTAATTGTTCATGGTTTGGACAAAAAAATAACTTGAAAGAGAAACATCTTCTCTATCAATATCACTTTTTAGAAGCCAAAGAATAAAATTTTTGGAGGCATAAATATAGACCCATTTGGTTAAAATGAGGTGATAGGAATACAAAATTCTTTCATCTCACCATTTTGAAAGATAGAAATCATAATTTCAAAAGGAACTTAGGAGAAGTAGTGGGGAATTATGTTTAGAAAGGGATGTCATCAAGGAAGAGTGTGTTAACTTATTTAAATAAAATCTTAGAGATAATGTAAGATGGAAAAAAAATCTAAATGTTATTATAGATTTGGTTTCATGGGAGGACAATGCAACTATGATGTCATGTATTTTAGCTAAAGAAGTAAACTCATCCATTTTATTATTGAATAAGGACAAATCCCCTAGACCTGATGGGTATCCTATAATTTTATTTTAGGTATCTTGGGACATTTTTAATTATGATTTAATAGTGGTAGTGAATGAATTCATCTCTTCTAGAATTTTTTTGAAAGATTTTAACAACTCTTTCATTATTCTAATTCCAAAGAAAGAAGGGACTTCAAACCTCATATATTTCTATCCTATCATCCTTTACAATGATATCTACAAAAGTTTTACCAAAATTATCTCTATAATAGTGTAGCCTATCATAGATAAAATTAATATTCATCAAGGAGGATTTATTTTAGGAAGACATATAATATGACATAATAGTGATTCATGAGACCTGACACTACATGGAAAAGAGTAACCAAGTAGGTATGGTTCTTAAGCTTGATATGAAAAAATATTATGATAGGGTAAATTAGAGATTCCTATATAAAGTTTTAATGAAATTTATATTTTAATAAGGTTTTTGTCAACTCACAAATCACTACATTTATTCCATTATGTTTTCTATACTTTTCAATGGGATTCCTGTGGGATACTTTAATATAAAAATAGGCATCATAAAAGGTGATCCTTTATCCCCATTTATTTTCATTATTGTGGCTATGTATCTAAGTAGATTTATATTAGTTGCACTATTTAATGAAGATTTGAAAGTGTTCTAACTAGCTCAGAATGTGTATCCCTCTTTATATCAACAAAATGTTGATGATACAATCATTATGGATGATTCTTTAATGTGAGAGGTAAGAGAAATAAAAAGGATTATTCAAACTTATGAAAGTGATTTCAATCATAAAATTAACTTTGAAAATGATCACTTTATTTATTAAAAACACTTGTATTAAGACATAATAGGATTTTAACCATTATGGGGTGTCAGATCAAGGAGATGCTTGCCAACTACCTAGGAATGCTTCTTTATACTAAAAATTTGCCTTCCTTGACATGGAATCCTTTATTGTGGAGATTTTATAAGAAGCTAACTAGATGGAAATGAGCCATTTTATTCCAAGAATATAAGTTATATCTCATCAAGAGTACCTTTCAAAGTCTACCAATTTATTTGATGTCCCTTTTCAAGATACCTAATATGATAGCAAAAAAGCTTGAAAAAAATTTACAAAATATTCCTCTAGACTGGAACAAAAGAGAAAAATAGACTCCCTCTGGTGGCGTGGGAAATGGTATGTACCTCAAAAAGTAATGGAGGTTTAGGATTAATAAAACTTATATGGATGAATAAGGATTTAATCACCAAAATGGATTGGAGATTCATTATATCTTCCACTCATTGGGGAAAAATTCTACATGCTAAATATCTGGATTCAAGAGAAGCTTTATGTTTTATGGAAGAAGATCAGTTCATGAGAGATTCCAAATTTTGTAATTTTCTTTTCACCACCAAATAAGACATAATAAATAGTTGTAAGTGGAAGGTAGGAAATGGAAAAAGAGTAAGATTTTATGATGACACTTGGTTATTAGAGTGACCTCTTATTTCCTTAGAACCATGGAATCAAATTGTGCATACCATCCAGCTCTCAAGGACATATGGTTTGGGACTAAATCCAAATATTATAAAAAAGGTATAAATTGGAATAAAATTTCTAACATCTCTCTAAAAATTAAATATTTGGTTATTACTGACATCCTAAACAATATTCTTCAAAATTTACATATCTCTAATGTAGTTTAAGATGATGAATTGACTTGGATGAAATCCTTTGATGGAATCTAAAGTGTGAATTATAGATACATCTTAATTTATTCTATTCCTAGAGAGGAGGTTATTTGGTTGAAATTATGGAGTAAAACCCTTATCCCAAAGATTAATTTGTTCCTATGATTGGCTATCCAAAATAAATTATTCACCATCAACAATATAATAAAAAGAGGAATGTTGATTATAAATAGATGCTCACTTTGTGAGTAGGATAATGAAACTAGGGATCATATATTCATATTTTAATATTTTTCTCATAAAATATGGAGCAATATATTAGATAGATTCCAAATTAGTTGGGTGCATCCACTTTCTATACTAAACCTATGGTGGGCATCAACTTTATCTCTCTTTATCAATAATCAAGTGAATTATATTTGGAATCTAGCCATGCCTCATGTCATCTGAGGTATTTGGAAGGAAAGGAATAATAAAATGTTTAGAGATAGGAAAATACCAAGTGAAAAGGTAGGGGATATGATCTTAGAAAGAATCAAGGAAAACTTTAGAGTTAAGCCACCATATAAAACTAGTAGAATATCAGAGGAGGTGACTAAGATATAAGTCAAATAATAGTTATAGGTTTAAAACTTTCTAGGTAATGATCTAAGAGTAGATGCTATAAAAAATACTAAATAGAAAACCCCATCTCCTGGTTGGGTGAAACTTTACTTTGATGGGGATTCAAAGGGGAACTTAGGGGCATTAGGGGGAGGATAAATATTGAGGGATGAAAGAATATGTTTTATTTATACATATATAGGTGGGACAGGTATTCAAACAAATCATTGGGTAGAAGTTCATAGTGGAAGGTGTTTCTTTAAATATCATCATCATACTATCCCATAAAAATATGATAAGATGGAGTATCAATAAAATCATGAAGGAAGCTTTATTCTTATTTGAATCCTTTTAATAAATTACCATTTAAAATTTTTATAGGGAAGGTAGCCAATCTGATAATTGGTTTGAAAATGAATGGGTGAATTATTCTAGACTAAATAAATGGACCAATAAAGAGGGCTTGTCTATAAAAATCCATCAAATGATTGAAGTGAGTTCCTATCTTATAAGACAATGATTTTTATTCATGCAAAAAATCAATAGAGATAATCCCATCATTAGGTACCACATCATGATTCTATATATGGAAATCATGATATGATAGAGTTAAACTAATTTGAAGGATATTTTAGACATCGTAAATCTACACACTATGACTTCAAGTGTCAAAATACCCCTCGACCACCTTGGGACCCTCTTGGGACCAACCTAACCCTCTAACACCTAACCGAGCTTTCCCATAGTTAGTTTGTCTAAACTGACTTAACTTGACCTTTTACCCATTTTTTCCCTTTACCCTTGATTATCGATAGTCAAGTTGACCACTTAAAGTCACCCTAACCATTGACAGTCGGGGTCCACCTATTTAACCAAAAGCATGAAAAATACATGCTTTGATTTTCTAAATATAAGTTGTCTAAATCCTATTGCAAGCCATTACATGGATGACTTATAATTAGATAACCCAGCTGAACCTTCACTTCCACCTCTTTCTTGTGATTATAAGAAGAGAAGAGCTGGGAGGTGAAGTCCATCAGTAAACATCTATGAATCTACAATCGTGATCAAGATCTTGTGCATCCAAGAGTTTTTTTTATAGGTCAATCACCACTAGTAATCCAACAATCATATCAGAGAGTCAATTTTCCACTACCTCACCACCAAGTTTTTAGGTATCATTACTCTATCAAAATCAAGTGAGATTTCACCAATAGGTTCACTACCTCAACCATCCACCTATTTAACTTTTGTTAAGATGAGTACTTGTTTTTTAGTATTCATTTAGTTTATTTCCATTTTACAATCAATTCAAACCTTACCCATCCCTCAAAGTCCATCTTTTGGGTTTCATCAATAATCCTTTTTATCAACCCAGATCTAAATAAAGTAACCATTTATGGTTGACTCAACTATCAATGGTCTGTTCGACCCCTGATCGTCACCTTGATTGTCGATGGTCACCTTAACCATTAACAGTTAGCCCAACCACTGATGGTTACTATTTAAGTGAAAACCAACAAGTTTTTTCACCTATCTACACCTAATCAAACATTTTTTTTGTGTTCTTGCTTATCCACAGACCTCTTTCTACTTTTTTGAAGCATACTATAACTCCCTAGAACTAGTATTAATTAGTTTATTGTTATTTTAATCATTTATAACATATTTCTTAGAAAGCATTCTTATATTTAATTTTAGTACCTTTGGTTTATTGATACAATTACCTTGTATTCTATTTATAAGCTTAATTATTTAAAATGTGTGGATTAACAACCCTTAAGGAAGCCCTTGCTTTTGGGATCTAGTTATCATTAGGTAATCCACTCAATTATCTATCTAACAAACATGTTGCTTTAGTGATTTATTATTTGTAGATCATCCTCCCAAGCCAAAGAGGAGCTCTTCACAATCTTCTAATTCAATGTGTGCACAATAAAATAGGTTTTATAACCATACTCATACTTAGTTTTTTCTTTTCCCTCTTTCTAATTATAAGCAAGAAATTCACTAAAACATTCTAGCACACTTGGATGGACCCTTGTGTCTCTACTTGGGATATTTTTTGATTGCATTCTCTCTCTCTATTTTATTCTCATTAATGAAATCAAAAGTTTCATTTGGGCTTAAAATCAAGTGCATATGTTGATTTCTTGAAATTTTAGTTCACATAGATTAACTTAAAAAACAAATTAATATATCGTAGCTTCACTCTTGTTACACACACTAAACCAAAACACTTTCACCGACTAAACATAAAAAAAACTTAAGACAAGGCCAAACTAAGATTTTATCACCTAGTGGTAACCTTACCTTTTCTTGGTGATCCTACTTGGAGGTCATTACCAAGGGGAGGAACAACTCAACTCTTTGGTTGAGTCTAATCTTTGGATATCAATATATGTTGGCTAAGCACCTGACACCCTTATCACTATAGTGTGTAAAGTGAGGGGGTAGGCCCCAATATGAAGCCATGTATTAATTCAAATACAAATTCCTTTTGAACACCTAAACACAACTTGAAACCAACTTTAGACTTCTTCTCTACCACCCACTCTACAAACCAATTTAAGTCACACATTTTCTTAAGGCATAAGTCAAAAGTGAGATTAATTAAAATATAGGGCTTAACATATATTTTAGAGTGTGATTTGATTTCTTTCATCATTTTTTTGTCTTCTCTTTGTTTGAGTAGTGAGTATATTTATGCTTTCTATCTCCCCTTTCTCATAGGGTTCTCACTTGCCAACAACAAAGAGACTTTGTAGAGCAAAACTCATCACCAAGCTAACTTACCTCTTCTACCTCTTCATCCATGGATTACATTTTTAAAATAACAAACTCTCCTCACCCCTTAGGAAGTCCTACCTTCCCTCAAGAGGTTTATCAAGTATATGTGGATTTTATCACTTTCCTAGATAACAATCCCATAGATTTGCAACATTACCTTACAACCACATCTTACCGTATCCCAGCTTCAACTCCATCTATAGATCCACTTTATGGAATGCCTCTCCATCTCATGGGGAGTAACTCCATCACAATGGTTACTACCCAACCATTGACTACCCAATCTTTCTCATCAATCACCAACCCCTTTGAGACTACCATTGAAAACCAACCAACTCAAACTACCACTACCCTTATACCTTTTACTCCTACCAATAACTCCTCTGCAATAGGAGTGCCTACTTTTAACACTACCAACCTTCATTTATCTACATTTAATCCATAAACCAATACTCTATTTCAAATTCTTATTGTGTCCATACATTCTACCTTTCCACCAATTAGCACAAGGGTCACCACCCTTCCATCAGTCAACAACCCAACTACCACTCCTATCCAACAAGCACCCCTTGGACCAACCTTTGGATACATCCCTAATATACAAGGGCATGTACCTACTGTTGGGGGATCAAACCAACAATAGATTACAATTGTGACAGCAATAAACGCAGAATTAAATCAGATTGACAAGTAATTAGAATGATAATAGCAAGAACAAGAGATACAAGAAAACACCCTGAAAACTTGTATTAACAAACTCTTTACAAAAGGAATACAATTGAAGAAAGCTTCTTTCTTCCACACCTCTCCTAGATGTATAGATCTCTCAATAGATCTCTATTCCTCAAGAGCTATCTCTCTCAAGAACAACCAATTCCAACAAGCCTGGATTGATTCAATTCTGTACTGTTCTTCAACATTCAACAATGTCTACAACTTTTCATTGCCTTACATAATTATGAGCTAAGAAGATCTATCCTAATATAGAATTAGGAGACTTGAGCATGCACTTACAACAAACAGTTAAACCACTTAAACAAGGGCTCTAAAAATAGTAATGCTAAAAATAGAGATGCAAGCTTGAGTCCACAACTCAAACTTATCATGCAAAACACTCACTTCTGTCCACGGAAATAACTTTCTAGACACGCAGGTAACCGATGTTAGTTCCTGCCTGCTTGTCTATGACCGCCATCAGCCAATTCTCTGTCGACGTCGGTGTCTCTCCAACTGCCTGTGACCGACGTCAGTCGCTCCTGACCAACGCCGGTGTCTGTGTAGACCCGAAACCAATAACTGTGCTCCTTGGTGAAGCTTTTAAGCTCCACACCCTAACAATCTCCCACTTGGAGATAAATAGCTGCACCAGTACCTGTATAGCAACATCTTCTAGCTCCTCCATCTTCAACTCAATCATGAAGACCGATAGAAGTTGAATGAAAGTTCAACTTCTCCTTTGTAATCGGCTTGGTTAACATATCCACCGGATTCCTATCTGTATGGATTTTCTCCAGCTTCAACTCCCCATCTTCCAATACCTACTGTATGAAATGGTACCTTAGCTGTATGTGCTTTGTTCTTGAATGAAAGGCCAAATTCTTGGCCAAATGGATTGCACTCTGACTGTCACTATACAATCTACAACTCTCATGCTCTCTACCAAGCTCATCCATGAACCATGTCATCCATATCATCTCCTTGCTAGCCTCTGTGGCTGCAATATACTCAGCTTCTGTAGTTGACAAGGAAACAACCTTCTGCAACTTAGATATCCAACTAACCACTGTTCCACCTACAGTAAATACATAACCTGTAGTGCTCCTCCTGCCATCCAAATACCCTGCCATATCTGAATCTACATAGCCATGTAGAGAAGTATCTGAACCTCCATAGCATAAGTGCCTACTGCTGGTTCCTCTCAGATATCTAAGGATCCACTGAACTGCCTTCCAATGTTCCTTACCTGGATTGGCCATATACTTACTTACCACTCCCACTGCTTGGGCAATATCTGGTCTAGTACACACCATTGCATACATCAAACTTCCTACTGTGAAAGAATATGGAACCTTACTCATGTACTCTACCTCATCATATGAATTAAGACATTGTTCTTTACTTAACTTAAAATGTCCAGCGAAAGGTGTGCTTACCGGTTTAGCATCCTGCATATTAAACCATTTCAACACCTTGTCCACATAATCTTCTTGAGACAATATCAACCTATGATATTTCCTGTCTCTCTTAATGCTCATACCAAGGATTTTCTTCGTTGCTCCCAAATCCTTCATAGCAAACGTTTGAGCTAACTTCACCTTAAGCTCTGAGATATCCTACATGTGAGACCCTGCAACTAGCATGTCATCTACATACAACAATAGAATAATATATCTACCATTATCAAATCTCTTGAAATACACACAATGGTCTGATTGACACCTACTGTAGCCATGCTCAGTCATAAACCTATCAAATTTTAAGTACCATTGCTTAGGAGCTTGCTTGAGGCCATACAAGCTTTTCTTCAACCTGCACACAAACTTCTCCTTACCCTTGACCTCAAATCCTTCTGGCTGTTCCATATATATTTCCTCATCCAAATCTCCATGAAGAAATGCTGTCTTAACATCTAGCTGCTCAAGATGCAAATCCTCAAAAGCAACCAAAGACAAAACAACCCTTATTGAAGTCATTTTAACAACAGAAGAAAAAATCTCACCAAAGTCAATACCTGGCTTTTGTGCAAATCCTTTTACCACTAATCTAGCCTTATATCGCATCTGTCCATTCTCACCTTCCTTCAACCTGTAGGTCCATCTGTTCTTAAGTGTTCTCTTATCAGCTGGCAATTCAACCAAATCCCATGTTTGGTTCTCTCTTAAGGACTCCAACTCCTCAACCATGCCACGCTCCCACTCACTCTTGGACTCCACCTGTATTGCTTCTTCAAAACTCTCTGGTTCTCCACCATCGATTAGCAATAAATAAAATAAAGAAGGAGAATATCTAATTGGAGGCTTACTCACCCTTTCTAACCTCCTGATGGGTGTCTGAGACTCGTCCACAACACGCTGTCCACCCAAATTCTTTGACAGTGACCGACCTCGATCACCTGTAGACCTGTAACTGGCCGACATCAGTTCCTCCTGACCGACCTCGGTACCTGTACGGCTGACGTCGGTCCCTGTATGGCCGACGCCGGTTTTTGTCCTGCCGACGCCGGTTCCTAACCTGTCGACGTCGGTCTCTGTGTTTTCCTGTAAGTGATTATTTCTTTTTCCCGCAAGCTCATCTTGGACTTTTACCTCATCCAATTCACCATTGCTCTGCTCAGATTGATTCAACTTCCTTAGCTGATCACAATACATCACTCTTTCATTGAAAACAACATCACGGCTCCTGATTATCTTGTTAGTTTCTAGATTCCACAATCTGTAACCAAAATCATCTGAGCCATAGCCAATAAACGTGCATCTCATAGACTTAGCATCAAGCTTCTTCCTATTTTCCTTATCTATATGCACAAAGGCTTCACAACCAAAAACTTTGAGATATGAAAGATCAACCTTTTTACCTGTCCATGCCTCTTCTAGAATACCACCATCCAGAGCTGTAGAGGGTCCTCTATTAATCAGGTACACTACAGTGTCAACAGCTTGTGCCCAAAACTATAAGGGCAAACCGGCATGCAATCTCATACATCTTGCACATGCTCCATTATTGTCTTGTTCATCCTTTCAGCAATACCATTCTGCTGAGGTGTCCTTGGAACCATCCTTTGCCTACGGATTCCATGCATGTAACAATAATCTCTGAACTTATGACTGTAGAACTCACCGCCATTGTCTGATCTCAGGCACTTTAATCTTTTACCTAGTTTCATTCTCAACCATAGCTTTCCAAACTTTAAAAGTATCAAATACATCAGATTTCTTTCTAATACAATAGATCCATACCTTCCTTGTGGCATCATCTATGAAAGATACATAGTAATGTGATCCTCCAATGGAAGCAACCTGAGCCGGTCCCCACATGTCTATGTGAACAAGTTCCAACTTGTGCCTCTTCTTAGTAGACCCAGTTTTGAGAAAACTAACCCTTTTCTGTTTTCCAAATACATAGTGCTCACAAAACTCTAGATCTATGCCTTTTAAATTTGAAAGCATACCTTTAGACTTAAGAATTGACATCCCCTTCTCACTCATGTGGCCAAGCCTTGAGTGCCACAATTTAGCATCCACATCTGAAGTAGATAATACAGAGGGAGATTTGTTAGTAACACAATTACACAAATAGAGAGTACCTTCTCTCTTACCTCTGGCCATAACAAGTGCACCCTTGGTCACCTTCCAAGATTCTGCTGTGAGAGTTACTGTACAACCCTCATCCCCTAACTTTCCTGCAGAAATCAAATTTCTCTTCAAGCTAGGAACATGCATCACATCTCTCAACACCCATGTGTTGCTATTCTGCATCTTCAGCTGCACTTTACCTTTGCCAATTATTTTATAGGGCTCATCATCCCCTAGATACACTATTCCAAAATCTCCATGGATATAGTCACTGAAATATTCTCTGTTAGGAGTAGCATGAAAAGATGCACCAGAATCTAATACCCAAGATTCTATATTATTATGCAGAGAGAAAATTAAAGCATCCTGTGCAATACCTGCAATCTTGGCTTCTTCCTTTCCTTCGTGCTGGTTGTCCTCCTTAGGCTTTGACCAACAATCTCTGCTTATGTGCCCCATCTTTCCACAATTCCAGCATTGTGGCCTTCCTGCCATTTCTGGATTTAGATCTGCCTTTCCCCTTTGATTTGGATCTTGCTCTGCCTTTCTTGCTCTTCTCTTTCTGCCTTCCCCTGCTCTCAAAACTTAAAGCATTCCCGGATGCCTCTTCTGTGCTTTTCCTGTGTATTTCCTCATTCAAGATAACACTAACAACATCCTCTACTTTCAAAATATTTGATGCAGATGCAGTATTACTTACTGCCATTACTAAGCCATGCCAGCTTTCAGGCAAAGAACATAATATCAAAAGAGCTTTTATCTCATCATCAAACACTATATTCACTGAACTTAATTGATTCACAATACCATTGAAATCATTCAGATGAGTAGAAATAGATCCACCTTCATTCATATGCAAATTAAATAACTGCTTCATAAGATATACCTTATTGGAAGCTAGAGGGTTTTTCATACAAATTTGCTAACGTAGTCATCAACTCTACCGTAGACTTTGCCTGTGATAAATTGGATATCACAGTGGATGCTAAACTCAGTCTTATAGACCCCAGAGCCTTTCTGTCAAGAACTTCCCATTCTTCATCCTCCATGTCTTTGGGCTTCTTTGCAACCCCACCTAACGGTAAGTAGAGATCTTTCTGATACAGATAGTCCTCTATCTGCATTCTCCAGTGTTGGTAATTTTTGCCATTGAACTTTTCCATTCTCAAGCTTACTTTCATCTGCCATTGCTTCTCCCACTCAGACAGAAATCCCTGCAGAAACCTCTGTGAGAACTTGTAATCAATACACACTACACAGATCTGAACCACCTATTAGTGAACCTGAACTTTGATACCAATTATCAAGCTCTGAACCTGTAACCAAGGCTCTGATACCACTTGTTGGGGGATCAAACCAACAATAGATTACAATTGTGACAGCAATAAACGCAGAATTAAATCAGATTGACAAGTAATTAGAATGATAATAGCAAGAACAAGAGATACAAGAAAACACCCTGAAAACTTGTATTAACAAACTCTTTACAAAAGGAATACAATTGAAGAAAGCTTCTTTCTTCCACACCTCTCCTAGATGTATAGATCTCTCAATAGATCTCTATTCCTCAAGAGCTATCTCTCTCAAGAACAACCAATTCCAACAAGCCTGGATTGATTCAATTCTGTACTGTTCTTCAACATTCAACAATGTCTACAACTTTTCATTGCCTTACATAATTATGAGCTAAGAAGATCTATCCTAATATAGAATTAGGAGACTTGAGCATGTACTTCCAACAAATAGTTAAACCACTTAAACAAGGGCTCTAAAAATAGTAATGCTAATAATAGAGTCACAAGCTTGAGTCCACAACTCAAACTTATCATGCAAACACTTGCTTCTGTCCACGGAAATCACTTTCTGGACACGCAGGTAACCGACGTCGATTGCTGCCTGCTCGCCTGTGACCGTCGTCAGCTGATCCGCTGCCGACGTCGGCATCTCTGCAACTGCCTGTGACTGACATCAGTCGCTCCTGATCGATGCCGGTGTCTGTGTAGACCCAAAACCAATAACTGTGCTCCTTGGTGAAGCTTTTAAGCTCCACACCCTAACACCTACTACCAAAAAACCTACCTCTACATACCATTATGTATCCTTCACCCAACTATTGACATCCACTTACCCATATGTGGTAGCCTCCCAACCTTCTACCCACTATCAACATGTCTCCCAACCATCATAGCCATATGCATCTTACAACCTTATAGGTGCTCAACCCCAAGCCAACCTAATGAATATGCTCATGGAGAATATGAACACCTTAGATTCATCCATTTATGGTTCTCACAACATCTTGTTATATTACCAAATTTATAGTGAGCCCATCCATCCATCCATACCTATTAGGCCATATCTTCCCTAATGGGAACTTCCCAAATTCTCTAAATTTTAAAGTAAGGAGGATCCCTAATAGCACCTTAGGGTATTTATGCATTATTTTTATCTCATGACTTGTGATGATTCCCTTATTTTATGCACCTTCACCATGTCTCTAGCTGATTCAACATTGGATTGGTATAATGTCATAACCAAGCACTCCCTTTTGTCTTTCACCCAACTGGCTCAAACCTTATTGAAACATTTTTCAATCAATATCTCCAAGAAATTTTCTATCACCAACCTCTACTCTATTTGGAGTTTTAGGATGAGTCCATTACCATTTTTTTGGTTCATTATAGGAGTTTGATTAATCAAATTTATTTTTCCTTACCTTAACCTGAACTCATAGAGCTCTTTGTTTGGGCATGTGCCAAACATATCTCCTCTACACTAAATGTACAAATATTCCAAACATTTGATGAATATTTTACCATGGCACATAATTTATAAAACTAAGCCATTGATGAAGTAAAGCTAAAGCTCAAAAATAAGAATTCAACCTATAAAACCAGTGAGGGTTCTACCTCTAAGTCAAGAAACCAATCCAATACTAAAACCAAGAGAAAGATAACTAAAAATGTGGTTGTCTTTAAAACCACTCCTCCACCTTCCATCAACCAATCTAATTCCTATAGTTCTTCAAATAAAATCACAAGGGGCTGAACTCAAAACAATAAAAATCAATTCACTCCACTCAAAAAATCCTATGCTTCCATCTTGGAGAGGTTATTAAAGGCCAACATCATTCAAATTCCTCCTATCAAGCCACCCCAATAATTTGACTCTTCTCACCCTGCACCTAGTTAGTATAATGAGAATGATTTGTGTGCCTTCCATTGAGTAATAGGACATGAAGTTAGTAGGTGCAACACCTTCAAGAGCCTTATCTAATCCCTCATTGACAAGTGGAAGCTTATATTGGATAACCCCAATGCACCATCAAACAAAGACCTTGATATATTTAGGAAACCTTTCCCAAGCCATGCTCCTACCAATAATGAGAGCAATAACATTGAGTGTTTTCATGATACCCATACAATTAACATGGTCTTTAATGCACTCATGGTCGAACCATCTAGTATCCAATATTATGATTCTCCACCATCTATTGAGATAGTGGAATCACCTTCCATTCCTTTAGACACTCAAACTAAGAGAATACCATCCTCTCTCCCTCCACTTATTGAGGTAGTGGAGCCACTAGCATCCCTTTCAGCTAGTATATCAAAACAACCAGCCATTGTCACCCTATATTCACCTTTGACTACCAAGAAAACCACACCCATTTTAGAAGTTATTCCTAGGGAGAAAACCCCCATATCTAATAATCCTATAGAGGAACCACATATATCAACCTTGCATCCTTTTATTGAGGAAGAGGATGAGGTTAGTACCCCTATGTCTCTGCCTAGGAGCTTATCTCTTAGGTTTAATGTTTAGGAAATCAAACCAAAAAACAAACCCTTCTCTAGGATAATATATAAATTGGAATTTATATCTAACCTTGACATGGATTGAGCCACCTTCTAATAGTAATTAGGTCTCCATTACATCACTCGCCTGAAACCTCTAACCCTTTTTCAGTCAGACTAACCTACCACTCTTATTGACCAACCTCTTACCATATCTACCCAAAAAACCAAACCCCCTAACCAGTCAACTAAAAATTATACCAAACCAGCCAACCAACCCTCAACTAATTAAGCCAAGCAATACCCAAGTAGCTAAACCCTCTCCTATCATCCCAACCAGACATACCAAAAACCTTGGTATCCTCCCTACACCAAGCCTTAGTCATCCATGTTTGAAAGTGGACCTAAACCCATTGAGCTCACCAACCAAATGTCAAAAAAAGAAGCCAAAGAGGTGAAACCATGCAAATTTAATAGGGCCCAAATTTTACCTCCCTCATCCTTACCCTCCATTTTTTGATAAATGCATCTTTTTTACCAAAACCCCACCACCTCTTTTGGTCACACCTTCACAGTTGATTTTTGATGCACCTTTTTTCACCATGCCAATAATACCTACACTACCTACCTTATGATATTTCACCTATATCTCATCAACCTCTTCACCTAAATTGAGGCCATTGACTAAGTGTAACACCCTATCCAAAACACCCATCACCAAACTTGGTTCCAAACAAATCCTACTTCAACCATCAAAACAAAGACTGCCACACCTTTACCACCTTTAGGCAAGTCTTACTTGACTATTATCCATAGGCTCTTACAAACCTATTTTATAACCCTACCTCTCATTAGGCCTTGTGATCCTCTATCTTATAAACCCATCTTGTACAATGAACACATCATAGGACACCTATCCATGATATGAAGAACTATAAAGCTCTTTAAACCATCATCCATTATATTTATGATGAATATGATCTCTTAATAGATTAATCTCCTATGGAACCTATGAAAACCCAACTAAAAACCATACCTACCCAATGCTCACCTATTCCTCCACTCTCACCTAAGAGTGAACATGAGTTTGACCAATCTACTAGCTCAACCTCTCCTTCTATCCATACTATCAACATGGTCATGAGATCACAACATAAGGATAAAGGAAAGGATAAGGTGTCTATATCTTGGACTTACCCCTCTTCAAACTCCCAACCAACCCACACCCATCCATCTCCATCTTCCATAAAACCCAAGGTGTCTATTTTAGGTGCCTCCTAATCTAACCCTTCAAAATCCATCTAGAGAGTTATCCTCAAGAAAATTTATCAAACCCTAATAAAGATGATCTTGTATGAGTTGATCTCTACCTCTCCCCATCACTACCAAGCACTAATAGAGTATTTGTAATCCATTGAGGTCCAACTTGAGGACCCTGAACCTCTAGCAGCCTTTATTGGTGTCCTTCAAATTTATAACCTTGTTACCTTCAAGGATTTAAAAATACCTTCCATTCACCCTGAGGACCTAGATACCCCACTCTTTATTTCTTCTTACATTAATCAAACCCACATCAAATGGGTCATGATTTATTGGGGAACTAGCATTAACATCATGTCCTCTCATGCCTACAACTAGCTCAACTTGATGAATAATATCATGTCTAAATATTTGACCACCCTTATCTCCTTCAATGATATCATGGCCACTACCTTGGTAACTATCACCCTCTATAACCATTTGGGAACTCGCATGATCTAAAAACTTCTCTATGTTGTAGAAGGTGAATTCTAATACAACATATTATTGGGACAACCTTAGATTCTCTCTATGGGTTGCATTCCCTCTACCCTCCACCATTGCATTAAATTTGAGCATGAAGGCTAGGTCATCACCATTTAGGCTAACCCAACTCCTTCCTTAATATGCAACATGACCTATCACCCTAATGATGTCCTCATACCCCTCCATCAGACCCTCAATAGCTAAAAACTAACCTTCAACCACCAAAGTAGACATCATACCTCCTTGCATCAATGAGGAGTCAACTAATTCCTCTATACCTTCACACTAAATCCCCACTATAGACCCTTTGGAATCCAAATTCTATCACCTTTCACTGGGGGAGTATCACCTTTTATCACTTGACATTTTCCCTACTCCTCATGAGTATGGGTAACTTACCAACCAGTTGGGATATGACCCCAATGTCAAGATGATCATTTCCTTTGAACCTCCTCACTATTAGAAATATTTTGTATATGTGGGAGTTAACAAATCCCTCAGTGCTTCTAACACCTCTCTCCCACCTTGACCATTCATCACTGATTTCTATTACCTAAATAAACCAAAATTTGCTAAGACATACCTTCATTGGTGTGTTTGGAAAGGCTTTGGTCTTGGGTGATATAAACATGGCCCATATGAATTGGTCATCATCAAAACCACATGAAAATCATGTACTTGGTTTCATATTACCTAATAAGAAGAAATCCAAACCACCTACCATCACCATTATTGAGTAAGATATCCCCTCCTCATTGACCTCACCTCCATTTATGTGTGAGGATGATGACATCATCCCACCTAACTTTTTTTCATCAACATGATCAGCTTATGACCCCTAACTTATCATAAAGAGGTGGTAATCATAACCATCCCTTTGACCCATCCTGAGATGATATGGGAAGACTCCCCTGCCATTAACACTATTCAATTCTAGGATGATGATTCTATTCTCACCTACCTTGATGCCCTAGATTATTCAATCCACAAATTCCTTCCTCCTAAGTCTTTGATCATGTTGAATGAATCCACCATCTAAATCATCTTGCGTCTTTAGATAACCCGCACATTATCAAAATTGGCCAATTGTTGAATGTTGAGGAACTTTAGGACTTCTCTTTCCTCCAAGACTGCAACATAGCCTTTGTTTGGTCTTTCAATTATATGCCTATAATTAACCCCACCATTGTTACCCATAACATAATCACTCACCATGATTCCAAACCTATAAAATAAAAGATTTGATTCATGTATCCCCACATAGCCTTTATTTTCAAAGAAGAGATTCAAAATCTTCTATCTGTTAACTTTATTTAACCCATTAACTACCCCCAATAGATCTCAAATGTTGTACCTATCACCAAATCCATAAGAGTACTATTCATTTGTGTGGACTTTCATGACCTTAACCTTTCTTGCCCCAAAGACAACTTTCCCTTACCCAACATCAACCAGATTGTTTATCTTACAACTAACCATGAGATGTTATCTCTTATAGATGGATTCTTTAGTTACAATTAGATCCTAATTTTACCCAAATATCAACATAAAACTTCCTTTACCACTCTTGGGGAACCTTTTGCTATAGAGTCATGCCTTTCGGGTTAAAGAACATTGGTGTAAATTAACAACATGCCATGACTTATATATTCCATAACCTCATCCATAAGACTATAGAGGAATATGTGGATGACCTTCTCAAAAAATCCACACTCTAAAAATATCACTTAGTTGTTCTTAAGATCATCTTTGAGTGACTTATCCATTACCATGTCGACCTTAACCCCAAAAAGTGCATTTTTGGGGTCTTATCAGGAAAGCTTCTTGGATTTATTATCTCCCTTCATGGAATTAAGGTTGATCCCACCAAGATCAAATCCATCCTTGACATTCTTTACCCATAAGCCTTAAGCAACTTTTTAGCTTGTAGGGAAAGATGCAATCCATTCATCATTTTATTTCCCAACTTTTGAACCAGTGTCAACCCTTTCACCACCTTCTAAAGAAAGATGTGTCTTTCAAGTGGAATAGAAACTATCAAAAGTATTTTGATTCTCTCAAAAATTACCTTTTGTCTCTACCTATCCTCACCCATCCCAAGGATGACCAACCCTTTTACCTTTATATCTCTACCACTGAACATTCCCTAAGGGCAATGTTAGCTCATTAAGACAAACAACATAAAGAGCAATCTATATACTATATTAGTTACATGCTCATAGAGTATGAGAATTAATACACCCATATATAGAATTTTTAATTAGCTTTGGTATTCATAGTTACCAAACTTCACCATTACTTTCTTAACCATAAAACTTATGTCATAACCAACACTAACTCACTCAAGTACATGTACTCCAAGCCATACCAAAACTAGTGTATGGCCAAGTGGCTCATGCTCTTAGTAGAGTTTGACCTTGAGTTATTTTTAGAAAAAGTCAATTAAAGGGAAAGCAATTACCAACAATTTTGCCAAAGCACCTTTAGTAGACAATTAACCTCCTCCTCTTGAGTTCCTTGATGAGTCTATCATGACCCTCTCTCAAGCAGATTTCACCTATCTAGTCACCATGTTCTTCAATGGATCAAAGTGTCAACATGGTAGGGGAGAAGGTATCATCTTCATCCCTTTTTATTTTGAACCTCTCCCTTTATCCTTTAATCTTGATTTTTAATGTGCCAACAACATGGTTGAGTATGAAGCCTTAGTGATAGGCCTTCAAATTACCTTATCCCTAAGAATCAAAATAATCAACATATTTTGTGACTCCCAACTTGTGGTAAATCAAATTAATGACTCTTATCAATTTAATAATGATGTCTTACAATAGTAAAAGAAACTAGTTGATGAACTCCTAGCATAATTTGAACACTATCGCATCCAGTCAATCCCATGATCTACCAACAAGTTTGCTGACACCATGGCTTCCCTTACCTCTTAGATCTTATTTTCACCCTTGCACTCTAAGATATTTTTCATTATCCATAGACTTACCTAACCTTCCTATGTCAAACTAGATTCTTCCACTATTTTTAATGTGGAATAGACCTAACCTGACCTTTGGTATCAACAAACCTTTGACTACCTTAACCTTGACATAGTTCCTTCTGGCCTCTCTAGGAATTCTTAAAGAGAGTTTATAAAGAGTACCCCTTACTATACCATTATGGGGGGGAATCCTATATAAGCATGACTTTGATGGCCTCCTCTTTCATTGTCTACGTAATCAATAAGCCTCTCATGCTATCAAAGAAACACATAATGGCATCTATGGAGACCACTTTAGTGGCCTTGTTGTATCTAAATGTATCCTTCATCTTGGCTATTACTAGCCTACCCTTAACCAAGTCTATTATGATTATGTGAAAAAGTGTGCCAAATGTCAATAACATGATAATTTTCATCATGTACCTATCCATAGCCTTCATGTTTCTATCAATTTTTGGCCCTTCTCATAATGGGGTCTAGACCTTATTGGTGAAATCAACCCTCATTCCTTGTAGTGACACCATTCTATCATTACCATGAATGATTATTTTACCAAGTGGGCAAAGGCTATTCCTCTAGTCTTGACTAAAGCAAAAAAGATTGTTGATTTTATCAACCATCACATAATCTACCACTTCGATGTTCCTCATAATATTATCACCAACAATGGTAAATACTTTAATAAAAATATATTCTAGGGTTTATGTGATGCATTTGACATTAAGTTAAATTTATCCTTGTCCTATCACCTTCAAGAAAATGGACAATTAAAAGCCTCTAAAAAAATTCTTAATAACATGCTGACTAAAATGTTCAATGCATCTAGTTGAGATTGGCATTTGCACATCCCCTTCACCTTATGGGTATATCATACTATAATTAGAACCCCTATGGGTGATACCTCATTTTTTAAGGTGTTTAGAGTAGAGGTCATCTTGCCTCTTGAATTCCAAATATGCTCTCTTTGCATATCATTGTAATATCTAATTTTTGAGAGTGATTATCATCAACACCACTTAGCTCAGCTCAAGTTACTTGACAAACATCGCTTAGCATGCCTTACCCATATTCATGTATATCAAGAGCACATCAAGTATGCCTACAAAAAAACACCTTAAAGTGCAAGAATTCAATATCAGAGAGCTCATCCTAAAGGAAAACCAACATGTCACTAATATGGATAAAAGTAAGTAGGGCAAGTTTGCTTTCAATTGGCTTAGAACTTATATCATAACCCATAAGTATGGATCAAGAGATTACTGATTGTCTTGTCTTGAAGGCCACCTAAAACCTAAACCCCTTAATGATTTGCATTTATGTCCATTCTTTTATTGAGAAGGATCACATTCACCTTGTATCTAACTTAAGCTCATCCCTTGTTATCTACCCACATTTTATCTCCCTATTTTAGGGGCAACCAATTAAAACTGAGTCATGTGATTAGCTATCATCATCATATCCTTATCTTAAATAATGGGTATCATGACTCTACCCATGGCATGGTTCTCATGATACTTTTCACACCTTTCTAGGATGGATTCCCATAATCATTGTCACCTAAACCTCTTCACACCTAATCAACATTCTTGTGATTTTAGTTTTGCCTTCATAAAGGTGAACCACTAATCCAAAATCTATAAGTATATGTCAATCAAAATAAAAAAATTCCTATCACTAGCAATCATGGGTCATTCCTAGCATTTACAAATTGTTCCCTTGAAGGATAGCTATTGAAAATCTATTTAAAATTACCAAAACATAAGGTGGACTACTCCATCAAAGGACAAATATTAAAAGTATTAAGCAAAGTAATAAACTTAGACCACTCCCTTGAAGGATAGTTGAGTAAGAATTTGTTAAAATCATAGAAATTTATTGAAAGCTTCCCATATCAATCAGATTCCCATATACAAAAATCATCAAAAATCCTATTATCAAAATCATAACAAAATCAAACTAATCTTGAAAGTTGTAATCAGTGCTTAAAATACCATAATAAGGTTATATCTACAATCAGATCTCACAAGTAGACTTCTTACATCGATCAGTCTACATAATTTTGACATAAGCTTATTTATCCTGGTTATTTAGACACCTATAGAAGAGGTAAGCTCATCTCACAAGAAGGTCCCATTTCCACCCATCTCACCTTCACACTATAAGTATGGGATTCTTGAGCTTACTTGACATTATCTCATCAAAACACCTTTTAGCCAACTAATGAATGCTCGTGTGAATAATTTAAAGGGCTTATGTTCATTAAGTCAATCCAACTTTAGTTTTGTTTTAGTCCATGTCAATTAAGAGGCATCATATTCTCTTCTTATTCTATCATGACTAATTAATATTTTCATTATGATGTTTTTCTCTTGATTATATTCTTTAGTCTCTTATCTAGTGTTGTTGATTCATTTACTTAGGTGTTTTACCTTATGCTAGATTAACAACCAAGCATAACCATATCATAAGCATAACCATGACACCATAACATCCATGTGCATTTAAGCATCAACCATTTTTCACCACATGTCTAAAGTCTAAAAATGTAGTGTATATGCATTAAGATTTAGCATGTCATAAGCATAACCGTAATATCAATGTCATCTCATGCCTCGCAAGTCAATGTCAATATCTAGAATGTCAACCATAACATAAGCAATAAACATCAACAACATATCAAACATCACATCATAAGTAATAAACATCAAACCATGGACCATGAGCATAAGCATAAATAATGATCACATATATGTAAATTCGTAAGTCAAATAACCATAACAATGTGTACATATAGATAGATAGAATCTCTCTCAAAAATGTACATCTCACTACATTAGATCATAAGATAGAATCAAAATGATATATAAAATGTCATACTTTGGCTATATCTATGCCTTAAAGACACCACTACCTCGTACAACACCATTGGATCTTGGTGCCTACCTACCTACTATACTTGTTGATATACCATCAATCCCTATCTATCCATATATAGATCCTACCCATTGACCTAGGGTCACCAAAACTACCCCACCTATTAGGTTGGCCCTATACTCACCCCATCATAGCTCATTTGGATATTATACCAGAATAATAGCTTCATAATACCATAACTCCTCCACTATAGCCAGGTATCATGCTGTAGGGGTAAAGCTGAGTGGCACTACCTATCCTAATATTGATCCTCTTCCTATCTACCTCAGGGAGTCCTTCTCTTGAGTAATAAAGCCTATGGAGGTCCTAGCCTAATCCCTCTCACCTATGATAATAGAAAGATAACCCTACAAGGTCACAACCTAACCTTGTAGTGTCATAATATAACCTTATAACATGGCCACATATCCCTATAATACTTATACCTATCCTTGTGCAATGATTAAAGCTACACTTTCCTATCCATCATGACCAACTAGATCTATGGGCATCAACCTCACACCCCCATCATCTCCACCAATATCTATAGCTACATATATGGGTTGGTACCATGCCATATACCCATCTACAAACCTAACATTATCTATCTATGCCCTAGCAGATAGCTCCTCAAACTCTAGCATTGTAGGAATATGATATGGTTCTAGTAATAGGATCTCTAAATCCTCTATTTTATACCTGGGGAATGGGCCTAGGATACCCTATACTAGGTTGAACTATCAACATACCCTATCAAATGGGATTAGCTCCAACTCCTTATCTCACCTACAAATATCCATTTATAGCTCTATAGCGGGAGTGTTTACCTCTTGTAACCTAACCATATTAAGAACTAGATGTATGGTCTCCATGTGATATCTCCTATCACTAGTACACCTAGTGTGCCTTTAAACCACTTTATGTCATGTGCACCACCTATTATACCTAATGTAGTAAAATCACACCTCCATCACATGAAGTTGATGGGGAACTCTATCTGTGTATACCCTACCCATAATAATCTAACTGGCCTCAATACCCAAATATGCTCATACGCCTAGTAATGTAGAACCAAGATGACACTAATTCCATATCTCCTATGGGTATTAAACCCCCATAACTCCTTACATATCTATATAATTAAAACAATCACCAAACCAAATATCATCTTCCCCAATAATAACTCAACTAGTACCCCCAGTAGCAAATAAGGAAACCTCCCATTTCTCAAGTCAAGAATCCCAAAGCATGTCATGGAAATCATGAGTATGGTCATGAGTCTCCTCTAACTAGAGCCCTTTGATATAAAATTTTATACCTAAATCCCCCAGCATGCCATTTGACCTAATCACTCTCATCTCCATACAATATCTCGATGTGATCATCTTGATCCTATTCTTTTATGTGGTATATCAGATCATCATAGAGTGTAAGTTGAGTAATCCTATGTACATCCTTAAGCAAGATATTCATCTCACTAGCTGGTAATAAGAAGGTGTTTGTAGTGGGATCCCATCTCTTGATTAGTGTTATGACCATGGATGCATCTCAAGGCATGTTCTGATAGTGCTTCATCACTCCTAACCCCACCTCATCCATGTGGGCCCAGTCAATTAAGGTCATCCCCTACTAGATCTTAGGAAAGATATGCAACATGTGGTCATGCATATGTATCTACTCCCTAGCCTGTACCAAGCCAAAATGACTTAGTCACCTACACCTCTATGATCTACCCTACATCAACTAACCTATTTCCTTTCCTAACCTACCTATCTACCTAATACTTATTAGGTATGCTCTCTAGACCTACCCCCCTCAACCCACACCTAATATGCCACATTCCACTTTCCCTAAATTTTTAAACATTTATAAAAACACTTCCCTTTCCTCATCAAATGTCAATGGTCATGGTGACCATCGAGGGTAAGCCACCCATATTTTCTAGGGTATTAATTGTCAATGATCAGACTTGACCTTTAATGATCACTATGGGTGTTCCATAGTTATAATGCCCAAACCCTATCATAATAAAAATCACCCTAAAATCCATGAAAAATAATAAAATTTTCTACCCTAAACCCTTACTCAACCTAATTTGACTACCCAACCCACCAATTCCTAATTCCACCTACCTATTTTCTCAAAATCAACATAACCCATACCTAGGGCTTAATAAACCAACTAATTATTTCATCCTATCCTAACCACCCTACCCAATGACAATGTATATAACCAAATATATCTATCAAAATAAAAACATCCCCTACCTCATTTCATCACCTCCATCATGGATTCAGCCACAAACATGTTTATCCTCACCCATACCCACATGTTCCCTACATCCTTCTTGGTTAACATGGTCCACCTCAACTCAATGTTAAGTGTCCACCTTAGCAATGGCCCTCAACAAATGCCTTCACCATAAAAAAATAAAATTTAGAGCTCAAAGTCAACCCAAAGCATAAGTAAAAAATGATACAAAGTAAAAAATGGTACAAAGTGATTCACTTTTCACTTTTTATCATCGACTTTTTAGGGTTTTACCCTAACTATCGATAGTCTAGGTGACCATCGATGGTCTCCCTAGGCAAACCTAACTATCAATGGTCAAGTGCCCCATTTTATTGATTCCAACTAAGCATCCCTCCTTTTTAGGATGACTAAACCAATTTCACCCACCCTTAGAGATTACCCTCTCCATCCACCCTAACCACCTCATTACCTCATCATTGGTCCATCCTAACCCAACTAACATTTTTCTTATGACACTTTTGCCTAGTCCTTTTGAGCATAGAGATAACATTTCCATGTTGAACCTTTTGAATTAGTACTACCTAATGCTTACTTGACCTACTTATGTCTTCTCAAGAGCACTTCCTACCTTAGATACCCATGACACTTGACCCATTTATGTTTTCATCGAGAGGACTTCCTACCACAGATGCCCACCAAAAACATTTAATTTGTCTAGAAGACTAATAGGTGTGCCCAATCACCATGCTTAAATGTGGTCATGTGATATACTAGCTATTTTTTCCTTAGTACCAAACTTAATTATTATTAACCATGGCAACCTTGTCTTTGTGTGATCTTGGCTATCACACCTTTTGCCATACTTTGTGTGCCTATTTGCAATTTAGTGCCCAACCTCTCATATACCATCATAATTTCTACCCTCATCCTCACCTTCACTAACCATGTCAAACCCACACTTGATTTTAATTTACCTCACCACCTCCTGATTTATGGGGGAACATCTTCTCCCATACTCAGGGCAATTAGTAGACCTTTGACCAACATCAATTTTTGTTTTATAGTTGGTTGATTCTAGATCACATAATAAAAGGGGTAAAATTTATAGACACTGTAAATCCATACACTATGAATTTGAGTATCAAAATACCCCTCAATCACCTTGGGACCCTCTTGGAACTAGCCTAACCCTCTAACCCCTAACCAAGCTTACCCATAGCTAGTTTGGCTAAACTAACTTATCCTAACTTTTTACCAATTTTTACCCTTTACCCTTGACCACTAATGGTTAAGTTGACTACTAATGGTTAGGGTCCACCTATTTAACCAAAATTATTCAAACTACCTACTTTGATTTTCTAAATATAGGTTATCTAAAACCTATTGAGAGATATTTTATGGATGATTTATAATTAGATAGACCAGTTAAACCATCACTTCCACTTCTTTCTTGTGCCTATGAGAAGAGAGGAGTTGGGAGGTGAAGTCTATTGACAAACATATAAAAATCTACAATCATGACTAGGATCTTGTGAATCTAGGAGTTTCTTTTTATAGGTTAATCACCACTAGCAATCCAATAATCATATCAGAGAGTCAATTTGCTGCCACCTCACCTTCAAGTTTTTAGGTATCATACTCTGTCATAATAAAATGAGATTTTACCAATAGGTTAATTAACTCAACCATCCACCCAATAGAATTATATTAAGATGAGTATTTGTTTGATAGTATTCATTTACTTTATTTCCATTCTGTAATCAATTCAAATTTACCCATCCCTTAGAATCCATCTTTTAGATCTCTTTAATCAACCTTTTTATCAACCCAAATCTAGACATAGTAACCATTGATGGTTGACTCAACTACCGATAGTCTATCTAACCACTGGCAGTCACCTTAACCACCAATAGTCAGCCCAACCACTGATGGCCATTATGGCAATGAAAACCATCAAGTTATTTTCACCTATCTACACCCAATCAAACCTAATTTTCTATGTTCCTACCTATCCAAAGACCTCTTTCTAATTTTTTGAATTATACCTTAACTCCTTAGCACTAGTATTAATTAGTTTATTTTTATTTTAATCATTTATAGCATATTTATTAACAAGTATTTTTATATTCAATTTTAGTACCTTTATTTTATTGATGTAAATACCAGCTATTTTATTTATAAGCTTAATTGTTTAAAACATGTGGATTGATAGCCCTTAAGGAAGCCCTTGCTTCTAGGATCTAGTTATCACTAGGAAATCCACTCAACTATCTATCTAACAAATAGGTTTGCTTTGGTGCTTTCTTATCTACAAGTCATCCACCCAAGCCAAATAGGAGCTCTTCACAATCTTCTGATTCAATACACATACAATCAAATATGTTTTTCAACCATACTTGTACTTAGTTTATTATTTTCCCTCTTTCCAATTATAAGAAATAAATTCATTGAAACAAATATCTTAGGCCTAAATCCCATTCTACCTAATTATGATGATAGCATGTGCCAAATCCTCAAGGATTCAAAAAGTGAGTGTAATAATAAATCCTAAAAAAATGTTCATTCAAAAAAAAAAATTCAATATCATTGTAACTCCAAAAAATTAAAAAATGGGGGGTGTGGAATATTTTGTAACAAGGAGGCATGGCTAATTTTATGCATCAAATTGAAGGTTATGATGAACATGTTTCCAACATGTTCATGAAGGGATGGAATTGTAGGATATTAGAGATTAATGGCATGAAAATAGAGATCATATAAGACCTAATTTATCTTATCACAATTTTAAATATGGATGTCACTAAAATATATAAGAATGGAAAAAAGTACCAAGAGGAGAAGAAAATATTTATTCTTGAGGGAGAGGAGCTCATTCCCCTGTACAATAGGTTCACCCTAGAGAGTTTCTAATAGCTATATAAAGAGGTGGAAAAATAAATCATGATTTACATCACCCTAGAAGGAAGGCATAAGGTAGTACACCTATCTCATTTCATCTTTCTAAATTACTTTATATATAATGTATGTATCAATATCCCTTTATATCTTCTTCATTCCCTCAATAGTTCTATATTAGATGTCAAAAGGGGTAAGAAATCTATCCATATTCACCAAGATGTGATTTTTATAATTTTTAAATACTTCAAAGGAATTAATAGTGGCCTAGAGTGTTTCTTTAGGGGGGAGACACAAGCTGAGTAAGAAAGGGAACAAGCTCTCGACGAAAAAAGAAAAACTTGTCTTAAAGTAAAATAAGGAAGTTACAGTTATAAATAATGTTGAAAAAGGGGGAATTAATACAATATAAGATCAATCAACCCTATAGGGAAAGTAGATTAAATGCAGTTTAAGGAGATTCAAAACCTTTGAAATTTATCTTAGGTAAAGAGGAGCCTCTTAACTATGAAGGTACCTAACGTGAGAACCCCATAAAAATTTAGGAGGATGATACTGAGGAGATTGTGGAGGGCCTACATTTTCTAAAAATAAAAGTAGTCATCTTCTCCGCAAAAGATAGGGAAATAGGGGATGAAATATTTACTAAAGAAGCTAGGACAAAAGGGAAAGTAGAATATCCATTAGTAGTGCCTAATATAGCTAATCCTAATGTAGAGTTTGATTTACTTTAAAATTTTATAAAAAGTCAAAGAAATAAGGACAAGTTGGGTGAGGAACTTGACCTTCAAAAGGCATTCATTAGGTGGATATTTAGGGATCAATCTACCTTCAAGGATCAAGTCAAAAAGCCTTAGGAGAAAGTTAACATTCTCCAAAACAAAGATAATTTATCTGATGTGAAATATTAGCTAAAAACTTTCAAGGATAAGGTGTTGAACATTGTTGATGTTGTTGAGGTTTGGAATTGATGTTGTCATTGATGTCAAAAGGTATTCATGAGGTTATTAAAGAGTATAGCCTATGAGAGAATGTTAATCAATATTTTGGTGTTTTTGAGAGTGTAAGACATGTTCCTATGATTTCATGTGTATTATGAAGGTTAACATAAAATGTCTTTATTATCAAAGTTGTCAAGTGCTTGAGCCTAGTAGTGTCTTGAGAAGCTATGTGCAATGATGCCTAGTCTTATGCATGAAGGACCATGATGGTTTGGTGAGATGAATACACATAGGAATGAGTGACTATAAGAGGTTTTTTTATCATGCATATGAGGCATTAGATCACTTAGGATAGTTTTGAGGTGAGCCTACATGGGTAAGGCTTTCAGTCTAAGTCTACAACTAGACCAATTATAGATCCTACCTGGCCTAATGAGGTATAATGGTATATTTTCAAGGAATGTGAATGTTGTATATATATTTAGAAGCATGATATAGGTTTCTTTATTATATTATTGAGGTGGAGAGCACATGCAAAGAGGCATGAATGTTAGTTTCAAGGCCTAATGTGATTTGTAGGTCAAAGTGTAGAGCACAAGAGAGATAATGTGGCCTAATGAGGGTTTATGATCAGTTTTAAAGAAATTTTTTGATATGTTAGCATGGAAAAATGTAATATATATTTTTTAAAACATTTTCACAAAGTTTAAGGTTATGGTTTTCAATAAAAGGCATGAAAAGTGGTTTTGAGGTCTCTCAAGTACATAGAATGAAGGAATGTAAACCTAAGAAGGACTTTTAGGTGCTCACTAGCATGTTTAACCTCTACATGGGAATTTGAGATATTAATGATAGATGGGGAATGGTCCTAGATAATAAATAGAGGCATTGGTTTATATTTAAGGGGTAATCTTTTATGAATAATCATTAACACCAAAACCTATGTTAAACCTCTCTAAACCCCTAATAATGACTTGATGTGAAATATATTATTCAAAATAGCCTATAATTGTCTAAAATCACTATAAAAACTATTTTATGTTATATTCAACTCTCCCAGGAACATCTAGGTGTGATTGATTTATTGTAGTAGTCAGAGTTGATAAGTTAAAAGTATGAAAATAATTAGATGGAGAAGGTTTAGAATTTTATTTTATGTAAATTTTTGTTTTTTGATATGTTATATACCTTAGGCATGCTAAGTTATTCATCGAAGATACCTAGTCACTAATAGGCCTCATGGTGGAAATAGTGAAAAATCCAAGCAACTGTGAGAAGAGGTTTAGTAATGTGATAACATGGAGTAATGATAAAAACAAGTGAATGGATATGTTTTTAATTACATGTAAGACATTTTATTTTATTTTTTTAATTTTTGGATGTTTGTTGTTGTAGTGAAAAAGTTGCTCACAAGTTGACCTAGTGGTTTAAATGAGACAGTGAGATATAAGCTTATAAGATTGGTCTGTAAGACCAATATTGACATTTGAACATATTTTATTTCTATCTAATAATTATATAATATGATAATATAAATACATCATAATTCATTAAATATGTCTATATATGTGTTGGAGGTCTGAGTCACCATGATTGGTCTTTAAGATAAACTAATAGTTTTGAGTGAGCAAGTAGTAGGAGTGTTTTTGAGTCCTTTTTCAATGTGTAATGAAGAATAATGTATTTTTTTAATTTTTTGAATCATTTTATGTTTTTTTATATGATTTATTTTCATGTTTTTGTGTTTAAACATTGTGTTATTTTTAGTTGTTCAAGATAGACCTTTCTGTGTATGTGAAGGCCTATTGTAAATAATACTAATGACATGTTTCAAGTGGTGATTGGAGCTAAAAAGTGTCATGGAAATAATGTGAGATTATTATAGGTATATTTTATTGGAATTTTAAGTTTTAATATCATTTATTAATTTTTAAAGTGTTCTAAGGAGATCAAAGGGTAATGTGTACTAATGAAGGCCTAATTGAATTAGGTCTCCTTAAGGCCTAAATAAGGATTTGGTCGATTTGAGCTATGGTCAAACTAATGAAATGATTGATTAATGTTTTTGGAATGTAATAAGTACTATTGTGTGGGAAATATAAGTGGTAAATTATGTTTATTTGACTAAGAGGTTTATAATTAGGAGCCTAGTATAAGAATAAGGGCTAATGGTTAAGTTAGAGAAAGTATGAGTGGAAGTGAAGGATATAGAAATTTAAAGAGATGAATGAGGTATTTTAGATCATCATAAGGGTATATAAAAACTAAAATAAATATATAAAATGGGTAATATATATGCATATCAAGGTCATATGACCTAATATGTTTTGAAGAGACCTAATTGATCAAAGAATCCTAGAAGACAGTTTAAGAGGGGTAAAAGAGCAAGAAGAGATGAAGAAGGTGATCACCATATGCTGTATTAGAGAAAATTTATTATAAAGGTGATGAAATATTTTAGGTTCCTAAGTTGGTGATGAGTCATCTAAGGGGTTGGTTCCTCCTTGCAAGTTGGTGCTTACTAAAGCCTAGCTGGGTTGTTGCTTAGCTAGTTGGAGTTCGTGATTCACTAAATTATGATATTTTGACTTATAGGAATATATTAAATTTATAGGTATTGATTTTTTTATTCCACTTGAGGGTTTCCCACTCATATTAATTTTTATTATGTTATGCTCATGTGAATGACTCTTTATGCATTGTTATATCTCTATATTGCTTTGATGGTTTAAGGAATGTTAAAGTACATGAGAAAGAAAATTTTAAGAGACTGATTCACACCCTAGTCACTATGTTTCCAATAATTTGTTTTATATCTTGGTCCTTTGAAGTAAGTATAACATCTTGAAGTTGATCCTAAGAAGCACAAGATGTCTAGTGATCAAAAGGAAGAAGATAACATGTATGATGAAGAAGTCTACTATGACAACGAAGAAGGAGAAGCTAAAGTAGAATTTGAAGATAAGCTCATAAGTTCCATTGATGATTTTAAGCATCAAAATAAGACTAAAAATGATCTCAAGAATCAATTAGAAGGTGAAAATACAAGGTTTAGATTAAATGAAGTTGAGTATGACCAATTGAAGATAGAGCTAGATTCCTTGAAAGTTGAGCATGACAAGCTTATAAAAAAGATGAGAAAGTTTGAGAGAGAGCATGTGAAGTCAAAACAATTCAAGAGTACCAAAATGAAAATACCAATTAGGTATCTCAATGCAATAAAGGATAAGTTATCATGGGACCATGGGAAAAGGAGTAATCAATCAAGAGGTAAGTACATAAATGTTGTTTGCTACATCTATCATAATATGGGGCATATTGAAAGATTTTGTTCTAATAGATTTGGAAGGCCGTCAAGATTAAAAAAGACATATGAGGCTTCCAAAGTGTATGAGAAGAGTCAAACATTAGTATGGAAGCCAAATCAAGTTAATATTGATCATATTGAGCTCAAAAGACAAGATGGACTATTTGCTAAAGAGGAATAAAGACTAAAGAGGATTCTATGCTAGCTCAAAATGAATTTAAAATTCAATATGAAGGCATGAAATGTTATATAGATAGTGGTTGATAAATACACATGATAGGAGATAAAAATAAGTTCATCTCATTGAAAAATAATATTTCAGGAATAGTGAGGTTTGGAGACAACACAACTACCAATATGGTTACCAAGGGTATCTTGAATTTGGATAATGGGAAGACCAAGACATAAAATGTGTTGTATGTGGAAGGTTTGAAACATAAAATTCTTAGTCTAAATCAAATGTGAAATCAAGGACACACACTAAACTTTCATGATAGAGGGTGTGAGATAAGGAGAGATAAATTAGGAAGGCTAATTACCAATGCTAAGAAGACTAAGAAAAATCTTTATGTCTTGAATGAGATCAAGAAGGATAGATGCTTTATGATCAAGATGGATGAAATTTTGCTATGGAAACAGAGGTTAGGTCACTTAAACTTTGAAAATCTAGTCAATATAAGCACTAAAATTTTTATGGAGAATATGCCTAAGATCACCAAACCTACAAACATACTTTGTAAAGCATGTCAACATGGTAAGCAGACTAGAAGAAGATTCAAGTCAAAGGAGTAATATAAGACAAGATCCTTAGATTTAATACACACTGATCTCTATGGCCTACAAGAATTCAAAGATTTTAAGGAGATAAATACTTCATGTTACTCATAAATCACTACACAAGAATGACTTGGGTTGCATTCTTGAAAGAAAAATTAGAAGATCTTAACAAGTTCAAGGCATTCAATGCTCTTATTAAGAATGATAAGAATGGGAAGATCAAGTACATAATATTTATAGAGGAGGAGATATTTATTGCAATGAATTTTTATGACTTCTATGAGGTTCATGGAATAAAGAGATAATTCTCAGCAGCTAGGACACCTCAGCAGAATGGGGTAGTGGAAAGAAAGAATATGATAGTTCAAAATATGGATAGAACTATGCTAAAAGAGTATATATTATATTATGGATATTGGAGAGACGTAGTAATAATTTTAGTTTAAATTTTGAATAGAGGACAAATAAGAACTAATGGCAATAAGACTCTTTATAAACTATAGAAGGGTAGACCTACTAATGTGGAACACTTTAGAGTGTTTGAGAGAAAATGTTTCAATAAAAGAGATGATGAAGACTTAGGAAAATTTGATTCTAGATATAATGAAGGAATATTCTTAGGATACTTGTCAATGAACTAATCTTATAAATGTTACAATAAGAGGTTACAAAAGATAGTGGAAAGCACCAATGTGAAGATTGATGAGACAAGAAAATCACACCCATAGTCAAAGGATACTTTAGATAATATAGACTTCAAAAATAAAGAGAAAGATATAGAAGTTGGTGATGAAGAATAATAAGTTGAGGAAAGACAAGACTCAAAAGGCCCTTCAAGATATATTCAAAGAGATTATCCTGAATCTCAAATCATTGACAATAATAATGCATGTATGCAAATAAGGAAAATATTGGTAAATAATACAAATCAAGGGAATGTTGCTCTGTTATCTAAGATTGAGCCTAAGAATATTATAGAATCAAGAAAAGACAAATTTTGGATATGTGATATTAATGAGGATTTAGACCAAATAGATAAGAATAAGACCTATGAACTAGTTCCTAGGCCTAAAGACAAGAATGTTATTGGCATAAAATGAGTGTTTAGAAACAATTTGAATGAAGATGGATAAGTCATAAAGAAAAAGGATATAATATTATTAAAGGGATATGCACAAGTTTAAGGGGTATAATTTGAGGATACATTTGCATTGATAGAAATATTGGAGGCCATAAAATTATTTCTAGCATATGCAAGATTCAAAGGGTTCAAGGTATACTAGATGGATGCCAAATATAACTTTTTAAAAGGGAGTTTAGAAGAGAAGGTGTACATAGATAAACCTAAGGGAATATCACTATCAGGTGATAAGGAATATGTTTTCAAGTTGAAAAATGTTCTTTATGTTCTAAATCAAGCTCCTAAATCTTGGTATGCCAAGTTGGATAGGTATCTGTTCGATCAAGGATTCAAAAGAGGAGTTGAAAATAGTAATCTATACATAAAATTAGAAGATGATCATCAGTTGATAGTAGTTATATATGTCAATGAAATCATATTTGGTGGAAATAATGAGAACATTACCAATGGATTTGTAGAGGTGATGAATAAAGATTTTGAGATGTTCATGCTTGGAGAGCTATCATTCTTTTTTGGGTTTCAAATCAATCAATCTGAAAAAGGTATATTCATTTCACAAGACAAGTACATATAATAGATGTTGAATATGTTTGAGATGGAATATTTCAAGGCAATTAGTACACCTATGATCATAGGGCATAAGTTGAGCAAGGAAGATGAGTCTCCAAAGGTCAATCAAACATCATATAATTCAATGATTAGAATTTTGTTGTGCACCACTACCTTTAGACTTGACATCATATAAGGATTAGGTCTTTTGGGAAGGTTTTAATTAGATATAAATAAAAATCATTTGAAATTAGTTAAAAGGATACTTAGGTATCTCAAGGGTACTATGTATTATGGGTTATGGTATCCAAGGATCAAGGGTTTCAATTTGATAACTTATGTAGATGTCGATTGGGCAGGAAGTCTAGATGATAGGAAAAGTACTAGTCCAAGAGCCTTCTTCTTCGGTGGGTTCCTAATTTCATGGATAAGAAATAGTAAACCATCAGTATCATTATCCACTTGTGAGGTTGAGTACATTATAATAAATTCATGTTACACTTAGATCTTATGGATGAGATAGAACCTAAAAGACTACAAGGTGGAGAATGATGGTCCTATCCCTATCTATTATGATAATTAAAGTGTTATAATAATTTGAAATAATCTTGTCATGCACTCAAGGACTAATAATATATCCATTAGGTATCAGTTTTTAAGAGAACATGTAAGTGAACAAAGTGTTATAATTGAATATGCTTCTATACAAGATCAGATTTCAGATTTTTGACAAAACCACTTCCAAAGGTAACATTGTAACACCTAAGACAGGAATTATGTTTAATTATTTCCCCTAGAAATCATTAAATAAGTAAACCACTTAGGGGTATATAACAAGTTCCATTAGCTTCAAGAACAAGTGAGTTTTTACAAGAATGTATACATGGAGATATGGGGAACATTGTTGTATTATGTCTCATAAAATCGTAGTCCTGTGTGTTGAGTATTTTGGTTTCAAGGAGTGTGATCCAAGGAGTTGTAGACATCACTTTGTCATTTATGTCAAAAGGGGGAGAAATACCAAAATGGGGAGATAATAATGGTTAGTTTACAATATGTTTTTCCATCAATTACAAAGGAAGATATTGTTGATAATTGTTCTTATTGTTGAGGTTTGGCATTGATGTTGTCATTGATGTCAAAAGGTCTTCATGAGGTCATTAAAGAGTATAGCCTATGAGAGAAAATATTAATGAGTGTTTTAGTTTTTATGAGTGTAAGATATGTTCCTATGACTTCATGGGTTTTATTAAGGTTACCATGGAATGTCCTTGTTATCAAAGTTGTCAAGTGCTTGAACCTAGTAGTATCTTGAGAAGGTATGTGCATCATATACCTAGTCTTGTGCATGAAGGAGCATGATGGTTTGGTGAGATGAATTCATATAGGAATGATTGATTTTATGATTTTACTTGAACATGAATATGAGGAATTTTATCACTTAGGAGAATTTCAAGGTGATCCTACAAGGGTAAGACCTTTAGTCCAAGGCTATAATTAGACTAGTTTTGTGACTAGATCACTTAGAAGAAGGTTCAAGTCTAAGGATTACTATACTAAAATATACTTGGAGTTAATACACATTGATATCTATGAGCCTAAAATAATTCAAATCATTTTAAGGAGATAACTACATCATGTTACTCATAGATGACTAAACAAAAATGAATTGGGTTGTATTCTTAAAAGAAAAGCTAGAAGCTCTTGACAAGTTCAAGGCATTCAAGGCTCTTATTGAAAATGATAAGAATGGGAAGATCAAGTGACTAATATATGATATAAGAGGATATTTTTGGTCCAATGAGTTTGATGACTTCTATGAGGTTCATGAAATAAGGAGCCAATTCTCAACAACAATGACACCTCTATAGAATGGGGTAGTGGAAAAAAAGAATAGGATATTTCAAAAGATGGATAAAACTATGATAAATGAGTCTATATCATATTATGGATATTAGAGAGAGGTAGTAATAAATATAGTATACATTTTGAATAGATAAAAAATAAGGACTAGTGGTAATGCGACTCTTTATGAACTATAAAAGGGAAGACCTGCCAATGTGGAACACTTTAGAGTGTTTGGGAGCAAATTTTTCATAAAAAGAGATGATGAAGACTTAGGAAATTTTGATTCTATATCTACTAAAGGAATATTATTATGATACTCATCAATTAACTCATCCTATAGATGCTATAATAATAGTTTATAAAAGACAATGGACAGCCAATGTGATTATTGATGAGACAAAAAAATCACACTCATAGTCAAAGGATACTTTAGAGGATCTAGACTTTAAAAATGAAGAGGAAGCCATAGATGTTGATTATGAATAAGAAGTTGAGGAAATATAGAGCTCAAAATGCCCCTCAAGATAGATTCAAAGAGATCATCTTGAATCTCAAATAATTGGCAATAAAAATACAAGGTATGCAAATAAGGAGAAGACTAGTAAATAATCTAAATCAATAGAATGTTTCTCTATTATCTAAGATTTAGCCTAATAATAATATATAATTAATCAAATCCAAATTTTGGATAGGTTATATTAATGAGGAGTTATACCAAATATATAAGAATGAGACTTGGGAACTATTTCCTAGGTCTAAAGATAAGAATGTCATTAGCACAAAATGAATGTTTAGAAACAAGTTGAATGAAGATAGATAAGTCACTAGGAAAACATATATATTATTATACAAGGGATATAAACAAGTTAAAAGGGTAGAATTTGATGAGACCTTTACACTGGTAGTAAGACTGGAGGCCATTATATTATTTATAGCATATGTAGGATTCAAAGGGTTCAAGGTATACTAAATGGATGTCAAATCTGCCTTTTTAAATGGGAGTTTGGAAGAGGAGGTGTACATAGAGAAACTTGAGGGAATATCACTATCAAGTGATAAGAAATATGTTTATAAGTTGAAAAAGGATCTTTATGGTCAAAATAAAGCTCCTAGAGCTTGTTATACTAGGTTGGATAGGTATCTGTTGGATCAAGGATTGAAAAGTGGAGTTGTAGATAGTAATCTATACATAAAATTAAAAGATGACCACTAGTTGATAGTAGTTATATATGTGGATGACATCATGTGTGGTAGGAAATAATAAGAAAATTACTAAGGTATTTTTAGAGGTGATTAATAAAGAGTTTGAGATGTCCATGCTTGGAGAGCTATCATTCTTTCTTGGGTTGTAAATCAATCAATATGAAAAAAGTATATACATTTCACAAGCTGAGTACATAAAATAGATGTTGAATATGTCTGATATGGAATATTGATAAGTAGTTAGTACACCTATGATCATAGGGTGTAAGTTGAGAAAGGAATATTAGTCTTTAACGGTCAATCAGACATCATATAGGTCAATGATTAGAAGTTTTTTAGACACCACTACCTCTAGACCTGACATCATGCAAGCAATAGGTCTGGTGGGAAGGCTTCAATTAGATGCAAAGGAAAATCATCTATAATTAGTTAAAAAGATACTCAAGTATCTCAAGAGGACTATGGATTATGGTTTTTGTTATCCAAGGAGAAAGGAGTTTAATTTGATAGCCTATGTAGATGCAGACTAAGTAGGAGATCTAGATGATAGGAAAAGTACTAATGGAGGAGCCTTCTTCTTAGGTGGGTTCTTAGTTTCATGGATAAGAAAGAAACAACCATCAATAGGATTATCTACTTATGAGGCTAAGTACATTGTATAAAATTCATGTTGCACTCAGATCCTATCGATGAGATAAAACCTAAAAGACTATAAAGAATGATGGTTCTAACCCTATCTATTGTGATAATCCATGTGTTATAAGCATCTCAAAGAACCCTATCATGCACTCAATGAATAAGCACATTCTCATTAGATATAATTTTATAAGAGAGTAGGTAAGTGAACTCATACTTGAATATATTTATACATAGGGATAGATTTTAGACATTTTTACCAAACCACTTGTAAAGGTAACATTTTAACACCTAAGATAGGAATTATGTATAATTCCTACCCCTATAAATCATTGAATAATCCAAGAACTTATGGGTATCTAATAAGGTTAATTAACTTTGAGAGTAGGTGAGTTTTTCTAAGAATGTAATCATGGAGATAGGGGGAGCATGGTTTTATTATGTCTCATAAAGTCATAGTCTTGTGTGTTGAGTATTTTGGTTGTAAGGAGTGTGATCTAAGGAGTTGCAAACATCACTTTGTCATTTATGTCAAAAGGGGGAGAAAGAATAGAATGAGGAGATAAGAATGATTATTTTTTAGTATGTTTTTCCATCAATGACAAAGGGGGATATTATTGAGAATTTTTCCTATTGTTGAGGTTTGGCATTGATGTTGTCATTGATGTCAAAAGGTCTTCATGAGGTTATTAAAGAGTATAGCATATGAAAGAGAATATTGATAAGTGTTATAGTGTTTATGAGAGTGTAATATATGTTCCTATGACTTCATGATTTTTGTGAAGGTTAGCATGGAATGTCCTTGTTGTCAAATTTGTCAAGCGATTGAACCTAGTAGTGTCTTGAGAAGGTATGTGCATAGGATACCTAATCTTGTGTATGAAGGAGCATGATGGTTTGGTGAGATGAATGTACATAGGCATGAGTGATTTTATGAGGTTGATTAAACATGTATATGAGACATTGGATCACTCAGGGGAATTTCAAGGTGAGCCTATAGGGGTAAGACCTTTAGTCCAAGTTTGTAACTAAACCAGTTCTAGACCCTACCTAGCCTAATGAGGTATAATGGTCTATTATAAAGGCATGTGAAGAATTTATAGATATTTATAAGCATGAGATATTTTGATTAATTATATGAGTGAGTTTGAGATCACATGGAAAAAATCATGAAGGATAGTTTCAAGGTCTAATGTGATTTGTAGGTGAAAGTCTAGAGAGCAAAGAGAGAGAATGTGGCCTAATGAGGAGTCATGATCAGTTATAAAGACAAGTTTGAATATGTGAGTATGGAAAGAGGTATTATATGTTATTTAAAATATTTTCACAAATATTTAGGTCATTTTCTACAAGAAAAGGCATGAAAAGTGGTTTTGAAGTTTCTCAAGTACATAGAATGAAGGCATGCAAACCTGAGAAGAAATTTTAGGTGTTCATTGGCACATGTAAAATTTTCATGGGAACATAATATATTAAGGATATATGGGTAATTTTCCTATATAATAACTATAAGCATTGTTTTTAGATTTAAGGGGCAATCCTTTATGAACAATCGTTAACACCAAAACCTATGTTAAACCTCTCTTAAACCCTAATAACAACCCAATGTGAAATGTATTGATAAAAATAGAATATAATGGTCTAAAATTAATACAAAATATATTTTATATTATATTAAACTGTCCCTAGCACCTATAGGTGTCATTGAGTTGTCAAGTGTGTAAGTAGACCCTACAAGAAAGTGCTAGTTTCTTAGAGATTTATTGTAGCAGTCAGAGTTAAACAAGTCAAAGTATGAAAATAATTGGATGGATAATTTTGAGACATTTATTTTATGTAAATTTTGGTTTATTAATATGTTATATCCATTAGGTATGCTAAATTGGTCATCCAATATAGTGAGTAACTAATAGGCCTAATGGTGGAAACAATGAAAAACCTAAGTAATAGTGAGAAGAGGTTTATAAATGTGTTATCATGGAATAATGTTGGAAAAAAGTGCATGGAGATGTTTTTTATGACTTTTAATACATTTTCATGTTTTTTATAAGTTTTTATGGTGAAAAATTTGCTCACAAGTTGACCTATCTTGTTCAGATGAAACAATGAGATATAAGGTTATGAGATTAGTCTACAAGACCAATATCTCCATTTGACAATATTATATTTATATTTTAGAATGGTATAATTATCTTATAGGATCATATACATGAATCATAAGTCATTTAAGATGTCTATATAGGTGTTGGAGGTTTAAGTCACCATGACTAATCTTTAAGGAAAACTGACAGTTCTAAGTGAGCAAGTTACAAGAGTGTTTTTGAGTCCTTTTTCCCTATGTAATGAATTATAATGCACTTTGTGAAGTTTTTTAGGTATTTAGGTTCTATTAATGTGATTTATTGTCATGTTTTTTTGGATAAACATTGTTTTATCTTTAATTGTTCAAGATAGACTTTTGTGTGTGTGTGAAGGCCTAATGTAAATAACACTAATGGTGTGGTTCAAGTGGTGATTGGAGATTAAAAAAAGTGTAATGAACATAAGATGATATTATTATGGGTATATTTGAGTGGAATATTATTTCTTCCTGATGTTTATTAAGTTTTAAAGTGTTCCAAGGAGATCAAAGGGTAACATGTACCAATGAAGACATAATTGAATTAGGTCTCCTTAAGGCCTAAAGAATTATTTGGTCCATTTGAGTAATAGACAACCTAATGTAATGATTTATTAATGTTTATGGAATTTATTAAGGCATATTGTGTGTAAAATATAAGTGAGAAAGTATGTGTGGTAGAACAAGAGGTGTATGAGCAAGAGCCTAGAATAAGAACAAGGCCTAATATGCCTAATTATTAAGTTAGAGAAAGTGTGAGTACAAGCAAAAGGATATAGAAATTTTAAGAGATTAAGGAGGTATTTTATACCATAATAATGGTGAAAATATATAAAATTAAGATATGATATGGGTACTATATATTAATATCAAGTTCATATGACTTAATCTATCTTGAAGAATCCTAATTGAGTGAAGAAGCCTAAAAGATAGTTTGAGAGGGGTAGAAGAGAGAAAAGAGCTAAATAAGGTTATAATCATATATTATATTGAAAACAAGGTATTATAAAGGTTATAAAAGGTTTAAGGTGGATTATTTAGTGTTGATCCATCTATGGGGTTGGTTCCTCCTTGCAAGTTGGTGCTTGTTAAAGCCTAGTTGGGTTGGTACTTAGCTAGTTGGAGTTGGTGATCCATGTGAAGTTGGTGCTTCAATAAATTATGATATTTTGTATTCAATTTTTAGGGATTAGTGTTATATCTTTGTATTTTTTTGATGGTTCAAGGAATGTTGAAGTACATGAAAAATAAATTTTTAAGAGATTGATTCACCCCACAACGTCCCATTATTCATTGTTTTTCAAACATAAGGTTTATTTATTTTAACATTAAAATTTGGAGTAGAGAGATAATATTAAGCTACTAGTGGTGGTAAGTAATAATTATATGAAAAATAACATTTTAGGAATTGAATCTCTTAAAGACTTATTGGGTGACATGATGGATAAGGTTGAGGTGTCACCCAATAAGAATTAAAAATGTAGTGGGTGTAAAAAATAGAAAGGTAAATTACCTCAATATTTATTAAACCTAGATAGATACCTGAAGATCATGACTAAAAACTCAAATGAGGTCTTTGGCCATAAAAAAGACTAGCTATCTTTATGTTGTTTTTGAGCTATTTTGTTTTCTATAGCATACGGGATTTCTATTTGTAATTCCTAATTATATTTGGGCTCATACACCATTTTCATTTTTATTGTTTCATGTATAGGGTTAGTCTTTTGATTCAAAAAACCCCTTCATTTACCAATAACAAAAAATAAATTAATATTCAAATTATATGGAGTAAGTGATGCATATTTAAGCTTGTTCAATGTTATAATTTTGACTTCCCTTTATTTTACAATATGGCATAACTCATCAAAGGATTTGAATTTATCAAATATTATTGATTCATGGAATGGTGATATAAATATTAGGGTGAATATATCTTGTAATTCATTATCTATCATAGACATTGTCATTTTTTTAGCATTGTCTTGTACCATAGAACATATTCAATGATTAGCTCAATTGACCCTTGTTTGATTATTGCAATTTTTTCAAAATATAATTTTTCACCATTGTTTATTGATAAGTGTGATAGGAATTGATCTACCAAGGGTTTTAATGCTCTAATAATTTGAAGTGGAAGATTATAGAACCATCATAAAGCATAATATTTTAGGCTTCTTTAAAAGAGCTTGCTAAGTGATTTGTCATTGTAAGCATAGTCCAAACATGTTACATGGAATAATTAAATATGTTGTTTAGTATCATGCTTACCCTCATAAAAAGGTAGCTTAAGAGCTATACATAATATTGGTAGTGGGTAATAGGTTATTTTAGGTGCAATAGGATTATAAATCAAAGCATAAGAATCCATGGAGTTAGTTATTTTAGAAACACCTTGCTATAATTAAAATACTTTAGCCTATAAGGCTATAAAATTTTCCCCAAGAGATGATTCATTATGTGAGATTAGAAGTGGAATTTGCATAGTAATCAAGGGAGGTGTGTATGATGCCATTGTATAAATAGGTAAGTTAATATGTTATAAACCATGTGATACCCCCATAACTAGGGATGTTGGCATATATGTCACTATAGGGGTTGATATACAAATGGACACAATAATAGAAACTATGATACCTAAAATTGAAGGATTAATATCTATAAAAGCTGCCTCTTTTTATTTTTCTTGAGGTAATACAATTTTTTTTTATGTGCAAACTTGGATGCTAGGAATAATTTGACAACTTTACCCACTTGTTTGGGACACTATCAAAGCACTTGATATAAATTAGACAATTATTTGAGTTGTTTAGGATATATTCCATTAATTTCATTGGGACAAAATTGATTGGATATTTTAGGATTATATTGATTATCGTGCATAGTTTCATTATTTTTATTAAAATGTTTATCACTAACATCATCTTTAATGTGAACATAATTATGAAGAGTTACCTCATTATATTGATCAAAAATATTTACGTTATTCATTTTATAAGAGATAAAAGGAATTTGAATATGCTCAATAGGGGTTCCACTTAATCTATCACTATGCCTTAGATTAATATGGGATATAAATTTATTGAGTGGCATGTAAAGATGTAAAAGTAAAGGGAAAATGAGTGCAAGAAAACAAGGGTGTGTTTGATTATTAGGATCTCAGATATATTGATTTCAGTCATAAATATTGAACATGGTCATGAAGGAGATAACTATAGATAATTCTACCATTCTTGTAGTCACACTATCCTATATCTTGGGTACATTGATAGTAACTTTCCAATGCTAACCACTCACTAGTGCACTAAAAGAATAAATGACTGAAGGCTAATAATAATACCCTATGAATTTTTGACATACCGTGAGGTATGTGGAAACTAAAATCCAAAAATAGTGATATGTAATGTATTGAGTATTGAGGTAGTGACCCTCACATCACAAATAAGGTAAAATTAAAGACCAATTTTCTATATAACAATTCCTATGATTTTTAAAATTGATGAAACATAGTTTCTAGGAAAATAAGAAAAACTAGAAAATGGAAATTGAAAACCAAATTATAAAACCAAGGGATTGAAAGATAAATTACCATAATAAATTAGCCACCCCAAAATATCTCTTATTCAAAAAAAAATAAATACAAATATTTATTTACTTATATTTTACATTTAGTGTTTCTTTTTGTTAGTTTTAATAATAATTCTCAATGAAAAAATAATATTTTTATAAACCGCATCATAACTCAAATATTACATTTTTATATGTGATTTAATGATAGGTCATCCCATTTTTTTAAAAACCTTTAATTTTTTAAATAATCTAAATAAAAAAATATAGGGAAATTCATAAAAAGATACAAAACCATTAAAAAACCAAAACCCTACCTTTAGAAGATACGCACCAAAATACCATAGCCAAATCAAATTCATAGATCATGAGTAATAAAACCCAGGTATGTTGTGGAGTTTTTTTGTGATTTATTTTTTAATTTTAAAAATTATTTTGAAAATACCAATATCAATCATTATTATTTCTTTCTATGTATTTCTCCATGTTCATTTATTTTTTTGATGCATTTCATTTCTTAATTTTTTAATCGAGACCTTAATGAATAAATTTGATAAACTCTCTATTAATTTTAAACCATTTTATGTTTGATAAAAGTTTTGAAAATTTATTTAACTCTTTGTAGCATATCAAACCAATATTATTTCCTATTTAATTATTTTTCTTTAGTCTCATATCCATTTATTATTATTTTTTTTTTGGGAAAAAAATGAAAAATGATTATATTTTTAACCTAATTCTTAATGTATTACTTTCATAATATTAGTGCTTAGTTGTGGATAGTAATTCAAAAGTTGTTGATGAATCACTTGTATTTGGTGTAGAATTTTATGCCGATATTTGTTATACAAATAAAGGTGCTAAGATTCCAAATGATGATACTCTTTGAGAGATTTATCAAAAGTTAAATAAAACACACATATTTGACATTGTTTCTAAATATACAATAGTCAAATACTCATTATATGTGACTACTAATGAGATCAAAGATTATTCTACTCTTTATGTATATTTGTAATGATAAAATAAGTCAAGAATATCATTGGTAGACCAAAAATATTCCTTTCAAAATAAAATAAAATATTTCTTGGGATGATTTAAGAATTAAATGAAATGAGAATCCCATGTTGTACCATCTTCATGCTCATTCCACCAACTATTATGTCAAAGGGTATGTATAAAAATTTGATACTATTGATCCTTGTAAAGTTGGAGAATATGGTTAACAAGATATAATTATCTATAGATTTATTCATGAGTCTCACACAAGAAACATTGAATTGACCCAATTGGACTATTGTTAGGAAGATACTAAACTTTACATCCTTATTATGAATTATTTATGGATGAAGAGTATGCAAAAAATTTTGTTGGTACATATGGTTTATGTAGATGAAGAGAGAAATCTTATACTACACCATCCCTCATATTGTGAAATCAAATGTTTATTGAATTTGATGATAAAACATATAATAATGTTGGAGTAATTAAGAAAGGGTATTATATGGGATCCAATTTGGGGAATTTTCAAAATTGATAAGAAAAATTCATTTATTTGGAGGGGATTGTGATACCAAGATCAAGTCCAGTCAAATTTTCCATCAATTTGGGGATGTATGTCCATATTTATTATAAAAAATTACCTAGTTTATCTAAAAAATCCTCATTGAAAATTTCATATCCCATAGAAGTATTTTAATGTTTAAAAGATGTTTCCATTGGACAAATTTTTTGTTGGGTAATGATTTTTGAGATCCATGGAAAAGTTATTGGTAGAGTTCAAAAATTTACCAAGGGTTTAATTTACATCCATGCAAGGTGTTTTACACAAAATAAGGGTTACTGATAATGGCAGAAACATTGATGGTATGATATTGTGTATATTTTATACTATAATTCATTTTGTAATTCAAAATTTTTGATTTATGATTGATTTTGATGTAATATTCGTATGAATGTATTGTTTAACATTATGTACATTATTTGTTGGTGTAGGTTAAATTGATTTTTTTTGTTAGATCTATTAGAAGGTGGGGTCTAACCAGTTGGATTGGGAAAACATTATTTTTCATCTTTTTCATTACCATTTATGAATTTTACACAGTTTTCTTGATTCTTCTAATGAAAAGTGATGATGACATTGTCACTACTAGATTAAATATATATAAAAAATAAAATATGCATAATGAATTAACTTCATATATCCAAGTCTTTAAACTACATCAAGTGCATCACCAAAATACTAACATTTTATCAAACAATTTTTTTAACCATCTTATTTTTTGCAACATAATTCACATTGATTTTTTTTGGAAATACCCTATATAGATGAAAGATTCATGGTTACTTATGAATTTATTGATATAAATTATGTGCCACCCAATATTTTTAATCATAATAACTCACTATAGTTCACTTTGGAAGGTTATAAAATTTTAAAGGAAAAAAAATATATATGGCTAATGTTCCTTGAAGATTTCAAGAAGCTTCTAGTTCTACTAATTAGACCCAACATCTCATAAAATGGCATGTGGGACCTGTTGTATCCAAAATCCCCATTTTATTCAAGGAGAAATGGGGACCCACTTTTTCAAAATTTGATCTTAATATTGACCCATATTTTTATATATTTATGCAAAATATGAAAAATCTAAGATGTTTCACTTTTTGCAAGGTGGTATTGGCACAATATGTTTCATTAGACTAACTTTTATTCTATAAAGTCTATTCTTCAGGTTTATATTTTTAGGCTAATTCTTTTAGCCCTTATGTAACTTGTCCTTTCAGGTGTTCTATTTTGGGTGTTCTTTAGCCCATTTTATTTCAGGATTATTTTTAATAAAGCCTTATTTTGTTAGGAAATTATTGTGGACATTTTTTTGAAACAATTCCCCCAAAGAAATTTAGTGTACAGGCTCTTTGCCTTATGAAATTTTGAACTATGGACATTTTCCCTAAAAAAAATTCTCAGATGGATTATCCCTTTGACCCTTCTAAACCTACCCTTTGGGACTTTTGAAAAGACCCTTAGTTCTATGAAAATACCCTCCAAGAAAATCAAAAGTGCCCTTTGCCCCTATGAAGTAGACCCTTTGAGAATTTTTTTGCCCAAATGTATACCCTTCAAATATTTTCCACATACCCTTTAGGAATTTTGAACTAACCCTTTAGCCTTATTGATAATGTCCTTTATCCTTTAAACTAACCCTTTGGCCTTTCCCAAATCAACCACTTTACCCTTTTTGACCAACTCTTTTAGGGCATATACTCTTTAGGTTTTATGTAAAAGACCCTTCAGAACTTTTTCCTAAATCCTTTACCATATGGGACTTATCCTTTGGGATATCGCTTTCAACCCCTTTGCACCATGTGCACTTTGACCTTTGTGTTTTGGACACTTTTGACATGGACATGACATTTAGGATTTATATCCCAAGCCTTTGACCTTTTCAAAGTGGCCACTTACCCTTCAGAACAGTTGTCATAGCCCCTTTCCCCACCAAAAAACCCTTCAAACCTAAGGCGCATACCCTTCAGGTTTTACATAACCTATCCTTCAAAATTTTTGAAACAACCCTTAGCTGTATGAAAGTACCCTTCAAGAAATCAAAAGTTCCCTTTGGCCCCTATGAAGTAGATCCTTCAAGACTTTTGTCATGGATAAAATGCCCTATTAAGTGGAACCTTCTAATCAAAAGTACCCTTTAAGGAAATTTAAAGTGCCCTCTAAACCTTCAAAATAACCCTTATAGATAATTGTCTCAACACTTTCTTGCCCAAATGAAATCTTAGGGGAAATTGTTGTAGACATTTTATCCAAAAAAATTCTCCTAAAAGAATTAGTCTACAGACATTGACCCAAAAGCATCATTCTATTTACACCCTAAATGCCTTATTACTAAGAGTACTAGTCTCATCATACTTAGCCAAAATAAAGCCAAAATATTTCCTATCAATAATTTAAAGACCCCCACCAACCTGAGATAACAAGTTTGAATTATGCAAGAAATAAAAGCCAAGTGAACATTTCACATTTATGTCACATGAACTAATATTCAATGTAGGATTCTATATAGGTGATATACAATGATTGAAATCCATCATTGGATTTAAGCTAACTTATGTTAGAATCCTTTTGCTATCTTATAATGATGAAGATCCCTAGTTCTTAATTCAAGAGTATTATGAATAAAATAATGGTTGATGTAGAGTTGAGTGTTTGCACTAGTGTACATAACACATAGAAGATAAGCATAGAGCATGAAACAATGACATATACATATAGAACATTCCAAGGTAAGAACCTTCCATCTCTATATTCGATTAAAGACTCTACTAAATTCATGGATACACTCTTTCATACCATTATGTTTGGAGACAAATATAGGAATTACTCAGCATTATGGGATGTCATTGATTTGATGGATGTGTTTTCACTTGAAGACAATATGACACTAGTAGACAAAAATTTTGTGAAGGAATTATTGGCATTAAAATGCCAAAAATTACACTTTGCTATAGCTAAGATATAATTAATGTTGTGCATTGACCTCTTAATGGACATGTTCTTCTTAGGGAGGATATCATAGGATAAATTTTTATATCATTCTAGTAACAACATCGTGATTGCATGCATCTTTGGACCAAATTTTTAGATATATTTATCTTTGAGTATCCATGATGCCAACTTTGACAATCACACATTGGTACAATTTAACATAGAGACCTTGATGGAGAAGTTGTTGTCTTCATGGCTACTCCTAAACTAGACCATCACATAGAAAGGGAAGAAGCCAAAAGGAGAAATCCACATTTATAGATTTAGGATGGGGATTCAAACTGGTATGGCTATTCTCAATAGATTATATGGTATGTCCAACATTCATTTTATCAATTTGGATTGGATGTCATTACTATAAATGATACTTACACATGAAGTTACATACACCCTAGGTGAGATCATAACTTTGTGATTGAGGAAACAAATTATTCACAAAGATAGGTGTTCCACACCCATGAGATATTTATTCATGATGTCATACTTATTAGATGTAGTCATAAGAACATGTTGCAAGGATCTTGGTATATTATGGGCTTTGACCACAGACTATGAGAAGACTATAATCTATAACCACTACCAGTTCATACACATTTACTATTATACCAAACATATGGTGAGTATCTGAAGATGTCTACCCTTAGGTCTGGTAAGCCATTCATGGCTCTCCCATGCCTCAAATTGGAAATAATATTATGAATAACTTAGTTGGGAAAGGGGATTATTTACTTTACCTAGATTTCAATGTCATCATGGTATGGGGAAAAAAATTGGCCCAATGTGTCTTCCAAGGTTTATACCAGATAAATTAGTTGAATAAGATATTGTCTTCCAATTATGGAAGAACATTGAAGAGGATTTGTCAAGGTAGAATAAAGCCTTATATTTTGGTCACTTCATAACTATCAGTAGAATGATGTATATAATGAGAAATTATCTTGAGGTAGGTGGAAAACATAGGACTTTTCCTTTCCTCACACTTCCACATAGAGACTAGAATTTGCATGGGTTAATAAAAAAACATATTCATGGATTCAACATCTCATATAGTCATGAGCCTTATGAATCTGACTTCCTATTTTTGAATGCCAAGTTTGATGAGGTCATATTAACATGGAAAAAAATTATTGGGCTATGAGAGGATCATTTAAGAATGATCCAAGAAGATCCTTTAGTTTCCCTAGGGAGTTGGATATCAAGAAGGGACTCTACAAGGGGTGGAAACATTTAAATTTTTGGAGGGGATAGTTTGAGGAGTAATCTAAGGACCAAGTTGCTTCCTCCAAAATAATTCCTTTGAAGTTGAAATTCAAAGTAGTGAAAAAGGTTCCTAGGCCACTTGAACCCATTTCAACTAGTGGAGGACAAGCATGGGACCCCATTAGCCTTGACTTTGATGATGAAGATAGAGCACAAGAATTGCCTACTATAGGTTCTAGTCAAGTGCCAATTGTTATGTTGAAGAAAAACATTGTTACATCCATTGGGATAGAAACTCTAGGAGTAATATCATCATCACCTCAAGACTCCCCTACTCAGGTAAGGACCCCCTTGGTATACAAGATAAATTTTAGGACCCCTATGAGCAGTCTTATAGTAGAGGCATCATAGATTTTACCTACCCAACCTCCACATTCAAAGCTAGTTAGGGGAGATGTGGCAATCATCAAAGATATTGAAGATGATTCTGATGAGGAATCCAAGTTGGAGACAACCAAGGCTATGAACCTCCAAATAGAGCCTATGGAGCTTACTCTTCTAACTACATAGTCTTTATTTAGTTTTCCCTTATCTTATATACCCATCTTTGGGTAGGCTACCTCTATGGAAGTTATAACATCTATCCCCTCTACTTTCACTACTACCATTTCTCCCTTCATCTCCATTTCCATCCCATTCACCATACAAACCCCTTTTGTTCCTATTAGCATCTCCACTGTTAGAGACCTCAAGAAGAAAAAAGTGTACAAGAAGGTGTAGAATACACTAACCACTACATAGCTCTATGTCCAATCCACTAAAATCACCCTTCTAATACCATCTACCACTTCCATAGAGGAGACCATAGTGATAAGCACTTGTAGGGGGAGGAAGACCAAGCTCTAAATAATCATGGTCCATCCACTTCCTTAGTTTGGAGAAGAGAATTGATCTAAAATCATATGGACTTCCCTTCCTAATGTCCTAACTAAAGCCCATAATAAACAAAAAAAGACTCAAAAGGAGGTATAAGAAGAGGTTTTTGTCACAACCTTTGATGCATCCCAATTAGATATTCCTCCATGGGTAGTGGATCTAAGAAGCAAGATGTCCCAATTTCCAAACTTTAAGATCACTGAGCTTCCATCTATTTATACCTTGTTTGATCCTCTAATTGGTGGTATTAAAAGGGTGAAGAAGAGGAAAATAGAAGATGCAAAGGGCACCCATATCATCCTTAAATAAAGGAAAGAAGTTTTCTCCCTCACTAAGAGGTAGAACAAATAGCTAAGACAATCTTTATATGAGGAAAATCTAGTAGACCTAGCTCAATAACATAAGGATGTCATAGTTTCAATACATGAGGGCACTAAAATAGCTCAAAAATAACTAGAGGCAAAAGTATAGGTATTGGAGGCCATAGTGGATCAACTCAAAGAGAAGGCCAAGATAGTGCATATTCTTATGGGTCTAGAAATTGAAGTTTAAGAGGCAGATTTGAGATGTTATAACTCCCTATAAGCCATGTAATTAATGAAGTCCAAGATGAACCCTCATGTGAGCTAGGCTAATCAATTGTTTAACTCTTTGAGAGATGATAGTGTAAGATTGAAGATGCTAGTTGTCTATATAGGCAACTCTGTCTATAGTCATCTCGACCTTATGACTATGCTAGAGGCATTTAATGCCTTAAATATAGTAGTCATTTGGTAGGAGGAGGTGAAAAATTAGTTGAAAAATGTTGGGGATTTAGTCCCTAGATATCAAGCACATGAGGCTTAGGTCCTTCAATTTTTTCATGAGATAAAGTTATCCAAGTTTAAAGACTCTATTTGTAAGTTGATTAGCAAAATCAATTTTGATAAACATATCCAAGAAGTGACTAATGAGTTTAAGCAGAGCTTGTAAGGTTTGGTAATTAAGGAAATTGAGTCAAAATTAAGTATGGATCAGAAAAAGGTTACTAAAGTTTAAATCTTCAATAATAAATTCCAAATAACCAAGGATGAGCATGTGAAGCTCCTTGGATACACCAAGAGAATCCATCGGCCACCACTATTAAATTTAAACATTCTATGAAAGCAACATGAAGAGGAGCAAAAATTATATGAGGATAATTGTAGACTTTAGGTGGTGCAACTACATATTCAAATGCCATGGTGACTTCTACACCAACCAAGATGCATACATCACTTCGAGTGAGTAAGCCTTGATAGGCTATATTCTTACGCATGTATAATTTTTTAATGACCAATGTACTTAGATTTTGAGTGGATAATTATAAAAAAATGACTTTATATTTGATGTACATGCACAGGTTACATAATTTTTAAAAGTCAATTTATTTATTTTTAAAATTCTAGTTCTCTTTTAGACATTTTTTAGATTGTAGTTAAAACTACATGTTCTAACTAACACATGTAACCACTTGCATAAACTTGGAGTATGCAGTAATCCCTTCCCTGAGCCTATATATATGATTGTAACCAATTTATTTTTTTGGTCATAATATTTTTGAACATAAAATAGCAAATACTTTTGATCATCAGCAAAATGCTTTTGAGTATTTTCTTTCCAATTCCATGTAATTAGTTGTTATTTCCATGGTTATATGTTTCAATAATATTTAGTGTGCTATAGTTGTGAATAGATTCTTGATTTCTTGATTGATATATTGATCCTAGATGTTCTACAACTATTGAAATATTAGTGAATGTATTGATTAAGTTGGTCAAGTTAATTGAATTATATTTATTAAAGTGTATTTATGCTTTCTTTGGTGTAGTTTTTTGTATGTTTGCAATAACTACCTCACATAATTAATCTACTCAAGCCATAATATCCTAATCAAAGGTGTGAAACAACTAATCTAAAGGAGAAACCTTTGTTTAAGGCTTGTGAATTCCCGACATCTTTATTCTTTTAGACTTCCTAGTCATGTCTGATTGTATGTGTGTTATTTCTACTATCAACAGACATAGGTTTTAAAAAGCGTAGGTCTATTCATAAACCAAGGAAGCAATTTATAAGAACCATGGAGCCTTATTTTCTACCCTACCTTACCCTCCTTTTTGAATTTTTTATTAAGACCTACATACTTTAGATTAGAAACTAGCCACCCATCCAACTAACATAGAAAATTCACTCTATTAGAAAGCCACACCTCCATCAAAAAACCTTATCAACAACATACATGCCCTACCCCTATTCCATCAATAGGTTGAAATACACTGCATACCTACAACTCATACCTTGGAGTAGAGTCACCTCCATAGATATCCTAAAATGTTAGAGGCTACCTCATTCAACTGTAGTGTGCATAAAACCCACATCAATAATTTCTATTGGCACTAGAAAGAGGCCAAACCCCTGATAATAAAAGTTATTGTATATGTAAAATTACACTAGAGTCACCTAAGAGAGTAACCAGATCTAATTCCTAGGCCAGTTTATTAGTGTCACCCTTGATAAGTCATAAGAGACCTAAAGCTATACCAATAGCTCCAATCCAAAATAATTCACTATCTCCACTAGGGCACCCCTTACACATAAGGAACCCTTTGTCTGTTAATCAATTGATGGCCCAATAACAACCCTGTTATCTACCATTTCCATCCTAGGAGACATGCATGATTTTATCTATAATCGTAAAAAGTATCTACCATCCTTTTCTCATTAAGGACAAAGGACCACAAAAGAGCATATTAAATCTATTAAAGCTGCTTTAAAATTAATGATAAACAACTTAAATCTAACAAAAAACTCCATCACCAATTAGGAGGAATGTCAAACAACATTTCTTATATAGTTTGGATAGGTCACCATTCCTAGATTGGTATATCAACACTTCACCAGTATGAAGAGGGAGCCTAATGAACCCATCCATGCTTTTAATGCAATATGGAATAATATGTACAACTAGTTGACCCTAAGGTATAAACTAAAACCAACATTAGCATTAGAGATGTAAAAGAATGCTTTGGACCCTATCACCATCATGTTCCTGAGGAGAGCACTAGCTATAAATACTTTAGTATTAGCATTTGAAGAGGCTATTAGTATTGATAGATAGCTCAACTCATAGACACCCAAGGCACTTAACATCAACAATAGATTTTTAGTGCTCAATCTGATACCACATGTGAAACAAAATGTTCCAGCATACAAATAAAATCAATTATACACATTTCCTCTATTGACGTAAATGATGCAACCAAATTTTGTCTACTTAAACAATCATGTGATAGGCGATAGTTATCAATATAACTAGCATGTAGCAACACTTCCCATAGCCATTATATAAGGTATGGATTCCATAAAGGTTGAATTGGATTCTATTCAAAATATGGTCTAGAAATTGATCAATGATTTCTTGAATATGAAACTAAAGATGGGAAATGTTAATGCCCTAATTGGAAACAAGAATATTGGATTCTAAAGATATAACAAACCATTCAATAGGCCTATGAACAACATGGAACATCTTAAAAAGCTCCCAAAAATTAATATAGCTGAAATAACTCTCCCTAATTGGTATAGGATACACAATACACCCCAACATGGTGAGCTAAATTATATTGAGTTTTATATGACATTTGAGATCTTTCAAAGGGAAGAAAAAAGATAGGATCAGATGAATAACACACCATAATCTCATCAGGATCTTAGGTCTTCTAACACAGCCATGTTCTTTAATACTCATGAGTTTCCCTTCCTAGGTGAAGATGACAATGAACCAAAAGATAATATAGATGAAGTACATGATCTTCAAAAATTTTAGAGAGGTACGTATAAGTTAAGGAATAAACATCCACTTACCACCTTGACTCCTCAAAATACCATGACAATTCCTCTAAATCCCAAAGTGGATAACAATTTACCCCTCTAAAGGGGAATGATCAGCTACCAAGAAAGGAAGAACCAAGTAAAGGAGGATACAACATCATGGAAGACATGAAGAAGATTAAGGAAAATATAAATCTCCATGAGTTTTCCCAGATCACTGAATAAAAAGAGTTATTATAAAAGTCCATTACTAGAATGGCCCCTATGGAAAGAACTAGACCGACTATAGATAAAGTAAAGGTTTTTGATGCCAACGTCATTTACAAGAGAAATCTTGAAGTGACACCATTTATGATGAAAATCAAATCATTTGGTAATAACATTCATAATTATTTAGTTGATTATAAAGCATCTGCAACTGTTATGCCTACTATTTTATTGTTTTCAATATATTGGAGTTATATTCCTAAATAATAAAAGGGCTGAGAAATGTAGATCAATAAATAAATATGACATAATTAACCTATTGATTTGTGAAAATAGATTGTGTTTTTACCTTTTCTAAATATAGTAATAAGTGAGAAAAATTATAACTTAGCTTATTATGGCTAATCTAGATTGAAACAAGGTTTGATGCTAGAGGAGTAGGATTAAGAAATAAGTCTCTGGACTTCTTTTCTTGATTGCATAGGATCACCAAAAATAGGACACCCTACCATCTGACATTGTAGTCCTATTTTGGAACTATTGTCTTGATGTTGAAAACTTTATATATTCTATTCAGAATGCATGTGTTACCATATCACTAAAATTTTAGGGTTTGGGACCTTACGAAGCTCGCTATGTGCTTGTTTTAATCTTGAAAACCCTTTAGATCTCTTAGTGCTTGAAATTGAATGAAAACTTGGGAAAGAGAGAGAAGGGGTTAGAGTGTAAAGGATATGCTAGGTGCACTTCACACTCCATGTATGGGCACATTGCCTACATACCAATACTCTAAAGAGGGATCAAGCTAATGTAGTTATCCCATTGAAGTGATTGGTACAATTTGTGTATGATTAATGTAGCTAGAATGTGAAATTGGATGTGCTTCAGCTTGTTAGGGACTAGTGTAATGACTTGAGTAGGCTTTTTATAATATTAGAAGGTTGTATGCAAAGAATAGGGAGGAGTGTTTGACTATACTTGCTTGCATTATTGAGTCTTTCTTGAAAATGAGTGCCAATCCTTATAAATGGACTTTGAATGGAATTTTATAGGGAAATAGATGATCATGGGTTAAATGAATTCGTATGAGACTGACAAGGAAAAAGATAAGGAACTAGAATAATTTGATCATTGGAGGCAAAAGTGAACTTGGACAACATTAAAAATAGGACACCCTAGGTTTCAGTGCTCCTATCCCATTGGGGAACTATTGTCCTAAGGGGATGAAACATAGGTTTATGGATCTAGGCCTAAAATATCTACTTAGGTCTAAAGGGGATAAGTCTAAAAATCTTTGGATGATTGGGAATTAGTGAAAGAAGTAGCCTAGAAGGGTTGTGTGAGCCAATAGAAGGGTTGTGTGAGCCAACAAGAGGACCTATGGATTAGGTGTCTTAGCCATACTAAAGTTGTAAAATTTTGTATTTTACATGACTACATTTACCCCCACTTTATCTAGTGATGTAGCAAATAAAAATACTAGGATAAAGGAAAATAAGAAGCATACCTAAACTTACATGTAAGGGTGAAACTCATGAAGTTGTGTGATGTTGGATGTGCATAAAGAGAGCACACTGTGAATTGTGAATCTATAATGAAAACATAAAATAGATCAATTCTTACTGGATACAATATATATAAAATAAGAATGTATAAAATATAAGTAAGAGGAAGAGAAAGGAATTAATACACCTCATTAGGTATGCAAATACAAAACCTATTGTGATGGTAGAATGTATTGGATGATATTGAGTGTGTGTTGAATCAAAAGGAATATTATGAATAGAGCTAAGTGCTCAATTTATTGGAAAGTGGCTCAAGAATTCAAATATTGGCCATTTTGCTCCATCATCACCAACTATGTGAATTTAATGAATCATGCATGTGTTAATCGATGTCTAGGTTGTGTGTCCTATTATTTTGAATAGGTGGCGCAAGAATACAAAGGTTGGCTAGACCTTTGGCTCCATTATTACCCCATGAAGTGAAGTTATGAAGTAATATTAGTATAGAATATATGTTATATGAGATGGCTCATGGAGCCCATGTATATGTTATAAATTTGATAATGTGGCATGGATAGCCTAAATATGTGTTAGAAACTAGGCCACTCTTGGCCATTTTAAAAGATGGAGGTTAAGATTGTATGAAAGCCTCTTTGAAACTAATGAAAAATGCTTATGTGAAAGCCAACTCAAGAACTTGAGTACTCGAAATGATAAAATTGTATGAAATTTTAACTCAAATGTGATGCTAACCACCTACAAATGGAGTAAGGCATGTAACTACTGAGAATGCATGTAATAAACTTAACTCAAAAAGAAAAGCAGATCAATGTGCCATGCACATTACCCCTAATCACTAATGTCTAGAACATGGATTATGATCTAGAAGTTATTCCAACTAACTAATCTAAATTAAAAGTGAAAACCATCATGTTGTGCATAATAACTCATTGTATCTGAGAAAACTATATTGAAACTATTGAATCTGACTAATCTAGAAGTATAAAAACTATCCTTAAACTAAACATTTTTCTTATTTTTGGGAACCCTAAGTGTTTTCTTGCTTGGATAGGAGTGCCAAAATGTGTATACCCCTATGTTTGGCACTATTGTCCATTTTTTATGCTATTATTTGATGTGAAAACTATTGATATGAAACTATCACCATTTTTTTGCTCTAGTTTGACCTTTAGATTGTATACTATGTGTTCTAAATGCTATTATTTTGACTATTAGGAGGTTTGATCTCTATGAAAACCCCCTGTTTGATGCCCCTGCTTCTAAGGGTAGGACTAATGGACCTATAATGACTTCCCTCATAAGAAAAGAGTCTTAAAAGTGTGTTAGACTATATATATGCAATATATAACATTGAATATATGACAAGATATTTCAAGATATAGCAATATTTGAATTGATAGATTATTATATTAACATGGGTATGCCTAGATCATGTGAAAAGTAATATACTAGACTAGTAATGCAAGATATTAGTTATTAGATTGTTAATTTCTTAGTAAACATGGAGGGATGGAGCATGATGTCCATCATGGCATCCAAAAAGCAAGATAAATGCATGATTGGAATCATGGAATTACACATAGTGAGGAGCAAACAAGCAAATAATCATACAAATCAAGAATGAATAAGCATACAAAGGTGGCTAAGGGAACACATAAACAAGGGACATAGACACATGTCTCTCAAACTAGAAGACAAAGATGGAAGGCATGTTCAAATTCCACATACAAATATAAGTGTAAGAAGCAAAGTTGGCACAAGAGACATAAGCACAAGAAAGAGTACAAATAAAGGACATTGGCAAATATCCTAAGGCATAAATAGAAAATAAACAAGAACTAGAAGGTGCAATCATATAAGCTATGCTAACTAAGGAATGAAAGCAAAATTAAGAATTAGAAGATACAAACACATCTAACTAATCAAATCAAATGTAAAAGTATGCAAAATATGTGTAGTACAAGACTCGATATATGTTATTAAATACACAAGTGCTAGGTACTAGTGAAATGTTGATGTAGTAATCTATGTAATCTATAAAGTAATGTACATTAGTGTGATAACTAAGAGTGTGTAGAGTAGGACTGACATAACTTGGATGGTGTAGTCATGTAGAAGATGTCACTAGTGGGTGTGTATATCAACTTATGTATCAAATTTAAAAGTAAGAATGCCCCCTCAATGGGTTTAATTAAGTAATAAAATATCTAGATGCCATTGCAACACTCAAAGAAGATCAAGTGAAGCATGGTAATATAGATAAATTGACATATAATAACATGAAATAGAAAATGTAAGTCTTAGCATGATAGTAGTAATGTAAACATGGATGATGCATACAATCAAAAAATGTTTTGAGTGTTTTTTAAATTTTTTGAATCTTTTTGTATTTTGAAGTGTTATATTTTTTTATATTTTTGAAAATATTTGAACTATGTATAATCAAGCAAGAGATAATATGTACAATCAATTCTAGAAATAAATAATACTAACTAATGAGTCTTGAATGAGACTCCCTATCATGGTGTCCTATATCAAATAATGGGATCATGCATAATCATAAGGTATGATGGAGTGTTTGAGATTGTGCTACTAAAATCTGTGTACATTGTAACTACTTTAAAATATCTGAAGTGAAAACTGAATGTGGGGTCCCCCTATGACTCTGAGAAGTGGATGTAACTATAAGGCTCTTAGGGACCCATCTAAAAGTAGGAGAAGAAGCTCTATGAACATGTGCTCTGTGTGTAACTATATGAGACCACAATGTAACTACTTTAGGTGTGAACATTGTAGCTGGAAGCTATCTAGAATCTTGAAATTGTGAAGGTGTATGAACCCTCTATATTGGTGATGTATGTTATAAATATGGCTAGATCAGAAGTGAAATCTATACTGAAACTAGAGGAGAAGATAAAATTGATGGGAAAACTAGAGCTAGTGACTGGAAGCTGGTAGATAGCTTTGAAGTGGGGAGTGGTGACTCATAAGGAACTCTACCAACTATAATAACCTGATTAGTGTGAATGAATTACATGCATATGTGAACTATAAAATGTATTACCCTAAGTTTTTAAATCCATGGTTGACCAAGTAATATGTCAAAAGCTCCTACATTGGGAACTATAGTTAATGGTATGGCCACATATATAGGACCAACCTATAATGGAAATACTATCTAACCTAATTAACTCTATATATACCCACTAAAACCAATAATAATTATGTCTATTAGAGTGATATACTACTCTAAATAACCCAAATGCTGTAGAAGTGTGAAAGTGCACATGTTAAGATTGGAACCATTATCGATGAGTACATTGCAAATAGGTTAATTATGAACATGTGCTCTAATAAAAAGTGAATTATAACCTATATTATTCTCTAAAATATCTTGATCTAAAAAATATCAAAGGCCTTACTAAAAATATAAACTCATACACCCCTATCATACTACTCAAAATATTTGACTCAATTGAAGGTGCCTAGTATGTATGGTGAAAACCTGATGTGTCCCCTTACTCTTGTTTATAATGATATGGATATAAATCTAAAAAAATATTAAAAGCTTTATCTTGTGTTGGTTTTACCTTTGGAGGCTCAATTGAAGTGCCCAAATCAAGTAGATCATCATATATGAAGTCCTATATCTTATATCATAAATTTTTGCATCTATTTTTTGTGTGGCCTTGATCTGTGCAACATTTCAGGTGATAATTCGAGTGATGGTTCTACCCTAATTGGTGGCAAAACTTCTGGGAGCCATAACTTTTGCACTATAGCTCCGTTTAACTCCCCATTTGAACCGTTGGAAAGATAAGAATGAGGGGAACATCATGAGGTGGAACCAAAATTTTATTGGTGGGTTTTGATCCCAAAAAAACAAATGTAAGTTCCCCAAATTTCAATTTTAGTAGTGTAGTCTAAAAATAGTAAGTTCCTAAAAATAGTAATTTTTGAAATTTTGTATTATTGTAAATAATGGAAGTCAAACCACTAAATATCCCTTGATATTGGTGACCTTCCAAATCCTCCTAATACCTTAAAAAAATGTATAAATGAAGATATAAACTAAAATGGAAATCATACATCTCTTCTCAAAGATAGGCATATGTTTAGGTCTACAAATTTGATGAATAAGACATCTCTTCTTAGAGATAACATTATTGTTATTATGTTGTCCTTATTTTATGAATTATCTTTCAACCAAATCTTTTGAGTTTTGGATCAGGCCTAGTGCCCTATGAAAATCACAAAATACATGTTGATCATATCCTCATGGAAGAGGCTTTGATGGATCTACTTCTATGATAAGAGGGAGAGTGATGATGTTACATTCCAATAACTACTATACAGCCCTAGTTGGAGAAACTAGTAGATTGGTAAATTTATGATGAGGAGGTACCAATATAACCACATGCTGAGGGGGATCAAAATATATATTAACTATTGGCTGATTTTGATTCTTATTATCATTGATTTTGACCTTGCATGGGAATTTATTGTTACTCTTATTAGTTGTGTTTGGGATACTTGAATACTTAAGTTTGCCCATTAAAATTATATTGAATTCTCTTCCTTTGAGTGTATGACACAATTCATTGAAGGAAGAAAATATTTTGAATAAAATAGCTTCATGTAATACTGGTAGAAGGCTCTGTTTGAAGATGTCTTGTAGCTCTTGATCAGCCATGAGGCTAGTTAACTTAGTCAGAATATTATTGTATCTAAGAACATAATACATGAAAGGCTCATTTCAACTTTTTTTCTACTATGTAATATGTGAATATGAAACCTTATCACTAATGTTGATACTAAAATATGCTAGGAACATGTATGCTAAAGGATTTAATACCATGATCAATTGATTTAGTAGACTATAAAACCATTATAAGGCATAATCCTTTAGGATCCATATAAATTTTTTGGTAAGTATCCAATCATTAGGTACATAATCTAAACATGATGCATGAAAAAATCTCAAATGTGTCTCTAGATCACCCTTGCCATCATAAAGAGTAAGCTTGGGTTGAACAAATCCTTGTGGCAAGGGTGTAGAAGCAATGTGATGTGCCAATGGTGTATGTAGTAAATCAAAAGAATCTAATGTTTGTGTAGGTATATAAATACCTTGCTCAATATGTTTCACCTTGGATTAAACATATCTTATCTCTTTCACAAGGGTTACCACATCAAGATATAGGGATGTACTAGTTGTAGTTGGTGGCATGGAAGAAGGTTGGGATACTATAGGAGGTTGTTGAGACATAGTTGCCACCATAGTGTTATTTGTAACTGGATTCTCTATGGTTTGAGAAGATTTCCCATTGGTTACTTTTTTTTTTCTTCTTGTAAAATTTTATGCATGTCATCTTGCATATCTTGATATTTGGTTAAGAGTTCTTGAAGTTCTCTTTTATTAGTTTCATCATAACTAGTATATTGAGCCATTGGTAAAGTAGGAAAACAATTTGAATTGTTTTGTAGTATGTTTTAATAGATAGTGTGATAGAAATGGAAAGTATTGAATATAATAAATGTGAAGTCCAAAAAATAGTGAATTAGAATTTGTACAAAAAGGATATTGAGCTACCAAACATGTAAGGTGATAACTCAAAAGCAAGTAGGTGCTAGTATATGCAACTAGGAATTTTTCAAAAATATTATTTGAAAAATACTATGAACTTTTGAATTTGTAATTGATTTTTTGAGATAGATTTTCAACTAAAAATTCAAAAAATGATTGGAAAAAACTCAAAAAAAAAACTGGGAACTAGTTGATACAACTAGGGTTTGAAAAGATTTTTTTTCAAAATTAGTATAATAATTTGAAAATTTTGTTATGAATTTGTAGAATTTGGCTTGAAAATTTTATGAAAAATCTGAAAATATTTCTAAAATTAGCAATATATATTTTCTAGTGGTTTGAAAGTGTTTATATGCAAATAGGATCTAGTATGTGCAAACTAGGGTTTGGGTGAATTTATTAAAAATATTTTAGTTAAGTTGTAGTTTTTTATTTTTAAATTCAATAAAAATCAAGAAAATTTTATAAAAAATCAAAAATAATTATCCCTAGGGTTTCTAGGGTTTTTGTGTGAAAATTCAAAGTCGAGTTTACCCAATGTTTTATTATTTTTAGAATATTGGAGCTATATTCCTAAATAATAAAGGGGATAAGCAATGTAAATTAGTAATTAAATATTCTAGAATTAACCTACTAATTTGTGTAAATAGATTGTGTTTTTACCTTTTCTAAATATATTAGGAAGTGAGAAAAATTAGAACTTAGCTTATTTTGATTGATCTAGACTGAGACAAGGTCTGATACTGGAGGAGTAAGACTGAGAAATAGTTAGAAATAGGTCTCTAGACTTAATTTATTAATTAGATAAGAGTGATAAAAATAGGACACCCTACTATCTGGTGTTGTAGTCCTATTCTAGCACTATTATCCTAAGGCTAAAATCTTTCTAGTTTCTATTTAGAATGCATGTGTTACCCTATCACTAAAATTTTAGGGTCTGAGACCTTGCAGAGCTTATTATGTGCTTGTTTTAATCTTCAAAACCCTTAGGAGATCCTAGTGATTAAACTTAAATGCAAACTTGGGAAAGAGAGAGAAAGGGTTAGTGTGTAAAGGATGTGTTGGATGCACTTCATACCCTATGTGTGGGCACACTACCTACATACCAATACTCTGAAGAGGGATCAAGCTAATGTAGTTCTCCCATTTAAGTGCTTGGTATAATTTGTGTATGATCAATGTAACTATAATGAAAAATTATATGTGCTTCAGTTGACTAGGGATTGGTATAATGACTTGAGTAGGCTTTTGATAATATTAGAAGGCTTTATGCAAAGAATAAGGAGGAGTACTTGAGTGTTCTTGCTTGTATTCTTGCATCTCTCTTTAAAATGCATGCTAACCCTTATAAATGGACTTTGAATGGCCTTTTATAGGAAAACAAATGATCATGGGTTAAATGAATTCATGTGAGGTTGATAGGGAAAAAGATAAAGAATTAGAATAATTTGACCATTAGAGGCAAAAATGAACATAAACAACAACATCAAAAATAGGACACCCTAGGTTCCATTGATCCTATCCTATTTGGGTGCTATTTTCCTAAGGGGATGAGATCTAGGGGGATGGATCTAGGCCTGAAAGGGTTGTCTAGGTTTGAAAGGGCTAAGTCCAGCAAGCTTTGGATGACTGGGAATCAATGAAAGAAGTAGCCTAGAAGGGTTGTGTGAGCCAATATGAGGACCTATGGCTTAGGAGTCTTATCTATACTAAATTTTTAAAATTTTACATTTTACATGACTACACCTACCTTTATATGTAAAAGTCTTGGTTTCACTCCAATCCCTTCAAAGAGATCAGTCTCTCAACTAGACAAAATGGTAGTACTAGTAGTTGGAGAACTGAATAATGTGTACATTCAAGTAGCATCAGAACCAAGATTCTATATAAATATCAATATTATGGTAGTGGACATACCAAAAGGTTATGGATTATTGTTAAGTAGAGATTAGTCTAAAACACTTAATGGATATATTTCCATAGACTTTTCTCATATATGGCTACCATAAAAAGGAGTTCCAAACCAAATTAGAATTGACAGAGAGCCAATAATTAAATGTACCATCACAAAATACAATGTAAAAAATTAAGATGGTAAAGTATGACTCTCCTTCCCTTGGTATTTATACTTTTACCACTTAGAATCTAGCACAAAATCTAGAACTTGAAGGTTCAAATCAGTTATGGACTATGCATTTTAATGGAGCTCAGTCCAAGTAAGGATTAGGATTAGAATTGAGTTGATTGATCCTCAAGGTAAGTTCTTGGTAGCTTATAGATTAAAATTTATGTATACTAATAATAGAGCTAAATATGAAGCACTAATTTTGGGACTACAGTTTACACTAACGAATAATGTAAAATAAATAAAAGTATTTGGTGACTCTGAGTTGGTAGTACACTAGGTAATAAATAAGTATCAATGCAAATTGTCTTATCTAAAGAGATATAAGCATGGAGCAAGGAATTTAATTAAGATCTTTGAATATTTTAACATACTGGCACTCTTGAGAGAACAAAATCAAGCCACCAATTCACTAATTGATGATTCTACCAATATTGAGCCATTGTAGGAGTTTGTGGTAAATATATTTTCAATTGAATTGGTTCTTTTCCCCTCCATTCCAGACAATGTATAAAATTTATAGGTAATTAATGATGATCAATAGATTATTTAGTTCTTAACTAATTCATGGGATTTCAAGTCCCAACTCATTGATGATAAGGACATTAACCACTTCTACCAATAAGATACAAATAAAGAGGGCATTATCCATCTTAAGGAAAATTAGATTCTAGCTAGCTTAGTCTCATTAGAAATCCCATTCAACTGAGACCCTCAGGCACAATAGCTCAGGTGACCCAAGGTTGATGAATCTAAATTCAAGAAGGAAAATCTAGGAGATAATCGTAATCCATGTTATATGAATATTGGTCTCAGTTGTATTATGGAGGAAAGATAGTGAGTCAGGGATTTGATCACTCAATAAAAATATGTTATCATCTAGACCTATGAATACTTGAAGGTATATGAACCATAGGTCATCACCCACATGATTCCCTTGAAGTAAGACCATAAACCATTTAGACAAAGGCAAAGGCCAGTAAATCCTATTATGGAACTTCTTATTTAGAAGGAAGTGGAGAAGTTATTAAGTGATAGGTGGCCAATTTAGACTTGATTAGAAAGAATAAATATGAGATTAAATTATGTGTAGACTTCAAAAATCTAAACAAGGCTTTTGAGAAAGACAATTACCCTCTGACTTCTCTAGATGAGGTAATATAGATAGTGAGTGGTTATAAAATGATGTCCTTTTTGGATGGATTTTTAGGCTATAATCAGGTACTAGTGTAGTCTAAGGATACAATGAAGATGATTCTTACCATGAAATGGGGCATTTATGCATACAAAAGGATGTTGATTGGATTGATCAATGCAAGACCTACCTTTCAATGTGCCACAAATCATGCCTTTAAGGGAATAATAAGAAAATGCATAATCATTTATATGGATGATCTTATAATATTTTCAAAGAATATAAAAGATCACTTAAGTTACCTATGGTCCATATTTGAGAGATGCATAAAGTTCAGTCTTTCATTGAACCCAAAGAAAAGTATATTTGGAGTCATTAAGGGGAAAATCTTGAGAAATATTATAAAAAAAATGGAATCACCATTGATTCAGATAGAATAAAGGTAATTTAAAAAATTTAGCAACCAAACAACAAGAAAGAGCTCAAGTCATTCTTCAAGAAGATCAACTTCATGAGGAAGTTCATCTCAAGGTTCATATAAATTGTCAAACATCTAAATGCCATACTCAAACAAGATTCTAAAATTGAGTGGATAGCTAAAGCTATAAAGTCTTTCCAAGACATAAAGGATGACATATCACAGGCTCTAGTGTTAATTAGTCTAAACTTCACAAAATATTTCTATCTATATTCATTCTCTTCAGAACAAACTATTAATATAGTTATCATACAAAATAAATATGAAACTAAACATCTGATTTCTTTAATGAGCACAAATCTGAAGGATATAGAGCTCAAATATTCTACAATCAATAAATAGATATTTGATCTCACTAAAGAAATGAATACATTTTAACATTATATCGTAAGGAATAAAAACATTACTATTGTACCCAACCCTACTGTCAAGCTCACCTTGTCACAGAATGAGCTAGGATAATGTTGGGGCAAATGGATGGCCAAGCTTTAGGAATTTGACATAGAAATTAGGCTTGAAAATATCATCAGAGGTCAAGGGAATTATTTGATTCATGACTTAACTTGATCATTAAATCACTATTGAAGAGATATGTGTAGCACACATTTCTAAAGTATAATGGTATACAGATATAATCTAGTATTTACTTACAGGAACTTTCCCCTAGAGCTTAGTAAAGAAAGAAGGAGAGCTTTGAGGCTCAAAGCTACCCATTTCATGATCAAGAAGGGAATCCTCTATAAAAGGAACTACGAAGGTATTTATCTTAGATGTGTTTTTGTATAGGAGGTTAAAGAGATTATAGAGAACTTGCATCAAAATATAGGCAATGGTCACCTTGATGGGAATACCACAACCCATAAACTATTGCGGTTGGGTTACTATAAGCCAACCATATTTAAGGATGCTCATATACACATCAGAACCTATCATGAATGTCAAGTATTAGCCAAGAGATAAGTACACATAATAATGACTCTACAAATAGTTATTGAAGGAAGGTCATTTATACAGTGGAGTTCAGACTTCATTGATGTAATCAACCTAAATTCCTCAGTAGTCCATAAATTTATGCCTATAACTACAAACTATTATACTATATGGATGGAAGCAATAATCACCAAGAATAGTAGAGCACAAGATGTGATTCAATTTTTGGAGGAAAACATAACAACTAGATTTGGGACACCCATCTCTTTGGTGTGTGATAATGGACCAAATTTTATATCAACAGAATTCATTGAATGGGCACATGATAATTAGATCATAATCAGGTTAGCTTCTAACCACTGCCTTTATGGAAATGGACTAATAGAGTCAACAAATAAAAATGTGATTGATGCAATCAAGAAGTCAATAGGGTATAAGCCTAGGGACTGGCATAATTTACTAAAGTATGCTCTTTAGGTAGACCAAACAAGATATAAGCAAGCCTTAAAAGATTTTCCCTACATACTAGTATATGAATGCAAACTAATTTTCCTATCAGATTAAAGATACCCACCTATCAATTCATGCAAAACTACATGGAACCAAATTATAAAGTAGAATCAAGATTGCTTGATATAATAGAAATGAAAGATTCAAGGATTAAAACCTTGTAGACATTTAACAAACACCATGATGTACTCAAAAGATGATTTGATAAAATAATGGAGGTTAGAGCATTTAGAATTTTAGATCTACTATTATTATGGGATAAATCCCATGAAAAGAAAGGACAACACAATAAGTTTTCCCAATTATGGATTGGACCCTATCATATTTTAGAGATCATGGGTAATAACACATTTCATCTAAAAGACTTCCAAGGCAATGAGCTTAGATATCCAATCAATGGATAATTCCTAAAGCATTACTTTGGGGTTATTCCATCTAAATATATTAATGATTGAGAGGATTCCAATAAATTTAGACATAGGACTATATTATATTTCCATGCTTTCTAATTATATTTCCATGGTTTCTAGTTTAGTTATTCTGCATTTTGGTATTCAGTTTTCTTATATTAGATCTCAATTCTTTTTAAGGTAGTTTATAGCTTTATAGATTAATTGTTCTTTGTTTTGTTTGGAATTCAAGGTTGTGTTTGCCCTAGTTATTTCTAAACCAAAATCCAAACCAATTGAGTTTAGGACTCTTAGAAAAGGGGAGAAATAATCCTGATACATTAGGGACTACTTCAAAAATTGGGTGCATGTTTGTGTTTTTGATACTTTAAGATGAAGGAAAGAGATCATAGAATTATTATGAATAATGTCACGATTGAATACTTTCACCAATCATATGGAAGTTTTTATTGAGGTAATTCATATAAATCTAGAAAAATTTCTTGTTGTATTAGATCGAATGCACGCATCATGTTAAATACTTGTTGGAAGTGACAATTTTGGCTGTAGATTTGGTTGGTAGGGACATTCTAGTAACAATTTGTTTTATAATTTTACCAGCTTGCCAGGATTTCATCTCCTCTCTTTTCCATTGATCTAACCACAAGAAAAATAAAATAAAAAGAGAGAAAAGAACCAATGAGTTAAAAATAACAAAAGAAAATTTAAAGAAAATTAAAATTGGCTCACATGATGAAATAAGGTCAATGCACCATGCATCATTGTTAACAAAATATAATGAAAGGAGAAGAAAAGGATCCCAAGGTATCTTTATCAATGCTATGGATTCCTAGATGGAAGTAGAGCTATGCTTGAGCTTCCCTTGATTTAATGAGCTTTAACAAATACTAGAATGAAACCTATAAGCTCATCAAAAACCTTTGAAAAACTCATCACAACAAGGGCTAAATAAACTACACATTTAACACATACAGATCCAATAAATCAAAAGCAAAGTATGTGGTGTGATTTAAAATTATGAATCTCTTTCATGTTTTTGATTCAAATATTTTTCTATGACACACTTTAATATTGGTCTAAATATTTTGAAACTAGAGTGTTAGGTTCTTGAATACTCAGGAGTATTCCCCCTGTAAGTCACCATTTTTTGTACCCAATATCCCCCTTTTCTTCAAGGAGAAATGGGGACCCACTTTTTTCAAATTTTGATCTTAATATTGACCCAATTTTTCATATGTTTATTCAAAATCTAAAAAATTTAAGATGTTTCACTTTTGGCAGGGTGGTATTGGCACAATATGTTTCATGAGACTTTTATTCTGCAGAGACTATTATTTAGATTTTTATTTTTAGGCTAGTTATTTCATCCCTTATGTAACTTATCCTTCTGGTTGTTATGTTTTGGGTATTCTTGAGGCCATTTTATTTCAAGCTTACTATTTAGAAAGCCTTATTTTATTGAGAAATTATTGTGGACATTTTTATTGAAATAGTTCCCTTGAAGTAATTTGGCCTGTAGGATCTTTGCCTTACAAAATTTTGGACTATGCATATTTTCCATAAAAAAAATTCTTTAATAGATTATCCCTTCGACCCTTCCAAACCTACCCTTCAAGACTTTTGAAATTACCCTTAGCTATATGAAAGTGCCCTCTAGGAAAATCAAAAGTGCCCTTCACCCCTATGAATTAGACCCTTCAAAAAATATTTTCCCTGAAGTAGACCCTTCAAATATTTTCCACATACCCTTCAAAAAATTTGAACTATCCTTTATTATTTATTGAAAATGTCCTTTATCCTTTGAACTAGCCCTTTGGCCTTTCCCAAATCAACAACTTTACCCTTTTTGACTAGTTCTTTTAGGGTACATACCCTTTGGGTTTTATGTAAAAGACCCTTCAAGACTTTTTCCTGAATCCTTTAGCCTACAAGACTTATCTTTTATGATATCCCTTTAAACCTCTTTTCCCCATGTAAAGTGCCATTTGACCTTTATGTTTTGGACCCTTTTGACATGGATATACCCTTTGGTATTTCTATCCCAAGCCTTTGACCCTTTTCAAAGTGGCCACTTATCCTTCAAAATAATTACCATAGACCATTCCCCACTAAAAGACCCTCTGGACCCAAGGCACATTCACTTCAAGTTTTATGTAACTTCCTTTAAAATTTTTGAAATGACCCTTAGCCATACAAAATTACTCTTTAGGAAATCAGAAGTTCCCTTTAGCCCCTATAAAGTAGATCCTTTGAGACTTTTGTCATGGATAAAATTCCCTGTGAAGTAGACCCTTTAGATCTAAACTACCCTTTGAGGAAATTAAAAGTGCTCTCTAAACTGTCAAAATAGCCCTTTAGGACAATTGTCTTATGAATTTCTTACCCAGATGAAATCTTTGGGGAAATTATTGTGGACATTTTGTCTAAAACAGTTCCTCTAAAAGAATTAGTCTATGGATATTGACCCAAAAGCACCTTTCAATTAAGACCCTAAATGCCTTATTACTTAGAGTGATAATCTCACCATACTTTGCCAAAATAAATCAAAAATATTTCCTATCAATATTTTAAAGACCCTTGTTAACCTGAGCTAACAAGTTTGAATTATATGGGAAATAAAAGCTAAGTGAATGTTTCACATTTATGTCGCATGAACTGATATTCAATGTAATATTCTATATAATCGATACACCATGATTGAAATCCATCATTACATTCAAGCTAACTTGTCTTCAAATCCTTTTGATATCTTATAATGATGAAGAGCCCTAGTTCCTTCTTCAAGAGTAATATGAGTACAACAATGATTGAGCTAGAGCTAAGTTATTTACACTAACATACATAAAACATAGAAGATAAGCACAAAGCATGCAACAATGGCATTTACATATAGAATATTATGAGTTATGAACCTACCATACCCATATTCAATTAAATATTCTACTACATTCATGGATACAGTCTTTGATGCCATGGTGTTTAAAGATAATATAAAATATTTACTTAGCATTATGGGATGTCATTGATTTGGTGGATGTGCTTTCATTCAAAGATGATATGACACTAGCAGATAAATTATTTGTGAAGGAATTGTTGGTATTTAAATTCTAAATATTACACTTTATTATAGCCAACCTGGAATTAATACCATACATTGACCTCTTAAGGGAGCTATTCTTCTCAAGGAAGATATCACAGGATGCATTCCTACATCATTTTAGTAACAAAATAGTGGTCATGTGCATTTATTGACCAAATTTATAGAGATATTTATCTTTGAGTATCTAAGATGCCTACTTAGACAAGCACACATTGGTACAATTTAATGTAGATACCTCAATGGAGAAGGTGGTATCTTGGTGGCTAATTTTAGACTAGACCATCACATAGAAAGGGAAGAAACTAAAAAGATAAATCCTAATTGACATATTCAAGATGGGGATTTGAATTGATATGGCTCTTTTTAATAGATTATATGATATGCCCAACATTAATTTTGTCAATTTAGAATGGGTGATGTTACTATATATGATGTTTTTACATGATGCCACATATGCCTTGGGTGAGATAATAAGTTTATGATTGAGGGAGTAGATTATTCACAAAGATAGGTACCCCATACCCATGAGATATTTATTCATGATGTCATACTTATTAGATGTAGTCATGGGAACATGTTAAAAATACCTTGGTACATTATGGGCTCTAGCCATAGACTGTGAGAAGAATAGAATCTAAAAATACCTCTAGTTCATACACATCTACTATTATACCAAACATATGATGAAGATATCTAAAGATGTCTACCCTCAGGTTTGGCAAGCCATTCATGGATCACCCATGCTTCGAATTGGACATAATATTGTTAAGAACTTGGATTGGAAAGGGGATTATTTATTTTACCCAAATTTAACTATCATCATGGTATGGGGAATTAAATTTGGTCCCCTATGTCTTCCAAGGTTTGTATCAGATAAATTAGCTCAAAAAGAGATTGCCTTCCAATTATGGAAGAGTATTGAAGAGGATTTGTCAAGGTAGAAGAAAGCCTTATATTTTGGTCACTTAATAACTATCAAAAAAATGGTGTATATAATGAGAAAGCATCTTAGGGAGGGAGGTGGAAAACATAGGAGTTGTCCTTTCCCCACACTTCCACATAGAGATTGGGATCTGCATGGGTTAATCTAAAAGCACATTCATAGATTCAACATCCCATAGAGTCATGAGCCTTATGAATATGACTTCTTATTTTTAAATGCTAAGTTTGATGAGGAAGTGTTAGAAATGGAACATATTATTGGGATACAAGAGGATCATTTGAGAATGACCCAAGATGATCCTTCAGTTTCCACCAGGGAGTTAGATAACAAGAAGAGACTCTATAAGGGGTGGCAACATTTAAATTTCTAGAGGGGATAGTTCAAGGAGAAATCCAAGGACTAATGTACTTCCTCCTCTAAATGAATTCATTTTAAGTTGAAATTCAAAACAATGAAAAAGGAACTCTGACCACTTGAGCCTAATTCAACTAGGGGAGGACAAGTAGGGGACCCCATTAGCCTTAGCTCTATTAAGGAAGAGAGCACAAGAATTGCCTACTATAAGTTCTATTCAAGTGCTCACTTATATGCCCTAAGAACACATTATTACATCTATTATGATAGAAACTCCAAGATCAGTAGCATCATCACCTCGAGACTCCCCCACTCAAGTAAGGAACCCCTTGGTATACAAGAGAAAGCCTAGGACCCCTATGGGTAGTCCTATAATAGAGGCATCATAAAGTATACCTATTCAACCTCCACATTTAGAGCTATCCAGGGGAGATGTGGTAATAATAAAAGATATTTAAGATGATTCTAATGAGGAAGATGAGTTCAAGACAACCAAGGCTATAAACCTCTAAATAGAACTTGTGGAGCTTACTCTTCTAGGTACATAGTCTTTTGTTAGTTTTCCCTTGTCTTCTATACCCATCTTTAGGTAGGTTACCTTTGTGTAAGTTCTCACATCTATCCCCTCCACTTATACTACTACTATTATTCCATCCATATCCATTTCCATCCCATTAACCACACAAAACCCTTATGTTCCTATTGGGACCTCCACTATTAGAGACCTCAAGAAGAAGAAAGTGTCTAAGAAGGTGAAGATTGCACTATCCACCTCATATATCCATGTCCAATCCACTCAAATCACCCTTACACTATTATCTACCACTTCTATAGAGAATACCACAGTGATAAGCACCAAGAAGGGGAGGAAGGCCAAGACCCAAAAAATCATGATCCATCCACTTCCTCAGCTTGGAGGAGTGGATTGGTCTAAAATCATATGGCCTTCCCTTCCTGATGTCATGAATAAAGCCCATAAGAAATAAAAGAAAGATAAAGAGGAGGTAGAGGAAAAGTTTTATGTCATAACATGCATCCTAATTAGATATTCTCCATAGTTAGTGGATCTAAGAAGCAAGATGTCCCAATTGCCAAACTTCAGGATCACTGAGCTTCCATTTGTTTCTACCTTGTTTGATCCTTCAATTGATAGTATTCAAATGGTGAAGAAAATGAAACTATAAGATGATAAGGGCACCCAAATCATCCTTAAATAAAGAGGATAAGTGTTCTCCCTCACCAAGAGGTATAACAGATAGCTAGGACAATCTTTATATGAGGAAAATCTAGCAGACTTAACTCAAGCACACAAGGATTCCATAGTTTCAATCCATGAGGGCACTGAACTAGCTTGATAGGAGCTAGATTTAGAAGCACAGGTATTAGAGGAAAAAGTGGAGAAACTCAAGGAAAAGGCCAATATAGTGCATATTCTTGAAGGTATAAAAATTGATGTTCAAGAGGTAGCTTCAAGATGCTATAACTTCTTGGAATCCATGGAATTCATGAAGGTTGAGATGGCCCCTCATGTGAGCCAAGCCAATCAATTGTTTAACTCTTTGATATTTGATAGTACAAAATTGAATATGCTAGTTTTCTACATAGGTAACTCTTTCTACAGTCATCTCAACCTTATGACTACATTAGAGGCATACAATGCCTTAAATCTAGAAGTCATTTGATAAGAGAAGGCAAAATACTGGTTGTAAAACTTTGGGGCTTTAGTCCCCAAATATCAAGCACATGAGGCTCAGATTCTTCAAAATTTTCATGATCTAAATTTATCCAAGGTTAAGGACTCCACTAGTAAGTTGATAAACAAAATCAATTTTGACAAACTTATCCAGGAAGTGGCTGATGAGTTTAAGCAGAGCTTGCAAGGTTTAATAATTGAGAAAACTGAGTTAGAATTAATCAAGGCTTGGAAAAAGGTTATTGAAGTTGAAATCTTCAATAATAAATTCCAAATAACCAAGGATGAGCATAGAAATCTCCTTGTATAGACCAAGAGAATCCATCGACCATCCTGTTAAAGTTAGACATTATACAAAAGCAACATGGAGTGGAAAAAAATTCTATGAGGATAACAAAATGAAGAATAAGTAGGATTTATGTGGTGTAAATACATCTTCAACTACCACAATGACTTCTATGCCAACCAAGATGCATGTAGCACTTTGAGTAAGTAAGCCTTGATAGGCTAGAATCTTAGGCATGTACAATTTTGTAATGACCAATGTACTTAGATTTTGAGTGGCCAATTATAAAAAAATGACTTTATATTTTGAGTACATGCACACATTGCATAATTTTGAAAATTCAATTTGTTTATTTTTTAACTTTTAGTTATTTTTTAGATGGTTTTTAGAGCACAGTTAGAACTATATGTTCTAAGTGACACATGTAACCACTTACATAAACTTGAAGGATGAGGTGACCCCTTCCCCAAGCCTATATATATATGATTGTAACCAACTTAGTTTTTTGGTTAGAATATTTTGGAATATAAAGCAATGAACAATTTTGATCATCATCAAAGTGTTTTTGAGTATTTTCTTTCCAATTCCATGTAATTAGTTTTATTTTCATGGTTATATGTTTAATAATCTTTAGTGTGTTATAGTTATGAATGAATTCTTTATTTATTTATTGATATAATGATCCTAGATGTGCTATAACTATTGAAAGATTAATGAATATATTTATTAAGTTGGTCAATTTAATTGAATAATATTTTTGAAAGTGTATTTATGCTTTTTTGGTGTAGTTTTATGTGTGTGTGCAACAACTACCTTAGATAATTCATATGCCCAAGCCCTAACCTCCTAATCAAGGGTGTGAAATAGCTACCCTAAAGGAGAAACATTTATCTAATGCTTGTGATTTTGCTACATCTTTATTCCTTTAGACTTCCTAGCCATGTCTGATTGTATGTGTGTTATTGCTTCTAACAACAAACATAGGTTTTAGAAAGCATAGGTCTATTCAAAAACCAACTAGGGAAGTAATTTACAAGAACCACAGAGCCTTCTTTTTTTCCCTACCTTACCCTCCTTTTTGAGTTTTTTATTAAGACCTACCTAATTTAGATTAGAAACTAACGCCCATCCAAATCACATAAAAATTTCATTTTGTTAGAAGGCCACACCTCCATCCAAAAAACCTTGTCAAAAACTTACATGCCCTGCCCCTATTCTATCAATAGGTTTAAATACATTGAATACCTACAACTCATGATATGGTGTGGAGTTCACCTCCATAGAGATCCTAAAATGTTAGAGGCTACCTTATTTGACTATAGTGTGCATAAAACCCACATCAACAAGACCAACATTCTAATTTAGATATATTTATAAGAGTCCAAAATCTCATGTTATTGGGTAATTTACTTTAGATGTGCACCAATGGTACCAAACCTATAGTCATTATGGACTAGGCATGAGGATTGGTGCCCCCCATTTAGATTTTTAATGAAAGTGTTTAATACCATATGAATTCATACATAATTTTTTATTTGAAACTAATTTTTGAAGTAAATGGAACTCATAATTTTTCATATTCCATTGTTAATACATTTAATTCATTACAATATTTTCCACCAAACAATATTAAAATATCCTTTTTATGAAATATAATACTTTGTCTTGAAGATTTGTTGAATTTTAGTTGTATCTAAGTTTATTTGAATTTATAGTTTCTATTTATTATACAAATAAGTTTTTTGATATCTATTATACAAGTATGTTTTTTTAACATTGTAAGAGAGAAAATTTATTTCAAACATAAGCTTATTATAATTAAAAATAACTCAACTCTATGTAGATCAAAAAAGTGTATTATGCCATGATTTCAAATATTAGAGTGCATCATCTCATTTCTAAATACTTAAATTTAGTAATCCTAAATCAACATTGTCATAATGGTCATGATCAATAGATGGAGTGTGTACACACACACACACACACACACACACACACACACACACACACACACACACACACACACACACACACACACACACACACACACACACACACACACACACACACACACACACACACACACACACACACACACACACACACACACACACACACATGTGTGTGTGTGTGTGTGTGTGTGTGTGTGTGTGTGTGTGTGTGTGTGTGTGTGTGTGTGTGTGTGTGTGTGTGTGTGTGTGTGTGTGTGTGTGTGTGTGTACATGTGTGTGTGTGTGTGTGTGTGTGTACACACTCCATCTATTGATCATATACATATACATATACATACATACATACATACATACATATACATATATATATATATATACATACATATACATATATATATATATATATACATATATATATATATATATATACATATATATATATATATATGTATATATATATATGTATATATATATATATGTATATATATATATATGTATATATATATATGTGTGTGTGTGTGTGTGTGTATATATATATATGTATATGTATATGTATATATATACATATATATATACATATATATACATATACATATACATATATATATATACATACATATACATACATGTGTGTGTGTGTGTGTGTGTGTGTGTGTGTGTGTGTGTGTGTGTGTGTGTGTGTGTGTGTGTGTAAAATACAAGATTTAGAATACCAAATGTTTTTCATTCTCAATTCAATAGAGCTGACCTAGTCTCAAAATGAATCATAGCAGTAATAGGATTGCGTTCTTTACAAAATATTAAAATCAAGATAACATTAGTATACCTATGGATACCCCATCAATTTATGAATGATTCCCGTAAATATATACTCTATTGACCTTACATTCTATGATGTCCTGCTTCATTATAGGGTGCATCCCCCATTACATGCTATTAGAAATCTTTTCCATTAGTTATATTTTTTGGAACTTCTCTAACACCTCTATTTATTTTGATTTTAACTTGTTGATTTTTATACTTAAATATTTCACTTTAAAAACATATATGTTAATCTCAATGGCTAAATCCTATAAAGTTTTCAACATTTTATTTATCACTACTCCCATTTTTTGCCTTTATTTTTCTAACAATGCTATCTTTTTATTATTTTCTACAATAGATATTCCCAATTCATCTATAGTTTGGTATTTTCTCTAAACATTTCATTCTACATGCCAGTGAGTCTTTAATATTCAATTCTAGGTTTGAAAAATGTTTTTTTCCTATACATAATACTTGATTTCATACACATTTCTATATACAATATCATTATCCATTTAATTTGCACTTTCCTCTAACTCAATTATTTTTTGTTGAATCTTAGCCTGTGTATTATCCAGTTTGGCTTCTAGCCTTTTGACATGAATTTCATTTTGCTCTAGACAATTTTAGAGAGAATATTTTTCTTATCCATGTAATTTTACTTATGCTTTCAATTTGATAGTATATTATTCAAATTTAATTAATTTTTATTGCATATTTTCTACCATGATGTATTTGTCTTCTATACATTTACTAATAAATAGGTTTTTCAAGTCTTACAACTCTTTATTCATCTTAATAACACTTAATATAGTCGTTGCTTCTTCAATATTTTCACTTCACCCTTCCCTCATTTTTTTGTTTTTAATAATATATTAAAATTTTCTTGACACAAGGGTGTATTATATCCTCATAGTCACCATTTTTCGATTCCCTCATAATTATTTTATGTCAGAAGAAAAGTAGTTTGCATAATTTACTTTCTATTTTTAAAAAAATAGTGTCTAGTTCTAAAATATAATTTTTATAAATTAAATTGGGATGTTTCTTTTTAAAAATATATATTATTACCATATCAATAATATCATGCCATGAAGAGTAGCTTTACACTAAAATAATATTAAGTTGGTCTTATTCCCTTTGCTTCTTCTTTGGTATCAAACACCTTAGAAAGTACTTGACTAAATTGATTTTTACTATCCATCTTCAAATTTATGCATATATTGTCCTTTTCATTAGATAATTTAATAGCTTCAATAATGATATATGTAAACACTATAATGATGACTCCTTCCACCTCTATATTTCTATTTATAAAAACTTCCTTTCTAATGACTATGTTTTCTACAAATTGGTACCCCTCATTTTCATTAGCATCCACAATCATCATGAAAAATTCATATAAACCAACCCTAAATAACACATATTTTAGTTATTTAGAACTATGAATTAGTTCCCTAACATCTTCTTCCTTTCAGATTGAAGGTAATCCTCTTTTCCTTTTCCTGACACGTATTTCATTGATTGATTGCACTTCTAGGGTGCTTACCTCCATATGATTACTCTTCCCCTTACCTATTCCTATTGATTGTATTATCTACAAAATAAATGCTAATTTTAGTCTCAAAAAATAATGTTAGACATTCACCTAATACCTAAACATTAAAATTTATAATATCTTCATGTGATAAGGTAAATTAATATATGCTCTAATCTATACTATACCATAAAATGTACATTTTCTACTTTTTATTCACTAGTCAGCTGATATTTACACACATATGATTTCAATTATGTAATCTGTTATGCCTATTTTCTACACCCCCTAAATTTTTCAAAAGTTTAATACTTGTTTCCATAGAGATGACCTTGTCATAAAATCTAAAACTGTGTCGGGGACCCTATTGATTGATAATATTTTTAGATGCATTTTTTATTATGAATGATAATGATTAGTTGATGAATTCATATTTATGTTCTAAGTGGTTCCAAAAAGCATTTTTGATTAATGAATAAAATATGCATATATAGTTGTGAATGTGATCAATAATTTTGATTCTTAGTACAATTCAATTTTTTTGAAAGTTTCAATTGAGAAATAGACTTTCAATTTTGATAGTTTCAATAGATTAATTATGATTATTTGATTTTCATATTTGATATGATTAATGATTTAAAATAAAAAAGGGTGATATTTTGATGATTATTACATTTGAAAATCAATGCATCTGGAAACTAGTCTCAAGTTACAAATTAGATTCATAACTTAGGTTTGTTTTCTATTGTAAATATTGTCTATTCAAAACATTGATGTACTTAAGTTGATTCAGTGATGTTGTCATGATTTCTAGTTCTATTTTGTATAGTCAAAGGTATCTTTTATTTTATAATGATATAGAAACTAATAATATTGTTCTTAAGTCTTATTTGATATTCTAAGTTTAAGCCTTTGTCAACTTCAAGGTCCTAACATATTTATATCTCATTGGTCCTAAAAGCCTTGGTCTTGAGATATGGATATCATTATTTGTATCTCATTGGGCATATAGATTTAAAATAATGGTTATTTGTTAACCTTATACTTATTCTTGGAATAAAATATGGATGGTATAAGGTGTTATTTGAATTTAAAGTAATCTTTATGTATGGTTTACTTGATTTAAGATATTTAAATAATTCAAAAGTCGTATCATCATATACATGACATGATTTAAGACCATGATGCTAAGGCATTGGAAATTGTGAATATATAAGGTTCATCATGAAGTTTCTTTATTTACCTAAGTCATAAGGTCTTTTGGATTGATTACAAAACAAGCTCAATGTGTTTGTTGGTTTAATGAGCTAGAAGTAAGGTTGGCAATATGGTCCATCGTGGTAAGGTAAGGTTGGTACAAACATTTAATTTAAAGCATATTCCGATGTTTTGAGATTGACATGAATATTTAGTGGTAATATAATTTAATGTGATGCATGATTTCCTCAATTTGAGGAGGTTGGCTAAGGTTTTAGCATGAAGGTTTATTGATAGCTAATTTTATCAATGCTAATAACTAATTTGGTGGGTTACTAAGTACATGTTTAGTAAATGCAAGCCAATATGAATTAAGCATGTCACTTATTTGGTTATGGTGAGTAGGTGGTGGATATAAATTTTTACTTTCTTGGTTTTTTTTCATTTTTTCAAGCATTGTCCATGGAATCGAATCTCTACCTAGTTAAGTTTTGAGTTACAAAATAATTTTTTAGTGAAGGATATTAGATGGGAAATCTTGAGGTGCATATCCAAGTATGTTTCAAATAGTTTAAAGAAAATTTGGAAGGGTTTTGTGGTTCTTTCGAGTACATTTATAGTAATGTGAAATAAATGATTCTTCTAGTTGTACAAATGAATATTTTGTTCTACATGGTCATTTATTAAAACTTTGAGTTATTCTTTTGAATATTTTTATGAAAAATATAAACTTTGGATTAAGAAAATCTTATGAATCTAAATGCATGAAGATGTTTTGAGAGTTTTCAATGATATTTATTTAGTATATTCAAAAATATACTATCTAAATGTTGGATGGAATTATTGCCATTCATGCATAATTTTGAAAATATTTTTGGAAAAGAGGAAAGTTGAGGTTTTCATCATCTCAATTGACAGTTTGGTGATGCTTGAAATTTTGATGAAAGGCTTTGCATGTTGTTTCTTCCATACATGATCCAATGGATTTCCCTTTGCATTTATATTCTAGAAAATAATGGGTGTTCATCATACAAAATAAACTTTCTATTTTTATTTATTCTAGGTATTTGAGGAAATATGTTGGAATTTATGGCATAAATAGCTCTGGGTATTTTTCATTTACAAAATTTTGGATAGGATAGTTATGTTGTGTATATTTATTTTCTTATCTTAACAAAGTATTCATGCACATATAAGTTTGTGAAATGGTAAACAAAATGGGTTCTCTTATGTTTTGCATGAATTCTTGACGTATTTTATTGGTACTCATTTTGTGGGTTGACAGTGTTATTTCAGCATGAATAGTTGGTATTGACTTGTTAGGGTTTCTATTTTTGTTTTCCTTAAAATGGGTCAAAATCTAAAAGGTTATGAATAGTTTATCTTGAATATATGAGTCTTATTCTTTTATTGGTTCAAAATCAGACTTTGCTAAGATTTTCAAAAGGGTGCATTCTAAAACATTATTGAGAATATTGTTTGTTTGATGCATGCAATTAATTTTAGTTTCAGAGAAAGAGTTTATTACATGAAGAAGAAATCACAGACTTTATTTTATTTGAATATTTGGTTTTGTCTACTCTCTTTCTTTGAGCATATTTTGGAATTCTATTATGTTAGAACATCTGGTTAGTGGTTCATTTGAATCTCAAGGTGGCAAGTTTGGTTGATTCTACATATATATGCTTGGTTTTGATATTGACTTTGAAAAGTTTCTATTAGTGCTTTCTATGAACAAAGGGTTTGATCAATTGAATAAACCTATTCATTTGTTCATATGATGCATGCATCTTAGTTTAGTTTCTAAAAATCAACATGCATAAGAAATGTTATCAATATTTTGATAAGATATTTGTTAAAATTTTGTCTATATATTTAAGAATCATGGTGCATGTATATCATGGAAATTTGGAAATACCAAAACTTTGAAGTTATAAGAATTAGTTTTAAGCATGAATTATGAATCTAGTATGTTGTGTTTTATTTGAATATTCTAAGGATTTTGACTTCATAAGATGTTTATTATTTTTGAAAACTAAGTTTTGGTTCTTAGAGGTAATTTTAGTTTATTTAGAAATATATTTTAGTTTTAATAAAGTTTTGAATAACTCAGTCAACTATTTTGTGGGAATATGTTGAAGTTTTATATATATATATATATATATATATATATATATATATATATATATGAGTTCTCAAATCACATCCAATATCATCAGTCATTGTGTTGAATTTAAAAAAAATATGATGCTTGTATTTAGATTGCATCTCAGATTCAAAGTCATAGGTCTCAATTTAAATATGGCTATCAAAGTTGTAATTCCCTGATGAGCTAGTTACTTCTCATTTGAAATATAATTGTGGAATATATTGGGTAAATTTATATGTTTAAAAATTATTTGGTGACTTCTCTTTGAAAATATTATGCTAAGATTTTATATTTTCATTTCTAGAATGGTTCAATTTTTGGTTGGTTCAATAAAATTCTTGAAATAGAAAGAATTTATGAAGTAATGATATCAATTTTAAGGAATGAAAAATTTTGGTCAAAGTTGGGATTTCAATGAAGATGTATCATAATATTTGAAGAAATTTATGATAATATTTGAAGATTCAAATGGAAATTTGTTATAATTAGATGATTTTTTAATTTATGATATAGTTCTATTTCAATTTATTGAGATATCATGGTTTTCAATTTTGTTTATTGTGGGCATTTGTTTCTCAATCTTACATTTGATTTTTATATTCCAAATCAATCATAATTTTAGGGTGGGACCAACCTAGTTCAGCTAGAAGTAATGATAATAGGGGATGGGGATAGAGCTTTGGTAGTGATGCCAATCAATCCAATCCCAACAAATTTTTTCCTAGAGATGGTTTTCATGCAAGAAATTTTGGTCTTAGATTCCATAGGGGAACAAGAATGCCTATATATTTTGATGCTTTAGACCCTAAATTTTGGGATATCATAAGTAATTTACCTACTAATCTAGTAAATATAGAATATAGAGGTAACAAAGGTTTCTTTGGCCATAGGTTTGGAGCCTGAACCCCTTCTCAAAGTAGTTCATCCCACTGTTTGGATAATAACCCTCAACACTTACCACTTTAGCCCCCTAATGTTGAAAAAAATGAGCCAACTATTGATCCTCTTTTTAAAAATCAATCCACACAATTGGAAATTGAGATAGTAGGATCAAGCTAGAGATTGATGATAGTATGACTGATTCAAGAACAAGACTAGTGCAGTTCCCTGAAACTAAAATGAAGTATAATATTTATCTTAATGCACAAGACAAACTAGTAATTGAAGTATTATCTAATTCAAATGATTATTTTCCATCTAGGGAATAAAATTTTTTTTATGCTAAATTTTTTCATGATAGAACTTTACATTTTAAGTTGATACTTCATCTCAGTTGATACTTTAGTTTTTAGATTTTTGATATATTTTGATAAGTTTGGAAAATGTAGTAGTTTTGGAATTTTGGTGTGTGTGTGTGTGTGTGTGTGTGTGTGTGTGTGTGTGCACGTGTGTGCGTGCACGCGCGTACGCGCATGCTTAAGTTATTTGGCATGCATTATGGATTAAGATAAATAGAATTTATTTATCTTTGACTTATTTATTTTATGATTATAATATGTATTCTATTATATTATTAATCGATAAGGGTCCCCACCTATTAAGATTAGTACCCTTGATCTATATTTAATGAAATTGATCAATTAAGACTTTTAAGTCTTAATTAAACCTTTCCTTAACCAATAATTTCTATAATTAATTGACTTTTTAACACTCAATGAGTTCGCACAAACTAATAACTAACTAAAGTTAGTTATAAGTTATTTTGCAACTAGGTTTAAAGGTATTTAATGAGATCAAAGACTCATTTGAAGATAGAATAATAACATGTATTGAATAATTAGACATTTTTGTGAAATCAATCATTCATCTTTCTTCTTTTTATGCAACTTATCTGAGATAGTACAAATTTTGTAGATAAACCCAATAGTACTGTATCTGATGGTTGAGTAATTACTTGTGTAACATAGGTATATCCAAATTTATTTATCATTTAATATTTATTATCTAAATTTTTCTAATCTTAACATCTTTTGATGATTGCTATTTGTAGTCCTATGTGTAGACTCTAAGTATTCAACTTGAATAATGATGAACATTTTGCTATTTTGTGACACTTCATTGACCTATTTTGTTTGTAAAGTTGTAATTCAAGTTTTGTAAAGGAAGAATGTTGGTTTTCTCAATAAAAGTTATCTTTTTTTGCTAAGATGACTCTCCTTTGAGACTCACATGCTTTATTGTAATCTATTTTGACTCTAGCTTGAATATAATTCTAACTTTTAGCTTTTCTTTAATCTAGTTTTATTTCTATTTTTTAGTTATTTTATTATCTTTTAATTTAGTTTCATTTCTATTTTAGATTTTAATTAGTTTCTTAGTTTATATCTTGTTCTTTCTTTTGTTTTGACAGTAATCAGTCTTTATTTGATTGGCCCTTTATTTTAGATCTGTTCTAGATAATTTAGTTATTTAGTGTTTAGTCTTAATCTTAAATAGTTTATTAATCTATTTAGGTTTCCAATTAATAGTTTTTTCTATTTTTTTTTAATCTAGTCATTTGGTAGTTATTTCATAGTTTATTAGAGCAATTCATGTTTAGTTTTAGTTCAAATTATTTATTTGATCTTTTAGTCCTTAGTTTTTATTCTATTTCAAGTTTGTATTTTATTAGAGTAGATTATTTTAGTTGGATTCTATAGCTTAAATAGATTGTTGTCCTTATTATTAGTTATTTGTTTTCTTTTATTAACTTGTTTGTCTCTCTTTTATTTATGTGATTGAATACTTTATCTTTTATTTTATCTTAAATTTATCTTTTCTATTGCTTGTTATCCTTTAAAGTTAACTTGGAGAATATTTCAGTAAGAAGCAAAATATTATTGAGTATATAAATATTTAATGAATAATATTTCCATTCTTCAAAATATTATCTAACTCATAGGTTCTCTCTATTAGATAGAATAGATTATAGATTCTCATCTTAACTGATTCATGATTTGATAAAGTGGATTTTTTATTATTATAATGGAATTTGTTACTTTTGATAACTTATTGATTATTTCACATAACTTATTAAAAAACCATTACAACTTTAGGACTGTAATTGAACCTTTAAAACCTTAATATTAGACTGGTATGATTCCACTTTGACCATCATGATAGGAGAAAGGTTTGATTCATTGACGGTATAATTTCCATCATCAACATACTCTACTTACTCTAATAGGCTTTGATGAATATATCAGACCAAAAAATTATTCACCTACTAGATAATACTTTAAATATTTGTTAGTAGGTGAATACTTAGGGATTAGGTCATAATAATGGTTGATCAAGAGGTGAATAAATAAGTATTAGATCACAATATGTATTCACCTACCAATGAATACATTTTGTGGTCAGATACATCAAGTCTAATGTTGTATAGTGTATGTTAGTGTAATCATTATGATTTTATATTTATTAATGTAGAGTCATAATACTCGTGTGTGAAATTTTTAATCATTCCTCATAATAAATAAATAAATAAAGATGTCGCTATCATTTATTCATATGACAAAAATCTTTAGTTTCATAGGTCACCATCATTGTTAAGGAATATACAATTAGTAAATAAGGTAATGTATCCATTTTTATACTGAAGGAAGCTATTTAGCCATTATCACTTTTAAATAAGCCATTACAGTCATAGATTGAGTCACTTTGAGAAAATTCCACTAAAAGGATTTAGATGTGGCTCTAGGAAAGCAAAGAAGAAAATTAATTTAGTGGGAAAGGAAGAAACTATGAAAAATGTCGGGGACCTAAAAATTATCATCGATCATCAAGAGAAGCTAAAAAATATCATGGAAATGATATGATTGTTATACACTCTAGAGTTATGCTTTAGCTTACCTAGAATAAAATAATGACCATAAAAATTTGGCTTTAAGTCTTGATGGGGTTGCCCACATGATGAACATGTTGATTAGTGTCCTTGAAGATGAGCAAATGAAGCTTATGGTAGATCAAACCATGTAGCTATAAAATATTAAGGTAATGCTCTAAAACTTAACCTTATGTTTTTAACAAGGTATTTTCTTTACCTGATTAAGGAGATGAGTTGTGGAGGTTCATGTGAGTGCCAGTAATAGGTAAATTTTTAGGGAAAAATATTTTTTTGGTTTACCGTATGAAATGAGTAGAGATAAATGGTATAGTATTGATAAGCGACACTAAAATCTATTTCCATGTTTTCATTTTATAGATTATTTATGATAGAAAGGAATACAAAAATTTCAATGTGGATGCTTGTTTATGTCTTTAGACTTATGAAAGGGGAATAGTTAAACTAGGAATATTATGTGTGTAAAAGATTCATTCAAAAATTACATAAATTTATCACCATGGCCATGGGATTTTTACTTGTTCTCTTTAAAAAATGATATTTAACTATTTAGTTATGAATCAATTTATGGAGAGAGAAAACCCTAAACAACTTTCAATGTTTAGTCTAAATAAAAATATTGGAATGCTTACATGTGAAAATTTTAATAAAAATTTTGAATCAAGGAATGTTAGGAGATTCAATAGTAATATTGATGTTAATGTTGAGGATGAAGATGAAATTTCACCTGATGAACCATTGATATGGTGGAAAAGGAAAAATATTATTTTTAAAGAAATATAAATGTAGTTGTGGATGATGAATCATTAGGTAATGATTATGAGGGCATTGTTAAGGATAAATAAGATAATGGTTTGAGTTATTATGATGAATAAATAGAGGTAGAATTTCCCAAAAATATGGTATATTTCTCTAGAGAAGTAGAGTGTAATCATGCAAATTATAGGACTCTACATGCATAAATTATTAGTGGAGATGAAAATTCTAATGGAGATTTCCTACATGATTTGGATGACTTTTCATTTTTTTATTTGGAAAAGGATTTCAATGTTCCTACAGAAACAATGTATACTAGGAAAATATAATTATTTTGTTAAAATGAGAGATAGTTGTGATTTAATCAAGAGGGAAACAACACATTGATTTAGGGACTAATAAATGACATGATTTTTAGGAACTTAGCCTTGATAGAATTGAAACTAAACCAATCATTAAGTCTAAAAAAATATGTTGACATTGATCTTGGTTGTCATAACCCATATTTTTTGGAAACATATGCATAATAAATGGATAATAGTGCATTGAGGTTGAAACATTCCATTCATAATCATAACACTAAACATGGGCAATTTTTTTTTTTCAATTTATTAATTGATTTTATACAACTTTCTAGTGAAGCAAAGATTTAAACCTTTAAAGGATAGATGTGAGGGTCAAAATCACACAAAAAGTGTTTAATATACCTTCTTTATGACATAGTGATCACATCGTACCCCCATAAAAAAATGAATGACTAATTAATGGCTATCTAAAATTTGTATATGGAAGCCAAGGCACATAAAAATTATGCTACAGTTTTTCATGAGAACCTTAAAACTATTGATATAGAAAATATGGATTGGAAGAATACTAATAATGAATTAAAAATAAATAATAATGATTTGAGAAAAAATTAGTGCATTGGAAAATAAGGTTGTAGAATAGTGTAGTGTAATAGAAAGATTTTTTGCTAGTATGATACCTTAGAAGACATGTATGCAAAGTTGATAGTTGTAATTATGTTTTTCACACACATCTTGACATTATAAGAGGAAGCCATGACAAAAAATGGAAGAATTTAAATGTTTGAAGGTAAATTATAATGTTGATGCTAATATGTTTGATCTTGCCCCAAATAATACACAAATTATTGACTTAATTAAATCCCAACATTCAAATGTGGACATACCAAGTACTATTGAATTTTTCATTCCAACGAATTTACATGTTTTAGAATATGTCAGTTTACATCCTAAGAATTGTGAGACATTTGGAGAAAAATAAGCAAGATCAACACATGAAGTTCATGAACAAGATAATAATGCTATGGGAGATGATAAGGGAGTATAGTAGTAGGGTGCAGTCACATAAATTAATGAGGGGGTATGCCAAGATATTTTTGATGTTTCAAAATATGTCACTTTTTACTTGTTATTTTGACATTTATAGTTGTTAGTGTTGTATAAAATCCAATGAACAAAGACTAGGGTTTATGCTAGGTTTCATATTCTAACTTTGGGTTCTCATAAATATTTTAAATAAGTTGCATCTTATCTTTGTTGCACTAGGTGCCATTATAATAAGTTGATAATAGTGACATTGAAGGTAGTATGATATGAGTTTGTCAATGTAAAGATTATGTGGTATGTTTTTTATTGATATCTCCTATATCAGACTTGAAACATGCATATGAAGGCAAGTATAGTGCTAGGTTGGTATTATTTTATGAAGGAAAAGCATACAAATTAACTAGGTGATATTACATTATTATATTCTATAAACTTTATACTTGAATGTAGTTAACTAGTGCATTGCATGAAGTTATGGAATATAAGCACTTGATGTATTGCTTTGTTGGTAATATTAATTGGTAAAGATTTATATTATTGGAAGCTTTAATATTACATTACAATTTTAGATATTGCTTATTCATTGATTCATATTCTACTCTATAGTAAATTAGAGATAAGAAGTTTGTATGATAATTTTTTGTTGTTAATAATCACTACCTAGTTATTTGATGGAAGGCTTATATGGCTCCTTTGGAATGACATATATTAGACCAATTATGGGCATATAATTTTGATTAAATTAGTGATAAACATGTTGTGCTATACCTTATTTTCCCAGATCAGATGCTATATGAAAGTGCATAATCACTTCTTCCATTATAGATATTTCATCATAAGTATAGCATATGTAGTACCCCATTGTACAATAATTTCATTTTTGTCCACATCATTAGCATATTTCCTAGAGAACCAAGAACTTATGTCCCTAAATAATTTTTCCCTCATCATTTGATTATAATGCCATCCTAACCCTTTATTTATGTTCCTAAAGCCTTAATTTGATTGTTTGTTTTATGGCTTGATTTTATATTTTTCATATTCTTCAACTGCTTCAAGTAAATTTTGTTTATCACATGCAACATTGGATTGATTACCTTTAATTTGCACTAAAGTTTAAACAAGATGAGTAATCATATTTTATTAACTAACAAAACATATATTATTATTTATTGAATCTAAATGAACATTGATTATATCTTTGTCTACATACTATATAAATAAAAGTTGATGACAAATTTTCTTGGGAGAGACACCCATGTTTATAGTTTGATGGCCTGCCATAAAAGGAGTTTCATGGATTTCTATGTTGAATGGAGTTTGATGTATTTATGAGAAGGGAGTTTGATGGCTTACCATGTTGAATGGAGTTTAAGTGAAATTTGCATCAATTAGATATAAATGTTTTCAGTAGATGGATGTTGTAAAACACTACCAACCATTATATTAGAATTTGTTGATGATAGTGTATTAGGAATTATTCCAAGATTGATAGATAAACATGGATTAAGTAATAAAGGAGTATATGAAATGAAGATCAAACTTACCTCATAAAATTAAGAAAGTAAACCAAAATATTGATCCAAGAGTTTAAAATTAGGAAACCAAACTAGTCAGAAGACAACTTACATGAATATTAAGAAGATTTGTCAACAATTATCCTCATAACTTGAGATTAGAAGCAAGAATAATCAAGAAGAGGAGATATATTCAAGTGACAAGTCAAGAAAAGAGGAAGAGTGGGATCTTTAAACATATCAAGAAGAAGGATGGGGGAGTTACAAGAATCATATTATGACCTTACAAGGCCTCCTTAGTGTGTTCCAAATGTCCTATTCCAAAAAAGGTAAAGTGAAGTGTGTGAAATTTGTGGGAGGATTTACTTGTGTTGGTTACTCTTATAATCATACAAAAGGACAAAATAGGTGAGAAACACCTCATAAATCCAAGATAAAGTGAATCTATAATAATACAAAACTCACATGCAAAAGAGACTTAGCATAAGCTAAAATAATAATGTGAACCCAAATAAGGTTATTTCTAACATAGTAGAGTTTTGAAATTAGTAGCCAAGTTATTTTGATCAAAATTATTGTGTTGTTGATAGGAAACATGAGCATCATGGGAAACATAAGAACCCCAGAAAACTTAAGTATCATGAGTAACAACTCTTTTTAATCTAGGCTAAGTGTGTTATATTTTAAAATTGATTATTGGGAATATGAGAATATGAACAAATTTATACTTAGGTCTTCATCTTCTTTGTAGAGGAAAGTCTGATGTTTTTTGGTTTACAAAATCTTCCATTGTAGAGAAACTATAAAAGAAAAATTAAACACAACTGTAAGATAAATTAAATAATATATATATATATGAATGGTAAGGTAATTCAAAGGAAAAAATAGAATAATACAATATGTTTATACTATCCATTCGACAAAATTAATTTAAAATGTGCTTGTATAATCCAATCAAAGAACATAAACACATTCATTGGTGTGTTTTAGTATCAAATGATTGGTGAACACAAATGATAGGATACTTATATTAGCTGATCAATAAATATTAATGACACTTGTATTAGCTGACTGACAAAAATAACTGAGAGTGTGCTTATATTAGCCTACTAGTGAATGACTATGATTATATTAACTAATCAAATAACATAAATGAAAATAAAAATAAATATTTTTCTAAAAATCATGACCAATAAATATTTAGTAAGAGGGTTTTAAAATATTTGCCAACATAGATCTGATGCATGTTGATAAGTGAGGGTTTTAAGTGAAGATCTACCAATTATGTGAAGTGACCATCTAACAATAAATATAACTTAAAATGAGATTAAGATAAATTTATTGGCTCTAAAGCACAAAAAATGTAATTTACCCACCATAAATTCAATTTTAATTTTGAGAGGACAATATCATCTAATCATCATGTAATAATCAAGTAAATGTTAGGTAAATGTAATGTAAGTCTTATATGTGTGTATCTAAAATATTAAAATGTGTGCCACATTCCAATCCCATTTTTTAATTCAACAAAAAATTAATGAGTGTTTTCTAAGTGTTTATTATGATTTATAAAATTGGCTCTTCTACAAAAATATTTATGATTTCAAAGTAAAATTATAAATTTTTTGATAACTAAACTCAACTTTAACCCACCTCTAACCAAATATTAGTTGATAAGTTTACTATTTTCCAATTGAGTGTTATGAAAAATGTAGAATGTAAGTTATTAAGAGAATGATAAAATTAGACACTTGACCAATAAAAAAGGAATCTTTAGAAAATAATGTTTGCAATAGGAGAGCTATTACTCTTGTCTTATTTTTTATGTATAGGTTCACCAATTCATTTTACCATATTTTTAATAAAAAACTAAATTTTTAAGTGCTTATAAACACGTAAAATAGTGAATATCAGAATACTAAAGATGTAAAATATTCAACAATTCTATTTTAACAAATTTTTAAATATATAAAATTAATATTTTAGGAAAGCACTAGAAATAAAAGTAATTATCTCACAACAGATCTTTGTTTTAATTTTTAGAATATGAGATAGTGAAAACCAGTAAAAGAGGTGACTATGTAGGGTTAGGATCAAGGGAAAAAATATAAAATAGATATAGAAATGTTTACTATAAGTGGAATGAAATATGGGCCATTATTATTTGTTTAACATGGATTCATTAAAATTGACTATGATGATTGACTAAAAAGAAAATACAGAAAGAAACATAATTATGGAAATGAAAGATTAGAACTAGAAGTAGAGATTTTTCCTAAGCATGACTATTATAGTGGATTACAATGTAATAAATTTGATTTTATTGAATGCAGACTTGTCCTTATTGATTGTGGTATAAAATGGTCACTGGGCCTTCTATTCCTATGTCTATTGAGTAATTTGAGATATCCCAACTTAGGTTTTTCCATGAAATTTTTTTTGTGTTGATTTTTTTGTCTTTAAAACCCTAAGAGAACTTTGATAGCTTAAAAATCTTTAAAAAAAATAGTATTTTAATAGGTTGATCTGACCTCAATCACCCCTTTGATGATTGGCCATTGTCTATGTACCCAATATTCCAAAGGGGTAATTCAGGCCTAGGTAGTTCTTTCAACTAGAGTGATTATGCATTTGTACTCCCTTATATATATATATATATATATATATATATATATATATATAATGGATTTAATACTTGAAAATGATGGATATTTACATGATTTGGAATGCTCTTGACTTGGATTATGACTTCTCATTGTGAATGATCTTGAATTTGGAGAGAATAGGGAAGATTTTCTCAATATGTAATGGTGTGAATGCTTGAAAGTAGTAAATACCAATTGGGGATAATGAATGAACTTTGATGTGTATTATATGATTTTTAATTATAATTAACTATAGGAAACCATGTGAAACATGTGGGAATATCCAAAATAATGATTTGAATTTTAGAAAGTAGCCATTATTTGGCTTGAGAGGTAACCAACGTAAGTGTATGAGGGCACAATGCATTCCTGACTACCTAGTGCAGACTTTTATAAAAGAATTAGGGATAAATACCCTCTATTTGAGATAATATGAATGTGTTTTAAAATAACATGATTATTTAACGTTGAAAGTTATGTGGAATAGTGATGAAAAATAAAGGGTTCTATTTGCATATAAATAAATGTCTTAGAGGAATCACAAGTAAGAGTCATGTATTTATGTGCATGTCACATGGTTTAATATGTGTAAAAAATAAGCATATCTAAGTACTTATGGATATATTTATGTGTCTATAGGTTAGTGCCAAAGTATTCAAATTTAAGTGATATGCTCATGTTGTGAATGTGAGTTTCCTTATATTTATTACACATAATCTTGCCTATGTAGGGCTAAGGTATATTAATAAAAATCACATAATTTTGGTTCCATTGTTAAGATTATATTTATAGAGAGCGTGAATATTGAGATAATATGTGTGGATAATCACCATTTGATAGAAAAAATTGTTAATAAAACCTTATTCATGGTTGGATCAGTCTTTCATCACATAAGGGCTAGGCATGGGGGAACTAGATGAGAAATAGACTTAGTAAAAGTAAAGGGAGGGTGGATAACTTTTTTGAAAGGAAAAATATAATTCAAAATATGGATTCCATGGGAAATGGGTACTAAGTCATTTGTATGCCATGATGACCTACATAGTGTAGGGAGTGAACATGACCAGTTTGTAAGGAGAAAATAATCACTCCAATGGGGAAGAGATGTTGCATAATGGATAATCCATAGATGGATATAGTCAATTTATGAATAAGGATGGAATATAAAAAGGAAGTGGATGTTGATGTGAGATTTAGGATAACTCAAATCTAAGTGCTCTTATGGCTAACTCGTGTGTGCATTATGTTTGTTAAGAGAGTGTTTCATGTTAATGTAATATTGGAAATTATCTGAGAGAAATCATGGTGGATCATTTGATCTAAAACTCAAAATATTTGGTTGAAATATAATTCAATAAACAAGAACAAAATAATTCAAATAATTCTATCTCTGAGAAGAGATGTTTTATTGATCAAATTTGCAAATCTAAACATATGCTTATCTCTAAGAAGAGATGTCTGATTTCAATTTTGGGTTACATATTCATTTATACATGTTTTGAAGGTGTGGGGAAGATGTGGAAGGTCACAAATCTCAAGGGAGATGAATTGGTTTGACTTCCATGATTTACAACAATACAGAATTTGAGGAATTACTATTTTTAGTAACTTATTATTTTTAGACTGCACTATTAAAATTGAAATTTGGGACACTTCCATTGGGTTTAAGGGGGTAAAAATTCATTAAGAAAAGATACATGACATCTCACAATGTTCCCATCATTATTATCTTTTGAAACGGTTCAAACGGTGAGTCAATTGGAGCTACAGTGCAAAAGTTATGGCTCCCAAAAGTTTCGTGATCAATTGGGGTGGACCCATCACCCAAATTGTCATCTGAATTGTTGCCTGAATCATCATTAGATTCAATATAGTATGAATTATCAAAATAGATTATGAAAATTATATAATCAATAAGAGATACCAATATAGAAGGTATGTTGGTCAGTTGAAGCATTTTTAGAGGAAATGTAACATATTTCATGCAAGGAAGCATAGGAAAAACATTGGTGTAAATGGAAGAAATACTAGTGGGAGTATTGTGTAGGGAGAACACCATACATTTAAATTTTCCTATACTATGATATGTAAATGAAGATATTGGAGTACCATAGGACTAAGGATGATGATGATCACATCCAAAAGCATAAAATTGCATGGTGTTTAAAGAGAGTGATTTCATGATAGAGAAAATAGAGTTAGTTTACCATGATGCTAATGGATTGTGCATATAATTATTTAATTAAGTTTGATCCAAATAAAAATTTGGTAGACTAAAACTAGATCAAGATTTAATTCTAAATGGAGTTCCATATTCTAGAGTTCAAACATCAAAGTGAATATGCTTAGAAGAATATTAAGAAAGAACTAATGTGAGCATGCACATGTATGATACACCTTTCAAGAAATTGCATTCCAATTTGTCTTATTAGATTCATTTGATAAAACATGAACTATGGTTTATGCAATAATTTTTTCCAGTGTTCTTAAAAAACTAGACATGAAGTATTTTTTTCATGCACAATAAACATTGGATGGCATCCTTTGTAAGGAAATCACAAGGATCTTTATTACTAGAGAGTTCACTTTTCAAGGCTTAAATTTTCAATATGGATACACAAATTAACACATTGTATAAGATTCACATAAATGAATATAGTACACAATTTTTAATACTAAGTGATTTAAAGATTAAATACATGTATAAGAAGGTTCAATCTGTTAGTGCTTATATTATAGTTGTTAGGAGGTACATGAGACAAGGAATTGTGAGATATTTCAAAAATATGGTAAATTTAAAGTAATGTGATGTAAGATATGCAACACACATACTCATGACTCAGTACAATGCATAAATGAGGGGTTGACCAGATGCAACAAAATACATTCATGCAAAATCAACAACCTCAACAAAGAAGGTGTTATGGTGAAATGATTTCTGGAAGTCAAGGTAGTGAAATATAAGGAAATAGGCTCCAAGGAACTTGTTTTAAGTGTGGAACATTAGATCATTATCAAGTGAATGCATAAAATTACATATTCTTTTACTTATTTTATGACTATTTTGATCTAAATAAGATAAAATAATGACTATTTAGATTATGTAAAATAACGTAGTAATAATACATATATGAATGTAAAAGGGTGGATTGATATTACACTTAATATATTTGGAACGGAAAAATAAATATAGGAGATATGCACTTAACTTAATCATAATTTATATAACTCACTATATTCATTAGTATCCTTGAAATGGTCATGCATCTACTCTAGAATTACTCAAGTCAAGAAATATAAGCTCAAATCATGTCTGGATGATGCCAATGAAACTTAAACCCCTATGGTGACTGATATGTTCCCACTTGTTTGTGACACCTTAGAATATTATGTTTGTACTTTTAGATGACTTCCACATGTGTGATTGCCTTTAGTCATGTGTGTTGATCCATATTGTCCTTTTCTTTACTTTGTAACCCTAATCACACTTTTAACATAAAATGATCTATGAAAAAAGGCTAGTACATTGGGTCAGATATCCCCAATTACCACTTGATGATTAACTAATATTTTCATACATTATTGATGCAGAGGGAAAGAGAGATTTCAAACTTAGTATGAATTTATTCAATTAGGCTTATATCTTTACAAACTTTACAAAGCATGAATATAATTGATTTGAAAAATAAAAAGGGATTCAAGACAAACTAAGATCAATTTTAGATACCCATTATCCTATTTGGACTTCACTTAAAGTTTCAAATTCAGATTCACAAGGGAAGACCACTAATTCAAGAGTCATTTCTACCAATTAAGCTTTTATAAGTTCAAAACATTGATATAGTCCTAGTTATAGTCATGTACAGTATAGAATCAACTTAGAACCACCTAAATACTCTAGATATATTCAAATAATATAATATTTCAAAGTATTAGGAAATTTGGTTGGTAGAATTAAAAGTTATTCAAGTTGAAAGTTTTCAAACCCTAGGTCAAGGTTACATAAGCTTATAGGTTCCCAAGACCAATAAAAAAGGATTATTTTGAATTTTAATAAACTTCAACCACTTATTATACCTATATAAGGTCTACCCAAACTATATCTAAAATTTTCAATAGTTATTTTCTCATTATCAATCCCACAAAGTCTTTGACAATTAGGTTTATAGAATTTTGGAAGTGTCTACAAGGTTATATGCATGAGAATGGGCGTTTGAATAGAATATTTACATATTAATGGATTTATGATAATATAAACAAGTTTATATCACCAATTATAAATTATCCACTACACTACCTACATCCAAAACATTAAAATTAACTCACAAGACACCTCTATTCTCTTTGATTTGATTGTGATAAGAACAAGGCCTTCACAGCTTGTGCAATGTAACTTATTGCCTGTAGATAAGTATAGATAATATAGTCTATTAAAATGAAAAATTAAATAAATATTGATTACATAACAATAATCTCATGAAATCTCATAATTATCTCTTTAAAACTTTCTTCTATTCCTTCATGTCATGGCACATATAACAACCATACACAAAATTTCAAGGTAGGTAGTCTTATTTAAAAATTTGATCATTTTTCTTGTTTTATTGAAGTAATACACCTATATATACATTTTAATGATACTCTTCTCAAGTCATAACACAAATTTTAAACTCCTATAAACTATCTAACTACCTCTTGGTTACTCTAACGTATGGCCACTTATTGGTTTCAAGCTTTGGTTGAGTCTTACCAGAGATTAAGGTAGGGTATACATTGAAAAAGGGATGAGAAACATTTAAAGAATAACCCTAGATATAAATGATATATAAACAAAAAAAATTACATCAATATAACCACACAAAATCATGAAAACTCCCTACAAACCATGATAGAAATTCAAATATTTAAATTGGTAGTTTTGGTGGGAAAGTCATGAATTGGATTTTTTGAGACCTATAAATGCATCTATAGACCTATAAATTATTATTTATTTATTTATAAGACTACTAAAACCATTAAAGACTCAAAATACTATATTAAAAATCAAAAATTTAAACTAAATATACTTCTTATGTGATGCTACTACATCATACTCCCTAGGAAAAAGAAAATGACTCATGAACTCATGTTAATGAGGTCTTAAAGAATACCTCAATGCTTGAAATTTTTTGATTCTATCATCCAAGTGGAATTATCTATAGGATGATGTTTCTAATTGACCAAGCATTGGTAATACTCCTTTCCTTTGTCTCTCTTAATAACCATTTTGTCCAAAATAAGTTTAAGTTCTTCTTTCTTGGCTTGTGGCAACTAATCTACCCATTCTTGGATTGATGTGTTTTCATTCCTAGCTAGTTGATCACTATCATTTCCTTATTTGAATGGTTACAAGTCTGTAAAATTGAATATAAGAGAGGTACCTACACCACTAAACAATTATATCTCATATTCATTGTTAGATTACTTCCAAATGACCTTGCAAGGGCCAATATTCTTCATCTTTAGTTTGTTATACTCAATTTTTGGAAACCTTTTCTTCGTCAAATGAGATAAAAAGTATCCAACCTAAAAAACAAATTATCTCCTATTAAGATAAACATGTTACTTATAATTTTCCACACTCGAATCCAATTACTTATTAACTTATTCATGTACCTCTTACATAGCAATAACAAACTCTTATCCCACATAACTTATTTTATCCATCTTACCTAGATATATCAACTCAAAGACTCCTCCTGGATGAATACGATACACAATTTGAAATGGACTCATTCCTATGCTTTTTTTTGGTGAGTCATTATAGACAAATTCTACTTATGATAAGACTAGGTCCCATTATTTAGGACTATCCCTTATTACACACCTTAGTAAATTACCTATACTTATATTAACCACCTCAATTTATCAATCTATTTGAGGGTGGTAAGTTGAGATAAAGTTTAATTTTCTTCCTAGTTTCTTCCAGAAGGTTCTTTAGAAGTACCCCACAAACTTACTATATCTATCTAAGATAATGATATATAGAATTATATGAAATCTAACCAACTCCATGAAAAATAATTTAACCACATGAGTAACATCATTAGTTGTCTTGTAAGGTATGAAATGGGTCATCTTAAAAAATATGTCCACAACTACAAAAATGGAGTCATGCCATCTTTGAGAACTTGGTAACCCCATGATAAAATCCATGTCAATGAAGTCCTAAAGTATATTTTGTATTGGTAAGGGATGATAAAAACTTGTTTTAGTTCTCTTTCCTTTGGAAAATTAACATACATCTATTTGTGTTTTAGGCTAATAATAGTGATTACTTAGTTGAGCTAAGGTTTTGTTAAGACCAAAAAGACCTAATAAACTCCCACAATGCTTCTCTTTGATCAAATTATCTCTCATGGAACTCCTTGGCACATAAAGATGAACTCCCTTAAACAATAAACCATCATGTATCATGTACTCCATCCAAGGCTCTCTATTTCTAGTAGTTGGCTACTTGTAACCCTCATATACATCTTGGAAGTCTAAATCAATTTTTTGCATCTCTTTAAGTGACTCTATTCCTCCACTCTCAATATGAATTTATCTTATGAGTAAATATATTCTCCTTAGATCATCTACTATCTTATTGGTTTTTAAATGACCCCCAAAAAAATTCTTATGCATCACTTTATTTAGAGTGTAAGCAGAGTTTATGAACATAGTTCACTATGCATGGTTGGGATTTGTATAATGCACCCACAACCCATAACCATATTTATGCATGTATGATTCCCATCATACACCATTTATAATATTCAATAAATCAAAATATGCAATGTTGCATTTAAAATTCAAGACTCATGATACAAAATAATCACTGCACACAATTTAGATCTTAACCATAATTAGATCAGTTAGGATAAAGCATGCCCACATCATTATTTAGAAATGTATAAGCTTCCAAGGATGTCCTTACTCATTAAACTTCATACATATAAGAGATATGAAATGTTACTATCTTATATGTATTTTTATACCAAAATCTTATAATTTAAGGATCATTGCATCATATTTAATCATATACTCATGCCTTGATAAATTTAAGAAAATCTAAATTACAAGTTTTACATGCATGGCACCAATTGAGCTTGCAATACCAACTTTCTAAATTCTTCTTAAGATAAACATGTATGGCTACAATATCAAGTCCTTTATCACAACTTACAAGCAATAGCTAAATATGTAACCAATTCTTTTTAAATATCATTGATGTCAATCACTTGATTCAAGCATGCATAGACTCAAAACCATACATTATTTTATACTTATATTGGAATGAGTCAATCTTACTTCTGTATTAAAAACATTCCTCTTAAAATTAAAAATAATTTATTATGTATAATTCATGATAAAAAAAACTCATGCAATAACATCACGTTATATCTACCTCATAGGGCCACTTGCTAACACCAAAGGTAATGAAGTTACAACAATAACCACTTGTTATAGCCATATAAAATTAATAAATATTATTAAAAAACCATACAAATAATGGAATGAACAGATTACATAGCTCAAAAATTAATTTTTAGCACTCTAAAATTTTATGTATTCAGCTAATAACTAGCTCAAGTTCAGTTTAACTTGGTTGTAGCTTACTAGATTTTGTTTAATCATTCCAAGATTTAATAAAATTTTACATTACAAGTGAATGATACAAGATTAAAAATATATAATAATAACTCTCAAAATCATTTTGTAAAAATAATATTAAATTAACGTAGGATATCTCTATTTTAAATAACAAAATATAGTCATATTGAAAATTGATTTTCTCACTTAATATTCAATAAAAAATATTTCAAATATAAATTTTGAAGGTTAAACTGATGAGAATAAAACTTAGAAATCATTTTTAATATCAATCTATAGTTTATGAGAAACAACTACATCAAATTTAGATTTATACAAAAAAATGACATACTCTTTTACATTACAAGAAGTAGTTGCAAGAATAATACATGGAAAGAGTAAATTTTAAACATGCTACCAAAAAACATTTAATCACTAAAATTAAGTAAGACTAGCACCAAACACATCATACAAATTCATAATGAAATAACAACCACCAAATGATCTACACATCATCCCGACCCACCATATGAGCCCTCTAATTAGTGGCCCTCACCATCCCAACCATCAGTTAGGTGGTAGAGTTAGGCACTCAAGATTTAGATAAAGGTGTGAGCAAGATATTTTAGCCATCAATGAAAAATTTATAGTAGTCACACAACATTATCAAATAGATGAACCATAATATCATGCATCAATAGTGCCAACAATAATACACCAAAAGTATCCTGCCAGATCTCTCAAGCATCCAACATAAGATGAACCATCTAGATTTGCAATTTTTCTTTTTCTTAACTAAGAGAAAATAGCATCTTATTTACATTTTGATTCAAGAAAGCAAAATTAAAGAGGTAAAACAAGAAAAAAAACAACTCCTTTGTACCAATGCCTCTAAATCCATCAAAATCTAGGTAAAATAAGCCAAAATTAAAATAGACAAGCTTGGCTAAGGTGCTATATTTTTATAGGCTGACATTCAAGACTAGTAGGGTCAAACAAAATAGAAATGGTAAAAACTCAATAGCTAAAAAATAATCACAGTAGAAAAGAGACACCCATTTACCCATTAAATAATTATAACAAAGATAAGAAAACACCTAGCATGCCATTTTAAAGTAACACTTTCTAACTAAAAATAAAATATAAATAATAACTAGAGTTTTAATATTTTATCCCCAAAAATATTTCAATAATAAACTTGATTTCTTTTTAACCTTGTACATCAAGTAAAATTTTAACTCACATCCAGGTATGAAAAATCAATCCAACCTCATATAGCCATAAAAAGATAAAACTCCAATAATAAATAATAATGCTTCACTTCATTGACATAGATCTACCCTATGAAGAAGAAAAATAAACTTCTCCTTGATTACACTTCATAAAATGAATCCCATGCCAAACTTCAACCCATTTCTTCCATGGTCAACTTCATTTTTCTCCCTTCTGGCTAGGCACAATTTTTTTCAAGTCATTAAAGCATGTTGCAATGAATTTATAGCCAACATTAATCTTTATGGCCACCATTTTTTTCTCTAGGGTTTCTCTAATAACCAACACAACAAAAATGACATTCTTTTCAAGTAAAAATGATTGATTCCCTTTTTGGGTGAAGAGTCAACCCCTAATGCCCTCATTTCCCTTAAATATTAAACTTTTAATTCATATTTTTATTTTTTATTATTTTTATTTATTTATCTATTTAAAAATAGATATACTTTTTTTATTTTTACTATAATGCATGTCCAAAATTTCCCAACCCCTTTTTTCTCATCATGGCCTAACATAATTTTATTTAATAAATAACATTAAGCATGAGTTACTTCTTGCCCATAGATTATTAAATCAAGGCCATCATAGAGCCTTGTTTCATTATAATGCAAGGCATTAATTTTCTCGAGGCCTCTAGGTGATAAAATGAAGACAAAAAGACTTAGATTAAATAATTTTAATTTTAATATGATCCATGGTGGGTAACAAGTTAACAAGATCAAAATGATAATTAAAGTATTTGAGCCCCTTAACAGTTTGAATAAAGAAAATGATAGTTGAGACAAAAAGATAACTTATCACTAGGCCAACACACACAAAACACTAAATAAATAAAATAATAAAAACTAAAAGTGGACATAACCATAATCAAGTGAAATAAAAAGATGAAAATATCAATCAAGATTAAATGAATAAAATATAGACATAAGACATGATATAACTATTCAAAGACTAGATGGCTCATTATCGTTATACTTATTATCTAGTGTTGGTGTTACCCAGTTGCTCATAGCCTCAACCATTATTACTTCAAATTCTAAAATCCACCATCAATATAGCTCATGTACTTGTGATACCTATAGCCACAAAAAAATGACATCAATGGTATCTACTCTACATGAAAAAAACATATATACATGTAAACCTAAATTATATAATCATCATAATATAATATTGTATTGATGACATCATTAATATGCAATATCAAAGTATATTATGTAGGATTAAAGTATGTTGATATAAGATTATTTCTACATGATAAAAATATGTTATTATAGGATAAAAATATATCACTATATGATAATAGTATGTTGTTGTAGCATAATAGTATGTCACTAAAGGATAATATCAATCAACATCTATATGTAAGTATCAGATGATTAACTCTAAAAAATATGCTAATATATATAATAATGTCTATCAAAAAAGAGTCAAATATCAGGTTATGACATCCTCCTCCCCTTAATGAGGAGCCATCCCGATGACAAATCAAAACAATCATGGATAGTGTTGTTTAAAATAACTACATATATTCTCATGTAACGTTTAATTCACTCAACATGTCTCATTATACCAGGACTTGTTGATTTTCTTTCTTCTTTTTTAAGAGTTTGATTAATCATTTATTGATTTTAATAGTATACCAATTTACAAAAATTACAAAAACTAAATGTAAAATTTGAATTTTTCAAACAAGAGATTCATTAGTTCATGTTTTTTAAAATAAGGATTCACAAATTTTCATAACCAATGGAGAAAAGATCAAATCAAAGCATCCAATAAAAATTACACTGTAATCTTTTTAAAATTTAAAATTTCATATGAGCAAAGATCATGTTTTAGATCAATCATACATACTTAAATTTTTGCATTCTCTCATAGAATTTTAATATGATTTCAAAAGTCAGAATCAAAATTTTGAAACTAAAATTGTTTCATGTTAAAATTTCAATCATAAAGTGGACATAATATCTAAAAAATTAGTAATTTCATATTTGAAATTAAAATATATTGAATATTTATACTCAATTACTAAACTATAATTTATGATAGCAGTTGATTTAGTACAAAATAACTAAATCTAAAGTATTTTACATAAAAATTAGTTATGTCCCAAGCATAATTTTATAATATTCACCATAAAATATAAACCATTATAGTAATCATACTTGTTATTTTTTCCTCCCACCACTTTATATTATATTTAATGCATAATTTATTTTCATTCATCTCATAATGAAATTAACAACTAACCAATCATATTGTTGTGGTTGCCAAAATTTGCATCATTCATAGGTTAGTGCAACGTTCCACACCAAACACATTGAATATTAGAGAGGTCATCCCATGCAATAATATGCAACCTTCAAAATTTTCATCATGTTATCCATTAATTTTGTGAGCTGACATGATGGTTACAAGGATCCCAATCTCACCATCATTTTACAAATACTTCTTGGCAGCATCCAAGAATTTTAAAACTATCTAATCAAGAATTTAAATTACCCCTTTTGAGCATAGGTATACATACCAGTCATGCCTTTAAATAGATCAAATTATCCTTTTCAAAAATATTTTCATAAAAAAAATATATCAATTTCATAATATACCATGCTTGCATTTATAATCCAATACGTTCTTACATTACAACAAGTACAACCTTGCTATAATGCATAAGAATCCAACTTATAAGATCAATTAGTGCTTCACAAAGTTACATAAAAGAATTTCACACATAGATTATTTTTAAAACTTTCAAGAGGTGGATAAGGCAAAACTTAATCCATAAGGTGACCACTATTCATACAAATCCCATGACCAACTTGTGGCACACATGGTGCACACACCTAAATAAAACAGGTGGCTACCTCATGCAAAAGAGAAAAGTGGATTGTTCAGTCTTCGATAAACTCCACTTCTTAACTCATATCTAGTTTAAATAAATGTAGATATAATTATTATTTACCCTCAACCTCACACTTGAATCAATGCTCATCACTAGAGCAACAATGTGAGATTACACCACATAATACAACACTATACTCCAATAGATTTAATTAGTAAATATTGTTTTCAAAAGGAAACAAGTACATCACAAAGTAGTTCATGATCATAATGCTTCATATAAAGAGTTAACAACACAAAGACACACTTTTTTTATGACATATACATGAAATAATTATGAAATAATGTTTGATAACATAAACAAACTATAAAATTACCTAGTCTAACATAATCATTTATAACATAGAGGTTTATACAACATACAATAGTTTTACATGGAATGAAGAAACCATATGGAATAAGATACACATGTTTATTTAGTAATTTTGATAATTTATGCCAAGAGTATTTTCACATCATAACACATAATCACACTTACAAGTGAAGCACAAGGGTCCATAAATCCCATCGGGTCGCTCGATGTCTAGATTCCATCTAAATGACACCAAATGTCCATCATAAGTACCACATAATTAGTCTAAATGTCATCTAAATGATATCAAATATTAATTATAAATACCATAAAATTATTTCCAAGGATCTCAAATTTATCATCACCTTATTTCAAGGAAGGGTGTGTTCCAACAAGACCCAAAATCTATATCCATGAGTCTCAAAAGTTATCAACAAGATTTGTGCCTCATGAATTAGATGGATCACACAATATAAAAACAATAAGAGATCCCCAAAAATCTCTAACTTGCCAAAGAAAGTTATTCATATGAGGGCTCATCTAAATAATCTATCATCAGACACCAACCATTTATCCTTTTATTCTAACCACAAACTTTTATCACTAGTCCCCCAATTGGCTTGCCCAAATAAGTGAATGGTTGATTAGCATTGTTTATCCTATATAGTGTGGCATCAACCAAGGCTCACGATAAAGGTTACTATCATAGAAACTATAGATTTCCACAGTCATTAATTTTAGTTAAAATTTATAAATTTTAGCACCTCAATATCATAAAACATAGTACTTATTCACTTTTAGTTCACATGATGGTTACAATTGGTCAATCATAATAGTATTTTAATTATAATTTTTTTTTTGATCTTGCTTAAAAGTCCACCATTTTGGACCCAGTAGTTCTATCCAAGCACCAATCATAATATTCTTAAAAAAAAAATTTACATAGTTGTAACCAGCGACATATAGTGACACATAAAGATAAGCAAAATATACAACTATTTGTCATAGCTAAAAAAAAAATAGCCACATAAAATAAATAAGTAATTATTATTTTGTAATAAATTTTATTTTAATTTATCCAAGATACATCAGTAAGAACAATAGTATCTTATTTTATAATCATTGCTAAAAATTTCAGCACTACCTCATAAAGCTCTATTAATATTTTTTTTGCATTTAGTGTTTAATTACACCACCTTCTAAAGACAGATTTGTCTTGGAACAACCTTACCAATCATGATCATCTTATACATGTTGAATTGTCTTAGTCAATTTAATTCCACTCATCATAAGAGTGTTATATCAGCTCAATAATTCAACATTTGAGCATATATGACATCAAATTATTCAATTTATATAAATAAAATATTATAACATTTTATCCATAACAGTCATTAATTATGATAAAAGTACCAATCCTCAACATTTTTATAATTTTCAAGATGGATAAAAGAACCCATCATTTATGATATCAACCAAATATCAACATTCAATTTGAATAAAAACTTTTCAATCTTAATTATAATTTCACTACCTTAGACAAAACAATGCTTCTCAAATATTAGTCATGAAACAAAGCTCTTTCTTAACTTATACTTGTGCCACACAATTCTCAATAATGAGATGAAATACCATTTCAACCTAAATTATATTTCTAAACCTTAATTCATATTTTATTCCTTTGTTAACCATAAAGATCATATTCAATAATAAAGCTATCAATTTAAGACAATCTTGATTCATAAATCAATTTATTAGTTCAAGGCAAATATAGTTATCATGTCAAGAATCATAATAAGTCAACTTCACTAAGTTGTCAATTAGGTCTTTAAAATAAAAATAAGGCCTGCTAATTCCATTCAAGGATTTAATTACTAAGAGAGTAAAGATAACCATATAAATCACATAAGGGTTATGAAATAACTTCAATTATAACTTAGTCCAATATAGGACTTAGAAGAGTAATTTCCAACTTAATAAACCATCAAAAAATGAGTTAATATTCATACAACTCACCAAATGATCTTGATAATAAAAAATTCATTTCAAGGTCTTTCTCTTCCAACTCTTATTATTAATTTGGCTTAATGCATATCCAATGGAATGGTAATGATAATTAACAACCATTCAAGTCTATCAACCCAAAAAACTCAAATCAATCCCTGACTAATAAATTTTTTAAAATTAAATGATTTTCTCAAGTAAATCAAATATAATCTCTCCCTAACTAGCCTCTTAGATAGAATTCATCCCTTAACCCTTCAAGAAAATAATGTTCCAAAAAAAATTCCAACAATTATCAAATAATTGTTCTAAATTCTAACAATGGTTTTTTATTGCCTTAACTCATATCAACCTACTTATACAGGTTAAGTGGTAGTCAAGTGAGATCCATATCAACACAACCCACAATTTGAAAAGGGTGACATCAACCAAGTCTATGAAGATCAAAATATTATGGTCAGAGAATCATTAAGATCCCACAGGATTATAAGATTTTTTGCAAAAAAGTTACTGATTTATACATGCACACTCACACACATATACATTTCATAATATAAGAAATTTTAACACTTTAATCTTGTATAAATAGAGCACTAATCAAATCATCTAAGAGGTTAAGTGACTTTATAAGGGTCATACATGACCTTCTCAAGCATATAAAACATGTATTAGTCTATATAAGGCATATACATCTAGCATTGGTTTATTATGCATTCTAGTATAGAAGGTTTTAATTTAGTTTTAAAAATATAATAGGGACATACAGGTGGCATTAAATTGACGCAAGACATACACATATAAGTCAACAAAATAAGTCTCCATAAAGACATGTACATCTACACTAAGTGTATTTATAGCCACCCAAAGTATATTATGCCACATAGTCTTTTTTGTAAGGGTATGCATAATCATATAAAATCTCAACCATTTTTTAAAACATATGTTAAAACAAGTGTAATGCATAAAAACTTAACAAAAACCTTTAATCACAAGCTCTAATATCAGGTGAAATGACCCAAAAAAATTCTTGAGCGTCACTTTATTTAGAGTGTAAGTAGAGTTTATGAACATAGTTCACTATGCATGGTTGAAATTTGTATAATCCACCCACAACTCATAAATAGAGTTATGCATGTATGATTCTCATCATACACCATTTCCAATATTCAAGAAATCAAAACATACAATGTTTTATTTAAAATCCAATACTCATGATGCAAAAGAATCATTGCATATAATTTAAGTCTTAACCATAATTGGATTAGCCAAGACAAATCATGTTCACATCATTATATATGAATACATAAGCTTTCAAAGATGTCATTTCTCATTAAAATTCATACTTATAAGAGATATGCAATGGTATTATCTTATATGAATCTTTATACCAAGATCTCATAATTTAAGGATCATTGCATCATATTTAATCATATACTCATGTCGTAATCAATTTCAAAAAATCTAACTTGAAAGTTAAATATGAATGACACCAATTGAGATTTCAATACCAACTTTCCAAATCCATCTTAAGATAAACATGCATAGCTGTAATATCAAGTCTTTTATCACAATGTATAAGAAATAATTAAATATGTAACTATTTTTTTTTTTTTAATTTTCATAGATGTCAATCACTTAATTCAAGCATGCATAAACTCACAATCATACATTCCTTTATAATTATACTAGAATGAGTCAATATTTTTGATATATTATCAACATTCTTCTTAAAATTAAAAATCATTATTATACATAATTCATGCTCAAGAAACTCATGCAATAGCATCACTCTATATCTACCTCATAGGGCCACTTACCAACACCAAATGCAATGTAGTTATCACTAATAACCACTTGTTATAACCATATAAAATTTACTGTAGTCATACAAATAATGAAATCAATAGATTATAGAACTTAAAAATTAAATTTTAGCATTCTAAAAATTTATGCATTCAGCTAATAACTAGCTCAAGTTTAGTTTAACTTAGTTGTAGCTTACTAGATTTTGTTTAACCATTATAAGATTTAATAAACTTTTACATTAAAATTAAATGCTATATGATCAACAAGAAAAATAAATAACTCTCAAAATCATGCTATAGAAAGAGCATTAAATTGTTGCATGATATCTCTGTTTTAAATAATAAAATACAGTCATATTGAAACTCAATTTTCTCTCTTAATAATCAATAAAAATTTACTTAAAATATATGTTTCGAAGGTTAAACTGAAGAGAATAAAACTCAAAAATAATTTATGATATCACTCTACAGTTTATGAAAAGCAACTACATCAAATTTGGGTTTATAGAAAAAATACAACATACTCTTTTATATTACAAGTAGTTGCAAGAATAATACATGGAAAGAGTAAATTTTAAACATATTATAACAAAACATTTAATCATTTAAACTAACTATGACTAGTTATAAACACATCATGTGACTCCATAGTGAAATATCAACCATCAAATGATTCACACACCATCCTGATCCATCTTATGAGACCTCCAATCGGTGGCGCTCACCACCCCAACCATCAGCTGGGTGGTGGAGTCAGGCATCCAGACTTTTGAAAAAGGTGTGAGCAAGATATTTTAACCACCAATAAGTAATTTATAGCAATCACACAATATTATCAAATAGATGAACCATAATATCATGCACCAATAGTTTTAACAATAATACATCAAACATTTTATAAGTGACACTTGTATACTAGCCTACCAAATCTATCAAGCATCCAACATAAGATGAAACATTAAGATATATATATATATATATATATATATATATATATATATATATATATATATATATACTTTCTCTTGGTTATATATATATATATATATATATATATATATATATATAACCAAGAGAAAGCATCAACCCATTCATGTTTTAACTCAAGCAAGGAAAATGAAAGAGATAAAATAAGAAAAAATAGATCTTTTGTACAAATACCTATAAATCCATCAAAATCTAGGTAAAATAATCCAAAATAAAAATAGGCAAGATTGGCTAAGATGTCATATTTTCACATGCTACCATTCAAGACCAATAGGGTCAAATAAAATAGTAATGGTAAAATCTCAATAGCTAAAAAATAATTTTAGCAGAAAAGAGGCACCCATTTGATCATTAAATAATTATAACATAGATAAGAAAACACTTAGCATGACATTTTAAGGCAACACTTTTCATCTAGAAATAAAATAAAAATAATAACTAAGGTTTTAATATTTTATTTTCAAAAGTCTTTCAATAATAAATCTAATTTTTTTAACCCTGTACATTAGGTAAAATTTTAACTCACATCTAGGTATAAAAAATCAATCCAACCTCATACAACCATATAATCTCTTGTACAAATACCTATAAATCCATCAAAATCTAGGTAAAATAACCCAAAATAAAAATAGGCAAGATTGGCTAAGATGTCATATTTTCACACGCTACCATTCAAGACCAATAGGGTCAAATAAAATAGTAATGGTAAAATCTCAATAGCTAAAAAATAATTTTAGCAGAAAAGAGGCACCCATTTGATCATTAAATAATTATAACATAGATAAGAAAACACTTAGCATGACATTTTAAGGCAACACTTTTCATCCAGAAATAAAATAAAAATAATAACTAATGTTTTAATATTTTATTTTCAAAAGTATTTCAATAATAAATCTAATTTTTTTAACCCTGTACATTAGGTAAAATTTTAACTCACATCTAGGTATAAAAAATCAATCCAACCTCATACAACCATAAAATCTCTTGTACAAATACCTATAAATCCATCAAAATCTAGGTAAAATAACCCAAAATAAAAATAGGCAAGATTGGCTAAGATGTCATATTTTCACACGCTACCATTCAAGACCAATAGGGTCAAATAAAATAGCAATGGTAAAATCTCAATAGCTAAAAAATAATTTTAGCAGAAAAGAGGCACCCATTTGATCATTAAATAATTATAACATAGATAAGAAAACACTTAGCATGACATTTTAAGGCAACACTTTTCATCCAGAAATAAAATAAAAATAATAACTAAGGTTTTAATATTTTATTTTCAAAAGTCTTTCAATAATAAATCTAATTTTTTTAACCCTGTACATTAGGTAAAATTTTAACTCACATCTAGGTATAAAAAATCAATCCAACCTCATACAACCATAAAATCTCTTGTACAAATACCTATAAATCCATCAAAATCTAGGTAAAATAACCCAAAATAAAAATAGGCAAGATTGGCTAAGATGTCATATTTTCACACGCTACCATTCAAGACCAATAGGGTCAAATAAAATAGTAATGGTAAAATCTCAATAGCTAAAAAATAATTTTAGCAGAAAAGAGGCACCCATTTGATCATTAAATAATTATAACATAGATAAGAAAACACTTAGCATGACATTTTAAGGCAACACTTTTCATCCAGAAATAAAATAAAAATAATAACTAATGTTTTAATATTTTATTTTCAAAAGTATTTCAATAATAAATCTAATTTTTTTAACCCTGTACATTAGGTAAAATTTTAACTCACATCTAGGTATAAAAAATCAATCTAACCTCATACAACCATAAAATCTCTTGTACAAATACCTATAAATCCATCAAAATCTAGGTAAAATAACCCAAAATAAAAATAGGCAAGATTGGCTAAGATGTCATATTTTCACACGCTACCATTCAAGACCAATAGGGTCAAATAAAATAGTAATGGTAAAATCTCAATAGCTAAAAAATAATTTTAGCAGAAAAGAGGCACCCATTTGATCATTAAATAATTATAACATAGATAAGAAAACACTTAGCATGACATTTTAAGGCAACACGTTTCATCCAGAAATAAAATAAAAATAATAACTAAGGTTTTAATATTTTATTTTCAAAAGTATTTCAATAATAAATCTAATTTTTTTAACCCTGTACATTAGGTAAAATTTTAACTCACATCTAGGTATAAAAAATCAATCCAACCTCATACAACCATAAAAAAATAAAACTCCAGCAATAAATAATATTGCATCACTTACTTAACTAACTTTATTTTTCTCCCTTCTACCTAGGCATAATTTTTTTTAAGCCATTAAAACCTGCTAGAATGAATTTTCAATAAGCATTACTCTCCATAACTACCATTTTTCCCCTAGAGTTTCTCTAATAACCAATACAACAAAAATGATATTCTTCCCAAGTAAAAACAATTGATTACCTTTTTCAATAAAGAGTAAACCCCTAATACCCTCATTTACCTTAAATATTAAACTTTTAATTTATATTTTTGCTTTTCATTCTTTTTATTTATTTATCTATTTAAAAATAGATATACTTTATTTTATTTTTTTATTTTTATTATAAATAATGTCAAAATTCCACAATCTCTTTATGTTTTTCATGGCTAAGTTACAACTTGCCTATAGATTTATTAAATCAAATCTATCATGGAGTCCTACTCCATTATAATGCATGAGAATAACCTTCTCGAGGTCTTATAGTGATAAAAGTAAGATAAGAAGACTTAGATTAAATAATTTTAATTATAATATGATCCATGATGGGTAACAAGTTAATAGGTTCAAAATGATAATTAAAGTATTTGAGCCCCTTAATGACTTGAATAAATAAAATGAAAGTTTAAATAAAAAGGTAGCTATCACTAAGACAACACATATAAGACACCAATGAAATAAAATAATAAAAACTAAAAGTAGACACAACCATAATCAAGTGAAACAAAAAGATGAAAATATCAATCAAAATTAAATGAATAAAATTAGATAAAAAGAGAGACATAAGGCATATTGTAACTTTTCAAGGACTAGATGGCTTATTACTATTATATTTATTATTTAGTGTTGGTGTTACCTAACTACTTATAGCCTCAATCATTATTACTTAAACTACCAAAATTCATCACCAACTTAGCTCATGTCCTTATGAGCCCTACAAACACCAAAATATGGCATCAATAGTATCTATTTTACATAAAAAATATATATATTCATGTAAATATAAACTATATAATCATCATAATAAAATATTATATTGATGGCATCATTAAGATACAATATAAAAAGATATTATGTAGGATCAAAGTATGTTGTTACAGGATAAAAATATGTTACTGTAGGATAATAGTATATCATTACAGAATAATAGTATGTTTTAGATTATGGTAAAAGCAGGTTTTGAAGGGACCCCGAAACCCTGTACAATAAAGAAAGATAATCCTTAAAGTCCAACGAAGTTTCAAAAGAAAAAAACCCCAAAATAGGTACGAACCAAACCAGGTCAAACAGGAACCTGTAAACAGCAAAACAAACCATATGTAACCACCGACACTACACAGAACGGACTGTCACCAGACTGGATCAGCATCCTACAACCTCCAAACAAAGAGGTTAATTCAAATTAAATTTTTAATTTTTATTTAACCTTTTACACGAATGAATATTCATATCTAGAGGGGGGACCACAGGCTTAGATTTCTTCCTCTTAACAGCAGTCCATCCATCCTCTACCTTTGCTGCCTTAGTCATCCATTCCTCAGAATACGATGGTCCATTAAGCCCAAAGGATATAGATGACTCATCAAAATTCTTATGAATACCAGCCACTTTCTAGCTCCTAGGTAGTTCCTCCAAAACAGGGGGAGAAACCAAAGCCTCCACAACAACTGGCTTTGAAAGATCATTATTCCCATTCACCACAGGACCAACTAAGGAATCTTTCACCGGTGACTCCTCCTCAATCATCGGCTCGGAATAGATGCTATCTTCATTCTCAGAATCTTCCAAATCTTCCATAGGTTGTTCAGCTATGTAATGTTCCGAGGAAGCCTTAGACCACCAAGAAGGTGGTCGTCTGGACTTTGAATTCCTAGCCAAACAACGAGCAGCCATATCACCCGTCAGGTGACATTTTCTGCACCGAAAAGGTATGCCCTCAAAATCTAGCATTTGTGTCCAAGTTCCCCTTGGGGAGTCCAGACAAATCGCCTCTGGTAGTCCCTTTGAAACATCCACTTCAACCATAAAATGTGCACAGGTCGAATGGTGAGCAACCGAAGTATTTTTATCCACAAACAAAAAATCTTCTAAAGCATTCCCGATGGTTTCAAAAACTGATTCATGCCATAGATGTATTGGAAGATTTGGGAGCCAAACCTAGATTGGAAACTTGTTAAAGGTTTTCGTAAGCGGATTAAAATCTTTATGCCACCGTTTGGCCATGAGAGGAAATTTACCCTGCCATAAGAAATCACTGTTGCTCAAGATTATCCTTATGTCCTCAGGGCATTGGAAGATAGCAATAAAGAAACCTTTTACACACGGAAAGATTTCAACATGGTCTTCAATAAGTGGCAGCCAATTCTTGGATATCCAGTCGTGTAGATCAGCCAGAGAGGGCCAAAATCCTCGAAAATGAAAAATAGCAGCTTGGGAGGAAAAAATTTCTACCCTTTCAAAGATTATGTCTACTATTTCAGGATCTAAATTAACCCTTGTGGGTTTTAGAGCACTTACAGGCGGTGCATAGGATGGCCCAGATGATGCATGAGGCACAGCTTTATGTAGATTCACTTCAAATGCCACCACATCTGCATATGATCTTCCCCCTGCATCTAACCCTGATCTAGGAGCGTGGGCAAAATGCCCAGCCACAATCTTTCCTCCACCCACCGGAGAAGTCTCTTTAGGGGCATTCAGCTCCCTCCCCTTGCAAGCTGACAACACCCTGTCCAATTTAGTAGCCGTAGCCGCTTCGACCACCTGTCTGTCATTACCCATTTTCAAATTTTTTGAGTGCGCGTGCATGGGAGACGGCATTGGCTCTACTCTTTACTTGTTTATTTCCCAATCAATAATTTGACAGAATAATAGTATGTTGTTGTAGCATAACAATATGTCATTGTAGGATAACATTAATTAACATTTATATGTAAGCATTAGATGATCAACACTCAAAAATATGCTACTACATAGATTAATATTTATCAAAAAAGATTCAAATAACAGGCTATGATATCCTCTTCCCCTTAATAAGGAGCCATCTTGATGATAAATCAAAACAACCATGGATAGTGTTATTTAAAATAACTACATATCTTGTCATGTAGCATTTATTTCACTCAACATGTCCCATTATACCAGGATTTACTTACTCTCTCTCTTCTTTTTTAAGAGTTTGATCAACCATCTATTGATTTTAATAATCTACCACTTTAAAAAAAGTACAATAACTAAGTGCAAAATTTGAATCCTTTAAACAACAAATTTATTAGTTCATGTTTCTTTAAATGTTCATAAATTTTTATAATCAATGGAAAAAGGATCAAATCAAAGCATCTAATAACAATTATATTGTAACATTTTTAAAATTTTAAACCTTATATGAGCAAAATTCATGTTTTAGAGCACTCATACATACTTGAATTTTTTTCTTACAAAATTTTAGTACGATTCCAAAAATTAGAATCATAATGTTAAAACTAAAGTTATTTTATGTTAAAATTCCCATCATAAAATGGACATAATGTCTAAAAAATTGGTAATTTTATAGTTGAAATTGAAATATCTTGAATATTTTTACTCAATTATCAGCTTGTAATTTATGATAATAGCTAATTTAGCATAAAATAACTAAATCTAAAGTATTTTACACAAAAATTAGTTATGTCCCAAACATAAATTTTTAATATCTACTATAAAATATAAACCATTATAGTAATCATACTTATTATGTGATCCTTCCACCACTTTAGATTATGTTTAACACATAATTTCTTATCATTCATTTAAGAATGAAATTAATAACCAGTCAACCATGTTATTGTGATTGTATACTATTCATGGGTTAGTGCAATGTTCCATACAAATCACACTAAATATTAGAGAGGCTATTTCAAGCACTCACATGTAACCCTAAAAGTTTTAAAAATGTTATTTATTAATTTTATGATCTCAAATTATGGTTATATGAATCCCAATCCTACTATTATTTTACAAATATTTCTTGGTAGCTCTTAAATTTTTTAAAATTGCCTGATCAGGATAGTATATTGCCCCTTTTGAACATAGATGTACATGCTAGTCATGCCTTTAAACAGATTAGACTATCCTTTTCAAGAATATTCCCTCATAAAAAACTATTCATTTCATAATATAACATGCTTGAATTTGCAAGCCAATACGTGCCTACATTACAACAAGTACAACCTTGCTATAATGCATAAGAATTCAATTTATAAGATCAATTAATGCTTCACAAAGTTACATCAAAGAATTTCACACATTGATTGTTTTTACAACTTTCAAGAGGTGGGTAAGGTAACACTTAATTCACAAGGTAACCATAATACATAAAAATCCCACAACCAACTTGTGGCACACATGGTTCACACACTCAAATGAATTAAGTAGCTACCTCATATAAAGAGCAAAAAGAGATTTTCATCCTATGAAAGACTCCACTTCCTAACCCTTCCCCGATCTAAATCAATATAGCTATAATGCTCCTTTAACCTCAACTTTATACTTGTATCAATGCTCATAACTAGAGCAATATTGTAAGATTACACTACATAATACAACACTATACCCTGATATGTTTAATTAATAGATATTTTCGAAAGGAAAAAATTATATCACAAAGTAGTTCATGATCACAATGCTTCATATAAAGAGTTAACAACGTGATGTCACACTTATTATATGGAATAAATATAAAATAATTATGTAATAATATTTGATAACATAAACAAACTAAAAAATTACCTGATCTAACATAATCACATATAACATAGAGATTGACATAACGTGTAATGAAGAAACCACATAAAATAGGATACACATATTTATTCAATTATTTTGATAATTTATGTCAAGGATATTTTCACATCACAACAAACAAGCACACTTATAAGTGAAGCACAAGGGTCCATGAATCCCATCAGGTCATCTGATGTCTAGATGCCATCTAAATAACACCAAATATCCATCATAAGTATCACATAATCAGTCTAGATGCTATCCAAATGATACTAAATATCCATAATAATTACCACATAATCAGTCCCATGGATCTCAAATTTGTCATCACCTTCTTTCAAGGAAGGGTGTGTTCCAACAAATCCCAAAAAATATATCCATGAGTTTCAAAATTTACCAACAAAGTTTGTACCTAATGAATTAGATGACTCATGTAACCTGAAAATAATAAGATATCCCCAAAACTCTTTAACTTACCCAAGCAAGTTAGTCACATAAACCCCACCTCCCACTTGGCCCTTCAGGCTTAAGTCACACCCTTGGTCCTCCTAAGTCTGTCATACCTCAAGAATCATATGAGGGCTCATATAAACAAGTTATCATTAGACATTAGGAATTTATCCTTTTATTTCAATTGTAAAATTTTATCACTAGTCCCCCTACTGACTTATCCAAACAAGTGAATAGTTGACTAACATTGCTTATCCTATTTAGTGTGGCCTTGGGAAAGGTGGACTCAGCCAAGGCTCAAGGTGAAGGTTACTATCATGTAAATTATATATTTTTACAATCATTAATTTTAATAAAAATTTAAAAAAATTGACACCTTAATATCATAAAACATAGCACTTATTCACTTTTAGTTCACATGATGGTTGTAATCAGCAAGTCATAATAGAATTTCAACCAAAAAAACCTTCTTAATCTTTCTTATAGATCCACCACTTTAGAATCAATAGTGCTACCCAAGCACTAGTCATAATGTTCTTTAAAAAAAAATATTTACATAGTTATAATCAGTCATTTATAGTGACACATAAAGGCAAGCAAAACATATAACTACTTTTCATAGCTGTAAAAAAAAGAGCCACATAAAATCAATAAGTAATTATTCTTTTGGAATAAATTTTCTTTTAATTTACTCAAGATACATCAGTAAGAATAGTAATATCTTATTTTATAATCATTCTTGAAAATTTCATCACTACTTCATAAGGCTCTATTTACAATTTTTTGCATTTGGTGTTTAATTACACCACTTTCCAAGGGTAGACTTCTCTTGAAACAACTTTGTCCAACCATGAGCATCTTATACATTTTGATTTGTCTTACTCAAATAAATGTCACTCATCATAAGAGTACTATATCAGCTCAATAATTTAATATTTGAGCATATATCAGACCAAAGTATTCAATTCATATGAATAAAATATCATAAAATTCTACCCATAGTAGTTATTAATTATACTGCAAGCACTAATTCTCAATATTTTTATAATTTTTAAGATGGTTAAAGGAACCCATAATTTATGATATTAACTAAATATCAATATTCAATTAGAAAAAACAATTCCAATCTTGATTATAAATTCACTATCTTGGATAAAATAATGTTTCACATGCATTAGTTATGAAACAAAGATATTTCTTAACTTATACTTATGCCACATAAGTCTCAATAATGAGATGGAATAACATTCCAACCTAGCTTATCCTATTGAACCTTAATTCATATTTTATTATTTTATTAATTACAAAGATTATATTCAATAATAAAACTATCAATTTAAGACAATCTTGATTCAGAAATCAATTTATTGATTCAAGGCAAATATAGTTATCATACCAAGAATCATAATAGGTCAACTTCACCAAGTTTTCAATTAGGTCCTTAAGATAAAAATAAGGCTTACTAATTCCATTCAAAAATTCACTTATTAAAAGAGTAAAAACAATCACATAAATCACATAAGGGCTATAAATTAATTCCAATTATAACTTAGTTTAATATAGGACTTGGGAGAGTAATTTTCAATTTAACAAACCATCAAAAAATGAGTTAATATTCATATAACTCACAAGTGGTCTTGATAATCAAAAATTCATTTCAAATATTTTCTCTTCCATCTTTTATTACTAAGTTGGTTTAATGTATATCCAATGGAATGGTAATGGTAATCAACAACCATTCAAGTCTATCGACCTAAAAAGCTCAAATCAGCCCCCGACTAATAAAGATTTTAAAAATAAATGATTTACTCAATTAAATCAAGTATACTCTCTCCCAAACCATCCTCCCAAGCATAAGTCATCCCTTAACCCTTCATGAACTTAATGTCTCAAAAACAATTTCAATAATTATCAAATAATTGTTATAAATTCTAACAATGGTCTTTTATCACCTTAACTCATATTGACCTTCATATATAGGTCAACTGGTAGTCAAACAAGATCCATATAAACATAACCCAAAATTAAAAAATAGTGACTTAAACAAAGGTTATGAAGATCAACATATTGTGGTCAATAAATCATTATGAGCCCATAGGCTTACAAGATTACCTACAAAAAATTTTATCAATTTTTACATGCACACACATATATATTTTATAATATAAGAACTTTTAGCACTTTAGACTTGCATAAACAGAGCACTAATCAACTCATCTAAGAGGTTAAGTAATTTTACAAGGGTCACACATGACTTTTTCAAAAATATAAAACATATATTAGTCTATACAAGGCATATAAATCAAATCTTGGATTATTATGCACTCTAGCATATAAGGTTTCAATTTAGTTTTAAAAAGATAATAGAGACATACATGTGACATTCAATTACCACAAGGCATACACATACAAGTCAACAAAATAAGCCTCTATAAGGATATGTACATCTACACTAGATGTATTTATAGCCACCCAAAGTACATTATGCCATATAATATTTTTTTCAAGGGTATACATAATCATATAAAAACTCAACCAAATTTTCAATCACATGTTAAAATAAGTGAAATGTATAAAAATTTAACAAAAAATTTTAAGCACAAGTTCTGATACTAGGTGAAACGACTCCAAAAATAAATTATTGAGCATCACTCTATTTAAAGTGCAAGTAGAGTTTATGAACATAGTTCAATATGCATGGCTAGAATTTGTATAATGCACCCATAAACAGATTTATGCATGTATGATTCCCATCATACACCATTTCTAATATTCAAACAATCAAAACATACAATGTTGCATTTAAAATCTAAGACTCACGATGTAGAAGAATCATTGCACATAATTCAAGTCTTAACCATAATTGGATCAACCAAGACAAAGCATGTCCACATCATTCTATAAGAAAGTATAAGCTTTCAAAGATTTTCTTAGTCATTAAAATTTATACATATAAGAGATATGTAATGGTTCTATCTTATATAAATATTTATACCAAGATCTCATAATTTACAAACTATAACACCATATTTAATCATCTACTCATCCCTTAATTAATTTAAGAAAATCCAATTTGTAATTTCTACATGTATGACACCAATTGAGCTTGAAATACCAACTTTCCAAATCCTTATTAAGATAAATATGCATTGTTTTAATATCAATTCCTTTATCACAACTTACAAGAAATATTTAAATATCTAACCAATTCTTTTTAAATTTTATGAATGTCAATCATTTAATTCAAGCATGCATAGACTCAGAATCATGCATTCCTTTAAACTGAAAGTGGTCAATCTTGTTGATGTATTAACAACATTCCTCTTAAAATTAAAAATCATTTATTATGCATAATTCATGCTCAAAAAACTCATTCAATAGCATCACACTATATCTACCCCATAGGGTCACTTGCCAACACCAAAGGCAATATAATTATCCATAATAACCACTCATTATATCTATATAAAATTAAATTCCAACATAAAAATAATGGAATCAATAGCTAATGGAATCAACAGATTAAATTCCATCACTCTAAAAATTTAATAATGGAATCAACAAATGACATAACTCAAAAATTAAATTCTAGCACTTTAAAAATATATGCATTCAGCTAATAACTAGTTCAAGTTTAGTTTAACTTGGTTGTAGCTTACTAATTTTTTTTTAACCATTTCAAGATTTAATAACCTTTTACATTATGATTGAATGCTATAGGATCAATAAGCAAAAATAATAACTCTCAAAATCATGTTGCAGGAAGAGTATTAAATTGGTGCAAGATAAATATATTTTAAATTAAAAAATACAATCATATTGAAACTCAATTTTCTCTCTTAATACTCAATAAAAAATACTTCAGATATGTGTTTTGAAGGTTAAATCAAAGAAAATAAAATACAAAAATCATTTTTGATATCACTTTATAGTTTATGAGTAATAACTACATCAAATTTGAGTTTATATAAAAATATAACATACTCTTTTATAATGCAAGAAGTAGCTGCAAGAATAATACATGAGAAAAATAAATTTTAAACATGCTATAGCAAAGCATTTAATCACATAAACTGAGTAAGACTATCACCAAACATATCATACAATTTCATAATAAAAAGTAGTCAATAAATGATTTGCACATCACCCTGATCCATCTTATGAGCCCTCCAATCGATGGCCCTCACCATCCCAACCATCAACTAGGTGGTAGAGTTAGGCATTTAGACTTTGAGCAAAGGTGTGAGCAATATATTTTATCCATTAATGATAAATTTATATTAGTCACACAACATTATCAAATAGATGAACCATAATATCATACCCCAACAGTGCCAACAATAATACACCAAAAATTTTATAAGTGACACTTGCATAATGACCTACTAGGTCTATAAACATCCAACATAAGATGAATTATTCAGATCTACAATTTTTTATTTTTCTTAACCAAGAGCAAATAACAACCCATTCACATTTTTACTTAAGTAATAAAAATGAAAGCAATAAAATAAGATCAAATAGATCCTTTGCATTAATACCTCTAAATCCATCAAAATTCAAGTAAAATAAGTCAAAATAAAAATAAGAAAGCTTGGCTAAGGTGCCATATTTTCATAGGCTGCCACTCAAAATCATCAGGGTTAAATAAAATCATAATGGTAAAAAATCAATAATTGAAAAATAATTACAGCAAAAAAGAGGTACTTATTTAACTATTAAATAATTATAACATAGATAATAAAACACTCAACATGTCATTTTAAGGCAACACTTTACAATTAGGAATAAAATAGAAATAATAACTAAGGTTTTAATATTTTATCCCCAAAAACATTTCAATAATAAATCTAATTTCTTTTTAACTTTGTACATCAGGTAAAATTTTAACTCACATTCAAGAATAAAAAATCAATTCAACCTCATACAACCATAAAACTCTAACAATAAATAATAATGCATCACTTGGCATAGATATACCTTATGAGTAAGAAAAATAAACGTTTTCTTGATTACCTTTCACAACATGAACTTATGCCCAGTTTCATCCCATTTCTTCCATGGCCAACTCCATTTTTCTCCCTTCTGTCCAGGCATAATATTTTTTCAAGCTATTAAAGCCTAATGGAATAAATTTCTAACCAACATACTTTCCATGGCTGCCATTTTCCCTCTAGCATTTCTCTAATAGCCAACACAACAAAAATGACATTCTTCCCAAGTAAAAACAATTGATTCCCTTTTTAGGTGAAGAGTCAACTCCTAATGCCCTCATTTACCTTAAAGATTAAAATTTCAATTTATATTTTTGCTTTTCATTCTTTTTATTTATTTATCTATTTAAAAATTGATATGTTTTTTTAAATTTTTACTATAATACATGTCCAAAATTTCACAACCCTTTTATGGTCATCTTGACCTAACACAATTTTATTTAATAAATAACATTAAGCATGAATTACTTCTTGCCCATGGATTTATTAAATCAAGGTCATCATGGAGTCCTGCTCCGTTATAATGCATGATATTAACCTTTTCAAGGTCTCTCGGTGATAAAACCAAGACAATAAGACTTAGATTAAATAATTTTAATTATAATATGATCTATGGTGGGTAACAAGTTAACAGGGTCAAAATGATAATTAAAGTATTTGAGCCTCTTAACAGCTCAAATAAAAAAATGACAGTTGAGATTAAAAAAGTAGTTTATCACTAAGCCAACACACACAATACACCAAATAAATAAAATAATAAAAATTAAAAGCAGACACAACCATAATCAAGTGAAATAAAAAAATAAAAATATTAATCAAGATTAAATAAAAAAATAAGACAAAATCATAGACATAAGGTATGTTGTAATTGTTGAAGGACTAGATAGCTCGTTACTATTATATATTTTTTAATCTAGTGCTAATGTTATCCAGCTACTCACTGCCTCCACCATTATCATCTCAACTACTAAAATTCACTACTAGTCTAGCTCATGTACATGTGAGCCCTACAACCATCAAAACATGGCATCAACAGTATCTGCTCTATATAAAAAATATACATATACATGTAAATCTGAACTGTATAATCATCATAATATAATATTATATTGATAGCATAATTAATATGCAATATCAAAATATATTCTTATAGGATAAAAGTATGTTATTGTAAGATTGTTGTTGTAGGATAAAAATATGTTTCTACAGGATAATAATATGTCATTACAAGATAACAATATATTGTTGCAGGATAATATAAATAAACATCTATATGTAAGCATCAGATGATCAACACTCAAAAACATACTAATACATATAATAATGTTTATAAAAAAGTCAAATAGCAGATTGTGACATCCTCCTCCCCTTAATGAGGATCTATCCTAATGACAAATCAAAACAATCATGTATAGTGTTGTTTAAAACAACTACATATCTTCTCATGTAGCATTTTTTCACTCAACATGTCTCATTGTACCAAGACTTGTTGATTCTTTCTCTTCTTTTTTAAGAGTTTGATCAACCATATACTAATTTTAATAATATAACACTTTACAAAAAGTATAACTAAGTGCAAAATTTGAATCCTTCAAACAAGAGATTCATTAATTCATGTTTTTTAAATAAAAATTCATAAATTTCCATAACCAATAGAGAAATGATAAAATAAAAACATCCAATAATAATTATACTAATTTTTTTTTTAAAATTTAAACCTCATATGAACAAATTTCATGTTTTAGATCACTCATACATATTTGAAGTTCTGCATTCTCTCACAAAATTTTAGTATGATTTCAAAAATCAAAATCAAAATTTTAAAACCAAAGTTATTTCATGATAGAATTCTCATCATAAAATAGATATAATGTCTAAAAAATTAATAATTTTATAGTTAAAATGAAAATAAATTGAATATTTCTACTCAATTATCAACCTATAATTTAAGATAGTAGCTGATTTAGCATAAAATAACTAAATCTAAGACATTTTACATAAAATTAATTATTCTAAGCATAACTTTATAATATTCACCATAAAATATAAACTATTATAATAATCATACTTGTTATGTGGTCCTTCCACCACTTTAGATTATGTTTAACACATAAATTTTTTTCATTTACTCATAATAAAATTAATAAATAACCAATCATTTTGTTATGGTTGCTAAAATTTACATCATTTGTGGGTTAGTGCAACGTCCTACACCAAACGCATTGAATATTAGAGAGGCCATCACATACACTCATATTCAACCCTCAATGTTTTTATCTTGTTCATTAATTTTGTGAGCTTACGTGATGGTTACAAGGATTTTAATCCCTTCATCATTTTACAAATACTTCTTGGCAGCACCCAAGAATTTTAAAACTATCTAATCTAGAATTTACAGTGCCCCTTCTGAGCATAGGCATACATGTCAATCATGACTTTAAATAGATAAGAATATATTTTTCAAGAATATTCTATCATAAAAAAATCTATTTCATAATATAATACACTTACATTTAGAATCCAACACGTACCTACATGATAAAAAGTAGAACCTTGTTATAATGCATAATAATCTAACTTATAAGACTAATTAGTGCTTCACAAGACTACATCAAGGAATTTCACACATAGGTTATTTTTACAACAACCTTTGAGAGATGGGTAAGATAACACTTAATCTACAAGGTGACCATTATGTGTGAATATATCATAGTAAATTTATGGTACACGTGATGTATACACCAGAATGAATCAAGTGGCTACCTCATGCAAAAGGAAAAATAGATTTTTAGTCTATGAGAGACTCTATTTCTTAACCCATACCTGATCTAAATCAATGTGGATATAATGATTATTTACCTTGAATCTCACACTTGCATTAATACTCATCACTAGAGAAATAATGGGATATTACATCACATAATACAACACTATATTCTAGCTGATTTAATTAATAGATGTTTTTGAAAGAAAAAAGTTGCATCACAAAGTAATTCATGATCATAGTGCATGATATAAAGAGTTAACAACACAAGATCACACTTGTTTTATGTCATATACATGAAATACTTATGAAATAATGTTTGATAACATAAATGAACTACAAAGTTGCATAGTCTTACATAATCACATATAACATATAGGTTTACACAACATACAATAATTTTATATGCAATAAAGAAACCACATGGAATAGGATACACATGTTTATTCAACTATTTTGATAATTTATACCTAAAATATTTTCACATCACAACACACAATCACACCTACAAGTGAAGCACAAGGGTCCATGAATCCCATTGAGTCATTTGATGTCTAGATGCCATCAAAATGACACCAAATATCCATCATAAGTACCACATAATCAATCCCAAAGATATCAAATTTACCATCACTTTCATTCAAGGAAGGGTGTGTTCCAACAAAGCCCAAAATCTATATCCATGAGTCTCAAAAGTTACCAACAAAGTTTTGGCCTCATGAATTAGATGGCTCACATAATTTGAAAATAATAAGAGATCCCCAGAACTCTCTAACTTTCCCAAGCAAGTCAATCACATTTACCCCCTGCTCACCCCTTCCCCCCCTCCCCCCCCAACCACAACTTGGCCCTCCAAACTTGAGTCACACCCTAAGTCCTCCTAAGGTTGTCATACCTCAAGTATCATATGAGGGATCATCTAAACAAGCTATCAATAGATACCAAACATTTATCCTTTTATTATAACTATAAACTTTTATCACTTTCCCCCTAATTGACTTATCTAAAAAAAGTGAATAGTTGACTAGAATTGTTTATCCTATATAGTGTGGCCTTGGAAGGGTAGATTAAGCCGAGGCTCAAGGCGAAGGTTGATATCATGAAAATTATAGATTTTTACAATCATTAATTTCAACTAAAATTCATAAATTATAGCACTTCAATATCATAAAACATAGTACATATTCACTTTTAGTTCATATGATGGTTGTAATCAGCCAATCATAATAGTATTTTAACTAGAAAAATCTTCTTAATCTTGCTTATAAGTCCACCAATTTGGATCCAATAGTTCTACCCAAGCATCAGTCATAATGTTATTTTTAAAAAAATATTTACATAGTTGTAACCAGTCACTTATAATGACACATAAAGGCGAGCAAAATATACAATTACTTGCCATAGATGTAAAAAAAAGATAGCCACATAAAATCAATAAGTAATTATTATTTTTGAATAAATTTTATTTTAATTTATCAAAGATACATCAATAAGAACAACAATATCTTATTTTATAATCATTGTTAGAAATTCTAGCACTTCCTCATAAGGCTCTATTAACAATTTTTTGTATTTGGTGTTCAATTACACGACCTTCCAAGGGTAGACTTGCCTTGGAATAGCCTTGTCTAATCATGAGCATCTTATACATGTTGAGTTGTCTTACTCAACTAAATTCTACTCATCACAACAGTGTTATATCAACTCAATAATTTAATATTTAAACATATATCACACAAAAGTATTCAATTTATATGAACAAAATATCATAAAATTTTATTCATAATAGTTATTAATTATGCTGAGAGCACCAATCCTCAACATTTTTATAATTTTCAAGATGGTTAAAGGAAACCATCATTTATGATATCAACTAAATATCAACATTCAATCATAAAAAAAACTTTCTAATCTTGATTATAATTTCACTATTTTAGACAAAATAATGCTTCACAAGCATTAGTCATGAAACAAATCCCTTTCTTAAATTATACTTGTGACACAAAAGTCTCAATAATGAAATGGAATACCATTTCAACCACATTTATCCTGCTGAACCTTAATTCATATTTTATTCCTTTATTAACTACAAATATTATATTCAACAACAAAGGTATCAATTTAAGACAATCTTGATTCAAAAATTAATTTATTAGTTCAAAAAACATATAATTATCATGCTAAGAATCATAATAGGCCAACTTTAACAAGTTTTCAATTAAATATTTAAGATACAAATAAATCCTACTAATTCTATTCAAGGCTTCACTTATTAAGAGAGTAAAGGGAACCATATAAATCACATAAAGGTTATGAAATAACTCTATCTATAACTTAGTCTAATATAAGATTTGGGAGAGTAATTCCCAACTTAACAAACGATAAAAAAATGAGTTAATATTTATACAAATCACCAAGTGATCTTGATAATCAAAAATTCTTTTCAAGGTCCTCTTCCAAATCTTTTTATTAAGTTAGCTTAAAACATATCTAACTGAATGGTAATGGTAATCAACAACCATTCAAGTCTATCAATCCAAAAAGCTCAAATCAATCCTTGACCAAGAAATATTTTAAAACCAAATGATTTACTCAAGTAAATCAAGTATACACTCTCCCCAACCATCCTTCCAAGCATAAGTCATCCCTTAACCCTTCAAAGATTTAATGTCCCAAGAAAATTTCCAATAATTATTCTAAATTCTAATAATTATTTTATATCACCTTAACTCATATTGATCCACGTATATAGGTCAATTGATATTCAAAAAAGATCCATATCAATAAAACCTAAAATTTGAAAAGGGTGAATTCAACCAAATCTATGAAGATCAGCAAATTATGATCAAGAATCATTAAGACCCCATAGGGTTACAAGATTACATGTAGAAATTTTATCAATTTTTATATGCACACTCACACACACATACATTCTATAATATAGAAACTTTAAACACTTTAGGTTTGCATAAATATAGCACTAATCAAATGATCCAAAAGGTTAAGTGACTTTATAATGGTTACACATGACCTTTTGAAGCATATAAGACATGTATTATTATATACAAGACATATAAATCCATCCCTAGTTTATTATGTATTCTAGCATACAAGGTTTCAATCCAATATTAGAATGAAAGTATATATATATATATATATATATATATATATATATGGTATTCAACCACCAAAAGACATGCACATATAATTCAACAACATAAGCCTCCATAAAGACATGTGCATCTACACTAGGTGTATTTAAAGCCACCTAAAGTACATTATGCCACATAGTCCTTTTTTCAAGGGTATGCATAATCATATAAAATCTCAATCATATTTTTAAATACATGTTAAAATAAGTGTAATGTATAAAAACTTAACAAAAACTTTTAAACATGGGCTCTAATACCAGGTGAAATGACCCCAAAAAAATTCTTGAGCATCACTTTATTGAGAGTGCTAGTAGAGTTTATGAACATAGTTCATTATGCATAGTTGAAATTTATATAATTCACCTACAACCCATAAAAAAATTTATGCATGTATGATGTCCATCATACACCATTTTTAATATTCTAAAAATTAAAACATATAATATTGCATTTAAAATTCAAAACTCATGATGCAAAAAAATCATTTCACACAATTCTAGTCTTAACAATAATTAGATCAACTATGAAAAATCATGCCCACATCATTATATAGGAATGTATAAGATTTAAAAGATGTCCTTAATCATTAAAATTCATACACATAAGAGATATACAATGGTACTATCCTATATAGATCTTTATACCAAGATTTTATAATTTAAGGATTATTGCACCATGTTTAATCATATACTCATGCCTTAATCAATTTAATGAAATCTAACTTGTAATTTCTACATGAATGGCACCAATTGATCTAATAATATCAACTTTCTAAATATTTCTTAGGATAAACATGCATGATTACAATATCAAATCCTTTATCACAACTTACAAAAAATAGTTAAATATCTAACCAATTTTTTAAAAATTTCATAGACATCAATCACTTGATTCAAGTATGAATAGACTCACAATCATACATTCCTTTATACTTATAGTGTAATAAATCAAGAATGATGATGTAGTAACAATATTATTGTTAAAATTAAAAATAATTTATTATGTATAATTCATGCTCAAAAAACTCATGTAATAGTATCACATTATATCTACCCCATAGGGCTACTTGACAACACCAAAGACAATGTATTTACCAACAATAACCAATTTTTATAGCCATATAAAATTAATAAAAAGACTTACTAAAACCATACAAATAATGGAATCAATAGATTATAAAATTCAAAAATTAATTTCTAGCACTCTAACAATTTATACATTCAACTAATAACCAATTCAAGTTTAGTTTAACTTGGTTGTAGCTTACTAGATTTTGTTTAACCATTTCAAGATTTAATGACCTTTTACATTACAAGTGAATACTATAGGATCAACATGAAAAAATAATAACTCTAAAAATCATGCTGCATGAAGAGCATTAAATTTTTGCAAGATATCTTTATTTTAAATAACAAAATATAATCATATTAAAACTCAATTTTTTACCTTAATACTCAATTAAAACAACACTTCATATATGAATTTTAAAGGTTAAATTGAGGAGAATAAGACCCAAAAATTATTTTTTATATCATTATACAATTTATGAGTAGTAATTACATCAAATTTGGGTTTATATGAAAAATATAACATACTCTTTTACATTGTAAGAAGTAGCTGCAAGAATAATACATGGAAAGAGTAAATTTTAAACATGTTACAGCAAAGTATTTAATCACTAAAATTGAGTAAGACTCATTCCAAACACATCATACAACTCCATAATAAAATAATAGCCACCAAATGATCCACACATCATCTTGATCTATCCTATGAGTCCTCCAATCGGTGGCCCTCACCACCCCAACCATCAATTGGGTGGTGGAGTCAGGTATTTGAGCTTTGGGCAAAGATGTGAGCAAAATATTATATCTATCAATAAGTAATTTATAGTAGTCACACAACATTATCAAATAGATCAACCATAATATCATGCACCAATAGTGTTAGTAATAATAGACCAAATTTTTTACAAATGACACTTGCATAATGATCTACCAAATCTATCAAAAATCTAACATAGGATGAATCATTCACAACTATAATTTTTCTTTTTCTTAACCAAGAGCAAACAACAGTCCATTCACACTTTGACTCAATAAAGCAAAAAAAAAGGTAAAATAAGAGTAAATAGTTTATTTTCACCAATGCCTCTAATTCCATCAAAATTCAGGTAGAATAAGTCAAAATAAAAATAAACAAGCTTGGGTAAGGTGTCATATTTTCATAGGTTGCCATTCAAGACCAACAGGGTCAAATAAAATAGTAATGGTAAAAACTTAATAGATAAAAAATAATTATAGTAGAAAAGAGGCACCTATTTGACCATTAAATAATTATAATACAGCTTAAAAAACACTCAACACACTATTTTAAGGTAACACTTTTTAGTGAGGAATAAAATATAAATAATAATCAAGGTTTTAATATTTTATCTCCAAAAGTATTCCAATAATATATCTTATTTCTTTTTAACCCTAGACATCGGGTAAAATTTTAACTCACATCCAAATATAAAAACTCAATCCAACCCCATATAGCCATAAAAAGATAAAACTCTAGAAATAAATAATAATGCATCACTTACTTGGTACAAATCTGTTCTATGAAGAATAAAAATAAATTTATCCTTGATTACCCTTCACAAAATAAAACTCAAGTCCAGCTCCATCCCATTTCTTCCATGGCCAACTCCATTTTTCTCCCTTTTACCTAGGCATAATATTTTTTCATGTCAGTAAATCCTGTTGGGATGAATTTATAGCTAGAATTACTCTCCATGGCTACCATTTTCTCTCTAAAATTTCTCTAATAACCAACACAACAAAAATGACATTCTTCCTAAGTAAAAATAATCAATTATCTCTTTGGGTAAAGATTCAACCCTTAATGCTCTCATTTACCTTAAAGATTAAACTTTTAATTTATATTTATATTTTTTATTATTTTTATTTATTTATCTATTTAAAAATAGATATACATTATTTTATTTTATTTTTACTAAAATGTATGTCTAAAATTCCACAACCCCTTAATGGTCATCATGACCTAACACAATTTTATTTAATAAATAACATTAAGCATGAGTTAATTATTACCTATGGATTTATTAAATCAAGGTCATCATGGAGTTTTGCTCTATTATAATGCATGGAATTAACATTCTCAAGGTCTCTTGGTGATAAAACTAAGACAAGAAGACTTAGATTAAATAATTTTAATTATAATATGATCCATGGCGGGTAACAAGTTAACAGGATTCAAATGATATTTAAAGTATTTAAACTCCTTAACGATCCAAATACATAAAATGGTATCTAAGATAAAAATGTATCTTATCACTAAGCCAACACACACAAGACACCAAACAAATAAAATAATAAAAATTAAAAGTGGACATAACCATAATCAAGCAAAATAAAAAGATGAAAATATCAATCAAGATTAAATAAATAAAATAAGATAAAAAGAGAGACATAAGACATGTTGTAACTACTCAAGGATTAAATGATGTATTAGCATTTTATTTCTTATCTAGTGCTAGTGTTATCCAACTACTCACTGCCTCCACCATTATTACCTCAACTACCAAAATCCACCACCAACTTAGCTCATGTACCTATGAGCCCTATAACCACCAAAACATGGTATTAACAGTATCAAATCTATATGAAAAAGAATATATACATATAAATTTGAACTATATAATTATCAAAATATAAGACTATACTGATGGCATCATTCATATGCAATATCAAAGTATATTATTGTAAAATCAAAGTATGTTACTGTAAGATAAAAGTATGTTTCTATGGGATAACAATATATTGCTACAAGATAACAGTATGTTGCTACAAAATAACAATATGTCACTTCAAAATAATATCAAACAACATCTATATATAATCATCAGATGATCAACACTTAAAAATATGCTAATACATATAATAATATCTATTAAAAAAGAGTCAAATAACAAGTTATAACAGGTTTGGCCTTTCTTGTGCTTGATGATAAAATTCAAGTTTTAAAATTACTCCACCCACTTTATATGCCTTTGATTGAGATTCAATTGATTTATTATGAATTGAAGTGCATGATTATCTATGAAGACAACAAACTCCTTTGGCATTAGATAGTGTCTCCATTTTCTTAAGGATTAAACCATAACATAGAACTCTAGATCATAAGCAAAATAATTTTTCTTGGCCTCATTTAAATTATCACTAAAGTATGATATAGGTCTACCCTATTACTTAGGATAACTCTAATGGCCACCCACTTGCATCACATTCAACTTAAAAAACATTGTTGAAATTAAGAAGTGCTAACATAAGTTGTTTAGTGATTCTCTTCTTCAAAAATTGAAATTTTCTCTCAGCTATATCAGTATATACAAATATAGTTTTAACCCCTATTATAATATCAATAATGGGTGGACAAATCCCACTAATTTTTTTGATAAACTTCCTATAAAATATTGTTAATCCATGAAATCTTATAACCTCAGGTTATCTTGGGAGTTGGCCAATTAATGATAGATTTCACCTTGTCTTTATCCATCTTAAAAACATCTTTCAAGATCACAAATCCAAGATATACAAACTCTATCTTCATAAATAAACACTTTTTAAGGTTAATCAACAACCCCTCCTCTTACAATCTTTGCCTAACCATCCTTAGGTGATGAAGATGTTCATCTCTGCTTGGGCTATAAATTAGTATATCATCCAAATATATAATTAAAAAATTACCAATAAAATTATTTAAGACTTCATTCATGATTTTAATAAATTTTCTTGGGGCAATAATGATACCAAATGGCATAACAAGCCACTCATATAGCCCCTCATTAGTCTTAAAAGAAGCTTTCCACTTATCTCCTTCTTTTATCCTTATTTGATGATAACCACTCTTGAGATCCATATTAGATGAATAATTAGATCCACTTAAATAATTCATCAAATATTATATTCTTTTAAAATGGAACTTATACCTTATGGTTATCTTTTTGATTGATTTGGATTCATTGCACATTCTACAATATCCTTCTTTATTTGTCACTAGTATAGTTAGTACTGCACATGAGTTGAGGCTATCTTTGATCAATCATTTATCTAAAAGGTCTTGCATATTATTCTTAATTTATTTATTATCATGATATTAATATTTTATCTAGATTTTTTAGGCAAAATTTCACTTGGTATAAAGTCAATATGATGATAGGTTCTCCTAATAGGTGGCAGCTCATTAGGCAGCTCATCCAAAATAATATCAACAAATTACTTCAACATATCTTGCACATTTTAAAGTAACTCATTTAACTTGGGGGATATTACAATATTCATTGGTCTGGTCATGACTCCAAAACCCAATTCTACCTCTTTTATAGAATTCAAGAACACTTTCTCACTCACCATATTAATACTTTCATTATCCTTTGTCTATTATCTTCTTCTTTTAGAGGTAGCAGTGTATGACTTATGCCATCCTTCTCCAAGGTGTAAACATTATTCCTTTTATCATTAATAGTATTTATATCATATATCCAAGGCCTCCCTAAGATCACATGGAACACATCTATCAGAAATATGTCACATAGTACCTTGTCTTTTGTAATCTTCAATCTAAAAATCTATCCAACACTTCTCATTCATAATAACTTGATATTGTTTATAAATTCATGAGACCTTATAGGGGTTTGAATGTGGCATTATCCTTAATCCAAGATTTTTTACCATCTATACTACCACTAGATTATCTATACTACCTAAATTGATCATCAATTTATAACACTTATCTTAGCATTTATAAGTTGTCTTGAATAATGTCTTTCTTTAGGTTGGTTCTTTCTCCTTGGGTGGTTTCATCAGCACTCTCCTCATCAAAAAAGACTTACCAACTTTTAGTTCTTCTATATGGGATGGATAATCCACACTCTCTTCTTATGCTTGGACTGCTTGATTTCTACTTTAAATTCTAGAACTTCTAACTTGAGAATTCTCTAGACACTCCCAAAAATTATGACTTGCAAAATTATTGCATTTGAAACACTTACTAGTTAATCCATTGAATCTTGTTTCTCATTATATGTGTCCTCCTTTGAAGTATAGCCTTCTACCTTCAAATCTACCTATTTAATTAGATGAGTATTTTTGAGAGGTACTTAGTCCTAAATTTGTTCTTTGAGATGTGTTTCTTTATCCTTATTGACCTCTACCTATATAACTTAAGCCCTTGCCCCTATTTTGTTGAGTTTTCCTTCTATTTAACTTGTATTTTACCTTCAAATCATATTGATAACATTCCTCAAGTGTTCTTGTACTTACTAGGTTGAGTTTATATTGAATATTATACCTTAACTAATTAAGATATCTATAAATCTTCTCCACATTTTCTTCTACATGTCCTAATCTAATTGTCAACTTGTAGTACTCCTCACTATACTCCTTAACACCCATTTTATTATTTTTGAGAAACTAGGGTTTAATTCTTAAATAATAAATGGGATAGATTAAGGGGAAAAAATGCAATCAATTATAGTAAAACAACATATTTATATCAATTTGATCAAATAAATTACATAGGGAAAAGAAAAGAATTATCTAGAAAAATAGGTTGAAGTGAATGATTCAAAGGATGAAAATTGTTGTGCAAAATTGGGAAGATGTAAAAAACCTAAATCTAGCTTTCATTTGGTGAAAGGATAAGAGAAATAAAAATAAGATACTTTGGTGTTTAGTGTTATAGTCTAATTCTGACACTATTGTCCAAATCAAATTATGGTTCTGAATTCTTATACGGTTTGGTTCCTAGGATCTATAGGTGTCTTTATCTTTCTATGATCACCTATATGTGACACTATATAACCTATTTTATTCCAAAACCCTAGGTCTATCTACACACATGAAATAACAAATATATCAGAAAAATGAGAAAATATTAGGTTATGGGAAGTATGATCGCACGATCTAGAACCCTTGCTATCTTGAATATTACTTACATTAACCCTTAAACTAGGGTCTCCAATTAAATGTAGTTCTCCCTTAGAAAATATGCATAATCAATGTAAATGGTAGATTAAAGAATGAACTTTTTCCTAGGCCCTTCCTTGATCAAACATGCAAATCTTTTTGTGATGTAGAATGCTAAGCTATACTATTGATTGATTTTAATTATTTATTGTGCCAAAGTAGTAAGTGCTAGATATAAAATGCCTTGTGAAGTCCTTTTTATAGGAGAATATTTTTAGTTTGAGAGTTTTATTCACATTAGCCAACATTCAAAAAACAAACAAAAATTAAGGTAGGGGATAAGAACAGTTTAGGACCTCTTGAGTAAAGAGAAATTATCATTGGGACTCAAAATGTAAAAGGACAAGAGCATCAAAAATGGGACACCCTAGGGTCTAGTGTTATATTCTAATTTTAGTGATCCTATCCTATAAGCTCAAGAGTTGAGAAAATATGATTGGCATAGGGAACACTACCTAGCTAAGGTGGAATGACTGGTCAAAAGGTTTTGGATGACTAGTTATAAATAAAAAGGTGGCCCAAGCAAGAAACAAGACTAAGATAAGCAAAATAAAAGATATGGCTAGTGTGAATAAGGATTGTATTCTCTAATTAGAGTCTCCTATAAAGATGACTATGAAAAGACATGATATGTGTGGTTGTTTAACCAATTTAGGGTGTATACATTTTCCCCCCTTTTATTCTAGTGATGCAATGAAATGAAATACTAGAGTAAAATAAAGAAGAAAAATGCATACTTGAACCTACTTCCATGGAGATAAATGTCTTGAAAGGATAAAAATCACTTTTTGGCTAGGGAAGTGGATGGAATGTTGAATAGTTCTTGGAGAGAGAAGGAATCCATGGATTGGATGCCCCCTATACTAAATCTGAATGCATAATCCATGTAATTTTGAGAAGGAAGGCAATGCTTGCCCCCTATGCTAAATCTGGCTAAAAATGAGGAATGATCCAAGAACCAAAACTAATGTCTATTCTCTATCCCACATAAACTCATGTGATCTATAATGTGTGTATAAAAATCTATATACTATGAATAACAAAATATGGTATGCCCCTAGTTTGAATATTTAAACTAGAACTAAGAAATGCTTAGAGGCCCAAAACTAATGTCTATCCTCTATCCTGCACAAAATCATGTAGTCTAGATCTAAGTAATACAATGGACAAACTAATATAGATGGCCATGCATTCTAATATGGTGACAACTTGGGTATAGCTGGGTGTAATCTAACACTCTAGTCAATGTGCAAGAAGAGAATGGCATGTCTAGACATTTCATATATATAATCTTGATTGATGAAGAACATGAACATATGTGTCATTCCTCCAAATATAGTATGTGATTGATGCATCTGTACAATCTGGTAATCTATATAACCACATGTGATATGACATATCTTACCATGCCTCATGTGCAAAACTAGAGATAAAAAAATTGTGCTCTGCACTATGCTTATATTCTTATATCTGATTTTATAATTATGTCATGCTATATGAAGCTATATGTGTGAGACATATAGTATGTACATGCCCCCAAATCTAGTATCTGAGTCTATATCTATACCAAAATCACTATGAATCTATATAATTTGAACCACTGTATCTGAATAGTCTATGTGCCTATAAACTAAAATCACTATATATCTATATGATTTCAACCACTATATCTGGATAGATTGTGTATCTGTAAATTTAAGGTATATCCCTCTAATATCCTAAGTAATGCTGAGTAACCCATATAATTTGAATCACTACATATCCTGACCAATCTAAGTTGAATCTGATAATCTAAATGCTAGATGTGTAAGAACCATAGTGTATCCACTTATGAGAGTGGATGGGTATGCTAGGTAAGTGTAGAAATAGGAATAACATGAATGATGCCCAAATTTTAGGGAGATGGAAAAAAGATATGATATAGGAGGTCAAGCCAAAAGTGATGACTTGTGGTGTAGTAATAGAAACAAGGTTGGTATGTTTTGAATAGATTGAAAGGTTGTTGGATTGATTAGATTGAGTTTTTGAAAGTGGAAAACATTATACTTGGTGAATACCAAGGTGTGTGTTTAGGTATGAGATAAATATAGAGATGTGTATTCCATAGTAGGTAGATAAGTTTGTAAGAGAGTGAAGCTTGAGTGATGTTGAAGGTACTATTGTCATGATTCTATGGAAAGAAATAGTTTTAAAAATAGAGTTATGAGGTTCAAGTTATGGGGAAAATAGTATTTTGTTTTAAATGAAAAATTTGGTTAATATAATAAATTAAATTGATTATTGATTCATTTGTGCATTGACTAGGTTGATATTTTAAGCTCTAGAGTGAGAAAAAATGTTGAGATGAGCACCTATCATGACCCAGTTCAAGTAGTCAGCAGCCCAAGTTTAGGATGGTGGCAACGTGACCTTGATAAGTAACCCAAGTGCTTGGTTTTTGTCTATTTTAGGATTATTTTGGTGTTTTTGAGATCTTTAAATTAGCCTAGTATTTTTTTTCTATTGTAGATACTTTTATCTAGGGTTCAATCCTCCTATCTAATGTTGTTATCCTTTTTGCAGTGTTGTTGTCCAATAGGTAGAGTTTTTATATAATGATACTTTGTTTTTCAATGTTGTTTTGGCTTAGTTTTCTACTTGGTCCTATTAATTGATGTATATGGTATTTTTGGTGATGCAAGGTGAGGTATAGATGAGATAATTCTAAAAGGGTCAGGTGATGGAGACATTGAGGCTAAAACTATTGTTTGTTGCTGATAGAGTTGTCATGCATAGGGTGGGGTTGTGTCATGTGTGTGACCTAGGCATAGTGCAATTGGATGAATATCTCATGACCACCTTATGTGAGAGGTAGAATGCAGATACATGTAATTTATGGCTCTCTATAAAGGAAATTATTGTGACTCTATAAGATGTGTATCATCTATTGTATTTACTGATTAGTGGGCAGCGAGTGATGGTAGAAGATGATATAGGTACCAATGTGATTGATCATGCATATTTTTAATTTTATGGTGTGCCCTCAAGTATACATTAGAGAGGTAGTGACATTAGTGTGCTACTATCATTTATTGTGTAGTCTAGAGTTATGCACTTGTAGAAGTGGTTGGCTCTTTTATTTGCATCTTTTATTGCTATGAATGGGAGTGGCATATATATTTAATATAGGATGCACAAGATTGTGCACAATATGGAGGTATATGGTACTATATTTTCATGGGGGATGACTATGTTATCCCACTTACATAGGGATCTCTATAGGTCTACATAAGAGTTATTCAATGGTGGGGTGAGTGTGGTGACCTTGTTGCATTGTTAGGCTTATGAGAACATAGTATTTGTATGGTTGATTGGATTACTTAAGGTAGAGTGGGTACCTCCATAGACATTTAGGGAGTGGTGGAAAAGTATAGTGGGTATTCGATCACATGGGATCGACCATTATAGATGGGTTTTAGATGGATTGGTGGCTGGTGACATCATATGGAGGCCTTACAAAGGATTTCTTAGATGGGTAAAAGATGGATTACAACTATGATATATGAGAGTTAGTTTTTGGATACATGATCAATGGGATAGAGTATAGGAGAAATTTTAGTATGAACATGTCTTTAGACATTTTGGTTTACCATAAGATGTGCCCCCATCAACATGGGTGTGGGTGAGGAGTGTATGAGTGTTTGTGAGACTAGGAGCTCATGTGAGGCCTAATAAGGATGAGCTTACACCATTACCTTTAGATGTGAGGGATGAATCCATAGATATTTTAGATGTATATGATGTTGGATGTATAGATACATATATTGTGTGGTGGGTTAGGCATCAGTGGGCTCCATTATACCCATTTGATGGAGAAGATGCACTAGAGTATGAGGATCCTAAGATGATCTAGATGATGGGAGGTAAGCAGTGATACATTTGAATTATGTATAAATTTTTTCTTTAGTTTGATTCTAAAGTATATAACTTAACATAGTGTCACACTTTATGTGCAGGTGAAGTAAGAGGTGATCAGGATAGAGCACAGGTTGGGGTAAGAGGTGGAGATGATAATTACTGGGTGATAACAATCAAGTTGACACTCTAAGATCTCACAAAGTATGTACCTAATGATGAGGTGGAGGAGGTATTAATAGAGTGAGTGATGATCATGGCTAGTATCCATGCCCATTTGTTTGATAGGGCTGCTATAGTAATAACTACATATGTTAGGGTAGCAAGAGAGAGAGATAAGCTGAGAGCTAAGATAGATAGGCATCAGATACCCCCATCATATTTTGGATCTATTAGCATGAGGATCATGGATGAGTATATAAATATTTAGATATGATATGCAAACTTGTGTGAGGAGCATGGTCAGCTATTGGAGTGAGAGTGTCATTGTAAGAGACATGCAGTAGCTTGAGGAGGTGTGGGTCTATCGGGTGCCAGGGTAGATTCCCACTCATGACTAATTATACTTGATACCAGTGTATATGTATTAAAAACTTTGTTATATATACATGGACACTTGTTTGATTTTGACTCGGGCGTATTGTGTTATGGTTTTTGGAATATATTGGTATATTTATTGTAAATGGTTGATTAGAAATAGTTGATTTGGTATTGATGTTGAGGTTACATATGTTTAGTAAAATGTTATTTGGGATGTGATTTGATTATTCAAGTGTGATGTTAGTTTTGATTTTGAATCATATGTAAGTAAAAAACTTTGTTTATTTTGTAATAGGTAAATTGATTTGATAAAGTGAGTTGGTTTAAGATTGGTAAAATAGGATATTGGTAAGGTCAGGATTTAGATAATTTGGTTTGGCTAGGTATGGTTATTTAAAACTAGGAATGTTAGTTGTTAGTACAAGGGGATATAAGATATCACTCTATGCATATTACCCCCATGGCTAATGTATCACTATTTGAACCCTAATATCCAACTAAACAAATGGTTTATTAATCATGTTGTATAGGAACATGTCATGTATCTAATGGTATTTATGGTGCACTAATTGTATTTGTATGTGGAGACTCTGTAAGATGAAATCTTGATGGATGTGAAATTGAAACTATGTGTTATGAAAGAGGCTCATATATCCATAATCATAGTGGATTGTTATATGAAATAACACCCTATGGCCTCTACTATAATGTGTATGACTGAGCAATAGATTGAGATGGAACTGTAACCTATGATGGGGGCTCATCTAATCTCAATAATAGTAGGTTGTTACGTGAAATAGGTCCTTAAAAACTTGGTTGTAGTAAATATCTATCTGGAGCAGTACTCTATGATGTGGTTTCATCTAATCTTGACCATAGTGGGTTGCTACATGAAAGAGGACCCTAAAAACTTTGCTACAATGCCTATGACTATTCTAGATATGTATATGAAACTAAACTATGTACTACATAGACTACACTTATATATATAAGTTGTTGTCATTGTACTGATTTCCAAACCCTCTGAGTAGGTGGGATAGGAGATCTCCTATGAGGCTCTATCTTGGAAACCACATTACTCTCATGATGAGTAAATAATGATTCCTATGAAGGAATGTCTTGGGATGACTTAGTTGTGGAGGAATGAGGTCTATAGATCCATTATGGAGATTTCAATGCCCCCTTTTTGAATGCAATGATTCCATTATCAACACATCTATTAATACAGTCCCTTAGTCCATAACAATCATTATTTTTGTGTCTGTGGATATGATAATAGTTTCAAAATGGGTGATGTGGTTGTCTATGTAAGATATGTGTATCTCAATGAAGAGTATAAGGCAATGCAATTAACCTCCTATCTAGTTGTGATAATAATATGACATATGGGTTATACTGATTTGAATCAAACTATAGTGGTTCCCTACTATTATTCTCTATAGTGTGTACTTTAGGTGGTGCTCTAGAAACTATCTCTTTATTCTTAACCATTTATTTTTCTAGCTATGATATCCTATCTTATTTTTTACATGGTGGATGTTCAGTGTTAGGAGTTGTAGATGGAGGTAATTCTATGAAATCTAGAGTAAGTTGATCAACTGAATCTGACTCAATCAATCCTAATTTATTCTCCAAAGCTAAAACTATATAACATAAATGCCTAAAAGAAGACTATATTTGATATAATATATGCTCTAGGAGGGGTTGATTAAGCCCCTTAATAAATATATGATGAATCTCTAAATCTGTTGGTTTATGGATCAATCTTAACTTGTGAGTCTTAAATCATAAGATATAATCACTAAATGGCTCTAAAGAATTTTGATGCAATATAGAAAGTATCTCATCTATAACACGAGGGCCCATATTTTATATGTAATATCTAATAAATACCTCCTCTAAGGCATCATATGTATGCAAGAAACTGATAGGGAGTAGATGAAAGAGCCAATTTTATGCATTACCCAGTAATGTCTACAAGAACAACTTAAGTAGAATCAAAGGACTCGCATGAGATGGAAAATCCTTCCAAAATGCTTTAAGGTATAAAAATGGATTTTTAGTTCCATAAATTGAGGCAATGATGGTATCTATAAATGATTAGTAAATGAAGATTTGATAAATGTCTTCATAAAAGGGTTACCATGCAAGTCATTAGCATCCATCCAAGACTTATAAGCCTTATTTTCCAAAGTAAGGAGATGTACTTAGTGTTGTAATTCACCAGCTGCATGCATCAAAGAAATAATCTCTTGGGATGGTGTACTAATATCTTGAATTAGTTCATTTAAATGTTGAATTTGATCATTTATTTTAGCCATGGGAATGGTACATTTAGTAATTGGATCATAGAGAGGGGTTGTGTTCACTTGAACCTTTGGAGGAATGATAACTTGGACCTTAGTAGATGGATTTGGGCTACCATTCTCTATTGTTGAAGAGTGATAAACACATGCTAATGTAGCAGGGGGTGGCTTGGGATATTCATTGGTATCTTTAGTATTTAGTGATTCACATTCTAATTAAATATAATATGTGATCTTATCATTGACATGTACATCATTTGAATTAGAATCATGCATAGAAGTAGAATCAACATTTTATAATGCATTATGTTTGAGAGAAGGAGCGAAATAAGAGTTAGAAGCATGAGATGCATTTTATTCTTCACTATATGTATAATAGTCATCATTATTTTATGTGTTATCACAATCATTATTTTGTTCATTTGAAATGGGAGAAGTAGAAGTATCACTTTCATATTCACTCTCATTGGCATGTTTATTTGCATATTCACTATCATACTCATTATCACTTCCATTATCTAGGGAGAGGGGTAAGAGAAGATGTTAATTTTTTTCTAATATAAATAAATTTTCATGTGAAATTAGAATATTATGTGCATCTATGTTATCTTTTAATGGAGTGCATTCATTATTTTATCATTTAAAATATGAGAAGTAATGGTAAGAGATTTATCATTTAGACATTCTTTTGTCATTTTTTGAGATGACAAAGTAGAGTTAAGAACATTAGGTTTATCATTTGAATTATGCATTGTAAATTTGATTCTATTTCATTTATATTATTGTAATTTGAACATAGAAGTAGCAAAAAAGAGGGAGAAACTAGGTTCAAATACAAGCGAATTATCACCAATGAGAGGTTTAATTGGAATTGCATGGTTATGTTGTACATTTGATGTATTTTTCATAGGAGAATAAGGTGAAAAGTAACTTTCCAATTTATCAAAATTATTTTCTTTAGAAGAGGGAATAAAATATATAGGTTTGAGAGAAGAAGATGCATCTACTTTTTATTCACTATCACTTTCATATGCATCATCATATTCCTCATTACAATAATAGTAATTGTCTTCATTGTAAATGAAATCATTTTCCTCATTTTTGTCTAATGTGAAATATTGTAAATTTGTCCATTCATTTTCATAATTATGATAAAAATTTAGAAGTTAATCTATAGGATGAGAGGGAAGAAGTGCCTTAGTGTCCATTTTATTTCTCTCACCAAAGAGTGTACGTAAAAGTACTATTAAGCAAATAAATTAAATAATTACTACTAACATAAAGATTTTGAAAATATTTTTGACACTCCAAATAATTTGGAAAAATACTAAAAGTTTTATCTAAAAATTGCAAGGGAGGAAGGCTTGGGGTTTAAGGACCTAGCTTGAAAATCTAGGGTTTTGGGTTGGAGTTTTAAAATTTATTGTAGTAATTTGAATTCTAAAATAAATTTAAATAAAATAAATGTACAAAACTTTATACAAAAATCATAATTTTTAAATTGAATTTTTGCACAAAAATGTGAAGGAAAACCCTAGGGATCGTTAGGGTTTAACATTTGTTCAAAGTAAGTCAAGTTCACCAAATGTTTTATTATTTTTGTGAAACTATGGTTTAAAAGGAAAAATACAATCAAGGTTAGTAAAATAATAGATCTATATCAATTTGATCAAATCAATTACATAGGGAAAATAAAAGATTTATCTAGAAAAATAGGTTGAAGCAGATGATTCAAAGGCTAAAAACTATTATACAGGAACAGAAAGATGTCAAAAACCTAAATATATATTTTTATTGATGAAAGGATAGGATCTCCAAAAAGTAAACACTTTGGTGTTTGATGTTGTAGTCTAATTCTGATGTTGTCCAAATCAAATTTTGGTTTTAGATTCCTATGTGATCTGGTTCCTAAGACCTATAGGTGACTTTATCTTTCTATGATCACATGTATGTTACACTATATAACCTATTTTATTATAAAACCCTAGGTCTATCTACAAACACAAAATAATAAATATATCAAAAGCAAATGGGAAAAAACTAGGTTAGGGGAAGTATGGTTGTAGGATCTAGAACCCCTATTGTCCTAATCACTACCTACATTAACCCTCAAGTTAGGGTCTTAGATTAAATGTAATTATACCTTAGGGAGCATGAATAATCAATGTGCATGGTATATGAGAGAATGAACTTTCACTTAGGGCCTTCCTTGATCAAGCATGGAAATTTATATGTGATGCAGAATACTGTGATATATTATTGATTGATTTTAATTATTTATTATGTTAAAGTAGTAAGTGTTATATATAAAATGCCTAATGAAGTCCTTTTTATAGGAGAATATTTATTTTGAATTTAAGAGCTTTATTCACATTAATTTACATTCAAAATACAAATAGAAATTAAGGGAGGGGCTAAGAAGGGTTTAAAACCTCTTGAGTGAAGAGAAATGAAAATGTAAAAGGATAGGAGTGTCAAAAATGGGACACCCTAAGGTCCAATGTTATAGTCCAATTCTAGTGCTCTTATCCTACAAGATTAGGACCTAGAGAAATATGATTGGCATAGGGAACACTACCTGGTTGAGGTGGAATGACTGGTCAAAAGGTTTTGGATGACTAGTTATAAATAAAAAAGTGACCCAATCAAGAAACAAGACCAAGATAAGCAAAATAAAAGACATGGCTAGTACAAACAAGGCTTGTATTCTCCAATTGGAGTCTCCTGTAAAGAGGACTATGAAAATACATGATGTGTGTGGTTTCTTGACCAATTTAGGGTATATACAACACCCATCTATTTTTTATTCAAATTCTACAATTTCTTGAAAAGGTTTATCTGAATATTTGATCTTGGCTCTACGTTTCCTTGTCCTTTCATCTTTTACATAATCCCATAAAATTATTTCATGTCTTTTTAGTTTTATGAAATCAAATGTTACCTTGTTCTCATATGGTACATTATCATAATCAAAATATTTATCTAACTCTGTAATCTAATTAATGAGTTCCTCTCCATCTAGCTTACTTGCATAGGTAGGAATTTCTATCATTTAACTTACACCCATGTCCCATGACTACTTTTATTAGTCTATCAATTCCTTCTTCCTTATGCTCTTCAACTTCTTCCTCCTCTGGTGCTTGTGGTTCTTCTTCCCTATCAATGATATACCCTATTATAACTCCCTTTCTCTGATTTGCATCTACTATTGTAATCCTTACATTATAATTTATCCTCATATTTCTCAACTCCTCCAAAATAGTATCTCCCATCTAGACACTTGATCTTCCACCTCCTCTTAGGTTCTTTCTAGGTGGAATTTTGGCTTCTCAGCTTAATTGACCAACAAATAATCATTTCAATATTGATCTCAAATAATTTCACCTTCCTTGAAGCCTCATTCAAATATCCAACCTACTCTAATACCAATCTAATGTAGAGGGGGAGATAAAGAGTTTTCAAACTTAGTACAAGTTTCTTCAATTAGGCCTATTTCCTTGTAGCCCTTCCAAATAAAAAATATAATTGATTTGAATAAAACATAGGGGTTAAGTAAAAAATAAGACTAGTTTTAGATACCCATTATCCTCTTTAAACATCATTTAAAGTTTCAAATTCAAACTCACAAGGGAAGACCACTAATTCACAAGTCATTTCTACCAATTAGGCCTCTATAAGGTCAAATCACTTATACCATCTTGGTTACCATTATATATAGTCTATAACCAAATAAAAACCACCTAAATCCTATATATCTTGTCAAATAACATAATATTCCAAGTTTTTAGGAAATTTGGCTAGTATAATCAAAAGTTATTCAACTTGTAACTTTTCAAACCCTATGTTAGGGTTACATAGGCCTATAGGTGCCCAAGACTAATAAAATGATTATTTTGAATTATAATCAAATTAAACCACTTATAAGACCTATATAATGTCTACCCCAACTCTTTCCAAATTTTATAATAGTTATTTACTCATGAACAATCCCACAAAGTCTCTAACATTTACGTTTACAAAATTCTAGAAGTGTCTACAAAACCATTTGCATGATAGTTGAGATTTGAATATGATATTAACATATGAATGGATTTATTATCATATTAAAAATTTTACCTCACAAATTATAAACTATACTACACTCCCTACATCTAAAACATCAAAATGAACTCACAAGACACTTCTATTCTCTTTGATTTGACTGTGACAAGAACAAGTCCTTCATATCTTATGCAATGTAACTTATTTTTTGTAGATAAGTATCAAAAATCCACCCTATTAAAATTTTAAAAAATGAAATATGGATTACATACCAATAATCTCATGAAATCTCACAATATCTCCTTAAAACTTTCTTCTATTCCTTTATTTCATTGCACATACAATAGCCATACAGATAATTTCAAGGCAGATAGTCTTTTTTTAAATTTTGATCCTTTTTATAGTTATATTGAAGCACTCCACATATAAATACATTGTAATGATACTCTAATTTATTCATAACACACATTTTAAACTCCTATAAAGTTTCTAACTACTTCTTAGTTACTCTAACACATGCCCACTTCTTGGTTTCAAGTTTTGGCTGAGTCTTAACCAAGCTTAAGGCAAGGTATACATTAAAAAATGGGTGAAAAATATTTAAATAAAAACCCTAAATCTAAATTATCTCTAAACACATCAAATTACATCAATATAACCACACAAGATCATGAAAGTAACTAAAAACCATGACATAAATTCAAATATTTAAATTGGTAGTTTTAGTGAGAAAGTCAAGAATCTAATTTTTGGAGACCTCTAAATGCATATACAGACCTATAAATGATTCCTTATTAATCTCTAATACTAGTTAGACCCATAAATAATAAAAATAATATATGTGAAAGATAAAATTTTAATTAACTAGACTTATTAGTTGATGCTCCTGCATCAATTCCAATACTTTGAAAAGGGTTCAAACTACATGTAGTTATTCCATTTAGGTGTGTGTGTGTGTGTGTGTGTGTGTGTGTGTGTGTGTGTGTGTGTGTGTGTGTGTGTGTGTGTGTGTGTGTGTGTGTGTGTGTGTGTGTGTGTGTGTGTGTGTGTGTGTGTGTGTGTGTGTGTGTGTGTGTGTTTGTGTGTGTGTGTGTTTGTGTGTGTGTGTGTGCGCATGCATGCGTGCGTGTGTGCATGTGTGTGCGTGTGCATGAATGTGAAAACACATGCACATATGCGTACATGTGCACAATTTTATGATCATGGTAGAATGCAATACAATATTGGGATTTTGACACTTGACACCATGATACTTTTACCAAAATTTATATTTAGACTTAGCTTTAGGATAACTTTATTTATGGGTTTTTTATGTGTAATCCTTTTTGACAATGTCCAAAGAAAGTGCCAATTCATTTATTAATGCAATTTATAAGTAGAAATCAAGTGAATATTACCTTAGGATTTATTTTTATTTATATATTAATCGTTGTTATTTCATGTTGTTATTGAATTATGAAACATGTATAGGACAACCTAATGGAGAATATCAATTTGAAAAGCAACCACTGAGTAGTTTTAGAAACTATTGACATAAACAAACACTTCAAATAAAACTTCAACTATATGACTATTTCCTATACTCTTATGAGAGTTAAAATTGGTGATATAAGATATCACAACAATCTACCTAGGATTTCTCAGTGTTCTTGCAAAAAATAGGGTGATCTTAAATATGTGTATATGATTATTTCTATTGACCAAGACAAAAAATAGGTATACAAATAGGAGAAAGTGTGCACAAGATTAAAATGTGTATATAAATTCCAAGTATGTAAAAATGAGAAATTTGATGTTACTAAGTGTATAATACCAAATTTTGGTGTCTAAAAATTCCCCCCTTTTAATCTAGTATTAAAAATTAAAAATTAAAAGGATAAAATTAAAAAAAATTGTGATTGTATACACTTGGTGTTGATAGGTATGCCCTAAATGTTCTACTTACTCCATGAAAAACTTAAAAGGAAATATGTATAAATTAATGTCCATTCATGATATAAAATCTGAAATAATCTAAATCACTTAATTATTTGAAATTGAAAAGTCAAGGAACAAATACACCTGAGTGAACCATGCTATCACTTATTAAACTAATTTTGAGAATTATATGGGGGTGATTATTACCTAAGGAGATGTAATTTATTAAAAAAAATTGTTGAAGAGTGTTAATGCCTCAACCACCATTAGATAAATAAAAGTGTTATAAGTTTAGTGCTAGAGAAACCTCAACTACACTAATCTGAATATCATCATAATTCCTTTTTTAAACATTAAAAAAAGTTTTTATGTCAAAATGTAACCTTAAAATAGGTTCATATGTTAAGGTATAACCTCAAAATAGGTTTTCATATAAATTTAAGCTTTGAATCAATTGTTGAAGATGGATTTTATATCAAAATTGTTTATGTAGTACCATAATTCCTCATCACTACAAAACATAGGCATTGAAAAGTATTTGCATGAATAAAATCTATGCCCTAAATCTAATCTATCTATACCTCAAATTGATATAGAATTCCTTAATATGTTTTTCATAATGTCATATAGTGTCTACCATTCTACTCAATTTTATAAATTTTCTCAATCTGAGCCATATAATATGTCTCATGATGTCATAGAATATGTTAAATATTCCTCACCATCATGTATAATCCTAACATATGCCTTGCATATGCCTCAATATACCTAATATATCACATATAAATCATAAAATATGACTTAAAGTGTGAACTATCTATTTTTCATGTACTGAATCTCTAAGACAAGCCAAATATATGCCCCTTCGATATGAGGGAAGAAGCTTACAAATCACTCATCTTAAAATAAAGAGTTATGTGCACCATGTATTATATATAAAAATGTAATAATGTAAATTATATATACAATCATGATAAAATATGTTATTATTTTACTTATTTTATGATTAATGTGATCTAAATAATATAAAATTATGAATATTTAGATTCTATAAAACATGGCAATAATCATAAAAATATGAATGCAAAAGGGGATATTGATATTAGACATGCCAAATTTAAAATTGATAAATATATGGAGGAGAGATAAAATTATTTAATTATTGATTTATGTTGTTCACTACATGTGTCATTTTCTATAAATAATTTATCTCTACTTTGTAACTAATCGAATTAAAAAAATTGAGCTTAAAACCTACACATATGTAGCTAATAAAGATCAAAACCATATGATGAATAATACTATCTACGATCTACATGTACTATATTAATTGAATATGTAGATCGGTACCACCTCAAATCATTTCCCTATATTGTATATATATTTTATATGTTTTCTTACCCTCAATCCTATGCATTGAATCTTATTTTTTATCCTTCTTCTAAAACCCCAATTACTCTTTTGACACAATATGGACTTTGAAAAAGGGGCTATAAATATGGGTTGCATGGCCTCAACCCATTTTTTCATAGTGACCTTGTGCGTGTTATCTACATTCCAATACACCAAATGTGGCTCAAACCAAATGTATCTATCATACAAGGGTGTGTGTGTGCACCATTTTTTGTCTTCCTAGAATGTAATGCAATGCATAGATTTAGACACTTGATACCATGAAAGTTTAACCTATAATTTTATTTATAATTGCACAATGTCTAATCATTATAGAAATTTTGAAAAAACCTAGATCATTGGATTATTTAAATTTTAAAAATCAAGGAAAAAATGAACCTAAGGGTATGTGAACCAATATTACACTTGTTTAATTCATTTAAAGCATGACATGGGGTGATTATGGAGATGAAACTATTAAAACCATGCATTGGGGAGTGTTAATGCCTCAACCACCATTGGAGAGGGAGAAGTTATAAAATTTTATAATTATAAAAATCTCAACTACATTACTATAAATATCATCATCATTTTTTGTGAAAACCCAAAACATGTTTATATGCAAATGTGGAATGTTGAAATATGTTCATATGTAAGGTGAAACTTTAAAATAGGGTTGTATGTAAAGGTTGAACCTTGAAACAAGTTTGTATGTAAATTGAAATTATAAATTGACCAATGTAGATGGATTTTAGATTCAAAGTGATTATGTAGTAACATTGTTCCATAATATATAAAATAGAAAAGTGTTTTCATGAACAACATTCATGCCCCAAATATGATCCATTTTTACCTCAAACTGATATAGAATTCCATAATTTATGTGCAATATACTCATTCTAACCTATATAATCTATCAAATAATGTCATAAAATATTTTAATTGCATGACTCTAAATATCATCATAACATTTTTGTGGAACCTTAAAATAGGTTAATATGCAAATATGTAATGTAAGAAGATCCATATTTTTAAATATTCTAAATTATAAGGTGTAAGAATCCAAATATTTTTGAATAAAATATCAATAATGATAATGAGAGTGTATATATTTGAGGTGTATAAGTTGGAAAAGGTTTTGGATAAGGCATGGAATGCATGCAAGGGTAACCATGCACAAGAAAAGATAATGCACCAAAGAATAAGAAAAAGGTGTTGAAGTAGATATTTTCATTATGACATGTAAAATAATTGAAAACTTTCTAGGATGAAAAGAGGTGCAATGGTACAGAAGGATGTTTGTATAGGTTGTACTATAAAAATAAGTAAGATTTCAACCCAAACTAAGTTTGGTCTTACATGGACTAGACATGAGAGTTAAGCTTAAAATGAAACACAAATAATTAACAGTGTATGATTGTAAGAAGAAGCCTACATATAAGTGTGTGGAAAAATGTATTATCTTATGAATAATATATAAAGCATCTAATTCACAACGTTTACAACACACAAGAAATCAATAATGTCTAGTGCACAAGAGTGCATATGTATTTAGGGAACAAGAAATAAATACATGAAGGTGATGTCCTAAAAGGGAGGTACATAAAGAATTGATGTAAAAAATATTTTATGTCAATACTAAGGAGAAAAATATGTAAATATTTTGCCATGAACCTATAGTTATCCATGTGGACCTACACCTAGCCATTTGAACCTAGGCTCAACTAGTTACGTGAAGTAAAAGTCAAAAAATAAGGAATGGTTATTAAATATTAATGCATGGAGACCCATACTAATAGGAAGTTAAGATTTATTTGGTGAGATATTATTAAGTTCCTATAAAAATGAATTATATTGGTAGACTTATAAAATATATAATGTACGCTATACCATAAATAGTAAAATCACTATCAAAGCTTATTTGGAGAAAAGTGCCAAAACACAGAAACCTTTGATAATAGTTTGCATGGATTGAGGTGACATACTCTATAAAAATATAAAAGTGGATAAAGGTTATCTTTTTAAAATAGGTTGATCCAGATTAAGAGGTTATTATGCTAGATTGCATAATTGATTAATCTTGAAAAGAAGGCATGTAGCCTTAGATAGACGAAGGGAGTTACAAGAGAATCCACTAGTGTAATTTGAATCTATTTACCAAAGAATAAAATTCATGTAATCTTATTTTAAAACATCAATACCATTCAATATTTGTGTTTTTTTTCTAGCTATGTGTGTTGCATCTAGATATGTGTGTGTTCACTTAAGCTACATGTGTAAGACATACCTTAATTGGGACCCATAAACGCGACTACATCCATCTGATATTAGAGTAAGATGAGCTTATAAATATATTTAAGAAAGAATAAGAATATATTAGAATACCACACATGAGTAAAGTAGATGAATATTGTTCTCCACATAAAAATGTGGGTAGAGAAACAAAGGCATGAAATAAAAGAGAATTAAGTGAAGAGGATGAGCTACAATGGATTGAAACTAAGACAATGTGATAATAGTTCCTAATTCGAAAGCATATACATAAGATTACAACTAAATATCATAGTAATGGGCACTATGAGGAGTTATTGGGTGTGAAAACCCACATAGTGGCTGAGTTATGAGAAAATCCTAGAGAAAGGTAAAGTGAAAGTGTGAAGAAAGAATGGGGTAAAAGGGGAATTATGGGAAGTGCTTAAGAGTAAGTTTATGCATGCGAGGTTATACACATGAGATATATAAATAAGGAGTAATATATGGAAGGAAGAGTGCTAACATAACATTAAAAAAGAGGTAGTTCATATGGAAATGTAGTTAGAGGTGAAAACATAGATAAAAATATGACTTGGAGGTAGTAAATGTAGAAATGGGGGACCACATCTTCCAATAGGATAATTTTGGAGAAGGTGTAGGAGAGATAATTTTTTCTCCATTACATCTTGATGGGTAGATATCAAGGTTTGAATAATATGCCTCAATATAAAGCCAAGATGAGACATGGCTTGGAGTCATAGATATTAATGATGTTATAGGTGATAACATCCAAAGTGATAGTATTACAAGAGAGGATACCACAAGAAGATAAAAGAGTTGATGGGGAAAATAATCCTATAAATAAGTGGGATGAACCACATAGATATTAATTCATATAGTTTTTGAGGCATAAAATAAATCAACCTAAGATGGAATATCGACATTTTTAAGAAGAGAACATCCTGAGGAATTAATGTAGAGGGTTTTGGATGTATATTGTTATTTTTCACTATGAGGTGTTGAATACTCCAAGAAGGTGATATTTGTGTAGATAAATATATGTGTTAATGCAACATATTTATAGAGATATATCCAATAGAGGAGGATATGGAAAGGCATAAATAAGGTCCAAAGTTGGTACTATATGTTTCCTAATACCAAGACAAGTAATTCACCCAGAAGACTAGCCCAAATGGTGGAGAAGACTTGAAGGATGTAGGCACAAAAGTGATTAGGAAAGGATTTCTTATAAAGGAAATATGTAGGAATATATATATATATATATATATAGTGGTGCAAATATGTTACAAGGATCATCAAAGAGGAAAATTGTGCACAACCCTTAGAAGAAGAAATAATCATAAAAGAGTGGGAGGATGTGATGGTTGTCGATCCTGAGGAAGGAGAACACCTATAGGAATTTTTTTATGAGGAATATTCCCTAAAGTAAGTGAAACTAGATGAAGTGAAGAGTAGTGTTTTATAAGGAGAATTTATTTTTGAATAACTATGAGAAACCAAGTTTAACAAAGAAGAGAGTGAGGTAGAAATATCTAAGGACATGTGAAAAGAGAATAAGAAATGAAAGTTTAAAAATTCGTTTATTAAATGCATATGTTTGATGTCTAAGGGAACAAGGATGAATATAATTTAACATTCACTTGGAGAGTTATCTTAAAGATAACTAATTATTATAATAAACATATATATACATGATTATGGAGAATATGGAAAACCACCTTGTTAAGATAACTAAATTACATAGAGGTAGGTTCTATGACAAATGAATAACACTCATTTTATATAAGTTATGGTAGCATGTGCATAGGAGAGTAATGTGATGCATGTGGAGTGAATATCCTCAAGAAGGAGGATATAAAAGAAGATGAAGAGAATATGAAAATGGGAAATATTAATTCACATAGAATAAATAATGTTATGTATAAGAAATAAAAAAGGACCAGAGGCGAGTAGAAGTTTATTTGTAGTGGTGCACAATGAACAAATAAGGTGTGGACATAACTCCATAATAAAAGTCCATAGGAGCTTATGATGATTCAGAAGGTGTAAGAGTATCCCACATATGAATAAAGGAGTAGGTAAGGATTCCCAAAGAGATCACATGAAATTTTATGCGTAACATACTTGATATGTATATGAAGTTTAGGATAAGTCATCCTATAATTTAAATAATGAGAGTGCAAGCTTTATTTCACATGATATAAGAAGATATTAAAGGAAGGAAGTGGAGTAGATAATAATCAAACTAAAGATGATGAAGAGAGAAAATTAACATAAATCTTAGTCCAAGAATGTAGAACAAACTGTGTGATACTAGACAACATTAATAAATAAGAATAAATGGGATTCATTGAGACCTATATTGTTTGGAGTGCCACTAGAGGCATCAAGTGTAGTGAATAAAAGAATGTTAGCAATAAGAGTATTTCACAAAAGTGTCTAAATAGAGGCATAAATAATATGGATAAAATTTATAGCTTGAATATGAAAATATGTCTTACATAAGACTTGGGAGATGAAGTTCAATTATAATTAATTTAATAATGTGAGAAGCATAATAAAAGGAAGATGGTGCACATGGTGGATCAAAACACACAAATATTGGGAAGGAATAAAATATGGTAGAGACATTTGGTGGAGGTGGATGCTTAGAGGTGGGAACATACCCATGATATTAAAAAGAGATAAGATCAAAAGGAATGGAGATATCATGTGGTGGATGGACTAAAAAATTTATGAGTGCATTTTAATAAGATAAGTTATTGAAGCTAAGTGGAGGAGGATCGTTCAAGGCCCAATAGGGGCACAAAAGAGTAATAAGTACATAAAAAGATTACTTTGGCACCACATTATGTGGAAGGGAATATTATGAAATTTAAACCAACAAAAAGAGTGGCCCTACCACACAAACCCTACTTTTAAGAATGATATTATATTTTAATTACCTTAAGAGTATGATTCGGTAAAATCCTAGGTGAGTCAAAAATATTTCATCTCTAAGGATGAATAAGTCCAATTTTGTGAAGGTTCAAACCTAAAATGCACAAGAGCACAATTATTTGGGTGTGAAACCTCATGTGAGATATATAGAGAGTAGATGTTTGAGTGGCCTTACAATTTTTTTAAGCTAGAGCATGGAGCACACATAAGGGCAACCATGCACAAGAAAAGAGAATGCACCAAGGAGTAGCGATAAGGAAATTAAATATACATTTATGAAATGATGTGAAAAATACTTGAAAATGTATTAGGATGAAATTATCTATAATGGTGGGGAAATAAGTTTTTAGAGGTTGTGCTTCATAGAGGAGGGTCATAACTAGATCTAAGTTTAGGATTGTGGGGACTAGGTCTGAGAGTTAAGATAATAAAAAGAACATACATAATTAGTAGTGCATGATTGTATGATGAAGTTTGCACAAAAGTGCATGAAATAATTTATCAAACTATAAATAATATCGAAGGCATTTGGTGCAAAAGGTTGAAAAAAAATTAAAAAATAGAGAAGTCTAAGCCATGAGAGTGTGTAGGTTTGGTACAAGAAATTAGTGCATGAGGGTGATGGCCTAGTATGTAGGTGCATAAATATTTCATGAATATAATATTTTATACTAAGATCGAGGATAAAAATGTGTAAAACATTGGTTGTGAACCTAAAATTAGTTGCATAGACCCATGCCTAGCCATTTAAACCTAAGCTATGTTGGTTACATGAATTACAAGTCAAAATAAAAGGCAAGAGTTGTAAATTTAAATGCATGAAAACATCTATTGTTATGAAATTGAGATTTAAATAGTGATATGTTCATAAGATCCTATGAAACTGAAGAAGAATTGTATACCTATACAAGATCTAACATATGATACATCAAGCCAAAAATAATAAAATCACTACAACTTTTTACATGGAAAAACATATAAATCCTTGATAGCATGCATGGATCCATGTGAAATAATTTTGAAACCTATAAAATGGTGTAAAGGTTCTCATTTGAGAATATTTTAAGCTAGATCAAGGAGATATTTTTCCATATTTTAGAATTAAGCAAGCATACAAAGAAGGCTTGTAGCCTTATATAGAGGAAGGGAGTTCCACAAGACTACATTAGTGTATTTTTAAGCTTGTATGTTGTATTTCATACCCAAAAATCTTGTAATTGTTTCCATGGGAATACAATTTATGTAATATAAATTTAAAACATCAATGCAATTCAATATTTTTTTTTTCTACTAGTTATGTGTGTTGTGTCTAGATATGAGTGTGTTCAATTGAGCCACATGTTATAATGCATCCCTTCATTGAGACCCCTAGTTGCAATTTCATCAAGGTGGAACCTTGAAATAAGTTCTCATATAAAGTGAAACCCTGAAATAGGTTTTTAATGTAAATGTGGAACCTTAAAATAGGTTTGTATGTAAATTAAAACTCTAAATCAACCACTATAGATGGAGTTTAAATTAAAGAGATTACGTAGCAATAACATTCCCAAAAAAATAAAAAATAAAAATGTTCACATGAAAAAAATTCATGCCCTAAATTTTATGCATTTGTACCTCAAAGTGATATAGAATTCCATAAACCATCTATCAATTTGCTCAATATAATAAATGTGCTCAAACTAACCCATATAATCTATCTCATAGTTTCATATAATCTATCAAATATTACTCATAATAAATTATAATTCCCCACATATGGCTCAATTTAATTAATCTATCTAAATTGAACCACATAATATAACCCAAAAAATGAACTATTTATTTTCCAAGTATTGAATCTCTAAGACAATCACACTATATGCCCCCTTTTGACATGAGAGATGAATCTTACAAATCACTTTTCTCAAAATAAAGAGTTATGTGCATATTGTGTTATATATAAAAATGTAATCATGTAAATTATGTATAAAAAATGATAATATATGTCATCATATAAATATTTTATCATTTAAGCATGCATGAAACATGCAATCTAATTGAAGGGCATACAAATGTTATGTCAAGAGGATTTACCATTTAGGCACATGGTAATAAGAATCATAGTGGATGTATGATATAAATAATGAAATCACACATAATAAAAGTATGCATGATAAAAATAATGGCACCAAGATCACTAAAATTCATATATTTTTCCACACACACATATGTACATAATATTATTATCATGAGGCACACACACACACACTCAAGACACGATCTAAGTCTAAGTAAACTTTACCCTAACATAAATAACATGGACTAGAGGATAATATAACAATAATATCACTTAATATTAATAGAAAAATAAATAAAATCTTAGGATACATAATATATAAAACATAAATGATCACACAATGTAATAATCATCAACATCAAATAAAAATGGAGCAAACAATGTTAGTCTACATGATTAATCAATGCAATTATAAAATATATAAAAATGTAATATTCATATGAAATAGTACCCTATAAATTATATTCAATATCAAATCATTTTTATAGTATACTATTGTCAATGGATATATATAGAAAAGATAAAAAATGATAAGTGTACAAATATGCCCCTAGTGTAGGCACGACCCAAATGTAGAAAGGTATCCATTGGGTGCAATGAATGCCACAAATTTATATGTCTATGTATTATATGTAACTTTTATGCCATGAATCCCACTCATGTATATCATGAAAATCATGTGTGTATGGAATGGATATGTAATTTACCATGTATATGATAAATAACATCAATTAAGCATGTATAATATCAAAGCTTGTCATGCATAAGTCTTGAATTTTTTTGAATTTTTTTACAATTTTTTTATGTATTTTAAAAATTTTAAAATATTTTCCTAATAAATAATGATCCCATTAATGGTATGATCACATGTAGGTCCTAGATTAATTAGTTTGAATTCCCCATGTCATGAGTGTGGGGTAATATATGTATCATTAATTGAATCATAGTCAACATTATCATGTATACACTATGTAGATGTAATTAACATAGTAACTTATGGAATTCATTGTATAGTGAGAGAGTGTGTCAATTTTTATTGTTGAACATGCAAAAAATATCAGATAACTAACTAGGATGTGACAAATAGGGTAACATATATTGAACTCAAATAAAATAATGATGTAATGGACATTGGAGAACTAGTATTTGAGGAAGATCATTTACATGTCTTTTAATGTTAAGTTGAAAGCTTCCATGAGAAATTTTTATTAGATATTATTTTTTTTGTTATTTTTAATTGTATATATTTTTTTTTATTACTCAAATGAACTCCATGAATAGTCATTACCCAAATAAAATTATTCTTACTATATTATTAGTATTAATCACAAAGAAAGGTGACCCACTTTAACACACAACCACCATAAGAATTTTTATGAGAAAGGATGAATGGTGAATGTAATTCACCACTTTGGGATTCTCACCCTCTAGCCTCTTTCCCCATTGAAAAATATTTTAGTGACTGTAGTGCCTATTAAATCACCCTTGTCTCATAATTACTACAAATGTGGGATTAAAAAATTATCACATAATAATTTATTTTAATGTTAAGCTAAAATTGCCCACAAGAAATTTTAATTATACATTAATTTCTATGGGAATTTTACTCATCAACAAGGTTTTTTTAAGGTCTTCTAGGAAAAATCCTTATGTAATTTTTTGGTGAATATTGAAAAGTTAGTTTCAAAATGGAGGTAAATTGAAGGGTAAGTAGTTTCATCAGGAAAGAAGATCATATGTGTCACCCTATAGATAGCATCTACATTTGGTGAATGGTGTCTAGGGTCTCTAGAGAGTGGTCAAAGAATGTGGACATTGTCTAGAATCTATAGACACCATCGAGACTATGTAGATGGTGTCCAAACTATGTGGATAACATTTATACTTTATGGATGGAATCTAAACTCTATGGACAATGTCTAGAGTTGGTGGATGGTGTTTAGAGTCTGTGGATGTTTTCTAGAGATTTTAGATGTTTTCAAGATCCTATGGATAACATCCAAAATCTATGGATGGCATACAGAGTCTATGGATGATATTCAGAGTTAGTGGATGACATCTAGAGCTTGTGAACACTATATAGAGCATGTGGATGTTATTTAGACTCTATGGAAATTATCTAGACAATACGTATGGCATCCAAAGTATGTGGACACCATTTATATTCTTGGATCTTATCTAGAGTCTATTCACCATGTCTAGAGTTTTTAGACAATGTCTAGAGTTTATGGATGGTTTCAAAACTCTATAAACATCATCTAGACTCTATGGACATGGTATAAAGCATGTGGATGCCATTAAAAATCTATAAACACCATCTAAGGTTTGTGGATGATGTCCATACATTGTGGGTGGTGTCCAAATCTTGTGGGCACTGTTCAAACCATGTGGACACTGTCTAAACCATGTGGTTTCCATTTAGAACATGTGAATAGTGTTTATTCTATCTTTTCAATCTCTATATATTATAAACAATGCTTGGAATCTATGGGAAATGCCTATATATATACCTCACCCCTTATATTTTCTCATTTCTCTTGTATGCTTACTTTAAAGCTTGATCTCATCCTTTACACTAAACCTCATCCTCTACTCTCAATCTCATAAGTGAATTTAAACCTTGTATCTTCTACCCCCATTCACATGTTTTTCTATATCAATCTTATGTACCCAAAAATATTAAGGCTTTTATAAGATGAGAAATCTTATAGTGACCAGATCAGCATATGTTATTTGAGAGGCCTCATTTACATACTCCATTATGAGACAGACATGAATTTGTTAAACATTCTCATGTCTAATTACAAACCTTCTTCTAGAGAGTTTTATTTTACCCTCAACTCTTGGAATATTAATTTTGGCACCTTGCCTTTAGATATCAAATGCTTGTTAGGGATGCCACATAGAAATGTCAAACCCATGTCCACAAAATCTATTTTATTTGACAAAGACAAAATATATCTATAAAATCACTTGGTTGTAGATACATCTACCTCACTAGGTAATATTATTTTCATTAATTAATATTCAATGTTTTATGTATGAAATTCAAAATTAAATGTATGAATTTGTTGAACATTTTCATCTCTAATTACAAACCTTCTTCTAGAGAGTTTTATTTTACCCTCAACTCTTAGAATCTTACTTTTGGCACCTTGCCTTTAGATATCAAATGCTTGTTAGGGATGCCACATAGAAATGTCAAACCCATGTCCACAAAATCTATTTTATTTGAAAAAGACAAAATATATCTAGAAAATCACTTGGCTATAGATACATCTACCTCGATAGGTAATATTATTTTCATTAATTAATATTTAATGTTTTATGTATGAAATTCAAAATTAAATGTCTCATTTAAATATTGTAATTAATTTGTTGCTTCCATTATAGTCACCCCTAATCATTAGTGAAGGGGTATTTTGATTCAAAACATAACAAATCCATATCTATAAGCCCTCATTATTATTTTCTAGGTGAGGATTGTTTAAAGGGAAGATGTATAGACTTCTCATTTTGTAATGTATCATACATTATTCATTCTATTGGTGGACAAAACTTTGATTGGTGTACATTTATTTCAAATAAGATACAAAATTATTTGGGTTGTACCTTTCAAAGTGACACACAATTTTCATTTCTAATTATCTTTTGGATTTATACTACAAGGTGTATCATGAGCTGAAGGGAACAAGTGTTCCAACTATCTTTCATGAAAAAATGAAATCTATTTCTATGGCCCTTGTTGATCTGGAGGTAATTTTTAAGTTTAATTTTAAGTAATTAAATTATCATGTTATTATCTTGTTATAATTCAAATTAAAGTTTGTATGTTTCCTTATAATAGAGAAGATAATTTATTTCTTAATCAAGAAGAGAAGCTACACTAAACAAACACCATCTCATCGAGGGCTCCAATGATTCTCATTCTGATAGGGGTGATGACACAAATTTTGGTGTGGTGACACCATTGATAAGGAAAGAGAAAATTTAGAGATCTATATTGCCTACTTTTACACATCGACTAGGCCCATTAGGCACATCCCTAAATCCAAGTTTTAAAGTTTTAAAATTTTATTGAAATTTGATGTAATAAAAAAAATGCTTTTTGGAATTATTAATGTTTCGTTTAATTTCATAGCAGTATCTAGCATTGGCAACATTTTACATCAACCTATTCAACATTTATCTTGAGTGTTTTTATGTACCTAGGGATATTCAATATTAATGTATATGGGTTGATGGAGATGCTAACATGTGGCACACACCCCCTCAGTTAGTTATATGAGTCCATTATATTAGGATAATTAAATAAATTATGGAATTAGTGCATTGGGTAATGGTCATCCTACATTGGGATTATGAGTTTACCCATCTATTGTTAGTTATATATAGGTTTATATAAAGGAGATGATTCTTTTCTCATTTCTGGCCCCTTCCTCTTCTTGGCATACACCTTGCACTTTTATTCTTCTTCCTTACATTCCTTGGCCTCAAATCTCTCAATGCCTGCCTTAGTCATGTTAGCCTTCATCATTTCGTCTCTTGTCTTTTCTAGATCCCATGCCTTTTTAATATCCATGTCACTGAGACCAAGCTTCCTCCATACTTATTCCTTTCTTGCCTCTTTGCTTGGGAGTGGTGAAGAAATTCTCTCACTAGATAAGGAGTCATCTTATTTGGGAATAATGTACACATATTTCCAAAATAATTGTACCCTCTCCATCTCTTCTTGCTCCTTTTGTGCCTCTTATGCCTTTATGTCCACCAGGGTGATGGTGGGCATCACAATAAGAAACTTTGTCTTCTTTTTCTTTTCCTTTGAGATAGGAGAAGTCCTTAGCATGAATTTTATGCACTTATTTGTAGCAGCCAATGGAGAGGCTTCATCACCAGGGGTGATATTCAACTTGATGCATTCTTTTATCTCTTCAAGTGTCCCCCCCTTCTTCTTGGGAGACTTTTTCTTCTAATTGACACCAACATTCCTTCATCATCGATCTAAATGGGGAGGTCATCACTCTTCTCGATGATAGGGCCCTTCTTCCTTAGATTTATCTCATATTATAACCTATGGATATGCCAAAGTATGGTTTTTTCTTGGAGGGGGTGGATGTCAGTGTGATTTGAATAATCATCTTCATCCTTGGTTGTTTCTCCCTGGGTGCACAAACTAATGATGTAACCTATTCCTCTCATGTCTAATTCCCTCACTAGGATATCTATTTTTTTTTCATTGGGGATCATTCAAAGTGCATCCATGAAGTATTTGGATGAGAAGGCATATAGGATATTTAACTAGCTTTATTTATTTCCATCGATCAATACCAAGCATACTATGTATAAGTGATGAATAACATCAAAGGTCACCATTCAATACATGCTCTTGGGGAGCTCCTAGGGGATGCACCACTCTAGCCCAAATGCTTATATGTACTTCTTACACCAACCTACCACTCAAGTTTTATTTTTCATGGAAAAGGAAAGGGGTAAGTGAAATCACTATACTTTTATGCCGGGGAGTCATTATGCTCTAGGAAAATCTAGAGATTATCTTCATCCCCATCTAGTACTTTAATATCCTCCATGACTATTAAGATTAGAATGGACCCCCACTTGAAGGTCCCCTTTACTATGTGGCAATCCAACCAATTTTTACAAATTCTTTTCCTATAAATTTTTCAATATTAAATTTTATTCCATGCACCATATGATAGGTGATGCAGAGGTAAGCTTTGGTGATATCAGCTCACTAACCACTAGGGTAAAGTTTCAAACTTATGAGGTATGCCTCTACCCTCATAATAGGGTCCTTATAATATTTAATGGGTAATGAAAAAACCCATTGTAATAATTCAAAATATTTGTAATGTGCTCCACCTCTTCATCGGCACCAATCATTTGGTGAATATCTTTGCTAGTGTTTAGAATCATAGTTATCCTTCCTATTAGGCATGCCTAAATCCTCATGTGACTCCCTAAAAAATATATGTGATCTCCATAGACTCAGTAAAGAAGGAATTAAATTAGTTCTTCTAGCTTTCCAAAGCATGAAAATTCATAAATCTAAGTTTCACTAGAGGCCATCAATCTATCTCAGATTGAGACATCAAACAATGTTGTACCTTGCTCTATCTTATTTCCTGTATCCACCATCTTATCTAATGTTAAGTCTTTCACATGGCTCAATATATGGTGGTTATAATCCTTCAACTAGAAAGTGTATGTAAAGGAATTCCAATTTTACCCTATTAAGACCTCTGGGGGATATTGCATCACCTGGTAAGACATCTTCATTAGTTCCTTAGTGTTGACTTGTGTAATGCTGACTCATTCCACTAGTGGCTCTATTACTCTTGTAATGTCCACTTTAGATGTTGTATATGCCTACTTTGGATCTTGTTATGCCTATTGTGAAACTGATCCCTTTCACTTTTTCCCATTATGAATCTATTGGTATTAAAATGTAGTAGGTTTGGTTTCCTAAAGCCTTGAATGGTTATTTGTGCTTCACAGTCATGAGATCTATGATTTCACCTTTAGCCTTTGAGTTTCTTAAGTTGTTAATGGTAATCTAGGCATCAAATTACTTTCTAGCTATCTGGTTTCTATAGAATTCTCTCCCCACACCTATTTAAACTAGTCTCACTATGAACATAATTTCTCTTATTATGTAGTCATTCACTTTTTGGTTCCTATAGATGCTCAAATTCTCACTCTAGTGGGGTTTTCTTACCTCATCTCTTTAGTTCATTATGGTTTGTTCTAAGTCTCAAGTTTACATAAAGTTTGTAACCAAAACCAGTCTATCACTTGATGTTTTATACCCTTATTCCATCTGCCATCTTTAATATAGGTGCTTTAATGGTGTGGTGATGCCTTGATTTCTTGAACAATGAAAAATATCATGAAATCCACAAAAAACCTTTGTCATTAATTCATTTAATGCAAATATTTGTGCTTCTACCATCACCTCATTAAATTATCCTAATAGTAATTTGGTGAAGTGATGTGTAGGTCAAAAAGTCACTTCCCACTCAATTTTGGGTGGATGCTAACTATCATTGATTATTATCTTATGTGATTTATTCACTTAGTATGATCTTTACATACCTTGTGGAAACCTAGATGTATTGCCTCACATGTGCATAAATCAACCTCCTTGGTTCTACTTTCTCTTCTTATTGTGCTTTTATTTCAAGGATGCTTCTCTATCTTGGTTGGTTTCATGCACTTCATCTTGCCTTGGTATATCCAACCCCATAAAAATCCCTTATGCAAGCCCTCTAATGCTTGATTTTCCTCTAGTTATCTTGTACATGATCATGTTGTGTGTTTTCACTTTCTCTTGTGTACATGATCATGTTGTGCATCTTCACTTTTCTCTTTTGATCTCTAGCATATGATCAATTGATGTGCTTTATTTTGGTCTCTAAATTCTTGTGCACTTAGCATTCTATGCATCTTTGTCACATAGATCTTATTTCTTCAAAGTATATAAAATTCCTCATGCCTAAAAACTTAGGCATTTGGCCCTGGGTGCTTAAAAAGTAAATAGGTTTGACTCACTTGAATTGTATTATGCACAGAAGTACCATAGTAGTTCTTCATTAGGCATGTAAGTACACTTCAATATACCTCATGTATACATAGATATTGTGCATATTTCTCTTGAGTTTAGTGAGTTTCACATGCCTGTTAATTATATGTCTAGCCTTATGTGCTTAGAAAGTGTAAGGGATCAACTCACTTGGTTGGAATTATGCATGAAAGGCCACATAATTTTTTACTTGTGGGCTTGAAAGCACCCTACATCTATGATCTAGCAAATGAGGGTTTGGTATGCTCTCTTTATCTAAAGATGGAAATCCTCACATGCCCAAAAACATAGGTGTCTAGCCTTAAGCACTTAAAAGTGCAAGTTCTTGACTCACCTACCTATAATTATGCATGAAGTGTTAGTAGATTTTTCCCAGTAGGCTTCAAAGTGTTGCTTCTTCACTTTTTACACTACAATACAAATAATAAAACAAAAAGAATGGTTTGGCTTACACCAAACATTATTCTAGTTATGAAAAATTAAACTGAATAGTGACAAAGAAGTTTATTTTCTCATGGCACAAGTGTCATACTATTACTAATATGACTTCAACTTGTTGCCATTGAAATACTTAGAGAGTATTTTAATAGACAACATGTGCAACTTGCATGTTCCTATCTCTAATATGTGGTGGATGATATAGGGGTCCATCCACCTTATCTATAGTTTTCTTTGGTGTTTTAAGTACTTGGAGTCATATAGAAGCACTAATGTTCCTTTAGTTAGTTCCTTGCACTTAATATGATTATCATGTTAGAGTTTTTGGCACACCTTCTTGATATGATAACTCTGTCTTGCTTGGGCATGATTTTCATCCAAGCACTCTAAGTGCTTTAGTTTTGTACTCAAATATTCTTGGTCATCTAAGTGACCAATTCATGTAATGCATAATGATGGCACCATGAACTCCACCAGTAGAATTGCCTCATCTGTAAACACCAATTGGAATGGTGTAACCTTGTTTCGGAGCTTATATGTTATTTGGTATGCCCATAGTACTTTTGATACTCGATCATTACAATCCTTGTGAACACACATCACATATCTTTGTGAGGCATGTTTTTAGTATCTTTTTAAATGCCTTAGTTGTGATGTTTTCTTATGGATGATAAGGGGTGGTTTTGTGGTGCACCACTATGTACTTAATCAAGAGGATATGCACTATTTCATTGATAAAGTCAGTGCCCCTACCACTATTTAGATTGAATGGGAAACTATAGTAGCTTATTATGTTTTCCCAACTAAAACATGTAACTATGGTGGTTGTGTAATCCTTTATAGGCACTACTTATTACCGCTTGGTAAAATAATCAGTAGCCACTAGAATATACCTTACACCTCTACATCTTTATATAAGAGTTATCAACCCAAAAAAATCAATGGCCCATTTTTTGAATGGTGCCTAAGAAAGAATGGGGATGAGAGGCATTTCATCATGGTGGTTGGGATTTCTTATGTGCTAGCATATATTGTATGCCTTGGTATAATCCTTCACATATTGAAATAGACTTGGCCACCATAATCCTATTATAACACTTTGTGTGCCATTACCTCTCCAACATAATGACCTCCTACTTTGCCTTCATATAGCTCTCACAAGATGGAGTCTATTTCATGTTCTAAGACACATTGGCATAAAAATTCATCTCTACTTAGTTTATACAATTCTCCACTAATGATTTGATAGGGGGTAGTGTAAAATGCTATCTATTTGTTCTCCTTATTTATCATAGTCTAGGGTGCAATCCCAGATGTTATAAAGGTGGAAATCTCCACCAAATCCTTAGTGATGCATTTGTCTAATTTCACATCCAAAATGTCATCCTCAATAGGTGACATTACATCACTATAATTTATGTGGGGAAAATGGACTAGCCCCAAGTTTTGCTTTCTAAGCTTAATAACAATGGAGAACTGAAACTCCTAGAATAGAACTATCCATTTGTGTATGCACCCATGTAAAATAGGATTGTTCACTAGGTACTTGAGCACCTCATGATCAGTGAAAAAGATTAATGGGGTTTCCAAGTAATATTATCTAGATTTTTACAAGGCATAGACCATGGTGAGCACCTCACACTCCTTGGTTGTGTAATTATGCTTTGTTGGTGTCAACTTTATACTTGTGAAGGAGATGAGATGATTCATCTTACCTTCACTAGGTTGTGCTAAAATGGCACAAATTGCAAAGTCAAAAGCATTGACATGAACATGAAAAGGTATTATCTAGTCATAGAACTATAGAATAGGCACGCTAGTAAGTTTGAGCTTCAATGTTTCAAATGCCTCCTCTTACACTCCACCCTAATAGAATAGGCCATCATTACACAAGAGATCCTCCAACAGCATTGCACTCTTCACATAATTCATAAATTTATCATAATATTTGAAATGGAAAAGAAAGGTGAAAACATCTTTCTGCATTGAAGGAGTCTAGAGCTAGATGATGATGGCCATCTTCATGGATTTAACAAGAAAATTTTCCTTATAGACAATATGATTAAGGTTCTAAAGGGGGTCATGAAGACACACTTTTTTAGGTTTAAATATATTTGTAGTTGTAATCACCTTTCAAACATGAGGCATAGGTTATCGTAATGGTCCCTTACAAGGCCATACATGGTCTAGTTATGGAGGTATACTTGGAGAAATTAGTGGATAAATTATTTGAATGTAGTGATCACTACTCTAGAGAATACAGTTAGCACATTCTTGATTCCAAAGGGCATCACATTATAAGCAAAACAACCCCATTTAGTCAGAAAGGTTATTTTAGGATTATCCGCCTCTTCAATCTAGACCTGATGGTAGCCCAAAAAACCATTAGTGAATGTATAGATTTTGTAGCCTACGACATCCTCCAAGACTTGGTTAGTGAATAGGGTCAGGAAAGTCAGTAATGTAGGTAGAGTTCAAAAGTTTATAATTGATGTAGATCTGGATACACCCATCCTTATTAATAATTATGACCATTTGGCTCACCGATTTAGATTCCTATATAGGGAAGATTATGTCTATAGCTAGCATTACATCAATCTCCATTTTTACCTTTGCATAGAGATTGGGGTTCATTCTATATAGGTGTTTTTTTATTGGTCTTATGCCATCTACCAATTTTATGCTCATTTTCTCAAGGGATAGGTGGGTGCCCTTCATGTCTTAGTAGTTTCATGAGAACAAGTATTGTAATTACTTCGAGAGGTTCACAATTTGTGCCATCTCTATGTCGAACCAATATGCACCTAGAGTGGTGATCTTTGGCTCTCCTTCCATTATTATGTCTTCCTTGGTGGTCTTGAGTGAAATGTAGTAGGGTTCATTTCTATCCTAGTGGTAATCTTCATCTTGCCTTGTCCCTTCTATTTTTTCTATTTGAAGATGTGTTGGATCTTCTTCATTTGGGGTGGTATCCTCTATATTATGTACAAGTTTTTTCTTCCTATTAGAGCCTTCCAATTTTGCTCCTTCCAGGTTTCATTGTCCTCTTTTCTTGAGTCATTGTTGAGAGCCTATTCTTTAAATAAATTTGGGAATGTAGTCCTTTCACCCCAAAAAAATCTCTTAGGCACTCCCCTATAATGGTAGTGTCCTCAAATACTACTCTATGAATGACTTGTAGTGGCTCAAGTAGTTCCAAGTTATGCAAAGAAAAAGGATAAGGTGTGCACGAACCTCTCCTTGAGTACGTCCCAATTTTCTATCTCATGGAACATTTCATTTACAATGTACCATGCTCACACCCATGTCTTAAAATTCCTATAGAATATGTGCACCCACATGATTCTTAGTGTGTTATCAGCATAGATAGTCTAAGTATCTCGACATAAATGCACATGCACTACTAGGTTAGAATTACTTAAGTAGAAATATCCAAGTCCTCATTGCTTTTTCCAAACCTAGTTCATAATGCTACCTTTATAGCTTGCCAAGTTGGCAAGCTAGGCCTTTGCACTACCCACCAATGAGTAGTAGTGCTCCTTAGAGTATGCACTAGTATGCCCATTTTGTCTACTTCTTTGGGGATACATGATTCAATATCATGGAGATAGTTTTATATTGGATTGTTCCCCTTATATTTCAAAAGTGTTTTAATCTTTCCTCTACTCAGATGGAACACCTTATTTCCCTTCCTTTTGGTGTAGGGGACACATTTATTATGAGTGTGATCAATTTGAATCAAGCCCATTATATGTGGTTTGGGTGCCATCACTTACACTAGGTAGCACCTTAAACTAGTAGTTTCATAACCCTCCTTGACCCATCAGTTATAGGCTACATCAATTATATCAGAAGCTAATTGTCCATCCTCTCATTCGAGCACTCCTTGGTCACTTGGGGTAAGCTTTTTGGTATTTTTCACCACGATGTTATAAATGTGGTTGATCTCATCTTCAAGATCAACATTTTCCACATAAGGGGGTCCTTGATCACCTGAGATGGAGATCACCACCCTCTCTTTCCCATTCTCAAAGGTTATATAGTACCTTTTAAAATACATGTCTACATTGTTTGCATAGCACCATGGCCTTCCCAAGAGCAATGGATAGTTGTCATGCTCAGTTAGCTTGATGGCCTTGAAGTCGGTGTGAAACTCAACACCCATAATGTATACAATGACACTCTTAAGGATCATGATGGGCTATGATATTTTTTTGTTTTCCATGAATAATACATGAGGTGAAGGCCTTAAAGCTAGCCTCCCCATTTTATCCCATTCATTATTTGTCAAAATGTTTACCTCAGTGTTAGTGTCCATATAGACCTAAAAAACTAACCATCCATCAATGGTGGTATTTACTAGTAGCTCTTAGTCATACTCTACATTTTGAGTGTGCCTTACTTCATGTACCCACTCCATATATGCCATAATAACTTTAATTACATGGGGTTCAATAACTTCACTTTGCTTTCTCCCTACGTGATCTAAGAGAAAATACTTTAGTAGGGCAAGCATCTCTTCCATTTGTAAGAGGTGCAAGATCTCTATGAACTCCTATACTTTAACCTCTTGGCTATCTTAATTTTTTATGAGGTGGTAGCCTGTGCTTGTAGATCTCTTGCTAGCTAGATTTCTCCTTGAAAATTTTATATTAGACTCATGGCTTATTTTAGGATGTCCTAGTGCATAGGTTTAGGGTAGGGCATAGATTTTAGCTCAAGCTACATTATGTTCTTGGTGCATCTTGGTTTACCATATTCCAAGCGTAGCTCTTATGTTAGCATAGTTGGTAGCTAAAAGGTGAACCCACTCCATGTGGTTACCTACATTTCAATGGGTTTTGTGTGGGTTGTTTGTGACTTTGAACCCATTTTTCCACCTTCAACTTGTGCCTAACCATTAAAATTCCTTTGTCTATATTAGGTCAGTCTTGAATCAAATTCTTATACAAGTCTAGGAAATATTTGACTACATGTGGTCCTCGACAATACCCACATGTCAGATTTGTGGGGAAGTCACATTCATAATATTTGATTGATTTGTACTTGTAACATGATCATAGTGGGAATCTTCCTCTACCATATTCTCCACCTCACCCTCATATGCCTTATTTATTCCCATAGATGGTATTTAATTAGCCATATCCCTCATTTCCTTGGGTTGCCTACCCTTTGGCTGATGTAGTCACCTACCTTGTGCCTTTTTCCATGTTATGGCACATCTCATCAATCACCTAATAGTCAAATATTGTGTGGTTATAGGCATCACACAAATTATAATAAAGAGTCATGTTAACTTGATAAGCACATTGTAGTAATGGGTAGCTGTAATAGTCATTCACTTCATGATAAATTTCATAGCTGAGAAGTAGTGCATGAATATTTCTTCATGGGAAACTTTTCTTGTTGTGGCCTTCCAACTCATAATTGATATACCATAATCTAATTTAGATGTCATACACTAAACCAATTTTTAGATTCTCTAATTTGGAGGCCATGGATGCAACTTGTGCCTCCATGAATGGACTGATCCCTATGTAGGTACTCCCAACTACCTTTACTCAGAGTATGGCTGCAAGTGCTTCACAGGGGGTCTATGAACTTTTCATGGATAGTAATTCATAAATGGCACTAATAATGCTCCAATGAACCATTATAAATGTTGGTAGCATTGGATGTCATAATAAAGCTTGGAGAGGATATTTGTGAAATGCACATCATAAAGTGTATGGTCTTTGATAGTGCTTGGCTAATTTCATTAATCACCATGATGATTTGTTGCTCAAACTCAACAATATCAAACTCCTTCAAGAATTATTCCTTTAATGTGTCATAATCAACTATTTCCAAGTTAAAATCAAATTTTTGATACCAAGTATGGGCACAATCTAGCAAGGTCATTATAAACTAAGTCTCCTTATACTCTAACTAGGTGATATCCTAAGTGCACCATTAAAGCTCACATTTGAGCACATGCTCTATGTCATTCTCTATGTCATGATACTTAGGTAAGTTTATTTCCATTTCATAATAAATATTCTAGGGGAGTGCTAGTATTTAAGGCACTTACCCCCTGGTATCTATGTTAGAGGTAGACCTCTATTACCTCTAGTTGTAGAGTTGAACATTGACCTAGTTTTTATTAGTTTCACCATTTAATTTGATGGTGTGGTACTACTCATTTGTGGCATTAGGCCACTTCCTATGGGCTATTTTCTAGTCTATATAGCTAACATCTATTAAACTAAAGAGATTGCACTTACATTTTGTTAATCTAGATAATTGGTGCTCATGGTTTGGGTAGTTGAAATAACACCCAAATTCTAAGAGTTATCTTTACTTATCTCTTCATAAAGAAGCACTTGTTCAATCAAAAAATATATCAAACTCAATATCAGTAATAGGATCAATTAATACTCTTCTTTCATCAAAAGGGCGATCCAATGCATGAGCTTATACTATAGGTTTAAAAGGGGTAGGATCTTTTGGCATGTCTTCAATATCTAAACTCTATAGAGACCTGATGTATTATTCACTCAATAATTAATGAGCTTAGCCTATAAATTTAGTGTTTCTCTCTCCTTATCACTACTATAATTTGAAAGAACTTTCCCTATGCCCTACCCATTTGTTATGGGTCCTCTCGACACTTCCAAATTCTAGATCCTCTATTAGCCTACTCCTCTTGTTATAATTCTACCTTCAGAGCTCTCATGAGTCAAGTTGATTATCCCTATCCATCATGATTCACCTACACTTCCCCTTTTCCCTTTCTATGCTTGCTCATATGTGTAAAGACTTTAGCCTTCCATATTTGTGTTTTTACAACCATAATCTACCAGGAACTTTTTCAATTCTAAGTTGAACTCTCTTATGTACATGCCTCTTGGTTCATGAAAAAACATGTACTCTAATTCTTTAAGGTAAGAGTAGGTTAACACTAAAAATCTAGCATGTAATTGTTTAGAGCTCCATTCCACCACTTATCCATAGCTCATGTCCAAATGACATATAGGATCTTGAGCCTTTCTAGGCATTCCTTTATCCACTCAAGGAACTAATCATAGCTTCATCTTCTATGGGTCATATAGGCTACTAATAATTAGTACACATGCTTAGGTAATTCATAAAATAAGACTTCATATAGAGTACTATACAAGTTGTCTTGGACCCATTTCATTAAATTCTACCCTTGACAAGTTGGATCCTTCTACATGAAGCTATCTTCCATTTTTTCTAGCCATTGCTCAATATTCTCAAGTGAGAGTTAGAGAATTATTCTATTACACCACTTTAGTAACAAAATTTAACATGGGTCTTAGAAATGGAACTAAAATGTTATAGAAAAGTCAATTATTTCAATCCATATACTTAGTCTGCTAACCAAGTCAGGTCTTGATTAGTTATAACTAATCTCAAGTGTGGGATATTCTTGTAGTGCACAACATTTAATCACACTACTTCATTGGCATAAATCACATAAGGCACAATCCTTATGTGCTCACCCAAAGTATATTAGGGAAGGGACTGGGGCCCATGTTATGATAGTTGAAACATGGTGAAACTCAATTGATAAAGGACTTAGTGATTTTAAAAATAAGCTTTGGTGGATTCATTGATGCAAGCCATTATAGGTAGGGTCAATAGGTGCAAGCCTATTCAAGGTGACTAGTCCTAGTCATAGTGACATAAGTATAGATCGAGATAGTTTTGGTTCTTAAGGGTGAAAGCCCTTGGAATAGTAAGCTAAGTTACATTTAGGTGCTTAGCAATTCAATGGAAATTATTATGTTTAGGAATTTATGCTCAATCTATCACTCTAGTGTCAGGATGAGAAACACCGGAAGCATACAATTGATTACCAAATACCAAGCAACTATAATATGCGGAAATAACTAGATTCACCAAGTAACTAGAATTCAGAATAACACAGCATATGAGAGACAATACACAACTTGTATTAACACTTTATATAGAAAAGAATACAATAAAGAAGATGCCACTTCTTCTCCACCACCTCTTCAGAGGCTCACCACACCTCAAGTGAATAGTAATTCTTCTCCACCAAAGCTCTCCCTCTCAGGTCCCAACACCCAACTCAAATACAGAGTTGGTGTTCACCTCCCATGCTCCACGCACACCACAAGTGCTCCACGCACTCCACAAGTACTCCACGTACTCAACAAGTACTCAAGGTACTTCAAGTAGATCTCCCATGAATCTGCAACAACCTGCAATTCAACAAACCATACTTATGGAAGGAACTCCCTTGCCTTCCTCTCTTGCTCTATCCGAGTACACACCTGTACTCCAAGTAGATCCTACCTGATACTACTCCTTGTTGTGTTGCTGTCTATATGATCTTGCACACCTGCAAATCAAACACGATTCTACTCACCTGTGAACCTTGACCTTGCACACACATACACCTGCAGATCAATGATCTTACTTACCATGTAGATATCCTATATAGGCCATGCAACTGTGACCAAGATCCTACACTCCTAAAGAATCCAGTTGACTCTCCAAAACCAGCACCTACACCTGGTATTGTGGAACTAGGAGGAACACCCTTGCTCACCTCACACACAGAAGGAACAAACTTTGCTCAACTCAAAACTAGAACACTTTTCCAATACAACCATGAGTCTATTATATAGATCTCATCCAAAAAATAATTAGACATCTAATTACAATAATTAGATCCGCAGCTATGAGTCTAAAATTAGCACTCATCATGCAAACACTTGGTTCGTCAACCAACTGCCCGTAATTAACTTGCAGTCAAACCACACAGGTGACCGACGTTAGTCCCTATCTACCTGGAGGTGACCGACGTTGGCCGATATATGATCGACGTCGGTTACTTCTCTCTGCTATCCTGCCGATGTCGGCTGATCAGACTGACCCCAGCTTCTCTGCAACTCAGCAACCTTCAGCAACCTCCTCTCCTGTTTGCATCAGTGAAGCTTTTAGCTCCACAACCTAACAATCTCCCACTTGGAGATAAATAGTTGCACTGTACCTGTACCCCGTCTAATCTGTTTCCTAGTTTGTATCCCTCTTCAAGCTTAATCCTGAAGACAACCCACCACACATCCCGTGGTGTACCACCTATCATCCGAGTACCCTGCCACATCCAAACCTACAACACCTGTAGTGAAGTCCTGACCCTACATAGCAACACCTACTGCCAGTCCCTCTCAAATCCCTAAGAATTCACTTCCCTGAATTGGCTCCTAACTCTGACAGCTCCCATTGCATGGGAATACTCAGGTTTATACCAGACCTCATGTGATTTTAGACACTATACCTGTTCAGCCCTTAGTGTGCTCCGGCTCTGCATCCCAAACCTCGCCAACACTTGATTCACATCAGCTCCCAATGGAGACAAAATCTACCTATGATCTCCATGTCTCCCATGTCAAAGAATTCCACTGCTCCAAACTCCTCATGACATGCCACTGAAACTAATCTTACCCTTAGCTCAGCAAAACCCTGTATGTACAAACCTACTATAGCAAAACATATCATCCACATACAGCAATAGAATGATGTTGCAATCATCATCCCCCTGGTAAGTCAAACCACAGTAGTTACCCTGACACTGACTAGAGTCATGCTCTATCCTCCACCTGTCAAAACCTGTACCACTGTCCTGCAGCTCCTCAAGACCATATGACCTGGTCTTCCATCTCACATATCCGTTCTCTCTATTCTTCTACTAAGGCATCCATTCGTCTCTATGCTTTCATCCAGCTGGCAAACCTACCAAAACACCCATTTGGTTCTACATCATAATCCTGCCATGCTCCCACCTATTTCCTGGATCCTTCCTGCTCTACAATCAGCAACAAGTATAAAGAAGAGGAACACAAATTTGAGGGCCTACTTACACCTTCAGTCCTCTGTATGGGTGTTTGAGACTCCTTGACAGCATGCTATCCACCCAAAATTCGTTACAGTGACTGACCTCGGCCACCCCACAGTCTGCATCCGATCGACGTCGGTTCTCATGCGTTTGTCCCTGACTACCAACCTACCAACACTGGTGTCCCTGCTGCCAACATCGGTCCTCCTGACCGACATCGGTCTTACCTACTGCCGACGTCGGTCCCCTTGACCGACGTCGGTCTTACTCTGCCTGACACTGCCGGCTTCGGTTTGCACATGACCGACATCGACATTTGTCTGTTTGACACCGGTTCCTCCTAACCGACATCGGTGCCTGTGTTCGCCTGTGAGTGATGAATTTTTACCCGCGAGCTCCTTTGAATCAAATCCCATGTCCAAACTGCCCTGCTCAGATGTATCCAGCCTCATGCACTGAACTCTGTCCACCATCTCCTCTAAGAACACCAAGGCTTTCCAGTTCTTAAGCCTATCAAATATATCCATCTTTCGCTTAAGAACATGCATCTCCTTCCTGCTCATGTGACCAAGCCTACGAAGCCACGTCTCTGCAACAGAAGAAGAATCAGTAATATAAACAAGTAGATAAAGAGTACATGTCTTCTTACCACCAGCTAATTCAAGTGCTACCGCTGTGAGAGTTCTTGTGTATCTCTCATCACCCAATCTTTCTAAAGAAATTAGCTAAATCTCCAAACCTAGGACCTGCATGACCTTCATCAACACCTGTGTGTTGGCTGCCTGTAATTTCAGCTTCACTTCCCCTTTGCCAATCCTTTGGCAAGGCTCACTAGCTCCTCTACCTAGGGTTGCATGGAAAGAGGCAACCGAATCTTTTATCCAAGATTCAACTTTATCCAAGAAACCTCCCAGAGCATCCTGTGCAACAACACCTGCAACATCTGCTTCTTCAGTTTCTTCATGCTGATCTGCTACCAACCAACAATATCCTTTTCCTTACTCTTTCTTTCCATCAGACCGTGAGTGACCGTCTGTGCTTTTCAACTCCTCCATCCTTAGTTTAATTTGATCTGCCGTTGTTCTACTCCCACTCAATCAAAAACCCCTGAGAGTACCCTGTAACCAAAACACAAAACCTACTTCCTGCAACCTTAGCTCTGATACCACTTGTCAGGATGTGAAACACTGGAAGCATACAATTGATTACCAAATACCAAGCAACTATAATATGCAAAAATAACCAGATTCACCAAGTAACTAGAATTCAGAATAACACAGCATATGAGAGACAATACACAACTTGTATTAACACTTTATACAGAAAAGAATATAATAAAGAAGATGCCACTTCTTCTCCACCACCTCTTCAGAGGCTCGCCACACCTCAAGTGAATAGTAATTCTTCTCCACCAAAGCTCTCCCTCTCAGGTCCCAACACCCAACTCAAATACAGAGTTGGTGTTCACCTCCCATGCTCCACGCACACCACAAGTGCTCCACACACTCCATAAGTACTCCACGTACTCAACAAGTACTCAAGGTACTTCAAGTAGATCTCCCATGAATCTGCAACAACCTACAATTCAATAGACCATAATTATGGAAGGAACTCCCTTGCCTTCCTCTCTTGCTCTATTCGAGTACACACCTGTACTCCAAGTAGATCCTGCCTGATACTGCTCCCTGTTGTGTTGCTGTCTATATGATCTTGCACACCTGCAAATCAAACACGATTCTACTCACCTGTGAACCTTGACCTTGCACACACATACACCTACAGATCAACGATCTTACTTACCATGTAGATCTCCTATATAGGCCATGCAACTATGACCAAGATCCTACACTCCTGAAGAATCCAGCTGACTCTCCAAAACCAGCACCTACACCTGGTACTGTGGAACTAGGAGGAACACCCTTGCTCACCTCACACACAGAAGGAACAAACTTTGCTCAACTCAAAACTAGAACACTTTTCCAATACAACCATGAGTCTATTATATAGATCTCATCCAAAAAATAATTAGACATCTAATTACAATAATTAGATCTGGAGCTATGAGTCTAAAATTAGCACTCATCATGCAAACACTTGGTTCATCAACCAACTGCCCGTAATTAACTCACAGTCGAACCACACAAGCAACTGATGTCGGTCCCTGTCTGCCTGGAGGTGACTGATGTCGGCCGATATATGACCGACGTCGGTTGCTTCTCTCTATTATCCTGTCGACGTCGGCTGATCAGACCGACCCCAGCTTCTCTGCAACTCAGCAACCTTCAGCAACCTCCTCTCCTGTTTGCATCAGTGAAGCTTTTAGCTCCACAACCTAACATCTAGGAACAAGGGTTAAGGCTTAGGTGCTTAACTTTTCTAATACTTAAGATATTTTGTAATCTACTCAAATGTCACTATTTGCTATATGGACACTATTGATGACTTAGAATACAACTTCATTAATAATATATACATATATTTCACCTAGATGATCAAAATATACTACATTCAAATCAAAATTGAATTTCAAAGCATAAGATATCAAACATGAACATAACTAGATAACACTTGTTTATTTGTAACACCATTCTTCATTAACCAAAGTTCAAATATATAGAGTTCATATTAATAAAAATAGATAAAATGCTCATCTTTAAGCTAATAAATGCTCAATATCTCATAGGAGAGCTTGGGAAATATAATATGGGCCCTTAAAGGCATTCGTGTTGTTCTCTATACTAATGGCATTTTATAATTTTGGTAGAGCTTTGCTAAGATAATTCACGTCTCTTTTGCTCTAGGTCTAAGCATGTTTTTATATCCAAGGGAAGCATCTTCATGTTAGGGAGGATGGGGTCATGCCATGTGTTGAGCTATTACTAGGGGTGATCATTTCATCAACTCCACTACATTGCCTCCCATGCATTCCAATTTCCATGTGCAAGTACTCAAGAAGATGCCATTTAAAAATTGGGTGTTATGTAACTACTTACCAACTAGTACAAGATCCATGAAGATTCCTCCAATCGGTGCCAAAATTACCAAAAGAGAAATCATTCATAATGATTTCCTCATGCCTAATTGTTCATTGAGTTGGTATGGGTCCACTACTTAGTATGAAAAAGGGTCCAACAAGTTCTATGAGGGGAAGGCATTTAGTTCTTAAGGAGGGAGGGGTAGGGGATGAATGATTTTAGGCTTGTCCTTGAATTCAAAATTTAGGATTATGCTTGACTAATCTTCTATCTCCCTTAACTACCATAATTATTTCTAATTTAGATACTTGGGTTTAAGAGCCTCTTATATTGTAGGTATTACATCCTGGGGTATGAAGGGAAGAACTTCCTAATAGGATGGGATTGTTATCCAAGGATATTAGCATGGGGAAGTAGGAGGTAGAGGCTAATGAAATTATTTACATGATTATTCTTGTTTCAAGGATAATATTTTATTAACAATGATTTGGATCATACTTTTCATTTTTTTCAACTCATCAAAAAAATTATGTGTATTGGAATGGTGGTTGGGGAGGGAAAGAGGGAGAATAGTCTTGGCAAGGAGGCTAAACTTGGAATTTATATGGCTCATATTGAGGATACAAAGGTTCATGAGGGGTATCATAAGGTTGGTGAGAGATACCATACTATTAAAGGGGTTTAATATAGGGTTAGTGAGGTTCATCATAAGGTTGACATGGATCATATTAGGGATGATAAGGTTCATAATGAGATGGATAGGGATCGAAATAGAATGGGGATAGATTATTAAGTTGCTGATAAGAAATTTAATGGCAATAATCTTCCCCATTTGTATCCATGGCTCACTATAAGACACGTGAAAATTAATGAAACTATGAACAAGAAATGCTCATACCTTTGAAATGATGACCAAGATGAGTGCTTGAAGCTACTTGTGAATACCAAGATGTTATGAATGAACTAATGTTCCAAATAGGTCCCACTAAGTGTGATAGAAATATTAGCAACCCAATTTACACCCTATGAAGTAGAGTGTTCAATCCTAATTCAACTTGGACTAACATAGGAATGGCATGAATGATGTGGGTAACCTTATAACTAGACTAGAACTCTAGATTATGGGGCTAGCTCCCTTGGTACATCAGTTATGGATTAATTATTAAAACATACTTTGATTTGGGGGTGAAAAGGGTTATAAATTATATTAAATAAACCTACTCTAAGGGGTGGTGATGCACCTATATTTCTTATCCACTCACTCAAATTGAATTCCTATAACACTAAAGGAATAACAAACAACTAAACAAACATCGTCATGAGTTCCTATGCAAAAATGTTTCATGTGGAGGTTGTATTAGGTGAATACAGTAAAAATTTCATGAAAATAAGGTCTATTATGAAACTCTTACAAGTCATATCACACTTCAAACCCCATCACCAACACTTCTACACTCCACATAACTTGCATAAGACATTATATTAGCATCTAAGTGAATAAGGACCTGCAAGGGAGGGAAACACATCACATTTTCATATCAAAACAATTAAAAACACACTAGATATCATCATGAATGAGATGTATTAGTCTATTGATCAGTCCAAATAGGTTTACAATTACAAAACCTAGAAAATTTTCTTCATACCAGCTTGAGGGATGCCCAAATTAGGCTTTTTACCCTTTAATATATATAATTACATCTAGAGAGAAAGAAATATAGTGGCATGGAAGTATGGGGAAAAGGTATTTTATCATCATAACACAATCATTGATTCAGTTTCAAATAGTTTAACAGTCTTCCATAAGACTTCCCATGCATTGATGCTCTCTAATGACTCTGTATGCATTGAGATGAGGTAGTGGAGAGTGTGGTTGACTTGTGCAACCTCTTTCAAGCATGTTACACTCATATTTGGGTCAAGTAACCTCTATTATTGGTAGTTAAAAATTTAATGAAGTGAAATTAAGTCATCACCAAGCATACAATAGCCTACCCTCCTGTAAAGCATATGACAAAGTCAAGAAAAATGACTCCTTCCTCTATAATTGCTATTAAACATACATTAATTGCCACTTAATTCATCAATTACTAGGCTTAATTACTCTATATTGACTCATTCATTAGTTCTCTATGCCATTATTCATCTTAACTTGTTGATAAAGTAGGCTTAGTAGGACACAAGGCCTAATTACAAGGTGTTTGTGCTTGAGTAGCCATGAAAATACTATAAGAGACCTTGAGAACCTATGAAAAAGTGAGTTCTAGGTCTAAATAAATGCCTCAAATCATAACATAGGTCATATTGGGCAAGAAACATGTACAACCTTACCAAACTAGGTGACTAGGTCACCCTATCCTTCACTTTGGTAGACTAGTTGATTAGGAGAGACTCACAGAGGCATTTTCAGGCATAATATTGAGAATATGGTGTCATAAGAAGGTGAAAAAGTGCCAAACAAACATCTCCAATGACTGGAATCTCTTTAAACTACCATGTACCTCTCATTCTACTCTTTTTCCTCAAAAAACATTATTTTTTGATAAGTTAATATAGTTGCATGCAATATGGTACCATGGTCAGGACCCTCTCTAAGTGTATTTTATGATTCCAATGTTTATCAAGTTACCCATGAGTGTTTAGGTACCAAAACATTAATTTTTCCAAGACTAGGGTTGCCTAAGGTTTTAGAGGTCTAGGACTTTTAGCAATGATTCATTGAGTATGGACTTATAATTCAAATATTATTTTAATGTATTTGAAGTAAATTGATCCCTTCAACTTCTATGACCAACACAAGTTCTCATGTAAAATATATGTTAAGATATGTATGCAATAAAGTGAACTATGAACTCTCTTCAAGCATTATGGACATATTAATAGTATTAACAATGATTTATAAAATTGTGCCCCTAAAAAACATCTTTTCTCCATGAATATTAAGTGTTTTATGGTTACTAACTCTTGTTAAGAGCACTTTCCATAATTATCATTATGGTCAAAGATATAACCATCTAATTAGGCAACTCACACTGACTATGTACACTATGTGGTTCAAGTTAGTTTTTGAGATTAATATGACCTTTCTCCTATTTTATTTTCTTGAAAAAAATCTCATAAGACCTTTAAACAACTTTTATACCTCATAAAACTCATAGTTATTCTTAGATAATGTTTGGGTATGCTCCAATGTGATGTAGGGTTTAAGGCCTAGTTATGGCCTTGTTGATCAATTCCTAATCCGTGACCTAAAAATTGACCAACCCTATAACTTGGGTTCATATTCCATTCTTGACATCTAGTTATTAGTCATGTTGTGATCTCTTAAGGCATGTCTAGTCAATCCATTATCTAGTCACATTTCAAACTTACCTTAGAAGACTTTATAGGTCTTTACACCCTATGAAAATCTTGAGTGATTAGTTTCATGGTGTATAAAGTGTTTAGTTGGCCCCTATACATCTTGAAAGATCATAAACATAAGTGAGATGTGATAATGAATCTAAGTTGGAGGAGCCAATTCAACAAAGGTCTAAGATCACATTAGTCATGCAAAATCATTAGAGGTATGATCATTTTTAAGATTTCAAGAGTCATTATGTAGAACATCATCTAATCTAATTAAGATTTTATTTATTTTTAAGTTGTTCCATATGCTTTCACAATGTGATATAATTGATAAAACTTTTTTAGATCCTTGAACTTGAGCTAATCAATAGTTTTAAACACTAGATCACTCATACACCTCCAAAAGACCTCATGAGTCCCACTAATCCATCATGGAATGCTTTCATACCTAAATTAGATCCATCATTGCCTTGTTTAATGCTTAATTCCTCTAATATGGGCTCACATGTGACAATTTATGACCTTTCACCTTCCCTAGGTCATGAAACTACGTCAAACACTATCTTTCCCTCATATTTACCCTCCACAACATCATTAAGATACATTTTAGGGCCAAATAGGGAGATTTGTAGGAAAATGAGCCCTTTACAAGTGCTTTCTCAATAGTATGGATTCATACTATATAGATCAACTCAGTCAAGGGCATATTTTTATAGAGTGAGTTAAAAAATGTACAATAGTGGAATAATAAAAATGTTTCAAATTATTAAGGGGCCAAAACCATTTCTCTTCTACCTTGATCTCATTAGTGAGCTCAAATGACCCCTTAGTTTAATGGTTATTCTATACAACACAAGTATAGTTAGCGTCTAAACTATTGGCCATGAAGGATACACTCAAGGGGCTAACCATTAATGGCATTTATTTGGAAGTTGAATGCTTGTCCTCTATGAACATTGATTAAGAAGCTAAAGAGATTATGAATCCTCATCATTTGCATAGGCACTTTTGAGGCCAATGATTTTTAGGGGATTTTGACTCATTTGCCAAAACTGATAAGTTTTCTTACTTTCTCAATTCATGAAGAACCTTTCTATGATGATTTTTATCATGGAACCCACTCATGAAGGCTTAGATAGCATAACAATATATTTGACTAGTTCTTGTGTATAGTATATAGAATAGTCTATGCAATAATCAAGTTTTGGGTGCCTCTATTAGGGGTTATAAGTAAAGTTGCATGATTACAGAGATGTGTCATGGTCCTCAACACCTTCTCACCTAGATTCAAATTTTAATGGTACTACTTTCACCTCAACACACTTGATGAAGATCAATCTGTGTATGGCTGAAAAACATTGTAGAATAGACTATGCATATGGTCCAAGAGCATCTATAGGATTTGAATGTACTTCATGGGATATGAAGGAGGTGGTAAAATGGTGATGGGTGGTATTTGTACCTTTAAAACGTGTTCTCAATATTATTTATGATTTCAAATTCCTTGTAGACCTTTTCCTATGACTTTAGACAATTCAATCATAATTTTATCAAAATTAAGGTTTCTTCATATATTTTAAGTTAATTCTGAGAATCCCATTTTTCATTAAGAGACCATAAGCACCATGATTCTACCTTAAATCCCTTATATTTGTGTGTATATTATTTATGGTGTTTATAGGGTCTACTTAGGTTGGTATTAGGGTAATTTTTGTGTTCACTCCATTCCCATTTCATATTCACATTGTCCCACTACAGTTTCATTTCCATTATGTTTTGTTATCACTGTGTTTTGTGCCCATTCCACTCCAATGTGTCTACACTATTACCCTCCCCATTAAATTAACCTTACCCCAAGGATTGGGTATCCCAAGTTAGTACCTAAATTACACTATAACCATCTATACCACTAAGGTAATTAGACATCAGACCTGTATGGTCCTATGACAACCTGGGAGTGCAAGGGAAAACACCTATAACTAGCTATGAAAGCCAAAGTAGAAAGGCCTAAAGAAGAGCTATCTAAGTTTTTAAAGATGCAAGTGTTGATATGAGTACCATATATTGAACATCCCAAATTAGTATTAGAGATTATAAGGGTTAGTCATGATATAGTCATCAAACATCCTATAGGCTATCTCCCTTGTTACACATGCCTGATGGTCAACACTTTGAATAAATAGAGGTAAGGAAAGGTAGTAGTTAACATTACTACTATGAATTATGGTTTAAACCTCATAAAATACTAAATAAATAGATTTAATAAAAAAAATAAGACAAATCCCATGATATTTATAGTATGGGCATGATGGCCACTAACCCTATGAGGGCATGGTGACATCATCATAACCATAAAGTTATTGGTAGGTGTAAACATAGGGATGAGTTTGAATGAATAGAAGGGCCTTGAAGGAAGGAAGTGTTAAAGGGCCACCACCTAGACATGGTAATCATTCAAAACATTGGTCAAATACCCCCTGGAGTCACCAATACCCTAATAACTAAGACTATAAGCCATCTTCAAAACATGTAGGCCTGAGTGCTTTTTAGTAGGTAGTTTGAGGCTATTTTGAGCCAAAATGAGTATATGGACCCCATCTAGGCACAACCAAGTTCCCAAATTCAATAAATAATGAGGTCATGACCTAAATAATACCCCCATATTCTCACTTGGTTGAGACAAATAGTTTACATAATCACTTTTTTGTCTTAGACCAAGGCTAGAGTGTGTAGGAAAATAATGGGGTTAATGGCACATCCATGCTATAAGAGGTATCTACTTAACTTGGGGTATATGAAAGGTCTATTTATAAGATATAATGATGTTTAAGGTACCCTAAAACCTTCCCAAGTTATAATACTTATATTCATGATCAAAAACCTTAGAGGTGGGTTGGTGCAAGTAAGCAACTAGTCATTTCATCAAACCTCAGTAGTGGCTTAAGACCTATGTAATTTTTTATGATCCATCATATGGATAAAGTGAAGAGTGTAGGAATGATTCAGACCTAAAAAAGATTTTTCAAGGGTTAGAAGGTGTAAAAAGTGGTTTAAATGCTAAAAAACTAGCTCAAGCTAGTCCACCTATGTATAAGCATTTTGAGGGGTAGATTCAAATGTTCACCCATTTCACCACAAGCCTCCTATAATATAGATATATTAAGATAATTTAAGTCTATTGAATCACTAAAAAACCATGTAAATTTTATTAGTAATGTGGTCCTAAAATATATGAATGATTGTTAAGAAGTTTGGGAGTCAAAACTACCTATAACTAACCCTAACACCAGCTTCTAAAGCTCATATCTCCATGGAGCCTTTACATGGGAACCTATTATATTAATTATAAGAGGGGATTCAAATTCCATAAAAATTCATGGCCTTTATTTTAATGTTGGATATATGTAATCTATGAACCATCCTTAAGATGATGGACACCTCCAACCCTGCACAAAGCATTAGAATGACTTAATGGTGGAATTCATCTCAAAACCTATTAAAATGCAATTTTCCATCCATAAAACCATATTAAATGTCCCTTAATGTCCCCTAGGCACCATTATGACCCCTTGTTTGGCACATGTAGGGTTATCACTATATGTAAAAGGATTAAAAAGTCTCAATCTACAAAGGATATTCACATGTAAAATGAGTTTGATAAGGGATGAGGGCCCTTAAGGAATTTGACCAAGGCCCTTGAAGGTATCCATGTTGACCTCCATGACTGGTATGAAGGTAAAGGGTTGCAGGCCTTAATATACCTTGCCATGTGCACCACAAGGGAGAAAATTGGCATGATGAAGATAACAAATCCAATTTATAAGGCATATAAGGTCTTTTCTTAGTCATTAAAGAGGTAGACATGTTCCATGGACCAATGTGTAGTTCAAAGTTTATATAAGAGGTGTGAAAAAATATGACAGTCAGTCTCCACCATGATTATGATATCAAAGGAGTAGATTAAAATATAATGTGAAAATTTGACAGGTTGAGAGTCCTCTTTAGGGGCATTATCATATTGTTCTAAAGCCCTTTGAGCTAACCCCACCCTGGAGAGACCATCATTGTGCATCTTTCTACTTGTAGAACGACATAAGCTTCTAAAATAACAAGCTCTCCACAAAGGAATCATCTTCAAGAACTCATTAAGGCAAAAGGAGGCATGCTTAAGGAGTACAAATTTTTATGGAAGGTGAGGGAAATTTTTATCTTGGATTTGATGTATTTAGATCATAAATACAAGCTCAAACCCTCAAGAACTAGACCTAAACCCATAAAACCCTATAAAACCTCCCTTAAACCCTAATATCAACCAATCTTGAGAGGTTTAACTTAAAATTAATTATTTTTCTCAAAAGTGCCTAGTTTATCACTTGGACCCTATATGAAACTCAGAGGGTCTTCAACCCATGGCATTGGATGGTATGAAAGGTATATGGATGCCCCTTGAGGGGACAAAATTTCAAAGTTTTAATTAAATTCTATGTTTTATAGCCTAGGTAATGATTATAAACTATGGATGGAGTAAATGCAGGACTTCTTTTACTTATATAATATCATTTTAACCCATGTAACTCACTAAAAAGGCTCTCATGATCTTGTTCAAAACTACCAATCTATGAAGTAGGTTATTAATCCTAGTAATGCAAATCTAAGGTATGTTTTAGGTAGGGAATTATTCAAATATATCAATGATAATACACTAAATTACTTTTAAGGGTTATATAAGTTCCATTAAACAATTTTGAATCATAGTTTTGGTTGTTAAATCAATGGCATGGTGAACATGAATAGAATTTTGGAAAGCTAACCATACAGACCTAATTATCAAATAAATGGAAGGATACAATGAAAGGAAGGTGGCATGAGGACATTGATTGATCCTTTCAAAGAATTTTAACTATCATTTAGTGAGCTTGCACTAGAATGAGGGTTATTACTTTAGGTAAAAGGTAGTTTCATGAAGAATTTAGCATGTATATTGATGCAAAGGTTGTTCAATACCCAAAAGGACCTTATTGCACCCCCATATGCATTAAATAATTACAAAAGGGAAGAATATTGAGATATTTTAAGAAATTTCAAAGTATGATTTATGACAATTGGGGTAGTTACAACCACCTCAACACCAATTTGGTCTCATTAAGGGTGTGTAAATGCTTAAAAGGGGGGAAAATGCTTGTGTAACTACACCATGCCACATTGGGCTCATTGATGACACCTTCTATGCCAAAATCCTTATATCTTATCTTCTATTCCCTTTATAAATGTAGGAATTGAGATCTTGTTTTCCATCCCTTAATTGGGTGTATCAAAACTCTACCAAAATCATTTTGTAAACTCTTTTGAAGCAATACAAGACAAGTTCAAATTCTGAGTGAATGTTAAGTGTATCTCATTGAAGTTTGATTTGCATAATGTATGTTGCCTTTTCAAAATATTAATGTCTTTAATTTACCTTGATTTTGGGTTTTTTATTCCCTTTTAATTTGTGTGAAGTGTTATCTAGTGAGATTTCTCTTGAAGTGTCAAGAAGCCTATAGTGTTTTACATAGGCCTTATCCTTTTTGTTCTTCAAGTTACAGGTTTATACCCAAACTTCATGAAAAATACTCATGTTTGGAACATTTTTAAATAATATTATAAACCCTTGTCTGCATTAGATTCATTATTAGTCATGAAAGTGTCTAAGATGAGAGTGGATCATTGAATAATTTGGTGCATCACCACATAGGTTAGATTCTAGTTTAGTTTTCACTTCTTTCCCTTTTCCTTGTGATAGACATAGGTTTTATGAAAAGTACTATATTATCATATCAGGGGATTTATACCATTAAATTATATAGGTTTGACCTATAACTAGAAAACACACAATCTTAGGTCAATCCCATGTTGGACTAGGTTTGAGTAGGGGACTTGAACAATCCTTTTCTTAGCTAGGGTGCAACCTAGAACTCCAATAATTTTATCACACCTGATTGGAATAAAATATAAGAACTTGTAAATTAGTTTGGGATAGATTGTAAATTTTGGAGAACACTTGGAAGTCTTGGAGTAGTCACCAGTAGATTGGAGGGCAAGTTTATGCATCAAATCTCTATTAGGTCTGCCTCAAAAGGTAAGCAATTTCAGTTCGTTGAATTTCCATTGGACATTAAAAGGAGAAAGAGGGTACATATTTAAAACCCCAACCTAGAATCCCTTAACTCTCCTAGATATCCAAACTCTAAAAATTCTACCCATACATAGTCCCTTAAAGGTCCACCAATCCAAATGGCAATGCCCAAATTAGAAGCTTTTTTCCCTTTTAATGGTGGTAGTCTTATTAACCTTAAGTAATATGATGATATCATGGATGCCTCCTTGAATATTTTACCATAATTTATATGAGAAAAATTCACCACTCCTATAGAGCACATAGTTGGCATTGCAAACCTTTGCTCAATGCATAACATCACCTAAGAAAATGTAGCCATGAGACTACTAGCCACATCCTTAAAAGGTAAAATCTTAAAATGTTATAGGGGTTTAACTCTTGCCTTAATTAATACATATGATGAGTTTTTTGAGTGCCTTTACAAGCACTTAAAGGATAGGAGTGACCATGTGTCACTAGTTGAGCAACTCACCTTAATTAAGAGGGCACCATAAGAATATGTGGTTGATTTCAACTATAGACTCTAAAAAACATGGGATAGAATACCTATTATAATTAATCCCACACCTAATATATGATTTTATTTATTACTTGAGATCATTAAAATTAAATGTTGTAGTCATGATCCACTCTATGGGTGGTACAACTCTATTTTAGGCCTATGAGATATCTATAAGGGTGAAAAATGATTTGATATAAGTAGGAAAACTCATACCAAGACCTATCATGCCCCTCTTTCTTGAGATCCATCCAAATCCACCTACCATTACTCCATTTCTAACTCCAAAAAATCAAGTAAAACCTAATGATAGTCAAGTGGATAGACTTGGAAAAATTGAAGGTTTGTTGAAGGCTCCAAACAATAATCTAGTGGCTTTAGAGAGGCATGAATAGACCTCATATAGACCATACCAAGGCCCCTTTCAAGCTCGATATCCCTCTTATCCATAAAATAAAGCCCCTTATCCATCAAATAAACAATCCCAAGGCTAAATTACTCAAGCTAGACCTTATAATAGCTATAATCCCATAGTTTTAAGTAGCTCAAGAACCTTGGTCCCCACATAAAACAACTTTGCACAAGAGGGCCAATGGCAATCAAGAGGGAAATCCAATGAGATGATAATGGCTACAAGTGGGGAAATGTATCAAGATCCTAGTTAGAAGCATGATCCTCCTATTAGAATTTGAATGTTAGAGACTACACTTTGCTATAGCAAAACTAGAAGTGATGCCCTGCATCGATCTCTTAAGAGATTTGTTCTTCTCTGATAAGGTATTATAAGATACATTCCTACATCACTATAACAATAAAATAGTGGTCAATTACATCTCAAGGCTATATTTTTAAAGATATTTTAATCATCCATAATGTCTACTTAAAAAAAAGCCTTGGTGTAATTCAGTGCAAAGAGTTTAATGGATAAGGTGTTGTCATGGTGGCTCCTCCCAAACCAAATTATCACATGGAAAGGGAAGAAGTTAAAGGGGACCATCCCAACTGATAGATTTAGGATAGGGATCCATATTGGCATGGTGATCCTTAATAGATTATATGGTATGCTTAGAATTCACTTTGTCAATTTAGATTGGGTACCATTGTTGTATATGATGCTCATGCATGATGTTATTTATGTCTTTAGTGAGATCATAAGTTTATGGCTAAGAGATAAAATTATCCACAAAGATAGGCATCCCACACCCATTTGGGATTTCTTTATGATGTCTTATATATTGGATGTGGTCATGGGAACATGTTATAGAGACTTTGGTGCATTGTGGACTCTAGCCACAGGCTGAAAGATTAGAATTTGTGATCACTATTAGTTCATGTGCATTTATTGTTACACCAAGCATATGGTAAGAATCTCTAAGGATGTCTATCCTTAGATTTGGAAATCTATTCGTGGTTTACACATGCCTTTAATTGGGCAAAATATCATGAAGAACTTAGATAAGAAGGGGGACTACTCCCTCTACACCAATCTTACTATCAACATGGTTTGGGGAAATAAGATTGGCCCTTTTTGTCTACCAAGGATTGTCCCAGATAATTTAGTTGAATAGGAGATTGCCTTCTAACTATGGAAGAGTATTGAGGAATATCTATCAAGGAAAATGAAAGCCTTATACTTTGGTCATATAATTACCATTAGAAGAATGACCTATACAATAAGGAAGCATATCGAAGATGCAAGTGGAAAACATAGGAGCTATCCTTTCCCTACACTTCCACAAAGAGACTAGGATCCACATGGACTGATCTAGAAACACATCCATGGGTTTAAAATTCCATATAGTCATTATTCCTATGACTATGAATTCATATTTTTGAATTCTAAATTAGATGAAGAAGTATTGGAATGAGTAAAGATTGCTAGGTTATAGGAGGACCATTTAAGGATGATCCAAGATTATCCTTTTATCTCTACCAATAATTTAGTAGGAAGGAACTCTTCAAGGGATGGTAGCATTTAAACTTTTGGAGAGGATAGTCTGAGGAGTAATCCAAGGACTAGGCCACCTCTTCTTCTTAGGGATTGCCTCTAAAGTTAAAATTGAAAGTAGTGAATAAGGAGCTTAGGCTATCTAAGCCTATTTCAATAAGAGGAGGAAAAGTGGGATACCCCATTAGCCTTGACTTTGATGAGGAAGAAAGAACACAAGAGGATCCTACTGTAAGTTCTACCTAGGTGTCTACTACTACCCCTTAGATACACATTGTTACATACATTAGGGTAAAAACTCTATTTTGTATTTTTGCTTGGAAATAACTAGAGAAAACACATCCTAGAACAATAAAGAAGAAAACCAAGAAAACAAATCTAGAAAGCAAGAAACTACTCTAGAAAGCACAAAAATCTAATCTAAGAAAACCAAATACTAAAAAGCAGAATGACTAAACTAGAAAGCAAAAAACTAAACTAAGAAGTAAAAAACTAAACTAGAAAACATGGAAATATACTCTAGTCTTATGTATAAACTTATCTAAATCCTCTCAATTAGTAATGTCCATAGATGGAATAACTTTGAAGTAATTCTTTAGGAACTATCCATTGACCGGATATGTAAGATTGTTGCCTTAGATGTCTTTTAGATGAAAGGCATTATCACCTAGGATATCTAAAATCTAATAGGGTCCAATCCATAATGGGGAAAACTTATCATGTTGTCCTTTATTTTCATGGGCATTATCTCGTAATAACAACAAATCCAAAATTCTGAATGCTTTGACTTTTGCTCTTTTATCAAACCACCTTTGACTAAATCCTAGTGTTTACTAAATGTTTTCAAGGCTTCAATCCTTGAATCCTCCATTTATATTATGTCAAGTAATCTTGATTATACTTTGTGATTGGATTATGTGTAATCCTACATGAATTGATAGGTGGTTAATTTAAATGTGATGTAAAAAATTAGTTTATGCCCATATACTAGTAGGTAAAGTGAAGCTTTCAAGGCTTGCTTATATCTCATCTAGTCTACCCAAAGGGCATACTTTAGTAGATTGTGCTAGTCCCTAGGCTTGTCTCCTACTAATTTCCTGATTGCATCAATCAAATTTTTATTTTTTGACTTTGTTAATCCATTTCCCTGAGGGTAGTGGTTAAAATCTGACTTGATTATAATTTGATTGTCATGTGCCCATTCATTGAATTTTATTGATATAAACACTAGTCCATTATCACACACCAAAGAGATGGTCATGCCAAACCTAATTGTTATGTATTCCTATAAAAATTTAATCACATCATGTGCTCTACTATTCTTTGTGGCAATTGATTCCATTCATCTAGTGTAATAGTCTATAACCATGAGCATAAATGTATGGCCTTCTGAGGAATTTAGGTTGATCACACCAATGAAGTCCAAACCCTATTATGCAAATGGCCTTCCTTCAATAACTAGTTGTAGAGGCATCATTGCATGTACTTATATTTTGGCTAATACTTAGCATTCATGGTAGTTCCTAATGTGAATATGTGTATCCCTAAAAATGGTTGGCCAATAGTATCAAATCTCAAAATTCTATGGGTTTTGGTATTCTTAGTAGGGTGACCACTGCCTATCTTTTGACGCAAGTTTTCCACAATCTCTTTAGCCTCTTCTATAAACACACATCTAAGATAAATACTTTCATAGTTTCTTTTATAGAGGACTCCCTTATTGATCATGACATGAGCAGATTTGAGCCTCAAAGCTCTCCTTATTTATCTACTAAGCTCTAGGGGCAAGTTCTTTTAAGTAAATACTAGATTATATCTATATACCATTCTCATTTAGAAACTTGTGCCACACATACCTCTTTAATGGTGATTTAGGGATCAGGCTCAGTCATGAGATGAATAATGCCTTGACCTCTGATGATATTTGTGAGCCTAATCTCTATGTTGAATTCTTATATCTTGGCCATCCATTTACCTTGATTTTATCCTAACTCATTATATGATAAAGTGAGCTTGATAATAGGGTTGGGTATAATAGTAATGGTTTTGTTCTACAAGATATAATGTCTAAATTTATTCACCACTTTGACTAAAGTAAAAATTTGCCTATTGATCATTGAATACTTGAGATATACATCCTTAATATTTGTGCTCATGAATGAAATCAAATTCTCAATTTTATCCTTATTTTGTGTGATAACCATAACAATTATGTGTTCTAAATTAAATCAATATAAATAGAAATCTTTTGTGAAGTCTAGACTAATCAATACTGGGGCCTAAGATATAGCATATTTTATGTCTTAAAAAGACTTATTGGCTTCAGTTGTCCACTCTATTTTAGCATCTTGCTTAAGCATGTCATTTAAAGGCTTGATAATTTATGTGAACCCTAAGATGAACTTCCTTACGAAGTTGATTTTCCTAAAAAATGACTTGAGTTCTTTCTTGTTGTTTGGCTACTAAATTTTTGAGATTGCCTTGATTTTTTTGGATCAATGGTGATCCCATATTTTATGATGACATGTCCTAAGAGTTACCCCTTGGTAAATTTGAATATACTTTTCTTCATATTTAATAATTTCTTAAACTTTATGCATCTCTCAAATATGGACTATAGGTGACTTATGTGATCCTCTCTATTCTTTAAAAACACTGTAAGATAATCCATATAGATGATTATGCATTTTACTTTTAGTCCCTTGAAGGTATGATCCATGAAATTTTTAAAGGTAGCTCCTACATTGATTAGGATAAAAAACATCCTTTTTTATGTATAAGTACCCCATTTCATGGTAAATTTCATCTTCATTCTATCTTCAGACTACATTAGTACCTGATTGTAGCCTAAAAATCCATTCAAGAAGGACATCATTTTAGAACCACTCACTATCTATATTAATTCATCTAAAGAAGGCAAAGGATAATTATCTTTCTTAGAATCCTTGTTTAAATATTTGAAATCCACACATAATCTGATCTCACTGATCTTCTTTCTAACTAGGACCAGATTGGCCACCCAGGTAGAATGTTAGATTGGGAAGATGATTTTGGCACTTAATAGCTTTTCCACTTCCTTCTAAATAAGAGGCTCCATAATAGGATTGAATGACCTCTACCTTTGTATAAATGGTTTATGGTCTTGATTTAGGGGAATCATGTAAGTGATGACCTATGGGTCATATACCTTAAGTTTTTCATAGGTCCAAGTGATAACATATTTATATTAGGAAATCAAATATTTGACCTATTATGTTTCCTCTATAGTATAGCTGAGGCCAATGTTAACATAATGCAAGTTATGGTCATCTCCTAAGTTTTCTCTCTTGAAGTCTAAATCATCAACCTTGGGATGTCTAAGCTATTATATATATGGGTCTAAATCAAATGGTCTTTCTAATGAAACTAAGCCAGTTGGAGTTCAATCTTACTTAAGTTAAAGAAAGCCATATTTATGTATTTTTTATTGATATAAGTCTTTAATATCCTTATCATCAATAATTTAGGACTTGAAATTCCTTGAATTAGTTAAGAATTGAATAATTTGTTGATCATCATTGAAGACCTAGAAATTTTTTGTATTATATAGAATAGAGGGACAAGGAACCAATTCAATAGAAAATCTCTTTACCTTAGACTTTTGCAATGGCTCAAGATTGGTAGCAGTAGCAACTAGTGAATTGATGGCCTAATTTTCCTCTCTCAGGAGTGATACTATGTTAAAATCTTCAAATCTCTCAATTAAATCCCATGCTCTATGCTTATATATATTTAAATAAGACAATTTGTACTGGTATTTGTTTCTTACCTAGTAAATTACCAACTCTAAGTCATTGAATACCTTTATCTACTTTACATTTTTCTTCAGTGCAAACTATAATCCCAAAATTAGAGCCTTGTACTTAGATATATTGTTATTATATGGAAATTATAGTCTATAAGCTCCCAAGAACTTCTTAACTTGAGGATCAATTAGCTCAATTCTCATACCCGATCCTTACTTGGATCTGGATCCATCAAAATTCATAGTCCATACATGATTTAAATCTTTAGGTTCTAGGTTTTGCATTGGATTATGAGTGGTAAAAGTATAAATGCCCAAAGTGGGAGAGTCATCTTTTACCTCTTCATTTTTTACATTATATTCTATGATGGGATATTTCATTGTTATCTCTCTATCAAATCTGATCTAATTTTCAACTCCTCTCCATGGTAGCCAAATTTATGAGAAGTTTTTGGAAAGATATCCATTGAGCATTTTGAAGTAGTCTCTACTCAACAATAATTTTTAGCCTTCTAGTATCTCCACTACCAAGATATCGATAGTCATATTTATTCTTAGTTCTAATGCTACTTGAATGTGTATATTATTCAATTCCCCCACTACAAGTACTATTGTTTTGTCTAGTTGAGATACTGATCTCTTTGAAGGGCTTGGGGTGAGACCAAGATTTTTGTATATAGAAGTAGGCATAATAATTTTAGATGCTTCAAAATTAACCAAATAGTTATGAATTTTCTTATCAAATGCTCTAATTGTCAGCAAAAATGATGGCACTTCGATCTTGCTCTTGTAAATGATGTTAGCATTAGCAACCTTCACTTTGTCTATAGCCACCCTAGTCATATCCATATGTGACTTTACCATAATGGAATTCTATAATATCTCCTTTTGATCAGTGATTTGGGATAAATCATGGAGAGTTATATTTGCCTTAATATTCTTCATATATTCCATGATATTGTATCCTCCTTTACTTCATTCTTCCTTATTAAGGGACTGATCATTCCCTTTTGGAGGGGGTGGATTATTGTACACTTTAGGATTTGGAGGAATTACCATGGTATTTAGAGGAGTCGAGGTGGTAAGTAGTTATTTATTCCTTAAGTTATATGCACCTCTTTAGAATGCTAGAAAGCATGAAATTCATCTATATTATCTTTTGGTGTCTTGTCATCTTTACCTAGGAAGGGAAACTCATGAGTCTCAAAGAACATGGTTGTGCTAGAAGATATAAGATCCTGATGAGATTATAGTAGGTTATTCATCTGATCCTACCTATTCACTTCCATCTAAAATATCTCAAACATTATACAAAACTCAATGTAATCAAACTTGACATGTTGGGGTGTATTATGTATCTTGTACCAATTAGGGAAAGCCATTTCAATGATGTTGATTTCTAAGAGCTTGTCAGGTTGCTCCATATTATTTTCAATCCTATTGAATGGTTTGTTACATATGTGGAACTTGATGTTCTAGTTTTCATTTGGGACATTGGCATTTCCCATATTTCATTGCATATTTAGGAAATTGTTACTTAATTTCTAGACCATCTTTTGAAAATAATACAATTCATCTTTTGATGGAATCTGCACCTTGTAAAATATCCATAAGTGTAGCTACATGTTGGTTTTATTGATAACCATTACCTATTACATGATTATTTAGGTAGCCAAAATTTAGTTACATCATCTAAGGTAGTGGAGGCATTGTGTACAATTGATTGTAATTGTATGCTAGGATGTTCTGCTTCACATGTGGTATTAGATTGAGTACAGGAAATCCATTGTTGATATTAGGTGCCCCAATAATTTATGGGTTGAGTTGTCTATCAATGTTAATGGCTTCTTCAAATGCTAATGATAAAGTATTTGTAGTAGGTGCTCTTCTCAAGAACATGGTAGTGATAGGGTCCAAGGTGTTCTTGTACATCTCTAATGCTAATGCTAGTTTTGGTTTTTACTTTAGGGTTAACCAATTGTACATATTCTAATATCTTGCATTGAAAGCATGTATCGGCTCATTAGGCTTCCCCTTCATACTAGTGAAGTGCTGATATAAAAATCCAAGATTGGGGACCTATCTAAACTGTGTAGGAAAAGCCATTTGACATTCCTCCCAATTGGTGATGGAGTTTTTCATTAGATTCAAATACCAATCATAAGTAGTATCCATTAAATTAAAATGAAATAATCGACATGCAACATCTTCATCAACTACATTCATTAATCTTAAAGTGACTTTAATAGATTTAATATGCTCATCTGCTATCCTAGGTCTTGAAAGAGAAAAGGATGGTAGATACTTTTTGGGATTCTAGGGAAAATCATACACATATATTAGAATGACAATGGTAGATCCAACTAACTAGGGTTTTTATTGAGCCATTATTTGATTAATAGGTAAATGGATCCTTATGATAAAAGGGTGCCCTAGTGGAGGTAGTGGATTATTTTGAACTGAAGCTATTGGCACAACTCTAGGTCTCCTATGACTTGTCAAGGGTTAGGATAATAACCTATCCTAGGAATTGTATTTGGTCAATCTAGTGTAACTCTACACAAATATTAACCTCTATTATTGGGGGGTTCAAGGCCCTCCTTCTAGCACCAACAGAGTGTTGTTGATGTGGGTTTTATGCACACTATAATTTAATGAGGTATCTTCTATCATTTTAGGATCTCTATGGAGGTGAATTCCACTATAGGGAATGAATTTCAAGTATGCAATGTATTTTAAACTATTGATGTAATAAGGGTAGGGCATTCATGTTATTAATAAGGTTTTTTTAGATGGAGGTGTGGCCTTCTAACAGATTGAATTTATACGTGAGTTGGATGGGTGGATGTTTTCTAATCTAAAGTGGGTAGGTATTAATAACAAACTCATAAAGAGGGAAAGGTAGGGTAGAGAATAAGGCTCTATATTTCTTGAAAATTACTCCCTTGGTTAGTTTATGAATATACCTATGCTTTCTTAAACCACTACCTAATGCTAGCAGCAAAAGCACACATGTAGTCAAACATGGCTAAGAGGTCTAAGGAAATAGAGATGTAGGAAGTTCACATGCTGTAGACAAAGGTTGACCCTTTGAGGGAAGATCTTTTACACCATTAATAAGGAGATTATGGCTTAGGTAGGTTAATTATCTGGGGTAGCTATTTTTCACACACATAAAACTACACCAAAGAAAGAAAAAATACACATTCAAAAATATAATTAAATTAACTTGACCAATTTAATTGATACACCTACTAATATTTTAATAGTTATTGCACATCTCAAATAATCATATCAATCAATAAATCAATAATCTACTTGTAAAAATAGCACACTAAATATTATTGAATCATACAACCATATAAATAACAACTAATTACATGGAATTGGAAAGAAAATACTTGACACACTTTGCTAATGATAAAAATTGCTCATTGCTTTTTATTCCAAAAAAATTATGACTCTTAAAAATAAGTAGGGGTATAATTGTATGTATAGACTTGGGGAAGGGGTTGCCTCATCTTCCAAGTTCATGCAAGTGGTTACAAGTGTTAGTTAGAACATGTAATTCTAACTATGATAAAAATCCACTTAAGAGATAAAAAGAAGCTAAAAATAAATAAATTTAATTTTCAAAATCATAAAACATGTGCATGTACAAAATACAAAGTCAATTATTTACAGTTATCTACTAAAAAATCTAAGTACATAAACCATTACAAAATAGTACATGAGTAGGATTTATCCTATCAAGACTTGCCCATTTGAATTGCTACATGCACTTTGGTTGGAGTAGAAGTTGATGTGGCCATTGAAGTCATAGTTGTACTACTAAAAGCCTATTTATTCTTTGATTCATTATCTTCATAGACTTTTTGGGTTGTTTCATGTTGCTTTCATATTATATCTAAATTTATAAGTGAAGGTTGATGAATTCTCTTCATCTATCTAAGGAGATTCACATGCTCATCCTTGGTTATTTATAATTTGTTCTTGAAGATATAAACTTTAGTGACCTTTTAAGCCTTGCTTAACTATGATTCAATTTATTTGATTGAAAAACCTTAAAATCTTTGTTTAAATTCATCATCTACCTTTTGGATAAGCTTTTCAAAATTAAGCCTATTAATCAACTTACCAGTGGAGTCTTTCACCTTTGATGACTTCAACTCATGCAAAATCTAGAGGATCTAAGCCTCATGTACCTAGTATTTAGGGACCAAAGCCCTAATGTTTTTTAACCTATCTTTTGCTTCCTCTTGCCTAATGACTACTAGGTTCAAAGTATTGGATGCCTATAGCATAGTCATTAAGTCAAGATGATTATAAAGTTAGTTCTCTATGTAGACCACTAGCATCTTCAGTTTGGTACTATCATCTTTCATGGAGTTATACAATTGATTAGCCTAGCTCATATGAGGGGCCATCTAAACACTCATAAACTCCATTGCTTATAGGGAGTTATAGCATCTTAAAGCTACCTCCTAGGCTTTAGCTTTAATGCCAGTAGGGATGTGCACTGTCTTGGCTATTAGGAATAAAAACACTTATAAATGAGATTTAATATTACCATAAACCATATATAAAGCTATATAATAAAGTTCATCATGAAAAGATTCCTTAATTTACCATTATTATGTAAGCATAATTGAGAGAATAAGATAATAACACATATCTAGCATGGTTCACCCAATGTGGGCTACATCCACCAATGAAAGTTCTCAAATAAATCAATAATCTAAAATAAGATTATAATGAACTCTCATAGAGATAGAAAAAATCTCCTATAGAAAGTGTTGTACAAAAATTTGCACTTTCACCTACACCTGCACAATGTTGTATCTCATAAATTGATAAACCACACCTTTTAATGAACACCTATAATTTGTAACATACCTACACTTTGTCTTTGATCCTCAAAGCCACACCCTACAAATAAACCATCAACCTATAAAGGCCACACCACACCATATATATATAGAATATAAAGGAAAATCCATGAAAAGAGGAGAAAATGCATCATGCTTATCCAAGATAAGCATCATCCACTCAAGACAACTCACTTCCACCTCATCAAGCTCATCCAAAATCTCTCCCATGAAGGAACATTCCATAATAAGGGTCTCCACCTTTCAAGGGAACATTTTCCAACAACATTTGATCGCAACCATTTCCTTGTAATAAGGAAGGCATTACATTTTCTAAGAAATAACTAGATCCCTCAAAATAATGAAGTCACATGGAAAATAGACAATAATAACCAACTCCATAAAACATGGAAACATATAGATTAGAATTATACTAGGACTATTCCCCTCACATGTGGAGCAATGTTACATAAAGGGTGGAGTAGGGAAAACTGCACTCCCCACATCCTTAGATCTCTCTAGGCCCCAAAAATAATTCCATATGGTAATGTGATAGCCCCAAAGGGATCCACACTCAACATTGGCCTTTTATTTAAGTTCCTCCACTTCTTTTTCCAACACTTACACCTCTACCTATAACTCTTACCAAGCTAGATTTATGCCCTCATAGATTGCAACTATAACATCCTTATGAACCTGAGCTAGGTCTGCTATATTTTATTCATATAAGGATTGCATTGGCCACCTATTATACCTTTTAGTAAGGGAGAACACCTATTGCCTCTCCTCTAGGATGATTTGAGTTCCCTTATCATATTATAATTTTATTTTTTCACCCTTTAAATGCTATCAATTAGAGGATCAAACATGGTGGAAACAAACGGGAGCTCGGTGATCTTGAAATTTGGTAGTTATGAAACCTTACTTCTCAAATCTACTACCTAGGGAGGAATGTCAAGTTTTGATGCATTAGAGGTTGTGACAAAAACCTCTTATTTTGTCTCCTCTTAGGCTTTGTGATATTTTTTAGAAGCTTTGGTGAGGACATATAGAAGGGAAGGCCATATTATTTTAGACTAATCCACTCCTCCAAATTGAGGGAGTAGATGGACTGTGACAATTTGAGGCTTGGCCTTCCTCCCCCTGCCAATGGTTGTCACTATAGTTTCTTATATAGAAGTGGTATTAGGAAGTGGAAGGGTGATTTAGGTAGATTTAATGTGGAGTTATAAGGTGACCAAATCTATTTACACCTTCCATGATACCTTTTCTTGAGGTCTCTAACCATAGAGGTTCTAGTAGGAACAAAAGGGATTGATGTGGTGAATGAGATGGATGTGGAGATGGAAGGAGAAACATTAGTAGTTGGAGAGGAAGGAATAGATGTGGGGACTTCCATAGAGGCATCCTTCTCAAAGATGCATATAGAAGATAAAGGAAAATAAGCAAAAGACTAGGTACCTTGAAGAGAGAGTTTCATAAGCTCTTCTTAGAGGCTCATAGCCTTGGCTATTTCCATCTTAGCTTCCTCATCTAAATCATCTTTGATGACCTTGATACTCACCACATTTCCTTATCTTATTCTAAATGAAGAAGTTGAGTATATAAGCTCTGTGATATCTCTACTATGGGACTACTTGTGGGAGTCCTAAGTTTTCTTTTGTAAACCAAAGGGGTCCATGCCTAAGTGGGGGAGTTTAGTGGAGATGATGTTATTGATACTATATTTGTTACTCCAATGTATGTAACAATGTGTATCTAAGGGGTAACAGTAGACACCTAAGTAGAACTTATAGTAGGATCATCTTGTGTTCTCTTTTCTTCATTAGAGTCAAGGCTGATGGGGTCTCCCACTTATCCTCCTCTTATTGAACTAGGCTCAGATAGCCCATACTTCTTATTCACTACTTTAAATTTTAACTTTAGAGTCAATCCCTAAGATGAGGAGGTAGTCTTGTCCTTGTATTGCTTATCAAAATATCCTCTCCAAAAATTTGAATGTTGTCATCCCTTAATGAGTGCCTTCTTGCTATCTAACTCCCTAGTGGAGATATAAGGATCATCTTGGATCATCCTTAAATGGTTTTCCTATAACCCAATACTTTATACTTATTCCAATACTTCCTCATCTAATTTATCATTCAAAAATATGAAGTCATAATCATAGGGCTCATGACTATATGGAATGTTGAACCTATGGATGTGTTTTTGGATCAGCCCATGCAGATCCTAATTTCTATGTGGAAGTGTAGGGAAAGGATAGCTCCTACATTTACCCCCTTAATCTCTAATATTCTTCCTCATTATATAGGTTATCCTACTAATGTTAATTATATGACCAAATTATAAGTATTTTTTCTACCTTAATAGATCTTCCTCAATACTCTTCCATAATTGAAAAGCAATCTCTTGTTTAAAACCTTGGTAGACATAAGGGGCCAACCATATTTCCCCATACCATGATGATAGTAAAATTAGGGTAGAGAAAGTAGTGCCCCTTCCCAACCAAGTCCTTCATGATATTTTTCCCAATCTGAGGCATGGGTGAGCCATGAATATCTTGCCAAATCTAAGGATAGACATCCTCAAATATTCTTACCATATGCTTGGTGAAATAATAAATGTGTATGAATTGATAGTGATCACAAATCATGTTCTTCTCATATTCCATGGCCAAATTTCACAATTTGCCAAAGTCACTATAGTATGTTCTCATGATCATGTTCAATAGATACAACATCATGAAGAAATACTTAGTGGGTGTGGGACACCTATCTTCATGGATAATTTTCTCTCTTATCCATAGGCTTATGATGTCATCAAGGTAATAAGTGGTATCATGCATGAGCATCATATAAAACAATAGTACCCAATCTAAATTGATAAAGTGAATGTTAGCTATACCATATAATCTATTAAGAAGTGTCATGTTGATGTGGATCCCTATCCTAAATCTATCAATTGGGATGGACCCATTTAATTTTATCCCTTTTCATGTGATAGTTTGGTCTGGGTGGAGCCACAATGACAACACCTTATCCATCGAAGTCTCTACATTGAATTACACCAAGGTGTGTTTTTTGAAATAGATGTCATGGATGATTTACAACAAATATCTTTTAAAATCTAGCCCCAAGATGAAAGCAACCACTATGTTGTTTCTAGAGTGATGTAGGAACACATCCTATGATACCTTATCGAACAAGAATAAATATCTCAAGAGATCAATACAGGGCATTTGGTTTTTCTATAGCAAAGTGTAGTCTCTGGTATTTAAACACCAACAATTCTTTTACAAATAATATGTCTACCAATGTCATATCATCTTCAAGTGAAAATAATTCCATTGAATCAATAACATCCCATAGCATTGAATAATTCTTGTATTTATCTCTAAATACTGTGGCATTGAAGACTATATCAATGAATTATGTAGAGTCTTTGATCAAGTATGGAGATGGTAGATTGGCACCTCAAAATGTCCTATATTTGGATGCCATTAATATTTTATCTATTCTTCTCTTACTCTATGCATTGTGTGTTATATATTCCTATATGCTAGTGCAAATAAATTAGATCTAGCTAGATTGTTGTTTGTTATATATTCTCAAAGTAAGAACTAGGGATCTTCATCATTACAAGATAAAAAAAGACTTTGAATACAAGTTAGTTCAAATGAAAATGATGGATTTCAATCATAGCGTATCACCTATATATAATCTTGCATTAAATACCAGTTCATATGACATAAATGTGTAACATTCACCTTGGATTTCATTTCATATATAATTCAAATTTGTTAGCTCAGGTTGGTGGGGGTATTTAAAGTATTAATAAGAAGTATTTTTTATTTTGTTTTGGCTAAGTATGATGAGACTTAGTAATATTCCTAGTAATAAAGTGATTAGGATGTACATCAGAAAAGTGTTTTTGGGTCAATGCCTATAGGCTAATTATTTTGGGGGATTTGTTTTGGATAAAATATCCACAAAATTTTCTTTGAAGGATACATATGGGTAAAAGTCCCAAAGAAATTATCTTGAAGGGTTATTTTTAGGGCTGGAGGGCACTTTCAATTTTCTCAAAGGGTACATTTGATCTGAAGGGTCCATTTCATAGGGTATTTTATGTATTACAAAAGTCCTAAAGGGTCTACTTCACAAATACTGAAGGCCACTTTTAATTTTCTAAAGGGTACTTTCATACAACTAAGAGGTTATTTCTAAAGTCCCAAAGGGTAGTTTACATAAAGTTTGAAGGGCATATGGCTTGGGTCTAAAAGGTCTATATTCTTTTAGATGAAATGTCCAAAGGAATTAGTTAAGGGAAAAAAGGTCCAGGACAAAAGTCCCAAAGGGTATGTCTAAGAAGGGAAAGCGCATATGGAAACTTTAAAAAGGTTTAAAGGTCCTTTTCAAAATATTTGAAGGGTATGTGGAAAATTTGAAAAGCGGCTTTGGGATAGAAGTCTTTAAGGGTATGTCCATGGAAAAAAAGGGGTCCAAGACATAAAGGTTGAAGGCCACCTTTTTTGGGGTAAAGGGGTTTGGAATAGAAGTTCTGAAGGGTCTATGACATAAAACCCAAAGGGTATGTGCCCCAAAAGAAGTGGTCAAAAAAGGGATTAAGTGGTCAATTTGAGAAAGGCCAAAGGGCTAGTTTAAAAGACATAGGACACTTTAAAAGGGGTTGAAGGGATAGTTAATAAGGTCATGAATGGTATGTGGATAGAATTTGAAGGGTCTACTTCAGGGGAAAATTTTTCTCAAAGGGCACTTTTGACCTTCCTAAAGGGTACTTACATATGGCTAAGGGTCATTTCAAAATTTATGAAGGGTAGGTAGTATGGGGTCAAAACTATAATCTATCAAGGAATTTATTTCAAGGAAAATGTCTATGGTCCAAAATTTCATAAGGCAAAGATTCCTCAGTTCAAATTCCTTTAGGAGAATTATTTTAGACAAAATGTCCACAATAATTTCCTTGATAAATAAAAGAATTCAAAGCAATAATCCTGAAAGAAAATAAGGTTAATAATACTTGAAACATAACATATAAAAAGATAATTTACACAAAGGTCAAAATAATTAGCCAAAGAATATAAACTTGAAGAATTCATCTTTGCAATTCACAAGTTAGTCTCATAAAACATAATGCCAATATCATCCTGCCAAAAAGTGAAATGCCTTAGATTTTCCAAATTTTGCATAAACATATGAAAAATAATTTATATTAAGATCATATTTTGAAAATTTTGGGTCCTTATTTCCTTTAAGAAAAAGGGGGATGTTGGGTATAATAAGGATGATATTACTGAGTATTTCAAGACTAGATAAGAACATTTGGAACATCTAGAGTAGGTTTTGATTAGATGCAAGCAGTTTAGAATTTCACTTAATCCTAAGAAATTCCACTTCAAAGTATAAAAGACAAAGTTTTTGGGACATATAGTGTCCAAAAATGGTGTCATAATTGACCCTAAAAGGGTAGAAGCCATAGACAAAGTGCCTATCTTGTAGTCCAAGAAAAGAATTTAGACATTTTTTGGATAAATTAATTTTATAAAGAGGTTTGTGTCTAACTTTGAAGAGATTATTCTACCTATCATGTCCATGCTGAAGAAGGACCAAATCATCAAATGGGAGGAAAAGGCCATGCAAGTATTCAATGACATTAAAAGAGATTTAAAGTTTACTCTTGTTTTGTCCAGCCCTAGTTATACTAAGCCATTTCAGATATTCTCTTTTACATAATATAATACTATTGTTGATGTATTGTTAAAAAAGAATTAAGATAGTCATGAGAAGTCTATAGATTTATTTAGTAAAGCTATGTAAGGTCCTGAGCTGAATTATACTATCATGGAAAAATAATCTTTTACTCTTTTGAATGTTGTTAAGATGTTTAGGCCTTATATTTTGAGTTCAAAGATTGTTGCTTATGTCCCACATACCACGGTGAAGGAAATCTTGACTCAAATTGAAGTATCCATCAAGAGATATTGGTGGGTCAAAAAATTTCAAGAGTATGACATGGATACTCAAACCACCAAGTTAGTAAGAGGGATTAGTCTAGCTAAGCCTATGGTTGAGACTAATTTGTAAGTTGTTGAGGTAAACACTATTTTTTTTAATGTTGATGATTCTTTAAGTTAGTTTAACATGTATCTGTGGTATAGAGATATTGTTTACTACTTTCAAAATTTGAATTGTCCCCCTAAATTAGATAAGAATCAAATAATAACTCTCAATCTTGTTTTTTAAAAATACCTCTTGACTGAAAATATACTAGCATTGAAGAATCTAGATGGGGTTCTCCTAAGATGCATATTGGAAGAATAAACTAATAACTTAATTGAAGACTTCCATAGTGGATTATTTGGTGGCCATTTTACACCTAAGGCTATAGCTCAAAAAATTGTAAGATCTAGTTATTGGTGGCCATCATTATTCAAGTATGTTGCTCAAAAAGATATAAAATGTGAGAAGTGTAAGTGCCTTACTGGGAGGATGAAATCTTTAGCTTCTCTTCCTTTAAAGTCTATGAAAATTAAAGGCCCATTTAGATAATGGGGAATGGATTTCATTGTAGAAGTTGTTGGTTCATCAATCATTAGACATAGATGGATACTAGTTGCAACTGACTACTTCATAAAATGGGTTGAAGCGGTCCCTACAAAGAAGGTGACACACCAGGTAGTTATGGTTTTTTTTATTAAATCAAATTATTTACAAATTTGATGTGCCTATCAAAGTTATTTATAACAATGCTATGAGCTTCAAATATAAACCTTTAGTGACATTATGTAAGGATTACATGATTGAGTAACTTATGCTTCCAATTATAGCCCTTAAGGGAATTTGTAAGCAAAATCGAGTAACAAGAACTTGATCAAAATAATTAGACATACTTTGGAAGCAAACAAGAAGAAGTGGGGTGAACATCTGAAGTTTACCTTATGGGTTGATAATATTATGCCTAAGAGAGATATATGAAAAATCCATTTTGAGCTTATTTATGGAGTTCAAGTAGTTTTTATTATGAATTTATAGTTGCTAACTTATCATCTTATACAACAACTAGAAGATGATGAGTAGATCAACCACTATAAAAGCAAGATGAACCAAATAATTGACCTTGATGAAATTTGAAGACAAGCTCATGAAAGACACCTCAATTTAAATGAAAAACTAAATAAGGTATTTGATAGGAAGGTCACTCCAAGGACTTTCTAAGTAGGTGATCTAGTTCTAATTTGGGACAATAGGCATGAGGATAAAGGTCAGCATGGAAAGTTTGATGCTTTTTGGATGGCTCCCTATTCCATAGACTATCATATTAGGGAGCATAATTTTTTATTGAGAAACTTAGATGGTGAAATATTGGAGCTATCAATCAATGTTAGACATTTGAAACACTTCCTTAATTGAGTCTATAACCTATGTACCATATTATATAGTGTATAGTTTATTCTTTCATTATTTACCCTTCTACTCTAGGCTTTATTTGTAGAGTTTCCTTCTATCTTTTTGTCATGTGTTCATTTTTAAATCCCCTTAATCTATTTTTGTTAGTTTTCCCTATTTTTTTGAGCCTCCATGAGTGATTTTTTGATTAATTTGTTAATTCTTGATTTTGTGACCCATTGGATTGGTACTTGGTCTTGTTTTTTGTGATTTTTTGCACACCCATAGGGGGTATGCAACCCCAGGAGAGATCCAGTGTTAGTGCTCAAAATTGAACTAAAGTAATTGAGCCCTTATTTCCAAATATCAATGCTTGAGTATTTAAAAGTTTTACCCTATTTACAAGTGTTAACATGAGTTAAAAATTTTAGCTTTTGCCTTGTGAAAACTCTATATAATCTTGGTTCTAGCTAATGCTTAATATTCTTATGTTTCAATAAGATTGTAGGGTCTGTGATTAAAATAAAGATAGAAAGATCATATGATGTTAAGTTATAATGTTTTCCATCTTCTAAAAAGGCTTTGAAGTGGAAAAAGTCTCAAAGTTGAATGTAAGATTTGTATTAGTATTGTTTGCAATTGGGGTAAAAGGGTCCATAGGAATATATGGTGAAAACAACAAGTTGAAAAAAAGTCACAAGTTCAAATTTTTGGGATTTTTGAAAGTTGAGGTTTAGATTAAGTCTTTAGACATTTTATCCATGAGTTTTCAAGACAAAGTCCTTGGGATTTTTGTGTGGCTCAGGCTTTTAGACATTTTGTCTAAGGCATTTCAAAGATCAAGACTTCAAACATTTTGTATGAAATATTTCAAATTAAAATGGTTGATTATTTTGTCTAAAAGATATATAGTTCAAGCTTTCAAGTATTTTATCCTAAATATTTTAGGATCAAGCTCTCAAAAATTATGCAATTTAGTTTTTTTTTCAGAGCGTTTATACTGAGGGATTTCGATGCATGCTACTACCCTCTACCTTTTAGTCAACTTGATGTCCAATCCAAGGTCATGGATAAGTTAGTACAAGCTTCAAAAAAAATTTGAGCCTTCAAGGATCGAGCAAAGTTCATAGCACAAGTCCAGTTAGACCATGTCATCTTGCACTTCATGTCAAAACAAATGGGTCAGTTCACTTGCATATTTTTATAAGTTTGTTCAGAAATCATCTCAATCTAAAGACTTATATAGAAATAGTTTTCCTCATGCCTTGAACATTTTATAAAAATTTCATGTCTTGGTAAGTTTGCATTCTTAAGATATAATGCTTTAAAGTTGAACAAATAGATGAAGATGATCATGTAGATGTCAAAATTGAGCCATGACATAAAACTATAATGGTTTAAATTTTGATAGTCATATAGACATCATTGATGGTCACATGACCATAAATGACATCTATGTGATGATCAAAATTAAACTCATGTAAAAAATCATTGGAGCTTAAATTTTGATTGTCAAATGGATGTCATTAACAATCCTGTAACTATCAATGATGTCTACATAGATGTCATTTATAGTTCCATGACCATCAATGATGTCCGTATGATCTTTAAAATTAAGCTCAGGTAAAATACCATGAGGGTTTAAATTTTATTGTTATTTTGAGGTCATTATTGGCCATGCATACATCATTTTATAGTCATGTAGACATCAAAATTGAGCCATGACAAAAAACTATAAGGGTCTAAATTTGATAGTCATGCAAACATCTAGATAGAGTTAGATATAGATCGATGGCATGGATCAATCTATGTAGATGAGATCAATGGTGTGTGATGATGATGGAATATTCAATGAAGGTCCAAGAAAATCCAAGACCACCATATGGTGAGAACACATTAGCCTATCAGAGATGACATTGCAAGATGCAAAAAGCCCATGGGGATACTAGGTGGCATGACCTCAGGACCAAATATAGCTAGTATCCAATGGCATTTGATCCCTTAGATCAAGATCGATGGTCCATGTCAAACTGTGAACACAAATCTAATGGTGTGAGTTGAGATTGATTTTTCAAAGGGCTTAGTCTAATAATTAAATAACATGCATCCTAATATGACAAATGGTCAAATTTCAAGGATTAATGATTAAAATGCCATGATGGGGATACGTAAGCACCAAGTCAATTCAAAGAGATCTTATGGACCTAGGTAATGTAAAGGTGTTAATAGACAAACCAAAAGTCAATATAAGTCATGGGACTTATAATTTAAAGCATAGAAACACCATCAAAGCTTCTTGCAAATATATTTAAACACAAAAAAGGCCCTAAATAATATACAAAAATCCTAGTTCATTCTTGTTTGTAGTATAATCAAGTTGGGGAGAGTTGAATCAGTGTATGCGCAAATAAAATTCAATTTAGAGCTAAATTATGGTTCACTAGTGAGAAATTTGATAAAATTTATAGCAAATACAACTGAGAAAGTGACATGTGTCTAGATTGGAGCCAACAAGGACTTAAATCACAAAGGAGAATTTGTAGGCTATTCCAAATAATATTTTTTTAATAATCATGGATGATTGTCTATTTTTATCACATATAAAGCATTCCAATTACAATAATCATGAGGTAATGGTTTGTTCCATAGCATGCCTAAAGGAAAGGCAACTATCCAAGAGGTTCTAACTATGCAATAAAGTGATCAAGAGCTTCTTCAAATGGTTGCACATGAGGACAAAGTTTATTTGGCTCCTCAAATGAATATTCTCCTTCCATATCATATGAAAAACATCTCCATCCAAAATCAAATGAGTTTATTGGAAAGAGGTAGTTAGAGCAATGATTCTTTTCTTAAAAATAGATGAGGATCTTAGGTGTGGCACATAATATTTTCTAGCTGGGAGCATCTTAGTGAGACTTAAAAGTTTATTTTGTGATTTTGTAAATTGTAACTTATAGGTCCATTTTTTGAGAAGGATTTAAAAATGTATAAATAGGGAGCTTTTCCTCTATTCAAGGTTGTTGGGCATTTCTTTTAGTATTTACTTTTTCTAAGTCTAGGTTCTATAAATTCTTTGGGATCATTGATGTCTATATATCTTTTCTCCTTTACTAAGGTGGTTGTAGCTGTATAGCCATTAGTGAGCTTTGAGAGAATTTTTTATGTATCCCTTGTCAAAAGAGAACTCTCGCCATGTTTATCTCCATGGTAGCATTCTAAAATACTTATGTTTGTAATATTTATTTTCAAGTTAATGAAAATTCCTATGGTTCTTTGTTATTTCCTATTGATGAAGTGCAATAATATGTTTTACAAGTTTTGTGGATTGGACATTTGGGTTTGTGTTCATTATTGGTTATAATTTTAAGCATATATTTAGATTATAAATCCTTTTTGCATTACTTTAGAATATATTATTGATTAACTTGTTAGGGCACCCTAGGTTTATAGATTTGATAGGGGAAAGCATTTGAGAGTGTAGTTTCAGTGTATGTTATATATATTTCAAGGATCATTTGGTATGTTTATCTATCTTGAATTTTAATTTTCCATACATTTGTGCTAAGGAATACTGTCATGAATATTGCATGACACCCTACTATTTGAGAGCCACCAGCATAACTCCCTCTTTTTTTTACAATTATCCAACTTGTTCTACCTTGTCCTAACCTTTAAGTAATTCACCCTTTCTATATGTTACATATTATTTACCTTGCAAATGTATAATATCTTGATTAATTAACATGTGTTTATAGTTTTTGCTTTAAATCCTAACATTGCAATCTTTTATTTGACCATTGTTGTTGAAACTTCTTTAGAATGAAGATTATAGTCACTTTCCCATCTGTCTTTAATAGATTGTATATGAATTAAAGCATTTGTGCATTTTATGTGACAACCCTTTATTGGTTCCTAGTTATACACTTTTGTCACTAAGCCTTGCATGCTTTGAGATAAATGGCAAGCAAATATGGAAAATCCACTCAATATGTCATTGTAGTCAAAGAAGATTTTGACATTAAGACTAGACCAAATTGAGAAAATGACTGGGAGGCACCTAAAAAGGGTATGGTCAGTTCCCTACTACTTTTGGCTCTTCCTAAACCAAGGTGAGAGGACCTAAGGGATATCTTTCTCACATGAAGGGATTATGTGATTCAATCTTCATGGTAATTGTTGACACAAGGGAATACAAATATAACTAGAATACATCCAAGCTTGCTTAATCTACTTGGGAAGGGTTATCACATAGAATGAGCAAATGTTTTAGGCTAGACACAAGATACTAAAGACAAATATGAATATGATTGTAACTTCTATTCTATTTAATATTCAAGAATAGAAGGTTGAATAAGAGGTTACAATGTTGATATTTAATGCACAAAATGTGAACACATGATAAGTATACAATATTTATGCTTTCACAGGCAAATAATACTTCAAAATTACAAAGGGAGTTTTATGTTTAGGATAAAATAAGGGAGGACAAAATTATCAGTTAATAAAAACTAAAGTTGAGGGTTAATAGATGAGCACAAATAAATTCCACTAAACCACTATGTCATCTTCAATAGCAAATGCAATGCAGATCTAAAAAAAGTGAAATTGAAATCATACACAAGTGATGTCCTTCAATAACCCCTACCAATTAAGTCTATAAGCCTGGTACTACCCTTAAAAAGGTTATCAATACCCTATTCTCAAATATTAAAGTAGAAAGGATTTTACAATCTAGATATGAACTCTAAATGACTACCATAAAGATGAATATATCAAATTACCAATCTACTAATCATGTAAAATAGAACATTGTATTTCAACAATAAGAAGAGAATAGAGACCATGAATAGATTTCATTTTTCAATTGAGTGTAAACTAAATAAAATGTGTTCTAACAACATAATAGACTAACACTATGCAATAAAAACTTGTGACAAGAGAGACATGTATAATGATCTCAAATCTTACTAATGATTTTACATCATAAATCAATTTGGCACCAAAAATATTACATAGTGAGAACTCTTTGAGACTATAGCTCTTAACTCAAAAATTTAACTAACCTCTATAAATGGATAGACCCCCTTTAATTATACAATTTTGTTAAGCCTAGAATATTCCTAAAGATGCTCTAGCTAAAAATTTCTTTCACAGGCCTGGAGACTATTAGACCTTTTAACAAACATGATTCCTCAAACTATGTTCATGCCCTTATGATGATGGCAATCTTGATCCTCCACTAGAATAGAATATTTTTAGTTATCTACGTGGAGGAATATCTTGCAAGGGATAAAACAAATCTTTGTCCTCTTGCATAATAAATAAAAAACATCCCTTTCTTATATGATTATATAAAAACTAATTGAAAAGGATTTGCCACTAATGAGCCAAGTACAATGGTTTCCTAGTGGGAAACAATAATAAATAAGAAGAGAGGGAAGATAAAAAAGAGTGGTGCCAGCTCCAAAAAAACTAAAATATCCACTTACACCTTGGAATTGATCTGGACAACAAAATATTTCACTAACTTATTTTTATACTTTGTATACCCTTATAACATATGGTCAAGATTTTGTTGGTCCAGGCCTACTTAATATTTGAATTTGACATGGATTCTTCAAGCCAAGTGGCAATATTTTGAAACATGGCTTACTTTTGTCTAATGAGCTCTTTAATTTGGTCATAAGATTTCTCAAGTGATGCCAACTACTTTATTTTATCAGCATCAAAGGACCCTTATGGTACATCAATGAGGCTTTTTAAGGTAGTGCATATTACCTCTTCCTTCAGGTCACTTTCACCATTAAGGCTTACCATCTTCCTAAGCATGACATCTATCTCTTTTGTTGTAGTCTTGATATATTAATCTTCTCCTTTTAGATTGAAGATGTCATCCTTGAGCATTGCCAATTGATGTTTGATTTCCAATTGATACTCTTTAGGCTTCTTATGATCACTAGGAGAAATGATATTTTATATTATTAAAGTATCTAAGCCTAATTTGATAATTTCATCTACCTTTTGCTAGATATTTTCCTAGCTCTTGGCATTCATCTCATAGAGGAACAACTAGGCATCACAATCCCTCTTATTTTCCACTATAATATTTAAGAATTTCAATGTTGAGTGTATTACTTCTTTAGACTTGGTGTGTAAATCCTTTTTCCATTCTTTTATTGCCCATCTTCTAGTCTTCAAATCATCAATTTGGCCAGAGTCAAATGATACAAATGAGAGATGGAGAGAATCCAAAGCAATACTAGCAGTTGGAGTTACTACCTTAGGCTCACTCAGTAACTTTTATAAGTATTGGATCATAACCTAGTTTTCTACCTTCAACTCCTCCATGGTGGCTTTGTCTTTGTCCATTCTATGAGCCACCATGTTTTCCAAAACTTGTGGGCTATGTTTTATCTCATTCCGTGATGGCTACCCTAATTTGTAGCTGTAGATAGTGTAACTCTCAAGGAGATCATCTTTTTGTAGAGTAACTTGTGGAGGAATGGTGATCTCCATATTCCTCTTTCTTATAGTAGTGAATGTAGTTTAAGAGTGTGTCTTGGCCTTCTTGGGTGGCTTAGCCTTGTATGCCTAAGTGATCTTTACGACATCAATCTCCCTATAATTTCTCATGATGTCCTTTTTCTATTTTACCTATTCTTTAACTTAGATAAGGGGTCTATTTTGAATTCCCATTGATGTACTAGACATTTTGAATTCCCATTGACATACTAGACATTGATGCAGGTATTGAGACATTGAAAGGTGGTTTCATTAGAGTACCTAGGGTAGGAAGTTTCATAGGAATGGGCTAAAGACTCAACACAAACTACTTAGTTTCTTCATCAATCTCAAAATCCTCACACCTTCTTTATCTAATCTATCTGTTCCTTCAGGGTTTGGCTCAATTTAATCCAACACTCCAAAATCTAGTCTAAATTGGTGAGACTCCTTGAGTAATTTTTCAATGGAGCTCCATTATACCATGGGATGACTAGAAGGTTCCACAACTACTTCACCTTCTTTATTTACCTAATCTTTAGTTAGAGATGAGGCTATGGTGATTTCCTTACTACCCTTAGGCAACTCTCCACTAATCATGGCCTCTAGACCTTTATTCTAGGCTGGATCATGAACCTTGATATGAGGAAAGAGACATCAAGGTAATTCAATTGAAAAAACATTAACTTAAGTACCCTCTTCAACATCTTTATTAGATTTGTCTAGCATCTTATTCATCTATATATGGGTGGGGGTACCCATTTAAAGGTTTTCTCTCCCACCTTCCTCTATACTTGCATTCTCCTCTGGTGCTAGACTTAACACCTTTAGAGGGGAAGGGGTAGTTAGTGATACCTATGTAGTTACTTTTGGGATATCTTATTCAACCACCATTTCACTACCAATGGTGATTTAAATATCTTGTTGTCACTCCACCCCATCTTTCTCATCAAATTTATTATATCTTCAACTTTGTTAACTTTATCTTGAATCTCAACTTCACCTTGATTATCTTGGTCTGGTTATTGGGTGATGACATTTTCAATGAATGTCTCTATATATGATGAGATAGTCTCCTCTCCCTAAGGGTCCTGAACTTAAGTGGCCACCTCAACATCGACCTACACAACACCTTCAAAAGATAGTATTATTTGAGGTCTAAATTTCTTCCTCATCACCTTTAATCTTTACTCCTGAGGGACCCTCTTCTACAAAAAATCCTATCATTGGGACCTCCACTAGGGTCAGGGGCCTTTCCCTTGGAGTTATGTACCTAATATTTATTTATAGACGAATGAATGCTCATTACTTTTTCATCACATCAATAATAGTCCTACCTTCATATGAGTCTTCTTCATCACTCATATCCCTCAACAGTTGGTCATATGAGGATTGATCCTCTTTTCTCTTCATGGGGAATTCCTTGGAAGGAAGGTCCTTAAATACAACCTCCTTCCTTTTCATAAGAAACCCACTTGGAGGTTATAGAGCCTTCTTGACTCTTTTTCACCTACATTTCTCTCCTTCTTCCTCACCTCCTCTTTTCCTTGAATAAATATTTGGGGGAGGGACAATAATTGGTTGTTGTGCTGGTGGAACAAGTGGAACTATAGTTGGATTGACCATTGGAGTGGCTACTAAAATGGCTATAATTATTGGGGGTCCCTCTACTATAATGGATATCGGGCTACCACTGGCTAATATAACCTCCCCAATGGTGATTTTATCCCAATTTTGTTAATTTTGAAAAATATAGTCCTACCTTAGACTGTGATGTGGATATGGATTCCACATCAATTAACCTAGTGAAGTCAACATCACCAACCTTGTGCTTCCCCTTGCCCTTTGCTACTAGTGATAGAGATAAAGGATCACCACTATAATCTAGGAAGAAACCCTTTAACTCCTAAACTTGTATGAGCTCTTGTAGGGTAGGGGTATCATATGCACCAAGATCAACCCCATGTTCCTTCAAACACCTAAAGGTTTTTATCATGATTTCAAAGGCTCTCCATGGAATAGAATCACTCTTCTTAGTAGTGAAGTCCACCTACAAGATGGATTGGTATTAAATATTGGATTGAATATACAAGTAGATAATATCCTTTTACCATCCTCCATGTCCTTAGGGATTGGAGCAATATTGTAGGAAATAAATTCTTGCACTATCAACCTCATATAATCTAATTTTTTGATGTTCTCCTTGGTGGTGCAGTTAGATCAGATATCATCATAATATTATTGATGTATAATTACATAATTTATTATGTTCACCAACCACTTGATATCATAGTTAGGCCTTGGTGGCATATTTTCAATCACATACTATCCCATCTCTTATTTCAATCCCTTTGTTTTGGTAATAAAAGGACATGAATAATGTCTAAAAGGATTGTTTATCTTTTTTGGCATAATCATCTCATGCAGGGGCATAATCTACCTACTCAACTCCATCACTATCAATCTATCATCTATGTATCTTGGTAATTTATATAGAGACCTCGAGTAATCACTTATCCTGATATAAGTGAATGTCCTAAATTGGATATACAACGTGCCAACTTTTCAGTTATTTTTTTGTCCACCTTGGACATTCTATTACAACTCTTAAAGGGAAATAAGACACTCATCATAGTGTTGAATAAATAATTTTAAACCTTATATAAATCCTTCCTGAAACCATCCAAAGTTATTTCAGGATAAACCTCATATATTCTCATTCCATTGGGATTCTTGATGAGCCCCTATATTGTCTTATTGTGCACTATGATATACATTAGGTAATAAGACATATAAAATGTACTTATGGACCTCTTATTTTAATGAATTACTACCTCAAGCTACATCATCTGCTTGTGTATGTTGTCACTTAGAATGGTAGCCTAGTATACCTTCTTCTATTGCTCCAACACATAGATTAAGACTATGAACATCCAAGGTTCAAATTTCTCTATATTGGGCATCCCATAAATTTTTCCTACCAGGGAAATCAATTATTGGTTTAGTTCCTTTAACTCTACCAATTTTAAACTCTTTGAAATTCTCAAGACCTTTTCTCTTTTCTTAATCAACCAATATGAGTTGACAATGTCTCATATTGTCTTTTCATTCTTGTTTGCATACTCTTAGTATTCCTCCAAAGAGAGTGTCATACATTCAAGTTGGGGAGGAATCCAAATCATGGTGTCGAGGGCCATAGGGGTGAAAGATAAGACAACTAATTGGCTTCCATCGATGATAGTCCTAGTATCAATTTTTTATACTTGAGCACATGTAATTACTAACTATAGGTATGGTTCAACCAAGGGGAATGCTACCATAGGGGTGATATAACTCATGCCAAGGTTGGAAACTACTAAGAGAGGGTTTGGATGATATAATACATTCAATAAGGCTACAAACTCTAATCCCTAAACATTTATATCTCTGATCTCATTCAAAATATAAATGATGTTGCTTTTCATGGATGTTGAAGATGATTCCATTTTTCCTAACTCATTAGTGCAATACTTTGAATTTGAATGAATCCTTCATTCAAAACATCCTTGAAATACCTTTAAACCCATTTCAAATAACATAACACAAAAGGAGTTAGAATAACACTTCTAATCTAGAGGGTTGCACACAATTCAAGCTAAAAATCCTTGAAGAATTTGTCATAATCACTCTTTCATGTTGCATGTAGCTAAAGCACACAAATAGCTCAAAAACACAAGTATAATCTCTAAACGCAAAAGGTAAATGTGAATGAAGGTAAATTCCTTAGTTATAATCCTTTGAATTTTGAAATTATGGTTGCCATTAATTCTTTTAAGTCTAATGGATAATTACCAACTACCCTCTTTAAGTCATTTGAGCTTCTTTCAAAAAAAGAGAGAGAAGGTGAAAATATTTATTTTATATTAGGAAATCCTTTTTGTGACATGTGGACCCATATAAGAAAACTTATTCATTTTGGAAATTTTCAAGCCATAAAGATATTTTTACACCTTTCCCACCAAAAGGTAAGTGAGGCAATCTCCAAAAATGGCCTGGAGTTTGAAAAGCCCTAAGGATCTGCCATGTGTCATTAATTTTCTTCATAAATCTGGGTGTTTGAGCCATAGATAATTTTTGTACCTTACCAACCAAAAATTAAGTGGGACAATATTTAAAAAGGGCTTAAAACTCATAAAATCCCAAGGACCCACCACATGTCCAACTTAGATGTAAGCTCAAACTCTCAACCAATTTTTACCTTTGCACCATCCTTCTTGACATGGGGAAAGGTGTGAGATCCTTCTAACACATAAAAATAATCTTAGTATCCCCCTGAAATAGCCATGTGTCTTTCATTTGTCTCATTGATCAATTCCTCACCTTAGTCACCAAAAGACATTGGAGGTGCAACATGATAATTTCATCTAGGGCCCCAGAATGTTTCTTCTTTAAGCATAAAGTAGAAAATCAATGTATACAAGGAGACTTAGATATATTTATATCTTATCACTATGAATTTTTCCACCATGAAATGTTTGGTCAAACCTTAAAATTCCTTAAAAACTATCAAAAATATCCTCCATCCTCAAAATGTGCCCTTCAAACTCTTTAATATGGAAAAAAGTTTGAAACAAATAACTCAAAAACTTTTAAGACTAAAAAGACAAGGCATGAAATTCTTTCAAAACTTTTGAAATGGATAAAATGTCTAACAAAAATAAGTCTTCAAATCTCTTATCCAATACAAAAATCCTAAAGACCTATTTCCACTGGGCATTGTGTTCATGCAAAAGGCTTGAAAAGTTTAAAGGAAAGAACATTCTCACCTAGCAAAAATAAGACAAAGGACTTGGAAAATCAATAAAATACCCTAGATAGAGATATTAGAACACAATATAATTTCAACCTCCCAAATATTTTGATGTTGAAAAGGGCACAAATTACTTGGTATAGATTTGGGCTCCAACTCCCTTCATAATTGAAGTGTGCAAAACTTGGTTGTGCCTTGGTCATATTTGTTCATTGTACTAAAAATCCCCATGGAGGTTGAATTATAAAATCTCTCCATGTGAGTAAGCTACCTCATAGGTACTATCACCTTGGTTCAAGTAGATATAGAAGTAGCATGGAGATGATCATACCCTTTGTAAGTTCCTCTTAGTCATTTTATGTATTTGTTCTAATCTTGATGCTAAACCCTTCCCTAGCTATAATGACATACTAGTAGGTTTATCATCTTAGTTTTCTATTTTATTTAAGTGTGAAAGGCCAAGTGCATGAGGTGTACTACTAGGAACCAATAGTGGTGAATTGTATAAAATAATAATCTAAGTGTCATATTAAAGTCATTAAGGACTCAAGAGTGCCAAAAAGGTTTGGGAGGATTGCATATAAGACTGCTCCTTCACACTTAGAATACTATTAGTCTTTATCATTAAACACATAGACATGATATTTAGAAATAATGTTAATAATATTAACATATTAAATTTTGATAAATTACTTAACATCTAAACCTTTCTAAGACATAAATTCAAATTCTTAAATTTTAACTTCATATTTATGCAATTAACTTCTTCCTCGGGCATGCCTTCATGTAAATATATGTGGGTCTTCATTTGTATAGAAATTTGGGTGTGTTGATGACAATAAATGGATTTTTTTTGGGTAAATACTAAAAAATATTATAACTTAAATCTCTTGGTTAATGTCTAAAGATACACTCAAACTTCTCATGAAAAAAAGTATCACCATTAAAATATGGAATTCCAGGCTAACATGCAATTGTGATATGAGGAAGGTTATAAATATCAAAAAAAGTGTCATAACCATGTGTCTAATGGATTAATTACCACCTATAATAGGTTTAGTTAGAGTAACTTTTGGAGTATCAACTCTAAAACAAAACTTTTGATGGGAATTTTATCACTTTTTTATATTTTAGACTCGTAATATATGGTATAAGTATTACTTTGCTACTATCCAAACATTTATATCATTAATAGAGATACCTTTGGCTCCATTTTAGGCCTTGATCCACTACCATCTAAGTGAGGAATCATGTGGTGGAGGTTATCAAAAACACCCTTTCCTAGGAGAAAACTTACACTTCTCTTTTCATATTTAAATTCTACTTTTGCTATGATTTTGATTTAATTTTCACTAAGTGGGTTGGGAACCAGTGTCATCAGGTTAATGGGTTTATTAGAAACTTCTGCTAAAGTCTATTTTCCAAGTCATTATTTTTTGCCTAGGAATCTCTTTAGATGTTTGAAAGTGTGGATAATACCCATGTGTGATGCATCAATGATATTAAACTCATTAATATATTTTTATAAGTATGTTAAATTTTAAAATATAAAATAAGGTGTTAATGAACCATCCTAGTGTAAACTCATATCCCTCCTTGATGTAGGGGCATCCTCAAACTAGCCCATTTTTGATGCATAATGATGGTTAAATGTCCCAAGGGTTATTTCAATTCGTTAAGGAGTCATGATTGTAAGTCAAATTTGAATTTGAGTCCAAAATAAGTTTTCCCATCCTTTTGTCTAATTTAAATTTTCAAAATTGTAATGAGAGTTTAATAGTGTATTTGGGTATATAATGGTATGTAAGGGACAAGGTTGTGTAAAATAATCATATATATCATAATAGAAGGATAAAAATGGATTTTTTATTTGTATATTCATGTGGTAGTGTGAAAAGGTGTGAGTTGGCAATGAGAGTGGTAAGTAGAAATCCACCACTCTACATGGGTGAGTAAAAGAAGGAGTTTGTTTAAGTCAAGAAATGATTGTATGTCTTGTTTAAGATTCTAAGTGTGTGAGTAGAATGTGGTAGGTATTTTTAGAAATAATTTTATGTTAGTTTATAGGTAGAGGTGCAAAATGCACCAAGTTGATGGCATGAACTCTATACTCTATCTTGTAGAACTGTGTTATGAATGTAAATCAATAGAAATGGAATGATAAAAATAAATATTTATTATATCCTAATAATGATAGTTTTTAGTGATTTTAATTAGTTTTGAGTAAAGCATTCAAGATTTTGTAAGTAGTGATTTTCAATTGAAAATTTGTTGTAAAGATTGATGACTATGTGTATGTGTCCAATTTGAGATGAACAATCAAGAAACTTTTCTTACAGGATTGATAATTATGTTAATATGGTTTGAAGGTTGTATTTATTGAATTTATTTAATTATTTTTCAAGGTTATAATTGTTTTTAAACATGTAACTTTTGTAACAAGAATGAAACCCTGAGTATTCTATGTTAGGACTGTGTCTATTCCATAATTATATAAGACCTTAAATGTAAATATGATACATAGAAGTTCGCATGGTTAATGGAGATATGAGGTAATTTGAAATATTATGAACTTGTATCAATATTTTTCCAAATTTTTAAACCCTAAATAAGATCCAATAACCTTAAGAGAGTGCTTGTAGATCCTGTTCTGGTGATTATGCATGCAGGAAAAGACTAGAAAGATGTCATAAATCTTGAACAGAGGTAGTAAAGAGAGAAAATAGTGATTGGTAAGGTTTATTATAGGTTATTAAGAACATAACATTATAATTATGAAAACCTTTTACATGTGTAAAATCTCTTTGTTCCCTCTTGAGTGGTCTATTGACAGGGTAAACCTTGTCTAGGGTTTCCAAAGTAAAATTAGTATATAGAGAGATAGAACCATCCAAAATTCATGTATTTTTTTGGATAGGTGTAAAATGGTATTTTTAAATACATTATAATAATTTGGTTTCATTTATATACATTTTCATATAGTTACACCTATATGTGAGTGAAATAGGGTTCAAAAGGGCTAAAAGACCTAAACAGTAAGATATAAAGGACTAGAAAGGTGGTTCAAAGGTATAAGTGACTAATTAAACTTTATGAAATTCAAATATAATATAAAAAATATTTAAAACACTATTTTTTTTCCAATAAGTGATTGTACATTTCTGTAATAAAAAAATTGTTAAAAAAAAGGCTACTAAACACTTTGTGAAATAGGGTAGGAGTTTTATGTGATAAGGAAAATGCTATGAAGAGTGTTGATAAAGGATTGAGACATCAATGAGACCCTAAGAAACATGATCAATGAATTTGAGTCCATAAACTAGTTAGGTGAACCTCAAATCATTTCATGTTGAATGAGTTAAAGAACCATATCAAGAAGTTGACTAACATAATAAGATTGAAAGAGATTGTATGCATAAAGGTTATTTACATGTATCAGATGAAGGTTGGGAAGAGTTTATATAATAATTTATACATCACTACCACTATAAAAAATTCAAACACATAATAATATGATGAAAAAGTTCTCCATCAATTGGTATTTAGCAGGTATATAAGGATACAATCTTTAAGAATGACACAAAATATTTATCCCAAAGTATTTATTTTGTAATTACAAAAAATTAAATCAAAGTTATTTTATAAATTAATAAAAATTAAACAACTAAGAAAACAAAGTGGAAAATTAATAAAATAAAACTACATACTTATATGTAATTAGAAATGCATCATGTCCATAAATCAATCCTAATTCTGAGAAGATAGATCATATCATACACTTCTGATTAGGGACCAATTAGATAATTGGGAGCATGACCAATATGGGGATCCACTAGACCTAATTAGGGGATGTATTATCATAATACACTATTATAGGTAGTGTTTTAATGCCTCTAGTCAAGCACAAAACCACAATAACCCTAAGGTAGTCCTATGTTTTGATATCTCACTAAACTAATAACAAGTAAAGCAAATCTAATCTAGTGTTCACCAAATCTTGTGTCATAAATTGGGGGTTAGAAACAAAAAAAACAAGTATAGGAGAATCTTAATTAAGATATGTATGAGATATACAATAATTATGTGAAGCTCACCATCAATTTTTTATACCTACTCTTTTTTTTAGACACTTGAGTCCATTTCTACTTTCATGTACTTTTTTTGTTACATAGCTTAATTAAGATTCTCCTATTAGGAGATCAAGGGCATAAAGGTGAGCTTCACATAATTATTCATCAGGAATGATACCATGAATAGATATATGGAGAGAGGAAAGCTCAAATTCTAATGTAAGAGTTGACTTAGAACCATATACTAGAGAGAATGGCATTGCCCCAGTAGCAGTATGTATCCTAGTTCAATAGGCCCAAAGAGTAGGGTAAAGATGAAGGTGCCAATCTGTGTAGGTTTCATGAATTGTATTTTGGATAATTTTGTTGATAATTTTATTAGTGGCTTAATCTTATCCATTTCATTATGGATGATAAGGTGTAAAAAAATGTGATTGATCTTGAATTTAGCACAAAATTGTTTAACATCCTTGTTTTTGAAATTACCACCATTGTCAGAGATGATAGTATCGAGAACACCAAAGTGGTAAATGATTTGATAAAGAATAAATTTGGCAATGGTATTACTAATTACATTAACAAGAATCATGGCTTCAACCCATTTGGTAAAATATTTGGTAGATATGATTATAAAAGCATGCCCATCTTGAGAGTGAGGTAATTTGTTGATGAGATCTAATCTCCACATGGAAAATGACTAGGGAGATTTGATAGTTTGAAGCTTGAATGGAGGTTAATGAATTAGATCATCATGAATTTAGAAAGGAGTACACTTTTTATCAAACTTGATTTCATCATTTTCAAGAGTAGGCCAAAAATATCTCATACATGGGAATTTATGGGTTGTAGCATGTCCATTACAATGGCCACCATAAATGCCCCCATGTGCTTATTCAATAAGAGGAGGGACCTCATCTTGGATAACATAGTAGAGTAAGGTACCCTAAATATTATGATAATAAATTATGTTATATCAAAATACATACTTAAAAGCTTTTTTACAAATATGAGTCTTTTTGTGAGATTCTATGTTAGGAGGACAAGTTTGGTGTTCTATAAATTGAATGATGTTTTTATACCATGGGATTTATCAAATAGTGACAACCTTATTATGCTAGATAAGTAAATATAGTGGTTGAGTAGAGGATAGATATTTTATTATTTATATAAGAAAATTAAGATAAAAAATAACCTGATGTAGATTAAAGAGAGAAGATGAAGAAGCTAAGGAATCAACAATAGAATTTTGATCTTGAGGGATAGGCTCAATAGTGAAGGAAATGAAATATTTGGTGAGAGTGTTTGAAATTTTATGATAAGTAATGAAATTCTCACTTTTGCATTGGTAATTTACATTTACTTGATGAAAAATAATCTAAGAGTCACCTAAGGCATGCAGATATTGAATGTCTAAATCAAGAGCAACTCTCATGCCTAAGATTAGAGCTTCATATTCAACCATATTTTTGGTGACATCAAAGGTGAAGCAAAAATATAAAGGTATGATTTTACCAAGAGTACTTGTAAGAATGAAACCCACCCCATCACCTTGAAATAATTTATCACCATCAAAGTGAAGGATCCAAATATCCTCGTGTAAGTTGACATTAATGTTAGGAAGCTCTTCGATAACTAATTTAGGTTTAGTAGTATCATAAGGAATAGTGGATTCATCAAGATTAATTTATTCAACATCATCAATAAAGTTATGAAAGTTATCTTTGAGAGAGATCTATTGATTAAGACCTTAAATGTAGAGAATATTATTATCAAGAATACTATCTTAAAGGTGATTGGTAGCTGGCACAGGGGCTGCAACAAGTTGATTGGATATGACTTTCCCTTTGATAGCTTTTTGAGTTATAATGTAGATATCAAATTACATAAGAAGTACCATCCATTTTCTAATTATATCTCTAGGAATAAAGAATTTAGATAAGAAGTGATGAAGGGGGTCAAAATGAATGATGACATAACTAGTTTAGTATAACATGTAGTGTCGAAGATTTTTAGTTATGAAATAGATGGTGAGTCAATCAAGATTGAATTTTGTATAAAATTTATCATAATTTATTAGGCCTAGGATAATGTAGTAGATAATGTACTCTCTTCTAGTATCATCTTATTGGGAAAGCATTACCCCAACTTATATAGGTGTGGAGGAAGTATATAGGATCAATGGTCAATCTTTGGAAGGAGGATGAAGTGTAGGTAGGTAAAGCAATGACTCTTTCATGTTATCAAAAGATTTTTGGCAAGGTTCCATCCATTCTATGGCATTACCTTTATTAATAAGAGAATTGATGGAGTGGATATGATAATCCATTTTAGGGATGAATCATCTAACTACCCAAAGTTTGCATAGGTAAGTGCAAATGTTTATAATGGATAAAGGAATGGGCATGCTGATGATAACACTAATCTTAGCTAGGTCAACATTTATGTCATAGAAAGAGACTAGGAATCTTAATAATTTTATAGATGTGATACCAAAGACACATTTGTAAAGATTTAATCTAACCTAGAATTTAAGAAGATAGTAAAAAATGATAGCAAGATCTGATAGATGAATCTTATGACTTTTGGATTTTGTAATGAGATCATAAATATAGGTTTTAAAAATTTTATGGATGAGATCATGAAATATATGATTCATTGCTTATTGGTAAGTGGCTCTAGTATTTTTTAGGTCGAAGGGCATTTTGACATAGAAATAGGTGCCCCATTTCATGGTGAAAGTGGTCTTATGTTATCCCTTAGGGGTAATGTGAATCTGATTATAGCTTGAGAAACCATTCATAAAAGATAACATTTTTTAACTAGATGTGGAATCAAATATGGCATCTATCAAAGGTAAAGGTAAGTTGTCTTTGGGACAAGTGAGGTTAAGATTTTAGAAATCAATAAATATATGAATGACCATAGTGACCTTTTTTTGAATAGGAATAATGTTAGAAACCCATTTGAAATAGTTCCCTAGTTTGATAAATTTAGTATCAAGTAAATTTATAATTTCCTTGTGACATAAGGTGGAAACCTCATGTGTAAATTTCCTTTATTTTTGATGTATAGGATTGGCATCAAGATAAGTAATGATGTTATGAACCATAATTTTAGGGTCAATACCAAGCATTTCCTCATAGGACTAGGTGAATATCTCATGATATTTATTAAAAAATAATCTAAAGTTATCATACTCAATAGGTGAGAATTCACAATAAACTATAATTGGTTGAGGATAGGAGGGAGTACCATATTCAATATGATTGGTTTATTTGATAATAATGACAAACCATATTGGAAGTGATATGATGCATTAGGTAAAGAAGAATTTGGATTAGTTTTGGGATCAATGATAGCAACAAAGTTGTTGAAACAAGGGGTTTTGGTTTTAAAATTCCTAATTTTATGATGTTGCAGAGGAATTTGAGGTTCTTAAGCATGAAGTATTTCAAGAATAGTTTAATCACTAGGCAAGGTGGGAAGAGGACCATAATACTCAACATCTAATTTGATATCTAGAATTTGATTACCATGGCGATCATACTTAGAATGTATCTGAGAGACATTGGTTGCCTTGGAATCTAGTGTAATCTCAAGAATAGAATAGGTACATAGATCAGAAGGGATTAGAGTGTCATTGGTTTTGGTGATAAGGGAAGGATTAGATGCAATTATGGGATCTATATATGGTAAAAAAGATGATAATTTTCTCTACTACCTAAGAAGTATCAATAAGTAGATAATTGGTAGGAGGCACATAACCTTCAAGATCAAAGTCATGACCCATATAAATGGTATGTACATCCTAGTTAAAATCATGTATTTGAGATAACATTTTCTGATAATGCTAGACATCCAAGTCTCAAGATTGAGCTTGGGCCATAATATAATTATCATCATATGTTGGAAAAATTGTACATGATTGAGATTTAGGGGGAATTTAAGAAGGTGAAATCCCAATATTACTTAATATATGTGGATACATGATGAGAGGATCTTGAAACAATTTTTCCACTCAAAATTCATTATAAGTGAAGGCATCTTCAAGTAAATAAGGCTCTTGAGCATTACATGGAGGGGGAAAATTAGTAATCTCATCAATGAGAGGAATAGTATGGTCCCTAGGTAATAAAGAAGAAGGAAGCCACTTTGAAATGTAGGGAGGTAGCTTGGTAGTATTGCAAGTGTGTTTCAAATTATTAAGTTCATCATCATCTAAATTAGCAAGAGTAACTTGTAAATTAGGATTGATGTTGATGAACTCAGGTAAAGAAGCACTAGTGATCTTAGGAATGGTAGGAATACAATACTAATATTTGGGTTTAGGGAGTTGAATACTCCATGGGTTGGGATTAGCCTCATATTTATATCGCTCACCATTATGTGAGAATTTAATCCATTGGCTATCAAAAGAAGTAATAACCCTCATTCTATGGTCCATGGGTGACTTGAGAGTATGTTATAAGATAAGGGTAAATAAAGGACCATAAGTTTAGTTTGAATGGTCTTAGGTCTAATGGTTAATGGAATCCAAATGTAACCAAGTGGCTTTTTATTAGTCTTATCATAACCATAATAGGTAAGTTGATTTTGAATGAGATGATCCTTGTTATAACTAGCTTATTAGATAAGCCACAAAGATGTCACATTAATACCTGTTGTCCCCCAAAAATATCAGTTATTTTTGGGATAACATTTGAATTATTTTGGTCCTACAGACCAAAATTATCTCTTCCCTTTCCAAATTTTGTCTTGAGCATTCAAATTCCTCATTTTTCAAGATTTTTAGAAATCGACAGACTACAAACAGGCTCATTTCTACAAGTTCAACGAACTTCACAACTTCTACAGAAATTTCCATTATCAACCATCAGCAACAGGTTCAACATTTGGTTCATCTTTTGGTTCAACATCAAATGGTTCAAAGGTGGGTTAAATCAAGTGGTTCAATGCTTTATTTTAACATTTGGTTCATTCACTCAGTTTTAGTGCTTTGATTCATTCTTTGGTTCAATCAAACGGTTTGTCAGTCGGTTTAAGGCTTTATTTGAACTGTTGAACCAAAATTTGGTTCAACAGTTGGTTCAACATTTTGGTTCAATGGTTAGTTCAAACACATGGTTCAAAGCCTTGGTTCAATGTCAAACAGTTCAAATTTTGGTTCAATGGAATGGTTCAATAGTTGGTTCATCACCAAAGTTCAAAGAGTTTCCCAAAGAAGACTAAAGGCCATTCAAAGACTGCCCGAAGAGTAGATACCCTTGCGGGAGGCTCTTCCTGACTCAAAATAGGTCATTTCTTAAGGCCCAAAAGGGCAAGTTCAATCTAAAAAAGTGCTACATAGAAAAGCCAAAAGAAGACAAAGGAATGACGCACTCGAAAATGTCAAATTTAACACAGTGAATTAGCCATTGATTCTTTAAACATACAGACATACAGACCAAAATACATTCACAAATTTCAAAGCCAAGACTAGTAGAAAGTGGAGAAGGAATAGAATAGTAAACTAAATACAAAACCCAATTCAATTAACCAGACAAGGAGGAATGATGAAGATAAGATCAAATCACCAGGTGGACATTGGAAGTTGCAAACTTTCAATAAGCGTGACTTATTTCCTTGCATTGATAAAATCAAATGGGTAAAGCGCCCCTAAGTTAGAGCATGTCTTCTTAATAGATCCCAATGAAAAATGATGTATTGATTGTTCCCAAGTCCTTCTTGAAGAGGATATATAAGGGACTTTCTTCTAATGTAATAAGGATCTCTTTTTTGACAATTAAAATGAAACTCTGCCCAAATTGTAAGGCATTGCTGAGACTTTGAGCTCAAATTGTTGACCATATTTTGTTATTGGAATAAGAAAGCAAGTGGTTTTTCAGACTTTGTGCTGTAATATCTTTGTTATTGAGGAAATCGTTATTATGTCTTTTTCTTCAATATATCTTCTATTCTTTTAATTCAACAAGCAGAATTAGTGACAATAGTCAAATAGGTGTCCTAAAGAGTCGACCGTGGAAAGACTTTGTGCCCCCATAATTGCCTTTAGTTTGTTTTCTTTTCATTTATATGTAAAAGACCTTGAGGTGACTTTGTGCCCTCATTGTCCTTCGTATCTTACTCTTGAGCAATCCAGGTGAAGACTTTGAGTTGCATCTTGATTTGTCAGTTTTTACATTCTTTGCTACATTTTGTTGTTACTGCCAAGAGTATTCTTGTGGTTTGTTGAATAGTACTTTTGAAAGAAGAGGAGTATTATCTGTCATTTCCCTTAAGTTTTTCCTTTGATTTATGTGCATCATCTCTAAATGAAGAGATATGGATGGTTTGTCCCACCCATGAGTATTATTTATTGCTTATATATATATATATATATATATATAGCATACCTATAGGGAACCTCCCCTTGATGAGAGGAGAGATCAGTGTCTTTCTAATGTGGTAAAACTACACATTTGGATGACTAATCTTACTACTTTGGCTGATCAGACCTATTTTATTTATCAGTACACTGATTGACAAAATATTCAATCAACAATTTTTGGTGACTTTGCTGGGGATATACACAATATTGTGCAATTTGGAACCTCAAGTTTCAGATTGAAACATCACCTATATAACCCATTATCATTATAACCTTATCCATTATAGACTCTGGTGACTCCGTTTCATGTCTTACCCAATATCCATTTATAGCCTTACCATTTTCATCCATCTCCATTTTATTATCTGGTCTGCAAAACTAGAGCTGCTGGGAAAGAAAGCACAGTTTGAAGCCTCAAGCTTTAAGCTTAAGCAGGGCCAGTTTATTTTCCATTTTTGTCCTATAATCTTGCAACTCCACTCAAATGTGTTATCCCTATTGTTCATAATTTAATCATGGCAGTTCGAGGCCCTTGGGGTAACTCTTTTGGCCCACTCAACTTGACTCCACCTCTACATGAGCTACCACTCAATTCAATGAAGAATTTCCCCAAATTCTTTGGTGATGGAAGAGTCCACCCTAATGAACACATTGCAGCCTTCACCATAGCCTGTGGTTGATAGGGGTGGAATTTAAAGACATGGTAGTCAGGGTTTTTGTGGAGACACTACAAGGTGCTACTATAGACCATTTCTACCATTTGCAAGCTGGATCAGTGACTGACTGGGATACACTTAAAGCCAAGTTCAAATCAAGATTCAAGCCCACAAAAGATGCACATGCCTTGCTAGCCCAACTCACATAGATGAAGAAGGAGCCCCATGAACCTATGAGGGACTTCATTGCCAGGTTCAACAAGCTGAGGCACAAGATTCCCATGATCACCCAGCTAACACCTTAGAATCTCATGTGTTTCTTCATCAACTCACAACTACCTGAAGTGAGTTTTCTATTAAGACAGGCTAGACACATCGACCTTGAGGTTGCTCAAGACTTGGATATTGAGCTAAAGATGGCCTTGTCTTGGTAGGAAAGATAAGGAGAGATCCTAACAGAGCTAAACCCTCTTCATCTTCTGAATACTCACCCACAATCACCACTGATCCAATGGTACAAAAGCTATCAAATGAATTGCTAGCCTTGAAAAGGCAAATGGCACAAAGTATGTCTTCTACTCCTTTGTATAAATATATATCAAGGAGGACATTCCCTAATTAGCCATATCAAGGCAATGCTACCAAAAGTCAAGGATAACAAAATCATCTTCTTCCTCCATAGAGAAATCCTGCCTTTGAAGCACCTCCAACAAACTCGATAGTTGGATATCTGGAAACAGAGCATGTTTCCTATTTCCAACCATAGTTAGAGCAAGAAAATGGCACTGATCTCTTCAAGGAGGATCTAGAAGAATTAGCTGGTGACTCCCACATTGGTTTCCTAAATTACTAGGATGAATCCAAAAGTGAAGGTGAAGCAATCAAAGGATCATACGCAGTATTCACCTAGTCCCAGAATCAGTCAGCTTAGCAGGCTAACAAAGAGAAGATAAAGGAGCAACCCCAACCAATAATTTCAATTGCTGAGTAGAGAACCTCTCTTCCTTTTCAATCAAAGGACCCAGTGATTGCCAAAGAAGTAAGTACATCAAACATTTATGTACCTTCTACTTCAGCTTTGCAAACTAGTCCTTCCCCTCCCAAAAATCAAAAGGATGAAATCCCATCCTCTCTTCCAAATCCATTCTAGTCATTTGACATGATTGATCATGTCAAGGAATCCAAAATTCAAATGACTGAGTTTGAATCCCTGCAAGTCAATCCTGAGTAATTAGACATTGATGGAGAACTAGATGCAGACTTGTCTAAGACAAAATATGTGGTCACCCAAACATCAGCCCCTGTAGCACAAATTTTGTCTGAGTCTTCAAGTAGGGGTAATTATTTCTTTACCACAGAGGATGTTCATGTTTCTGTAGATGAAAGTCATGTAGCTGACAATCCAAGAATTGATCCAAACAAGATTTTAGGAGAATTGGTAGTATGCAGTATAAACAAGGAAGGATCTTCCATCTCTAATGAAGAGAAATCTAATAGGAGATCAGCTTCTAATGATGACAATAATTCTTCCACCAATGATGAAGTTGGAACTGTGTTGATATCTCCTCAAGGAGATATTCTTCCTTCATGCAATTTACAAGTTAGCAACACCAACAACATAGCTGGATGTGAATCTCTGTTTCTTAAATTGAAGATTGCTCAAGATGAAGAAGTCAAATTTCTTCACATCAAAGGAGATGTTAATCTAATAGTTTGTCAGGAGTTTGATATGGATAATCCAATCATATGTTGGACTGAACTAGAAGAACAACCAATTATGGTAGTGGACCATGCTACTGCAAATCAAAATCAAGCAAAGGAACCCTTCGTAGGGAGAGCAAGGAGTTATGGTTTTTAGTTTGAAGACCACATCCTACCACAGAGAAAAAAGAAGGAAAGACCAAGAGGAAGATGCAGAAAATTAGTTTCCTAGTGGAGAGCTCCATTCACCCATCACCGTTTCTGGGGACAAAATGTCTTCTTGCTAGTTTACCAAGATGGCACACTATTTTCACTATCTCTCAAGAAGCAGCATCTGAAATACTTCAATTCTTGAAGTATCAGATCATTGCATATGTATATATGTATATTTGTACAATTTTTAATTCTATTTTATTTTGTTTATTTCCAATGGTATACTTGAAGACACTGGAGATTTTGGATTCTACTCCTTTCAAATCATTTTGCAATTGACAAAAGTTCCCCAACTGGAGCCAGCTATTGTCCCCTAAAAATATCAATTATTTTTGGGATAACATTTGAATTATTTTGGTCCTACAGACCAAAATTATCTCTTCCCTTTCCAAATTTTGTCTTGAGCATTCAAATTCCTCATTTTTCAAGCTTTTCAAAAATTGACAAACTACAATTAGGCTCATTTCTACAATTTCAACAGATTTCACGACTTCTACAAAAATTTCCATCGTCAAGCATCAGCAGCAGGTTCAACATTTGGTTTATCTTTTGGTTCAATGTCAAATGGTTCAAAGGTGGGTACAATCAAGTGGGTCAATGCTTTGTTTCAACATTTGGTTCATTCACTCAGTTTCAGTGCTTTGATTCATTCTTTGGTTCAATCAAATGGTTCATCAATCGGTTCAAGGCTATGTTTGAACCGTTGAACCAAAATTGGTTCAACAGTTGGTTCAACATTTTGGTTCAATGGTTAGTTCAAACACATGGTTCAAAGCCTTGGTTCAACATCAAATGGTTCAACATTTGGTTCAATGGAATGTTTTAATAGTTGGTTCATCACCAAAGTTTAAAGAGTTTCCCAAAGAAGACTGAAGGCCATTCAAAGACTACCTAAAGAGTAGATACACTTGCAGGAGGCTCTTCCTGACTCAACATAGGTCATTTCTTAAGGCCCGAAAGGGCAAGTTCAATCCAAAAAAGTGCCAAACAAAAAAGCCAAAAGAAGACAAAGGAATGACGCACCCAAAAACATCAAATTCAACACTGTGAATTAGTCATTGATCCTTTAAACATACAGACTAGAATACATTCACAAATTTCAAAGCCAAGACCAGCAGAAAGCAGAGAAGGAACAGAATAGTAAACTAAATCCAAGACCCAATTCAATTAACTAGATAAGGAGGAATGATGAAGATAAGATCAGATCACCAGGTGGACATTGGAAGTTGAAAACTTTCAATAAGCGTGACTTATTTCCTTGCATTGATAAAATCAAATGGGTAAAGCACCCCTAACTTAGAGCATGTCTTCTTAACAGATCCCAATGCAATATGATGTATTGATTGTTCCCAAGTCCTTCTTGAAGAGGATATATAAGGGACTTTCTTCTATTGTAATAAGGATCTCTTTTTTGATAATTAGAATGAAACTCTGCCCAAATTGTAAGGCATTGTTAAGACTTTGAGCTCAGATTGCTGACCATATTTTGTTATTGAAATAAGAAAGCAAGTGGTTTTTTAGACTTTGTGCTGTAATATCTTTGTTATTGAGGAAATCATTCTTATGTCTTTTTCTTCAATATATCTTCTATTCCTTTAATTCAACAAGTAGAATTAGTGACAGTAGTCAAAAAGGTGTCCTAAAGAGTCGACTGTGGAGATACTTTGTGCCCCCATAATTGCTTTTAGTTTGTTTTCTTTTCATTTCTATTTAAAGGACCTTGAGGTGACTTTGTGCCCTCATTGTCCTTCGTATCTTACTCTTGAGCAATCCAAGTGAAGAATTTGAGTTGCATCTTGATTTGTCGGTTATTACATTGTTTGCTACATTTTGTTGTTACTGCTAGGAGTATTCTTGTGGTTTGATGAATAGTACTTCTGAAAGAAGAGGAGTATTGTCTATCATTTCCCTTGAGTTTTTCCTTTGATCCACGTGCATCATCTCTAAAAGAAGAGAGATGGATGGTTTTTCCCACCCATGAGTATTATTTTTTGTTTATATATATATATATATCATACCTATAGGGAACCTCCCCTTGATGAGAGGAGAGATCAGTGTCTTTCTGATGTGGTAAAACTACACATTTGGATGATTAATCTTCCTACTTTGGCTGATCAGACCTATTTTTTTTATCAGTACGCTGATTGACAAAATATTCAACCAACAATATCAAAGCCTTCGTTAACTAAAAATTTATGGATAAGGGTAGTATTAATGGATATTTTAATTAAAAGTGGTGGATCATCATCATGAAACATATTTTCATCATTGATCATGTCCTCTTCAAGAAATTCAATAGAAGGCTTGAAAGAATAACACATGGTTTCAATGGTATGAATGATGGTGGAGTGAGGTTCAATAGATAGTGGTTCTTCATTTATAGAGGATGGATATTTAAATTATTGGATTTGTTACATAAGTAACTTACGATGGTAGGGGGAAGTATGAACCAATTCCATAAATGGAATCCTACAAGGCATAGATTTGAGTTCTTCAAGAAACTTCTAATGAGATTTAGAAGAATCAATTTGGTGTTTAGGAGGTGAAGTAGATTTGAAAGAATAGATGTGGTTAGAGGTTTGAAAGGAAGAAGTGGTTCCTCATGGGCTTCCAAATCTAGATTTTTGGTTGTAGTATCCTTGAGAAGTTTTTCTTCTAAGGATGGCTTCGTAGGTTTGGTAATAGGATCTTTATGAGTTGACTCACGGTGATTGCTGACCTTGGTAGTGTTAACATATTGGGAATTATTATAATATTGATCATAATTGGAATCAATGGCACAAACATCCTTGGTGTTGGGTTGACTATTAGTGGAGAGATATTCTTTATTATTTGAGGTAGAATATTTAGAAAACATATTAGTTTTGAAAAATAGTGGTGTACTCTTGATGATGAAAGTTGATCATGTCTTCATGATTAAATGAATCAACAACCATATAAGAGATAGAAAATTTAGTGATCCCTATATAAGATTCATGAGAGTGATCAATGTCATCATGAAAACAACAAAATTTATTAGGGTCATACCACTTAGGAGAATTGTTAGGATAGTTTAAGGGTTTAAAGGTGGTAAAATTTGTTTCATTTGCTACATAGAAAGTGGTGTGTGAGAAGATGAAGGAATTTTAGCTTTATAAATTATTAGTTTGGTTTTTGGAGTATTACCAGTGATAGAATTAGTATATGTTTTAAAATGTCCTTTTAGAAGTTTAGGATGGTGTTTGAATTGCTTCATGAGAAATTATTAATGCTTAGCTTGATCAAGAGCTTCATTAAGTGTTTGGCGGGGGTGGGGGGGGGGGGGGGGGCGGGGAATTTTTGAACCTTATATTGAAGAAAAGGAATCAAAGAAATTATAAAGAGTTTGAATAATTTATCATCAGTCATGTTATGGTCTATACTATGGGCCAATGAATTCCATATTTTTAATAAATTCATGAGCTGATTTAGTGGGAGATTGCTTAGCATTGATGAAGTGGCTAAGATAATTTTTGAGAAGATCATTGTGTTGAAATTATTTAACTAAAGGATTTACCAAATATTCAAGTTGATAAATGGAGTGTTAAGGAATTTATTTGTACCATTCTAATGCATCACTAATGAAGGTTTTGACTAAGGTTTTAGTTATGGCAAAAGTATTAGTTTGGATCCACTCTTTGTAAAGGTGGTCAAAGGGTTTGAAAAATGAGGTTGGGTCTTTAGTCCCATCATACTTGATAATTGGAGATATGTTACCAATATCAATGGAAACAATGAAGGGAGATAAAGGCTCATTTTGAATAGTTTAAAGTATCCTGTTATTCATTATGGGTTGAGGAATAACATTACCTGAGGTATCTCTAAGAGGTGGAGGAATGTAATTGGGATTATCTTTAGGATGGATAATCAGAGGTTGATTAGCCATACTAAACAAATGATTTTGGAGTTGAATAATTTGAGAGGTGTTATAGGTTTTCATTATGTTTATTTTTTAGATAACTTGTGCAAGAAGTTGAGTTATATTGATAGTTGGGTTTGTGTTAGTAGGATCACTCCCTAAATTGGTATTAGGGGAGGGTTATTAGAAGATGGATTATTAGTAGGAATATTTATTAAAATTGTGTCAATTTTTCCCATATAAGTTTGAATATTTTGAAGATGAGAGGTATCTTGGTAGGTATAGAAAAGATCAGACCCATTAACTTCATCTTGAGGTGTGATTTGCACCATGTTATAGGTCATGAATGAAGGAGGGGAAGAGGTTCCCTAAGAGTGATTATGCTTTTGGGAGGTAAAGAGAGGGATAAATTAACATCCTATATAGTAGACACCTATAAATGGCCACTAATGGATTCATACCCAAATTTATACCAATTATTGTCAACCTTTATATACCTAGCCCAATAATTTATAAATGCCTTGAATTTGGATTCATAACTTGAAATTAAATAAATTTGTTCTATAAATCAATTATATGGTACCAATTCATAAATTAAATTAAATCAAAAATCAATTCTTGCAACAAATGCTAAAAGGCCTAGTCAAAATCAATTATCAAGTTAAATCAAATCAAAGTCTAATTGATTAATCCATGAGCAATTAAATGAAATGTCAAAAAGGAAATTTAAATATCAATGAATATCCTAAAGAGAAATCATTAGAATTTTTGAGTTGTCCCAAATGTAAAATATCTCAAAGCACACCTATCCAAACCTAATCATGACCATTTGGACACCTTTTAAACTCAACCAAGGTTAATTAAGACAACCAAGGTTAGGATTTAACAAATTCCAAGTTGATTTCAAAGCCTATAAATACCATGCCTTACCTATTAAATTAGAAATAAAAGTTGGTGAAAAGTTACCATGCATAAATGATTATAGATCTTGAACCATAGTAGAGTTATAATGTTGGATTTGATCTATGAGACAAATGCATAGTGTTATAATGCCAAAATTAAGCAAAGCCATATCAATCCAATCCAAGCATGGTGCCAAGAGGAGATGAAGGTAGCCAAAATCCATTACTGAAGACCTCTTAATCACAAGCTAAGTAAGCTAATTAACACATCATTTGGAGCATTCAAGGAAAGTAAGAAAGTTATGTTTTATTGATTTTTAGCTTAACTTTGTCATTTGTTATTTATTCACCAAGCTCCCCCTATGATTTAGGCATGGAGGTGTTATGATTTTTTAGTGTGTTTTTGTCAATTTGATATCATTTTGAGACTAACACTTGATCTAATCTCCCATCCATCATCAAATTCCTAGAATCATAAATGGCATGCCTAGTGGGACCCAACACATCCCACATAACAAAGATATCATTATACAAGTCTTAAACTAAAGAGTGGATGTTTGAAGCTCTCTAAAATTTATTTTCTAACCTTGTTTTGGTTAGATTTCATTTTGGTTAAATTCTTAGGTTTATACATCAACGGTCATGTCTAATCACTAATGGTTGGGCCCTAACCACTAGTGATTTTGACTAACCACCACCAATTCTATGTAAACTACCAATGGTTTGGTTATAGGGGAAAAATGTGTTCAAATATTGCATTTTAATTTTTTGGTTATTTCTTTGCTTGATTTATCAGTTTTAAAATCATATAAATCCATAAAATATATTTTACCTTGTAGGTTTTTATCAAATTTTCATCTAACTAGGCCTAACCTAACATGTTTAACTTTTTTGTTTTTACCTTCAGGTTGATAGGTGGTCATCGATGGTATTAGTCAACTGAAAAAGATTTTTATGACAGATGATAATTTTTATGGAATGATCGATACCAATTCTATTTAATTGATAATGATTCTCATGGAATGATTAGTGTCAATTCTACTCGATTAATGACAATTCCCATGGAATTATCAACACCAAATATTCTCAACTGATAAATATTCTCATGGAATGATCGGCATCGATCATGCCCACCTACTAAGGACATCAACATGTAGTTTTTAAATCTTCATTTGGATACTTAAATATTCATTTGGATGCTTAAATTGCTTTTTGTCTTTGTTTTGGCCATATTTGGGATTCTTGTTCTAACTCAAGTTTTATATAGATACCAATAATGGTTGGGGATAATCAACAATGGTTTTCCTCTAATTGACCATGGTTATGCTCAGCTATCTCTAACTCTATGTGATTACCAACGATTAGATTACAGGGGATAAATGGACCTAAAGCTTGCATTTTGATTCTTTTTGTTATCTCATTTGTGGATTTCTAAGTTTTAAAATCATCTAAATCTCATTTTTAGACTTAACCTTACAGGTTTTATTGATCTTTGCACTAACTAATCCTAACTTAATGCATTTGATTTTTGAGGTTTTGCCTTCAAGTCGATAGGTCATTATCGATGATATTTATCAATTAGAGATGATTTTGCTTAACTATTGATAGTTATCTTTTATCAATTGGTGATGGTTTCCTTGTAACATCTGATGGTCATCTTTGATTGTTGATGATCACTATGGTAAATTAAATCCAAACCCCAAGAGCTCAAAACCAAACATCATTTACCACAAAAACAAAAGAGCTTCTAATCAAGTCATTATAATCTTGTTTTTTGTAGGTTAAAAGTTGATTGAAGGCAAAATTTTCATATTTTTTACTAACCAAACATTTCAATTCAGGTTTTAAAATGAATTAGTTAAAATTCAAACATTTTTATTTGGGTCTAAAATTAAACATGTTAGTTTTCATACATTTGGTATTTGGTGCCTAAAATGAATACAACATGGTAAGTTTTAGAAACATTTTAAAATTGGCACTTAAAATGCATGTTTAAATCTTGAAACATTTTCAAAATTGGTGTTTAATCACAAACATATGATAGATCTTGAACACTTCAATATTTGGGCTTAAAAATAAACTTAGTTACTTTTGTTTTATTTCGTTATGTGTAAATCCTTTCCATTTTTGCATTTAATCTAAGGGGTCTAGTAACAAATAATGATCATATTCAAATTTGATGCTTAAAATTAACTTAACTTCAATTATTTTCAAATTGTTTGTTTTTTGTTATTTTATCTAAAAAGAATAGTGTGTGTATGCTCTCCCCCCATTCACTATAGGGAACTTGTAGGATCAAAAGAAATTTTCCATTGCATTTTAGTTCCTAGTCTAAATCATAGAAATAATGTCACCTAAGCTCTCCCAAAACTCACATAGTATTGGGTGATCTAAAAGTGACCATAAAGTATTTCTACTTGTATTTTATTTTTTATGCATTTTGGCTTGTGAAGGAGATGTCATTAGCTCTCACAAGTTATTTAGAGAAGCATTGACTTGGGGATTCATCTCCTAGAAATGTTTCAACCCCTATCCATAGAGGGTATACAAATTGGGATCACCTCACTACGATGATGGTTTGAGAGATTAAACCATCTCCATTAGTGGTAGGCTAATCCTAAGATGTATGATTGATTTGGACATTGTACTAGACTGAGCAATCAATGGATGTAGTGGTTGTGAAAAGGATAAGACATTTCACAACAAGATAATCAATGTAGACTCAATTGATGTGTTACTTCTCTTGTGTACAAACGTGAAAGATGTACACATAGGATAAATTTAGATGGTCAAAAACTTGTAGGTTTTAGTCAACCCCACTTTACCACACCTTAATAAGATCTAGGACAATTATACTTATTTGTATTTTGGTCATTTATTCTTTATTGATTTGTTTTTTGAGACTAAAACTTATATGTTTGTTTATATCATATCAAAATAAGTTTGTTTATATATCACTCCTTTATTTGGAGAGGTGTTATCCTAGCCATTTTACACCACACTTGTGCCTTTCAATTTGTGCTAAACATGTTTATGTGTGTGTCACTTTATTGAAATGGGTAACATTATGCTACCCAAATCATTATCGAAATTTGAGCCTTTGAGTATTTGAAACAATCATTGTCATATCATTAGAGCATGATAACACTATTACACTAATCAATATGTTTCAAGACTTGTTTACCTTAGATCAAATACTATTATTTTAAACCATTTCATGTATGTCGTTGGGATTCTTATTTTGTGTCGTTATGCCATCCAATATTGTTTAGCTTGTTTGGTCATCAAAATCCTAGTCTTCAAACATTGATTTCTCAATTAGCCTTGTCAAGTTTAAATTCAAATATTGATTGATTTTGTTTAGGTCTCACTTCATAGGGGTTGATACACATATCTTTCTTTTTTGGGTTGCGTAACTTTGATTAATTAATTATCCAAATTTGAATTTTTTTTGTTCATAAAGCCTATCCTCATCATTTTTTGTGCCTTTATTTGGGAGAACACAACATTTCTCCAAAATCCTTTTTCCTTATGGATTATACTAATTTATCACATTTATGTTTGATTCTATGTGTTAGATCTATGTCAATTTTGTTTCCAAACTTGTTAGATTAAATAAAATCATTATCATCCTTGTTTCAAGCCTATATTTTGATGTCATTTGGCAAAAATTCCTAACACATATTGTTTTGAGCCTAGCTTTTGACAAAAGACATAGTGACTCTTTTTACTTTCTTAGTTTAGACCTTGTTTGGAACACTTTGGCCTAGAATTTGACATGTCAATTTTTATTCAAATTCTTAAATTTTTGTGTGTATGAAATTTGATGTTAGACATTTGATGTTAGACTATTTTAGGCCAAGTATTAACACAAACAATTTTAGAGATATATTTCCACATTCAAATCATTGTTTGGAGATACAACTACACCCCTTTTAACCAATCTAGATCACATTTGAACCCTTTGTCTTTTTAGAAATTGTTTTTAAGAGTTTGTATAACTCTTATAAATTTTTATTTTAGATATTTATTCATTGATATGGATATATCTAGCTACACTTATGGTGGAGTCATGTATAATAAAAGTTATGATAGAATGGCCACACAAAATCTGACTCGAAACCCCCATGGGGATAAATTTTGCAAGTAGTTTTATTATTCTCTCTACAATACTCCATATGGGGAACATAGTCAAGAAATATCTTATAATCCAAATCAAACCCAGACTAAGATGATATGGTTTATGAGGAAGACTTAGATGCTTTGGCTTGTATAAGTAACTATACTCTAAAATGCCCTACCATTATCATTTCAAGACCTCATCCTGGCTTGTGTGAGTAATCAAGATCCATAACTCCCTTTCATTATCTAATCATTAGATACTATTAACCCTCCTTTATATTATATGAGCTACCAAGCTCTACAACATCCAAGGAATAATACCATTACCATTTCAAGACCTCATCTTTTGGCTCATGATGGCAACCAAGCTTTGCCATACCCTATACATACCATTAAAGGACTTTATCCTTTTGTTTGTATGAGCAATCAATCTCCATAATTACCTACCATTTTTATACCAAGACCTCATCCTTGGGCTCTTGTGATTAATCAAGCTCCTCCACACCATGTCAATATCCAACCATAGACCATTCATCATCTAGTACCAATCCAATAAAAACCTCAACCAATCCAATAAAAACCCCAACCAATCCAATTATAACCCTAAACAATATAATAAAAACACCAACGAATCCAATTATTACCTCAACCAAGCCAATCAGTACCTATCTAACCCAAACAATCATTCAAAAACCAAACTACATTCAAAACTAGTGTTTTACAATTGCTTATAAACCAAGACCAAGATAACAAACTAATCAAGGATGTTTTTATTGAACCAACCAATTGCGATAAGTCAAACTTTTATGAATCACCTTTTATTACCATACCTATTTTTTAAGAACCTCCCCTTGACAATCTAGTCTGTGAGAAGTCCTCCCTTGGCCTTAATCCCACCATTACAAAGTCTCATTTTGACAAACTAGTCTCTAAGGATATTTTTATTACATTATAGGTTGTTAATTATCTAATACCAAACATTAAATAATACATAATTATAGCAACATCTACATTAGATGAATAATCAACATTAGAGTCAGGTTTTATTCCTAAACTAACTTTAGATTCAGCATTAGAATCAGAATCAACACTCGACATCGAATTCAAATTCCCTTGAGTTATAATTAGATTCAGAAGAAGAATATGTTTGTAGTTGTTACAATATTAGTTATGCATACCTTCTAGATCAATTTGAAAACATTTGTGATCCATCCATGATTTTTGAGGATGAGTACTTTAGCTTTGACATAAGTTCTCTTAGTATCTTCTATGAGGATTGTGCTACCAACCCACATTCCATTACTATTCCCCATGTCATTACCACCAACCGACATAGCCATATCATTGACATTACACCTCCCATGAAATTTGATTGAGACTGATAGAACCATACCTTTTTAAACTACATCCATAGTAACATATCATTTGAAGAATAACAAGAAGACCAAGACAAAATTCATGTAGAAGAACACTCTCTTAGTGAAACCTTTTTGGAGGCACTATGGGACAATCAAAGTTCAAACTCAACATCTTATATTGAAACCATTTTGTAGGCACTAGAATACATTCAAAGTCAAAATTCAATGTTCATTAGTGAAACCTTCTCGGATGCATTATAAGATAATCAAGACAACTTCATTAGTAGAAACCTATTTAAGGCACCAATAATTGAGCACAAAAGTTCTTCACTTCTTGATGAAAAATTATCAAGGATCAAATCACTATAGCTTCCTATCTATAGCCTAATCATATTGTAGATACTCTTAGGCCCAAATAACAAAAAAATCTAGTGATCTTAATGAGAGAATACTCAAAATTAAGTCTTTAGCCCCACCACATCCAAAGTTATGTCAAATCTAAAATCAACAACATTGTGTGTTCCTAAACATCTTGATCTTCATTTGTTTCCCTACTATTACACATTCCATTATCCTTCATCATTACATTTCCCAATCAAATATATCATCCAACATTTATCCCTATTTACCATCCATGACCACACTTTCTTTTGTAGAGGATATAAAGATACATTATCTCAAAGTTTGAAGGAAACAACATCAATGACTGATGAAGATCACAAAATCATTCTTGGCATCCAAATATATAACCATTTATTGATAGAGCAACAATTTAGATGAGGTGTGGGGTAGTAATTAACATGATTGATTATTTTGGTTGTCTCATTTGTCACTTAGGATGTACATCTCCACATCATCAAGAGTAACATAATCATTTACCATACCCAGGCCAAACATATCAAAATCCAACAACCATCCTCAACCAAAAGCATATACCATACCATTGCCATTGTCATATACCCTTTTACCATTATCGCATACCCAAACAATCACCTTATCACTTGGGGGCACCCCTAATATGATTTTATCAAATTTATAAAAACCCATCATTATCCTAAATAGGACCATAACATCCTATCATACCATTCCTATCTATACCAAAGCCTATTTTAAGTCATCCTACCCAATCCTATTTTTATCTTGGTTCTTTTGGTTCTTCCTACACCTTTTTTTGAGGGGATTCTAATCTAGTTTCACCAATATATCAAATATATGTTTTAATGATAGTCTATGAAAGTATTATGGTAGTTGATCTAGTAAGATATCTTTCATTGTCCATCTTATATCAATTTTTTTATGTGAGCCTGATTATATCACCTATTGGGGAAAATTAATTTTCATCAGTCTTGATAATAATTATAATTGTTGATGGAAAAATTAGTATCATTTATTTTATATGTTATACCCTAATTATAATTGCCTATGGGAAAACTAGGGGAAACACTTGTTTATCATGCATTGTTACATCACCTTGTTGTTTTTATTTTCATTTGCCTTGTCATTTAAGCCAAAGTTTGTGAGCTTATTATTCCTTGGTCAAGTTTCTCCCTGTATTTTATGTGTAAGGAATTACTATGACTTGAGGTCACTATGGGACAATGTGGGTCATTTTTGATTGATGTTGTGATCACTTCAGTCCCCCTTTCCATGTACTCTCACTATTTTATGAGAAACATAAGCCAACGCTTTCACCATTTTTCAAGTAGGTATCTTTTCATTATCTAATGAGTTAAGATACCTCAAAATACTTTTAAAAACATTCAAATATTTAAAAATACAAAAGAAATTGTCCTATATAATCCTAGTAAGTTATCCTTAATCCGCCCTATTGGGGCAAGGTCATTATTAGGATACTTTTTTTTTTATTTTGTCTTCAAGATTTATATTTATTATTTTATTTCAAGTTATTTTTTTGTTTGTGTGCTTTCTATTTTTTTATTTGTTTGTTTGCTTGCCTATTTGTTTGATTTTGGTATTACTACATTGACTTAGTTTATATGTGTTCATTGGGTGATTCCTTGTGCACATTATTCTTCAGTCCATTTATATTCATACATCAGCATTATCATCATGGTTTTTATCATTAGTATATTTTTTCAATTAATTATTAGATAAGGAGCTAGTCCTTATGAACATTTTGGCCATGTTATCATGGTGTTATAAACATGATGCCTACCATCATGTGATACAGTAAAAAATAGATGCAAGAAGTTCTACAAGAAATGGAGGCCATAGAAGTTTCTCCTTGGCAGCTTGGCAAATCCTCACATTCACCTTGATCAAATCAAATATTGACCATTGTATTTGTATCAATGCTAATAAGGATGAGCATCTCTTCATTGGTAGGTATAACTCAATCATTTCCATTGATAAATATTATTCTTCTATTCATTCCTTTCATCACTTTGTATATCCTAATATGCCTAATTATTAGTGTTTTATCTAGTCATTAAACCATCACATCTATGTTTACATCTACTCATCTTTAATTTGTATTCTATATTATATCCTCAAGTTATGCTTGCTAATCTACCCTAACTAGGGCACAATCATCATTATCCAATCTAAGTCATCTTAGTTCTTATAATTGCCTCTGGACAAACCATTATTTTGACTTTTATTACTGATTATAACCACCTTTGGTCAAATCAATACTCTTTTTATCTTAATACATGCAAGCATTTTATGGTTTGGATTAATATCAACCATGGGTTAATTCCACCTTTATTCTTATTTCTTTTTGAGGGACCATCTATCCACATATGTGATGACCACTAATTTGAGGGGGCATCATCATAGACTTTTCAAACACCATTTGGATTTTTTTCTTTAACCATCATCTTCTTTTTGGCATATAGGCCTTTACTCAATAATTGTGAAGACATTATTGTGCCTATAATTTTCAACATCTTCCCAAATAGGGGTAAATTGTAGACAGCTAAAAATGGCCTCCAATGGATTCATACCCCACTTTAGACCAATTCTTTCTAACCTTTGTACATCTAACCCAAGAATTTCTAAATGCCTCAAATTTGGCTTCATAACATGAAATTAAATAAATTTAGCCTATAAATCAATTAAATAAGACCAATGTAGACATTAAAGTAAATCAAAAATCAAATCTTGCAACAAATGATAAAATGACTAATCAAAATCAAATATCAAGTTAAATTAAATCAAATTCTAATTGATTATCTATGAGTAATTAAATGAAATATGAAAAAGGAAATTCAAATATCAATGAATATCCTAAAAATAAATCATTAGCTTTTGTGTGTTGTCCCAAATGGAAAATATCTCAAATCACACCTACTCAAACCTAATCGTGACCATTTGGACACCTTTCAAACTCAATCAAGGTTAATTAAGACAACCAAGGTTAGGATTTAACCCATTCCAAGTTGATTTCAAAGCATATAAATATCGTACCTTACCTATTAAATTAACAATCTATATTGGTACAAAGTTACCATGCATAAATGATTATAAATATTGAACCATAGTAGAGTTATAATGTTGGATTTGATCCATGAACAAATGCATAGAATTATAATACCAAAATCAAGCCAAGCCATATCAAGTTAAGCCAATCATGGTGCCAAGAGGAGATGAAGGTAGCCAGAATCCAATGATGAATACCTCTTAATCATAATCTGATCAAGTCAATGAACACATAATTTAAATCATTGAACAAAATTAAGAAAGGTATGTTTTATTTCATTTTAGTTTGAATTTTTCATTTGTTGTTTGTTCATGAAGCTCCCCCTATGATCTAAGAATGGAGGTGTTATGCTTTGTTAGTGTGTTTTTGTTAATTTGATTTCATTTTGAGAATAACACTTGATCTAACCTCCCCTTAATCATAAAATTCTTAGCATCATAGGTTGGTTTTGGTAGGATCACTCCCCAAATTAGTATTAGGGGGAGGGTTATTAGAAGATGGATTATTAGTAGGATTATTGATTAAACATGTGTTAATTACTCCCATAATAATTTAAATATTTTGAATATGAGAGGTATCTTGGTAGGTATAGAAAGGATCAGACCCATAAAATTCATCTTGAGGTGTGATTTGCACCATGTTACAGGTAATGGATGAAGGATGGGAAGAGGTACCCCAAGAGTGATCGTGCTCTTGGGAGGTAAAGAGGGGGAGAAATAAACATCCCATATAGTATCTAAATGGATTAAATATATCCAAAAATATTATGATATGAGACTTCATGATGACTTAAGAGAAATGAACAAAATGCTAAGAAAGATATATCTGAGTCAAATAAATAGGGAAGGCATAAAAAGTATAGATTTGACTGGGTCGATCTAGTATATAAAATAGGGTATAAAAGATATACAAAATTGATAGGTTTGACCTAGTACTATAAATAGAGGTTTAAAAAGTGTATATATTCAATAGGTTCAAACTAATACTATAAATATAGGCTAAAAAAGTATGCAAAGTTGACAGGGTCAACCTAACACTATAAGCAAGGGAAAAATAGATAGTTTATAAGAGATTATGTTGAGCAGAATGACAATGTACTAAAATAAGGAATTTTTTTTTTGTAATTATTTTTGAAATAAATAAATGAAAGTAAATACACAATAAATTTGATTAATGTGTTTGATCCAATTAAGGAACATAACACAAAACCTTACACCAATGCTGGATAATGCATGTTTTTTCAATACAACATATAATTGAGCAAAGAGCAAGAAATCAACTTGGAAAGTAAAATTTAACTAAGTGGTCATCTTGAATGTTGTTAGATTATTAGAATATATTTTTTCGATGTGATATGGAGTTGGATATAATCAAGGAACTAGAAAGCAATCCAAGGATGGTTTCAATATGTTTAGGCTAGAAGGGATCTGTATTATAAATGGTACTAGCTTGGTATTGGGGCCTACCCCCTCAATTAACACATCATAGTGTTAAGGATGTCAGGTGCTTATCCAAAATATACCATTAACCACATGTTTTTATTTGGACCAAAAACCAAGTCATCTTCCCCCTTGGTGATGAAATCCAAGTAGGTAGACCTTGGATAAACAATTGTTAAAGTGTGTTTTAATATTTTGCGATTTGGTAGTGTGTGCATAAAAGAGAAAAATAGTGAAACTAAAAATTATATTTAAAAACCACATAATTAAAATATGTGATCTATTTTAAGCATGTAAAAATTAAAAAATGAAAGTGTGAGATAATTATTATCATATAAGTGTTAATTCCAATTTTGAAACATAGTATAGTGTCATTTCAGATGACAGTGTATGCAGAGATTATAAAATAGAGTTGACAGTGTTGCTACTATACTACTAAAGCGATGGTCTAAAAAAGAATAATGTAGATAGTGTCAACTTACTTTTTTAGATAAATATAAAATATAAACCATGTCAGCAAGGTTGACCTCGTTGATTATATAGGGGTAGTTTTAAAGACTATAAACTATGAAAAATAGAACTATAATGAATAACATAAATGATATATAAGGATATAAAGGAACCTTGGTGGGTTGGAGGATATAGAGGAGAATGAGATTGATATTAAATTACCCTAATTTATACTTGTAAATTATACTAACTAGGTTGAATGGGTTGACCTGTCTTTTTAGTTTCTTATTTCTTGAAAACCTATAAATTATATTGTGTCAATAGGGTTGGCCTAGTATGTTTTCTACAAGTTTGGAAATGTACAAAGTCAATAGGGTCTACCTAGTAGTCTGATCTAGATGTTTGAAAGTTTAATATGTTGATTGAGTCAACCTAGTATCCTTTACATAATGAAAAACCTATACAGATAGAACAAATTCATATTGATGTGATTGTGTGTTAAACTTGTGCACAAAATTTAGAGCTATATTGACACTGTCAACTCAATTTCACAAATATATAAAAATAAAATGATAAAATAATGAAAAACATGAAATAAAACTTATAAGGGTTAGATTCACATCATTTTCACCAGAATTCATGTAATTATAAATGCATCATGTATATAAATCAATCTTAACTTGGAGAAGATATATCATACCATACACTTCCGATTGGGGACATATTAGATAATCGAGAACATGAATAATATGGGGATCCACTAGACTTTATTAGGGGATATATTATCACAAATGATATACTAAGGAGGGTTCCAAAGCCTCCAATCAAGCATAATCATGCAATAAACCTAAAGGAGTCATATGTTTTGATATATCACTAAACTAATAACAAGTAAAGCAAATATAATCTAGTGCTCACCAAAGCTTGTGGCACAAAGTGGGGGTTAGAAATAAACAAAACATGTATATAAGAATATTACTTAAGCTATGTATGAGCAATACTAATACATAGAAGAAGAGTAATATTATTCTAAGCCAATACTTATGCTACTTCTATCTACTAAAAAGAGGAACAAAGTTAGAGAATACTTACTTGAATGATGAACCTATCGAGACTCAATCTCTCCTTTGGACAAAGGGAATTTGAAATAAGTTATAGTTTGTAAATATCATTAAGAAAGGACAATCATCCAAGACTTCTCCATAATACTAGATTCTCCAAGTAGAAACCCTAAGTTAAGACTCCTCAAGTAGAATGGTGGAAGAGCAGATTGTAAAGAATTGCAAGTGAATAATAACTCTTAATTGATTGGTAAATAATTATGAAATGATCTTGTATATATAGGTGGATTTAACCCTAATCCCTTCTAAAAGTTTTAGCTGATAGGTTGGACCTAGTATAATTATGGACAAAAATTCACTAGGTCATGGGCTAGGTCATCCAAGAGCTGACCTAGACACTAAATGAATTTTACCCAAAATAGTACAAGATTAACCCAATCAACCTAGTACATTAGACCATAAAACTGGGCATAAGGTGAGAAAATAAGGATGTAAAGTGGTAAAATACTAGAGGAGTGTACAAAAGAGGAGTAATATCTTAGGGAATGGTTTTAAGAGCTGGTTAGATTGGTAATAAATGGCAATAAGGGATAACAATCCTACAAAGCACCAATGGTCTACCCACCCCTTTATTGATGTACCCCTTAGGGTGTGCACTCAGAGAGATTGAGTCTCAATGGGTTCTTGTAAGATATAAAGCATCATTATTTGATAAAATTTTGAAAATATTATGTGTATACACTTACCATGAGATAGGCATGTAAATTATTATTATTTAGAAACCACATGTGATGGTACAATGGTGAATTAATGATTCAAATATTTATCATTCACATGATATGTCAATTTCTAGGATTCAATATATTTCACCTTGAATGCATTTTCACTTAATATTTTTGTAATTTGGAAAGGTCATATCTAGAGTGGTGAGAAATTTTCATGTTACCCTTTCATCTCATGTGTTTTGTCCCATAGTAAGACTAAGTCTAATATCATAAAAATATTTACACAAGATATTTTTTCAAACCATCTCTTTTCAATGCCTTGATGCTTGTTAAATATTTGAATAGCTTCATCAGATAAATATTTGAAGAGTTATCTAGGCCTCTTATCAAATACTTTCTTGATTTCATTGATAATATTATTATTGGTTGACTCAACAACATTATTGTTTTATGGGCACTAGTTAGAAGATAATTTTACCATAATTACATTATCCTAAGCCTATTTGGTGAATTTTATGGATTGTAAAGTAGGGTAATTATCTTATATTAATGAAAATGGTGTATCAAACTTGGTGATAACATATTCTTAAAGGAATTTGATTGCATCAATCACTCTACAAATATTTATAACTTTAGCCCATGTCGTGTAGTAGTTGGTCATGGTTGACAAGAAATTATTTAATGAGGAAAAATTATGATTTATGTTTGGGAAAATTGGTGGCTTTCAATTACCAGTTAGAGTGGCATAACTGGATGTGTCTCTCTATTAGAAAATACTTGACATTGCTGATAACTTTGCATGTAGTTTTGTGCATATTTGAAAATCATAAACTAGTAATAGTTAGCTCTTGGAATTTTTTGGGTGGTTGGGTTTCTTGAAAGATGTTTTATATCCATCCTCTTATGTTGATGGATTAATATGTCTCATGATTCTTATTTTAGTATAGACCTTAGGTAGATTCCTTCATCATTTCAATAATATATCACTCCATTCTTTATCATGTAATGAGTGACTTTCAATCCAAGGGATTTATTTTGTTATTTTTTTAAATAAATGATATAGTTACCCTATATCAGATAATATATGACATGATCATATTGATCACTGCCTAAAATATAGGCCTAATTGACCTATATAATGTTAATTTTGGGATCTACCTCTAAGACTAGCTAGATGAGGGCCCTGGCCTCACACAATTCTAGAAGATTTGATTTCTAGGTTAAACTCTTGTAGTTTAGTTATAAATTTTTCATATATTTCTCCTACTTTATTTTCCCCCAACATGAGTTTGACTGTGGGATTAGGGATAATAACATAGACCTTGTGATGTAGTGAATAATTCTTAAATTTATTTATAGCCTTGATCAAAATGTAATATTGTTTATTGATAATAGATTATTTGAGCTATGCATCTTTAAGGTTGGTGCTCATGAATTTTATGGGGTGTTATTTTTTTATCTACCTTCTAAAATAGTATTAGATTAATCGTATGATCTGATGCAAATGAATACAAGAAAAAAATACTTCATTAACTCTAAACTGATTGAGACTAAAGATTGATAAATGGCTTCCTTGATGTCCTAGAATGCCACTTTAGCTTCAAGAGTCTATCCAAATTTGGTGTTCTATTTCAACATCACATTTATTGGTCTAATAATTTCATTAAATATAAAAATAAAATTATGTAAATAATTAATTTTCCCAAAGAAAGGCTTTAATTATTTTTTGTTTTTGTGGAAAATAAGTTTGAAAATGGCCTCAACCTATCTAGATCAATGGAAATTTATTCCCTTAAGATTATGTTTTCAAGGAATTTACCTTCTACCATGAAAAATAAATGTTTCTTAGGGTTTCAAGAAATTCCATACCTATTGAATCTTTTGAGGACCTTATGTAAGTATTTAATATAGTGTGACATGTTTTTTGAAAATATAGTCAAGTCATCCATGTATATAAAGATACATATACTAATTAACTCATGGAAGGAAACATTCATGTCATGATAGAAGGTCACTCCTAAATTTATCTAACCAAAGGGCATATTTTTATGTGCCAAATTTCCCTATTTAATAGTAAAATAATTTTTCATCCTATCTTCTTATTTTACCAAAACATGATTATAACCAAAAAATCCATCCAAGAAAGAAATAATTTTGAAATTATTAAAAATATAGATCGCCTCATTAAGTGAGGACAAGGGTTAATTATCTTTCTTGGAGGCTTTGTTCAAATTTCATAAATTGACACAATCTAATTTCATTAATATTTTTTCACTAAGACTAAGTTCTTGACCCGGTTTGAATGACTGATGAGGATTACGATTCCCATAGTAATTAATTTATGGAAGTATTTATATATTATAGGTTCTAAGACTAGGTTTACTAGACTATGTTTCTACCTAAAGTGTTTTTAAACATATTTAAGTGTTATTGTGTGTGTTTTGATTTATGGATCAAATGTTTTTAAATCATTGTAGGACCATGAAATCATGTATTTATACTAATACAATAGAGTTATTAGACTCTCAATTTAAGGATAACAACAACTAAGTCCACTATTAAAATATTTGGCATATTTTTTGGTTCCTAAATTGACTATTGTACATTCCTTTTCAATAGATTTTGTTCATCTTTGGTTCAAAACATATGCATCTTGGTCAAAGGTTCTCTCCAAATACCTCATCCCATTAGGGTGTAGTTTTATCTAGGCCAAGTGATGTCATCATCATTTATTCTTGTACCATTAGTTATATTTATGTTTTCCTTATCAATGATATGGGATTATAAAACCCTCATTTTATTCATGAATTAGATGATCTGCTAATCATTTTCAAACACCTTAAAGTTATACACATTATCTAGGACTAAGGGACATGGGTTGAGTTCTACAAAAAACTTCCTTAAGGTCAATTCCTGAAGTGGAGCTAAGTTTTCCATGTAATGTTCTATGAAATATGAAGTTTGTTTTATTCTCTATGGATGGGCATGATATTGAAGGTGTCAAAATATTCTATAAAATCCCATACACATTGTTTTTTTATCTTTAATAATTAAATATTTCACTAGAGTTTACTTATTACCTAGTTTATTACTAACTTATAATCATGATAGACTAGGATTTATCTAATGTTATGTTTAAGGGTTGGCCACAAACCTAACACCAAGGTGTCATACTATATGAGAATATTCATGCATGGGAATTATAATCTATGATATAGTTGTTGAGGGAAACATACCCCCATTTCTAAAAAATGGGGACACTTGTATTTAAATTGTGAAAAAATTATATTTTAAAGTTAAAATCACTTGACCAAAACATTAGTAACATGTTTTTCACATTATCTACATTTGAGGATCATCCACACCATGTTTGATTAGCTTATTTTTTCATGGCTCTACTTTAGCTCTACCTAATGTTGCTACCAATGGATCTCTATGTTTTAGATCATAGGTTTAATGGAGCCCTCCTTAGTTAGATCATACCTGGGTTCCACAATCTTAATGATTTTATCTCAATTTAACCTTTTTCTAGAATTTGGTCCATTAAAATTCAAGGTTAAATCCATATTTAAAACTTCTTAAATCCCTCCTTCAAGAAACCCTAGCGTAAGATTCTTTTGGACCAAATTCAAAAATTGGCAAGAACAATTTACATGGGAACATTTTAAATGTGCTTTAGAATTAAGCCTAATTTTTATACTAAGGCTTAGCTATGTTTTCAACACAACCAAACCTTAGCCTAAAATTATAAGCTCAACCCCCTTTACATCTTGAGCTCCTTTATCCCCCATTTTTTTAACATGGTCTAAATTTAATGGTTGTATGATCCTTTTAAGTTCTTAACATGGTCTAACTTTAATTCAGATGGTCCCTCTTATTACAGGCTTAGAATAATATATTTGTCCTAAGGCTCTATGCATGTTTATTAACATGAATGTGACCTTAGTCTTAAGGCTTTAGCCTAAGTACTTTCATGTCCCCAAACCTAACTTAATTTTCCCACTTCTTTGTAAAATCAATGGTACATGCTTAAGTGGAGATTGATGATCGAACAGAGCAAGATAAGCCTGATGGATCTAAGACATTACCCCATAGACCAATCCTAATCAATCATTTAGATCATGATAAATAGTTCACATTTGCCCAAATGAGTCAATCGAATGGTGAATATTAAGTTAGATTTTCCATAGGACCTAATGTTCTATGGGACTTAAATTTTATGTTCTCAAGCACATCATTTGACATAGCCATCATTAACATCTATGAGTCCATCAAATTTAATCCTCGGTGATATATTTATAAAGATTAATTTTTACATTCATGTGAACTTCATTGACACCCATGAGACCATCAAAATTCAAGCTCAAGAGCCCATCTCACTTAGATAAATGAGCATGTTGTTTGCCTTTGTAGGATCAATGGGGTCTCATTTGGAAATAATCATACACTTTAATGTTAAAATTAATCATTCACCTTAGATTGATTAAAGGCCATGATTTGACTTAAGGATCTTTCTAACCAAGTTTAGATTTGCATAAGATCAATTATGAATGCCATGGGCTTATCCTAAATTCTTACCCTAAGGTTTAGTCATGTTTTTCAACATGACCAAACCTTAACATAATAACCCTATACTTGGTCCCTTTATGTCTTAAGACCCCCCCCCCCCTTTGACTCATTTCATTTATCATGGTCTAAATGTTTACATATATAGACTTAATATAAGTATCTATCCTAAGGTTCCAATTGTATTTATTAAATAAAATACAACCTTAGGCTAAAGGCTTATGGTTATATCTTCTATCATTCTATGAGGTCCCTTTTATTTTGATCTAAACTTAGCCTAAATACTTTAGCCTAAATTTTATTTCATATTTATTAACATGAAATAAAACCATAGACTAAATTATTTAACCAAAGTTATTTATATGATCCCATGTTAACTTAAATTTCATGCACCTTTTTAAGATCAATGGCTCATGTTTAATCATAGTAATATGATCAGATAGAATGATATCATGGGGAACTATTCAATGAAACCTTTGAGTAAACATAAATCCACCATATGACAAAATCATGTTCACTATGAAGACTAATAGAGATATAGATCTCAGAAGGCCTATGGGATTGTGGAGTGGTGCAATCATAGGACCTGGTATAAAGGATAGCCAATGTCATAAAACTTGCAAGATTGAGATCAATGAATCACATTGATCCTTACAAAGTGATCTAATAGAGAGAGATCAAAGACTAATTTTAAAAGGCAACAGTTATGTTTTAAATCATTTATAAACAAAATACCATGAAAAGGCCAATTAGATACCATAGAACTACCATATAGATGCCATCTTATGGGCTTGAAAAAGCCAAAGGTATAAAGGTAGAATTCTAAATCAAATCCAATGCACCAAATTCACTTAAGTGCAAATAGTTGTTGCCTTTAAATCTCTAAAAGACCTACAAAAAATCCCTAATATCTATAGAATCCCTAATTTGATCCCAGTTTGATCACAGTCAAACCAAAGAGAGCTCAATTATCACTTAAACAAGTGCAAATTGATACAAAAGTAATTTTTAGACTATTAGTGAACAATTTATAAATCTCATAATCATGGCAACATGAAAACAACAAAACAGAGAGGAATGGAGTTGTATTTGACTTCAAACATAGAAAGAAGGGTCTTCAAGGACATTGAATTTGATGTTATAACATTGAACATTGGGTATAATAATTTGTCCAAGATTTTTTGGGCCATAAAAGAGTTAAAAACAATCACCAAATAAGATGAAAAGATTACCATAGTCCACCAAATATACTGTGACATGGTTGCCATCCATATAACTAGTCTTCATCACATGGCTATGAAATTAGAGGTATTACATTACATCAATGTTATTTCCCCTATTTTTAAGGACTACAAAATTAACCAAGATATGATATCCCTTGAACATAGTCTTAGAAAAATTACTTACATTTCCCCATAGCATTTGAAAATTATTGTAAGCTATGCAAGCCCTAGGTATATTTACCCATAATTAGGGAATGGTCCATCAAAAATGACCTAAAAACCATCCTTGCCCCATGGTTGTATTCAGGAACCCATGTGATCCAAGACCTCACTAAAAAGATTCTAATCTCCCAATTTAGGGTAGGAATTAGAATGATTATGACTTTGCTAAACAGATTATCTGGGGACCCTTACACCACCTATGTCAACAAAATATAGGTCTACATATATATATATATATATATATATATATATATATATATATATATATATATGTATGTATGTATGTATGTATGTATGTATGTATGTATTTTATGGTTGAAAAAAGACTTACTCTTCCTATAGGATAAATGATCAACATTTCTTGAAAGCAATAATTCTCTTTATAAAGCAATAATTCTCTGTCATAAAGAAGATTAACAATCACTTCTTTATGATTTCTTATCTTTTTTATGCCCTATTAGACACTACCAAATACCTAAAATCAAAATTTGGTCACCTAATAGAAGGCAAACAGTCTCCCATTACTAATCCAAACTACTTATATTCAAGTATAGGACCACATACAATTCATTTGTGACTATATATACCCAACCCTAGTAAAATCCATTATAGGAATCCCTATGATTAGTGTTAGTCCCTTGATAAAAAATTATGTGGAACTTATTGGATACATTTGGTTATATCTTGATTAAACCATAATCAGGATAAAAGGGACTCTGAGTCAACCTAATAGATTGTCAATCTATGTACCCACTAAATTGGTAGAACAAGAAATAGCATACCAATTATTCCATGGTATAGATGGTGGTGTAAGGGAAAAAGGAAAGGGCCACTCCATCTTTTTAATTTTAATATTAGTAGAACTATGTTATATAATTGGAATAATGTAGACACCATCTCCAAACATAGGGACTCTTTCAATTTACAAATTGATGAATTAAGGTAGTGGGACCCATATGATAGCGTTACAAAAAATTTGAAGGAAAAGACAATAAACATGACATATGAGCATCATATTTGTGTTCATGACATGATGTATAACTAATAATCTTCATTCACTAAAATCCTATCAAGATTGAATAAACATAATATCAAGATCGAGGCTAGACTGATGAGAGATGAGAAGCCAACTGGTGAAATATGGAAGATAGGTCCTTTAAAATATCATTTTCTACTTAGACCATCTTCTAGGCCTCCTCCAAAGCAACCACAGATAGAGACACAATACCCTTAGGTAAAAAATTTAGAATAAAATGGTCCTATGGAAGAAATACCTAGTGAAAGGGCATCATCTTCAACCCAACCTAAAAAACCAAAGTCCCTAATTGAATACATTGACATGATTGCATTGGATCTTGAAAAAACATTAGAGGATGCCTTTAAGGCACTACCTAATGATTATGGGTCAAATTAAGAGGTAACACAAGAAGAATAACCTCAACCCTAAGTTGAGGAGGTAGGAAAGGAGAAGGGGAGGGAGATAGCCTTAGACTTGGTTTTAGTCATTTCCCCTCAAAAGAGAAATGCTAAATTAGCATTAGTTCCAATAGGAACAAAGAATCATAAGGTAACTTTAACTCACCCTTTTTGAAAATATAATCTATGGTATAACCATTCTTGAATGGTTCATACATGGAAAGTTACAAAATATCCCAACTCTTCACCATCCATGAGCTATCAGTAAATCTATCAAAATCATGGTTCATGATGAGCTTAAGCCCTAGATAGTGGTTCTACAAAAGGAAGAGAGGGAAATACAAATGCCTACTCTTGGATCTTTAGGTATCACATGAATGGAATTACTTGAGCCTCCAAATATAGCACACTCTTCACTAAATGTCCAATTTGACCCAACCACTATTGGATTGGAAAGAGTAACAACAAATAAAGCCATGGTTGGGGGTAAAGAATTCACTTTTCAAAAGGTGGATCCATTTATTAGCTTGGTTTCAATTGGAGGCCAAAGAATAAGGGAAAACCACATACATGAAGAGGATATACTTGGGTTAGTAGAATCCCAATCAACCCAGTTACAGACTAGCATCAAAGGCCTACAACAATGAATGGAGAACCTGCAGAGGCAAAAGGAGAATATGGAAAAGCAAGTAGTTTTATTAGTCCTAGATCCTATGATTGAGATGTTTGAGGCATCCTTCCATGACATGTTTAATTATGTAAAGATACCAAAGGCAAGCCAAGGCATACTAGGCTAGTAAGATGTAGCAGCCAAGGGTTTGATCACCTAATGGTAGAATTCAAAAGATAAGATAAAGGAGACAGTTAACATATTGATGGAGGATCAAATTCTTGGTTCCAATACCATTATCCTTACTCACCTCAATAAAATCATGGGATTGATCATAGATAAAATCAATGGTTTGATCATGTGTTCAAAGAGCTTGGAAAGGCTCCTTAGGGATGATAAGGAGTTACTAGATCGAATTAAATAATTCCTTAGAGCCATGATTTCCAATCCTACCAAGCTCAGCTCCTTGGGCATCATAACAGATGATGAGTTCAAGCATAGGACCACTTTGGTCATGTACGAGGTAAAGATTAAAAGCCAAGGTAGGTCTGGGGTTGATAATAGTAGGATCATGGATATGATCCTAACTATAGAATAAAAGATAGTCAAGGTGAAGAGCATCAAAAGGCTTTAGAGAGAAATAACAAGGACTTTAAAGACCTAGCTAAGCAAGAAGATGAGCTCTTCCTTGAGCCTATAGTTAATTTGAGGATTTTTTATGAGAAACATCAAAAGTAAATAATGCTACTTCAGAAAAATTTAAGGACTTCATCAGCACAGGGTCCACCAATTAGTTAAGAATATTCTCTTTTGTAAAAGCATTATAAATTTTGAAAATGGAATATTCTTTGTAAAGGCATGTGCAATTTATATGCACATTGTGTATATGTTAGTTTAATTTGGAAAGATCAATGTATTATAGAAACTTTATAGAAAATATAGTTGTACTTTAATTTTGTACACTTTTAAGTTGATACAACTGACTGACATGCTTCCTTGCATTCTATAAAAGGAGTATTATTGTAAAATGAGGGAGTTTTGAGAGATAAAATACTTTGTAACTTTTGGATCAATTTTGTGAAATAAAGAAATACTACAAAGTTGGTCTCAATTGTTTGTGTGAATTGTCATTATGGATTTTCTCTTAATTTTTTATTCTAGATCTCAAATTTGAATGGTTTTTTAAGAATTTTGGATGTGCATCTTTAATATAGGGTTGCTAATTTATGCAAACAGTAGATTAGTTTAATGTTCTTAGGTTTACTTCATTTTATTTACTTTGCATAAGGATGTGCATATGTTATTTGATAGTAGTACTAAATATTTAAAGTAAACTTGGTTCTTACTTGTATTTTCACATTATCCTTAGATACTTGCCTAGTGTATAATAAGATTTGGGCACATGATGTTTTAGATTATACATTGGTTAAATACATGTTCAATTGGAATTTAAACCTTATCATGATGTTTGAGGTGAAGATCAATAACATATTTTTTTCCTACCCTACCTTTCCCTTTTCTCCTTTTTTAAATTGGATCACTTTAGTTTAGTATCATTGTAAATATTCATTTTAGATTAGTCCTTAGATTAAGAGTTTGATCTTAATTCACCATTATTAGCACAAATTACTTCACTTTTGAAAATATTGTTGAGAGGACCAAAGTGGCTCCCAACCACCAAGTTTTATAAATATTGAGGAATAATTTTCTTGCTTTACCATTATTTCATCACAGGTAACTAGATTATCACAACATTCTACTCATGCTCTAATTTATTTGAATTCTAAAATGAGAAGTGTTATTTAAACACTAAGAGCACCTGTGATACACTTAGAGGCATCAACACTACCAAGTATTAACTGCCACAAGGATTGGTCAAAATAATACTTATACCCAAACCTTATTTTTATTATTCTCCATAAAACTATTGGGTTGAAAATCCTTATGAGGCAACAAGTTTTCCTTTTTTGAAGTGTCTTTTGTTGTCAAAGTGTAAATTTTGAGGTCAAATTAAATAAATTTATTCTAATTATTTTTGTTATAATATATAATGTTGTAATCCATTTTACATTCCCTCTCTATTATGATTTGGTTGGGTACCCATATCCATGGCATCCAGATGTGAGATTAGTCGGTGGTCATGTACCCATTAAGTATCTTAAAACACTCATAGATTAACAATATGTCATAGGTGTTTTGGATCTTGACCATATAAATATCCATGAAATTTTGAACTCATGATTTAAAAGGTAGATACATATGGACATTCATTAATTCACCTAAAACTTTAACCTCAGACTTGTCCAATTAAAATATGACTCTCTTGGATTTAATTAGTGAAAATCTTAGTTTCTTAGAGATATTTATGACCTTGACATTAGTCAAGGGTCCTGAATTAATTATACAATTATGAATAGTTTTTTAAATATCCTCATAGTGAGTAACAAATGGGTGCCTCAACATTTTATTATGAATCATCACATATGTATGTGAAAGCTTCTATTTTCTTGGGTGGGTTTATTAGTCAAAACCTTTATCAATAAGTTTATTTCTTCATGAAACTAGGCTAAATTATGTAGCATAATGTTTTATTAAAAAATTTAATGTCTTATATTAGGTTTTACACATCCTTATGAGGGGCTATAAGTGTACCACCCATGAATTTTTGGGTGACTCCATTTAGAAGTGGTGGATTATTATTTGTGTTTGGGCCTATGGGTGTAGCGACATTATCAGGAGGGGTATAAGTAGTAAGAGATGATTATGTCTTACTTATTAGGGTATAGTTATTCCTTTTGTATTATTTTAAGGTATGAATCTCATCTATATTTTATTCTAGATAATTCTCTTCATATTTTAATAATTCATAAGTCTAAAACATCATAATAGTGTTTGGTGTGCAGTACTAACGACATTAGATACATTTATAATGACCTCATAATCTTCCATCTCTTTCTGTAATATCTCAAAAGCATTGAAAAACTCAATGCAATCCATTTCAAAATGTCTAGTGGTAATCTCTACCATACACCAATTATGCAAAGTTAGCATGTATATTGAATTTATGAAGTGTTTTTGGGTAGGTTCAAAATTGATAGTTGGTCTATTGAAAGGTTTATTTTTCCTTTGGTATGTGTAACACCTATTGTAATTTTTTCTCTAGTGCTTCCAATTTGCCTTTGGAGGTTCAATAAGTTACTACTAATTTTTTGAGCCATGGATTGGATTACATTAAGTTCCCCTTTGGGAGGATCTGGGGGTGCAATCTAGGCATTATTATTATAGGTGGGGGTTATTTATTTACTTATATTTTGTTGAATAGGGCCTATATTTGACCCTCCAGGTAAGTGTATCGACTGGTTAGGTGTTGCATGACTCAAAGGAATCTAGTTAACTATGGGTGCATTACATGTAATAGAGACATTTTGATTAATATTCAAATTAAGTTTCAAAGTTTGGAGACTCAAGTTGATATTGGGGATGTTTAAAACTTGATATCCTTGAGATTTAATTTCCTATCAATTTTCATAGCCTCTACATAATATAGTGTAGTATTTAAGATTCTTTGGGCTCTATGTCATAATCAATACATCACTAAGTCAAATAAAATATTATACATTTCAAGTGCCAAATCATTATCAGGTCTATATAGGACATCAATGTGACTATACATTTTTTAAATCAATCATTAAAACCTCTAAAAATTCCATTAAGCTCTTTTTTCATGCTTGTAAATTACTGATAGACTACTCTTGGGTCAGTGACTTGTCTGAACTGGGTGATGAATGTATCATTGAAGGTTTTGAAACTATCTATGGAATTATTAGAGAGATTAGGAAACTAGTCATACATGACATCTCTTAAGATAAATGGAAATAGTATAGAAATGATATCCTCATGAGTAACATTCAAAATTCTTGGTTAAGACTCAAAGTCTTAAATATGTTCCTTAGTTTTTGGTCCCCTTAAGAGGTCAATAAGGTGAGATACTTGTCTAGTTTTCATGTCAGGTCATTGATGGATCCAAGTACACTAATGGGAGAATCCATCATCTAATCCATTACTCTATACAAATAAGGGTCAAAGATAGTAGTTGAGTTATACTTAGTTTTTTGGATTATAGATGTTCCCTTATTTGATCTTTGTCAGAGGTGAAGTTTCAAGAGGGATGATAATAGTTCAACCTCCAAACAAGTCTAATAAGTCTTAGGGATGGATCCAATATTATTAATCCCAACTGTATTCAACTTTCTTGATGTTATCTAATATGGATTTTAAGTCATACATTGGGACAAGCCATGAACTATAAACCAATTACATTCATCCCTCCTTCAAGTGTCTATTTTATTTTGATGCATATTTTGTATGCCAACAAATAGGGATTTTCCCCCTCTCATTTTAGTACTGTTGGAAGTAATCCAAGGCATGAATTTCATGTATTAAACTTTATATAAATCCATGTGGTGTAATAATAGTCAGAGCCACATAGGCTATTTTAAGGTTTTTAGATATAGCCATTTGAGTAGAACCAACCATTCCATAAGTTAATGATAAGTTATACACAATGGAAAATACACTAAATTTGAAAATTGGATAAATAAACATAAAATGAGAGGAATAAGGTAGGGTAGGAAATAAGGGTGTCATACACTTGTATAAAAAAAAATCATTCAAACCAACCCAATCAGATGAAACATCTTGTTAGAACCAATATCCAACCTAATTTAGTTATGACTTAAATTAGAGTAAATAAATTTAACAGTCTAAGTAAAAAAATTATAAAATATCTTGTGACATGGATTTAAAAAGTATTAAATCTTGATAAATAGTTGAATTGCACATTTGATCAGGGATTAAGATGATATCAATATTAATATGCATAAGATATCTAAATTAGTTTTTTCTAGCTATTATTAAAACAAAAAAACACATTCACTAACTAGATAAGCTAAACCAAATATATTTATACATAATATAAAACTAGGAAAATAAAACAAAATAATATAATACATAGGTCTCTCAAACTCATGTAACTGGTATTACTATTATCAGAATTTCCCTCCGAATGGCTTGTATATAAATCAATATAACTAGCATATTGTAGGTAAGATAGACAATGATTTGACACTTAAAAACTATTTTTAAAGGTATAAATATAAACCCAAGGTCATTCTTACTCATTTCCAACATGTAAAAGTTTGTAACAATTAGAATCATGCATAGAAAAGAATAGAAGTAAGAGTGGGAAAATGAGATTAGGATCAAATATCTCCCCTTGTTAGAACCACTCAAACATATAATGATTCAGTTGGGATCTATTTTTGTGACTATAATAGACCATTTTACTCCTTTATATCATTATTCATTTGCCATTTTACATTTTTAAACATCAATTATTCTACAACTGCTAGAAATCTGAGATGCATAAAGCGTCTGGGTGGGGTGTTGCACTTATTAGATAGATGTTTTGTGGTGACATGAATCTCATATATAAGGTGACTAACACCAAGGATTTGGATGATACAAAGGTGGTGAAGTTCCTCAACTAATCCTCCAAATGTTTTAGGAAATACATAAAAGACTTAGGAGTGCCATGAAGGTCTAGGTATATTACGTATAAGCCTTCTCCCTCACACTTTGAATGTTATTAGTCATGAGGAAAAAACACATATATATGATATTTAGAAATAATGTCAATAATATTAACATATGAAGGTTTTATAAATGAATTGAAGTCTAGATATTTACAAGTTGAAAAAAAAATCAAATTCTTAAGTTTTAAATTCATAAATATGAAATTAACTTCTTCCTTAGGGATGCATCCATGAAAATAAAGGTGGGTCTCCATTTTGAAGGAAATGGGGGTGTGTTGATGATAACAGAATGGACATATGTATATTGGTGAGGTGCAAAAAATTTAATTATGATTATTATTAAATCCCATCATAAAAATCACCCCCACTAAACCCATTTGAATCTAACATTAATAAAACTCGCACTTATTTGAAGCTTCACATACTTTAACCTAGTATTCATAAAGATAGTGTTTTCTTGAAAGTACTCACCCACCTTTGTGGGATGGATCTTAACATGTTTTTTTACCTCTTCATTTAGATAATTAGGATTGATCCTATCAAAAACATTGGGAATATAAACTTTATTCATCTTTGATGATCTCAAGGATTAAATTTGGTAGTTTGATAGATACTAAAATCTAATTATATGTGGTAAACTAGTCTTGTATACATGACAAATATCACTTATGGCTCAACCCTTCAATTCAAGACCTTATTATTGACTTAAGGCTCAAGTTTTAAATTTAACTTTTCCTAAATGTTTTTTATCTTATAGTTTCACTTTAATTTTATGATTACCTAGGTCACCTATAGCCCACAATCTACATGAAACTTGATTTATATCCTACTCTAGAAGTTAAAAATAGTCAACAAATTTATATGCTCCTAAACACTATCCACATATGGTAATATTTTAAACCTCCCATAATACCATTTAAAAAAATTTATTATAAATAAAAAAAATTCATTCATTATAAACTAACAATTACCAATCAAAGCACCTATCAAGCTCACACTAAATCATTTTCACAGTTGAGTTCCACTATCATATTATTTACTATTTAAAAATCATCCATAGGTGTAGTCTTCCTTCAGGTTTGAAGCATTACAATAATGTCCTATGAGTATTATTTTTTAAGTTACATTTTATATCACTACATTAACTCACATATATCATATTGCATAATTTTTCACACATAAGCCCACATAAGGGGGAGAAGTATATTAGTTTAAGGCCCTCTTATGAGTATATGAATATATGGGAAGCATTATTTCATAGTGTTGGAAACAAAATTATTGAGATATGATTAAATCAATATTCAAAAAAATTCTTATCAATTTCACTTAAGTAATCATAGGCCATTCAAATAAGCATATACATCTAGCATGCATAAACAACTATCCACATAAGCATGAAACACAAAAACACATCACATATGTGGGAAACCCTCAAATGGAATAAAACCCATTGATATATAAAAATGTATTGTATGAATATAAGATAAACAAAAAAATTATTGAAGCACCAACTCTATATGGAGCACCAATGCTAATTAGCTAAGCACTAACTCAAATAGGCTTTAGCAAGCACCAACTTACAAGGAGGAAATAACCCCCTAAATATCTTAGCACCAAATCATCCACTTGAAACCTTTGATCACATTTATATCATCTTATTTCTCAACCAACTAGTGATGACCACCTCTTTATCTCTTCACACTCTTATCCTTCTCAAACTACCTTCTAGGTCTCTTCACTCAAATAGGTCTCTTTAAGACAGTTAGGTCATGTGACCTTGATTTTCATACACAAATATTCTATAAAATATTTATCATAGTTCATAAACACTCCTTTGATGGTATAAAATATATTATTCTACTCAACAATGTGTTATATCATTTGCATTCACTCTACACACACAAATAGGCCTAAAATTATCTTGTATATATACAAGCCTCTTGCTCATATTACCAGTTAGTCAACCAAACACCATTCAAACCTTAATTCATCTATGGAATAAATATTAGGACATCTCATAAACATTAATCAAACATTAATTTATTATATTTAGTTCTTCCATATCTTAATTAGGCCTATTTCATCTTTAGGTCTCATGGATACCTAATCTCATTAGGTCTATTTTAAGACACATTACACTTTGCCTTCCCTAGAACACATTCAAACACCTCATAAAATAGTAAAATATCATATCCCACTAATATTTACCCATTTTATTCTCATATATGTTCCATAACACCTTTTATCTTCAACCACCACTTGAAGCACACCATTAGTATTATTCATAATTAGGTTTGTGCATACTCAAAAAGTCTATCTTGAACTACTATAGATTAAAAAAACTAATTAGATAAAAAAAAATGTAAATAAATCACATATTAATAATATATATTACCTCATTTTCATGAAAATATTATTTATACCTCACAACTTATGGAAAAAATACTCAAACGCTTCTCTACAAATAGCCCACTCTGAACTGCCAACTAGCCTCAAAACATAGTCATGGAAACTTACACTTATAACACACAAAAAACACACTAAAAGAATTAAAATGAATTAAAATGATCATAAAAAATCATTATAATAACCTCAAATTAAAATATCATATGATCTAATGTAAATTATTGGTCTTGCAGACCAATTTGTTGACCTTCTCTCTCACAAACCTCACTCAACCTGTCAAGCCATTTTAGATTCAATGTTTCAACCTATTACAATGAATTAAAAGATTATGAAAAGAATGGATATTTAATTTAATTACCAAAAAAAAATATAATGTTAATTAAATACACCAAATCATGGCACTAAGTCTCAAACTCATCAGTGCAACTTGTTTACCTAGAACTCCCAATTTATCTTGAAGACCAATCAAGGTGATTTTTACCTTCAAAACTTATAAGACCACTTTGAAATATTATTAATTAATGTGTATGATTATAATTTATCATTATACCATTATTATATATAAATATAACATGGTCAAATGGAAATGTTGGTCTTGTATACCAATCTCATAACCTTATACCTTACTGTCTCATCTAAACCAGATAGGTCAACTTATGAGCAACATTTTCATCATATCCACTAACCTAAAAAACTTATATCTAACATGAAAATATATTAAAAGTATTTAAAAATTTCTCAATTCACTTGGATTAATCATTCTTCCATGATAACACATTTATAAACATCTTCTCACTGCTACTTGGGTTTTTCACTATTTCCATCATTAGGCCTGTTAGCAACTGGTCAACTTTGATGATTGGTTTAGAAAAATTGAGGGATATAACCTAAAAAAAAACCATAATGGACATAAAATACAAGTCTCAAACTTATCCATCCAATTATTTTCATACTTTGAATTGGTCAACTTTGACTACTAAAATAAATCTCCAAGAAATAAGGCCTTTCCTATAGGGTCCACTCACTCACCTGAAGACTCAATTACACTTAGATATGCTAGGGAAAGTTTAATACAACATAAAATCAATAAAATATCCATACTATTACATTATGATAACTTTATAACAAATTCTTTCATATTGGGTCACTATTATGGTTCTTTAAGGGTTTAAACCATCTTCCAGTCTTAACAATCATTCATAAAGCATAGCTCCTTAATCCAAAAACTAATGCATAAAATTTTGATATAGGACCCTTCCAAATCTACCATGCATATGGTTACATGTGCTAATAAACACTTTAAAGTCCTTCTCAGGTTGAGAACCCTTCATTGTGTGCACATGAGAAACCTCAAAACCACTTTTCACGCCTTATCTTACAAACTATGACCTTAAACATTGTGAAAATTATTGAAACAACATATAAGACCTCTTTTCATACTCATATGATCTCAAAATTATTTAAATATTACCATGACCCATCATTAGGCCTCTCTCTCTCTCTCTCTCTCTCTCTCTCTCTCTCTCTCTCTCTCTCTCTCTCTCTCTCTCTCTCTCTCTCTCTCTCTCTCTCTCTCTCTCTCTCTCTCTCTCTCTCTCTCTCTCTCTCTCTCTCTCTCTCTCTCCTATATAGACCTTGACCTAGAAATCATATTAGGCCTTAAAAATGACATTCATTCCTCTTTCTATGTGATATCCACATAATCATCAAACTCAAGAAACCTATCTCATGATAAAAAACTAATTTAAATCCTTCATAGGCCTTGAAAACACCTCATGACACCTCATTAGGTCAGGAAGGGTCTAGAACTAGTCTAGTTGCAAACATGGATTTAAGGTCTTACCCCTGTAGGCTCACTTTTAAACTCTTTTGAGTGATATAATGCCTCATATGCATGATAAATAAAACTTATACATCTTATTATTCCTCTGTGCATCTATCTCATTAGTCCACAATCCTCAAACCTTATCACTAGGACTTTATAAGTTATGACTAGTGTCATGACTAAGATTCTCAAGCACTTAAAACTTGATAACTGATCTTGAAACACTTTTTGATGATTATACACCTTGATTACATGCCTTAAATTCTCTTAAAACAATGTCATACTTGTATACATACCTCTTAATTATCACCATGCACATGATTAAGATATGACTATGCTTGTTATGACTAGGCTTCTCAAGACACTTTCTGCGTAAGGATTAGTACTCAAACATGCTTCACTACTTACTTGATCATCAAAACTCTTTGTGAAAACATTGAAAGTCATCAATATAACTATTTTAGTATTAATTTTCACCCTTGTATATGATTATTTTTTATCTCTCAAACTAAGCTACAAAATTAGAACAACCCCAAGCTATGGGTGTCCTATTGTGGGGTTAAAACTTTGGGTTATGGATCAGCTCCCTAGGTGTACCAGTTAAGCTCTTAGTTAGATGATTATATAACTTTGGAAAGGGTTTAAAATAGGAAATAAATAACAAAAAACATAAATAAATTGATACACCATATAATGATACTCTGACTACACTAAAACACACCCAACTAAAAACCAAAAGAACTACCACTCACATAACCCTAACCTAGCTGAGTTTGCATAAGTAATTTTTGAAAAAAGCTTATAGAAATGGGATAGAATATGAAGGAATGGAATAATTCACATCATAAATCATACCTATGACTGATAAACATGACTCAATACCTAAAAAATCAAATCTATAATACACAAAGGTAAAGGGAGAGGACAAAAATCAAGGGGAGAACTCCCACCACATGATCCTCATCAAATAAACCATAATACACACCAAGATACAAGCTTATTAGAAGTTAATAAATATTATTCACTTCAATAGGTTATCTAATTACAAAATTTATCATATTTTCCCCTTGGTAAATCATGAATAATGATTACAATGAAGAGAATAAGTCTTTTATATAGAAGAATGAGGAGAAGAGAGGAGCAAGAAACATTTAGAAGTCAATAAATGACCTTCATCCACATCCAAGGATAAAAAAATTTATTTCCAATGTGGTAAAATTAATTATTCCTTAATTTATATTGTTTTATCTCTTTGATTACCTTTCACTATTTCACTTTTAACTTAAATGGCATTAAAAAGCTCCAAAAAGCTCTATTTTTGGCATATTAGGCACCTTTTGGTCTAAAAAGTCTATTTAATTGGATGATGGCATCATACACTCAAGGGAAAAAAATATTTTTTATTATATAAGTCCCATTTATTTTTACTCCAATTTCCTTTAAAATCTCCTCAACTCTCTCCAACTTTCCCATTTGACAAATTCACCATACTTGACCACTAGCCCGCTAGAAGTTTTCTTTGACCATTAGCGGTTAGTCACTTTAGTATTAGATGTTTAGAAGTCCATTAAATAAATTGAGTCTAATTTAAATTTAACATGAAATATTTTTCTCCTACACCTTAAAATTGAACACCATTAGACCTTCAAACATTTCCTTTATCTTGCACTCCACCATTAGAGACCCTTTGAGAGCCTAGGCCACCATGAGAGTCTTCACCCTTAAGCTTACCAATGCCCCTATAAGATTTATTATGAACTTAAAATTTATTTAAAATTAAATATGGTTATTTATTTTCCATTTATGGTCTTGAAACATACTAGGTTATTCATGACTCCATTAATGGAGGTCAACTATGTTGAAAACCTTCAAAACTTGAAATTTTAGCCATTTTGGGCCTCAAGACAACCCACACATGCCAAATTTATTTTCCAAATGGGTAAAAAAGGTTATTATAGGATATTTTAAATTTTTTAATATTTTTATATGAACATTTGAGGTAAATTTATGAGGTATCAAGAAGATTTGGGAAAAATTGGTTTTTAAAGAGGGCTAGGAAAGCTAAAACTTGTAATCAGCTTTGATGATGGTTATTTAGGGTGAAATATATAAAATGAGAGATTTTTATGTATTAAAATTATTCACAAAACTATCCTCCAAATTTCATGTCCTAAATTTTTCCCATGTATGAGAAACATTCAAAATAATTTGGCTTCTCAGGTGGCAAAAAGGCAATTTGAAGGTTTGAGAGTGGGTAAGCTTCTTAATGATTGTTCATAAAACTAGGGGTCTCAATGCCTATAAAAATGCATGTAATGTGAATATAAAAACCTATATAAACCTTTCATAATTCCTTATTCCCTCATTAAACCTCTATGACACGTGCCAAACAAGTGAAACTTGACCTTCAAGCTCCAAGACTTCATTTGGTCCAGAGAGTGAAAAAGAGGCCAAAACTAAAAATCAGCCTCAAATGGATTTTAAAAAACAAATGGATGATTTTAAAATGTAATTAATTTTATAAATGTATTAAAAATTCTTTTTAACATCTAAAAAAGATCAAAACTTGATTAGTCACTTGTTAATCCATCACTAGCCTTCTTAAGACATGCATTGGCTTTGGGGTGTCTCTACATGTTTGAGGTCTTACATGGACTTTTTGACTAATAATGACTCTTTGGGTGAGGTATAACCTTATTTTAGTACCATTGTCATCCATTTTATCACTTTTTATCTCCTTGAAATAGCCTGATAAGGTCTACCACCCTTTAGGCCTAGGTATATCTCAAGGAGTCTTTTGCTAGTTTGAGCCCTTTAAGAGTCGCTTGGCCTAGTTGACCTATATTATAATAATGATTTTTTTATTATTTTAAATTTAAATTTAACCATTTTAGGATATTAAAATTCTATCCTTGTTCAAGTGGCATAATTGAAACACCTTAGAGCTGTGGGTGACCCAAATTTAAGTTCAATCTCTAGATTAGGGTTAGTTCCCTTGATGTATCACTTCCATACACCATAAAAACACTTTAATTTATGAGGAAAATGGTTAATAATCATAAAATAAACCTATATAATTAGGTTATTTAATAAATATATGGTCTACTCACACCACTTTTAATGCACTTGGAACCAAAAGGAAAACTACACAAACACTTCATCCATCAAACTAAATCTCTTCTTCTACATCAATGTTTCAAACAAGGGGTATTGAAGAGAGTCTAGGCTAGGAGGACTTATAAAATAAGTATTATAGATAAAATAATGAATATACTACTCAATATACCTATAATCCACAATAGACACTTCTTGTTGACCTGCAAAAGAAAGCTTTCAAACTATACAAGGCATTAGGAAGGATAACATGTTAAGGTAAGCATAATACACTTTCACAAGAAAAAAAACAATAATATTCACTTTATGAAGTTTTGGATGAGGTAAAAATAACATAATTCATTATTTCAAGGCAAAAATTTATCAGGGCTTCTCCATACTCAGGTGGATAGATCCGTACAACAGCCAAAAAGGCTGGTATATATAGAAAATATGAGAGGAAAGAGAGAAGGTGAAGCTCAAGAGTCACTAAGACACTTTTCAAGAAATGATAATGAGTTAAAATATCATGTAATCAATAATTAGATAGGTCTTAAAAGGAAATTAAGGGAAAATGTCCCTTAAACTCATCTAACTCCTCCATATGTGGTGTAGATACTCTTTTGCTTATTTGTGAAATTGCCCTCTTGATTTACCTTCATTAGACTACCTCACCACTAAATAGGGTCAGGTCTGATGATTTATTTTAGGGGGACGGGTTACTAAAAATCATTTACATACATTGGAGTTATCTCTAATAATTCACATTCCTTTGGCCATGAGCATTCATCTCAAATAATTACAAAAAAACTCCTTCTCACACACCTCTCACACTTGGCACACAAAATGTTTCCAATTTTTCAATCTAATCCATGAAAAAATGAGGAATGACACTTTTCAAGAGTGTCCATGTCATCAAGTTCATGAATCAAGCCTCAAAAGGCTTCCCAATTAGATTTTTCATCATTTTCACTAAGTGTTCATTATTTGTTCACTAGACTAGCTAAGATGAGGGAGATAATAGACACTATTAAGATATTATATACCTATATATATGGACATGGGGACTTGTAAAAAGTCCCAATATTTTTCCTAAAGTGATTTCATCTTTTTAAACTTCTCCATATCTATAAAACACATAAATCTATCAAATAAAACCCTATTTTACACAATCCGTATAGGTGTAGTATAATTCAATTTCATGGGGGAGCCTTAAATAGTCCTATATAGTTTCAAATAAAATCCATAGCCTTTACACTCCATTTGTATGCTCCATTTGTCTCATCTTCTCCATCAGGACTGAGTTGGGGTTTTATGAGGGTTTAGAGCAATTCTAGGTCTTATCCATTATTCATAAAAATGGCACATTAGAATTCTGAGACAATGCCAATGAGGGCTTCTTGGGGACCTTCTCTAACACCCATGAACACCTTAGGCCACCATGAAAAGTGTCATAGAAGATATGAACATTTCAATTTAGGTACTTGGGTCATTTCTAAGCATTCTGTAAGGTCTGAAAGCCTTCAATCTAAGAAATGTATCCTTGATGAACTCCTATACAAAAAAAAGGATCAAACACCTCTATACACATCCACATGACATGATTCAATCCTCAGAATAGCTCATCAAGAGCTAGAAATGAATCTGACCCCCTTTTGATATTAGGCCTAGACCTCGTTCCATAAGTCTGCCTATAATCTAAGACTCAAATTACATTATTCATGTTTTCCATACATATAAAAGGTTCAAAATATCTAAAACCATATCATAGACATGTTTCAACTTGTTAGATAGCCTATCTAAGGCTATAAATGTGAAAGGCTCTCAAATTGGTTAGTAGGCCTTAATTTTGCCCATTAGGTTAATTGTAACCCTTGTAGTTTAGAGCACCTTGATTGGTTTCAACATTTTTAGATTAGTTTTATATGTTGGTATGTATGTCATAAAAATATTTAAACCTTCCAGGAAGGTTTCCATGGCTTTTGGTCTACTATCCTTGCTTCTATTCCAAAGTTGCAAGTTTTGTGCAAGGGGAAAGTACCCCCTGTTTAAGACAAAATAGAGGGTAATTTTCCTAGTTTCCTAGAAAAAAAATGATTAAATAAGATCCTTAAAGTTTTAAGTATTATCTATACAAATTTACAACCCTTAGTAATGAATATAAACCTCCAAACTTCTCAAAACCTCAAAACAAGCTTGTTAGGGGTAGACTGTGTAGAAACCCTTCTCAAGTGGACTATAGGTGTATCTCAAAGCTCCCATTTTTTATTGATATAATTTTTTTATAATGTCATGAATGTTTTATTAATAAATTTTTTGAGTGATTATCTCTATTTATCTCTCTAACCCATCACACACTCCTCCACTTTGACTCCATCAAGACTATGTTCTACCTTCCTACCTATTGTAAGTTATTTTAGCTTGTTGGGTCTTCCAACACTGTGAATGAACTTCCCCTTTAGGTGTCATATCATATTTTTAGAGTGTAATTCACTTAAGATATAATTTAAATATCTAACACTATCAAATTCCATTGTCTAAGTCACTATCTACTTTGACTCAGTTGACTGAGACATTTTTTCCTCTTAAGAACATGCTTGGAGTTCACCATGAGCTCATTTAGATCATGTGTTAGATATAGGGAATATTTAATTTAGGCTTCGTGGTTAACTAGTAATTGACTTAAACTTGTACCTACCTTTATTGAGCTATAATATCATCAAGACTCACCTCTTAGATAACTGTCTGCTCCTAGCTATAGGTGCACATTTGGGCCTCCTGTATAGCTTGTACCAAGCTCGGGGAGTGAAAACACAAAGTACCATTATTTCATGGTGATCCTTTGGACCATGGATACCATTTCACCCATTGAATCATCATATTCATAGGATTTTTTCTCATATGCTTCTTTAATGTGTCAAAAACCCATCTTTCTCCTTAGGCCTATAGACACTACTGAGACATTTTAGAATGTTTTAGGGTATGTTTGAGGCCTTAAATAATGTATTTTCCTTCACTATCTGACCTTTAAACTTGGCAAGGGTTTTCTGTAATTTAGATACTATCAAATTAAGCCATCATAATTCATCATAGGCTCTTGTACCCTCATTATGAAATCTCCACAAAACCCCAAGGAACTCTATTTTCACAAAACTAGGAAAGAAGGCCTGAACTCAATCCCTTTTGTGTTTTGGAAATCTCTTTGTTTCATACTGTCAACATGTCACTCCAAATGGGTTTATCATGGTAATTTCATCATGATAATCCATTTAAAATGGTTTAAATACATTTTTCACCCTCCACACATGGATTTAGGCTCTCTATTTTCTCAATTCCAGGAAAAGTTCCCAAACACATGTTTCTTCCTTAGAATGATTCATCAACACTTAGTGAGCTAAAAAAGGAAAAAATAAAGTTAATCAAGATATTAAATTGATTCATAACTCATGGATTCTATTAATTTCCACCCATACCTCCACACAAGCCTCTATAGCTCTATCTAAGACAACTATAGGTGTGAAAGAATCAATTTGCAAGCATACACAAGCCTAGAAGAGGCTTATTAAATATTTGAGACCTAAAAAAGACAAATTACCATTAAAAAATTATATATGTGTATTATAAAACCATAATAAACACCTAAAAATAACTAACATGTCAAATCAAAGCAAAAATTTCTAAAACAAGCTCATATAGGGACCCCTCATGGATGCAAGAGCATAAAAAGCTACCTGGTTTCTTATCAATAGTTCATAAGGGATGATACATGAAAATAAAAATTATTTCTATGGATTTTAAGTGTAATAAAACCCATTTCAACTCCCAAGATCACTCCCTCCAAATCCATCTATACAGACTATACCAAGCATTTGAAGTTGACCCTTCTTGGCTAGTGAAGGTAAGAAAGAAGGAGTAAAAGAAAATTTTGATTTATCTAACCATTTATATACAAAAAAATCATATTTAATACCTTATGGAGATCAAAATACACTAATATCATGTTTTTATTTGAAGATGTACGTCCCAAGTCTGTATAAGTGCCATTAAGGGCCTATTTTTAAGGAAAACTCCCTTTTTTTGTGCATGAAACTACTTCTTGACTACCTATGACCACTTATTGACATAATATGACCTCATAAACACTATAATATTTCTTTGTGACAAATATTCTTTTTTTAAAATCTCTACAAGTCATTTAATGAGTCAAAAATGTGACCAAAAGGCATTTTTTGAATATGAAGCATGGCAAAGGACAAATTTATGACTTATGAACACTTTAAAACACTTCAATGAACATATTAGGCTATTTATATAATAATTTTATACTTTCACCATGTTTTACCCTATTTGACTAGAGTTGACTAGGCAAGTACAAGGAAGATAGGCTTACACCAACATTAGAGCAAGGATAGGTGAGATGTTTAGACACACATGAGACCCTATTAGACATATGGGAAAATTTGAAAAGTTTTAATATGTATAGGTTGAGACAATTTTAATATAATTTAAATTTGTTCAATATTTATCATTCACACTCTTAATCACTTTTAATCCCATGAATGTCTCATTTGACCCCTATAATTCTCACTTTAAGACCTAGTTTTGAGCATAGACTCCATTAATAGAGATATGAGAACTTGATTTTTCTCTCTCTTGATCTCTCTCTATCAATATTTGACCATAGCATGGAAATTTTAAGTTATATTAAATTTTTTAAGGAATCACAACATGTGTCTAAATTCATCCTTCACTCAAAACATCCATTTTCTTCTTGAAGTTCCATACTAGCTCTCTCATGCTTGCGAGAAACAAGAAAACTAGGAAGTGAAAAAAGGCCATATATTGAGATATATGGGGTCTAAATACCTAATTATTTTTTAATTTTTACATGTAATAAATAATACAAATATTTAAATTATTTTTTTCATCATTAAATCAAATAAAACCTCAAAAAATACCAATTTAGGCCTGATGCACACCCTAGCTCCATATTATCTTCAATGGACAAGCATAGGATTGTGTAAAAAAAATGGGTACTTCCATTATTATTTTTTACAAAAAAATATTATATATAGGTATATAAACTCATGATTAACATATTTACCAAATTTAATAACTTTATTATACCTCTAGATGCCCCAAAATGCATTTTTTTGCTCCCAAACACACTCAAAATTTGTGAACTTTGAGACATAGGGAGAAAGAAAAAGGTTTATATTGAGATATAGGAGGTATAAATACCTAATTAATTTTTTTTATAACCTTTAATTACACATATAACTTATATAATAATTATATTTTATCATTAAATCCTTTAAGTTCCTCAAAAATGTCTTTTCTAATTGTTTACATTTGCATGCCAAAACCCTAAATTTGACCAACTTGCACTTTTCCACTTTTTGCATCTAAATTTGATGTATTAAGGTGTATAAAGGTAAAATATACCAAATAATATCTCTAAAAACATTTTTTTGTATCAAAAATCTCAAATAATGGAAAATTTCTCTCAAAACCAAGCTTTGAGGGTTTAAGAAGGGTTTAAAACTGATTTTGGCTTTGATGACATTTTTTGAGTTATATGGGTGAAATAAGGAAAATAAGAGAGGTTTATGAATTAAAATCATTCCCAAAACTATCATAAAAATTTTAATGGCCTAAATCTTAATTTAGGTAATACTATCACCCCCTCCTCTTTTGGTACTCTAAGCCTCTCTTAGCTCTTTAGGCCAAGAAACTAAAAAATAGCTTTTTTGACCTTTACATGTATGAAAAATCTTGGTAAACATTTAATTAACATTGGGGAAGATAATATTATGTTCCATGATAAATTTTATACCTTGAAACCTTGTGCTCATTTTCAAATCTTGAAGTAGCTACAGTGTTAAGCTTGAGAAATTGCATGCTTTAGGGGGTCAAAACATAAAATTTCTTCCTTAAGGGATTATTGGAGTCTATAATGTCAATATATCATTATATTAATCATGATTCACTATCCACATAACCATTTATATTCTCATTTGTTTCCATTTGACCTAACACATATGTTTTACCCTGCACCTTAGTCTTCTTGGCCTCTAGGCTTGCCAATGAGTGTTCTTGCACCCTAACTCCAACTTTATGATCTCATTATAATGGTTTAGGAGGCTATATGCCTTAATATTTAAATTTTTAAGTTAGGTGTGTTTACCTTTGGTCTAAGGAGGCCAAAAATTATCAATAATCTTGGTGACTCTATGGGGTTGGCTAGCCTACTGGCTAAAAGACTTGTGCTTCATATATACATTGGGTAAGGGAGTCTCTCAACCTATCCAACCAACTAATTTTACTCTTATTTTCACTTATTCCATCCTCTAAAATGTATATTAAAATTTATAACAACATGATACCTCTAAATCACACAATAAAGGAAACCAACTATATAAATAAATTATGCCAAAGGTGCTTAGAGAAAGTAAACACACTAGATACTATATAAAAATAAATTGAAGATTTACCCTCCTCTTGGATCAAAATTAAATGTTCTTGGATCACTCCATTCATGAAGAGGAACATGATGAAATACACTCTACTTGTGATCGAGGAATCATGCCTCTCATGAGGGTCAATTGGAATAAACATGTCCCCAATGTAGAAGTACTCTTGAGATGACTCAAAACTAATCCCATGATTATCTTTAATGTGAACAATGTCTTTGGAGAAGGGCTCAATCTAAATTAGGAGAGTGATTTTTATCTCTCCACTTGGTGTCTTTTCAAAGCTAAGATAGCATTCTAATTTATTTATGACTACAACCTTGGCCCTCAAGATCTCATTAGTCTCATAATTTATCTTGGCATCCATTTGATCAATTTATTATCTTGGAAGTGAAGGTTGGTTGTCCAAGTTTACACAAAAGGACTCTAGATCATCCCAAAAATTAGCTTCCTCTTAGTTACTTGGGACAATGTTAACCTTAACACCATTCTTGATTTGATTACCTTGGAAGAATCCATATAAAAGCTTACCAACCCATCTAAGCTTAAAAATTTCATATTATTTTGGTTCTAGATCTTACCACTCTCCTTCATTCTTGAAGACATCATTACTGCCTTCAATGGATAATTCATCCTAAGACTGGTCAACCTCTATAACCTGATTTACAAGTTCATTTTCATGCTCTAGATGATTTATAGTCTATTTTAGAACCTCTACCTAGTTTATAAAGTCATGGTATAGCTATTTCCATGCCTCATTCTGATCCTCTTACTCCTCTTGATCAACACTAGCATTAGGTCTGATTTCAAGCTCCAACAGAAGGCAACTTGACTTGTCTTATTCACCCAAATCACATAGGATTTCATCTTGATCTTCAACTAAAGATACATTATCTTGATAGTATTCTTCATTTCCATTGCTTGTAAATTGATCAAATCTACCTTCCATAGATAATGGGAGTTCACTTGACCAAGTGAAAACTAGCTCATCTTACGTATCTAGCTCCAAACCTAATTTTTTATTGCTTTGATGAAGTGGGATACCTATCAAGATTTATTCCTCATACACACTTATCTAATCCTATTGAGACTCTATTGAGATTACAAGCTCTTCCTCTATCCTTTTTAAAACAAGTTCTTTTTCTAAGAAGGAGATGGTGGGAGGTTGAAGAAGTTCACCTTGCTTGCAGCCTAAGAGAGTGTCCTTCCAACTAGGTACTTTGAGTGGTCTCTTTTGTGGCTCTTAATGGAGGTATAAATATTCTTATAAATCTTGCAGGTAAATCTCATTGAGCTGATCTAATATCTCTTTATTGTTCTCTTAAACCACTAACTCCTTATCTTAAACTAGTTCTTGGACCACCATAACTAACACCTCTTCCTTCTTCTCTATGCCTTTCTTAACTAATTTCATGACGTAAATTTATAGGGTACATCCACCTTCTCTTATTATTGAATGGGTATATGATAGGGTGGTTTCACAAGAGAGGGCATGACATAGTCAGGGTCCAAGGTGTAGGGGGTGTCCAAGTTGAGATGGTTTTGAAATCTTAAGTGGGAATGGGCTTAGGGGTAGGAGAGGGAAAATTGGTTGGTTTGGGTTTGACATAATCATCCTCCTAATGAGTTAACATATCCTCTATCTAGATTATTCATTCCTTTACTTAGTTCTTCTCAAAATCTAGATAATCTCCCACCTTAATGGCTGCTCACACACTTCAAAACTCTTGAAATAAGTCCCTTGTATTATTCATGGCATGGATGGGGAAATATTTTCCAAGGGATACCTCTGGATTCACCCTCATGATTGATATTCCAAGGTCTAGATTGATTTTCTTAACTCTTGAAAAATATGAGATTTGACAAGGTTGACTAGGGGCTAATATGAGGCTCTTGCAGTCTGGGTTTTAGACTCTTGGATAGGAGAGGGCATAGAAAACTCATTTACTTCTACTTTCTTGAATCTTGATAATGATGTAACAATATAAACATGATCTTAACCAAGGGGATCAGATGACTGATTTAGTTTTCAAAGGGACTGATTTTGGTCATGTGTAGGGGTGGGAGGGAGGTAAGAGGCATGGTAGGGTTAATAGGTTGCTTGAGGGCCACTTAGGGGGAACATATAAACATTATTATCTTGATAAGTGTGATTTTAAGGTAGAAAATGAGCATACTAATCAAAATATGTTTGATTAGACATACCAAATTCTAAAATTAGGCACTTAAGCTACCTGACCAACTGATATTCATAGTGGAGTCACCATTGGTGTTTGTAAACATGTCTCCAAAGGCTGATTGTACTGAAAGGCAACACCAATAACATTTCATTGAGATGTAAAATTTAGTATTTATCCCACTAGGAATGCCAAAAAATATTATATCATTAATTTTCACCCTTGGAAAGGGTTATTTAGGCTCTCTCCAAATAAGATATGAAATGGAAACAACCCCAGGTTGTGGGTGTCCTATTGTGGGGTTGAACCTCTGGGTTATGGGTCATCTCCCTAGGTGTACTAGTTAAGCTCTTAATAATCTGATTATATGAATTATGAAAGGGTTTAGAATAGTAAATAAATAACTAAAAACATAAATAAATGTGATACACCATAGAATGATACTCTAATTGCACTAAAACACACACAACTAAAACCAAAAGACCTACCACTTACAGAACCCTAACACTAGCTAAGTTTGCATGAGTAATTATTCAAAAAGATTATAGAAATGGGATAGAATATGAAGGTATGTACTAATTCACATTATAAATCATACCTATGACTAATAAATATGACTCAAGACCTATAAAATCAAAGCTATCATACACAAAGGTGAAGGGAGAGGACAAAAATCAATGATAGAACTCCCACCATATGATCCTCATCAAAAAAACCTTAATATGCACAAAGATTCAAGCATAGTAGAAGGCAATAAAAATTATTAAATTAAATAGGCTATCTCATTTTTTAAAAAATTAGAGTTTCCCCTTGCCAAATCATGAAGCATGATTTCAATAAAGAGAACAAGTCTCTTATATAGAAGAATGAGGAGAAGAGATGAGCAAGAAGCATTTAGAAGTCAATAAATGACATTCAACCACCTCCAAGGCTACAATTTTTTATTTAAAATGTTTTAAAATTAGTTAGGCATTCATTTATGTTGTTTTATCTCCTTGAGTACCTTTCACACTTTCACTTTTAACTTAAATGGCTTTAAAAGGCTCCAAAAATCTCTATTTTTGGCATATTACGCACCTTTTGGTCTAAAAAGTCTCTTGACTTGGATGATTTAGTAATCCAATAAAGGGATAAAATTATTTTTTATTATATAATTCCTATTTATTTTTACTCCACTTACCTATAAAATCACTTCAACTCTCTCCAACTTTCCCACTTGAGAAATTCACCATACTTGACCACTAGCCTGCTAGAAGCTTTCTTTGACCATTAACAATTAGTCACTTTAGTATTAGATGTTTATAAGTCCATAAAGTAACTTGAGTATAATTTTAATTTTAAATGAAATATTTTAATCCTACACATACAAATATAACACCATTATACTTGCAAGCATTTCCTTTATCTTGCACTCCACCATTAGAGACCCCTTGAGAGCCTAGGCCACCATAAGAGTCTTCACCCTTAAGCTTGCCAATGCCCCTATAAGATTTATTATTACCTTAAAATTTATTTTAGATGATATATGATTCTTTACTAACCATTTATGGTCTTGAAACATACCTGGTTCTTCATGACTCCATTGATGGAGGTCAACTATGTTGAAAACCTTCAAAACTTGTAATTTTAGCAATTTAGGGCCTAAAAACAACCCACACATGAAAAAATTATTTGTAAATAATATGTTTATAGGACCATTTAAGGGTAGTTTATGAGGTTTCAAGAGGTTTTGGGTAAAATTGGTCTTTTGAGAGGGCTAAGCAATCTAAAACCCACAATTAGATTTGATGATGGGTTTTAAATTTTGAGGGTGAAATAGAAAAAATAATATATATTTATGGATTAAACTCAGACCACAAACTATCCTCTAAATTTTATGTTCTAAATCTTTCCCATGTTTCAGAAATGTTCAAAATAATTTAGATTCTCGAGTGGCAAAAAGGGAATTTGAAGGTTTGAGAGTAGGCAAGCTTCTTAATGATTATTCATAAAACTATGGGTATTAATTGATATATAAATTCATTTAATGGGAATACATAAACCTTACCTAACTCTTTATCCCCCCATGCAACCTCTATAACAGGTGCCAAGCAATTGTAACTTGACCTTCAATCTCCAAGGCTACACTTGATCGAGAGAGTGAAAAAGAGGCCAAAACCAAAATTATACCTCAAATGGATTTGAATATCTCCTTAGATTATTTTAACATGTCATTAATTTTATAAATTAATGAAAAATTCTTTGGAACACCTGAAAAATATCAAAACTTGATTAGTCACTTGTTAATCCATCACTAGCCTTTTCAAGGCATGAATTGGATTTGGGGTCTCTCTACATGTTTTAGGTCTTCCATGGCCTTATTTACTTCTAAATACTCTTTTGGTGAGGTATACCCTTATTTTGGGACCATTATCAGCCCTTGGATCACTTTGGATCTCCTTTAAATAGCTTGAGAAAGTCTGCCACCCTCTAAGCTCAGGTGTATCTAAAGGAGTTTTTTTCTATTTTGATCCCTTTAAGAGTCTATTTTAATATTTTACCTATGTTATAATCATTATTATGTTATCCTTCACACTCCTTATCACTTTTAATCCCATTAATTTCCAATTATACCCTTGAAATTCTCACTTTAAGACCTAGTTTTGAGTACGGACTCCATTAATGGAGATATGAGAACTTGATTTTTCTCTCTATATATCTTTATTTTTAAATATTGGACCATAAGAAAATGTTTAAAAATTAATCATTCACTCAAAACATCCATTTTCTTTTTGAATCTCCATACTAGCTCTTTCATGCTTGCAAAAAACAAGAAAACTAGGAAGTGAAAAAAGGCCATATCTTGAGATCTATGGCATCTCAAGACTTCATTATTTTTTAATTGGGAAATTTAATAACTCCTAAAACATTAAAAGTATTTTTTAATCATAAAATTAAATAAAACCTCTGACAACACCAATTTAGGCCTGATGGACACCCTAGCTCCATGTTCTCTTCAACGGATAAGCATAGGACTGTGTAAAAATGGTGGGTACTTAAACTCTTAGTTTCGACAAAAAAAATTATATATAGTTATATAAACTAATTATGAAAATATGTACCAAATTTCATAACTTTATTGTACCTCTAGATGCCCCAAAACTCATTTTTTCACTCCTAAACACAGTAAAAATTTGTGAATTGTGAGACATAGGGAGACAAAAAAAGGTCTATCTTGAGATATATGAGATATCAAGACCTAATTAATTTTTTTTTAACATTTAACTACACATATAACTTATCCAATAATTATATTTTACCATTAAATCTTTTAAGTTCCTCAAAAATGCCTTTTCTAACTATCTACATTTGTATGCTAAAACCCTGAATTCGGCCAAATTGTACTTTTCCACTTTTTGCCTCTTGAATTTGATGGAGAAAGTTATATAAAGGAAAAATATACCCCATCAGATCTCACACCACATTTTTTTAATCAAAAATCTCAAAAATGGAAATGTTCTCTCAAAACCAAGCTTCGAGGGTTTAAGAAGGGTTTAAAAGTGATTTTGGCTTTGATAATTGTTCTTGAGTTCTAGAAGTGAACTAAGGAAACTAAGAGAGATTTATGGATTAAAAATAATTCCCCCAACTATCCTAAATATTCAAGTTAATAACTCTTAATGAAATTACTTTTGTCACCCCCTTCTCTTCTGGCACTCTAGACCTCTCTTAGCTCTAGGCCTAAAAACTAAAAAATAGCTTCCTTGACCTTTACATGTATGAAAACTATTTGGAAAATTTTTATTAACCTTGGAGAAGATACTATGATGTTTCATGAAAAATTTGATACCTTGAAACCTTATGCTCATATTCAAACCTTGAAGTAGTTATGGCATTAAGCTTAAGAAAATGCATGGTTTAGGGGGTCAAAACACAAAATTCCTTCCTTGAGGGCTCAATATAGTCTTTAATATAATTATCTCATGATCTTAAGCATGACTCACATTCTTCATAAATATTTATATACCCATTAGTCTTCTTAGCCTCTAGGCTTGCCAATGAGAGTTCTTGCACCCTAACTCCAACTTGATGATCTCATTATGATGGTTTATGATGGTAGATGCCTTAAGATTCAAAGTTTGAAGTTATGGGTGTTGACATTTGGTCTAAGGAGGCAAAAAATGGTCAACATTGACCTAAATCATGGCATTGACCATAGAAGAATCACTAGGTTTCCTTTAAATTCTCTCTCAATATAGATACATTAGGTTTCTTTCAAATTATCTCTTATCATATGGATTCCTTATCACATCATGCACACAATGTCATACCTCTTAGAACACTCACTATGCATCTGCACTAGATGAACCTTGACATCAATAACATCAAATAACATCAACCTTGACATCAATGACAACACTTCTCAACAAACTCCTACTTTGTCATTGATAGAAAAACATTCTTCCATATGCTCACTCTCATCTCCCCCAATTTGGTCAAACTCCCTTCTTTAACTTTCTCCCCTTTTAACATTAATGACAAAGCTTCTTCAACAAAATATCATTTATAATCACACCTTCTTCTAATATAGGATCAACATGTAAAATATGAAGTATTATATGAACATGCATCATGCATACCTCCTTCAAATGAACTCAGAACTCAAGACCACTCATCTTGTTTTTTCATGACTGATACGATGGAAATCTTTGATCACATACTAGGCCATCATATTCTTATCATCAACTACACTTGGAGCTTATGAATGTTGATGCTTGTAAATGAACCACAAGTTTTATTAGTGTTTAAAGAACACTTATCATTTAAGAATTTATAAAATTCAAAGCACGAGTTGCAAGTTTTTGGCAATCTAGTTGCCTATGGTGAAATAGTAGTAGAGTAAGATAAACTATTCTATAATATTTATATGATTTGGTGGTTAGGAGCCATCTTGGTGTGTTATTTATGAATTACAAAAAATCTTTGTTAATACTTAGTGAATTGTGATCTAGATTTAACCTATAGAATGATCTAAGTAGATATTTATAATAAAGCTACAACTAAAGTGATCTAGTGTAAAAAGGAGCAAAGAGGAGGGTAAGGCAGAAAAGAAATGAGTGATTTCTAATTTTAGTCTCAAAAATTATGAAAAATCATCAATTGCAACTAACTATGCATTCAACCAATATATAATGCAACATAGCCTAATCTCAAATTCTACTATATACTGAGCAAACTTCAAAGGATAATGTAAAGAGTCACAAGTAAGAAGTAGGTCTACTTTAAGGATTCACTGCTATAATAAAATAACATTAACACATATAAATACAGAGCAAAATGAAGTGAATAAAAACCTAAGATCCTCCAAGTAATATATCATCTGCACAAATTAGAAACCCTATGATTAGAAAATGCAACTCAAAATTCAAAGACACCATTCAAATTCAAGACATCTACTAGCAATTAAAAGAAAAGCTATATTAGCAATTGACGTATCAAATATGGACAATCCTTTCAAAATTCCTTGACTATATTAATTACTTCAAGTATACAAAATTTGTTCAAAAATCTCTCTCTTTTACAAATGGTAATGCATGCCTTTATAGAAATATTAGGTAGTATACCAGTCAATTACAAAATACAGGTGTATAAAGATAAGGACAAATATCCTTACAAATTATAAAATACACATGCTTTTCACAATCATACTAACCTATAGGTAAATATGCTAATAAACTAGCACATGACTTTATAATGGAATATTTTATTTCAAAATGCTACAAAATTATACAAAATAGAATATTGCCTAATTTGTTGGTGGGGCCTCTACTTGTTGTTATTGGAGGAGGTTCATGGCCTTAGTATGTTGCTCATCAACTAGCTCTAGGTCCAAAACAGGTTTCAAGATACACTCCTCTTGATCTACCAGGTCATCAAACTCTCTATTGTTTCTTGCCATGGATTCTTTAATGTTCCTAGCTTCATTTATCCTCTCTCTAGTATTAAATATCATGTCTCAGATCTTATTGTTATTAGCCCTAGATTTTCCTTGGCTCTTTCTTTTGATTTCTTGAGTTACTAAAGTATCCATATGTTTGAATTCCTCATCACTTATGATTTCAAGGGAAATGGGTTGTGTAGGATCTATAAGCATAATCCCAAGAAGTTTTTCAATCCTTATAATTAGCTCTTTATCATCTTCCAAGATCCTTTCTACATCATTGTGCCATGCACTCAAACTTTGAACCTTGTCAACCACAATTCCTAAAATCATGCTCAAGTGTCCCGAACTAATGGTTTTGAAGCCTAAGACCTATTTCCTTGCTTGAATGTTGAGAAGCTCAGGTATCTTATATTTTGAGGCTTGCCATTAGGTGATCAAATTTTTGGCCAATACACTCTACCACTTTAATTCAATCTATCTCAGCTTCATTATTTTTAGTGATTCAAACATGTCATAAAATGACTCATCAATCATATTATTCATTACATCATGTACTAATAAAATTACCTATGTTTTTAAGTTTTCTTTTTCCTTTTCTAAATTTAGGATCTTTTGCTTCATGTCCTAGATCCCAACTTTAGCTTATGTTGATTGGGCATCAATCAAGATTTCCACATCCTCTTCATTAATGGTAGCCTCACCAAGATGTTGATCCTCAACTAGAGTTAGTCCCACAAAGGGCTCCACCTTTTGAAAGGTGAATTCCTAAGTGCCAACCATGGTTATCTTGATTGTAACCCTTTCTAATATATCTATTTCAATGTTGAATTGGATGGTAGTGACTAGCTTCTTAAATTTGGGAGGTTCTAAGACCTCCACACCTGAGCTATTAGATGATCCTAGAGTATCCATAATCTTGATTTTTGGTCCTTGAGTGACCACAATCCTCCTTTTTTATTACTCCTTCACCATATCCCTTATCCATGGCTTCATGTCATCTTGTATCTCAATATTAGCAACTCTTGTCATGGCCCATGAATGGGAAAAAGAGGGGATCTTTTATAATTTCCCATAAATGAACCAGTCTAGAATTACTAGTCCATGAATTGGGAATTCATACTGAAGAGATTGACTTCACTATTGGGGTGAATGAAGGTCAACCTTGGTATTTTGGGCTTAATAAGGACCAATGACATTTTTTAATTTCGTCTTCTCTCTAGCCAATGAGACTATACCAAGAGCAAGTTCCTTCCCTTTATCTTCTTTAGAATCCCCTACTTGGACCTGAGCTTCTTCAAATTGATCTAAATGGTACAGATAGTAAGTGATACTAAAAAGGATGCATTTGCCATGCTTCTCCTGATGTCTTGTCATCCTTGGTTAACATGTGTTCAAGCTTGATGTTGTGGCCTTGCATCCTAGCCAATACTTCATAATTCTTAGCCTTAATATATATGGTATCATGAATACCGATTTGATGTACATACTTAGGCTTTGGGATCTTATTTTCCTTCAAATGCTCACCCACTATGTTCTTTGGATCCCAGATTTTGAGTTCATCTAGTTGAAATCCAAATGAATCCTTGTGTGTGGATATGATTTCCACCTGTTTCTAATATTTAAATATGGTTTTCCCAATAATCAAGGGGATGGGGTGGAGTATACCTTTCCTCTTCTCCTTGTAGGTCTTATCAATACCATAAATGAGCTAAGAGTTAATCTCTTACTCTATAAGCTTTCTTGGAATATATACTAGCAATCTATAAGGCTGGGACATGATCCCCTCAATACTTATAACTATACAATCAGGGTAATACCATATGTCCCCCATCATTTCAACATAATTTTTGATGAGTGGATAGACCCTAGGCATGGGAACACCTATGATGGCCTCCATTATGACTGGGTAAACATAACACAAATAAAATTCATATGGTTCCTATATTTAAAGATGTAAAACTTTGAGTAATGGTGGGAGAGGGTCATTTTTCCCTTAGGAGATGAATTTATAATACCAAGGAAGTTGATTGAGGCTAGTAGGGCATCCAATAGGTATGACATCATGTAAAATTTCTTAGATGTCTTCCTTTTAATGGTAGTGAATTGTTCGGCCAAGAAAATACTGATTAAATTTCCCATTGGAGGGGTGATATTTTCTTTCATCATGAAATATATAAAGGGAACCCAGATTTTATTCACATAAGTGGTTCAAGGGGCTCCAAAGGCTTAGTTCAATAGGGTAATTATTACCCTAATTCCCTCCCTAAATTAGACTATTGGGATTTCACCCTCAAATTCCTTGAAGATATGGGGTCCTTGATGCAACTAGGGTCTAAGGATAGAATCCATGTCATGGTTGCTACACAATTCCTTGATCTTAGATAGGTCCACATGGGGAAGAGAGAGCTTATAATATTTCTCAAAATCAATAAGGAAAATATAGGCTATCCTTTTGAAATTTCCCTCTCTGATTATCTATTCATTATCTACTCTATAATAAACAAAGATGGTGTCAAAGATATCTATATAATGTAATACCTCAGGTTTTTGCCATGCCATGGTAAATGCCAAACCATCTGGACTATAACTAGGTCATAGTGACTCTTGTTTGTGGTGGTGATTCTCTGTTACTCCTAGGAAATGGGTGGTAACTCCTCTACCATGAAGAAGAGATCAGACCAATTCATAATGCCCAGGATATTCAAGTCTACTAGGTCTAATTTGGTATCTTTAAAGATCCAACATTCATTATCTGTCAATAAGTACAGCTTGGTCTCTTCCTTCAATTGCTATTTGCAAGCTACTATGGTCTCTTATTTTGCAAATTGCTCACACCAGATTGTAAATGATATTTTTGAAATCTCTCTCATGCTTAGAAACACAATTAAGTTCTCCTTGGATCAAATTGTAACCAATTGAGTTCATTTGGGTCACTTTTATGTAGGGTTCAAGGTTTTGGAGCTTTAATGGTGGAATATATCCAGGCTTTAGCTTATATGTGCCTTGGATTTGATTTGGACCTTTGCCTTTATACTTTTACATTTTCAAGCCCAAATATCTTGCATTTTATCCTTTTCTACTTGTGTGGTACCTATATGGCATTGGTCTAGGCCTTTTGTGGCATTTTTCATAAATGCAATTCGAGCACTAGTTATTGGTATTTAAAAATGCCTCTTTTATTTTGCACCGATATATCAAAATCCTAGATTAACGTGAGTTGTTGATTATAATCTAGGTCCTCACCTATGATTGGATACTTTTATGGAAAGCTTTTTAGTTGTGACACTTGGTGTCTTTATTTGCCTCCCCATCCTTAAAATCTAATGTCAGTGCTTTGTTGAATGAACATTAGCCATGCATCAAACTCACGGGCCTTTGAAAAGTCATGAGCACCCTCATGCTATTGGATCATCCTTTAGTGATAAAGATCAAACTATTAGATCATCCTATCAACTCTTCCTTGAATGTGATTTCACCACACATTGAGCTCATGAGATCTTGAGTCCTCATTATTTCCATAGGAGCCTCACATCATTGGGTTATAATCCAGTAATGAAATGCAAACTATTGATCTACAGAGATGCCCAAACATTAAGTTAGCATGTTATTAAAATGGGACCTAGACTTAAATTAATTAGGCTAAGGTTTATTGCATGTTTGTTAAACATGGAATAAACCTTAGGATAATAAATTTATGCCTAAGTTTTCCAAATTTATGCAAAGGGGACCAAGATTAAATGTTTTAATATAATGCTTACGTTGTGTTTAGATAAGCACAATGTATGCATTGGTTTAAAATATTTATGTCAAGGATTTATAAAATATGCTCAAAAGGATAAACATACCATAATGGTCTAATAACAAATAGGATTTTATTATATTAACAAAAACATGAAAACCTTTGGTTAGAAATATTTGGTCCAAATTCTACATAGCAAAGAACTAATTTTAAAATAAGACTTAGTATAAGTATATAGTTTAAGTTTCATGATAATTAAACAAAATATCATAAGGACCTTAAAGTATAGATTTAGACTAACTTTATTTTGCATATATTTAGATCATAAGACCATTTTCACATTTTGTAAATTAAATATTTCCTATGTTTAAGCATCTTTCGATCACTTCCCTCAAATTGTAAATCCATTTTTAAGCCTTCTAGCAAGATTTTAGAGTGCATTTTAACCCTAAATAGAATAATTTATTAGATTAAATTTTATGGTCTCATACATGTCAAATACATCCTCATGGATGTCAAATGACAGTCGTGTGAACATTAATTTTAAGCTAGTGAATATTTTAATTTTATGGGATTAAAGTTGATGGTTACACAGGTGTCAAATACATCCTCATAGACGTCAAATGACAATCATGAGAATGGAAATTTTAAGCTCATAAAATTCTTGTGGCCTAATGAAATAGTGCCACTTGGCACAACTATGGGGCTTCCTAGGGTCTTGGACTTAATTTTCTCCATCATATCAAAATTGGAAATGAAGTGTCAGCCATAGGATCATGATCTGGGAGCTTGCTCATGATTGGTCACTTTATCAGGTGAGACCCATTTTTCTTTGATGATCAAATGTAAGGGTGCCATATGTTGATTTTTTAGGCCTTTGATAGTCCTTTTACTTTTCAAATGTGCCTTGCTCTATTTAATCAAGTCTTTGTGATGAATCGAGGGTTGTTGATCATGATCGCATAGCTTGAATGTGATTTTTTAGGGGGATATGTGTAGGATTATGTTGGTATTTACTCATGACATCTAATCTAAAGGATGTGAGGAAGCTTAAACCATAATATTATATGAGGTGTATGTTATTTAAGCTAAAGATCAATGTTTCCTTACTCTGATAGATCAAATGCCATGATAAAGTGAGGGCCATTAGATCCTACGAGATGTGAGGAAGTTAAGTTAGGACCATAATGATAGAAAATAATTAGGCTGTGTTAAGCCTAAGGTCCTAATTATATTAATAAATTTGTCAGCGCCTTAGTATTAAAACCTTAGGCTAAGGCATAAATCAAAGGACCAAGCTAACATAAAAGTGGACCCAAGGAACTAGAAATTTTAAGTTAATGTGTTAAAACTATGGTCCCATTAGTATTAATAAATACGATGGGGATTCAGGGTTAAAACATTAGGCTAATTCAGGGAATTCTAAAAGGACCCTGTAGAATGAATATTAGTTAGGCATACAAAGGAAATTTTAAATGGGGGGAATAACAAAGGGAACCAAGTATTTTAAGTTAAGTTTTAGTTGTGTTGAAAAACATGACTAAGCTTAAAACATAAACATTATTATTAGGTCTAAAAATAGATTTTAAAAAAGGTTCCCACCGATTTGGTTCCTACCAACATTCAAATTTAAACTAAGGGCTTTGGCTAGGGTTTTGAAACATGAAATTCTCAAGAACAAATGCCATGGAGCCTATAAGTAAAAGCTATAAATACCACATATTAGCAATGTTAGTCCAAATTAAAGCAAAACAAAACCAAGTAAGCCTACTTTAAATAAATTAGATGATCTTCAAATTCTATAAATGACCTCAACCTTGACATGTTAAATTTTCATGTTTAATTCTTAGGGGTTTTCCAAGGTCCCAATTTTCAAAAATGGGGGTATGTTGGTCCCAAAAAATGGTAATTTAGGGGGGAATATTAGATTATGATTGAAACAAACCTTTCACTTACAGAGTTAAGGCCAAATACTAAGACATAGCCATCCTGTGTGTGTGTTTTGATTCCCCTTACTATTTACCATGGGGTTTAAGAAATAACTTCCAAGTTTCATGTCCTTAGCCACTAACACAAACTTATATCATGTTAAGATGTTCATTAAGAACCATGCTTTTATCTTAGGTAATGCTTGGGCAATGCTATATTACTAGCTAAGAATTCATATCCCCAATAGAGATGCCTTTGGTTCCACTCAAGGCCTTTCTCCACTACTAGCCAGACATCCATAGCCCTGATGGAGATTACCAGAATCACTTATGCTTATAGAGCTTTTGATTTTTCATTGAGTTCTTTTTTTTTGTATTATCTCGAGACTTTTATGATTTTAGAAAGGTTGGGAACAAGAATAACTAGGTTTTGGGATTTGGTCAAGTGTTTTATCTTTGTAAATTCACCTATGGATGTAGCCATAATCCTAGGCAAGGATGTTGATTAAGTGCTAGTATGACTATATGATGATAGTTTGAATTTTCACCCTATAAGTGCAAGTCTTCTTAAAACCAATTTGAGGCTAGAATAATACTTAAATTCCCATGAAATAGTTAACTTATTTTATTGGTCTTTAATATTTTCTACAAATTACAACATTATGCTTATATTTTAAGATCATCAGCATCATATACATGGGGTTCACACCTATATTTTTGGATTTTGAGGTTTTCAAGAAATATTCATAACTTTGAACTTAAGATGTTCAAGAGGACTTATTGGAACTAGGGAATAATGCAACAAGAAAGAAACACACAACATCAAGTAGAAAAGAAAGACAACAAAGGAAAACAAATAAATATATACATGTTTATGAATAAACAAGGGACAAGAAAGAAAGAACTAAAAATAAACTATCTAGCCTACCTACTCTAAATCTAACCATCTTACAATTCTTACTCCATGAAGACCTCAATAGGAGAAACAAAGAAGTAGTGCTTGAGATACTTTCCATTGGTGGTTAGTGTGAACTCTGCTCTTTGTAGATCTTTGAGCTTGAAGGTGTTGTTTCCTAAATTTTCTAAAATCTAGTATGGGCCAATCCATAATGGTGTGAATTTTTCATGTTTGCCCTTAGGCTCAAATGCTTTGTCCCATAGGAGAACTAGGTCTCCTTGTTTAAACACCTTGATCTTTGATCTTTTATCAAACCATATCTTGATTGTGGTTTGATGCCTACTAAAATCAAAAAAGGATTTCTCCCTTGCATCTTCCATTTGAATGATGTCCAACAATCTTGATTTGGCAAGTTCTTATCTCTCTTTCATATATTCCTACATAAATTTGTATGTAGGCAACTTGAGAGTGACAATAAAGATAGGTTCTTGTCCATAAACCAATATATATTGTGAGGCTCTTAAGGCTTACTTGGTTCTTATCCTATCAACCTAAAGTATAAATCTAAGGAGCTTATGCCAAGTCCTGGGTTTGTCTACAACAAACTTCTTGATTGACTTCATTAGGTTCTTATTTATAGATTCAAAGACTTAATTCCCTTGGGGATAATGGTTGGATGAAAACTTGAGAGTGATGTCATTATCATAAGCCCATTTAGTCATCTCTATAGATATGAATATAGATCCATTATCACACACTAGAGAGACTAGAGTTCCAAATGTAGTATAGATTTTTTCTTCTAATAAGTTTATCACTTATTTAGTCCTACATTATTTATTGGTTCTAGATTCAGTCCACTTTGTATAATATTTTATGGTTGTAAGGACATACTTTTGACCTTTAGATGAATTAGTTTTTATTACCCAACCAAAGTCTAACCCCCATTGTGCAAAGGGTTTGTCAACTATGACTGGTTACAGAGGTATTACTACCTTTGGTTCCTTGGTGCTAAAAATCTGACATGAGTGGCATTCCCTCACATGTTTGTGAGCATCCTTAAAAATAGTTAGCTAATAATAACCATCTCTAAGGATATTATGGGTTGTGTTTCTCCTAGATGGATGTCCACTACCTATATTTTCATGAAAGGTTCTCATGATTTAGGTGGCATCTTCTTGTGAGACACATCTTAAATACACCCCTTTAAAATTTCTCTTATACAAGACCCCATCCTTGATCAAGTAGTGGGTCACCTTCAAACTTAGGGCCCTTTTTTTCTAGATAATCCTATAGGAAAATTACCATTAATTATCAAATGTATGATTAAATCATACCACTCACTAGCTTGAAATTTTTGTTGATCTACTTGCTTAATACTTAGCCTAGGGTTAGTATTAGCAATCATCTGGATCAAACCTTGGAACCTTACCAGTTTTGTCATTTTCATTTCCAATCCATACTCATAAAAAACTAATATCCATTTACCTCCACATTCTCCTAATTCATTTTGACTTAACATAAGATTGGTGGTAGGGTTAGGTAAGATAGCATGCACCTTATTTCGAAGGATGTAATGCCTAAATTTCTTAATTGCCTTAACTAATGCATATACCTACTTATCAATTAATGAATAATTTAACTTAGAATTATTAAAATTAGTACTCATAAAATATATTGGGTGATCACAGCCATCAATTTTTTGAGTTAACACTACAACCATAGTGCGGTCAAATGCAAAAGAATAGAGGTAGAAGTCCCTTGAAAAATTAGGACTTATGAGGACTGGAACCTGGATAATGACCTTCTTGATATCATTGAATGCCTTTCTAGAATCTTCATTCCATGTGACCTTGGCATCCTTTTTTAACATGTCATTTAGTGGCTTAAAAATATTTTCAAAGCCAAAAATAAACTTTTTTACAAAATTTTATCTTACCAAAGAATGACTTTAGCTCTTTCCTACTATTTGGAGGTTCTATTATAGATATGGCCTCCACTATTTTAAAATATATAGAGATCCCCTCTTTAGTTATAACATGACCCAATAATTTTCCTTTGTAACATAAAAGATACTCTTCTTAGGGTTTAATAAAATGCCATACCTTTTTCATCTTTTACAAACTTTCTACAAATGCATGAAGGGATCTTCCCTATTTTTAGAAAAAAATGTTAGATCATCCATATAAATAATGATGCATTTACCTATCAAGCCTTGGAAGGCATGGTCCATATATCTTTGAAAAGTATCTCCTACATTGTTTAGCCCAAAGGGCATCCTTTTGTAAGCAAAGGTTCCTCACTTGGTGTCTAAAGTTATATGTATCCTATCCTATCTATCAACCAACACTTGGTTATAACCTAAAAATCCATCAAGGAAAGACATCATAGCTGAACCTAAAACAACTTGAATCACTTGGTCTAGGGAATGAAGGGAATAGTTATCCTTTTATGATGCTTTATTTAAGTTTTTGAATTCAATACAAAGTCTAATCTCACCATTCTTCTTCTTAATTGGCACCAAATTAGCCACCCAGGTGGAATGCCTAATGGGGAAGACTAGCATCTACTAATCTTTTGACCTCCTTAAAGATCATGGGTTATAGGATAGGGTTTATAGACCTTTGCTTCTACTTGAATGGTTTGTAACTCTCCTTTAGGGGTTTATTATGGGTAATGGCCCTTGGATAAAATATCTTTAAGTCATCATAATACCAAGCTATGAAATACTTATATTGGGTAAGGAGCTCTTTGGTTTTCTTGTTCTCCATATTTCTACAAGATTTTCCAACATTTAATAACTAGGGTTGATCTTGGAGACCAAGATCAATAAAATTATAATCTTTCCCACTTACCTTGGGAACCTTAAAAACCTCAGCCAGTTTATCTTGATCAAACCATCTTTCTAAATCAATCATCCCCTTAGGGATCTTGTTGTCATTTAACTGGATGACTTTACCATCAAATTTATCTTCCTTAGATGTAATTTCATCAGTCTCATCAATAATATGAGCATCAAATTCTCTAGAATTAGTCATGAATATAATATATATATTGATCATTATTAAAAACTTGTAAATGGTTAACATTATTAGGCACTAAAGGATAAGGGATCAACTCAATTCTAAAATTAGGGGAATCTTGGTTGAGCATGAGGTTGGCTATAGTAGATGCCAAATCATCAGTAGCTTAGTTTTCTCCTCTTAAGATGGAAATGATGCCAAATACATCAAAGGATTGAATAAAATCCCAAACTTTAAACTTATACCTTTTTAGGTATGAGAGATTACATTAGTATTTAATTCTTAACTAGTTGACCACTAATTCTAAATCCCCATAAACTAGCACTTCTTTGACCTTACTATTTATATCAAACTATAAACCTAAGATAAGGGATTCATATTCAATAATATTGTTAGTAAAGGGGAATTAGATCTTGTAAGAAGCATGGTGATTTCTATTAGTAAGGTCAATTTAAAAAATACCAACACCTCATCCAACATTACACCTAGCACCATCAAAAATACAACTTTCATATTTCAGGAAAAACATGAGCACTCTTGGGATCACATAGTTTATTAGTATCTAGGGTGAAAACCCCTAAGTTTGAGTCTATTATGTTTAACCTCTCATTCATAACATTGTACTCATTTATCATATTTTTAATCCTTGGCTCTCTCAACCCTAATCTGATTAGGGACTCCCTTCTAAGGTAGCCATAGATGTGAGTAATCTGTAGACATGTAACCATTCAAAGCCTTGGTCCATTCCCTACTCAATAATATTCCATAGACATCAAGTATATCAAAAACTTGAATATCAATGAATTATTTCACCCTATGCTTAGAAGCTAATTACATGTGAACATTTAGAAGATCCCCTATTACCCTAACTCTAGATTTGTCTAATTGGGTGACAATGCTATCAGACTTAATGGGAGTCAGGCCAAGTTGTTTGAATATAATTATAGGCATGATATTGGTAGATGCTCCTAAATCTAATAATCAATTATGTAAATTCTTACCAAACATCCTGATAGTGAGCAAGAAAGGAGGACATTTAGCCTTGGTTGTGTACAATCACATTGGCATGATCCACCTTGGGTGGATTATTGGACTCCTTTGGAAATGATTAATAGGAGGTCCCTTTACTCTATAATCTATGTGATATCATGCAAAGTGATATTAGCCTTTATCCCTTTCATATCCTCAAATATCTTATAACTAGTCTTAGAAGAACAAGGAGTTTCAATGTTGGGTTTAGAAGTACTCCCTTTAGGTGGCTCGGGATTGTTTCTTAAAGAAGTGTGTAGAGGAGTTCCAAAATTTTGTGAGGGCACTGAGGTGGTCAAAGGCTACCTCTATTCCATATTCCTCAAGGGATAGGTATTCTTTAAGAACTGTTAAAAAGCTTGGATCTCCTCAAGGATCTCATTAGGTTCATTTTTCTCTTAAAAGGGGAAATCAAAGGTGTCCACCATGAAGGCTTGATCAGATGAATTAGATACAAAAGTACTTACACCATTATCCTTTTTAGGGACCACTTAAAATATATCTAGCTCCTCTTGGAAAGACTCAAAGGCTTTGTAAAATTCTATACAATTAAATTCCTCATGCTTGGCTATGCAATGTACCCTATAATAATCAGGTAATGCAATATCAATGAGGTTAATGTTCATGGTCTTATTTTTAGAATATGGGTCATTATTCATGTTATTATGAAAACTATCATTCTTCAATCTATTAGTTGGCCTATATACCTTTGAAATGAGAATTTTTTACCTAAGATTTTAGTAGTATTTTAACTTGCTTTTGAAACTAAAGAAAATCAGTGCTCAACTTTTAGACCATTTTTAAGATAGATTCATTCACATTTTTAGGAGTTTTAGAATTATGTACCTAGTTATTATTAGCAGATGGTACTAGAGCCTTTTGATCATTTAGATTGAATCCATTAGTATGATGATTTAAGAATCCTAAATTCTAATTGGGAGCTACATGACTCAATGATAAATAAGTTAGGTTTGGGAGTTGATTTAAGGTTGGGAGATTTTTGTTATTATTTGGGAATAAGTTCATCATAGTCATTTATGGGTTGATGTTTGGCACATAATATGTCATTTTCCCTTGGGGATACATATGATCATTGATGGTTACTACCTCAGCTAGGCTCTAACTAAGGAATTTATGGATGGTATGGATCTTTTTAAAAATACAGAGGTCATAGGATCTACTACATCTTTGTAAATCTCTAGAGATAAAACATCATCCCACTTATAAGGGTTTATGGTCCTGCTAAACATTTTCTAAAATTTAGCATTTAAGGACCTAATAGGTTCACTTGAATCTCTTCTAATGGTGGTGAATTGATGGTAGATAACACAAGGACTAACAATATTACCAAATTAATCTCTAAATGCATTGTTAAAATCATCCCAACTAGTGATGTAATTATTAAGAAAGTTTAAAAACTATTCATAAGCAACATATTTAAAGGTGAAGGGGAATAACATATAAGCTACATCCTCATGCACAACATTTAGCAGTCTTAAGGTAGATTTAAAAGATTTTATATGTTCATTGACAGTTACTATACCCATTGGACTAAATTTAGGCAAGTACTTCTCAAGGTTATATGGGAGATCATGTACCACACCTGGTACATTAATGGAAGACTCTCCCAACTAGGTCATACTTGGTCAAAGATTAAAGGCAAAGGTACCTTAAAGGGGTGAGGTTGGAAGAGATTTGGATCTCCTACATCTACCTTTGTCACATCTAGCCTTTTTATGAACCTCAAGCTCTAGTAAAGGCTCGTTGGTCTCTAAGTGTGATCTTGTTCTAATTTTAGACAATTCTAGCTTGAAATTTGAATATCCTACCTAAAATATGATGTAACAATTTAACTTTTATAAAGAACAAGAGTTAGACCTACACATTGAGCTTATTTTTCAAAGGTGGTATGAAAAATGCAAAGGACATTGATCTTTGATTGAATTAGCTCAAAGATGCATTCAATTACATGAATATGATCTATCTTTATAAGTACAAGCCTAAAGGAACTCAGATCTATGAAATATATGCCAACCTTTGATCAAGACAAGTTGTCCTAACCTCAGATACTATGGATTTTCAAAGCTAAAGCTAATTTTTACTAAAAATAAGTATCAATACCCAAATAACTTTAAAAGAAGAATAAAGATTTGTTATAAATAGTAAATATCAATAATCTTTATACTTTTAAGCAAAGAATTCACTCAAAAACATAAAGATACATTGATCTTTAGATAAAACAGACTAAGATCAATAAAGATTCAAAGATCTCATGACCCTCCTTCTAGCACCAATAGAGATTCTCCTGTTGATGCTTCTAAATTAACCATAGGTGCTCTTGGTGTTTAAATAACACTTATCATTTTCAAATTTATAAAATTCAAAGCATGAGTTGCAAGTTTTTGGTAATCTAGTTGCCTGTGGTGAAATAGCAGTAGAGCAAGATAAAATATTCCATAATATTTATATGATTTGGTGGTTGAGAGCCAGATTGGTCTATTTTTTATGAATTATAGAAAATATTTGTTAATACTTAGTGAATTGTGATCCAAATTTAAGCTACAGACTAATCTAAGTGGATATTTATATGAATCTAAAACTAAAGTGATCTGGTGTAAAAAGGAGCAAAGAGGAGGTTAAGGCAGAAAAAAATGAGTGATTTCCAATTTTAGTCTCAAACATTATGATAAAGAATAAATTATAATTGAGTATGCATTCAACCAATAGATAATTCAATATATCCTAAGCTCAAATTCCATTATATACCAGGAAAACTTCAAAGGATAATGTAAAGAGTCATAAGTAAGAACTAGGTCTACTTTAAGGATTTACTACTATAAACAAATAACATTAGCACATCTGAATACAGAGAAAAATTAAGTGAATAAAAACCTAAGATCCTCTAACTAATCTAGTATATACATAAATTAGAAACCATGTGATTAGAAAATGCAACTCAAAATTCAAATACACCATTCAAATTCAAGACATATACTAGCAATTAAGAGAAAATCTAAATTAGTAATTAACATATCAAATATGGCCAATCCTTAGATAATTCCTTGATTATATTAATTTCTTCAAGTGTACAAAATTTGCTCAAAAATCTCTCTTTTAAAAATGGTAATACATGCCTTTATATAAAGATCAGGTAGTATACTAGTTAGTTACAAAATATAGGTGTACAAAGATAAGGATAACTATCCTTACAAGTTCTAAAATACACATGCTTTTAAAAATCATACTAGCCTAGAGGCAAAAATGCTAACAAACTAACATATGCCTTTACAATGGAATATTCTATTTTAAAATGTGACAAAATTCTACAAAATAGAATATTATCTAATTTATTGGTGGGGCATCTACTTTTTGTTGTTGGATGAGGCTCATGGCCTTAGTATGTTACTCATCAACTAGCTCTAGATCCACTATAGGTTTTAGGATGCGCTCTTCCTCTTGATTTTCCAGGTCATCAAACTCTCTATCATTTATGGCCATGGCCTCTTTAATGCTTCTAGCTTCATTTATCCTCTCTCCAAAATTGAATATCATGTCTAGGATCTTACTATTATTAGGCACATATTTACCTTAGATATTTCCTTTGATTTTTTTAGTTACCAAAGTAACCCTATGTTTGAATTCCTCATCACTTATGATTCCAAGGGCAGTGGGTTATCTAAGATCTGTAAGCATAGTCCCAAGAATCTATTCAATACTTGTAATTAGCTCCTTATCATCTTAAAGGATCCTTTCCACATCATTGTGCCATTCTCTCAAACTTTGAACCTTATCAACCATAATTCCTAGAATTGTGCTCAAGTGTCCCAAAATGATGGTTTTGAAGCCTAGGATCTATTTCCTTGCTTGAATTTTGAGAATCTCAACTATCGTATCTTCTAAGGCTTACCATTGGGTGACCAAACTCTTGGCCAATGCACTCTACCACTCTAATGAATTCTACCTTAGCTTCATTATTTTAATAACTTCAAACATGTCATAAAATGACTCATCAAGCATCTTGGTCATTACATTAGGTACTGATAGAACTACCTATGTTTCCAAGTTTTATTTTTCCTTTTCTAAATTTAAGATCCTCTACTTCTTTCCCTAGATCTTAGCTTTAACCTATGTTGATTGAGCCTCAATCAAGTTTTCCACATCCTCTTCATGAATGGAAGCCTCACCAAGCTACTAACCCTCAACTATGGTTAATCCCACAAAGGGCTCCACCTTTTGAAAGGTAAATTTGTCTATTCCAAACATGGTTATCCTAGTTGTAACCCTTTCTAATCTAGTTCTTTTAGGGTAGAATTAGATGTTAGTGATTGGCTTCTTAAATTTGGGAGGTTTTGGGACCTCCACACTTGAGCTACTAGATGCTCCTAGATCATCCATCTTCTTGATTTTTGGTCCTTGAGTGACCATAATCCTCCTTTTCTTGCTCCTTCAACATAGCCCTTATTCATAGCTTCATGTCATCTTATATCTCAACATCATCAACTCTTGTCATCATCATCTTTTGTAATTTCCCATAAATGAACCAGTCTGGAATGATTGGTCCATGAATTGGGAACTCATCACTAAAGAGATTGAATTCACTAGTGGGGTGAATGAAGGTCAACCTTGGTATTTTGGGCTCAATAGGGACCAATTCCACTTCTACTTTCCTCTTATCTCTAAGATCTAATGGGACCATACCAAGAGCAATACCCTTCCCTTTATCTTCTTTAGACTCCCCTATTTGGACCTGAGTTTCTTCAAACTGCTCCTCCTCTTTGTATTTATCATATGCCTATACAAGTTATTTGAGATCACCCTCAAGTGTCTCATCTTATTCCAAGGAAATCATATTAATATACTGAATTGAGGAAGGTGGCCTTTGGGGTAGGGTTGTAGATGAGGGCCCCTCTCTAGACCTCTCTTCCAATTTCACTTCTCCTACTTTCTCCTTTCCATGGCCTTGTTCATCTTAGCCTTGCACAACCTACTCTTTGGGTTGTAGTTATGGCTACTCTACTTGGGATTGATCCTAGGCTATTTTAGATGGTCCAAGCAATAATTGATACTATAAAGGATGCATTTTCCATGCTTCTCTTGATGGATTATCATCCTTGGTTAACTTATGTTCAAGCTTGATGTTATGGCCTTAGATCCTAGCCAATACTTCTTCATAATTATTAGCCTTAATATATGGTGTCATGAACATCAAGTTAATGTACTCAGGATTGGGGAGTTTTTTATCCTTCAAATGCTCACCCACTATGTTCTTTGGATCCTTCATTTTGAGTTCATCTAGCTGAAAGCCAAATGAATCCTTGTGTGTGGACATGATTTCCACCTATTTCTAATCTTTCAATATAATTTTACCAATAATAAAATGGAAGGGGTGGAAGATACCCTTACTTTTCTCCTTTCAGCTCCCATCAATGCCATGGATGAGCTGGGAGGAAATCTCCTTCTCTATAAGATTTCTTGGAACATATACTAGCAATCTATAAGGTTGGGACATTATCCCCTCAATCTTGATAACTATACAATCAGGGTAATACCATATGTCCCCCATCATTTCAACATACTTTTTGATGAGTGAATAAACCTTAAGCATGAGAACACCTATGATGGGCTCCACTATGGCTAGGTAAACATAATCATAAATAAACTGCATATGTTTCTAGTATTTAAAGATGTGCAATTTTGAGTAATGGTAAGAAATGGTCATTTTTTCCTTAGGAGACCAATTTCTAATACCAGTGAAGTTGATTGAGGCTAGTATGACATATAATAGGTATGACATCATGTGAAATTTCTTAAATGTCTTCTTTTTAATGATAGTGAATTATTTGGCTAGGAAAACACTGATTAAATCTCCAATTAGAGGGGTGAGTTTTTCTTCCACCATGAAATGTACAAAGGGAACCCATATTTTATTCACATAAGTGGTTGAGGGGGCTCCAAAGGATTGGTTCAATAGGGTCATTATTACCCTAATTCCCTCCCTAAATTGGACTATTAGTATTTTACCCTCAAATTCCTTGAAGATATGGGATCCTTGATGTAGCCAGGGTCTAAAGATAGAATCTAGGTAATGGTTGTTGGTTTATTCATTGATATTAGATAGGTTCACATGGGGAAGAGGGATATTATAATATATCTCAAAAGTAAAAGGTGAAATATAGTCTATCCTTTTGGAATTTCCCTCCCTAATGATCCATTCATTATTTACTCTACAATCAATAAAGATGGGGGCAAGGATGTTTATACAATGTAATACCTCATGTTTTACTATGGCATGGTGAAGGCCAACCATTTAGACTACAACCACATCATAGTGCCTCCTACTTATGGTGGTGATTCTCTATTCCTCATTAGAAATATGTGGTAATTTCTATACCATGAAGAAGACCTTAGACCAATTCCTAATGCCTAGGAAATTAAGGGCTACCAGGTATAATTTGGTATCTTTAAAGATCTAACCTTCATTATCTATCAACAAGTAGAGCTCATTCTCTTCCTTCAACTATTATTTATGAGCTATCATGGTATCTTATTTTGCAAATTTCTCACACCATATTACAAATGATCTCTATGAAAGCTCTCTCACAATTAAAAACATAATTAAGTTCTCCTTTGGATCAAATTCTAACCAATTGAGTCTGTTTGAGTCACTTTTATGTAGGGTTCAAGGTTTTGGAGCTTTAATGGTGGAATATATTTAGGATTTGGATTATACATGACTTGGATTTGATTTGGACCTTTGCCTTTATACATTTACATTTTTGAGCCCACAATATCTTGTATTTTGTCCTTTTCTTCTTGTGTGGTTCCTATGTGGCATTGGTATGGGCCTTTCATGGCATTTTTCATAAATGTCATTTGAGGACTAGCTATTGGCATTTAAAAATACCTCTTTTATTTTTCATTTTTAGATAAAAATCATGGATTAGTGTGAGGCATTACTTGTAATATGGGCCTTCACTTATGATTGGATCCTTTTATGGCAAGCTCTATGGTTATGACACTTGGCATCTTTATGTGTATCCCCATGCTTCAAATCCTATGTCAATATTTTATTGAATAAATATTGACCACACATCAAGCTCATAGGACTTTGAAAAGTCATGAGTGCCCTCATGTTACTGGATCATCCTCCAATGACAAATTTTGAACTATTAGATCATCCTATCAGCTCTACCTAAAATATGCTTTCACCACACATAGAGTTTATGGGCTCTCGAGGCCTCATTGAAAAGTCCATAAGAGACTCACATCATTGGATCAAAATCTAGTGATGAAACATGAATTGTTGATCTAAAGAGATGCCCAAACATTAAGTTAACATGTTATTAAAATGGGACTTAGGATTAAATTCCTTAAGATAAGGTTTATTTCATGTTTATTAAAAATAGAATAAACCTTAGGATAAGAAAATTATGCCTAAGTTTTTTGAATTTATGCAAAAGGGACCAAGACTAAATGTTTCAAGCCAATGTTTACATTGTGTTTAAATAAGCACAATGTATGTAATGGTCTAAAATATTTATGCCAAGGCTTTATAAAATATGCTCAAAAGGATCAACATGTCATAATGGTATAATAACAAATAGGATTTTATTATATTAACAAACACATGAAAACCTTTGGTTAGAAATATTTGGTTCAAATTCTACATAACAAAGACCTCCTTTTAAAATAAGACTTATTATAAGTCTATAGTTTAAGGTTCATGATATTTAAACAAAATATCATGGGGACCATAAGTATATATTTAAACTAAGTTTATATTGTGTATATTTAGATCATAAGACCATTTCCACATCCTTTAGATCAAAGATTTCATAAGTTTGAGCACTTCCCTCAGATTGTAAAGCCATTTTTTAGCCTTGTAGTAAAATTTTAGAGTGTATTTTGACCCTAAATAGAATAATTCATTAGATTAAATTTGATGGTCTTGAATACATCAAATACTTCCTCACAGACATCAAATGATGGTCACATAAACATCAATTTTAAGCTAGTGAAGTTTTTAATTTGATGGGCTTAAAATTGATGATTATGTGAGCGTCAAATACATCCTCATGAATGTCAAATGATGGTCATGCAAAAATTAATTTTATGCTCATAAAATTCTTTTGGCCCAATGCAAGAGTTCCACTTGGCACCTCCATGGGGCTTCCTAGTGTCTTGGACTTAATTCACTCTATTAGATCAAAATCGGTGATGAAGCATCAGTCGTAAGATCATGATCTAGGATCTTGCTCATGATTAGTTATTTTGTTAGGTGGGACCCATTTATATTTGATCATAAAATTCAAGGGTGCCATGTGTTGATTTTTTAGACCTTCCATAGTGCTTTGACTTTTCAATTGTGCCTTGCTCCATTTGATCAAGTCTTCATGACAAAGTGAGGATCATTGATTGTGATCTAAGAGCTTGAATGTGATTGGTAAGGGGGATATGTGTGGGATTATGTCAATATTTCCTCATGCCATATGATTAGAAGGATATAAATAATCATGCACTATTAGATTATCCGATATGTATGTTGTTTAAGCTAAAGCTTGGGGTTTCCTTATTCTGTTGTATCTAATGCTATGATAAAGTGAGGGTTGCTAGATCCTGTGAGATGCAAAGAAGTTAAGTTAGGACCATAAAGATAAAAAATACTTAGGCTAAGATGTTAATCCTAAGGTCCCAATTGTATTAATAAATACATTAGGGCTTTATGATTAAAACCTTAGGCTAATGCATAAACCAAAGGACCAAGTTAACATAAAAGTGGAATCAAGAAATCAAGACTTTTAGTCTAATGTGTTAAAAATAAGGTCCCATAGTATTAATAAATATGATGGGGATTTAGGGTTAAGACATTAGGCTAAGCTAAGGAATACTAAAAGGAGGACCTTGCAAAATGAATATTAGTTAGACATACAAAGGAAGTTTTAAAATGGGAAATAACAAATGAGACCAAGCATTTTAAGTTAAGTTTTAGTTGTATTGAAAAACATGACTAAGTTCAAAACATGAACTTTATCCTTAGGTCAAAAAATGGATTTAAAGGTTCCTACTGATTTGGTTCCCACCAAATTTCAAATTTAAACTGAGGACTTTGGACAGGGTTTTGAAACACAAAATTTTGAGGAACAAATTTCATGGAACTTAAAACTAAAATCCATAAATACCACTTATTAGTGATGTTATTACAAATTAAAGCAAAACAAAACCAAGTAAGCCTATTTTTAACAAAGTGTATGATCTTAAAATTCTACAAATGACCTTGACATGTTAAATTTTCATGTTTAATTCCTAGGGCTTTTCTAGGGTCCCAATTTTTAAAAATGGGTGTATGTTGGTCCCAACAATGAACAACTTGAATAGCTCCCCCTCAAACTAAGTACCTATCATACTTTTTTTGACTGAATAATGTCTTCATGAAGCCTAATGGAGTCACCTCTTTCTATAGAGCACTAAAATAAAACAAGTTTAGGAGATTCCCAGATCTCCATGCTCTCATAAGACTGAATGTCTTTCAATATCCTTTTAGGATTGATTGGTACTATAGGCTTGGCCTCTTCATCAACCATTTGATCATCAATATGAGATAACAACAAACATTCTTGACTTAATTTATCATATGAAGTATGCTCTACCATAGCAAACATTCCATTTGAGATTGTAGAGTGATCATGACTAACATTTACTATGTTTGGTTTCCACACATTCATTTTCCTTCTCTCTTTCACTCTAGGAGCTTCAAACCTCTTGTTTTGACTTGATGACCTTATAACTCTATTAGGGCATAATATTGAAATATGTCCTACATTTTGAAAAATATAATAAAAAACCTCATACATACCTCTTGATAGATGTGAACTTTGTTTCCTTTTATAGTCCTATGAGTATTCATTCTTGGAGGGTCTTCTACACTCTCTTATTCTATGACCAAACTGACTACATAAAAAATAGTAACCATTGAGTTAAATAGAATACCTAATAGCATTAAAAAAATTGATATTTATTTTCATGTTAACCTTCTTATCTTTAATATCCTTCTCCTTGATTTGAGGTTTCTCCTTTTGGTCTTCTTTGAAACTAAGACTTGCCTTATCACTTGCAAAATTTTGACTACTCAATATATCATATATATCCTCAATGATCTTTTCAAACTTCACAAAGGTATTCACCATAATATATGTTTGATCCAAATTATATTTAAAGGATTCCACTTTAATTTCATAATTTATGCATTCTTCCTCTTTAGCTTTTAAGATAGTAGTGATTATCTCCATCTGTGTTATAATCTGATTGATGATCTCATCATATTCCCTGGATGTGTTACTCAATCTCTCCACAAACAAACCAATTTGTTCCTCATAGTCCTTAACTAATGATATTAGTTTGTGATTACTTATTATTTGAAACTCAAACTCCTCTAGAACACTCACTAATTCTACCTCAAGGTTTACTTTAGCCTATTCTTCATTTGATTCTTCATCAACCATAAGTCCTTTCCCATTTGAGCAACCCTAAATTTCTATTTATATAGCCATAAATAAGCTTTCATTATTGTCATGTTCATGTTCATTATTTTCATCATCACTATCATTTGTGCTTTTATCATTTACATTAGATGAATTTTCCTCTTTGGTATAAAAACTTTTCATGTTTTTGAATGACCCTTTCCTATCTTCATACATCCTAAAATCTCTCATGTTCTTGTTAGGATTATAGACCTTTCTATCATCTCCATGATGTTTATCATGTTATTTATTATTCTTAGTCTTATCTTTTTTAGGATACTTGGATGAAAAATGACAAATATTACCATGATTGAAATATTTAAAATACAATTTACCCTTATACTTACCAAATCCAAACCTCAACTTCTTAGAAAACATGGTTATTAGTTCATCATCAAAAACATCTTAACATTACTCATTATTAACCTTTTTGGATTTTGACTTCTAAAATTTTAATGTTACTTCCTTCTTGGGATGTCTTCCTTCATTTCTTATCATCTCATAGGCAATCAAGATGCCATGAAGCCCATCCATTGCAAGCTTGTCTAAATCTTGCATCTCTTCTCCTATAGACACCTTGAAATTAAACTTAGAAGCTAGTGATATCGATACCTTTTGAATAAATATAGATTCTTTCACTTATTCTCCTAATCCTATAATGACATTTACAACTTCATCATCCTTTAATAGGTGATATTAAATTATTTCATCTTCACTCATCCTTATATTTTCAAACTATCTCTGATGGGTCTACAACTTGGCCATATTCACCTTGGTTTCTCCTTCATAGATAGTATTTAGTTTGTCCCATATCTCTTTGGATAATACATAGTTCATCACCTTCATAGTCTCTACCTTTTATAGGTCAAAAATAATGGAATTCATTGCCTTGGAGTTGTTTTCACTATCTTTCTTATATGTTGCATTAGTTGGTGGAATAGGAGGAACACTATAGCCATCCACAACTAATTAAAAAATACCATGACCTTGAGACATAAAATATATATTCATATTGATGTTCCAAAAGAAATAATTGTATCCATTTAATAATGTATCATTACTAGTAGATAAACCACCTTGAGCTTGTTGACTAGCCATCCTTGATTGTAGGATCTCATTTAGGCTTTTAGACCCGCTTCAAAGGACTAGGCTCTGATACCAAATATTGGAAGAAAAACCTCAAGGGGAATAAAAACCATTGATATTTTAAAATGGACTCTAGTATTATAATACAAACACCAAATCTAGTGAATCACCAACTCCACATGGATAACCAACCCCAACTAGCTAAGCATAAACTTAATTGAGCTTTAGCAAGCCCCAACATTCAAGGAGGCACCAACTCCCTAGATGACTGAACACCAAATCAAACACCTAAAATTTTTGATCACATTCAGAATACATTTTTTCTTAACCAATTTATGATGACCATATCTTAATCTCTTCACACTCTTATCCCTCTCAAACTACCTTCTAAATCTCTTCACTCAAATATGTCTCTTCAAGATAGATTACGTCAAATGACCTTGATTTTAATACACGTAACCTATATAAAATATTTATAATAGTTAATATACACTCCAATAGTGGTTTATAATACATCCTTATTCTCAATAATGTGTTCTATCATTCGCGTTCACTCTACACATAAATATCCCTAAAATTATCTTATATATATACAAGCCTCTTACTCATATTGTCAATTAGTCAACTACATACATTTCACCCATTTTTTAAAACATGGAATAGATATTATTAAACCTCATAAACATTAATTAAAAAAAATTGAGTCACTTTAGGTCTTCCATATCTAAATTAATCCTTATTTCATCTTTAGGTCTCATAGAGACCTAATCTCATTAGGTTTGTTTTAGGATAATTACACTTTGTCTTCCTTAGAACACATTAAATCACCTCATATGATAATAAAATATAATATTACACTAAAATATACCCTTATAATCTTATATATTTCAAATAAAACCTTTTATCTTCAACCACCACTTGAAGCACACCATTAGTATTATTCACAATTAGGCCTATGCATACTCAAAAAGTCTATCTTGAACTATTGTAGATAAAACACTAATTAGATAAATAAACATGGAAATAAATAACATATTAAGAATTTATATGAAATTAATGTTATCACCATATTATTTATACTTTACAACTCAAGGCAAAAGGAATTAAACCCTTCTCTATAAATAGCCCACTTAGAACTGCTAACTAACCTTAAAACATAGTCATGAAAACTTAAACTTATGACACATAAAATAACACACTCAAGGACTTATAATGAATTAAAATAATATTAAAACATAATTAAAACAACCTAAAATAAAAATATCATATTCTCTAATGGAAATTATTGGTCTTGCAAACCAATTTGTTGACCTTCTCTCTCACATACCTCACTCAGTCTATCAAGACATTTTGGATTCAATGTTTCAACCTATTACACAAAATTTAAATATTATTAAAAGAATGTATATGTAATTAAATTATTAAAAAAAAATGTGCATTATATATACCAACTCATTGAATAGAGTCTCATACTCATCATTACAACTTGCTTACCTAGAACTACCAGTTTACCTTGAAGATCAGTCATGGTGATTTTAACATTCAACACCTATATTTCCACTTTTAAAGACTAATAATTCATGTGTATGATCTTATGTGATAATTATAAAATTATTATATATAATTATAACATGGTCAAATGGCAACATTGGTCTTGCAGACCAATCTCATGACCTCGTACCATATTGTCTCATATGAAACAGATAGGTCAACTTATGAGCAACATTTTCATCATATATACTAACATAAAAATATTATATCCAACATGAAAATATATTAAAATTATTTAAAAATGTCTCCATGAACTTGGATTCATCCTTATTCCATGATAACACATTCTTAAACATCTTCTCATTGTTGCCTAGGTTTCTCACTCTTTTCATCATTAAGCCTATTAGCGACTGGTCAAATTAGATGATCAATTTAACAAACCTAAAGGATAGAACCTAAAAAAAAAATCATGGAAATAAAATACAATTATCAACCTTATCCATCTAATTATTTTCATACTTTGACTTGGTCAACTTTTATTGCTACAATAAATCTCCAAGAAATAAGGCCTTTTTTATAGGGTCCACTCACTCATCTAAAGACTCAATCACACTTGGAGATGATTGCGAGAGTTTAATAAAACCTAAAATCACTAAAATAGCCACAAAAATACATTTTTAGTACTTTATAACAACTTATTTCATATTGGGTCACTATTAGGGTTCTTTGAGGGTTTAAACCATCTTCTAGTCTTAACAATCATTCATAAAGCATAGCCCCTTAATCCAAAAACTAATGCCTATAATTTTTATCTAAGATAATTACCAATATACCATAAATATATTAAGTTATAATTAATAGGTTACACATGCTAATGAACACTTTAAAGTCCTTCTCAGGTTGAGAACCCTTCATTCTATGCACATGGGAGACCTCAAAACCACTTTTCATGCCTTATCTTGCAAACTATGACCTAAAACCTTGTGAAAATGATTTAAAAAACATAAAATAACTCTTTCCATTATAATATTATCTAAAACATATTTAAATCTAATAATTACCCCTCATTAGGCCACTCTCTCTCTCTCTTTTTGCTCTCTAGACCTTGACCTGCAAATCACATTCGGCCTTGAAACTAACCTTCATGACTCTTTTCATGTGCTTTCCACCTCATTATCAAACTTAAAAAACCTCTCTAATTCTCAAAAACTAATTTACATCCTTCATAGGCTTTGATAACACCTCATGACACCTCATTAGGTTAGGTAGGGTCTAGAACTAGTCTAGTTACATATTTGGATTTAAAGTATCACCCCTGTAGGCTCACTTTGAAACTCTCTTGAGTGATAAAATGCCTCATGTCCCTAATAAATCAGCCTTACATATCTTCATATTCCTTTTTTCATCCATCTCACCAAGCCACCTTGCTTAATCCTTCTCACTATAACTTTACAAGCTATGACAAGTGTCATAACTAGGCTTCTCAAGCATTTGAAGCTTGAGAAATGATCTTAAAACACTTGTTTATTATTATACACTTTACTCACATGCCTTACATGCTCCTAAAATACTTTCATACCTCTTCACATATCTATTCATGTTGACCATAAACATGCTCATGATATGACTACACTTTTTATGACTAGGCTTCTCAAGACACCTCATACTCAAGGATTAGTACTCAAACATGCTTCACTGCTTACTTGATCATCAAACCTCTTTGTGATAAATATTAGATGGTTAATAATAAAACTATTTTAGTGCCAAATTATAAACAAGTGGGGTATAGGAGGCAACACCCCCCACACTATGGTCATTGTAGCGGTCCAGGGGGCAATGACCATACTTGGATCCCCCTTGTGAGGGTTCAGGGACAACACCCCTAAAGTAAAATTTTGTTAAACATACATTGTAAAATATTGTAATTTCATATTAAATATAGACCATTCACTATTATGTCACATATCTAATGATATAAATTATGTTGGTGCATTTTTTTCCTAATATGTAATCCTCCTTTGATATGAGGGCATTGTAATCATGGTGGCATACTGTGTGTGAGTGAAGAGGATATTGAAGTGGATGTATTTTAGGTTTTTCCCTTCATTTATTAGACTAAATAATAATAATAACTATCTATTTCTATGTGGATGTATCCCATATTGGTTGAACCACATTAAATATGTGCCTCTATTAGTTATGTTTTCTACATTTTATTTCTACCTTTAATTCATTAATATTACTCTGTGTTCTATATTCTTAAAAACAATACTGACATTCATCAAGCTAACCTGAAACATGACATTGACCATATAAGGATAATTATGTTTTCTTAAAATTCTTTCTCAATAGAAATACATTAGGTTGCCTTTAAATTCTCATTTGTCACATGGCTTCCTTGTCACATCAAACACACAATCTCATACCTCACCAATGACTCACTATGAAACTTCACCAAATGTACATTGACATCAATGAAATCAACCTTGAAATTAATGACAACACTTCTCTAAAAAATTCACATTTGTCATTGATGGAAAAACATTCTTCAATATTCTCACTCTTATCTCCCCCAATCTAGTCAAACTCCCTTCTTGAACTTTCTCCCCTTTTGAAATTAATGATAAAGGGTCTTCCACAAAATATCATCTATAATCACACCTTATTTCAATACAGGCTCAACACATAGAATGTGAATCATTAAAAAAACATGCTTCATGTATACCTCTTTCAAATGAGCTCAAAACTCAAGACCACTCACCTTGTTCTTTTCATGACTGACATGATACAAATCTTTGATCACACACTAGGCCCTCATAATTTTGTCATCAACTACACTTGGAGCTTATTAAAAACATGAATATATCCCCCTCAAACCAAGCATCCATCATTATTTTACTAATTTAATAGTGTCTCCATGAAGCCTAATAGAGTCACCTCTTTCCATAAAGCACTAAAACAACACAAGTTTAGGAGATTCCTAGATATCCATGCTCTCACAATATTTAATGTCTTCTACTACCCTTTTAGGCTTGATTGGTAATATAGGCTTGACCTCTTCATTAACCATTTGATCGTAAATATGATCTGAAAATAGACATTCCTAACTTGATTTCTCATTTAAAGTATGTTCTACCATAGAAAACATTCCATTTGAGCTTATAGACTGATCATGAATAACCTTTACTATCTTTTGTTTCCACACATTCATTTTCCTTCTCTCTTGCACTCTAGGAGCTTCAAACCTTTTGTTTTGACTTGATGATCTTATAACTCTATTATGGCATAATCTTGAAATATGTCCTACATTTTGACAACTATAACAAATAGCCTCCTACATACCTCTTGACTGATGTGAATTGTGATTCCTTCTATAGTCTCATGAGTACTCATTCTTAGAGGGTCTTCTACACTCTCTTTCTCTATGACCAAAATGACTACATAAAAAATAGAAACCATTGAATTAACTAGAATACCTAATAGCATTAGGATATTTGATAGGTATTTTCATGTTGACCTTTTTGTCTTCAATAGCCTTCTCCTTGATTTGAGGTTCCTCTTTTTGGTCTTCTTTCAAACCAAGACTTGCTTATCACTTGTATAATTTTGACTACTCAAGATATCATCTATAACCTCAATGATATTTTTAAACTTCACAAAGGGATTCACCTTGATAGATGCTTAATCCAAATTAGATTTCAAATATTTCACTTTAATTTCATACCTAGTACATTATTCCTCTTTAAATTTTAAGCTATTGGTGACTATCTCCATCTATGCTTCAATATAATTGATGATCTCATCATATTCCTTAGATGTGTTACTTAGTCTCTTCTCAAATAAACCAATCTTCTCCTCATATTACTTGATTAATGATCTTATTTTGTGATTACTTCTTATTTGAAACTTCAACTCCTCTAGATCACTCACCAATTCTACCTCAAGGTTTACTTTAGCATCTTCTTCATCTGATTCTTCATCAACCATAAGTCCTTTCCCATTTGAAAAACCCTCATTTTCTATTTCTATGTCCATAAATAAAGTTTCATTGTTGTCATGTTCATTTTCATTATTTTCATCATCACTATCGAATGTGATTGTATCACTTACATTAGATGAGTTATCTTCTTTGGTATATAAACTTTTCTTGTTTTTGAATGACCCTTTCTTATCTTTATACTTCTTAAAATATCTCTTGTTCTTGTCAGGCTTATAGACATTCATATCATCTCTATGATATTCATCATGTTCTTTATTATTATTTTTCTTATCCTTTTTATGACACTTGGATGCAAAGTGACCAATCTTACCATAGTTGAAACATTTGAAAGGCAACTTACCCTTGTACTTACCAGATCCAAACCTCAACTTCCTAGCAAACATGGCTATTAGTTAATCATCATCAACATTTAAACATTCCTCATTTTGGACCTTTTTGGATTTTGAATTATTCTCAACTTTTAAATATTATTTATTCTTGGGAGGTCTTCTTTCACTTTTTTCATCTCATAGGTAGTCAAGATTCCATGAAGCCCATCCATTTCAAGTTTGTCCAAATCTTGCTTCTCTTCTACTACAAACACCTTAGAATAAAACTTCGGAGTTAGTGATATAAATACCTTTTAAACAACTATATATTATTTCACTTCTTCTCCTAATCCTCTAATGGAATTGACAACTTCATCAACCTTTAATAGATAAGATGAAATTATTTCATCTTTACTCATCTTTAGATTTTCAAACTATTTCTAGGAGATCTGTAACTTGGCCATATTCACCTTGATGTCTCCTTTATATATAGTATTTTATTTATACCATATATCTTTAGCTGATACATATTTCATCAAATTCAAAATTTATACCTCTAATAGTCCACAAAGAATGGCATTCTTTGCCTTGGAGTTGTTTTATTAGCTTTCTTACCTGTTGCATCAATTGGCGGAATAGGAGGAGAACTATAGCCTTCCACAACCAAATGACAAATATCATGACCTTGATACATAGAATATATATTCATACTAATGTTTAAAAATGAATAATTATATCCATGTAATAATTTAGCCTTACTGGTAGAGAAACCACCTTGAGCTTGCTGACTAGCCATCCTTGCTTCTACGATCTCCTTTAGGATTTTAGAACTACTTCAAAGTAAAAATATATGATAAAAAATGTTAGAATAAAATTATTTAGGGTTGAATAATTATTAAAAAAAATCATATTAATTTCACTTAATCAATCATAGACCATTCAAACAAGCATATAGATATAACATGCATAAGCACCTATCCACATAAACATAAAACACAAGAACACATCACATATGTGGGAAAACCTCAAGGGAAATAAAAAACATTGATATATACAAATGGAATACATTATTAAAATAAAAAAACTAAATTTAATGAATCACCAACTCCACATGGAGCACTAATTCCAACTAGCTAAGCACCAACTTAGCTATATACAAATGGAATACATTATTAAAATAAAAAAACTAAATTTAATGAATCACCAACTCCACATGGAGCACTAATTCCAACTAGCTAAGCACCAACTTAGCTAGGCTTTAACAAGCACCAACTTACAAGGAGGCACCAACCCCCTAGATGTCTCAGCACCAACTTAGCTACCTAAAAAATTTGATCATATTTAGAACACATTTTTTCTAAACCAAATAATTATGACCAAATCTTTATAACTTTTCACTCTTAGCCCTCTCAAACTAACTTTTAGGTCTCTTCGCTCAAATAGGTCTCTTCAAGATAGATTAGGTCATATAACCTTGATTTTCATACATAGAACCTCTATAAAATATTAATAATAGTTACTATAAACTAATTTTATGGTATATAATACCTAATTTTTATCAAAAATGTGCTATATCATATATATTTACTCTACACACACAAATAGGCCTAAAACTATCATATATATATACAAGTCTCTTGCTCATATTACTAGTTAGTCAACCAAACACCTTTCACCCCTTAGGTTATCCATGGATTAGATATTATGACATATCATTAACATGAATAAAATATTATTTTAGTCCCTTTAGTTTTTCCATATCTTAATTAGTCCTTATTTCATCTTTAGGTCTCATGGAGACCTAATCTCATTAGGTCTATTTTAGGACATGTTACACTTTGCCTTTATTAGAACACATTAAAACATATCATAAAATAGTAAAATATAATGTGAAACTTAAATATACCCATGATAATCTCACATATGTTCCTTAACACCTTTTATATTCAACCACCACTTGAAGCATGCTATTAGTACTATTCACAATTAGGTATGTGCATACTCATAAAGTTTGTCTTCAACTATTGAAGATAAAACACCAAATAGATTAAAAAAACCATAGAAATAAATCACATATTCATAATATATATATAACCTTAAGGTTATCATAATATGATTTTACATCATAACTTATGTAAAAAAAGACTCAAACCCTTCTCTACAAATAGCCCACTTAGAACTTCCAACTAGCCTCAAAACATAACCATGGAAACTTAAAATTATAACACCTAGAATAACACACTAAAGGACTTAAAATACATTAAAATTATCCTAAAACATCCTTATAACAACCTAAAAAATATATTATAGTATATAATGTAAATTATTAGTCTTGCAGACTAATTTGTTGACCTTTTCTCTCATAGATCTCACTCAACCTGTTAAGCCATTTTAACTTCAATGTTTAAACCTCTTACACTAACTTCCAATATTATTAAAATAATTTATAGGTAATTAAAGTCCCAAAAAAATCATAATTTTCATTAAATACATATAATCATGAAATAAAGTCTTAAAGTCATCACTGTAACTTGTTTACCTAGAACTGCTAGTTTACCTTGAAGACCAATCATGGTGATTTTGACCTTCAACACCTATAAAACCAATTTAAAATATTCATGATTCACATGGATGATACTATTTTATACTTATACTATTATTATATATAAATATAACATGGTAAAATTTTAATATTCGTCTTTCTAACTAATCTCATGACCTTATACCTTACTGTCTCATCTAAACCAGATATGTCAACTTATGAGCAACATTTTCATCATAAAAACTAACATAAAAAACATATATATAAAATAAAAATATCTTAAAAGTATTTAAAATTTATTCATTAACTTTTATTCATCCATATTCCATGATAACATAGTCCTAAACATCTTCTCACTGTTGCCTGGGTTTCTCACTCTTTCCATCATTAGGCATGTTAGTGACTGGTCAACTTGGATGACTGGTTTATCACACTTTAGGGATATAAAATACCCAAAAACCATCATGTAAATAAAATAAAAGTCTCAACTTCTCCATCCAATCATTTTAATACTTTGACTTGGTCAAATCTAAATGCTACAACAAATTTTCAAGAAATAAAGCCTTTCATGTAGGGTCCACTCACTCACCTAAAGAATAAATCACACTTGGAGATGAATTGGAGAGTTTAATATAACCTTAAATTAATAAAATATCCATACCAATCCATTATTATCACTTTATAACACATTCTTTCATATCATGTCACTATTAGGGTTCTTTAAGGGTTTAAACCATCTTCCAGTCTTAACGATCATTCATAAAGTATAGTCCCTTAATCCAAAAAATTATTCCTATAATTTTTAGATAGGACCCTTAACCATATACCATGAGTATATTATGTTCTCATGTAGAGGTTACATAATCCAATGAACACTTGAAATTCTTCTTGGTTTAAGAACCCTTCATTTTGTGTACATGAGAGATCTCAAAACCACTTTTCATGCCTCATCTTGCAAACTATAACCTCAAACCTTGTGAAAATTATTGAAATAAAATTTCATACCTATTTACATGCTCATATGAGATCAAACATCTTTAAATATGATAATGAAACCTCTTCAGACCACACTCTCTCTCTTTGTTCTCTAGACCTTGACCTGCAAATCGATTTAGGCCTTGAAAATGACATTCATGCCTCTATCCATGTTCTCTACACCTAATTATAAAACTAAGAAAACATCTCTCATGCTAAAAAAAATCCTTATATCCTTCATAGTCCTTGAAAACACCTCATGACACCTCATTAGTTTAGGTAGGGTCTACAACTAGTCTAGTTGCAAACTTGGATTTAAGGTCTTACCCCTGTAGGCTCATATTGAAATTCTCTTGAGTGATATAATGACTCATATGTGCATCCATCTCACTAGGTTACCATGTTTAAACCTTCTCACTAGGAATTTACAAGTAATGACTAGTGTCATGACTAGGCTTCTCAAGCACTTAAAGCTTGACAACTGATCTTGAAACATTTTTTGATGATTATACACCTTGATCACATGCCTTAGATTATATTAAAACAATGTCATACCTATGTACATACCTCTTCATGCTCACCATGCATATGCTCATGATATGACTAGGCTTCTCAAGACACCTTGTGCTTAAAGATTAGTACTCAAACATGTTTCACTGCTTACTTAAGCATCAAAACTCTTTATGAAAACATTGATAGTCATCAAGCTAACCTGAATCATGACATTGAACACATAATAATCATTATGTTGCCTTAAAATTCTCTCTCAATAGAAATACATTAGGTTTCCTTCAAATTCTCTCTTATCATATGGCATCCTTATCACATCAAGCACACAAGTTCATGCCTCATAGACCGCTCACTATGCATATTCACCAAATGAAACTTAATAGCAATGACATCAAATGACATCAATAATAATACTTCTCAACATAGAGATGGGTATTTAAGGATATCTCAACTTTAATTGATCTCATTAACCCCTATTTTTCAAGGTGGCATTCCTTAATTGGATGACCTAAATTTTTTAAATACACATAGATACCCTAAACCTACACACAAGATTGAAACATATAATCTACAAGGTGATAATGAAGCCTAATATGTACAAGTGGAAATTATAAAAAATTATTTATACTTCATTACCAACAAAATCATATAAAATAAGATAGAAGTGTCAAATTTAATGTTCATATTATAATAGTAGTGTCTATATGGCTAGCAAGCTGATATTTAGAATCTGACAAATCCCTAAAAAGCATCATCTAGCCTTATTTTGTACCTACATTCCCCAGATCTACATATGCATTAGTGAACAATATAAATGTTATCTCTTATTCATGTTTTAGAATTCAAATTACTATTTTACCATTTTAATTTCTATATTTAGCATATTTTCATAATTTAGCATTATATTAGAATAATTTGAAATTGAATTATTAAATTGGTTTGATGATTTTAGGATAATATATTCCTTATTTTATTAGTCTATTCTCATTTCAACTCTTTCCAAAAATGGTTAAATATTTGATGAAATTGACCTTTAAATATTCTTACGCAACCTTAGCTTACTCTAGGGTTTTTAGGATTTTAGGGTTTTAGATTGTATTGATGGATTTTTTAGTTTCCATCATTATTTTTAACCTATTATTTTATTAAATTATATTTACCTCCCACAATTTATTTATTTTTATTTGTTTTAACATCTTTTCCATGATTTTATTCCTAGCATTTTCAATTTCTCTTATATTTCTCATCATGGATGATATAGATATTTTTATGAATATGATTCAATAACTATCTAACTCTCTACATAAGCTTCATTAATGCAATTTTTTGTCAAATCAAATAGGATATGGGAGCAAGAATAATCATATCTTCAAGATATTATAGGACCTTATACTAAGATCCAAAAGGGTGATAACTAATTTCCCTCTAATAAATTACATGTTATAACTAATTTAAGTGGTAAGGTATGCCATCCTATAGTGCTAAAATAATTTAACCAACATTACTTTCCTCAAACCCCTCCACCTCCCACATCTCCTCTAGATAGTGTGTGTATGTATATTTAATCCAAAGTACTTATGTTTTTTATTGTGAATCCCTTAAGGATAAAATCATCACTATGATGAGGTCAGTAGAAGAGTGACAAAATAAAAATCAGAATTTAGTTTCAAATTTCACATCATGGGAGGAAAATAGCTCATATATATAGAATCTAGAATGTGATAGTGTTAATCATGCATTTGTATATTCATCTAGAAATGTTGTGCCCAACTAGTTTCCATATCAAAATAATAAGTTAAAATATAATGCATATACAAAAATTGATTCCATAATTATACAAAAGGATAATAATATCTAAAGTGATATTCTAAGGGAAATGTTTAGAAATAGTTTGATCAAACTACCTCCTTTACATCCTTTAAGCTGATTAAGTGATATCTACTTTCCATCTAATGAGGCCCATTATATAAATACTTTAATGGGTAAGGTATCCCATATTATAATTCCAAAATAAGGTAACTAACTTACATTTACTCAAACCCCTCGACCCCGCCCCCCCCCATATCTCCATTAGAGTGTATATGCATATTCAATCTAAAGTAACTAATGTTTGTGCTTATGAATCCCTTAAGGATAAAATCATCACTATTACAAGGTTAATATAAAAGTTACAAAATCAAAATAAGTATTTGGTTTTAGGGATCATATCATGGTAAAATAATAGCTCATATACATATAATCCATAATGTGATAGTTTTAATCATGCATTTATATCTTCATCTAGAAATGGTGTTCGCAACAAGGTTCCATATCAAAATAATAATCTAAAATATAATGCATATATAAAAAGTGATTTTTTTTTATAAAAATGGATAATAAGAACTCAAATGAGATTCTAAAGGAAATGCTTAAAAACAAAATGATCAAAATACATCTTTTAAGGAGATAAAAATAATTTTTGCATATCATTTAATGAATGGGAATAATGCATATTTTTGTTTAGATTTGAATAATAAAATAAAAAATATAGATGATAGTGGTGATACTATAATAGGCACATCAATCAAGCAACTAATTCACATTATGAGTGCATTTAATAAAATACAATTTAAAATAAGAACAAATATGGCTACCCAATAATTCAGAGAAAAAATATTTTCAAATAAAAAAATAGAGCAATAATATATTCAAAGGAAAAATTAGAGCAAGAAAAGATTCAAAAGTCAAAGCTAGAGCAAGTAATATTATAGAAATATAAAGAAGTCAAACCTCAAATTACATATTTTACTAGTGTTCAAGAAAAGATACATGAATCTTCTCTAGTCCATAATAAGTTTCAACATTTTTAAAATTATGAAAATACTCAAGAAACTTGGACTTTAAATAATAAAACTCCAATCTATGGCACAATTATTTTTTTATACATAGATTCTCAAAATCATATCATAAGTTCAATAACAACCTAAGCAGTTAGCCCTTTTTTATGATAACTATGGTTATAAAAAAGATGATTGGAATTAAACAACTAATATGAAGGATGGATATGGAAATATAATTGAGTGTTATGACACACATGATATAGGTCTTTCACAAAGGCATCCCCTTAATGAGCTCCTTGGATTTTAGTAAAAATTTTACTTATACATAGCTTCTTTGATCCTTTCCTATTTTCAATATTTTTCAATTGCACATATGGAAAATTCCAAATAAATATAATACAATAATAATAATTCATAAAATATAAAAAAATCTACATAAATCATATATACAATAATAATTAGCATTTACATGTTTATTATCTTGTGTGTATATGTTGTTTACTTTATGTTAGTATATATCATATCATTTCCTTTTTATATACACATATGTTTCATGAGTAATTGAGTATGATATAAGCATACACTACATACATGATACATGAGCATACATATGTTGGACCTTTTCCTCTACCCACATGACACATTGTTTTGGGGGAATCTACTTCATTGATCATGATTGATACATGTTACATTATTTTATAGTAAATTTAAACTATTATAATGATATGATACAATACATTTTTATAACATATGTATGACAATACTAATATGATATTCTTATGTTAGTTTCTTATATTTCACCTATTCATATTATCACATGGGTTACTTGAGTGTACTTATTGTTTGCTACCTTTTTTTGATTATGGAACATTTGAACACATTTCCTATTTTTTTGCCATAGTGCCATCGAGTTTTGTTTATTTGGTGTGTATAAATTTGAATATGTCCTCCCATTGAGTGTATATCATTCGAACATGCCCCTTTTTTATGGTCTCTTTACACCCATTTTTCATGACATTGAGTACTCTTGTGTGTGTTCTTGATTATTTGTTGATCTTGTGCTTATTTCTTCTAGACATTTCCATGATAGTTATCATGCATCTTAGGTCTTGTTATGATCGAATATTTCAAGCTTCATTAATATATCTAATTATACATGAAACCACTATATGTTTGATTACTACATGATTGATATAGATATATCATATTTATCTTATTATTTTGAGATAAGGTGATTATCATGTTGCATTTACCTCACCTCAAAATGGTAGGCATATCAGTGTGGGAATTTCATAAAACATGTGTCTACACACATAAATTTGGCACAATCAGAATAATTTGATATAATTTACATGATTTAAATATGCACTTGGATCAGAATCTTATGCATTGCACCAATTTTATACATTTGAGACAATGTTTTTAGATTTATGATATATATTATACATATTTTATAGATTAGAAGTTACATTTTGATAGATACTTATCTTGAGATAAATTATAGGAGTATATGCCATGCAAATGAATAAAATCACAAATACATATTTATATTATATACACATTTATGCACCAACCTTACCAAGATCACCAATTGATCTTTATCTATATATAGTGGTTGGATCCCTTAAGTAGTGTAATTGAAACTCATCTCCCTCGATGGCCTTGAAACTACTTCCTTTTGTGGATTGAGATGGTTACACCATTTAACCTAGGTGATATTAGATAGATTATGTATATACTTGAGTTATGCGATTGATAATTAGTGTTATAGATGGCCTTGGCACAACTAGACCTTGTATTAGATTGAATGCATGATCATCCTCCAATTATCCTCTTCACATCTCTAAGGTTTAGTTGTGAACCTCTCTCTCTCTCTAATTTTTCAAAAAAAGAAGAATCATTACCAAAGAAAACTATTAAGGGGAAACATAGTTACATTGACACACATTTGTACTCCTTCCTTGATTTATTTTATTTCAAGTATTTCAATTATTCAATTTTCATATTATACTCACTAATTATACTTTAGCATGCTCTTAGTTTTAGGTAATACATAGACAATAAATTCAAATAGGGATCAAGAAAATACAAAGTGTTTTGTACACACCAAGGTTTGCATTTATTTATTTTAAAATAGTAATTTCATCCTTATGAATTACTATATTAAAGGGGGTGTAGATACTAAATATATATATATATATATATATATATGTATATATATATATATATATATATATGTGTGTATATATATATGTATATATATATATGTATGTATATATATATGTATATATATATATATATATGTATATATATATATATATGTATATATATATATATATATGTATATGTATATATATATATATATGTATATGTATATATATGTATATATATATATATATGTATATATATATATATATATATATTATAAAATATTCATGTACACTTGAAAAATATCACTAATGGATTAACCCTTTGGTTCACAACCTTCCCAATACCAAAAAGATTGCATTCACCATACCACTATACCTAAATATTTATCCTATAGTCTGACCTTGATATTATGATTACCTAGATCATAGCCATATTTTGAATGAAACTTAATTTATATCCTACTATGGTAGTTACATATCTTTAACAACTTTATATCCTCTTGAACACTACTATCTAAACTAGGACAGTGGCATTAATGTTGTGTACTAGATCTAATATTAGTGTATGAGCCTTAAAAATGACCAAATTTGAAAATATTTTGACATATATGGGTTAACCTATGGTAATATTTTAACCATACTATGAGATAATTTAAAAGGCGTGGAATAAATAAAAAACAAAATGTCACTCATTATCATCTAGAAATTACCATGTAAAACACTTATCAATATCACACTTAATCATTTGTACAATTGAGTTATATTTCCCTATTCTTTCCTATTTCCAAATTATTCAGAGGATTAGTCTTCTTAAAAGTTCAAATCATTCAAAGAGTAGCCCATGAGTGGTACTTATCAAGTTACAAGATACATCATTGCATGCATTCATATGTATCATATTCCATAATTATTCACACACAAACCCACATAATGGGGAGAACTACATTGGTTTTAATCCCTCTTAAAATTATATGGCTATGTATCCCACTAACCCCTATTTTTAAAGGTGTCATTCCATCATTGAAGTACCTAGGGTTTTTAGCTACATACTATTTACATAACCCATTCATATGATACAAATAGATAATTTGATAAGTAACAGTGAACCCTAATAGATTTAGGTAGAATTTCCAAAAAAAGAGGTGCATTTCATTATGAAAAAACCTCAAATTTGGTACAAAAGTGTCAATGCTAGTTTCTTTATTCTGATGATAGTGTCTATAATGCCAATGAACTGATATTCAACATTTGAGAAATCCCTAAAATAATCATCATGTCTTCATATTCACCTGCATTTATAAGATCTACATATGCATGAGTGAATAGGATAAGTGTTATATCTTATTTTATTGATCATTTAAATTACTATTTTGGAATTATATTTTCTATAGTTAGCATATTTTCATAATTCATCACTGCATAAGAATATTCTAAATCTGAATTATTTAATTATCTTAATTTTAAAATATCTTGAATATTTATTTTATTAGGTTATTCCCCCATAACTCTTTCTAAAAAAGGGTTAAATTTATTTTTATGGGTTATTCCATTTGGTGCTACCATTCTTGGACACCCCATGATTCATAAACCAGTCAAATTTAATTTAATTTATATAAATTTGTATAATATAAACTTATTTAAAGTGTGATTTCATGATCTAAACATCATTAATAATGTTATTAATATTCCAACTATAGTTTAAGGATTTCTTGACACATTTCATAATGTTGATTGGATCCCCTTACATAATTAGATGCCTAAATACCAATTCCTTATCCAATTAGATCCCACTAAGTAAAGATAAGGCTTTGGCAACATGATTGGATTGAATAACAAGGGGTTTAGTGAAATCAATAAGGAATTTCCCTTTTGTATCTATTATAATACCTTATGATCCTACTAGACCTAGATTCCCCTTAAACACTCAATAGAAGTTTAATTTGATCCAATTATAGGGGTGGATTCCATATTACATCATTATTGTTTATCTTATTGGAACCAAATTTCTCACCCTCAACCAAGGTTATATTCCATTTAGAAGATGAATTATTTTCCTCATATTTAAATTTAATCTTCCCCTATTATTGATGTTCTAAAATTTCTATTTTAAATTAGTCACTATTTTAGCCCCTACCCTCAAGATACATTTTTTTATTATTTTTTAAAATTATTATGTCCCTATATCCAAATACCCCAAAATAAATCATTTTTTGAAATCTTCTAAATTATTTTGAGTAGAGGGGAGGAAAAGGGAGGGACCCATTGATTCAAGAGGTCAAGTATAGAGTTAGGCATGACCTAATGAAATTAAAATTTATAAAAAATAAAAAGGGGCCTTGTTAATGAAGGGATACCAAATAAGAAGATTAAAAACAAATTTCACCTCATTCTCACATAGGACACACCTATTTAGTAGAACCAATCCAATCTTCCTAAGATTTTCCTCCATTAGGAATTTGTTTTGAACAACTAACCAAGAGAACATGTTTAAATTGGGAACACAATCTTTGTCCTAGATTAATTTCTAGGAGAAACCACTAGAAATAGTATCTAACTCAATAAAATAGATAGATTTGAAATTGTATTAACCATATTCCATAATAGACCAAACTAGCTCATCATACCTTTCTACTTGACTATTTTTGTTCCCTTTGAACTTAGCATTCAATGCCTTTAATCTAACTAAAACATTTATATTATAAGGTTTTAAAATCATGGTTTTATATACTTTTTGGGGCTATCTCTTCAAAACAATCCATCTGCTTCTATCTTATTTATTCTTTGAACCTATTGCCTAATTTATCCCAAGGTTCGATCAAGTTTAAGGGGATGTTATAGATCTAAGAATATTACAAAAACATGTATTTTATCTCCCATTCCAACATTCAATCTACACCATTTATTTAATAGCTTCCTACTCTTCACCACATTGTTCCAAAATACAAAAATGTAAGGAGGGTCCACTAGAGTTATAAATTTATACACCTCTCTACTATTAAGATATTTGGCTTTAATGGTACTAATCCATAAGGTGTATTTTTTAATTGGTATCCAGCCCAAATTTTCTATGAGCGATTTGTTCATAGCTCTTATCTTCAAGACCAACTTGATTTTTTGTAATGAATACTTTATTCCATTCTATAAGATGAATTATATACTTCTCCTCTATATCAGACCATGGGATTATTTTTTGAGTCCCTTTTATCTTATCAAATATTTTTTTGGGGATCTTGAATAAATTGGGAGATTCTAGAGTGAGATTTTAAGGATCTGTAAATTTCTAACCTATATGAGTAGGATCCCTTTATATCCTACCAATTTACTTTGAAATCTATCCAAAAAGTTTTCCAACAACTTATTTTCAAGATTCTTTGAAAAAGAGGCATTCCTAAGTAGGAGGATAAATTTTATTATCTAATATCTTAAAATATTAGAGATCCTTATTTATCTAAATTCTAGGGTATGGACAAATAATATGGAACTATTCCCCATGTTGAAATATTTACCAAAGACATCTAAAAATTAAATCAAAAGGGATTTGATTAATTTGGCCTCCTAAATTATGGTATCTCCAAGAATAATTATATCATCCACAAACAATTTATGATAAACTAGGTTTATATAATGGGTGATATTATACCCATTAATAGTTCCTTTTATAAGGTCTTATGATAATCCTCTCCCAAAATATTCAATGATGATGATAAATATAAATTCTGAGAGAGATTCACCTTGTTTGAGCCCCCCTTCCACTTGGAATAAACCCACTAGAGATCTATTGACTAGGACAAAAAAACATGGGTGTGGAAATATGAGAAGAGACCAACTACCTCAACTTGGAATTAAACCCAAACCTATCTATAACTTTATCTAATAATTCCTAGGAAAATATATCATAGGACTTATTTATTTCCAACTTTAATAACATAGCAGTAGTACTCTTTTTATCCATAGAATGGATGACTTCATGCACTAAAATGATATTGTATTTAATTTTCATATCTTGGATGAAATTCCCTTGATGATTAGAAATTATTTTAGGAAGAGTAATGTTAAGTATCATATCCATAAGTTTAGTGAAAATTTTATAAAAGGTATTTCATAGGTAGATGCTCCTAAAATCCTATAAGTCTCTATCCCTAATATTCTTTTAAGTAAACACCCAAAAGGTATTATTAATTTTTTTCAAGATGCTATACAAGAAAATAAATTATTCAACTCCTAAATACAAATATTTTTCTAAGATTTCCTAGAATTTTTGAAATAAAACAAAATGAAATCCATTAGGGTAGGGGATATTTTCTCCCTCTATAAAGAAAACAACCCACATGACCTCTTGCACTATCATAAGGGTAATAATCTAAAAATTGTCTACTCTAGAGATAATATTTAGAAAGAGGCTTAGGAAAGTTTCTTATTTTCAAGAATTGGGAACATTTATACTAGAGATAAGGTTTTTTTACAAAAATATAGCCTTGTCCCTAATGAACTCATGATATAAACTTGAAGAGTCATCTCCTTTCATAATTTCCTTGATCTTATTCAAGTTTTTACATTTCATGGTTGAGATGTGAAATAATTTAGTATTTATATCTCCCTCTTTCAACCATAGATTCCTATGTTTTTGTCTCTAGAAGGTCTCCGCTTTGGCCTCTAAATAATGGAACTCACATATTAACTCCTTTTTCTATCAAGGTTGTTTTGATTTTATCTTATAGCTTGCAGTCTTTCTTCAAGGATTGAAATATCCTCTGATATTTTTATGTTCTATTGTAAAATATTATTGAAAGTGTTTGTATTTCATTTTTTAGATTGAAATTGACATCTCTCAACTTCCTTTTTATGCATAAAATGGTCAATCCATCAGCCTCCAAGTTTCACCATTATCTGACCTTCTCCTATTTGAATTATTAGGAATTTATTTTTTTCATTTGTTAATGGTGGATCATTTTTTACACTTGTATCATATCTATTGGTCCTTTCTAGAACTTTATAGATTATATATCACTCTATTGAGAATGTCACACCATTATGTAAATTTTATCTTCTATATATTATGGATACACCATTGTCCATCTTAGGTCCCTTATTTTATAACTTTTTCATGACATTTCATTCATTACATCTCCCATTTAGTGGGGCATGTGTCACATTAATACCTTTTACATACTACATCTTTCTTACATGATGGGAAAAATTTGCCGTGCACTTTTACCACTTAGTGATGCAGAGGCATTTTATCTATAACCATCATTGATTATATATTACTTACTTAGAGCCTATGACACCCATGTGTGTATAAATTCTACATTTGTGACATAAATATATGATATTTGCTCATGCCTCTCATACACCTTAGTCACATTTAAGTTTACTATATGTAGCACATATATTAATCTATATTGTCCATATTGGGGCACATTTATATAGTGGGGCATATAAATTTTATCTATTTTGGGGGTTACTTAAAGGGTGTATCACTTTCATTTCCATTTCCATTTCCATTTATTATATTATTCTTGTATCATCATATTATTATTGGGTTACATGTAACTAATGATCCTACATTATAATATATTTCTATGTTTTAAGATCTACCTATGATAAATGTTAGATTTATCATTTATTAATACTTATTTATTTTGTATATGTTACACATGATGCACATTATCCTTTATTTTGTGATGATTGGTATGAGGGATCATTAGTCACCTCAAAATAGGGGGAAATAAATAGTTTATTCTAGTTTTTAAGTTAAAATTTTTCAAGAGCTTATATATAACAAGAGATTATAGGTGACAGAGTAGTAACATATGTTTTCTTATTTGGACAAAAAATAAAATCCCCATGACATGGATAAATAGGATCCAATTTCACAATTTTTCTAATTGACAAGGTAAATTGAGGCCAAGGTACCTTTTTTGTTTTAAGTAAATTTAGCCTCTTGGAAGGGGAAATTGTGGTTGATGATAGTTTTTTTAGATTATTTTAATGATACAAAGTATTATGTTTTATTTATAATAACTAGTTGGTTCACAAGAATGTCAATTTTATCTTGAAACCATTCCGTGAAAATCTTATAAAGCTTTTCACCTCTCTTTGTAATATTCATTCGAGAATAATACATTACCATTTTTGTGTGTAAAAATTTTTATAATTTAATTTATTCATATTATCTCCATTTTACCAAGCCAATAGTGGTATAAAATCTCAAGGAAATCATGAAGGATTAAATTGAGAATACAATAAACAATCTTGATCATGAAGGATGAAAGAGATATTTTTTTATATATTCTTAAGTCAAATCTGTATGGCTTATATGGAGGATGGAAATTGCTGAGATTATTTGAAAATTTACCTATGGTCTGAGGTAAAGATAAAATCATTTGTTGGAACTTGTTAAGTATCTTTATGAATCAAAACAAAACTAATATTGGCATCGCTTGAGAGATTGACCACATTTGCCACTGTTGCTATTCTATTTGAAAATTCAAAATTACCACATTACAACTTGGTACTATAACATAGAATTACCACATTACAAACCTAGTAAAGAATCACTTTGCTCATCATGGTAATGTCATTGTAAGCTTATGAATTAGGTTTTCTTAAATTCCTTCTCTTTGCAATGATGTGTGGGGCCCTATACAAGATTCTTTTTTAGGCAAGATAAAAACCAAAGTTATAATTTTACATGCCACTCAAACACAAATTTAGGTTTAATTTTCTAATCATTGAAAATTATTCCCTTAGAATCTAGGTGAGTTTATTTAAATGAAAAATAAAAAAATTGTAAAATTAATGAGTCATAGATTCAGTTCTTATGCATGTGCAACATGAAATTTGCCTATATGATAGTTTAAAACCAAAGTCTTTTAAAATAAGACATGATTTGGTGTATGGTGGAATTGGAAACCATTTATTTTAGAAGGCATCCTCAAAACTAGAGGTTAAGAGTTCCAATTTCCTTTTTACCACAAATTTTTTCACGTTCGATATTTGAGTAGTTTGTATTGTAACATTTTGAGAAGTGAATATTTCATGCAAAGGTGGTCATGTGACTAGGTAATTCATAGGTTTTTGAACATTCTAAACTTAATGAAATAATTTATTTTGTGATTTAATGCTTCCTTATATTAGTTTTACAATAAATGTATTGAAATTAATGTATAAAGTTGCATTTTCAGTTGAAAATGACACCTTAAAAATGAAATTTTTTACAATGTTACCTTGTGATGTTACTCTTAAAGACAATACAATCCATTACATGTCCCAAGATCCTTTTGATTGACATCATCTAAGTGATAACTAGAGGCTAGAAGATCCTTGGAGGCTAGAGGACAATTACCCTCTCCACTTAGCTATTCACTCAGAGTATGGGTTTAATGCTTGAATGGAAAATTTTAGCTTGTTGTCTTGATTTTAGTTTCATTTTTGGATTTTCATATATGTTATTCATGACATGGAGTAGATAGAGTCAGTTGTTTTTGTTTCTCTCAATGCATATCTTATAACCTCTCATCTATTAGGGGAGAAGATTTAGGTATTAGTTGGACTTTGATCAGTCATTGGGGATAATATGAGTTGATAGGGGTTGATAGCATCTTTAACGTTGATCAAAATTCATTAGCATTTGTTGGACATCAAGGAGATGTGCCATACATAGTATGGGTTTATCACTTGGATGGGTTTTTATGTGGGACTTTATGTGGGTTAATGTAGTTAGACATGCTTGATTATTTTCTATTTTAGTGTGGTACGATGATCATTGGGGATGAGCAGGCTTTGATTATGTTCATCAGCCATTTTTTCCACAACTCACAAGGGCATCCTTCTTTATGGAGTGGTATCAATTTTTAGTCAATATTAGAGGTATAGTACACTAGTTATAGTTGTGAAAAAATTTATTTGATGAGTTCAGAGTCATTTCTCTAGTTCATTCATCCATTATACCCCTTTGGATCAAGGGGGAGTTTGTTGGATTATTTTAATCATCCAAAGCATTTTGTTTATTTTTAGTTAGTTTATTTTAATGTTTATAATAAAATTGGTTCATGAGAATCAGTTGAGATTCATAACTAATTGAGAAATCCTAAAAATATTTCTACCTTTATTGTAAATAAAAACCAAACATAATATATTATTTTATTTTGATAAATGATTTACCAGCAATATAAATTTTGAATTATTATTTCTCGGTCTTGATGCCAAAAAATTTCAAAGTTTTTGGAGATGGAAGCTTGGTTTTCATTCCTTTTCATATATTTTTTATTTTCATTTATTTGATTTTATTACATTTTATTAAAGGTACATTTGAGATGTCAACATTGAAGCATTGATGAAACATGAATTCTAATGAGTTTAGAGGCTTATATAAAACCATGTCAGGTATCAATTAGTTATTTTACTTAGATAAGTGCATTTATAACACATTAAAGTGGGGCATTATGTAGACACCTTAGTTTTGTACAAGCCATGTGATTACATTTTTTTATTGTGATTTGGTGCATATGGATCATACATTGAGAATAGATACATATTTGTCTTTTCTCTTATGTTTTTACTTCTCTCTTTTTATTTATGTCACAATGTGATTTTATTTGTCATCCATTTTCTCTATTATCTATGTTTATCAATGCTTGGGGATCCATTTTTTGTCTTATCTTATTATGATTCTCATTTTTTACCACTTTTAGGTTGTCTTAAAATTCGTTTGACCATTTTTAGAATAGTCCAAAGTTTGTTTCTTTAGGTTTATGGGTCCTTTGACCCATGTTTTATTTATCCATTGCATAGGCCTTTTTCATATTTTTTAAATCCCGTACTATGTCTATAGACACATAATTTTTGTATTGTAAACTTGGAAACATCATGTTTTACTTATCTTTAACATACTTGACTTGTGAATATGCAAATTTATCTTTCTCATGTTATTCCATATAAATGTATCTATTTATCAATTTAGATAGCCTAACTTTCCATTGTTCATATTCATGATATCCCTAGTTTATGCCTTAATGCTCTAAAATCATAAACATATAATCACAATTTATATAGATTATTGTATCCCCATTTAGATAATACCAACACAATCATATAGTTATGGTTACTACATGTTTCTACCTTTTTTGGTAGTGTCCAAGATATTCCAAAGGCTTTTTTTCAAATTTAGATATTTCCCTACGATTTGCCTATGCATGTTTCCTATATCAGTTATTTGGGTGTATACCCACAGAGTAATATATAAACACATGTAAATAATATTTCCATTTATATATATCATATTCAATTGTAAAATCTTGATAAATACATTTGAACACCCTTTACACATTATACAAAGGCATCCAAATCTAAAAATCCATCAAAGGAACAATCCTAAAATATAAGTTTAAATACTATTACAAGGTCAAAGTGGCATGTTTTCAAGTGTCAAAATCCAAAGTTATGAAATTCATTCTAGTGGACCATGATTAAAAACACATATATATAGGTATGAGAACTGCATGTGATTTTATCCCTCTTGAGAATATTGGAAGGTTGGAAATATTAACCACTTATCAAGGTGTGATTGGGGTTGTCCAACCAATATTTATAACTCCATTTTATATATCAATAAAGTGTGAAAAGTTAAACTAGGGTTGCATATATAATGTAGACAAAAACCAAATGTATGCACAAAACCAAGGTAAAAAAATTACAAATAAATTATCTGGACAAGTGTGCACAACAATATGTGGTAGAAAAAATAGAAAATACAAAGTGGAAAATTTCTTAAAATAGTTGAAACGAATGGCTTATATAATTTTTTTGGCTTCTTTGGTAGCATTTTTTTAGATTCTAAAAGTTTTTTTCTGAGCTAAGTAGTCACATAGCCATTTCAAATAATTTTAGTTGACTTTACACAAGCAATGATAAAAAGAATACAAAATATTATCTAAGAGCCTTAATCTTTAGTCATTTATATATTTAGTACCGCAACAAATTCTATAGTTCACATGCATATTTATATGATAAATTTTATATATTTTAAATTTGAATCTCAATAGTCTTGGAATATTTAGATCACCTAAATCCAAAATAGGTTAAAACATTTTGGTGAACCCAATCACTCTTTTAAGTGAGAAAAACCCAAGGTCTTTCAACCTTATGGATTATTCCTTCCTTATCAGGGTTTTACATTTATTATATATTATGATTGTATTTGTTATTTCCAAGTTCCTTATCATAACACCTAAAACTAAATCCAACAAAAAAATTGGCTTTCGTGGTTATGAAGTCCAAATTCCAATAATAAACTAATCAAGTAGGAGTGTTGATTAGAGACAATTCGTTAATATGTCTTAATGAAGGAGATATATTATAAGTTTGCTTGTTTTTATACACATTGAAAAAAGGGTCCTAAGTGTACCCCATACTATTAAAAAATTTCATTTATAAAAAAATAACACTAAAATATTTTTTTAAACCTTTTAATGATATGAATATTTAGGCTAAAAGTAAACTCATGACATTCATTGGTTGGATGTTTAGTCATATCCATAGACTTAATCATATTAAGCAATGAATATTTCATAATGTCTCACAAGATAAATAAGATAGTATAAAAAATTCTTTTCCTGGTAATAGATTAATTTAATCATGAAGAATTTAAAATACTAACGGTTTATTAATAAAGATAAATTTAATTTATTTTAGGCTAGGTCAGATTCTAAATAGATGTATTATGTAATCAATCAACTTAGTAATACAAACTTAATTAAATTTTGAAATCCATGTTAGTGCATTCAATATGGAAGACACTTACTCTTTTATGAAGGTTCCTAGGTGAGTCTTCCTTCAATATTCACCAGTGTTCAAAACCATAGGTAGTTTCCATCTTTACTTTATTAAAAACATCATTCTTAATTATACATAACTATAATTAGAACCAATTCAAAGGAGTAACTATCTATTATACATATATGTGGATGTATTTGAAAAAATTAATCATAATGTTATCTACATGTGGCTTATTTTATTATATATTTGTCAATACTTGATCAATGGTGATCTATTTTATGCCATGAACATATATTCATACACCCATGCATTTACATAGATCATAACTGATCATAATTAATTCATTATGTATAATAAATAATGAAAGTAAGATTACCACCTTTATGTTATAAAAGTATAATTAAAAAAATGTAATTTGTCTTGCATTTCTCATAATATAATTAATCATATTAAAGTGTAATGAGATCTCATAATAATACTTTATTACTCTAACAAAATTAATTTATAATTATATAAACTGACTTATTTTATATGAGTGAATTAAGACCACATTAAACATAAATCTACAATTTATGGAGAAGAAACAAATTTTAAAAGTAAATGAGTAAGAACCATTCTTACTTTAGAATCAAAGGATCTAATATTTAATAAATTTTATCCTTTCCCACTTAAGCCATATCTATGCCACAAAATTGAAACTCAATTTAAAAATCCTCAAATGTTACAATTGTTAATAAAACTATATAGTTAATAAATTGACATAGTGACAATGTAATATGTCAAATAGAAACTAAAATGGTTGAAGCATCTATCTTAATTTTTAAAATAATGTTATATATTTTCAATAACTTAGATTTTAAAAAAGAAGACTCTCTCAAATTTTCCCATCTATCAAATTTGAAATAAAAAAAATCAATGTGTCTTTCACCTATCTACCACTCAACTATTCATACTTATGGACTGGTTATTTTGCCTTCTAACATAAATAAGAAAGGAACTTAAATTTAACATACAACCCAATTAAGTACTTTATCCCCTAAAAGAGAAACATTCCATAATTATAGCTATAGTGGCATGCTATGACTATACCAGTTACCAACCTTGGATACAACCAACTTATTCAAATAAATAAGTTGCTACATCCAAAAATAAAAGAAACACAATGTCTCTAATAATAATTTCAACCATAACTCTGGGGAATTCAACTTGCTCTAGTCTCAGGTTGGGTAGAATAATCATTGAATGGGACTCCCTTAACATCCTTAATATTTTATACGGTAAAACCACCCCTTCTCACATGATTAAATATTTCATTTATGACACTAAGTGAATTATGAAGGAGATGGAAAATTCATACTTACATTGAAGGAAATGAGGTGGTAGACTTACTTTCTAACATTAGAGTCAGCCTTCCACTTTTATTTAATTGGCATGTTGGTTGCCACATCCTTGAACACATCATAACAATAATTCAAAATGAATCCATTATTCCTAGTATATTGATGTGATGGCCACATGCACAGAACTTACATTCGAAGCAAGGGTATTCAAAAATTATGTTTTTCCTTCATGTTATTATGTGGATATTTAATAACCCAAGGTGAGGAAAAACTTAAACTTTGAGTTATTTTGAAGCCATCAGTTTTATTGGCCAAAATTGACCTACATACCAAAATTTTGCCTAGATGGACTGTGTTATTCTCCCAAACCATTCATTGACCCTTTACCTTGATGACTAATCTCTTTCTAGTCATGACTTAATGATGTAATGCAATATCTTGGAGGGTCTTGGCATGGTGAACTGAACTATCTTAGGAGCTTGTTGTAGTGGATTATCCAATGGTGAAGGGAGGAGATAAGCTTCATGTACCTAATTCATGTTATCAACCTTCTTGTGAAAATTTTATCAAAGTTTAAGGTAATTTTTGAAACTTTATGGTAAATTACTTAAAATGAGGTTTACATTGCAAGTGTTAAATCAAGCTGGTTTTCAAGTTTATTCACCATCCAATGGTAATCATGAAGTGGTGGGGAAAATTACCAAACTATCAGATCCTTGAATAAAATCTTCAATATGGCCTAAGCACCTTTAGATGGACTGTGTTATTCTCCCAAACCATTCATTCACCCTTTACCTTGATGACTAATCTCTTTCTAGTCATGACTTAATGATGTAATGCACTATCTTGGAGGGTCTTGGCATGGTGAACTGAACTATCTTAGGAGCTTGTTGTAGTGGATTATCCAATGGTGAAGGGAGGAGATAAGCTTCATGTCCCTAATTCATGTTCTCAACCTTCTTGTGAAAATTTTATCAAAGTTTAAGGTAATTTTTGAAACTTTATGGTAAATTACTTAAAATGAGGTTTACATTGCAAGTGTTAAATCAAGCTGGTTTTCAAGTTTATTCACCATCCAATGGTAATCATGAAGTGGTGGGGAAAATTACCAAACTATCAGATCCTTGAATAAAATCTTCAATATGGCCTAAGCACCTTTTGACTATCAAAAAAGCAATATAAAGAAGGTGAACAATGAATATGAGGTTCACTTACCCTTTCTAACCTCAACATGAGCATTTGAGACTTGTTGTCCACCAACTATCTGTACCAGTGACCGATCTTGACCATCTCCCTGGCTGCTCCCGACCGATGTTGGCTCCCTGTACTGAACCTGACTGCCGACTTCATTTCCTTGGCCGACGCTGGTGTCCCTCCTGCCGACGTCGGTTCCTTCATGACCGACATCGGTCTTCCTATTGCCGACGTCGGTTACTATATAACTGACGTCGGTACTTGTGTTCGTCTGTGAGTGATAACTTTTTATCCGCGAGCTCTCCATGGATCAAAATCCTAATCAAATCAACCTTGCTTTACTTAGAATAATTCAGTTTCCTCACCTGATCTCTGTCTGTCATCTCCTCCATAAACACCAAGGCTTTCTAGTTCTTTAGCTTGTCAAAAACATCTGACTTCCACTTTAGAACCTGCATTCTCCTCCTACATATGTGACTAAGCCTATGAAGCCACACCTCTGCAACAGAAAGTGAATCAACAATATAAGTAGATAGATAAAGGATACCTACTTGCTTACCACCATCTAATTCAAGTGTATCCACTGTGAGAGTTACAGTGCATCTCTCATCACCCAAATTTCTTGAAGAAATTAGACTCATCTCCAAGACTGGTACCTGCATGACTTCCTTCACCACCTGTGTGTTATCCGTTTGCAATTTCAGCTTCACTTCCCCTTCGTCAATCATCTAACAAGGCTCTCCAAGGACATACCCATGAAAAGATGCCCTATTTCGAGCTACATGGAAAGAGGCAAAAGAATCTGTACACAAAGATTCCACTTTATCCAGAACATCCTGTGCAATATTACCTGCAACATATGCTTCCACAAGCTGATCTTCTACCAACCAATGATCTCTTTTTACCTACTCCTTCTTTCCATCAATCAAACCATTTATGCTATTCAATTTCTCCATTTGTAGCTTACTTTCTTCTGTCATTGCTATACTCCCACTCAATCTGAAACCCCTGTGAGTGACCTGTAATCAACAAACACTACCAGATCTAAAACCACCTGTTAGTCAACCCAACCAAAAGCTCTGATACCACTTGTCAGGATCTTGCTCTACCAATTAGAGCACATATGATTACTTCTCGTATTAGCAACTAAACACGAAATTTAACGAAAATCAATAAGTAACTAGAAATATGAAACAACACAGGAATTGAGAGACAATACACAATTGTATTAATAATCACTCAGAAGAATATACAATAAGGAAGATGCCACTTCTTTCTCCACCTCAAAGGTTCACCACTCCTCAAGACCTTCTTCCCTCTCTCTCTTGGTCACAACAATCAATTCCAATATAGAATTGATGTTCACCTGTCCAACCAGTCAGTAACACGCTGCCAGTTCACCAAGTACACAACCGTACTCCAAGTAGATCTCCTGCTCTCTGCTGCTACCTGCAAATAACTAGACCTTACTCACCATTGTAGATCTCCTATATAAATTCATGCCCATATGCTGACCAAGATCATAAACACACGAAGAACCCTTCTGATTCTCCAATCCAGTACCCACCTTGGTACTATGGCACTAGGAGGAATGCACCATTACTTTCTTCTCTCTGAATGAGCTTATTGCTCTCTTACTCACTAGCTACAAATTTACAATACAGCCCATGAGTCCATATATAGATCTCATGCTTACAATAATTAGACTAACCTAATTACAATAATTAGACTCGCAACTCAAGACTACGACTAGCCTTCAACATGCAAACTAACAATCCACAAATAGACTCTCTTGGATTCGTCATGCAAACTGCATGTTCTCGCACAGGCGGCCGACGTCGGCTCCTCCATGACCGATGTCGGCCGACTGGTGACCGATGCTGGTTGTTCCCTCTTGTTGTCTGATCGATGTCAGTTGATCAGATCGACGTTGATTTTCCTGCAACTGATTCTACAACTCCTTGCAACTCTGCATCCTCTGTAACTTCTCTTGTTTGCACCCTGGTGAAGCCTTTAGCTCCACAACTTAACACTTGTGAAAATTTTATCAAAGTTTAAGGTAATTTTTTAAACTTTATGGTAAATTACTTAAAATGAGGTTTACATTGCAAGTGTTAAATCAAGCTGGTTTTCAAGTTTATTCACCATCCAATGGTAATCATGAAGTGGTGGGGAAAATTACTAAACTATCATATCCTTGAATAAAATCTTCAATATGGCCTAAGCACCTTTTTACCAAGACCTAATTGGAAACCAAACGAATTTGTACACTTTAAAACTTTGTAAAGTTGCAAAAATGCACTTAAATCTCCACTTTCCCTCTTAAGTGGAAACTAGAGATTTCTACCCACCTTACAACTTTGCAAAGTTGAAAAGTGCACTTAATTATCCACTTTCCCTCTGAAGTGAAAATTAGATATTTCTACACACATTTCATCTTTGTAAATTTGCAAACTCTGCTTAAATCTATGTTTTCTCTCCCAAGCAAACATAAGAGATTTATGTGTACTTTAAAACTTTGCAAAGTTACAAAGTGCACTTAAATCTCTGCTTTCCTACATAATAATACCCAAGAAAAAAATATAAGGTTAAAAACATATTGAAAATTAAAAACTTTCAAGGTCACTTCAGAAACCCACATTTTTTCCTAAGACACCCATTCACCCCAAAACCCCAATAGAGATTTAGGTGAACTTTGAAGGTGATTTTACAAGTTAAAACCCCAATGGAGATTCAGTCAGACTTTGCAAGTGATTTTATAAATTAAAACCCTAATAAAGATTCAATCAAACTTTGTAAGTGATTTTTCAAGTTAAAACCTTGATGGATATTTAGTTGGACTTTGTAGGTGCTTTTATTAGTTAAAACCCTAATAGAGATTCAGTCAAATTTTACAAGTGCTTTTGCAAGTTAAAACCTTGATGGATATTCAATTAGACTTTACAAGTGATTTTGAAAGTTAAAACCCTAATAGAGATTCAATTAGAATTTACAAGTGATTTTTCAAGTTAAAACCTCGATAGAGATTTAGTTGGACTTTACAAGTGCTTTTTCAAGTTAAAACCCTGATGGATATTTAGTCAAAATTTACAAGTGCTTTTGCAAGTTAAAACCCCATCAATTTTTGGAATTGAATAATTGAAGAATTCAAAGTTCTTAAAACCCCTTTTGATCAAATAAGATTAGCAAGAAAATAATAATTAATCCCTAAAGAGACATGGAGGGTTGTTGAAAGGCATTCACTCCTCCTATTCTATGTTGGATGGCAAAAGATGTGGTTGAGGTGCATTTATGGAGGATTGGAAGATTTATCCTCTTTCTCTCTTACCTTATTCTATATAGTTTTTTTTCTTATCATTATAAATATACTCTCATTTGACAAGGAAAAACCCTATAAAAATTTGTAAGAAACAACCTTTGAATCAATAAAATCATCTATTTTACCCATCTCTTTGACTTCACTTTGTGTTAAAGATAGTTTGTGTATGATTTCCTTGTGAAGAGGTCTTCTTCCTTGGTGTTTATCTCCTCTTTATTCCCTTTTTTAGGTGGTTTAAGTTGTTTCTAGGTTTGATTTTATGTTATTTTAGTCATAAGCTAGGTTATTGTGTGATTTTTACCATTCCTCTATGCTTTACCCTTATCTAGGATGCCTTACTTAGAATCATATATGTAAAACCAACTAGTGTAAGAGATTGTGTGAGTGAGAGATATTTGATCTACCCTTGTGTTTGTTTTGGATCAATAAGAGTGTCTTTTAATTTGGTGCATCACCCTTTTATGATTATATTCATTTTATGTAGCTCTTCTACCCCTTTCCCAAGAAAAATCAATAGTTTAGGTAATTTTCCAAGAGGAACTAGCCTTCTTTAGAGGTTCAACCCCATCATAGGATACCCATAGCTTGGGGTTGATCCCATTATTTGTCTAAGAGTAAGAGAGCCTAAAGAACCCTCTCACATGGTGAAATTATATGCCACAAAAAATTTTTGGCATGACTAATGGGACACATTTGAATAATATTGATTGAGGTTGATGATTGTCTTGATCCATTTGTAGTAGTTATAACATCCACACTCGCAACATTTGGTAACTCCAACCAACACTCAATCTTCTAGTGATAAAGTAGTGCCTATTTTTCATGCCAAAGGTGACTACAAGGTTAACTTTAAGAGGTATTCCTTTTGATTTTTTTGAATTACCTTTTAACTTAGTAAGAATATTTAGGTTTGATAACACTCATACATACTTGAGAAGCTTATTTCCTAAACCATTTTTCAATTTTACCTCTTCTAGAAGATCCTTGTTATCTCTTTCCATTATTGTGGCTACCCATAAGACCTTACCTTTTATGGAATTGAATGGTCAAATTATTTTTGTTCTTAACTAGTATGATCCTATCCTAGTGGAATCCCTTAAAAGTTTGACTTACTACTCAAAGGATTTTTCTACAACTCCTTCTAAACACATCAGAGACATAGCTAAATTTTTTGACATCCATAACATCATTGAAGAGAACTTAGCTACCAAGTTGTTATCCATATCATTAAGGTAAAGGCCTTGGATTGGTATAAGAACCTAAATCCTAACTCCATCACAACATGGTACTAGTTATGGGATGCTTTATGAAATAATTTTGAAGACAAGAGTGATAACTTGTCACTAGAATAACACTTTACAACAATCAAGAGAAATCCTCAAGAGTTAATGAAGGAATTTAACAATAGGTTTAATAAAACATGGGATATGATTCTAATCCTCATCAAACCCACTCATAATTATTATTTCCTATATTATCTAAGGGTGCTCAATAATTACATTATAATGATGATACAGTCAATAGGGGAAGCACATTACCTAATGCTTGTGAGGTAGTAATCAGGGCAGAGAATAGCCTAATACAAGCTAGAAAGCTCACACCTAGGCCTCTTATACCCTTTTTCCACAAGATTAAACCAACTCTTATTATTTTTCCTCCCCTTTCTACCATTCTTCCTTTTCTAAAACTTGCTTCCATACCTAAATCGAGACAAGATAAAGCTTCAACTAGCTAGTATAGTAAACTCCAATAACTCAAGAACATGTTCCAAACATTTCATAATGATTTAATAAATGTTAATAAGTATAAATATATATTTAATAGACAATACCATCCCCAATATCAACCTAAATAACCTTATCAATCCAATAGACCACCCTTTAAGGCTAACTATCAAGGGCAATGACAACTCACCTATGCTAAACTAAGCAATAACGACAATCCTAATATTTCAAGTAATTATAGTACCTTCATCCCTATTAAAAACAACCTTGCACAAGGTGAGTTTCCTCTACCTTAGAATGAACCATACAATTAGACTATCACCCCAAATGCAGAGTTCAACCAAGGCTTCAATGAGCAATGGTAGTAGGCTAATAGTTATGGGTTCAACCAAGCTTTAATGGCACAAAATGTAAAAGAGCCTCAACAAGGCCAAAGGGATAATTAGGGACAAAATTATTTGTATACTACATTGGTGAAGTACCAATCATAGGAGTGTTATGCTTTTAATCAAGAATCTAGTACTATCCAATCAAGCATTCCTCTAATAGCCAACATAATGTTCAAGATAAGGAACATAAAGCAAATATAAGAAGTAGTTAATGGGTATTATAATCATCCTCCATTATTTTCAAATCTAAATGAGCTGAAAAAATCTCTAAAATCTCAAACAACTTAGAAACATTAGAACCAAGGAGGTACTTTTATACCTCAAAGCTCACAAGTACAAAGCATTATTGTGGATCCCAAAGCACAAGTACACATTGGTGGTGTAGACATCAAAATTATTGAGCAAATTAATGAGTCAAATGTGAGTGTCCCTATGTGGGATATTATTTATATACTTGGTCAAGTGTATCTTATTCAAGAAGGCTTATCAAAAATTAATATTTCAGAGAAGCCACTAGGCAAGGAGAATGTGGTCCTCACTAATGCAATCAAAACCAATTAAGGGTAGTCAATCAAGGTAATAAAACCTCCTCCCTTATAAATTTATTTAATCATTGGTAAATATTTGGTACATAATTACATGATGGAGAGTGGGGCAAGCACATCAGTAATGCCTAAATCAATAGCCGATCAACTTGGTTTGAAATATGAACCCCTCTTTAAAGGGGTATTATAGCTTAATGGATCTTATACTAAACCATTTGGTATTATTATAGGTATGAATTTAACCCTCCATGATTATCACAATTTTTGAGTGGCTCAAGGTGTGGTTGTTCTATAGGTACTACCCAATTTTACTCTATACCAATCTAGAGACTTCACCGCTAAAATTGGGGGTTACCTAGCAATAGATTGGTCTTATATGGAATTTAGGATAAGGTATGGAACTAAGGTGTCCATTAAGGTTAAACAAATTTCAAAATTTCACATTAATACTTAATAACTAATCAACCTAAATATCAATTTCATAATCCTTAATGAAGAAGACCACCCTATTGGTCGAGATCTAGACACTCATGTTGAGGTGATACCTGTCATCTTCTAGGATGAGTTATGAAATGAAAATTAATAAATTGACCCTTTAGGATGTATTTAAGAAATAGATATGGGAGTCTACTACTTACACAAAGATAATGAGTTCATACCATCCCTTACTAGGCCACAAGAGGAGACTAATAGAATCTATAAAGTGTTCTTTGATATGGGTAGGTGTTATGTTGGTCCCTCCTTATAATGACAAGTACTATTCAAATTATAGGTTTTAGTTTAGTTATTATTGATATGCATTTGAATATGAAGGCATTATTAATGGCCTCAAATTGGATAAAAAGAGGAAAATCAAATATTTACAAATATATGAAGACAGTGAACTCATTGTCAATCAGGTAAGAAGGTAAAGTACATCTAAGAACCCCTTGATGAATTCTTAAAAGCATAGGGAGTGGGATCTATTAGAGGATTTTAAAACCTTCAACATCCAAAGTGTGCCTAGAAAGAGTAACAAGAATGCAAATAGATAAGCAACAATGGTGGCCTAATTTGATATACCAGCTGAGTTGAGTAAATCATAAAATCAGTAACATGTTAAGGTGGTTGTAAGACTGTCCATTCCTAATAATGAAGCCAATTCGTAAATTTTTGACAATTAAAAATAGATTGCCTATTTATTATAATAAGAGTATGATTTTTCATTTTCAAATCAAAATAAGTTACAAAATTAATATGGAGATCACATCCTCTAATTGAAATCAAATAAACTCCCTAAGGGTTTGGTCACCCTTGAGAGCATATTCCATGAAGGAGATTTATTGAGTAAATATAAGGTAGTCTTGTACACTAGTGAAGAGAACATCAGAGATTTCTCATCTTCCAAGATAAACTTCTCAAGCTTGGGAAGGTCAATACTGAGGCTAGGAAAGTTGCATTCATTACACTTTGTAAGGAGTTTGCAAATGTGTTTGCTTAAGAGTAAACTAATCTTAGGGATTTTGACCCTCAGCTTGCTCAACACACCATTTAATTAGATTTAAATCCAAATCCTATGAGGTATAAGTAGTGGCCTATCAATCCCAATATAAAGGTACTCATGATAAGAGAGTTAACCAAGCTTATTGAGTCAAACATTATCTTTGCAATTAAACACTCTTTATGGGTGGCCAACCTGGTACCTATAAGGAATAAAAGTGGTGAGATTCAATTGTGTATTTATTTTAGGGATTTTAAAAATTTCTCCTTGAAGGATCACTATTCTTTCCCATCCATGGAGTATCTCCAAATGGTGGCTAATTTAGAACATTTCTCTCTCTTGGATGGGTATTCAAGTTATAAATAGGTGCTAGTCAAGGAGAAAGACTAGTACAAGACATCATTCACCACAAAGTGGGTGAATTATGATTATAATAAGATGTCTTTTATTCTCTCTATTACTGGTGCCACATTCCAAAGAGCCATGGACATAGTTTTCCAGGGTCTACTTAATCATATGGTGCTTGTGTACTTGGATGATATCATAGTTTTCTCTAAGAAGGCAAGTGACCACTTAAACCATTTAAGACTCAGTTTTGAAAGGTGTAGGGTGTTTTTTATCTCCTTTTACCCCAAAAAATGTGTGTTTTTTGTTCATAAAGGAAAACTATTGGGGCATGTTGTCTCAAAAATAAGATTATCCATTAACCCTGAGAGGATAAGTGCCATCTTGGCCTTGACTTTGCCTCAACACAAGAAAGGACTTCAACGATTATTTGGGAAGATAAATTTTGTGAGGAGACTCATACCTAATTTTTAATGTTTGGTCAAGCCTATAATAGTAATATTAAATAAGAATCAAGTATTCTCCTAGCCAAAATAAGATAAGGTAGGTTTTGAGGCTATGAAGTTAGCCATTTCATAAGCACAAACTCTTTTGAATCTATATTTTTAAAGATATTTATACCTATATGCCTTTACTAATGTGGATAAAATATCAACTATGCTCATGCAACATAATTAGGAGGGTCTTGAGTAGCCAATAGCTTTCTTCAATTAGGGGATTTAAGGATATGAAGAGAGGTATACTTTTTTTAAAAATCAAGTGCTAGATATTGTGAGATTACTAAAAAAATTAGGCCTATGGTGTCAAACAATAAGATTCATCTCATTTTCTCTCATACAGGTGTGAAATATTTCCTCTTGAACATAGATATAAATGAGAAAAGGGCTAGTTAGATAACTAGAGCAATGGAGTATAATGTTAAGATCAAGGTTATTAATTTAGTAAGAGGTAAAGGTTTTTGTGAACACTTGGTTTCTAACCTATAGGATGAAAAAGAGGTTGTTCTAGTGATGCCATATGGCTTTTAAGCAACTGCATGTATGCCTTCCACTGATTGTATGTAATATAGATTATTAATGACACATGAGTATCCTCAAGGTATGGATAGGACTAAAATAAGATACTTCATATGTCATTCTATACCTTATACCCTATTTGATGGGGTATTATTTAAGTAATACTTTAATGGAGTATTGCTCAAGTGCATAGGGGTTGATTAGGTAAATAGACTCTTGGAGAAGTTTTATTATGGACCTACAAGATGTAACTTTGATCTAAATACAATAGTATCAAAAATCATGAAGGATGGTTAATATTGGCCCAATATTTTCAAATATGCCTACACATGATATAGGAAGTACCAAAAGTGTTCTCTTTTCAGTGGTAAATAAAGACTAGCAACCCATCCTATTAACCCCTTTTAGGTAGAGCATCCCTTCATGAAATGGGGCCTTGAATTCATAGGTATGATAAACCCACCTTATAATGGAGGTCATAAGTGGTTACTCACTACCACTAACTACTTTGCCATGTGGGTGGAGGCTTTGTTCTAAAAGAGGCTAAAAAGATGGTAGTGTTGGATTTATATGATAGCATTATGACAAGGTTTGGGGTACTAGCCACTATCATCTATGATAATGCCTTAGAATTTTTGGCATGGAAATAAGTGAATGAGATATTTATTTGCATATATACCTTAGCACATCATCCAAATACTACCTCTAGGGTAATGGGCTTGCTAAATCAATAAACAAGAACTTGATTAGGATAATCAAGAGGACCATGGAGGAGAACTAGAGAGTATGGCATACCAAGATAAGAACAACCTTGTAGACCAATAGGGTAACTCCAAAGAGTGTCATTGACAACTCACCATTTATTATTGTATATGGAAGAGAGGCTAAGCTTCCCATCTCTCTTGAACTACCAGCCTTGGAACTAGCTCATCAACTTGAGTTGATGATAAATTTAGTCCATAGGTGTGAGAATGGAAAAACTTGTGTAGCTTGAAGAAACAAGAGACATTGAAATGAATATGATGGAATCACATCAATCTCAATTCAAAAATTATTTTGAAAAGAGAGACATGGAAAGAGTTTTCAAATAAGGTTATCTAGTCTTAAAGTGAGATGCTAACAAGGCCAAATGAAGCAACCATATAAATTTTGATAGTTTATGGAGTGGACCCTACCTGATTTATGGATACAAAGAACACAATGTCTTTTAGCTTGCCAAGATGAATGGAGAGGTATTACCCATCCCAATCAATGGGATTCATCTAAAACCTTATTAGTAGAAGTGATTTGCATCCATTGTATATATTAGATTAGATGTTGTTTTCCTCTAAGTGCTTCATGTAAATCCTCTTTTATTGTGTGTTTTCATTCCCTAAGTATTTTAAGAACATTATTATTTTATTTCTTATTATTGTTTATATTATGAGAGTTTAATTTAGAGGTTTTCAACCTTGTTCTTAGTTGAGGGGGATTTTTTATGACTCTATAAGCTCAATAGACCAGCTAAGATGACTATTTTATTGCATAGATAGGCATACAATTCGAGGAGGCCACTATAAATGTTAGTCAAAATTGGAATACATACCAAAATTTGACCTAGATGGACTGTGCTCGAGGAGGCCACTAGAAATGTTAGTCAAAATTGGAATACATACCAAAATTTGACCTAGATGGACTGTGCCACTATCTAAAACCATTCATTGACCCTTTTCCTTGATGACTAATCTCTTTCTAGTCATGAATTAATGATGCAGTGCACTATCTTGGAGGGTCTTGGCATGGTGAACTAAACTATCTTAGGATCCTATTATAGTGGATGATCCAATGGAAAATGGAGGAGATAATATTAATGTCCCTAATTCATGTTCTTATCCTTATTTTCAATAATTTATCAAATTATAGGGTAAGTTTTAAAACTTTAAGGTAAATGCCTAAAAATGGGGTTTACATTGCAAGTGCTAGATCAAGCTAGTTTTTAAGGTTATTCACCATCTACTAGTAAGCATGAAGTGGTGGGAAAAATTACCAAAATATTAGAGCCTTGATTAAAATCTTAAATATGGACTAAATACCTTTTTACCAAGACCCAAGTGGAAACCATAGATTTCAGTGCACGTTACAACTTTGTAAAGTTGCAAAGTGCACTTAAATCTCCACTTTCCCTCCCAAGTGGCAACCGAAGATTTCTACACACTTTGCAAAGTTGAAAAGTGAAAATAATTATCCACTTTCCTTCCCAAGTGAAAATCATATATTTATTCACACATTTAAAATTCACAAATTTTCAAACTACACTTAAATCTCCATTTTCCCTCCCAAGCATAAATTGGAGATTTCTGCATACTTTGCAACTTTTCAAAGTTACAAAGTGAACACAAATCTCTACTTTCCTACATACCAAGACCTAAGAAAAAAATATAAGGTTACAAACATATTTAAAATTGAAAACTTGCAAGGTGACTCCATAAACCCTCTTTTTTGCCTAAGACACCCATTCACCCCAAAACCTTGACAAAGATTCAAGTGGACTTTCCAAGTGCTTTTACAATTTAAAACCCCAACAGAGATCCAATCAGACTTTGTAAGTGATTTTACAATTTAAAACCCCAACAGAGATCCAATCAGACTTTGTAAGTGCTTTTAAAATTTAAAACCTTGAGGTATATTCATTCAAAATTTTAAATTTAAAACCCCAACAGAGATTTAGGTAGACTTTGCAAGTGTTTTTACAATTAAAACCCTGATGGAGATTCAGTTGGACTTTGCAAGTGATTTTACAAGTTAAAACCCCAATGGAGATTCAGTCAAACTTTTCAAGTGATTTTTCAAGTTAAAAACTTGAAAGATATTTATCCAAACTTTACAAGTGATTTTTCAAGTTAAA